>OY979705.1:37237260-39637260 GCA_963855925.1 Inga laurina
CATTTGCAGCCCATATGAAGTTAGTGACGTTTTCAGCATTTTTGTCCAGATTTGATCCAATTACTACTTGCTTTGTCCAAGTACCTTGCACTAGCCCATTTAACGCTTCCTTGATTTGTTTGGCTCTTGCTCTTGTGATTGGTCCACTTGGTATTTGCAAAGGATCGCTTGAATTTGACACAACTTTCTGGATCGCATCAGTGCCCAAACGGATGAATTTCAAAAAAATATTAGTCATTCTAGAATCCTCATGAAAAATGGAGTGGGTATGTGGGTTTTCAAGGCATTCTGAGACAGTGACCAAACTTTCATTCTTTTGACCTCAAAATAGCCTAAATCGAGTTTTCGCCCGTTCAAGGCCCAAACGGATGAATTTTAAAAAAATATTGGACATTCTAGAATCCTCATGAAAAATGGAGTGGGTATGTTGGTTTTCAAGGCATTCTGAGACAGTGACCAAACTTTCATTCTTTTGACCTCAAAATACCCTCAATCGCGTTTTTGAAAGTTCAGGGCCCAAACGGATGAATTTCAAAAAAATATTGGACATTCTAGAATCCTCATGAAAAATGGAGTGGGTATGTTGGTTTTCAAGGAATTCTGAGACAGTGACCAAACTTTCATTCTTTTGACCTCAAAATAGCCTAAATCGTGTTTTTGCCATTTCAGGGCCCAAACGGATGAATTTCAAAAAATAATTGACATTCTAGAATCCTCATGAAAAATGGAGTGGGTATGTTGGTTTTCAAGGCATTCTGAGACAGTGACCAAACTTTCATTCTTTTGACCTCAAAATAGCCTAAATCGAGTTTTGGCCCGTTCAGGGCCCAAACGGATGAATTTCAAAAAAATATTGGACATTCTAGAATCCTCATGAAAAATGGAGTGGGTATCTGGGTTTTCAAGGAATTCTGAGACAGTGACCAAACTTTCATTCTTTTGACCTCAAAATAGCCTAAATCGCGTTTTTGCCATTTCAGGGCCCAAACGGATGAATTTCAAAAAAATATTGGACATTCTAGAATCCTCATGAAAAATGGAGTGGGTATGTGGGTTTTCAAGGCATTCTGAGACAGTGACAAAACTTTCATTCTTTTGCCTCAAAATAGCCTAAATCGCCTTTTTGCCAGTTCAGGGCCCAAACGTATGAATTTCAAAAAAATATTGGACATTCTAGAATCCTCATGAAAAATGGAGTGGGTATGTGACTTTTCAAGGCATTCTGAGACAGTGACCAAACTTTCATTCTTTTGACCTCAAAATAGCCTAAATCGAGTTTTCGCCCGTTCAGGACCCAAACGGATGAGTTTCAAAAAAATATTGGACTTTCTAGAATCCTCATGAAAAATGGAGTGGGTATGTGACTTTTCAAGGCATTCTGAGACAGTGACCAAACTTTCATTCTTTTGACCTCAAAATAGCCTAAATCGAGTTTTGGCCCGTTCAGGGCCCAAACGGATGAATTCCAAAAAAATATTGGACATTCTAGAATCCTCATGAAAAATGGAGTGGGTATCTGGGTTTTCAAGGAATTCTGAGACAGTGACCAAACTTTCATTCTTTTGACCTCAAAATAGCCTAAATCGCGTTTTTGCCATTTCAGGGCCCAAACGGATGAATTTCAAAAAAATATTGGACATTCTAGAATCCTCATGAAAAATGGAGTGGGTATGTGGGTTTTCAAGGCATTCTGAGACAGTGACAAAACTTTCATTCTTTTGCCTCAAAATAGCCTAAATCGCCTTTTTGCCAGTTCAGGGCCCAAACGTATGAATTTCAAAAAAATATTGGACATTCTAGAATCCTCATGAAAAATGGAGTGGGTATGTGGGTTTTCAAGGCATTCTGAGACAGTGACAAAACTTTCATTCTTTTGCCTCAAAATAGCCTAAATCGCCTTTTTGCCAGTTCAGGGCCCAAACGGATGAATATCAAAAAAATATTGGACATTCTAGAATCCTCATGAAAAATGGAGTGGGTATGTTGGTTTTCAAGACATTCTGAGACAGTGACCAAACTTTCATTCGTTTGACCTCAAAATACCCTCAATAGCGTTTTTGAAAGTTCAGGGCCCAAACGGATGAATTTCAAAAAAATATTGGACATTCTAGAATCCTCATGAAAAATGGAGTGGGTATGTTGGTTTTCAAGGCATTCTGAGACAGTGACCAAACTTTCATTCTTTTGACCTCAAAATAGCCTAAATCGAGTTTTCGCCCGTTCAGGGCCCAAACGGATGACTTTCAAAAAAATATTGGACATTCTAGAATCCTCATGAAAAATGGAGTGGGTATGTGGGTTTTCAAGGAATTCTGAGACAGTGACCAAACTTTCATTCTTTTGACCTCAAAATAGCCTAAATCGGGTTTTTGCCATTTCAGGGCCCAAACGGACGAATTTCAAAAAAAAATTGGACATTCTAGAATCCTCATGAAAAATGGAGTGGGTATGTGGGTTTTCAAGGCATTCTGAGACAGTGACCAAACTTTCATTCTTTTGCCTCAAAATAGCCTAAATTGCCTTTTTGCCAGTTCAGGGCCCAAACGTATGAATTTCAAAAAAATATTGGACATTCTAGAATCCTCATGAAAAATGGAGTGGGATGTGACTTTTCAAGGCATTCTGAGAAAGTGACCAAACTTTCATTCTTTTGACCTCAAAATAGCCTAAATCGAGTTTTGGCCCGTTCAGGGCCCAAACGGATGAATTTCAAAATAATATTGGACATTCTAGAATCCTCATGAAAAATGGAGTGGGTATGTGACTTTTCAAGGCATTCTGAGACAGTGACCAAACTTTCATTCTTTTGACCTCAAAATAGCCTAAATCGAGTTTTGGCCCGTTCAGGGCCCAAACGGATGACTTTCAAAAAAATATTGGACATTCTAGAATCCTCATGAAAAATGGAGTGGGTATCTGGGTTTTCAAGGAATTCTGAGACAGTGACCAAACTTTCATTCTTTTGACCTCAAAATAGCCTAAATCGCGTTTTTGCCATTTCAGGGCCCAAACGGATGAATTTCAAAAAAATATTGGACATTCTAGAATCCTCATGAAAAATGGAGTGGGTATGTGGGTTTTCAAGGCATTCTGAGACAGTGACAAAACTTTCATTCTTTTGCCTCAAAATAGCCTAAATCGCCTTTTTGCCAGTTCAGGGCCCAAACGTATGAATTTCAAAAAAATATTGGACATTCTAGAATCCTCATGAAAAATGGAGTGGGTATGTGGGTTTTCAAGGCATTCTGATACAGTGACCAAACTTTCATTCTTTTGCCTCAAAATAGCCTAAATCGCCTTTTTGCCAGTTCAGGGCCCAAACGTATGAATTTCAAAAAAATATTGGACATTCTAGAATCCTCATGAAAAATGGAGTGGGTATGTGACTTTTCAAGGCATTCTGAGACAGTGACCAAACTTTCATTCTTTTGACCTCAAAATAGCCTAAATCGAGTTTTGGCCCGTTCAGGGTCCAAACGGATGAATTTCAAAACAATATTGGACATTCTAGAATCCTCATGAAAAATGGAGTGGGTATGTGACTTTTCAAGGCATTCTGAGACAGTGACCAAACTTTCATTCTTTTGACCTCAAAATAGCCTAAATCGAGTTTTCGCCCGTTCAGGGCCCAAACGGATGAATATCAAAAAAATATTGGACATTCTAGAATCCTCATGAAAAATGGAGTGGGTATGTGACGTTTCAAGGCATTCTGAGACAGTCACTAAACTTTCATTCTTTTGACCTCAAAATAGCCTAAATCGCGTTTTTTCCAGTTCAGGGCCTGAACGGATGAATTTCAAAAAAATATTGGACATTCTAGAATCCTTATGAAAAATGGAGTGGGTATGTGGGTTTTCAAGGCATTCTGAGACAGTGACCAAACTTTCATTCTTTTGACCTCAAAATAGCCTAAATCGCGTTTTGTCCATTTCAGGGCAAAAACGTATGAATTTCAAAAAAATATTGGACATTCTAGAATCCTCATGAAAAATGGAGTGGGTATGTGACTTTTCAAGGCATTCTGAGACAGTGACCAAACTTTCATTCTTTTGACCTCAAAATAGCCTAAATCGAGTTTTGGCCCGTTCACGGCCCAAACGGATGAATTTCAAAAAAATATTGGATATTCTAGAATCCTTATGAAAAATGGAGTAGGTGTGTGGGTTTTCAAGGAATTCTGAGACAGTGACCAAACTTTCATTCTTTTGACCTCAAAATAGCCTAAATCGCGTTTTTGCCATTTCAGGGCCCAAACGGATGAATTTCAAAAAAATATTGGACATTCTAGAATCCTCATGAAAAATGGAGTGGGTATGTGAGTTTTCAAGGAATTCTGAGACAGTGACCAAACTTTCATTCTTTTGACCTCAAAATAGCCTAAATCGAGTTTTCGCCCGTTCAGGACCCAAACAGATGAATTTCAAAAAAATATTGGACATTCTAGAATCCTCATGAAAAATGGAGTGGGTATGTGGGTTTTCAAGGCATTCTGAGACATTGACCAAACTTTCATTCTTTTGACCTCAAAATAGCCTAAATGGAGTTTTTGCCAGTTCAGTGCCCAAACGGATGAATTTCAAAAAAATATTAGACATTCTAGAATCCTCATGAAAAATGGAGTGGGTATGTGGGTTTTCAAGGCATTCTGAGACAGTGACCAAACTTTCATTCTTTTGACCTCAAAATAGCCTAAATCGAGTTTTCGCCCGTTCAAGGCCCAAACGGATGAATTTTAAAAAAATATTGGACATTCTAGAATCCTCATGAAAAATGGAGTGGGTATGTTGGTTTTCAAGGAATTCTGAGACAGTGACCAAACTTTCATTCTTTTGACCTCAAAATAGCCTAAATCGCGTTTTTGCCATTTCAGGGCCCAAACGGATGAATTTCAAAAAAATATTGGACATTCTAGAATCCTCATGAAAAATGGAGTGGGTATGTGGGTTTTCAAGGCATTCTGAGACAGTGACCAAACTTTCATTCTTTTGACCTCAAAAAAGCCTAAATCGAGTTTTCGCCCGTTCAAGGCCCAAACGGATGAATTTTAAAAAAATATTGGACATTCTAGAATCCTCATGAAAAATGGAGTGGGTATGTTGGTTTTCAAGGAATTCTGAGACAGTGACCAAACTTTCATTCTTTTGACCTCAAAATACCCTCAATCGCGTTTTTGAAAGTTCAGGGCCCAAACAGATGAATTTCAAAAAAATATTGGACATTCTAGAATCCTCATGAAAAATGGAGTGGGTATGTGGGTTTTCAAGGCATTCTGAGACATTGCCCAAACTTTCATTCTTTTGACCTCAAAATAGCCTAAATGGAGTTTTTGCCAGTTCAGTGCCCAAACGGATGAATTTCAAAAAAATATTAGTCATTCTAGAATCCTCATGAAAAATGGAGTGGGTATGTGGGTTTTCAAGGCATTCTGAGACAGTGACCAAACTTTCATTCTTTTGACCTCAAAATAGCCTAAATCGAGTTTTCGCCCGTTCAAGGCCCAAACGGATGAATTTTAAAAAAATATTGGACATTCTAGAATCCTCATGAAAAATGGAGTGGGTATGTTGGTTTTCAAGGCATTCTGAGACAGTGACCAAACTTTCATTCTTTTGACCTCAAAATACCCTCAATCGCGTTTTTGAAAGTTCAGGGCCCAAACGGATGAATTTCAAAAAAATATTGGACATTCTAGAATCCTCATGAAAAATGGAGTGGGTATGTTGGTTTTCAAGGAATTCTGAGACAGTGACCAAACTTTCATTCTTTTGACCTCAAAATAGCCTAAATCGCGTTTTTGCCATTTCAGGGCCCAAACGGATGAATTTCAAAAAATAATTGACATTCTAGAATCCTCATGAAAAATGGAGTGGGTATGTTGGTTTTCAAGGCATTCTGAGACAGTGACCAAACTTTCATTCTTTTGACCTCAAAATAGCCTAAATCGAGTTTTCGCCCGTTCAGAGCCCAAACGGATGACTTTCAAAAAAATATTGGACATTCTAGAATCCTCATGAAAAATGGAGTGGGTCTATGGGTTTTCGAGGCATTCTGAGACAGTGACCAAAGTTTCATTCTTTTGACCTCAAAATAGCCTAAATGGAGTTTTTGCCAGTTCAGTGCCCAAACGGATGAATTTCAAAAAAATATTGGACATTCTAGAATCCTCATGAAAAATGGAATGGGTATGTTGGTTTTCAAGGCATTCTGAGACAGTGACCAAACTTTCATTCTTTTGACCTCAAAATACTATCAATAGCGTTTTTGAAAGTTCAGGGCCCAAACGGATGAATTTCAAAAAAATATTGGACATTCTAGAATCCTCATGAAAAATGGAGTGGGTATGTTGGTTTTCAAGGCATTCTGAGACAGTGACCAAACTTTCATTCTTTTGACCTCAAAATACCCTCAATCGCGTTTTTGAAAGTTCAGGGCCCAAACGGATGAATTTCAAAAAAATATTGGACATTCTAGAATCCTCATGAAAAATGGAGTGGGTATGTGGGTTTTCAAGGCATTCTGAGACAGTGACCAAACTTTCATTCTTTTGACCTCAAAATAGCCTAAATCGAGTTTTCGCCCGTTCAGGGCCCAAACGGATGAATTTTAAGAAAATATTGGACATTCTAGAATCCTCATGAAAAATGGAGTGGGTATGTTGGTTTTCAAGGCATTCTGAGACAGTGACCAAACTTTCATTCTTTTGACCTCAAAATACCCTCAATCGCGTTTTTGAAAGTTCAAGGCCCAAACGGATGAATTTCAAAAAAATATTGGACATTCTAGAATCCTCATGAAAAATGGACTGGGTATGTTGGTTTTCAAGGAGTTCTGAGACAGTGACCAAACTTTCATTCTTTTGACCTCAAAATACCCTCAATCGCGTTTTTGAAAGTTCAGGGCCCAAACAGATGAATTTCAAAAAAATATTGGACATTCTAGAATCCTCATGAAAAATGGAGTGGGTATGTGGGTTTTCAAGGCATTCTGAGACATTGACCAAACTTTCATTCTTTTGACCTCAAAATAGCCTAAATGGAGTTTTTGCCAGTTCAGTGCCCAAACGGATGAATTTCAAAAAATATTCGACATTCTAGAATCCTCATGAAAAATGGAGTGGGTATGTGGGTTTTCAAGGCATTCTGAGACAGTGACCAAACTTTCATTCTTTTGCCTCAAAATAGCCTAAATTGCCTTTTTGCCAGTTCAGGGCCCAAACGTATGAATTTCAAAAAAATATTGGACATTCTAGAATCCTCATGAAAAATGGAGTGGGATGTGACTTTTCAAGGCATTCTGAGAAAGTGACCAAACTTTCATTCTTTTGACCTCAAAATAGCCTAAATCGAGTTTTGGCCCGTTCAGGGCCCAAACGGATGAATTTCAAAATAATATTGGACATTCTAGAATCCTCATGAAAAATGGAGTGGGTATGTGACTTTTCAAGGCATTCTGAGACAGTGACCAAACTTTCATTCTTTTGACCTCAAAATAGCCTAAATCGAGTTTTGGCCCGTTCAGGGCCCAAACGGATGACTTTCAAAAAAATATTGGACATTCTAGAATCCTCATGAAAAATGGAGTGGGTATCTGGGTTTTCAAGGAATTCTGAGACAGTGACCAAACTTTCATTCTTTTGACCTCAAAATAGCCTAAATCGCGTTTTTGCCATTTCAGGGCCCAAACGGATGAATTTCAAAAAAATATTGGACATTCTAGAATCCTCATGAAAAATGGAGTGGGTATGTGGGTTTTCAAGGCATTCTGAGACAGTGACAAAACTTTCATTCTTTTGCCTCAAAATAGCCTAAATCGCCTTTTTGCCAGTTCAGGGCCCAAACGTATGAATTTCAAAAAAATATTGGACATTCTAGAATCCTCATGAAAAATGGAGTGGGTATGTGGGTTTTCAAGGCATTCTGATACAGTGACCAAACTTTCATTCTTTTGCCTCAAAATAGCCTAAATCGCCTTTTTGCCAGTTCAGGGCCCAAACGTATGAATTTCAAAAAAATATTGGACATTCTAGAATCCTCATGAAAAATGGAGTGGGTATGTGACTTTTCAAGGCATTCTGAGACAGTGACCAAACTTTCATTCTTTTGACCTCAAAATAGCCTAAATCGAGTTTTGGCCAGTTTAGGGCCCAAACGTATGAATTTCAAAAAAATATTGGACATTCTAGGATCCTCATGAAAAATGGAGTGGGTATGTGGCTTTTCAAGGCATTATGAGACAGTGACCAAACTTTCATTCTTTTGCCTCAAAATAACCTAAATCGCCTTTTAGCCAATTCAGGGCCCAAACGGATGACTTTCAAAAAAATATTGGACATTCTAGAATCCTCATGAAAAATGGAGTGGGTATGTGGGTTTTCATGGCATTCTGAGACAGTGACCAAACTTTCATTCTTTTGACCTCAAAATAGCCTAAATCGCGTTTTTGCCATTTCAGGGCCCAAACGGATGAATTTCAAAAAATAATTGACATTCTAGAATCCTCATGAAAAATGGAGTGGGTATGTTGGTTTTCAAGGCATTCTGAGACAGTGACCAAACTTTCATTCTTTTGACCTCAAAATAGCCTAAATCGAGTTTTCGCCCGTTCAGGGCCCAAACGGATGACTTTCAAAAAAATATTGGACATTCTAGAATCCTCATGAAAAATGGAGTGGGTCTATGGGTTTTCGAGGCATTCTGAGACAGTGACCAAAGTTTCATTCTTTTGACCTCAAAATAGCCTAAATGGAGTTTTTGCCAGTTCAGTGCCCAAACGGATGAATTTCAAAAAAATATTGGACATTCTAGAATCCTCATGAAAAATGGAATGGGTATGTTGGTTTTCAAGGCATTCTGAGACAGTGACCAAACTTTCATTCTTTTGACCTCAAAATACCATCAATAGCGTTTTTGAAAGTTCAGGGCCCAAACGGATGAATTTCAAAAAAATATTGGACATTCTAGAATCCTCATGAAAAATGGAGTGGGTATGTTGGTTTTCAAGGCATTCTGAGACAGTGACCAAACTTTCATTCTTTTGACCTCAAAATACCCTCAATCGCGTTTTTGAAAGTTCAGGGCCCAAACGGATGAATTTCAAAAAAATATTGGACATTCTAGAATCCTCATGAAAAATGGAGTGGGTATGTGGGTTTTCAAGGCATTCTGAGACAGTGACCAAACTTTCATTCTTTTGACCTCAAAATAGCCTAAATCGAGTTTTCGCCCGTTCAGGGCCCAAACGGATGAATTTTAAAAAAATATTGGACATTCTAGAATCCTCATGAAAAATGGAGTGGGTATGTTGGTTTTCAAGGCATTCTGAGACAGTGACCAAACTTTCATTCTTTTGACCTCAAAATACCCTCAATCGCGTTTTTGAAAGTTCAAGGCCCAAACGGATGAATTTCAAAAAAATATTGGACATTCTAGAATCCTCATGAAAAATGGACTGGGTATGTTGGTTTTCAAGGAGTTCTGAGACAGTGACCAAACTTTCATTCTTTTGACCTCAAAATACCCTCAATCGCGTTTTTGAAAGTTCAGGGCCCAAACAGATGAATTTCAAAAAAATATTGGACATTCTAGAATCCTCATGAAAAATGGAGTGGGTATGTGGGTTTTCAAGGCATTCTGAGACATTGACCAAACTTTCATTCTTTTGACCTCAAAATAGCCTAAATGGAGTTTTTGCCAGTTCAGTGCCCAAACGGATGAATTTCAAAAAAATATTCGACATTCTAGAATCCTCATGAAAAATGGAGTGGGTATGTGTGTTTTCAAGGCATTCTGAGACAGTGACCAAACTTTCATTCTTTTGACCTCAAAATAGCCTAAATCGAGTTTTCGCCCGTTCAAGGCCCAAACGGATGAATTTGAAAAAAATATTGGACATTCTAGAATCCTCATGAAAAATGAAGTGGGTATGTTGGTTTTCAAGGCATTCTGAGACAGTGACCAAACTTTCATTCTTTTGACCTCAAAATACCCTCAATCGCGTTTTTGAAAGTTCAGGGCCCAAACGGATGAATTTCAAAAAAATTTGGACATTCTAGAATCCTCATGAAAAATGGAGTGGGTATGTGGGTTTTCAAGGCATTCTGAGACAGTGACCAAACTTTCATTCTTTTGACCTCAAAATAGCCTAAATCGAGTTTTCGCCCGTTCAGGGCCCAAACGGATGAATTTTAAAAAAATATTGGACATTCTAGAATCCTCATGAAAAATGGAGTGGGTATGTTGGTTTTCAAGGCATTCTGAGACAGTGACCAAACTTTCATTCTTTTGACCTCAAAATACCCTCAATCGCGTTTTTGAAAGTTCAAGGCCCAAACGGATGAATTTCAAAAAAATATTGGACATTCTAGAATCCTCATGAAAAATGGACTGGGTATGTTGGTTTTCAAGGAGTTCTGAGACAGTGACCAAACTTTCATTCTTTTTACCTCAAAATAGCCTAAATCGCGTTTTTGCCATTTCAGGGCCCAAACGGATGAATTTCAAAAAAATATTGGACATTCTAGAATCCTCATGAAAAATGGAGTGGGTATGTGGGTTTTCAAGGCATTCTGAGACCGTGACCAAACTTTCATTCTTTTGCCTCAAAATAGCCTAAATCGCCATTTTGCCAGTTCAGGGCCCAAACGGATGAATTTCAAAAAAATATTAGACATTCTAGAATCCTCATGAAAAATGATGTGGGTATGTGGGTTTTCAAGGACATTGAGACAGTGACTAAACTTTCATTCTTTTGACCTCAAAATAGCCTAAATCGAGTTTTGGCCCGTTCAGGGCCCAAGCGGATGAATTTCAAAAAAACATTGGACATTCTAAAATCCTCATGAAAAATGGAGTGGGTATGTGGGTTTTCAAGGCATTCTGAGACAGTGACCAAACTTTCATTCTTTTGACCTCAAAATAGCCTAAATCGAGTTTTCGCCCGTTCAGGGCCCAAACAGATGAATTTCAAAAAAATATTGGACATTCTAGAATCCTCATGAAAAATGGAGTGGGTATGTGGGTTTTAAAGGCATTCTGAGACAGTGACCAAACTTTCATTCTTTTGACCTCAAAATAGCCTAAATCGAGTTTTGGCCCGTTCAGGGCCCAAACGGATGAATTTCAAAAAAATATTGGACATTCTAGAATCCTCATGAAAAATGTAGTGGGTATGTGGCTTTTCAAGGCATTCTGAGACAGTGACCAAACTTTCATTCTTTTGCCTCAAAATAGCCTAAATCGCCTTTTAGCCATTTCAGGGCCCAAACGGATGAATTTCAAAAAAATATTGGACATTCTAGAATCCTCATGAAAAATGATGCGGGTATGTGGGTTTTCAAGGCATTCTGAGACAGTGACCAAACTTTCATTCTTTTGACCTCAAAATAGCCTAAATCGAGTTTTCGCCCGTTCAGGGCCCAAACGGATGAATTTTAAAAAAATATTGGACATTCTAGAATCCTCATGAAAAATGGAGTGGGTATGTTGGTTTTCAAGGAATTCTGAGACAGTGACCAAACTTTCATTCTTTTGACCTCAAAATAGCCTAAATCGCGTTTTTGCCATTTCAGGGCCCAAACGGATGAATTTCAAAAAAATATCGGACATTCTAGAATCCTCATGAAAAATGGAGTGGGTATGTGGGTTTTCAAGGCATTCTGAGACAGTGACCAAACTTTCATTCTTTTGCCTCAAAATAGCCTAAATCGCCATTTTGCCAGTTCAGGGCCCAAACGGATGAATTTCAAAAAAATATTAGACATTCTAGAATCCTCATGAAAAATGATGTGGGTATGTGGGTTTTCAAGGACATTGAGACAGTGACTAAACTTTCATTCTTTTGACCTCAAAATAGCCTAAATCGAGTTTTGGCCCGTTCAGGGCCCAAGCGGATGAATTTCAAAAAAACATTGGACATTCTAAAATCCTCATGAAAAATGGAGTGGGTATGTGGGTTTTCAAGGCATTCTGAGACAGTGACCAAACTTTCATTCTTTTGACCTCAAAATAGCCTAAATCGAGTTTTCGCCCGTTCAGGGCCCAAACAGATGAATTTCAAAAAAATATTGGACATTCTAGAATCCTCATGAAAAATGGAGTGGGTATGTGGGTTTTAAAGGCATTCTGAGACAGTGACCAAACTTTCATTCTTTTGACCTCAAAATAGCCTAAATCGAGTTTTGGCCCGTTCAGGGCCCAAACGGATGAATTTCAAAAAAATATTGGACATTCTAGAATCCTCATGAAAAATGTAGTGGGTATGTGGCTTTTCAAGGCATTCTGAGACAGTGACCAAACTTTCATTCTTTTGCCTCAAAATAGCCTAAATCGCCTTTTAGCCATTTCAGGGCCCAAACGGATGAATTTCAAAAAAATATTGGACATTCTAGAATCCTCATGAAAAATGATGCGGGTATGTGGGTTTTCAAGGCATTCTGAGACAGTGACCAAACTTTCATTCTTTTGACCTCAAAATAGCCTAAATCGAGTTTTCGCCCGTTCAGGGCCCAAACGGATGAATTTTAAAAAAATATTGGACATTCTAGAATCCTCATGAAAAATAGAGTGGGTATGTTGGTTTTCAAGGCATTCTGAGACAGTGACCAAACTTTCATTCTTTTAACCTCAAAATACCCTCAATCGCGTTTTTGAAAGTTCAGGGCCCAAACGGATGAATTTCAAAAAAATATTGGACATTCTAGAATCCTCATGAAAAATGGAGTGGGTATGTTGGTTTTCAAGGAATTCTGAGACAGTGACCAAACTTTCATTCTTTTGACCTCAAAATAGCCTAAATCGCGTTTTTGCCATTTCAGGGCCCAAACGGATGAATTTCAAAAAAATATCGGACATTCTAGAATCCTCATGAAAAATGGAGTGGGTATGTGGGTTTTCAAGGCATTCTGAGACAGTGACCAAACTTTCATTCTTTTGCCTCAAAATAGCCTAAATCGCCTTTTTGCCAGTTCAGGCTCCAACGTATGAATTTCAAAAAAATATTGGACATTCTAGAATCCTCATGAAAAATGATGTGGGTATGTGGGTTTTCAAGGCATTCTGAGACAGTGACTAAACTATCATTCTTTTGACCTCAAAATAGCCTATATCGAGTTTTGGCCCGTTCAGGGCCCAAACGGATGAATTTCAAAAAAATATTGGACATTCTAGAATCCTCATGAAAAATAGAGTGGGTATGTTGGTTTTCAAGGAATTCTGAGACAGTGACCAAACTTTCATTCTTTTGACCTCAAAATAGCCTAAATCGCGTTTTTGAAAGTTCAGGGCCCAAACGGATGAATTTCAAAAAAATATTGGACATTCTAGAATCCTCATGAAAAATGGAGTGGGTATGTGGGTTTTCAAGGCATTCTGAGACAGTGACCAAACTTTCATTCTTTTGACCTCAAAATAGCCTAAATCGAGTTTTCGCCCGTTCAGGGCCCAAGCGGATGAATTTTAAAAAAATATTGGACATTCTAGAATCCTCATGAAAAATGGAGTGGGTATGTTGGTTTTCAAGGCATTCTGAGACAGTGACCAAACTTTCATTCTTTTGACCTCAAAATACCCTCAATCGCGTTTTTGAAAGTTCAGGGCCCAAACGGATGAATTTCAAAAAAATATTGGACATTCTAGAATCCTCATGAAAAATGGAGTGGGTATGTTGGTTTTCAAGGAATTCTGAGACAGTGACCAAACTTTCATTCTTTTGAATTCAAAATAGCCTAAATTGCGTTTTTGCCATTTCAGGGCCCAAACGGATGAATTTCAAAAAAATATTAGACATTCTAGAATCCTCATGAAAAATGATGTGGGTATATGGGTTTTCAAGGCATTCTGAGACAGTGACCAAACTTTCATTCTTTTGACCTCAAAATAGCCTAAATCGAGTTTTGGCCCGTTCAGGGCACAAACGGATGAATTTCAAAAAAATATTGGACATTCTAGAATCCTCATGAACAATGGGGTGGGTATGTGGGTTTTCAAGGCATTCTGAGACAGTGACCAAACTTTCATTCTTTTGACCTCAAAATATCCTAAATCGAGTTTTGGCCCGTTCAGGGCCCAAACAGATGAATATCAAAAAAATATTGGACATTCTAGAATCCTCATGAAAAATGGAGTGGGTATGTAACTTTTCAAGGCATTCTGAGACAGTCACCAAACTTTCATTCTTTTGACCTCAAAATAGCCTAAATCGCGTTTTTTCCAGTTCAGGGCCCAAACGGATGAATTTCAAAAAAATATTTGACATTCTAGAATCCTCATGAAAAATGGAGTGGGTATGTTGGTTTTCAAGGAATTCTGAGACAGTGACCAAACTTTCATTCTTTTGACCTCAAAATAGCCTAAATCGAGTTTTGGCCCATTCAGGGCCCAAACGGATGAATTTCAAAAAAATATTGGACATTCTAGAATCCTCATGAAAAATGGAGTGGGTATGTGGGTTTTCAAGGCATTTTGAGACAGTGACCAAACTTTCATTCTTTTGACCTCAAAATAGCCTAAATCGAGTTTTCGCCCGTTCAGGACCCAAACGGATGAATTTCAAAAAAATATTGGACATTCTAGAATCCTCATGAAAAATGGAGTGGGTATGTTGGTTTTCAAGGCATTCTGAGACAGTGACCAAACTTTCATTCTTTTGACCTCAAAATACCCTCAATCGCGTTTTTGAAAGTTCAGGGCCCAAACGGATGAATTTCAAAAAAATATTGGACATTCTAGAATCCTCATGAAAAATGGAGTGGGTATGTTGGTTTTCAAGGAATTCTGAGACAGTGACCAAACTTTCATTCTTTTGAATTCAAAATAGCCTAAATCGCGTTTTTGCCATTTCAGGGCCCAAACGGATGAATTTCAAAAAAATATTGTACATTCTAGAATCCTCATGAAAAATGGAGTGGGTATGTGGGTTTTCAAGGCATTCTGAGACAGTGACCAAACTTTCATTCTTTTGCCTCAAAATAGCCTAAATCGCCTTTTTGCCAGTTCAGGGCCCAAACGTATGAATTTCAAAAAAATATTGGACATTCTAGAATCCTCATGAAAAATGGAGTGTGTATGTGACTTTTCAAGGCATTCTGAGACAGTGACCAAACTTTCATTCTTTTGCCTCAAAATAGCCTAAATCGCCTTTTTGCCATTTCAGGGCCCAAACATATGAATATCAAAAAAATATTGGACATTCTAGAATCCTCATGAAAAATGGAGTGGGTATGTAACTTTTCAAGGCATTCTGAGACAGTCACTAAACTTTCATTCTTTTGACCTCAAAATAGCCTAAATCGCGTTTTTTCCAGTTCAAGGCCCAAACGGATGAATTTACAAAAAATATTGGACATTCTAGAATCCTCACGAAAAATGGAGTGGGTATGTTGGTTTTCAAGGAATTCTGAGACAGTGACCAAACTTTCATTCTTTTGACCTCAAAATAGCCTAAATCGAGTTTTGGCCCGTTCAGGGCCCAAACGGATGAATTTCAAAAAAATATTGGACATTCTAGAATCCTCACGAAAAATGGAGTGGGTATGTGGGTTTTCAAGGCATTCTGAGACAGTGACCAAACTTTCATTCTTTTGACCTCAAAATTGCCTAAATCGAGTTTTCGCCCGTTCAGGACCCAAACGGATGAATTTCAAAAAAATATTGGACATTCTAGAATCCTCATGAAAAATGGAGTGGGTATGTTGGTTTTCAAGGAATTCTGAGACAGTGACCAAACTTTCATTCTTTTGACCTCAAAATAGCCTAAATCGCGTTTTTGCCATTTCAGGGCCCAAACGGATGAATTTCAAAAAAATATTGGACATTCTAGAATCCTCATGAAAAATGGAGTGGGTATGTGGGTTTTTAAGGCATTCTGAGACAGTGACCAAACTTTCATTCTTTTGACCTCAAAATAGCCTAAATCGAGTTTTGGCCCGTTCAGGGCCCAAACAGATGAATTTCAAAAAAATATTGGACATTCTAGAATCCTCCTGAAAAATGGAGTGGGTATGTGACTTTTCAAGGCATTCTGAGACAGTGACCAAACTTTCATTCTTTTGACCTCAAAATAGCCTAAATCGCGTTTTTTCCAGTTCAGGGCCCAAACAGATGAATTTCAAAAAAATATTGGACATTCTAGAATCCTCATGAAAAATGGAGTGGGTATGTGGGTTTTCAAGGCATTCTGAGACAGTGACCAAATTTTCATTCTTTTGACCTCAAAATAGCCTAAATCGAGTTTTCGCCCGTTCAGGACCCAAACGGATGAATTTCAAAAAAATATTGGACATTCTAGAATCCTCATGAAAAATGGAGTGGGTATGTTGGTTTTCAAGGCATTTTGAGACAGTGACCAAACTTTCATTCTTTTGACCTCAAAATACCCTCAATCGCTTTTTTTCCAGTTCAGGGCCCAAACGGATGAATTTCAAAAAAATATTGGACATTCTAGAATCCTCATGAAAAATGGAGTGGGTATGTTGGTTTTCAAGGCATTCTGAGACAGTGACCAAACGTTCATTCTTTTGACCTCAAAATGGCCTAAATCGAGTTTTCGCCCGTTCAGGGCCCAAACGGATGAATTTTAAAAAAATATTGGACATTCTAGAATCCTCATGAAAAAAATGGAGTGGGTATGTGGGTTTTCAAGGCATTCTGAGACAGTGACCAAACTTTCATTCTTTTGCCTCAAAATAGCCTAAATCGCCTTTTTGCCAGTTCAGGGCCCAAACGTATGAATTTCAAAAAAATATTGGACATTCTAGAATCCTCATGAAAAATGGAGTGGGTATGTGGGTTTTCAAGGCATTCTGAGACAGTGACCAAAGTTTCATTCTTTTGACCTCAAAATAGCCTAAATCGAGTTTTGGCCCGTTCAGGGCCCAAACGGATGAATTTCAAAAAAATATTGGACATTCTAGAATCCTCATGAAAAATAGAGTGGGTATGTTGGTTTTCAAGGAATTCTGAGATAGTGACCAAACTTTCATTCTTTTGACCTCAAAATAGCCTAAATCGAGTTTTGGCCCGTTCAGGGCCCAAACAGATGAATTTCAAAAAAATATTGGACATTCTAGAATCCTCATGAAAAATGGAGTGGGTATGTGACTTTTCAAGGCATTCTGAGACAGTGACCAAACTTTCATTCTTTTGACCTCAAAATACCCTCAATCGCGTTTTGAAAGTTCAGGGCCCAAACGGATGAATTTAAAAAAAATATTGGACATTCTAGAATCCTCATGAAAAATGGAGTGGGTATATGGGTTTTCGAGGCATTCTGAGACAGTGACCAAAGTTTCATTCTTTTGACCTCAAAATAGCCTAAATCGCGTTTTTGCCAGTTCAGGGCCCAAACAGATGAATTTCAAAAAAATATTGGACATTCTAGAATCCTCATGAAAAATGGAGTGGGTATGTGGCTTTTCAAGGCATTCTGAGACATTGACCAAACTTTCATTCTTTTGACCTCAAAATAGCCTAAATTGAGTTTTTGCCAGTTCAGTGCCCAAACGGATGAATTTTAAAAAAATATTGGACATTCTAGAATCCTCATGAAAAATGGAGTGGGTATGTGGGTTTTCAAGGCATTCTGAGACAGTGACCAAACTTTCATTCTTTTGACCTCAAAATAGCCTAAATCGAGTTTTTGCCAGTTCAGTGCCCAAACGGATGAATTTCAAAAAAATATTGGACATTCTAGAATCCTCATGAAAAATGGAGTGGGTATGTGGGTTTTCAAGGCATTCTGAGACAGTGACCAAATTTTCATTCTTTTGACCTCAAAATAGCCTAAATCGAGTTTTCGCCCGTTCAGGACCCAAACGGATGAATTTTCAAAAAAATATTGGACATTCTAGAATCCTCATGAAAAATGGAGTGGGTATGTTGGTTTTCAAGGCATTGTGAGACAGTGACCAAACTTTCATTCTTTTGACCTCAAAATACCCTCAATCGCGTTTTTGAAAGTTCAGGGCCCAAACGGATGAATTTCAAAAAAATATTGGACATTCTAGAATCCTCATGAAAAATGGAGTGGGTATGTTGGTTTTCAAGGCATTCTGAGACAGTGACCAAACGTTCATTCTTTTGACCTCAAAATGGCCTAAATCGAGTTTTCGCCCGTTCAGGGCCCAAACGGATGAATTTTAAAAAAATATTGGACATTCTAGAATCCTCATGAAAAATGGAGTGGGTATGTTGGTTTTCAAGGCATTCTGAGACAGTGACCAAACTTTCATTCTTTTGACCTCAAAATACCCTCAATCGCGTTTTTGAAAGTTCAGGGCCCAAACGGATGAATTTAAAAAAAATATTGGACATTCTAGAATCCTCATGAAAAATGGAGTGGGTATATGGGTTTTCGAGGCATTCTGAGACAGTGACCAAAGTTTCATTCTTTTGACCTCAAAATAGCCTAAATCGCGTTTTTGCCAGTTCAGGGCCCAAACAGATGAATTTCAAAAAAATATTGGACATTCTAGAATCCTCATGAAAAATGGAGTTGGTATGTGGCTTTTCAAAGCATTCTGAGACATTGACCAAACTTTCATTCTTTTGACCTCAAAATAGCCTAAATGGAGTTTTTGCCAGTTCAGTGCCCAAACGGATGAATTTTAAAAAAATATTGGACATTCTAGAATCCTCATGAAAAATGGAGTGGGTATGTGGGTTTTCAAGGCATTCTGAGACAGTGACCAAATTTTCATTCTTTTGACCTCAAAATAGCCTAAATCGAGTTTTCGCCCGTTCAGGACCCAAACGGATGAATTTCAAAAAAATATTGGACATTCTAGAATCCTCATGAAAAATGGAGTGGGTATGTTGGTTTTCAAGGCATTTTGAGACAGTGACCAAACTTTCATTCTTTTGACCTCAAAATACCCTCAATCGCGTTTTTTCCAGTTCAGGGCCCAAACGGATGAATTTCAAAAAAATATTGGACATTCTAGAATCCTCATGAAAAATGGAGTGGGTATGTTGGTTTTCAAGGCATTCTGAGACAGTGACCAAACGTTCATTCTTTTGACCTCAAAATGGCCTAAATCGAGTTTTCGCCCGTTCAGGGCCCAAACGGATGAATTTTAAAAAAATATTGGACATTCTAGAATCCTCATGAAAAATGGAGTGGGTATGTGGGTTTTCAAGGCATTCTGAGACAGCGACCAAACTTTCATTCTTTTGCCTCAAAATAGCCTAAATCGCCTTTTTGCCAGTTCTGGGCCCAAACGTATGAATTTCAAAAAAATATTGGACATTCTAGAATCCTCATGAAAAATGGAGTGGGTATGTGACTTTTCAAGGCATTCTGAGACAGTGACCAAACTTTCATTCTTTTGACCTCAAAATAGCCTAAATCGCGTTTTTTCCAGTTCAGGGCCCAAACAGATGAATTTCAAAAAAATATTGGACATTCTAGAATCCTCATGAAAAATGGAGTGGGTATGTGGGTTTTCAAGGCATTCTGAGACATTGACCAAACTTTCATTCTTTTGACCTCAAAATATCCTAAATGGAGTTTTTGCCAGTTCAGTGCCCAAACGGATGAATTTCAAAAAAATATTGGACATTCTAGAATCCTCATGAAAAATGGAGTGGGTATGTGGGTTTTCAAGGCATTCTGAGACAGTGACCAAATTTTCATTCTTTTGACCTCAAAATAGCCTAAATCGAGTTTTCGCCCGTTCAGGACCCAAACGGATGAATTTCAAAAAAATATTGGACATTCTAGAATCCTCATGAAAAATGGAGTGGGTATGTTGGTTTTCAAGGCATTCTGAGACAGTGACCAAACTTTCATTCTTTTGACCTCAAAATACCCTCAATCGCGTTTTTGAAAGTTCAGGGCCCAAACGGATGAATTTCAAAAAAATATTGGACATTCTAGAATCCTCATGAAAAATGGAGTGGGTATGTTGGTTTTCAAGGCATTCTGAGACAGTGACCAAACGTTCATTCTTTTGACCTCAAAATGGCCTAAATCGAGTTTTCGCCCGTTCAGGGCCCAAACGGATGAATTTTAAAAAAATATTGGACATTCTAGAATCCTCATGAAAAATGGAGTGGGTATGTTGGTTTTCAAGGCATTCTGAGACAGTGACCAAACTTTCATTCTTTTGACCTCAAAATACCCTCAATCGCGTTTTTGAAAGTTCAGGGCCCAAACGGATGAATTTAAAAAAAATATTGGACATTCTAGAATCCTCATGAAAAATGGAGTGGGTATATGGGTTTTCGAGGCATTCTGAGACAGTGACCAAAGTTTCATTCTTTTGACCTCAAAATAGCCTAAATCGCGTTTTTGCCAGTTCAGGGCCCAAACAGATGAATTTCAAAAAAATATTGGACATTCTAGAATCCTCATGAAAAATGGACTGGGTATGTGGCTTTTCAAGGCATTCTGAGACATTGACCAAACTTTCATTCTTTTGACCTCAAAATAGCCTAAATGGAGTTTTTGCCAGTTCAGTGCCCAAACGGATGAATTTTAAAAAAATATTGGACATTCTAGAATCCTCATGAAAAATGGAGTGGGTATGTGGGTTTTCAAGGCATTCTGAGACAGTGACCAAACTTTCATTCTTTTGACGTCAAAATATCCTAAATCGAGTTTTTGCCAGTTCAGTGCCCAAACGGATGAATTTCAAAAAAATATTGGACATTCTAGAATCCTCATGAAAAATGGAGTGGGTATGTGGGTTTTCAAGGCATTCTGAGACAGTGACCAAATTTTCATTCTTTTGACCTCAAAATAGCCTAAATCGAGTTTTCGCCCGTTCAGGACCCAAACGGATGAATTTCAAAAAAATATTGGACATTCTAGAATCCTCATGAAAAATGGAGTGGGTATGTTGGTTTTCAAGGCATTGTGAGACAGTGACCAAACTTTCATTCTTTTGACCTCAAAATACCCTCAATCGCGTTTTTGAAAGTTCAGGGCACAAACGGATGAATTTCAAAAAAATATTGGACATTCTAGAATCCTCATGAAAAATGGAGTGGGTATGTTGGTTTTCAAGGCATTCTGAGACAGTGACCAAACGTTCATTCTTTTGACCTCAAAATGGCCTAAATCGAGTTTTCGCCCGTTCAGGGCCCAAACGGATGAATTTTATAAAAATATTGGACATTCTAGAATCCTCATGAAAAATGGAGTGGGTATGTTGGTTTTCAAGGCATTCTGAGACAGTGACCAAACTTTCATTCTTTTGACCTCAAAATACCCTCAATCGCGTTTTTGAAAGTTCAGGGCCCAAACGGATGAATTTAAAAAAAATATTGGACATTCTAGAATCCTCATGAAAAATGGAGTGGGTATATGGGTTTTCGAGGCATTCTGAGACAGTGACCAAAGTTTCATTCTTTTGACCTCAAAATAGCCTAAATCGCGTTTTGGCCAGTTCAGGGCCCAAACAGATGAATTTCAAAAAAATATTGGACATTCTAGAATCCTCATGAAAAATGGAGTGGGTATGTGGCTTTTCAAAGCATTCTGAGACATTGACCAAACTTTCATTCTTTTGACCTCAAAATAGCCTAAATGGAGTTTTTGCCAGTTCAGTGCCCAAACGGATGAATTTTAAAAAAATATTGGACATTCTAGAATCCTCATGAAAAATGGAGTGGGTATGTGGGTTTTCAAGGCATTCTGAGACAGTGACCAAATTTTCATTCTTTTGACCTCAAAATAGCCTAAATCGAGTTTTCGCCCGTTCAGGACCCAAACGGATGAATTTCAAAAAAATATTGGACATTCTAGAATCCTCATGAAAAATGGAGTGGGTATGTTGGTTTTCAAGGCATTTTGAGACAGTGACCAAACTTTCATTCTTTTGACCTCAAAATACCCTCAATCGCGTTTTTTCCAGTTCAGGGCCCAAACGGATGAATTTCAAAAAAATATTGGACATTCTAGAATCCTCATGAAAAATGGAGTGGGTATGTTGGTTTTCAAGGCATTCTGAGACAGTGACCAAACGTTCATTCTTTTGACCTCAAAATGGCCTAAATCGAGTTTTCGCCCGTTCAGGGCCCAAACGGA
This sequence comes from Inga laurina, assembly GCA_963855925.1. Taxonomy (NCBI): domain Eukaryota; kingdom Viridiplantae; phylum Streptophyta; class Magnoliopsida; order Fabales; family Fabaceae; genus Inga; species Inga laurina. The sequence continues at coordinate 37,259,287 of OY979705.1, forward strand.
TGAATTTTAAAAAAATATTGGACATTCTAGAATCCTCATGAAAAATGGAGTGGGTATGTGGGTTTTCAAGGCATTCTGAGACAGTGACCAAACTTTCATTCTTTTGCCTCAAAATAGCCTAAATCGCCTTTTTGCCAGTTCAGGGCCCAAACGTATGAATTTCAAAAAAATATTGGACATTCTAGAATCCTCATGAAAAATGGAGTGGGTATGTGACTTTTCAAGGCATTCTGAGACAGTGACCAAACTTTCATTCTTTTGACCTCAAAATAGCCTAAATCGCGTTTTTTCCAGTTCAGGGCCCAAACAGATGAATTTCAAAAAAATATTGGACATTCTAGAATCCTCATGAAAAATGGAGTGGGTATGTGGGTTTTCAAGGCATTCTGAGACATTGACCAAACTTTCATTCTTTTGACCTCAAAATATCCTAAATGGAGTTTTTGCCAGTTCAGTGCCCAAACGGATGAATTTCAAAAAAATATTGGACATTCTAGAATCCTCATGAAAAATGGAGTGGGTATGTGGGTTTTCAAGGCATTCTGAGACAGTGACCAAATTTTCATTCTTTTGACCTCAAAATAGCCTAAATCGAGTTTTCGCCCGTTCAGGACCCAAACGGATGAATTTCAAAAAAATATTGGACATTCTAGAATCCTCATGAAAAATGGAGTGGGTATGTTGGTTTTCAAGGCATTTTGAGACAGTGACCAAACTTTCATTCTTTTGACCTCAAAATACCCTCAATCGCGTTTTTGAAAGTTCAGGGCCCAAACGGATGAATTTCAAAAAAATATTGGACATTCTAGAATCCTCATGAAAAATGGAGTGGGTATGTTGGTTTTCAAGGCATTCTGAGACAGTGACCAAACGTTCATTCTTTTGACCTCAAAATGGCCTAAATCGAGTTTTCGCCCGTTCAGGGCCCAAACGGATGAATTTTAAAAAAATATTGGACATTCTAGAATCCTCATGAAAAATGGAGTGGGTATGTTGGTTTTCAAGGCATTCTGAGACAGTGACCAAACTTTCATTCTTTTGACCTCAAAATACCCTCAATCGCGTTTTTGAAAGTTCAGGGCCCAAACGGATGAATTTAAAAAAAATATTGGACATTCTAGAATCCTCATGAAAAATGGAGTGGGTATATGGGTTTTCGAGGCATTTTGAGACAGTGACCAAAGTTTCATTCTTTTGACCTCAAAATAGCCTAAATCGCGTTTTTGCCAGTTCAGGGCCCAAACAGATGAATTTCAAAAAAATATTGGACATTCTAGAATCCTCATGAAAAATGGAGTGGGTATGTGGCTTTTCAAGGCATTCTGAGACATTGACCAAACTTTCATTCTTTTGACCTCAAAATAGCCTAAATGGAGTTTTTGCCAGTTCAGTGCCCAAACGGATGAATTTTAAAAAAATATTGGACATTCTAGAATCCTCATGAAAAATGGAGTGGGTATGTGGGTTTTCAAGGCATTCTGAGACAGTGACCAAACTTTCATTCTTTTGACCTCAAAATAGCCTAAATCGCGTTTTTTCCAGTTCAGGGCCCAAACGGATGAATTTCAAAAAAATATTGGACATTCTAGAATCCTCATGAAAAATGGAGTGGGTATGTGGGTTTTCAAGGCATTCTGAGACATTGACCAAACTTTCATTCTTTTGACGTCAAAATATCCTAAATGGAGTTTTTGCCAGTTCATTGCCCAAACGGATGAATTTCAAAAAAATATTGGACATTCTAGAATCCTCATGAAAAATGGAGTGGTTATGTGGGTTTTCAAGGCATTCTGAGACAGTGACCAAACTTTCATTCTGTTGACCTCAAAATAGCCTAAATCGAGTTTTGGCCCGTTCAGGTCCCAAATGGATGAATTTCAAAAAAATATTGGACATTCTACTATCCTCGTTAAAAATGGAGTGGGTATGTGGGTTTTCAAGGCATTCTGAGACAGTGACCAAACTTTCATTCTTTTCACCTTAAAATAGCCTAATTCGAGTTTTGGCCCATTCAGGGCCCAAACGGATGAATTTCAAAAAAATATTGGACATTCTAGTATCCTCGTGAAAAATGGAGTGGTTCTGTGGGTTTTCAAGGCATTCTGAGACAGTGACCAAACTTTCATTCTTTTGACCTCAAAATGGCCTAAATCGAGTTTTCGCCCGTTCAGGGCCCAAACGGATGAATTTTAAAAAAATATTGGACATTCTAGAATCCTCATGAAAAATGGAGTGGGTATGTTGGTTTTCAAGGCATTCTGAGACAGTGACCAAACTTTCATTCTTTTGACCTCAAAATACCCTCAATCGCGTTTTTGAAAGTTCAGGGCCCAAACGGATGAATTTAAAAAAAATATTGGACATTCTAGAATCCTCATGAAAAATGGAGTGGGTATATGGGTTTTCGAGGCATTCTGAGACAGTGACCAAAGTTTCATTCTTTTGACCTCAAAATAGCCTAAATCGCGTTTTTGCCAGTTCAGGGCCCAAACAGATGAATTTCAAAAAAATATTGGACATTCTAGAATCCTCATGAAAAATGGAGTGGGTATGTGGCTTTTCAAAGCATTCTGAGACATTGACCAAACTTTCATTCTTTTGACCTCAAAATAGCCTAAATGGAGTTTTTGCCAGTTCAGTGCCCAAACGGATGAATTTTAAAAAAATATTGGACATTCTAGAATCCTCATGAAAAATGGAGTGGGTATGTGGGTTTTCAAGGCATTCTGAGACAGTGACCAAACTTTCATTCTTTTGACCTCAAAATAGCCTAAATCGAGTTTTCGCCCATTCAGCACCCAAACGGATGAATTTCAAAAAAATATTGGACATTCTAGAATCCTCATGAAAAATGGAGTGGGTATGTGACTTTTCAAGGCATTTTGAGACAGTGACCAAGCTTTCATTCTTTTGACCTCAAAATACCCTCAATCTCGTTTTTGAAAGTTCAGGGCCCAAACGGATGAATTTCAAAAAAATATTGGACATTCTAGAATCCTCATGAAAAATGGAGTGGGTATGTGGGTTTTCAAGGCATTCTGAGACAGTGACCAAACTTTCATTCTTTTGACCTCAAAATAGCCTAAATCGAGTTTTTGCCCGTTCAGGGCCCAAACGGATGAATTTTAAAAAAATATTGGACATTCTAGAATCATCTTGAAAAATGGAGTGGGTATGTTGGTTTTCAAGGCATTCTGAGACAGTGACCAAACTTTCATTCTTTTGACCTCAAAATACCCTCAATCGCATTTTTGAAAGTTCAGGGCCCAAAAGGATGAATTTCAAAAAAATATTGGACATTCTAGAATCCTCATGAAAAATGGAGTGGGTATGTTGGTTTTCAAGGAATTCTGAGACAGTGACCAAACTTTCATTCTTTTGACCTCAAAATAGCCTAAATCGCGTTTTTTCTATTTCAGGGCCCAAACGGATGAATTTGAAAAAAATATTGGACATTCTAGAATCCTCATGAAAAATGGAGTGGGTATGTGGGTTTTCAAGGCATTCTGAGACAGTGACCAAACTTTCATTCTTTTGCCTCAAAATAGCCTAAATCGCCTTTTAGCCAGTTCAGGGCCCAAACGTATGAATTTCAAAAAAATATTGGACATTCTAGAATCCTCATGAAAAATGGAGTGGGTATGTGACTTTTCAAGGTATTCTGAGACAGTGACCAAACTTTCATTCTTTTGACCTCAAAATAGCCAAAATCGCCTTTTAGCCAGTTCAGGGCCCAAACGGATGAATTTCAAAAAAATATTGGACATTCTAGAATCCTCATGAAGAATGGAGTGGGTACGTGGGTTTTCAAGGCATTCTGAGACATTGACCAAACTTTCATTCTTTTGACCTCAAAATAGCCTAAATGGAGTTTTTGCCAGTTCAGTGCCCAAACGGATGAATTTCAAAAAAATATTGGACATTCTAGAATCCTCATGATAAATGGAGTGGGTATGTGGGTTTTCAAGGCATTCTGAGACGGTGACCAAACTTTCATTCTTTTGACCTCAAAATAGCCTAAATCGAGTTTTGGCCCGTTCAGGGCCCAAACGGATGAATTTCAAAAAATATTGGACATTCTAGAATCCTCATGAAAAATGGAGTGGGTATGTGGGTTTTCAAGGCATTCTGAGACGGTGACCAAACTTTCATTCTTTTGACCTCAAAATAGCCTAAATCGAGTTTTGGCCCGTTCAGGGCCCAAACGGATGAATTTCAAAAAAATATTGGACATTCTAGAATCCTCATGAAAAATAGAGTGGGTATGTTGGTTTTCAAGGAATTCTGAGATAGTGACCAAACTTTCATTCTTTTGACCTCAAAATAGCCTAAATCGAGTTTTGGCCCGTTCAGGGCCCAAACAGATGAATTTCAAAAAAATATTGGACATTCTAGAATCCTCATGAAAAATGGAGTGGGTATGTGACTTTTCAAGGCATTCTGAGACAGTGACCAAACTTTCATTCTTTTGACCTCAAAATAGCCTAAATCGCGTTTTTTCCATTTCAGGGCCCAAACAGATGAATTTCAAAAAAATATTGGACATTCTAGAATCCTCATGAAAAATGGAGTGGGTATGTGGGTTTTCAAGGCATTCTGAGACATTGACCAAACTTTCATTCTTTTGACCTCAAAATAGCCTAAATGGAGTTTTTGCCAGTTCAGTGCCCAAACGGATGAATTTCAAAAAAATATTGGACATTCTAGAATCCTCATGAAAAATGGAGTGGGTATGTGGGTTTTCAAGGCATTCTGAGACAGTGACCAAATTTTCATTCTTTTGACCTCAAAATAGCCTAAATCGAGTTTTCGCCCGTTCAGGACCCAAACGGATGAATTTCAAAAAAATATTGGACATTCTAGAATCCTCATTAAAAATGGAGTGGGTATGTTGGTTTTCAAGGCATTTTGAGACAGTGACCAAACTTTCATTCTTTTGACCTCAAAATACCCTCAATCGCGTTTTTTCCAGTTCAGGGCCCAAACGGATGAATTTCAAAAAAATATTGGACATTCTAGAACCCTCATGAAAAATGGAGTGGGTATGTTGGTTTTCAAGGCATTCTGAGACAGTGACCAAACGTTCATTCTTTTGACCTCAAAATGGCCTAAATCGAGTTTTCGCCCGTTCAGGGCCCAAACGGATGAATTTTAAAAAAATATTGGACATTCTAGAATCCTCATGAAAAATGGAGTGGGTATGTTGGTTTTCAAGGCATTCTGAGACAGTGACCAAACTTTCATTCTTTTGACCTCATAATACCCTCAATCGCGTTTTTGAAAGTTCAGGGCCCAAACGGATGAATTTAAAAAAAATATTGGACATTCTAGAATCCTCATGAAAAATGGAGTGGGTATATGGGTTTTCGAGGCATTCTGAGACAGTGACCAAAGTTTCATTCTTTTGACCTCAAAATAGCCTAAATCGCGTTTTTGCCAGTTCAGGGCCCAAACAGATGAATTTCAAAAAAATATTGGACATTCTAGAATCCTCATGAAAAATGGAGTGGGTATGTGGCTTTTCAAGGCATTCTGAGACATTGACCAAACTTTCATTCTTTTGACCTCAAAATAGCCTAAATGGAGTTTTTGCCAGTTCAGTGCCCAAACGGATGAATTTCAAAAAAATATTGGACATTCTAGAATCCTCATGAAAAATGGAGTGGGTATGTGGGTTTTCAAGGCATTCTGAGACAGTGACCAAACTTTCATTCTTTTGACCTCAAAATAGCCTAAATCGAGTTTTCGCCCGTTCAGGACCCAAACGGATGAATTTCAAAAAAATATTGGACATTCTAGAATCCTCATGAAAAATGGAGTGGGTATGTGACTTTTCAAGGCATTTTGAGACAGTGACCAAACTGTCATTCTTTTGACCTCAAAATACCCTCAATCTCGTTTTTGAAAGTTCAGGGCCCAAACGGATGAATTTCAAAAAAATATTGGACATTCTAGAATCCTCATGAAAAATGGAGTGGGTATGTGGGTTTTCAAGGCATTCTGAGACAGTGACCAAACTTTCATTCTTTTGACCTCAAAATAGCCTAAATCGAGTTTTTGCCCGTTCAGGGCCCAAACGGATGAATTTGAAAAAAATATTGGACATTCTAGAATCCTCTTGAAAAATGGAGTGGGTATGTTGGTTTTCAAGGCATTCTGAGACAGTGACCAAACTTTCATTCTTTTGACCTCAAAATACCCTCAATCGCATTTTTGAAATTTCAGGGCCCAAACGGATGAATTTCAAAAAAATATTGGACATTCTAGAATCCTCATGAAAAATGGAGTGGGTATGTTGGTTTTTAAGGAATTCTGAGACAGTGACCAAACTTTCATTCTTTTGACCTCAAAATAGCCTAAATCGCGTTTTTTCCATTTCAGGGCCCAAACGGATGAATTTGAAAAAAATATTGGACATTCTAGAATCCTCATGAAAAATGGAGTGGGTATGTGGGTTTTCAAGGCATTCTGAGACAGTGACCAAACTTTCATTCTTTTGCCTCAAAATAGCCTAAATCGCCTTTTAGCCAGTTCAGGGCCCAAACGTATGAATTTCAAAAAAATATTGGACATTCTAGAATCCTCATGAAAAATGGAGTGGGTATGTGACTTTTCAAGGTATTCTGAGACCGTGACCAAACTTTCATTCTTTTGACCTCAAAATAGTCTAAATCGCCTTTTAGCCAGTTCAGGGCCCAAACGGATGAATTTCAAAAAAATATTGGACATTCTAGAATCCTCATGAAAAATGGAGTGGGTATGTGGGTTTTCAAGGCATTCTGAGACATTGACCAAACTTTCATTCTTTTGACCTCAAAATAGCCTAAATGGAGTTTTTGCCAGTTCAGTGCCCAAACGGATGAATTTCAAAAAAATATTGGACATTCTAGAATCCTCATGATAAATGGAGTGGGTATGTGGGTTTTCAAGGCATTCTGAGACGGTGACCAAATTTTCATTCTTTTGACCTCAAAATAGCCTAAATCGAGTTTTGGCCCGTTCAGGGCCCAAACGGATGAATTTCAAAAAAATATTGGACATTCTAGAATCCTCATGAAAAATGGAGTGGGTGTGTGGGTTTTCAAGGCATTCTGAGACGGTGACCAAACTTTCATTCTTTTGACCTCAAAATAGCCTAAATCGAGTTTTGGCCCGTTCAGGGCCCAAACGGATGAATTTCAAAAAAATATTGGACATTCTAGAATCCTCATGAAAAATAGAGTGGGTATGTTGGTTTTCAAGGAATTCTGAGACAGTGACCAAACTTTCATTCTTTTGACCTCAAAATAGCCTAAATCGAGTTTTGGCCCGTTCAGGGCCCAAACGGATGAATTTCAAAAAAATATTGGACATTCTAGAATCCTCATGAAAAATGGAGTGGGTATGTGGGTTTCAAGGCATTCTGAGACAGTGACCAAACTTTCATTCTTTTGCCTCAAAATAGCCTAAATCGCCTTTTTGCCAGTTCAGGGCCCAAACGTATGAATTTCAAAAAAATATTGGACATTCTAGAATCCTCATGAAAAATGGAGTGCGTCTGTGACTTTTCAAGGCATTCTGAGACAGTGACCAAACTTTCATTCTTTTGACCTCAAAATAGCCTAAATCGCCTTTTAGCCAGTTCAGGGACCAAACGGATGAATTTCAAAAAAATAATGGACATTCTAGAATCCTCATGAAAAATGGAGTGCGTATGTGGGTTTTCAAGGCATTCTGAGACAGTGACCAAACTTTCATTCTTTTGACCTCAAAATACCCTCAATCGCGTTTTTGAAAGTTCAGGGCCCAAACGGATGAATTTCAAAAAAATATTGGACATTCTAGAATCCTCGTGAAAAATGGAGTGGGTATGTTGGTTTTCAAGGAATTCTGAGACAGTGACCAAACTTTCATTCTTTTGAATTCAAAATAGCCTAAATCGCGTTTTTGCCATTTCAGGGCCCAAACGGATGAATTTCAAAAAAATATTGGACATTCTAGAATCCTCATGAAAAATGGAGTGGGTATGTGGGTTTTCAAGGCATTCTGAGACAGTGACCAAACTTTCATTCTTTTGCCTTAAAATAGCCTAAATCGCCTTTTTGCCAGTTCAGGGCCCAAACGTATGAATTTCAAAAAAATATTGGACATTCTAGAATCCTCATGAAAAATGGAGTGGGTATGTGACTTTTCAAGGCATTCTGAGACAGTGACCACACTTTCATTCTTTTGACCTCAAAATAGCCTAAATCGAGTTTTGGCCCGTTCAGGGCCCAAACGGATGAATTTCAAAAAAATATTGGACATTCTAGAATCCTCATGAAAAATGGAGTGGGTATGTGGGTTTTCAAGGCATTCTGAGACAGTGACCAAACTTTCATTCTTTTGACCTCAAAATAGCCTAAATCGCCTTTTAGCCAGTTCAGGGCCCAAACGTATGAATTTCAAAAAAATATTGGACATTCTAGAATCCTCATGAAAAATTATGTGGGTATGTGGGTTTTCAAGGCATTCTGAGACAGTGACGAAACTTTCATTCTTTTGACCTCAAAATAGCCTAAATCGAGTTTTGGCCCGTTCAGGGCCCAAACGGATGAATTTCAAAAAAATATTGGACATTCTGGAATCCTCATGAAAAATGGAGTGGGTATGTGGGTTTTCAAGGCATTCTGAGACAGTGACCAAACTTTCATTCTTTAGCCCTCAAAATAGCCTAAATCGAGTTTTCGCCCGTTCAGGGCCCAAACAGATGAATATCAAAAAAATATTGGACATTCTAGAATCCTCATGAAAAATGGAGTGGGTATGTAACTTTTCAAGGCATTCTGAGACAGTCACTAAACTTTCATTCTTTTGACCTCAAAATAGCCTAAATCGCGTTTTTTCCAGTTCAGGGCCCAAACGGATGAATTTCAAAAAAATATTGGACTTTCTAGAATCCTCATGAAAAATGGAGTGGGTATGTGGGTTTTCAAGGCATTCTGAGACAGTGACCAAACTTTCATTCTTTTGACCTCAAAATAGCCTAAATCGAGTTTTCGCCCGTTCAGGGCCCAAACAGATGAATATCAAAAAAATATTGGACATTCTAGAATCCTCATGAAAAATGGAGTGGGTATGTAACTTTTCAAGGCATTCTGAGACAGTCACTAAACTTTCATTCTTTTGACCTCAAAATAGCCTAAATCGCGTTTTTTCCAGTTCAGGGCCCAAACGGATTAATTTCAAAAAAATATTGGACATTCTAGAATCCTCATGAAAAATGGAGTGGGTATGTGGGTTTTCAAGGCATCTGAGACAGTGACCAAACTTTCATTCTTTTGCCTCAAAATAGCCTAAATCGCCTTTTTGCCAGTTCAGGGCCCAAACGTATGAATTTCAAAAAAATATTGGACATTCTAGAATCCTCATGAAAAATGGAGTGGGTATATGGGTTTTCGAGGCATTCTGAGACAGTGACCAAAGTTTCATTCTTTTGACCTCAAAATAGCCTAAATCGCGTTTTTGCCAGTTCAGGGCCCAAACAGATGAATTTCAAAAAAATATTGGACATTCTAGAATCCTCATGAAAAATGGAGTGGGTATGTGGCTTTTCAAGGCATTCTGAGACATTGACCAAACTTTCATTCTTTTGACCTCAAAATAGCCTAAATGGAGTTTTTGCCAGTTCAGTGCCCAAACGGATGAATTTCAAAAAAATATTGGACATTCTAGAATCCTCATGAAAAATGGAGTGGGTATGTGGGTTTTCAAGGCATTCTGAGACAGTGACCAAACTTTCATTCTTTTGACCTCAAAATAGCCTAAATCGAGTTTTCGGCCGTTCAGGACCCAAACGGATGAATTTCAAAAAAATATTGGACATTCTAGAATCCTCATGAAAAATGGAGTGGGTATGTGGGTTTTCAAGGCATTCTGAGACAGTGACCAAACTTTCATTCTTTTGACCTCAAAATAGCCTAAATCGAGTTTTCGCCCGTTCAGGGCCCAAACAGATGAATATCAAAAAAATATTGGACATTCTAGAATCCTCATGAAAAATGGAGTGGGTATGTAACTTTTCAAGGCATTCTGAGACAGTCACTAAACTTTCATTCTTTTGACCTCAAAATAGCCTAAATCGCGTTTTTTCCAGTTCAGGGCCCAAACGGATTAATTTCAAATAAATATTGGACATTCTAGAATCCTCATGAAAAATGGAGTGGGTATGTGGGTTTTCAAGGCATCTAAGACAGTGACCAAACTTTCATTCTTTTGCCTCAAAATAGCCTAAATCGCCTTTTTGCCAGTTCAGGGCCCAAACGTATGAATTTCAAAAAAATATTGGACATTCTAGAATCCTCATAAAAAATGGAGTGGGTATATGGGTTTTCGAGGCATTCTGAGACAGTGACCAAAGTTTCATTCTTTTGACCTCAAAAAAGCCTAAATCGCGTTTTTGCTAGTTCAGGGCCCAAACAGATGAATTTCAAAAAAATATTGGACATTCTAGAATCCTCATGAAAAATGGAGTGGGTATGTGGCTTTTCAAGGCATTCTGAGACATTGACCAAACTTTCATTCTTTTGACCTCAAAATAGCCTAAATCGGGTTTTTGCCAGTTCAGTGCCCAAACGGATGAATTTCAAAAAAATATTGGACATTCTAGAATCCTCATGAAAAATGGAGTGGGTATGTGGGTTTTCAAGGCATTCTGAGACAGTGACCAAACTTTCATTCTTTTGACCTCAAAATAGCCTAAATCGAGTTTTCGGCCGTTCAGGACTCAAACGGATGAATTTCAAAAAAATATTGGACATTCTAGAATCCTCATGAAAAATGGAGTGGGTATGTGGGTTTTCAAGGCATTCTGAGACAGTGACCAAACTTTCATTCTTTTGCCTCAAAATAGCCTAAATCGAGTTTTCGCCCGTTCAGGGCCCAAACAGATGAATATCAAAAAAATATTGGACATTCTAGAATCCTCATGAAAAATGGAGTGGGTATGTAACTTTTCAAGGCATTCTGAGACAGTCACTAAACTTTCATTCTTTTGACCTCAAAATAGCCTAAATCGCGTTTTTTCCAGTTCAGGGCCCAAACGGATGAATTTCAAAAAAATATTGGACATTCTAGAATCCTCATGAAAAATGGAGTGGGTATGTTGGTTTTCAAGGAATTCTGAGACAGTGACCAAACTATCATTCTTTTGACCTCAAAATAGCCTAAATCGAGTTTTGGCCCGTTCAGGGCCCAAACGGATGAATTTCAAAAAAATATTGGACATTCTAGAATCCTCATGAAAAATGGAGTGGGTATGTGGGTTTCAAGGCATTCTGAGACAGTGACCAAACTTTCATTCTTTTGCCTCAAAATAGCCTAAATCGCCTTTTTGCCAGTTCAGGGCCCAAACGTATGATTTTCAAAAAAATATTGGACATTCTAGAATCCTCATGAAAAATAGAGTGCGTCTGTGACTTTTCAAGGCATTCTGAGACAGTGACCAAACTTTCATTCTTTTGACCTCAAAATACCCTCAATCGCGTTTTTGAAAGTTCAGGGCCCAAACGGATGAATTTCAAAAAAATATTGGACATTCTAGAATCCTCGTGAAAAATGGAGTGGGTATGTTGGTTTTCAAGGAATTCTGAGACAGTGACCAAACTTTCATTCTTTTGAATTCAAAATAGCCTAAATCGCGTTTTTGCCATTTCAGGGCCCAAACGGATGAATTTCAAAAAAATATTGGACATTCTAGAATCCTCATGAAAAATGGAGTGGGTATGTGGGTTTTCAAGGCATTCTGAGACAGTGACCAAACTTTCATTCTTTTGCCTTAAAATAGCCTAAATCGCCTTTTTGCCAGTTCAGGGCACAAACGTATGAATTTCAAAAAAATATTGGACATTCTAGAATACTCATGAAAAATGGAGTGGGTATGTGACTTTTCAAGGCATTCTGAGACAGTGACCACACTTTCATTCTTTTGACCTCAAAATAGCCTAAATCGAGTTTTGGCCCGTTCAGGGCCCAAACGGATGAATTTCAAAAAAATATTGGACATTCTAGAATCCTCATGAAAAATGGAGTGGGTATGTGGGTTTTCAAGGCATTCTGAGACAGTGACCAAACTTTCATTCTTTTGACCTCAAAATAGCCTAAATCGCCTTTTAGCCAGTTCAGGTCCCAAACGTATGAATTTCAAAAAAATATTGGACATTCTAGAATCCTCATTAAAAATGATGTGGGTATGTGGGTTTTCAAGGCATTCTGAGACAGTGACGAAACTTTCATTTTTTTGACCTCAAAATAGCCTAAATCGAGTTTTGGCCCGTTCAGGGCCCAAACGGATGAATTTCAAAAAAATATTGGACATTCTGGAATCCTCATGAAAAATGGAGTGGGTATGTGGGTTTTCAAGGCATTCTGAGACAGTGACCAAACTTTCATTCTTTTGACCTCAAAATAGCCTAAATCGAGTTTTCGCCCGTTCAGGGCCCAAACAGATGAATATCAAAAAAATATTGGACATTCTAGAATCCTCATGAAAAATGGAGTGGGTATGTAACTTTTCAAGGCATTCTGAGACAGTCACTAAACTTTCATTCTTTTGACCTCAAAATAGCCTAAATCGCGTTTTTTCCAGTTCAGGGCCCAAACGGATGAATTTCAAAAAAATATTGGACTTTCTAGAATCCTCATGAAAAATGGAGTGGGTATGTGGGTTTTCAAGGCATTCTGAGACAGTGACCAAACTTTCATTCTTTTGACCTCAAAATAGCCTAAATCGAGTTTTCGCCCGTTCAGGGCCCAAACAGATGAATATCAAAAAAATATTGGACATTCTAGAATCCTCATGAAAAATGGAGTGGGTATGTAACTTTTCAAGGCATTCTGAGACAGTCACTAAACTTTCATTCTTTTGACCTCAAAATAGCCTAAATCGCGTTTTTTCCAGTTCAGGGCCCAAACGGATTAATTTCAAAAAAATATTGGACATTCTAGAATCCTCATGAAAAATGGAGTGGGTATGTGGGTTTTCAAGGCATCTGAGACAGTGACCAAACTTTCATTCTTTTGCCTCAAAATAGCCTAAATCGCCTTTTTGCCAGTTCAGGGCCCAAACGTATGAATTTCAAAAAAATATTGGACATTCTAGAATCCTCATGAAAAATGGAGTGGGTATATGGGTTTTCGAGGCATTCTGAGACAGTGACCAAAGTTTCATTCTTTTGACCTCAAAATAGCCTAAATCGCGTTTTTGCCAGTTCAGGGCCCAAACAGATGAATTTCAAAAAAATATTGGACATTCTAGAATCCTCATGAAAAATGGAGTGGGTATGTGGCTTTTCAAGGCATTCTGAGACATTGACCAAACTTTCATTCTTTTGACCTCAAAATAGCCTAAATGGAGTTTTTGCCAGTTCAGTGCCCAAACGGATGAATTTCAAAAAAATATTGGACATTCTAGAATCCTCATGAAAAATGGAGTGGGTATGTGGGTTTTCAAGGCATTCTGAGACAGTGACCAAACTTTCATTCTTTTGACCTCAAAATAGCCTAAAACGAGTTTTCGGCCGTTCAGGACCCAAACGGATGAATTTCAAAAAAATATTGGACATTCTAGAATCCTCATGAAAAATGGAGTGGGTATGTGGGTTTTCAAGGCATTCTGAGACAGTGACCAAACTTTCATTCTTTTGCCTCAAAATAGCCTAAATCGAGTTTTCGCCCGTTCAGGGCCCAAACAGATGAATATCAAAAAAATATTGGACATTCTAGAATCCTCATGAAAAATGGAGTGGGTATGTAACTTTTCAAGGCATTCTGAGACAGTCACTAAACTTTCATTCTTTTGACCTCAAAATAGCCTAAATCGCGTTTTTTCCAGTTCAGGGCCCAAACGGATGAATTTCAAAAAAATATTGGACATTCTAGAATCCTCATGAAAAATGGAGTGGGTATGTTGGTTTTCAAGGAATTCTGAGACAGTGACCAAACTTTCATTCTTTTGACCTCAAAATAGCCTAAATCGCGTTTTTTCCATTTCAGGGCCCAAACGGATGAATTTCAAAAAAATATTGGACATTCTAGAATCCTCATGAAAAATGGAGTGGGTATGTGGGTTTTCAAGGCATTCTGAGACAGTGACCAAACTTTCATTCTTTTGCCTCAAAAAAGCCTAAATCGCCTTTTAGCCAGTTCAGGGCCCAAACGGATGAATTTCAAAAAAATATTGGACATTCTAGAATCCTCATGAAAAATGGAGTGGGTATGTGGGTTGTCAAGGCATTCTGAGACATTGACCAAACTTTCATTCTTTTGACCTCAAAATAGCCTAAATGGAGTTTTTGCCAGTTCAGTGCCCAAACGGATGAATTTCAAAAAAATATTGGACATTCTAGAATCCTCATGAAAAATGGAGTGGGTATGTGGGTTTTCAAGGCATTCTGAGACAGTGACCAAACTTTCATTCTTTTGACCTCAAAATAGCCTAAATCGCCTTTTAGCCAGTTCAGGGCCCAAACGTATGAATTTCAAAAAAATATTGGACATTCTAGAATCCTCATGAAAAATGATGTGGGTATGTGGGTTTTCAAGGCATTCTGAGACAGTGACGAAACTTTCATTCTTTTGACCTCAAAATAGCCTAAATCGAGTTTTGGCCCGTTCAGGGCCCAAACGGATGAATTTCAAAAAATATTGGACATTCTAGAATCCTCATGAAAAATGGAGTGGGTATGTAACTTTTCAAGGCATTCTGAGACAGTCACTAAACTTTCATTCTTTTGACCTCAAAATAGCCTAAATCGCGTGTTTTCCAGTTCAGGGCCCAAACGGATGAATTTCAAAAAAATATTGGACATTCTAGAATCCTCATGAAAAATGGAGTGGGTATGTGGGTTTTCAAGGCATTCTGAGACAGTGACCAAACTTTCATTCTTTTGACCTCAAAATAGCCTAAATCGAGTTTTCGCCCGTTCAGGGCCCAAACAGATGAATATCAAAAAAATATTGGACATTCTAGAATCCTCATGAAAAATGGAGTGGGTATGTAACTTTTCAAGGCATTCTGAGACAGTCACTAAACTTTCATTCTTTTGACCTCAAAATAGCCTAAATCGCGTTTTTTCCAGTTCAGGGCCCAAACGGATTAATTTCAAAAAAATATTGGACATTCTAGAATCCTCATGAAAAATGGAGTGGGTATGTGGGTTTTCAAGGCATCTGAGACAGTGACCAAACTTTCATTCTTTTGCCTCAAAATAGCCTAAATCGCCTTTTTGCCAGTTCAGGGCCCAAACGTATGAATTTCAAAAAAATATTGGACATTCTAGAATCCTCATGAAAAATGGAGTGGGTATATGGGTTTTCGAGGCATTCTGAGACAGTGACCAAAGTTTCATTCTTTTGACCTCAAAATAGCCTAAATCGCGTTTTTGCCAGTTCAGGGCCCAAACAGATGAATTTCAAAAAAATATTGGACATTCTAGAATCCTCATGAAAAATGGAGTGGGTATGTGGCTTTTCAAGGCATTCTGAGACATTGACCAAACTTTCATTCTTTTGACCTCAAAATAGCCTAAATGGAGATTTTGCCAGTTCAGTGCCCAAACGGATGAATTTCAAAAAAATATTGGACATTCTAGAATCCTCATGAAAAATGGAGTGGGTATGTGGGTTTTCAAGGCATTCTGAGACAGTGACCAAACTTTCATTCTTTTGACCTCAAAATAGCCTAAATCGAGTTTTCGGCCGTTCAGGACCCAAACGGATGAATTTCAAAAAAATATTGGACATTCTAGAATCCTCATGAAAAATGGAGTGGGTATGTGGGTTTTCAAGGCATTCTGAGACAGTGACCAAACTTTCATTCTTTTGCCTCAAAATAGCCTAAAGCGAGTTTTCGCCCGTTCAGGGCCCAAACAGATCAATATCAAAAAAATATTGGACATTCTAGAATCCTCATGAAAAATGGAGTGGGTATGTAACTTTTCAAGGCATTCTGAGACAGTCACTAAACTTTCATTCTTTTGACCTCAAAATAGCCTAAATCGCGTTTTTTCCAGTTCAGGGCCCAAACGGATGAATTTCAAAAAAATATTGGACATTCAAGAATCCTCATGAAAAATGGAGTGGGTATGTTGGTTTTCAAGGAATTCTGAGACAGTGACCAAACTTTCATTCTTTTGACCTCAAAATAGCCTAAATCGCCTTTTTGCCAGTTCAGGGCCCAAACGTATGAATTTCAAAAAAATATTGGACATTCTAGAATCCTCATGAAAAATGGAGTGCGTCTGTGACTTTTCAAGGCATTCTGAGACAGTGACCAAACTTTCATTCTTTTGACCTCAAAATAGCCTAAATCGCCTTTTAGCCAGTTCAGGGACCAAACGGATGAATTTCAAAAAAATATTGGACATTCTAGAATCCTCATGAAAAATGGAGTGCGTATGTGGGTTTTCAAGGCATTCTGAGACATTGACCAAACTTTCATTCTTTTGACCTCAAAATAGCCTAAATGGAGTTTTTGCCAGTTCAGTGCCCAAACGGATGAATTTCAAAAAAATATTGGACATTCTAGAATCCTCATGAAAAATGGAGTGGGTATGTGGGTTTTCAAGGCATTCTGAGACGGTGACCAAACTTTCATTCTTTTGACCTCAAAATAGCCTAAATCGAGTTTTGGCCCGTTCAGGGCCCAAACGGATGAATTTCAAAAAAATATTGGACATTCTAGAATCCTCATGAAAAATGGAGTGGGTATGTGGGTTTTCAAGGCATTCTGACACATTGACCAAACTTTCATTCTTTTGACCTCAAAATAGCCTAAATCGAGTTTTGGCCCGTTCAGAGCCCAAACGGATGAATTTCTAAAAAATATTAGACATTCTGGAATCCTCATGAAAAATGGAGTGGGTATGTGGGTTTTCAAGGAATTCTGAGACAGTGACCAAACTTTCATTCTTTTGACCTCAAAATAGCCAAAATCGAGTTTTGGCCCGTTTAGGGCCCAAACGGATGAATTTCAAAAAAATATTGGACATTCTAGAATCCTCATGAAAAATGGAGTGGGTATGTGGGTTTTCAAGGCATTCTGAGACAGTGACCAAACTTTCATTCTTTTGCCTCAAAATAGCCTAAATCGCCTTTTTGCCAGTTCAGGGCCCAAACGTATGAATTTCAAAAAAATATTGGACATTCTAGAATCCTCATGAAAAATGGAGTGGGTATGTGGGTTTTCCAGGCATTCTGAGACATTGACCAAACTTTCATTCTTTTGACCTCAAAATAGCCTAAATGGAGTTTTTGCCAGTTCAGTGCCCAAACGGATAAATTTAAAAAAAATATTGGACATTCTAGAATCCTCATGAAAAATGGAGTGGGTATGTGGGTTTTCGAGGCATTCTGAGACAGTGACCAAACTTTCATTCTTTTGACCTCAAAATAGCCTAAATGGAGTTTTTGCCAGTTCAGGGCCCAAACGTATGAATTTCAAAAAAATATTGGACATTCTAGAATCCTCATGAAAAATGGAGTGGGTATGTGGGTTTTCGAGGCATTCTGACACAGTGACCAAACTTTCATTCTTTTGCCTCAAAATAGCCTAAATCGCCTTTTTGCCAGTTCAGGGCCCAAACATATGAATTTCAAAAAAATATTGGACATTCTAGAATCCTCATGAAAAATGGAGTGGGTCTGTGACTTTTCAAGGCATTCTGAGACAGTGACCAAACTTTCATTCTTTTGACCTCAAAATAGCCTAAATCGCCTTTTAGCCAGTTCAGGGACCAAACGGATGAATTTCAAAAAAATATTATACATTCTAGAATCCTCATGAAAAATGGAGTGCGTATGTGGGTTTTCAAGGCATTCTGAGACATTGACCAAACTTTCATTCTTTTGACCTCAAAATAGCCTAAATGGAGTTTTTGCCAGTTCAGTGCCCAAACGGATGAATTTCAAAAAAATATTGGACATTCTAGAATCCTCATGAAAAATGGAGTGGGTATGTGGGTTTTCAAGGCATTCTGAGACGGTGACCAAACTTTCATTCTTTTGACCTCAAAATAGCCTAAATCGAGTTTTGGCCCGTTCAGGGCCCAAACGGATGAATTTCAAAAAAATATTGGACGTTCTAGAATCCTCATGAAAAATGGAGTGGGTATGTGGGTTTTCAAGGCATTCTGACACATTGACCAAACTTTCATTCTTTTGACCTCAAAATAGCCTAAATCGAGTTTTGGCCCGTTCAGAGCCCAAACGGATGAATTTCTAAAAAATATTGGACATTCTGGAATCCTCATGAAAAATGGAGTGGGTATGTGGGTTTTCAAGGAATTCTGAGACAGTGACCAAACTTTCATTCTTTTGACCTCAAAATAGCCAAAATCGAGTTTTGGCCCGTTTAGGGCCCAAACGGATGAATTTCAAAAAAATATTGGACATTCTAGAATCCTCATGAGAAATGGAGTGGGTATGTGGGTTTTCAAGGCATTCTGAGACAGTGACCAAACTTTCATTCTTTTGCCTCAAAATAGCCTAAATCGCCTTTTTGCCAGTTCAGGGCCCAAACGTATGAATTTCAAAAAAATATTGGACATTCTAGAATCCTCATGAAAAATGGAGTGGGTATGTGGGTTTTCAAGGCATTCTGAGACAGTGACCAAACTTTCATTCTTTTGCCTCAAAATAGCCTAAATCGCCTTTTTGCCAGTTCAGGGCCCAAACGTATGAATTTCAAAAAAATATTGGACATTCTAGAATCCTCATGAAAAATGGAGTGGGTATGTGGGTTTTCGAGGCATTCTGAGACAGTGACCAAACTTTCATTCTTTTGACCTCAAAATAGCCTAAATGGAGTTTTTGCCAGTTCAGGGCCCAAACGTATGAATTTCAAAAAAATATTGGACATTCTAGAATCCTCATGAAAAATGGAGTGGGTATGTGGGTTTTCGAGGCATTCTGAGACAGTGACCAAACTTTCATTCTTTTGCCTCAAAATAGCCTAAATCGCCTTTTTGCCAGTTCAGGGCCCAAACGTATGAATTTCAAAAAAATATTGGACATTCTAGAATCCTCATGAAAAATGGAGTGGGTATGTTGGTTTTCAAGGAATTCTGAGACAGTGACCAAACTTTCATTCTTTTGACCTCAAAATAGCCTAAATCGCGTTTTTTCCATTTCAGGGCCCAAACGGATGAATTTGAAAAAAATATTGGACATTCTAGAATCCTCATGAAAAATGGAGTGGGTATGTGGGTTTTCAAGGCATTCTGAGACAGTGACCAAACTTTCATTCTTTTGCCTCAAAATAGCCTAAATCGCCTTTTAGCCAGTTCAGGGACCAAACGGATGAATTTCAAAAAAATATTGGACATTCTAGAATCCTCATGAAAAATGGAGTGCGTATGTGGGTTTTCAAGGCATTCTGAGACATTGACCAAACTTTCATTCTTTTGACCTCAAAATAGCCTAAATGGAGTTTTTGCCAGTTCAGTGCCCAAACTGATGAATTTCAAAAAAATATTGGACATTCTAGAATCCTCATGAAAAATGGAGTGGGTATGTGGGTTTTCAAGGCATTCTGAGACGGTGACCAAACTTTCATTCTTTTGACCTCAAAATAGCCTAAATCGCCTTTTTGCCAGTTCAGGGCCCAAACGTATGAATTTCAAAAAAATATTGGACATTCTAGAATCCTCATGAAAAATGGAGTGGGTATGTGGGTTTTCGAGGCATTCTGAGACAGTGACCAAACTTTCATTCTTTTGACCTCAAAATAGCCTAAATGGAGTTTTTGCCAGTTCAGGGCCCAAACGTATGAATTTCAAAAAAATATTGGACATTCTAGAATCCTCATGAAAAATGGAGTGGGTATGTGGGTTTTCGAGGCATTCTGAGACAGTGACCAAACTTTCATTCTTTTGCCTCAAAATAGCCTAAATCGCCTTTTTGCCAGTTCAGGGCCCAAACGTATGAATTTCAAAAAAATATTGGACATTCTAGAATCCTCATGAAAAATGGAGTGGGTATGTTGGTTTTCAAGGAATTCTGAGACAGTGACCAAACTTTCATTCTTTTGACCTCAAAATAGCCTAAATCGCGTTTTTTCCATTTCAGGGCCCAAACGGATGAATTTGAAAAAAATATTGGACATTCTAGAATCCTCATGAAAAATGGAGTGGGTATGTGGGTTTTCAAGGCATTCTGAGACAGTGACCAAACTTTCATTCTTTTGCCTCAAAATAGCCTAAATCGCCTTTTAGCCAGTTCAGGGACCAAACGGATGAATTTCAAAAAAATATTGGACATTCTAGAATCCTCATGAAAAATGGAGTGCGTATGTGGGTTTTCAAGGCATTCTGAGACATTGAGCAAACTTTCATTCTTTTGACCTCAAAATAGCCTAAATGGAGTTTTTGCCAGTTCAGTGCCCAAACGGATGAATTTCAAAAAAATATTGGACATTCTAGAATCCTCATGAAAAATGGAGTGGGTATGTGGGTTTTCAAGGCATTCTGAGACGGTGACCAAACTTTCATTCTTTTGACCTCAAAATAGCCTAAATCGAGTTTTGGCCCGTTCAGGGCCCAAACGGATGAATTTCAAAAAAATATTGGACATTCTAGAATCCTCATGAAAAATGGAGTGGGTATGTGGGTTTTCAAGGCATTCTGACACATTGACCAAACTTTCATTCTTTTGACCTCAAAATAGCCTAAATCGAGTTTTGGCCCGTTCAGAGCCCAAACGGATGAATTTCTAAAAAATAATGGACATTCTGGAATCCTCATGAAAAATGGAGTGGGTATGTGGGTTTTCAAGGAATTCTGAGACAGTGACCAAACTTTCATTCTTTTGACCTCAAAATAGCCAAAATCGAGTTTTGGCCCGTTTAGGGCCCAAACGGATGAATTTCAAAAAAATATTGGACATTCTAGAATCCTCATGAAAAATGGAGTGGGTATGTGGGTTTTCAAGGCATTCTGAGACAGTGACCAAACTTTCATTCTTTTGCCTCAAAATAGCCTAAATCGCCTTTTTGCCAGTTCAGGGCCCAAACGTATGAATTTCAAAAAAATATTGGACATTCTAGAATCCTCATGAAAAATGGAGTGGGTATGTGGGTTTTCGAGGCATTCTGAGACAGTGACCAAACTTTCATTCTTTTGACCTCAAAATAGCCTAAATGGAGTTTTTGCCAGTTCAGGGCCCAAACGTATGAATTTCAAAAAAATATTGGACATTCTAGAATCCTCATGAAAAATGGAGTGGGTATGTGGGTTTTCGAGGCATTCTGAGACAGTGACCAAACTTTCATTCTTTTGCCTCAAAATAGCCTAAATCGCCTTTTTGCCAGTTCAGGGCCCAAACGTATGAATTTCAAAAAAATATTGGACATTCTAGAATCCTCATGAAAAATGGAGTGGGTATGTTGGTTTTCAAGGAATTCTGAGACAGTGACCAAACTTTCATTCTTTTGACCTCAAAATAGCCTAAATCGCGTTTTTTCCATTTCAGAGCCCAAACGGATGAATTTGAAAAAAATATTGGACATTCTAGAATCCTCATGAAAAATGGAGTGGGTATGTGGGTTTTCAAGGCATTCTGAGACAGTGACCAAACTTTCATTCTTTTGCCTCAAAATAGCCTAAATCGCCTTTTAGCCAGTTCAGGGCCCAAACGTATGAATTTCAAAAAAATATTGGACATTCTAGAATCCTCATGAAAAATGGAGTGGGTATGTGGGTTTTCAAGGCATTCTGAGACGGTGACCAAACTTTCATTCTTTTAACCTCAAAATAGCCTAAATAAAGTTTTTGCCAGGTCAGTGCCCAAACGGATGAATTTAAAAAAAATATTGGACATTCTAGAATCCTCATGAAAAATGGAGTGGGTATGTGGGTTTTCAAGGCATTCTGAGACAGTGACCAAACTTTCATTCTTTTGACCTCAAAATAGCCTAAATCGAGTTTTGGCCCGTTCAGGGCCCAAACGGATGAATTTCAAAAAAATATTGGACATTCTAGAATCCTCATGAAAAATGGAGTGGGTATGTGGCTTTTCAAGGCATTCTGAGACAGTGACCAAACTTTCATTCTTTTGACCTCAAAATAGCCTAAATTGAATTATAAAACTGTTCAGCGCCCAAACGGATGAATTTCAAAAAAATATTAGACATTCTAGAATCCTCATGAAAAATGGAGTGGGTATGTGGGTTTTCAAGGCATTCTGAGACAGTGGCCAAACTTTCATTCTTTTGACCTCAAAAAAGCCTAAATCGAGTTTTGGCCCGTTCAGGGCCCAAACGGATGAATTTCAAAAAAATATTGAACATTCTAGAATCCTCATGAAAAATGGAGTGGGTATGTGGGTTTTCAAGGCATTCTGAGACAGTGACCAAACTTTCATTCATTTGACCTCAAAATAGCCTAAATCGCGTTTTCGTCCGTTCAGGGCCAAAAAGAAAGAATTTCAAAAAAAAAATTCGACATTCTATAAACCTCATGAAAAATTGAGTGGGTATGTGGGTTTTCAAGGCATTCTGAGACAGTGACCAAACTTTCATTCTTTTTACCTCAAAATAGCCTAAATCGAGTTTTGGCCCGTTCAGTGCCCAAACGGATGAATTTCAAAAAAAATTGGACATTGTAGAATCTCCATTAAAAATGGAGTGGGTATGTGGGTTTTCAATGCATTCTGAGACAGTGGCCAAACTTTCATTCATTTGACCTCAAATTAGCCTAAATCGCGTTTTCGTCCGTTCAGGGCCAAAAAGAAAGAATTTCAAAAAAAAATTGGACTTTCTAGAATACTCATGAAAAATTGAGTGGATATGTGGGTTTTCAAGGCATTCTGAGACAGTGACCAAACTTTCATTCTTTTGACCTCAAAATAGCCTAAATCGCGTTTTTGTTCGCTCAGGGACAAAACAGATGAATTTCGAAAATATATTGGACATTCTAGTATCCTCATTAAAAATGGAGTGGGTATGTGGGTTTTCAAGGCATTGTGAGACAGTGACCAAACTTTCATTCTTTTGACCTCAAAATAGCCTAAATCGCGTTTTGGCCCGTTCAGGCCCAAACGGATGAATTTCAAAAAATTATTGGACATTCTAGTATCCTCATTAAAAATTGAGTGGGTATGTGGGTTTTCAAGGCATTCTGAGACAGTGACCAAACTTTCATTCTTTTGACCTCAAAATAGCCCAAATCGAGTTTTGGCCCGTTCAGGGCCCAAACGGATGAATTTCAAAAAAAATTGGACATTCTAGACTCCTCATAAAAAATGGAGTGGGTATGTGGGTTTTCAAGGCATCCTGAGACAGTGACCAAACTTTCATTATTTTGACCTCAAAATAGCTTAAATGGAGTATTGGCAAGTTCAGGGCCCAAACGGATGAATTTCAAAAAAAATATTGGACATTCTAGAATCCTCATGAAAAATGGTGTGGGTATGTGGGTTCTTAAGGCATTTTGAGACAGTGACCAAACTTTCATTCTTTTGACCTCAAAATAGCCTAAATCGCGTTTCGGCCCGTTCAGGGCCGAAACGGATGAATTTTAAAAAAATATTGGACAATCTAGTATCCTCATTAAAAATGGAGTGGGTATGTGGGTTTTCAAGGCATTCTGAGACAGTGACCAAACTTTCATTCTTTTGACCTCAAAATAGCCTAAATCGAGTTTTGGCCCGTTCAATGCCCAAAAGGATGAATTTCAAAAAAAAATTGGACATTTTAGACTCCTCATGAAAAATGGAGTGGGTATGTGGGTTTTCAAGGCATTCTGAGACAGTGACCAAACTTTCATTCTTTTGACCTCAAAATACCCTAAATCGAGTTTGGGCCCGTTCAGGGCCGAAACGGATGAATTTCAAAAAAATATTCGAGATTCTAGAATCCTCATGAAAAATGGAGTGGGTATGTGGGTTTTCAAGGCATTCTGAGACAGTGACCAAACTTTCATTCTTTTGACCTCAAAATAGCCTAAATCGAGTTTTGGCCCGTTCAGGGCCCAAACGGATGAATTTCAAAAAAAATTGGACATTCTAGACTCCTCATAAAAAATGGAGTGGGTATGTGGGTTTTCAAGGCATTCTGAGACAGTGACCAAACTTTCATTCTTTTGACCTCAAAATAGCCTAAATCGAGTTTTGGCCCGTTCAATGCCCAAACGGATGAATTTCAAAAAAAATTGGACATTCTAGACTCCTCATAAAAAATGGAGTGGGTATGTGGGTTTTCAAGGCATTCTGAGACAGTGACCAAACTTTCATTCTTTTGACCTCAAAATAGCTTAAATGGAGTATTGGCCCGTTCAAGGCCCAAACGGATGAATTTCAAAAAAATATTGGACATTCTAGAATCCTCATGAAAAATGGAGTGGGTATGTGGGTTCTTAAGGCATTCTGAGATAGTGACCAAACTTTCATTCTTTTGACCTCAAAATAGCCTACATCGCGTTTCGGCCCGTTCAGGTCCGAAACGGATGAATTTTAAAAAAATATTGGACAATCTAGTATCCTCATTAAAAATGGAGTGGGTATGTGGGTTTTCAAGGCATTCTGAGACAGTGACCAAACTTTCATTCTTTTGACCTCAAAATAGCCTAAATCGAGTTTTGGCCCGTTCACTGCCCAAACGGATGAATTTCAAAAAAAAATTGGACATTGTAGACTCCTCATTAAAAATGGAGTGGGTATGTGGGTTTTCAAGGCATTCTGAGACAGTGACCAAACTTTCATTCTTTTGACCTCAAAATACCCTAAATCGAGTTTTGCCCCGTTCAGGGCCGAAACGGATGAATTTCAAAAAAATAATAGATATTCTAGAATCCTCATGAAAAATGGAGTGGGTATGTGGGTTTTCAAGGCATTCTGAGACAGTGACCAAACTTTCATTCTTTTGACCTCAAAATAGCCTAAATCGAGTTTTGGCCCGTTCAGGGCCCAAACGGATGAATTTCAAAAAAATATTAGATATTCTAGAATCCTCATGAAAAATGGAGTGGGTATGTGGGTTTTCAAGGCATTATGAGACAGTGACCAAACTTTCATTCTTTTGACCTCAAAATAGCCTAAATTGAATTATAAAACTGTTCAGCGCCCAAACGGATGAATTTCAAAAAAATATTAGACATTCTAGAACACTCATAAAAAATGGAGTGGGTATGTGGGTTTTCAAGGCATTCTCAGACAGTGACCAAACATTCATTCTTTTGACGTAAAAATAGCCTAAATCGCGTTTTTGTTCGTTCAGGGACAAAACAGATGAATTTCAAAAAAATATTGGACATTCTAGTATCCTCATGAAAAATGGAGTGGGTATGTGGGTTTTCAAGGCATTCTGAGACAGTGACCAAACTTTCATTCTTTTGACCTCAAAATAGCCTAAATCGAGTTTTGGCCAGTTCAGGGGCCAAACGGATGAATTTCAAAAAAATATTGGACATTCTAGAATCCTTATGAAAAATGGAGTGGGTATGTGGGTTTTCAAGGCATTCTCAGACAGTGACCAAACTTTCATTCTTTTCACCTCAAAATTGCCTAAATCGCATTTTCGTCCGTTCAGGGCCAAGAAGAATGAATTTCAAAAAAAAAATTGGACATTCTATAATCCTCATGAAAAATGGAGTGGGTATGTGGGTTTTCAAGGCATTCTGAGACAGTGACCAAACTTTCATTCTTTTGACCTCAAAATAGCCTAAATCGCGTTTTGGCCAGTTCAGGCCCAAACGGATGAATTTCAAAAAATTATTGGACATTCTAGAATCCTCATGAAAAATGGAGTGGGTATGTGGGTTTTCAAGGCATTCTGAGACAGTGACCAAACTTTCATTCTTTTGACCTCAAAATAGCCTAAATCGAGTTTTGGCCCATTCCGGGCCAAAACGGAAGAATTTCAAAGAAATATTGGACATTCTAGTATCCTCATTAAAAATGGAGTGGGTATGTGAGTTTTCAAGGCATTCTGAGACAGTGACCAAACTTTCATTCTTTTGACCTCAAAAGAGCCAAAATCGAGTTTTGGCCCGTTCAATGCCCAAACGGATGAATTTCAAAAAAAATTGGACATTGTAGACTCCTCATGAAAAATGGAGTGGGTATGTGGGTTTTCAAGGCATTCTGAGACAGTGACCAAACTTTCATTCTTTTGACCTCAAAATAGCCTAAATTGAATTATAAAACTGTTCAGCGCCCAAACCGATGAATTTCAAAAAAATATTCGACATTCTAGAACACTCATAAAAAATGGAGTGGGTATGTGGGTTGTCAAGGCATTCTGTGACAGTGAACAAACATTCATTCTTTTGACCTCAAAATAGCCTATATCTCGTTTTTGTTCGTTCAGGGCCAAAACGGATGAATTTCAAAAAAATATTGGACATTGTAGAATCCTCATTAAAAATGGAGTGGGTATGTGGGTTTTCAAGGCATTCTGAGACAGTGACCAAACTTTCATTCTTTTGACCTCAAAATAGCCTAAATTGAATTATAAAACTGTTCAGCGCCCAAACGGATGAATTTCAAAAAAATATTAGACATTCTAGAACACTCATAAAAAATGGAGTGGGTATGTGGGTTTTCAAGGCATTCTGAGACAGTGACCAAACATTCATTCTTTTGACGTCAAAATAACCTAAATCGCGTTTTTGTTCGTTCAGGGACAAAACAGATGAATTTCGAAAAAATATTGGACATTGTACTATCCTCATTAAAAATGGAGTGGGTATGTGGGTTTTCAAGGCATTCTGGGACAGTGACCAAACTTTCATTCTTTTGACCTCAAAATATCCTAAATCGCGTTTTGGCCCGTTCAGGCCCAAACGGATGAATTTCAAAAAATTATTGGACATTCTAGTATCCTCATTAAAAATGGGGTGGGTATGTGGGTTTTCAAGGCATTCTGAGACAGTGCCCAAACTTTCATTCTTTTGACCTCAAAATAGCCTAAATCGCGTTTTCTTTCGTTTTGGGCCAAAAGGAAAGAATTTCAAAAAAATATTGGACATTCTAGAATCCTCATGAAAAATGGAGTGGGTATGTGAGTTTTCAAGGCATTCTGAGACAGTGACAAAACTTTCATTCTTTTGACCTCAAAATAGCCTAAATTGAGTTTTGTCCCGTTCAGGGCCCAAACGGATGAATTTCAAAAAAAATATTAGACATTCTAGAATCCTCATGAAAAATGGAGTGGGTATGTGGGTTTTCAAGGCTTTCTGAGACAGTGACCAAACTTTCATTCATTTGACCTCAAAATAGCCTAAATCGTGTTTTCGTCCGTTCAGGGCCAAAAAGAAAGAATTTCAAAAAAAAAATTGGACATTCTAGAATCCTCATGAAAAATTGAGTGGGTATGTGGGTTTTCAAGGCATTCTGAGACAGTGACCAAACTTTCATTCTTTTTACCTCAAAATAGCCTAAATCGAGTTTTGGCCCGTTCAGTGCCCAAACGGATGAATTTAAAAAAAAATTGGACATTGTAGAATCTCCATGAAGAATGGAGTGGGTATGTGGGTTTTCAATGCATTCTGAGACAGTGGCCAAGCTTTCATTCATTTGACCTCAAATTAGCCTAAATCGCGTTTTCGTCCGTTCAGGGCCAAAAAGAAAGAATTTCAAAAAAAAATTGGACATTCTAGAACACTCATAAAAAATGGAGTGGGTATGTGGGTTTTCAAGGCATTCTCAGACAGTGACCAAACATTCATTCTTTTGACGTAAAAATAGCCTAAATCGCGTTTTTGTTCGTTCAGGGACAAAACAGATGAATTTCAAAAAAATATTGGACATTCTAGTATCCTCATGAAAAATGGAGTGGGTATGTGGGTTTTCAAGGCATTCTGAGACAGTGACCAAACTTTCATTCTTTTGACCTCAAAATAGCCTAAATCGAGTTTTGGCCAGTTCAGGGGCCAAACGGATGAATTTCAAAAAAATATTGGACATTCTAGAATCCTTATGAAAAATGGAGTGGGTATGTGGGTTTTCAAGCCATTCTCAGACAGTGACCAAACTTTCATTCTTTTCAACTCAAAATTGCCTAAATCGCATTGTCGTCCGTTCAGGGCCAAGAAGAATGAATTTCAAAAAAAAAAAATTGGACATTCTATAATCCTCATGAAAAATGGAGTGGGTATGTGGGTTTTCAAGGCATTCTGAGACAGTGACCAAACTTTCATTCTTTTGACCTCAAAATAGCCTAAATCGAGTTTTGGCCCGTTCAGGGGCCAAACGGATGAATTTCAAAAAAATATTAGCCATTCTAGAATCCTCATGAAAAATGGAGTGGGTATGTGGGTTTTCAAGGCATTCTGAGATAGTGACCAAACTTTCATTCTTTTGACCTCAAAATAGCCTAAATCGAGTTTTGGCCCATTCCGGGCCAAAACGGAAGAATTTCAAAGAAATATTGGACATTCTAGTATCCTCATTAAAAATGGAGTGGGTATGTGAGTTTTCAAGGCATTCTGAGACAGTGACCAAACTTTCATTCTTTTGACCTCAAAAGAGCCAAAATCGAGTTTTGGCCCGTTCAATGCCCAAACGGATGAATTTCAAAAAAATTGGACATTGTAGACTCCTCATGAAAAATGGAGTGGGTATGTGGGTTTTCAAGGCATTCTAAGACAGTGACCAAACTTTCATTCTTTTGACCTCAAAATAGCCTAAATTGAATTATAAAACTGTTCAGCGCCCAAACGGATGAATTTCAAAAAAATATTCGACATTCTAGAACACTCATAAAAAATGGAGTGGGTATGTGGGTTGTCAAGGCATTCTGTGACAGTGAACAAACATTCATTCTTTTGACCTCAAAATAGCCTATATCTCGTTTTTGTTCGTTCAGGGCCAAAACGGATGAATTTCAAAAAAATATTGGACATTGTAGAATCCTCATTAAAAATGGAGTGGGTATGTGGGTTTTCAAGGCATTCTGAGACAGTGACCAAACTTTCATTCTTTTGACCTCAAAATAGCCTAAATTGAATTATAAAACTGTTCAGCGCCCAAACGGATGAATTTCAAAAAAATATTAGACATTCTAGAACACTCATAAAAAATGGAGTGGGTATGTGGGTTTTCAAGGCATTCTGAGACAGTGACCAAACATTCATTCTTTTGACGTCAAAATAACCTAAATCGCGTTTTTGTTCGTTCAGGGACAAAACAGATGAATTTCGAAAAAATATTGGACATTCTACTATCCTCATTAAAAATGGAGTGGGTATGTGGGTTTTCAAGGCATTCTGGGACAGTGACCAAACTTTCATTCTTTTGACCTCAAAATATCCTAAATCGCGTTTTGGCCCGTTCAGGCCCAAACGGATGAATTTCAAAAAATTATTGGACATTCTAGTATCCTCATTAAAAATGGGGTGGGTATGTGGGTTTTCAAGGCATTCTGAGACAGTGACCAAACTTTCATTCTTTTGACCTCAAAATAGCCTAAATCGCGTTTTCTTTTGTTTTGGGCCAAAAAGAAAGAATTTCAAAAAAATATTGGACATTCTAGAATCCTCATGAAAAATGGAGTGGGTATGTGAGTTTTCAAGGCATTCTGAGACAGTGACAAAACTTTCATTCTTTTGACCTCAAAATAGCCTAAATTGAGTTTTGTCCCGTTCAGGGCCCAAACGGATGAATTTCAAAAAAAATATTAGACATTCTAGAATCCTCATGAAAAATGGAGTGGGTATGTGGGTTTTCAAGGCTTTCTGAGACAGTGACCAAACTTTCATTCATTTGACCTCAAAATAGCCTAAATCGTGTTTTCGTCCGTTCAGGGCCAAAAAGAAAGAATTTCAAAAAAAAAATTGGACATTCTAGAATCCTCATGAAAAATTGAGTGGGTATGTGGGTTTTCAAGGCATTCTGAGACAGTGACCAAACTTTCATTCTTTTTACCTCAAAATAGCCTAAATCGAGTTTTGGCCCGTTCAGTGCCCAAACGGATGAATTTAAAAAAAAATTGGACATTGTAGAATCTCCATGAAGAATGGAGTGGGTATGTGGGTTTTCAAAGCATTCTGAGACAGTGGCCACACTTTCATTCATTTGACCTCAAATTAGCCTAAATCGCGTTTTCGTCCGTTCAGGGCCAAAAAGAAAGAATTTCAAAAAAAAATTGGACATTCTAGAATACTCATGAAAAATTGAGTGGGTATGTGGGTTTTCAAGGCATTCTGAGACAGTGACCAAACTTTCATTCTTTTGACCTCAAAATAGCCTAAATTGAATTATAAAACTGTTCAGCGCCCAAACGGATGAATTTCAAAAAAATATTAGACATTCTAGAATCCTCATGAAAAATGGAGTGGGTATGTGGGTTTTCAAGGCATTCTGAGACAGTGACCAAACTTTCATTCATTTGACCTCAAAATAGCCTAAATCGCGTTTTCGTCCGTTCAGGGCCAAAAAGAAAGAATTTCAAAAAAAAATTGGACATTCTAGAATCCTCATGAAAAATTGAGTGGGTATGTGGGTTTTCAAGGCATTCTGAGACAGCGACCAAACATTCATTCTTTTGACGTCAAAATAGCATCAATCGCATTTTTGTTCGTTCAGGGACAAAACAGATGAACTTCGAAAATATATTGGACATTCTACTATCCTCATTAAAAATGGAGTGGGTATTTGGGTTTTCAAGGCATTCTGAGACAGTGACCAAACTTTCATTCTTTTGACCTCAAAATAGCCTAAATCGCGTTTTGGCCAGTTCAGGCCCAAACGGATGAATTTCAAAAAATTATTGGACATTCTAGTATCCTCATTATATATGGAGTGGGTATGTGGGTTTTCAAGGCATTCTGAGACAGTGACCAAACATTCATTCTTTTGACCTCAAAATACCCTCAATCGCGTTTTTGAAAGTTCAGGGCCCAAACGGATGAATTTCAAAAAATATTGGACATTCTAGAATCCTCATGAAAAATGGAGTGGCTATGTGGGTTTTCAAGGCCTTCTGAGACAGTGACCAAACTTTCATTCTTTTCACCTAAAAAGTGGCTAAATCGCGTTTTTGCCAGTTCAGGGCCCAAACGGATGAATTTCAAAAAAAATTGGACATTCTAGACTACTCATGAAAAATGGAGTGTGTATGTGGGTTTTAAAGGCATTCTGAGATAGTGACCAAACTTTCATTATTTTGACCTCAAAATAGCCTAAATCGCGTTTTTGCCCGTTCAGGGCCCAATGGGATGAATTTCGAAAAAATATTGTGCATTCTAGAATCCTCATGAAAAATGGAGTGGCTATGTGGGTTTTCAAGGCATTCTGAGATAGTGACCAAACTTTCATTCTTTTGACCTCAAAATACCCTCAATCGCGTTTTTGAAAGTTCAGGGCCCAAACGGATGAATTTCAAAAAAAATATTAGACATTCTAGAATCCTCATGAAAAATGGAGTGGGTATGTGGGTTTTCAAGGCTTTCTGAGACAGTGACCAAACTTTCATTCATTTGACCTCAAAATAGCCTAAATCGCGTTTTCGTCCGTTCAGGGCCAAAAAGAAATAATTTCAAAAAAAAATTGGACATTCTAGAATCCTCATGAAAAATTGAGTGGGTATGTGGGTTTTCAAGGCATTCTGAGACAGTGACCAAACTTTCATTCTTTTGACCTCAAAATAGCCTAAATCGCGTTTTGGCCAGTTCAGGCCCAAACGGATGAATTTCAAAAAATTATTGGACATTCTAGTATCCTCATTATATATGGAGTGGGTATGTGGGTTTTCAAGGCATTCTGAGACAGTGACCAAACATTCATTCTTTTGACCTCAAAATACCCTCAATCGCGTTTTTGAAAGTTCAGCGCCCAAACGGATGAATTTCAAAAAATATTGGACATTCTAGAATCCTCATGAAAAATGGAGTGGCTATGTGGGTTTTCAAGGCCTTCTGAGACAGTGACCAAACTTTCATTCTTTTCACCTAAAAAGTGGCTAAATCGCGTTTTTGCCAGTTCAGGGCCCAAACGGATGAATTTCAAAAAAAATTGGACATTCTAGACTACTCATGAAAAATGGAGTGTGTATGTGGGTTTTAAAGGCAATCTGAGATAGTGACCAAACTTTCATTATTTTGACCTCAAAATAGCCTAAATCGCGTTTTTGCCCGTTCAGGGCCCAATGGGATGAATTTCGAAAAAATATTGTGCATTCTAGAATCCTCATGAAAAATGGAGTGGCTATGTGGGTTTTCAAGGCATTCTGAGACAGTGACCAAACTTTCATTCATTTGACCTCAAAATAGCCTAAATCGCGTTTTCGTCCGTTCAAGGCGAAAAAGAAAGAATTTCAAAAAAATATGGGACATTGTAGAATCCTCATGAAAAATGTAGTAGGTATGTGGGTTTTCAAGGCATTCTGAGACAGTGACCAAACCTTCATTCTTTTGACCTCAAAATAGCCTAAATCGCGTTTTTGCCCGTTCAGGGCCCAAACGGATAAATTTTGAAAAAAATTGTACATTCAGGAATCCTCATGAAAAATGGAGTGGGTATGTGGGTTTTCAAGGCGTTCTGAGACAGTGACCAAACTTTCATTCTTTTCACCTCAAAATAGCCTAAATCGAGTTTTGGCCCGTTCAGGGCCCAAACGGATGAATTTCAAAAAAATATTGGACATTCTAGAATCCTCATGAAAAATGGAGTGGGTATGTGGGTTTTCAAGGCATTCTGAGACAGTGACCAAACTTTCATTCTTTTGACCTCAAAATAGCCTAAATCGAGTTTTGGCCCGTTCAATGCCCAAACGGATGAATTTCAAAAAAAATTGGACATTTTAGACTCCTCATGAAAAATGGAGTGGGTATGTGGGTTTTCAAGGTATTCTGAGAGAGTGACCAAACTTTCATTCTTTTGACCTCAAAATAGCCTAAATCGCGTGTTCGTCCGTTGGGGACCAAAAAGAAAGAATTTCAAAAAAATATTGGACATTCTAGAATCGTCGTGAAAAATAGAGTGGGTATGTGGGTTTTCAAGGCATTCTGAGACAATGACCAAACTTTCATTCTTTTGACCTTAAAATTGCCTAAATCGCATTTTCGTCCGTTCAGGGCCAAGAAGAAAGAATTTCAAAAAAAAAATTGGACATTCTACAATCCTCATGAAAAATGGAGTGGGTATGTGGGTTTTCAAGGCATTCTGAGACAGTGACCAAACTTTCATTCTATTGACCTCAAAATAGCCTAAATCGAGTTTTGGCTCGTTCAGGGCCCAAACGGATGAATTTCAAAAAAATATTAGACATTCTAGAATCCTCATGAAAAATGGAGTGGGTAAGTGGGTTTTCAAGGCATTCTGAGACAGTGACCAAACTTTCATTCTTTTGACCTCAAAATAGCCTAAATCGAGTTTTGGCCCGTTCCGGGCCAAAACGGATGAATTTCAAAAAAATATTAGACATTCTAGTATCCTCATTAAAAATGGAGTGGGTATGTCGGTTGTCAAGGCATTCTGAGACAGTGACCAAACTTTCATTCTTTTGACCTCAAAATAGCCAAAATCGAGTTTTGTTCGTTCAGGGCCAAAACGGATGAATTTCAAAAAAATATCGGACATTCTAGAATCCTCATGAAAAATGGAGTGGGTATGTCAGTTCTCAAGGCATTCTGAGACAGTGACCAAACTTTCATTCTTTTGACCTCAAAATAGCCTAAATCGAATTTGGGCCCGTTCAGGGCCGAAACGGATGAATTTCAAAAAAATATTGGACATTCTAGTATCCTCATTAAAAATGGAGTGGGTATATGGGTTTTCAAGGCATTCTGAGACAGTGACCAAACTTTCATTCTTTTCACCTCAAAATAGCCTAAATCGAATTTTGGCCCGTTCAATGCCCAAACGGATGAATTTCAAAAAAGATTGGACATTCTAGACTCCTCATGAAAAATGGAGTGGGTATGTGGGTTTTCAAGGCATTCTGAGACAGTGAACAAACATTCATTCTTTTGACCTCAAAATAGCCTAAATCGCGTTTTCGTCCATTCAGGGCCAAAAAGAAAGAATTTCAAAAAAATATTGGACATTCTAGAATCCTAATGAAAAATGGAGTCGGTGTGTGGGTTGTCAAGGCATTCTGAGACAGTGACCAAACTTTCATTCTTTTGACCTCAAAATAGCCTAAATTGAGTTTTGGCCCGTTCAGGGACAAAACGGATGAATTTCAAAAAAATATTGGACATTCTAGAATCCTCATGAAAAATGGAGTGGGTATGTGGGTATTCAAGGCATTCTCAGACAGTGACAAAACTTTCATTCTTTTGACCTCAAAATAGCCTAAATTGAGTTTTGGCCCGTTCAGGGACAAAAAGAAAGAATTTCAAAAAAAAATTGGACATTCTAGAATACTCATGAAAAATTGAATGGGTATGTGGGTTTTCAAGGCATTCTGAGACAGTGACCAAACTTTCATTCTTTTGACCTCAAAATAGCCTAAATTGAATTATAAAACTGTTCAGCGCCCAAACGGATGAATTTCAAAAAAATATTAGACATTCTAGAATCCTCATGAAAAATGGAGTGGGTATGTGGGTTTTCAAGGCTTTCTGAGACAGTGACCAAACTTTCATTCATTTGACCTCAAAATAGCCTAAATCGCGTTTTCGTCCGTTCAGGGCCAAAAAGAAAGAATTTCAAAAAAAACTTGGACATTCTAGAATCCTCATGAAAAATTGAGTGGGTATGTGGGTTTTCAAGGCATTCTGAGACAGTGACCAAACATTCATTCTTTTGACGTCAAAATAGCATCAATCGCATTTTTGTTCGTTCAGGGACAAAACAGATGAACTTCGAAAATATATTGGACATTCTACTATCCTCATTAAAAATGGAGTGGGTATTTGGGTTTTCAAGGCATTCTGAGACAGTGACCAAACTTTCATTCTTTTGACCTCAAAATAGCCTAAATCGCGTTTTGGCCCGTTCAATGCCCAAACGGATGAATTTCAAAAAAAATTGGACATTCTAGACTCCTCATGAAAAGTGGAGTGGGTATGTGAGTTTTCAAGGGATTTAGAGACAGTGACAAACTTTCATTCTTTTGTCCTCAAAATAGCTTAAATGGAGTTTTGGCCCGTTCAGGGCTCAAACGGATGAATTTCAAAAAAATATTAGATATACTAGAATCCTCATGAAAAATGGAGTGGGTATGTGGGTTCTCAAGGGATTCTGAGACAGTGACCAAACTTTCATTCTTTTGACCTCAAAATAGCCTAAATCGCGTTTTCGTCCGTTCAGAACCAAATAGAAAGAATTTCAAAAAAAATTGGATATTGTAGACTCCTCATGAAAAATGGAGTAGGTATATGGGTTTTCAAGGCATTCTGAGACAGTGACCAAACTTTCATTCTTTTGACCTCAAAATAGCCTAAATCAAGTTTTGGCCCGTTCAGGGCCCAAACGGATGAATTTCAAAAAAAATTGGACTTTCTAGACTCCTCATGAAAAATGGAGTGGGTATGTGGCTTTTCAAGGCATTCTGAGACGGTGACCAAACTTTCATTCTTTTGACCTCAAAATAGCCTAAATCGCGTTTTCGTCTGTTCAGGGCCAAAAAGAAAGAATTTAAAAAATTTTTTGCACATTCTAGAATCCTCATAAAAAATGGAGTGGGTATGTGGGTTTTCAAGGCATTCTGAGACAGTGACCAAACTTTCATTCTTTTGAACTCGAAATAGCCTAAATCGTGTTTTCGTCCCTTCAGGGCCAAAAAGAAAGAATTTCAAAATAATATTGGACATTCTAGACTCGTCATGAAAAGTGGAGTGGGTATGTGGGTTTTCAAGGCATTCTGAGACTGTGACCAAACTTTCATTATTTTGACCTCAGAATAGCTTCAATCGAGTTTTGGCCCGTTCAATGCCCAAACGGATGAATTTCAAAGAAATATTGGAAATTCTAGAATCCTCATGAAAAATGGAGTGGGTATGTGGGTTTTCAAGGCATTCTGAGACAGTGACCAAACTTTCATTCTTTTGACCTCAGAATAGCCTAAATCGCGTTTTTGCCCGTTCATGGCCGAAACGGATGAATTTCAAAAAAATATTGGACATTCTAGTATCCTCATTATATATGGAGTGGGTATGTGGGTTTTCAAGGCATTCTGAGACAGTGACTAAACTTTCATTCTTTTGACCTCAAAATAGCCTAAATCGCGTTTTCGTCTGTTCAGGGTCCAAAAAAAAGAATTTCAAAAAAATATTGGACATTCTAGAATCCTTATGAAAAATGTAGTGGGTATGTGGGTTGTCAAGGCATTCTGAGACAGTGACCAAACTTTCATTATTTTGACCTCAAAATAGCCTAAATCGCGCTTTTGTCCGTTCAGGGCCAAAAAGAAAGAATTTCAAAAAAATATTGGACATTCTAGAGTCCACATAAAAAATGGAGTGGGTATGTGGGTTTTCAAGGCATTCTGAGACAGTGACCAAACTTTCATTCTTTTGACCTCAGAATAGCCTAAATCGCGTTTTTGCCCGTTCATGGCCCAAACGGAAGAATTTCAAAAAAATATTGGACATTCTAGAATCCTCATGAACAATAGAGTGGGTATGTGGGTATTCAAGGCATTCTCAGACAGTGACAAAACTTTCATTCTTTTGACCTCAAAATAGCCTAAATTGAGTTTTGTTCGTTCAGGGCCAAAACGGATGAATTTCAAAAAAATATTGGACATTCTTGAATCCTCATGAAAAATGGAGTGGGTATGTCGGTTCTCAAGGCATTCTGAGACAGTGACCAAACTTTCATTCTTTTCACATCAAAATAGCCTAAATCGAATTTGGGCCCGTTCAGGGCAGAAACGTATGAATTTCAAAAAAATATTGGACATTCTAGTATCCTCATTAAAAATGGAGTGGGTATGTGGGTTTTCAAGGCATTCTGAGACAGTGACCAAACTTTCATTCTTTTGACCTCAAAATAGCCTAAATCGCGTTTTCGTCCGTTCAGGGCCAAAAAGAAAGAATTTCAAAAAAATATTGGACATTCTAGAGTCCTCATGAAAAATGGAGTCGGTATGTGGGTTTTCAAGGCATTCTGAGAGAGTGACCAAACTTTCATTCTTTTGACCTCAGAATAGCCTAAATCGTGTTTTTGCCCGTTCATGGCCCAAACGGAAGAATTTCAAAAAAATATTGGACATTCTAGAATCCTCATGAAAAATAGAGTGGGTATGTGGGTTTTCAAGGCATTCTCAGACAGTGACAAAACTTTCATTCTTTTGACCTCAAAATAGCCTAAATTGAGTTTTGTTCGTTCAGGGCCAAAACGGATGAATTTCAAAAAAATATCGGACATTCTAGAATCCTCATGAAAAATGGAGTGGGTATGTCGGTTCTCAAGGCATTCTGAGACAGTGACCAAACTTTCATTCTTTTGACCTCAAAATAGCCTAAATCGAATTTGGGCCCGTTTTGGGCCGAAACGGATGAATTTCAAAAAAATATTGGACATTCTAGTATCCTCATTAAAAATGGAGTGGGTATATGGGTTTTCAAGGCATTCTGAGACAGTGACCAAACTTTCATTCTTTTCACCTCAAAATAGCCTAAATCGAATTTTGGCTCGTTCAATGCCCAAACGGATGAATTTCAAAAAAGATTGGACATTCTAGACTCCTCATGAAAAATGGAGTGGGTATGTGGGTTTTCAAGGCATTCTGAGACAGTGAACAAACATTCATTCTTTTGACCTCAAAATAGCCTAAATCGCGTTTTCGTCCGTTCAGGGCCAAAAAGAAAGAATTTCAAAAAAATATTGGACATTCTAGAATCCTTATGAAAAATGGAGTGGGTGTGTGGGTTGTCAAGGCATTCTGAGACAGTGACCAAACTTTCATTCTTTTGACCTCAAAATAGCCTAAATCGCGTTATTGCCCGTTCAGGGCCCAAACGGATGAATTTCAAAAAAATATTGGACATTCTAGAACCCTCATGAAAAATGGAGTGGCTATGTGGGTTTTCAAGGCCTTCTGAGACAGTGACCAAACTTTCATTCTTTTCACCTAAAAAATGGCTAAATCGCGTTTTTGCTAGTTCAGGGCCAAAACGGATGAATTTCAAAAAAAATTGGACATTCTAGACTCCTCATGAAAAATGGAATGTGTATGTGGGTTTTCAAGGCATTCTGAGAAAGTGACCAAACTTTCATTATTTTGACCTCGAAATAGCCTAAATCGCGTTTTTGCCCGTTCTGGGCCCAATGGGATGAATTTCGAAAAAATATTGTGCATTCTAGAATCCTCATGAAAAATGGAGTGGCTATGTGGGTTTTCAAGGCATTCTGAGACAGTGACCAAACTTTCATTCATTTGACCTCAAAATAGCCTAAATCGCGTTTTCGTCCGTTCAGGGCGAAAAAGAAAGAAATTCAAAACAATATGGGACATTGTAGAATCCTCATGAAAAATGTAGTGGGTATGTGGGTTTTCAAGGCATTTTGAGACAATGACCAAACCTTTATTCTTTTGACCACAAAATAGCCTAAATCGCGTTTTTGCCCGTTCAGGGCCCAAACGGATGAATTTTGAAAAAAATTGTACATTCAGGAATCCTAATGAAAAATGGAGTGGGTATGTGGGTTTTCAAGGCGTTCTGAGACAGTGACCAAACTTTCATTCTTTTCACCTCAAAATAGCCTAAATGCCCGTTCAGGGCCCAAACGGATGAATTTCAAAAAAATATTGGACATTCTAGAATCCTCATGAAAAATGGAGTGGGTATGTGGGTTTTCAAGGCATTCTGAGACAGTGACCAAACTTTCATTCTTTTGACCTCAAAATAGCCTAAATCGAGTTTTGGCCCGTTCAATGCCCAAACAGATGAATTTCAAAAAAAATTGGACATTTTAGACTCCTCATGAAAAATGGAGTGGGTATGTGGGTTTTCAAGGCATTCTGAGACAGTGACCAAACTTTCATTCTTTTGACCTCAAAATAGCCTAAATCGCGTGTTCGTCCGTTGGGGACCAAAAAGAAAGAATTTCAAAAAAATATTGGACATTCTAGAATCGTCGTGAAAAATAGAGTGGGTATGTGGGTTTTCAAGGCATTCTGAGACAATGACCAAACTTTCATTCTTTTGACCTCAAAATAGCCTAAATTGAGTTTTAAAACTGTTCAGGGCCAAAACGGAAGAATTTCAAAAAAATATTAGACATTCTAGAATACTCACGAAAAATGGAGTGGGTATGTGGGTTTTCAAGGCATTCTGAGACAGTGACCAAACTTTCATTCTTTTGACCTCATAATAGCCTAAATCGCGTTTTTGCCAGTTCAGGGCCCAAATGGATGAATTTAAAAAAAATATTGGACATTCTAGAATCCTCATGAAAAATGGAGTCGGTATGTGGGTTTTCAAGGCATTCTGAGACAGTGACCAAAATTTCATTCTTTTGACCTCAAAATAGCCTAAATCGAGTTTTGGCCCGTTCAATGCCCAAAGGGATGAATTTCAAAAAAAATTGGACATTCTAGACTCCTCATGAAAAGTGGAGTGGGTATGTGAGTTTTCAAGGGATTTAGAGACAGTGACTAAACTTTCATTCTTTTGACCTCAAAATAGCTTAAATGGAGTTTTGGCCCGTTCAGGGCTCAAACGGATGAATTTCAAAAAAATATTAGACATTCTAGAATCCTCATGAAAAATGGAGTGGGTATGTGGGTTCTCAAGGGATTCTGAGACAGTGACCAAACTTTCATTCTTTTGACCTCAAAATAGCCTAAATCGCGTTTTCGTCCGTTCAGAACCAAATAGAAAGAATTTCAAAAAAAAATGGATATTGTAGACTCCTCATGAAAAATGGAGTAGGTATTTGGGTTTTCAAGGCATTCTGAGACAGTGACCAAACTTTCATTCTTTTGACCTCAAAATAGCCTAAATCCAGTTTTGGCCCGTTCAGGGCCCAAACGGATGAATTTCAAAAAAAAAATTGGACTTTCTAGACTCCTCATGAAAAATGGAGTGGGTATGTGGGTTTTCAAGGCATTCTGAGACAGTGACCAAACTTTCATTCTTTTGACCTCAAAATAGCCTAAATCGCGTTTTCGTCCGTTCAGAGCCAAAAAGAAAGAATTTCAAAATAATATTGGACATTCTAGACTCCTCATAAAAAATGGAGTGGGTATGTGGGTTTTCAAGGCATTCTGAGACAGTGACCAAACTTTCATTATTTTGACCTCAAAATAGCCTAAATCACTTTTGGGCCGTTCAGGGCCGAAACGGATGAATTTCAAAAAAATATTGGACATTCTAGTATCCTCATTATATATGGAGTGGGTATGTGGGTTTTCAAGGCATTCTGAGACAGTGACTAAACTTTCATTCTTTTGACCTCAAAATAGCCTAAATCGTGTTTTCGTCTGTTCAGGGCCAAAAAAAAGAATTTCAAAAAAATATTGGACATTCTAGAATCCTTATGAAAAATGTAGTGGGTATGTGGGTTGTCAAGGCATTCTGAGACAGTGACCAAACTTTCATTATT
Source organism: Inga laurina (assembly GCA_963855925.1). Classification (NCBI taxonomy): domain Eukaryota; kingdom Viridiplantae; phylum Streptophyta; class Magnoliopsida; order Fabales; family Fabaceae; genus Inga; species Inga laurina. Next base: position 37,299,736 of record OY979705.1, read on the forward strand.
TTGACCTCAAAATAGCCTAAATCTTGTTTTCGTCCGTTCAGGGCCAAAAAGAAAGAATTTCAAAAAAATATTGGACATTCTAGAGTCCTCATGAAAAATGGAGTGGGTATGTGGGTTTTCAAGGCATTCTGAGAAAGTGACCAAACTTTCATTCTTTTGACCTCAGAATAGCCTAAATCGCGTTTTTGCCCGTTCAGGGCCCAAACGGAAGAATTTCAAAAAAATATTGGACATTCTAGAATCCTCATGAAAAATAGAGTGGGTATGTGGGTTTTCGAGGCATTCTCAGACAGTGACAAAACTTTCATTCTTTTGACCTCAAAATAGCCTAAATGGAGTTTTGTTCGTTTAGGGCCAAAACGGATGAATTTCAAAAAAATATTGGACATTCTAGAATCCTCATGAAAAATGGAGTGGGTATGTCGGTTCTCAAGGCATTCTGAGACAGTGACCAAACTTTCATTCTTTTGACCTCAAAATAGCCTAAATCGCGTTTTCGTCCGTTCAGGGCCAAAAAGAAAGAATTTCAAAAAAATATTGGACATTCTAGAGTCCTCATGAAAAATGGAGTCGGTATGTGGGTTTTCAAGGCATTCTGAGACAGTGACCAAACTTTCATTCTTTTGACCTCAGAATAGCCTAAATCGCGTTTTTGCCCGTTCAGGGCCAAAAAGAAAGAATTTCAAAAAAATATTGGACATTCTAGAGTCCTCATGAAAAATGGAGTCGGTATGTGGGTTTTCAAGGCATTCTGAGACAGTGACCAAACTTTCATTCTTTTGACCTCAAAATAGCCTAAATCGCGTTTTCGTCCGTTCAGGGCCAAAAAGAAAGAATTTCAAAAAAATATTGGACATTCTAGAGTCCTCATGAAAAATGGAGTCGGTATGTGGGTTTTCAAGGCATTCTGAGACAGTGACCAAACTTTCATTCTTTTGACCTCAGAATAGCCTAAATCGCGTTTTTGCCCGTTCATCTCCCAAACGGAAGAATTTCAAAAAAATATTGGACATTCTAGACTACTCATGAAAAATGGAGTGTGTATGTGGGTTTTAAAGGCATTCTGAGATAGTGACCAAACTTTCATTCTTTTGACCTCAAAATAGCCTAAATCGCGTTTTTGCCCGTACAGGGCCCAAACGGATGAATTTTGAAAAAATATTGGACATTCTAGAATCCTCATAAAAAATGGAGTGGCTATGTGGATTGTCAAGGCATTTTGAGACAGTGACAAAAAATTCTTTCTCTTGACCTTAAAATAGACTAACTCGCGTTTTTGGTCGTTCAGGGCCAAAACGGATGAATTTCAAAAATATATTGGACATTCTAGAATCCTCATGAAAAATGGAGTGGGTATGTGGGTTTTCAAGGCATTCTGAGACAGTGACCAAACATTCATTCTTTTGACCTCAGAATAGCCTAAATCGCGTTTTTGCCTGTTAAAGGCCCAAACGGACGTATTTCAAAAAAATATTGGACATTCTTGAATCCTCATTAACAATGGAGTGGGTATGTGGGTTTTCAAGGCATTCTGAGACAGTGACCAAACTTTCATTCTTTTCACCTCAAAATAGCCTAAATCGCGTTTTCGTCCGTTCAGGGCCAAAAAGAAAGAATTTCAAAAAAATATTGGACATTGTAGAATCCTCATGAAAAATGGAGTGGGTATGTGGGTTGTCAAGGCATTCTGCGATAGTGACCAAACTTTCATTCTTTTGACCTCAAAATAGCCTAAATCGCGTTTTCGTCCTTTCAGGGCCAAAAAGAAAGAATTTCACAAAAATATTGGACATTCTAGAATCCTTATGAAAAATGGAGTGAGTATGTGGGTTTTCAAGGCATTCTGAGACAGTGACCAAACTTTCATTCTTTTCACCTCAAAATAGCCCAAATCGAGTTTTGGCCCGTTCAGGGCCCAAACGGATGAATTTCCAAAAAATATTAGACATTCTAGAATCCTCATGAAAAATGGAGTGGGTATGTGGGTTTTCAAGGCATTCTGAGACAGTGACCAAACTTTCATTCTTTTCACCTCAAAATAGCCTAAATCGCGTTTTCGTCTGTTCAGGGCCAAAAAGAAAGAATTTCAAAAAAATATTGGACATTCTAGAATCCTCATGAAAAATGGAGTGGGTATGTAGGTTGTCAAGGCATTCTGAGACAGCGACCAAACTTTCATTCTTTTGACCTCAAAATAGCCTAAATCGCGTTTTCGTCCTTTCAGGGCCAAAAAGAAAGAATTTCAAATAAATATTGGACATTCTAGAATCCTCATGAAAAATGGAGTGGGTATGTGGGTTTTCAAGGCATTTTAAGACAGTTACCAAACCTTCATTCTTTTGACCTCAAAATAGCCTAAATCGCGTTTTTGCCCGTTCAGGGCCCAAACGGATGAATTTCGAAAAAATATTTGACATTCTAGAATACTCATAAAAAATGGAGTGGGTATGTGGGTTCTCAAGGCATTCTGAGACAGTGACCAAACTTTCATTCTTTTGACCTCAAAATAGCCTAAATAGCGTTTTTGCCCGTTCAGGGCCCAAACGAATGAATTTCGAAAAAATATTGGACATTCTAGAATCCTCATGAAAAATGGAGTGGATATGTCGGTTTTCAAGGCATTTTGAGACAGTGACCAAACTTTCATTATTTTGACCTTAAAATAGCCTAAATCGCGTTTTTGCCCGTTCATGGCCCAAACTGATGAATTTCAAAAAAATATTGGACATTCTAGAATCCTCATGAAAAATGGAGTGGGTATGTTGGTTTTCAAGGCATTCTGAGACAGTGACCAAACTTTCATTCTTTTGACCTCAAAATAGCCTAAATCGAGTTTTGGCCCGTTCCGGGCCAAAACGGATGAATTTCAAAAAAATATTAGACATTCTAGTATCCTCATTAAAAATGGAGTGGGTATGTCGGTTTTCAAGGCATTCTGAGACAGTGACCAAACTTTCATTCTTTTGACCTCAAAATAGCCTAAATCGCGTTTTTTCCCGTTCAGCGACCAAACGGATGAATTTGGAAAAAATATTGGACATTCTAGAATCCTCATGAAAAATGGAGTGGGTATGTGGGTTTTCAAGGCATTCTGAGACAGTGACCAAACTTTCATTCTTTTGACCTCAAAATAGCCTAAATCACGTTTTCGTCCGTTCAGGGCCAAAAAGAAAGAATTTCAAAAAAATATTGGACATTGTAGAATAGCCTAAATCACGTTTTCGTCCGTTCTTGAAAAATGGAGCGGGTATGTGGGTTTTCAAGGCATTTTAAGACAGTGACCAAACCTTCATTCTTTTGACCTCAAAATAGCCTAAATGGAGTTTTGGCCCGTTCAGGGCCCAAACGGATGAATTTCAAAAAAATATTGGACTTTCTAGAATCCTCATGAAAAATGGAGCGGGTATGTGGGTTCTCAAGGCATTGTGAGACAGTGACCAAACTTTCATTCTTTTGACCTCAAAATAGCCTAAATCGCGTTTTTGCCCGTTCAGGGCCCAAACGGATGAATTTCAAAAAAATATTGGTCATTCTAGAATCCTCCTAAAAATGGAGTGGATATGTGGGCTTTCAAGGCATTTTGAGACAGTGACCAAACTTTCATTCTTTTGACCTCAAAATAGCCTAAATCGTGTTTTCGTCCGTTCAGGGCGAAAAAGAAAGAATTTAAAAAAAATATTGGACATTGTAGAATCCTCATAAAAAATGGAGTGGATATGTGGGTTGTCAAGGCATTCGGAGACAGTGACGAAACTTTCATTCTTTTGACCTCAAAATAGCCTAAATCGAGTTTTGGCCCTTTCAATGCCCAAACGGATGAATTTCAAAAAAATATTAGACATTCTAGAATCCTCTTGAAAAATGGAGTGGGTATGTGGGTTTTCAAGGCATTCTGAGACAGTGACCAAACTTTCATTCTTTTGATCTCAAAATAGCCTAAATCGCGTTTTTGCCCGTTCTGGCCCCAAACGGATGAATTTCGAAAAAATATTGGACATTCTAGAATCCTCATGAAAAATGGAGCGTATATGTGGGTTTTCAAGGCATTGTGAGACAGTGACCAAACTTTCATTCTTTTGACCTCAAAATAGCCTAAATCGCGTTTTTCCCCGTTCAGGGCCCAAACGGATGAATTTCGAAAAAATAATGGACATTCTAGAATCCCCATGAAAAATGGAGTGGATATGTGGCTTTTCAAGGCATTCTGAAACAGTGACCAAACTTTCATTCTTTTGACCTCAAAATAGCCTAAATCGCGTTTTTGCCAGTTCAGTGCACAAACGGATGAATTTCAAAAAAATATTGGACATTCTAGAAACCTGATAAAAATGGAGTGGGTATGTGGGTTTTCAAGGCATTCTGAGACAGTGACCAAACCTTCATTCTTTTGACCTCAAAATAGCCTAAATCACGTTTTTGCCCGTTCAGCGCCCAAACGGATGAATTTGGAAAAAATATTAAACATTCTAGAATCCTCATGAAAAATGGAGTGGGTATGTGGGTTTTCAAGGCATTCTGAGACAGTGACCAAGCTTTCATTCATTTGACCTCAAATACCCTCAATCGCGTTTTTGCCAGTTCAGGGGCAAAACAGATGAATTTCAAAAAAATATTGGACATTCTAGAATCCTGATGAAAAATGGAGTGGGTATGTGGGTTTTCAAGGCATTCTGAGACACTGACCAAACTTTCATTCTTTTGACCTCAAAATAGCCTAAATCGAGTTTTGGCCCGTTCAGTGCCCAAACGGAAGAATTTCAAAAAAATATTGGACATTCTAGAATCCTCATGAAAAATGGAGTGGATATGTGGGTTGTCAAGGCATTGTGAGACAGTGACCAAACTTTCATTCTTTTGACCTCAAAATAGCCTAAATCGCGTTTTTGCCCGTTTCGGGCCCAAACGGATGAATTTCGAAAAAATATTAGACATTCTAGAATCCTCATGAAAAAAGGGGTGGCTATGTGGGTTTTCAAGGCATTCTAAGACAGTGACCAAACCTTCATTCTTTTCACCTCAAAATAGCCAAAATCGAGTTTTGGCCCGTTCAATGCCCAAACGGATGAATTTCAAAAAAAATTGGATATTCTAGACTCCGCATGAAAAATGGAGTGGGTATGTGGGTTTTCAAGGCAATCTGAGACAGTGACCAAACTTTCATTCTTTTCACCTCAAAATAGCCTAAATCGCGTTTTTGCCCGTTCAGGGCCCAAACGGATGAATTTCAAAAAAATATGGGACATTGTAGAAACCTCATGAAAAATGGAGTGGGTATGTGGGTTTTCAAGGCATTCTGAGACAGTGACCAAACTTTCATTCTTTTGACCTCAAAATAGCCTAAATCGCGTTTTCGTCCGTTCAGGGCGAAAAAGAAAGAATTTCAAAAAAATATGGGACATTGTAGAATCCTCATGAAAAATGGAGTGGGTATGTGGGTTTTCAAGGCATTCTGAGACTGTGACCAAACCTTCATTCTTTTGACCTCAAAATAGCCTAAATCGCGTTTTTGCCCGTTCAGTGCACAAACTGATGAATTTCAAAAAAACATTGGTCATTCTAGAATCCTCATGAAAAATGGAGTGGGTATATGGGTTTTCAAGACATTCTGAAACAGTGACAAAACTTTCATTCTGTTGACCTCAAAATAGCCTAAATCGAGTTTTGGCCCGTTCAATGCCCAAACGGATGAATTTCAAAAAAAAATTGGACATTCTAGGCTCCTCATTAAAAAAGGAGTGTGTTTGTGGGTTTTCAAGGCATTCTGAGACAGTGACCAAACTTTCATTCTTTTGACCTCAAAATAGCCTAAATCGCGTTTTTGCCCTTTCAGGGCCCAAACGGATGAATTTCAAAAAAATATTGGACATTCTAGAAACCTCATGAAAAATGGAGTGGGTTTGTGGGTTTTCAAGGCATTCGGAGACAGTGACCAAACTTTCATTCTTTTGACCTCAAAATAGCCTAAATCGAGTTTTGGCCCGTTCAATGCCCAAACGGATGAATTTGAAAAAACAATTGGACATTCTAGACTCCTCATGAAAAATGGATTGGGTATGTGGGTTTTCAAGGCATTCTAAGACAGTGACCAAACTTTCATTCTTCTGACATCAGAATAGCCTAAATCGCGTTTTCGTCCGTCCAGGGCGAAAAAGAAAGAATTTCAAAAAAATATTGGACATTGTAGAATCCTCATGAAAAATGGAGTGGGTATGTCGGTTTTCAAGGCATTCTGAGACAGTGACCAAACTTTCATTCTTTTGACCTCAAAATAGCCTAAATCGCGTTTTTGCCCGTTCAGTGCACAAACTGATAAATTTCAAAAAAATATTGGTCATTCTAGAATCCTCATGAAAAATGGAGTGGGTTTGTGGGGTTTCAAGGCATTCGGAGACAGTTACCAAACTTTCAATCTTTTGACCTCAAAATAGCCTAAATCGAGTTTTGGCCCGTTCAATGCCCAAACGGATGAATTTCGTAAAAATATTGGACATTCCAGAATCCTTATGAAAAATGGAGTGGGTATGTGGGTTTTCAAGGCATTCTGACACAGCGACCAAACTTTCATTCTTTTGACCTCAAAATAGCCTAAATCACGTTTTTGCCCGTTCAGGACCAAAACGGATGAATTTTGAAAAAAAAATTGGACATTCTAGAATCCTCATGAAAAATGGAGTGGGTATGTGGGTTTTCAAGGCATTCTGAGACAGTGACCAAACTTTCATTCTTTTGACCTCAAAATAGCCTAAATCGCGTTTTTTCCCGTTCAGCGACCAAACGGATGAATTTGGAAAAAATATTGGACATTCAAGAATCCTCATTAAAAATGGAGTGGGTATATGGGTTTTCAAGGCATTCTGTGACAGTACCAAACTTTCATTCTTTTGACCTCAAAATAGCCTAAATCGAGTTTTGGCCCGTTCACTGCCCAAACGGATGAATTTCAAAAAAAATTGGACATTCAAGACTCCTCTTGAAAAATGGAGTGGTTATGTGGGTTTTCAAGGATTTCTCAGACAGTGACCAAACTTTCATTCTTTTGACCTCAAAATAGCCTTAATCGAGTTTTTGCCCGTTCAATGCCCAAACGGATGAATTTCAAAAAAAAATTGGACATTCTAGACTCCTCATGAAAAATGGAGTGGGTATGTGGGTTTTCAAGGCATTCTGAGACAGTGACCAAACTTTCATTCTTTTGACATCAAAATAGCCTAAATCACGTTTTCGTCCGTTCAGGTCCAAAAAGAAAGAATTTCAAACAAATATTGGACATTCTAGAATCCTCATGAAAAATGGAGTGGGTATGTGGGTTTTCAAGGCATTCTGAGACAGTGACCAAACTTTCATTCTTTTGACCTCAAAATAGCCTAAATCGAGTTTTGGCCCGTTCATTGCCCAAACGGATGAATTTCAAAAAAAAAATTTACATTCTAGACTCCTCATGAAAAATGGAGTGGGTATGTGGGTTTTCAAGGCATTCTGAGAGAGTGACCAAACATTCATTCTTTTGACCTCAAAACAGCCTAAATCGCGTTTTCGTCCGTTCAGGGCGAAAAAGAAAGAATTTCAAAAAAATATTAGACATTGTAGAATTCTCATGAAAAATGGAGTGGGTATGTGGGTTTTCAAGGCATTCTGAGACAGCGACCAACTTTCATTCTTTTGACCTCAAAATAGCCTAAATCGCGTTTTTGCCCGTTCAGGGCCCAACGGATGAGTTTTGAAAAAATATTGAACATTCTAGAATCCTCATGAAAAATGGAGTGGGTTTGTGGGTTTTCAAGGCATTCTGAGACAGCGACCAACTTTCATTCTTTTGACCTCAAAATACCCTCAATCGCGTTTTCGTCCATACAGGTCCAAAAAGAAACAATTTCAAAAAAATATTGGACATTATAGAATCCTCATGAAAAATGGAGTGGGGATGTGGGTTTTCAAGGCATTCTGAGACAGTGACCAAACGTTCATTCTTTTGACGTCAAAATAGCCTAAATCGCGTCTTTGCCCGTTCAGGGCCCAAACGGATGAATTTTGAAAAAATATTGGACATTCGAGAATCCTCTTGAAAAATGGAGTGTGTATGTGGGTTTTCAAGGCATTCTGAGACAGTGACCAAACTTCTATTCTTTTGACCTCAAAATAGCCTAAATTGGGTTTTCGTCCGTTCAGGGGCAAAAAGAAAGAGTTTCAAAAAAATATTGGACAATGTCAAATCCTTATGAAAAATGGAGTGGGTATGTGGGTTTTCAAGGCATTCTGAGACAGTGACCAAACTTTCATTCTTTTGACCTCAAAATAGCCTAAATCGCGTTTTTGCCAGTTCAGGGCCCAAACGGAAGAATTTCAAAAAAATATTGGACATTCTCGAAACCTCATGAAAAATGTAGTGGGTTTGTGGGTTTTCAAGGCATTCGGAGACAGTGACCAAACTTTCATTCTTTTGACCTCAAAATAGCCTAAATCGCGTTTTCGTCCGTTCAGGGCCAAAAAGAGAGAATTTCAAAATAAATTGGACATTCTAGAATCCTCATCAAAAATGGAGTGGGTATGTGGGTTTTGAAGGCATTCTGAGACAGCGACCAAACTTTCATTCTGTTGACCTCAAAATAGCCTAAATCGAGTTTTGGCCCGTTCAATGCCCAGACGGATGAATTTCAAAAAAAATTGGACATTCTAGACTCCTCATGAAAAATGAAGTATGTATGTGGGTTTTCAAGGCCATTTGAGACAGTGACCAAACTTTCATTCCTGTGACCTCAAAATAGCCTAAATCGCGTTTTTCCCCTTTTAGGGCCCAAACGGATGAATTTCAAAAAAAAATATTGGACATTCTAGACTCCTCATGAAAAATGGAGTGGGTTTGTGGGGTTTCAAGGCATCCGGAGAAAGTTACCAAACTTTCATTCTTTTGACCTCAAAATAGCCTAAATCGAGTTTTGGCCCGTTCACTGCTCAAACGGATGAATTTCAAAAAAAATTGGACATTCTAGACTCCTCATGAAAAATAGAGTGGGTATGTGGGTTTTCAAGGCATTCTGAGACAGTGACCAAACTTTCATTCTTTTGACATCAAAATAGCCTAAATCACGTTTTCGTCCGTTCAGGGCGAAAAAGAAAGAATTTCAAAAAAATATTGGACATTCTAGTATCCTCGTAAAAATGGAGTGGTTATGTGGGTTTTCAAGGCATTCTGAGACAGTGACCAAACTTTCATTCTTTTGACCTCAAAACAGCCTAAATCGCGTTTTCGTCCGTTCAGGGCGAAAAAGAAAGAATTTCAGAAAAATATTGGACATTCTAGAATCCTCATGAAAAATGGAGTGGGTATGTGGGTTTTCAAGGCATTCTGAGACAGTGACCAAACTTTCATTCTTTTGACCTCAAAATAGACTAAATCGAGTTTTGGCCCGTTCATTGCCCAAACGGATGAATTTCAAAAAAAATTGGACATTCTAGACTCCTCATGAAAAATGGAGTGGGTATGTGGGTTTTCAAGGCATTCTGAGACAGTGACCAAACATTCATTCTTTTGACCTCAAAACAGCCTAAATCGCGTTTTCGGCCGTTCAGGGCGAAAAAGAAAGTATTTCAAAAAAATATTGGACATTGTAGAATTCTCATGAAAAATGGAGTGGGTATGTGGGTTTTCAAGGCATTCTGAGACAGTGACCAAACTTTCATTCTTTTGACCTCAAAAGAGACTAAATCGCGTTTTTGCCCGTTCAGGGCAAAACGGATGAATTTTGAAAAAATATTGAACATTCTAGAATCCTCATGAAAAATAGAGTGGTTATGTGGGTTTTCAAGGCATTCTGAGACAGTGACCAAACTTTCATTCTGTTGACCTCAAAATAGCCTAAATCGTGTTTTGGCCCGTTTAGGGCCCAAATGGATGAATTTCAAAAAAATATTGGACATTCTAGTATCCTCGTAAAAATGGAGTGGTTATGTGGGTTTTCAAGGCATTCTGAGACAGTGACCAAACTTTCATTCTTTTGACCTCAAAACAGCCTAAATCGCGTTTTCGTCCGTTCAGGGCGAAAAAGAAAGAATTTCAAAAAAATATTGGACATTGTAGAATTCTCATGAAAAATGGAGTGGGTATGTGGGTTTTCAAGGCATTCTGAGACAGTGACCAAACTTTCATTCTTTTGACCTCAAAATAGCCTAAATCGAGTTTTGGCCCGTTCAGGGCCCAAACGGATGAATTTCAAAAAAAATATTGGACATTCTAGTATCCTCGTTAAAAATGGAGTGGGTATGTGGGTTTTGAAGGCATTCTGAGACAGTGACCAAACATTCATTCTTTTCACCTCAAAATAGCCTAATTCGAGTTTTGGCCCATTCAGGGCCCAAAGGGATGAATTTAAAAAAAAAAGGACATTCTAGACTCCTCATGAAAAATGGAGTGGTTATGTGGGTTTTCAAGGCATTCTGAGACAGTGACCAAACTTTCATTCTGTTGACCTCAAAATAGCCTAAATCGAGTTTTGGCCCGTTCAGGTCCCAAATGGATGAATTTCAAAAAAATATTGGACATTCTACTATCCTCGTTAAAAATGGAGTGGGTATGTGGGTTTTCAAGGCATTCTGAGACAGTGACCAAACTTTCATTCTTTTCACCTTAAAATAGCCTAATTCGAGTTTTGGCCCATTCAGGGCCCAAACGGATGAATTTCAAAAAAATATTGGACATTCTAGTATCCTCGTGAAAAATGGAGTGGTTCTGTGGGTTTTCAAGGCATTCTGAGACAGTGACCAAACTTTCATTCTTTTGACCTCAAAATAGCCTAAATCGCGTTTTTGCCCGTTCAGGGCCCAAACGGATGAATTTCGAAAAAATATTGGACATTCTAGAATCCTCATGAAAAATAGGGTGCGTATGTGGGTTCTCAAGGCATTCTGAGACAGTGACCAAACTTTCATTCTTTTGACCTCAAAATAGCCTAAATCGCGTTTGGGCCCGTTCAGGGGGGCCAAACGGATGAATTTCGAAAAAATATTTTACATTCTAAAATCCTCATGAAAAATGGAGTGGATAGGTTGGTTTTCAAGACATTCTGAGACAGTGACCAAACTTTCATTCTTTTGACATCAAAAAAGCCTAAATCACGTTTTCGTCCGTTCAGGTCCAAAAAGAAAGAATTTCAAAAAAATATTGGACATTCTAGACTCCTCATGAAAAATGGAGTGGGTATGTGGGTTTTCAAGGCATTCTGAGACAGTGACCAAACTTTCATTCTTTTGACATAAAAATAGCCTAAATCACATTTTCGTCCGTTCAGGTCCAAAAAGAAAGAATTTCAAAAAAATATTGGACATTCTAGAATCCTCATGAAAAATGGAGTGGGCATGTGGGTTTTCAAGGCATTCTGAGACAGTGACAAAACTTTCATTCTTTTGACCTCAAAATAGCCTAAATCGAGTTTTGGCCCGTTCATTGCCCAAACGGATGAATTTCAAAAAAAATTGGACATTCTATACTCCTCATGAAAAATGGAGTGGGTATGTGGGTTTTCAAGGCATTCTGAGACAGTGACCAAACTTTCATTCTTTTGACATCAAAAGAGCCTAAATCGCGTTTTCGCCCGTTCAGGGGGGCCAAACGGATGAATTTCGAAAAAATATTGGACATTCTAGAATCCTCATGAAAAATGGAGTGGCTATGTGGGTTTTCAAGGCATTCTGAGACAGTGACCAAACTTTCATTCTTTTCACCTCAAAATAGCCTAATTTGAGTTTTGGCGCGTTCAGGGCCCAAACGGATGAATTTCAAAAAAATATTGGACATTCTAGAATCCTCATGAAAAATGGAGTCGGTATGTGGGTTTTCAAGGCATTCTGAGACAGTGACCAAAATTTCATTCTTTTGACCTCAAAATAGCCTAAATCACGTTTTGGCCCGTTCTGGGCCAAAACGGATGAATTTCAAAAAAATATTGGACATTCTTGAATCCTCATGAAAAAAGGAGTGTGTATGTGGGTTTTCAAGGCATTCTGAGAAAGTGACCAAACTTTCATTCTTTTGACCTCAAAATAGCCTAAATCGCGTTTTCGTCCTTTCAGGGCCAAAAAGAAAGAATTTCAAGAAAATATTGGACAATCTAGAATCCTCATGAAAAATGGAGTGGGTATGTGGGTTTTCAAGGCATTCTGAGACAGTGACCAAACTTTCATTCTTTCACCTCAAAAAAGCCTAAATCATGGTTTGGCCCGTTCAGGGCCAAAACAGTTGAATTTCAAAAAAATATTGGACATTCTAGAATCCTCATGAAAAAAGGAGTGGGTATGTGGGTTTTCAAGGCATTATGAGAAAGTGACCAAACTTTCATTCTTTTGACCTCAAAATAGCCTAAATCGCGTTTTCGTCCTTTCAGGCCCAAAAAGACAGAATTTCAAAAAAATATTGGACATTCTAGAGTCCTCATGAAAAATGGAGAGGGTATGTGGGTTTTCAAGGCATTCTGAGACAGTGACCAAACTTTCATTCTTTTGATCTCAAATTAGCCTAAATCGCGTTTTTGGCCCGTTCCGAGCCCAAACGGATGAATTTAGGAAAAATATTGGACATTCTAGAATACTCATGACAAATGGAGTGGGTATGTGGGTTTTCAAGGCATTCTGAGATAGTGACCAAACTTTCATTCTTTTGACCTCAAAATAGCCTAAATCGCGTTTTTGCCCGTTCAGGAACCAAACGGAAGAATTTCAAAAAAATATTGGACCTTCTAGTATCCTCATTAAAAATGGAGTGGGTATGTGGGTTTTCAAGCCATTCTGAGACAGTGACCAAACTTTCATTCTTGTCACCTCAAAATAGTCTAAATCGCGTTTTTGCCCGTTCAGGGCCTAAACCGATGAATTTGGAAAAAATATTGGACATTCTAGAATCATCATGAAAAATGGAGTGGGTATGTGGGTTTTCAAGGCATTCTGAGACAGTGACCAAACTTTCATTCTTTTGACCTCAAAATAGCCTAAATCGAGTTTTGGCCCGTTCAGGGCCAAAACGGATGAATTTCCAAAAAAATTGGACATTCTAGAATCCTCATGAAAAATGAAGGGGTATGTGGGTTTTCAAGGCATTCTAAGACAGTGACCAAACTTTCATTCTTTTGACCTCAAAATAGCCTGAATCGCGTTTTCGTCTGTTCAGGGCCAAAAAGAAAGAATTTCAAAAAAATATTGGACATTCTAGAATCATCATGAAAAATGGAGTGGGTATGTGGGTTTTCAAGGCATTCTGAGACAGTGACCAAACTTTCATTCTTTTGACCTCAAAATACCCTAAATCGAGTTTTGGCCCGTTCAGGGCCAAAACGGATGAATTTCCAAAAAAATTGGACATTCTAGAATCCTCATGAAAAGTGGAGGGGTATGTGGGTTTTCAAGGCATTCTGAGACAGTGACCAAACTTTCATTCTTTTCACCTCAAAATAGCCTAAATCGCCTTTTTGCCCATTCAGTGCCCAAACGGATGAATTTAGAAAAAATATTGGACATTCTAGAATCCTCATGAAAAATGGAGTGGGTATGTGGGTTTTCAAGGCATTCTGAGACAGTGACCAAACTTTCATTCTTTTGACATCAAAATAGCCTAAATCACGTTTTCGTCCGTTCAAGTCCAAAAAGAAAGAATTTCAAAAAAATATTGCACATTCTAGAATCCTCATTAAAAATGGAGTGGGAATGTGGGTTTTCAAGGCATTCTGAGATAGTGACCAAACTTTCATTCTTTTGACCTCAAAATCGCCTAAATCGAGTTTTGGCCCGTTCAATGCCCAAACGGATGAATTTCAAAAAATATTGGACATTCTAGACTCCTCATGAAAAATGGAGTGGGTATGTGGGTTTTCAAGACATTCTTAGACAGTGACCAAGCTTTCATTCTTTTGACATCAAAATAGCCTAAATCACGTTTTCGTCCGTTCAGGTCCAAAAAGAAAGAATTTCAAAAAAAAATATTGGACATTCTAGAATCCTCATGAAAAATGGAGTGGGTATGTGGGTTTTCAATGCATTCTGAGACAGTGACCAAACTTTCATTCTTTTGACCTCAAAATAGCCTAAATCGCCTTTTTGCCAGTTCCGGGTCACACGCTTCTCCTTAGAGCCAGTCGCCCTGTCTGAAAGATTAGTTCAAGGAAAGAATGAGATTCAAAAGAATCCCAGTAGTAACTAAACATTTATACCACACATAAGCACATAACATGTAAGCAAATCATCATGCAGCAGCAGCACATATCACACTCCACCCTCATCCCCTTTCTCCGCCGGGAAGGCACACAGTCCTAACCCGAACCGTTGTTAGCTACTCAGGGACTATTGGAATGACAGTGCTAACACAAATCCACAAAGATCACAGCATACGAATCCATCCTCAATCAACGATATCACACACATGCAATGCCTCATATATGGTACGGAAGAAAAGTCACTACCTGATCCTTTCCTGACGGTTGCTGGCACAGTAGGCTCACGAGGATAGCAGATGTCAAATCCTATAATCAAATAGGGACATTAAGTCAATCTCTTTTCCAAATTCTTAATTCAATAACACTCTAAGTTGGTATTCATTTGGACTCTTTAGATGGCCATTAAATGCCTAAACATATGCCTAAAGGGTTGGGTTAACTATCCCCAAAGATCCCTCTTTAGAAAGCTAAATACTGATTTTTGGTCCCCTCACTCGAGCACAGAAGGCCGTGCTCGAGCATGACCCCCCATTCTCACTCGAGCACATGCGAGTGAGACGCAGGAAGTGCCTGCCCGAGAGCAACTCCCACGACAATTCTACACTCTCACTCGAGCACAAGAGGCTGTGCTCGAGCAGAGATCTCAGGAGCACTCGAGCTCCACGAAAGTGAGGCCTGCGAGTGACAACCCGAGAGCATCTCTCCACATCTTCCTCTACCTTCACTTGAGCACAAACACCTGTGCTCGAGCACTGATCCTCAGTGCTCTCGAGCACAAGGAAATGAGGTCCAGCGAGTGTCCACCCGAGAGCAACCCAACTCCCAGGCAACAGATTCACTCAAGCACAAGTCCCAGTGCTCGAGTGATCTCCCAATGCTCGCGAGTGCCAAGCGCACTCTTGGCAATCCACCCACGAGTGATCACCCAAGACGCTCACCCCCAGTGATTTCATGCACCCTCACTCGAGCACAAACATGCTCACTCGAGCACGTTCATCCTGTGCTCGAGTGAGTTCTTCCCTCACTCGAGAAATCCTGACAGATGCCCAAAACGCTGAACTAATATGGTTTTCCCAGAATTTACCAATTGATTACCAATGGTCCTAAAACTCATACCATAACTCATTCTCACTTATTTCAACACAAGGAACCCATTGGCAACCACAAACAACCCAAATCCAACCCATTCAACACATTCTCTCTCTAGATCATCAAACCACTCAAAACCTCATTCTAACAATCTCCCTTATTCCACTTCAAATCAAATTCTAATCACTTTCAAGTGTCAAAACTGACCAAATGAACAGTGACACTCTCACCAAAATCTACCCTTCACTTAACATCATAATTAGGTCAAATTTCCAGAATTCTCATTGATTAGGCAAACATCTTGACATATATATCAAAATGCATTACAAGCCTACCTCTACAACTTGCTGAAATCAACACCTTGATTCCACCAACTTTCAGATTTGTCCCACAATCAAACACCACCAATGGAAATTCTGAAATCATAGAAACCAAGCTCTCAACCTCTTGATCAACATTAATGAAGGGTACATAAGCATATAGGATCTTTTACCTTCACAAATTTCCAACCCTTTCTTTCTCTTTCTTTAACTTGTCCAACGAAAATGGAGGTGAGAGAAGAGATGAAGAGATATTGATGAAGATGAACTTCACTCATTCCCAAGCTCATCATCGGTTTTGAGAGAGAAGAGAAAAGTAACAATGGTTGAAACTTTGACTTAATCCAATGGCCCTTTTCTTGCCACTTGTCATCATCTCCTTCCTCCTACCATGATCTCACAAAAATCCACATACACAAGATTCCACCCTTAGATATTTCAATCTCAACCATTGATCTTGATTACTACGGGGTTTTCTCATCAATAACTAACCAGACGGTTGGTAAATTTACCGTTTTACCCCTGATTAGTTCATTACTTATTAAATCATGAATAATTGCCTTCATTTCTCATTGCACAACATATACTTCAAAAATGCTTATTTAACATTAATTACATCATTTTGAAGTTATAAATCTTTGATTAAAATCCAGGATATTACAATTCTCCCACCGACAATTTAATTTCGTCCTCGAAATTGCTATTACACAACTTGAGCCATAAACTCCGGATATCGTCTTCGCATATCTTCCTCCGCTTCCCAAGTTGCTTCTCTCGAAGTCATTCCCTTCCAGATCACTTTCACATATGGAATGCTCCTGTGCCTGAGCCATCGCTCTTCTCGATCAATAACTTGCTCTGGCTCCACCGCATATGTGAAATTATCTTGTAACTCAATTTCCTCATATTCCACTACATGAGACGGATCTGGTTGGTACTTCTTCAGTTGAGAAACGTGGAACACGTCATGGAGTCTGCTCAAGCTCGGTGGTAGAGCTATTCGGTATGCAACAGGCCCAATCCTCTCAAGGATCTCAAAAAGACCTATGTATCTTGGGCTTAGCTTCTTCCTCTTGATCGCTCGCCCAACGCCCGTGACAGGAGATACTCTCAGAAAAATGTGATCTCCAACCTCAAATTCTAGAGGTCATCTTCTCTTGTCAGCGTAGCTTTTCTGTCGACTCTGCGCTGCAAGTAACCTCTTCCGAATGATCTGAATTTGTACTGAGGTTTGATCAACCAAATCTGGTCCATATAGCTTCCTCTCGGATAGCTCGTTCTAGCACAAAGGCGATTGACACCGTCTTCCATACAACGCTTCATACGGAGCCATCTGAATGCTCGCATGATAGCTATTGTTATAGGCGAATTCTGCAAGTGGAAGAAAGCGATCCCAACTTCCTTTAAAGTCGAGAACACAGGCTCGCAACATATCTTCCAGTGTCTGGATTGTTCTCTCTGACTGTCCATCCGTCTGTGGATGATAAGCCTTACTGAACCTCAATTGAGTTCCCAAGTCTTCATGCAACGCTTTCCAGAATCTTGAAGTAAATCGAGGATCTCGATCAGAAATGATATTCTTCGGTGTACCATGGAGCTTCACAATCTCACAAATATAAATCTCTGCTAGTTTATCAGGAGAATAACCAGCATTGATTGGTATGAAGTGGGCTGACTTCGTTAGTCGATCTACAATAACCCAAATCGCATCATAGTTTCTGATCTTGGGCAAACCCACAACAAGATCCATAGTCACACTTTCCCATTTCCATTCCGGAATCTCAGGGCTCTGTAGTAATCCAGGTGGTCTCTGGTGCTCAATCTTTACCTTCTGGCAAGTGAGACACCTTGCCACATACTTGGTTACATCACTCTTCAATCCCGGCCACCAATACACAGATTTCAAGTTATGATACATCTTGGTCATACCAGGATGTAGGGTGTATCGGCTCTTGTGCGCTTCATCCAGAATCTTCTGCCTCAACTCCGCCTTAAGTGGAACACAGACTCTTTTCTGATAGCGAACTAATCCACGAGGCGATAGGTCATAGCCTGGGACTTCTCCCCGTTCAATTCGTGCCAGATTGCGCTGTATCCAGCCATCTTGCCCCTGAGCTTCTTCAATCTCAGTTCTTAGATCATTTTCCTCTTGGGAAACAGTGTAGTTGGCACAGATGATCTGGTTTGTCAAATTCAAATCACGAAAATCTTCAATCAATTTCTTCTCTCGTATCATCATAGCTGCAACGAGCACGGTCTTTCGACTAAGAGCATCAGCGACTACATTGGCTTTACCCGGATGATATTTGATTTCCAGGTTATAGTCTTTAAGCAATTCCATCCAGCGACGCTGTCTCATGTTCAGTTCTTTTTGATCATACAAGTATTTAAGGCTCTTGTGGTCACAGTACAGTTCCACAGTCACACCATACAGGTAATGACGCCAAATCTTCAAAGCAAACACAATGGCCGCAAGCTCCAGATCATAAGTGGGATAGTTCAATTCATGAGGTCTGAGCTGTCGAGAGGCGTAGGCCACCACACGTCCCTGCTGCATAAGGACACACCCTAATCCCTGCCCACTGGCATCAGAGTACACAACATATGTCGTACAGGGATCGGGCAAAATCAACACTGGTGCCGTAGTCAACCTCTCCTCAGCTCCACAAAACATTTTTCACATTTCTCGTCCCACACAAACGGCTGATCCTTTCTCGTGAGCTTGGTCATTGGTAACGCAATACGGGAGAAATTCTGAATGAATCTCCGGTAGTATCCAGTAAGACCCAGAAAACTGCGTACCTCTGCCACAGATTCTGGCCTCTTCCAGTCTAGTACTGCTTCCACTTTACTGGGATCCACAGAGACCCCTTCTTGCGAGATAACATGGCCTAGGAATCTCACTTCCGATAGCCAAAACTCGCACTTGCTCAACTTAGCATATAGTTGCTTCTCACGCAAAATATTCAATACAACTCTCAAATGATGCTCATGCTCCTCCATACTCTTGGAATATATCAGAATGTCATCGATAAACACAACAACAAACTGATCTAGATATTGTCAAAAGATACGATTCATGTAATCCATGAAGACCGCAGGTGCGTTAGTTAGCCCAAATGGCATCACCAGAAACTCATAATGACCATACCGGGTCCTGAAAGCAGTTTTTGGAACGTCCTCTGCTTTCACTCGCAGCTGATGATACCCTGACCTTAGATCAATCTTTGAGAATACACATGATCCAGATAACTGATCTAAAAGGTCATCAATTCGAGGAAGTGGGTATTTATTCTTGATAGTAACCTTGTTCAGCTCTCTGTAGTCGATACATAGTCGAAGACTCCCATCCTTCTTCTTTACAAACAACACTGGAGCTCCCCAAGGTGACACACTGGGTCTGATAAACCCTTTTTCAAGCAGATCTTCTATCTGTTTCTTTAACTCCGCCATCTCATTTGGGGCCATACGATATGGGGCCTTTGAAATAGAACCCGCTCCAGGCGTAATGTCAATTGGGAATTGAACTTCCCTCTCAGGAGGCAATCCGCTAAGATCATCCGGAAACACCTCAGGGAATTCATTTACCACGGGTATATTACTCAAGGTTTCACCAGTTTCCCCCTGAACGGAGAAGAATACCATATACCCCTGGCAACCCGTTTCAATATATCTCTCAGCTTTAGCTGTAGAAAGGAAATTCATACTCGCATCCACAACTTTAGCTCTCTGACAAGCAGGATATACTATCCTGTTGTTCCCACAATCAAGTAATACATTATTTGCCGTTAACCAATCAAAACCCAAGATGACTTCCAATTGGTAAAGCGGCAGACAAATCAGGTATATAACAGACTGGTGCCCTTCCACAGATATAACACAATTCAGACAAACTTCTGTGGTCAAGGCCTTAACACCCATCGGAGTTGACACTACCAGATCGAATGGTAACTTATGCACATGCATACTCAGGCGTTTCACACAATCATACGCAATGAAGGAATGACTGGCACCTGAGTCGAACAATGCTTGTAACAAATAACCATTTAGAAAGATTTTACCTTGTATCAACTCAGGAGATCTTCGGGCCTCCTCGTGGGTTATCGCAAACACTCGACCCTGCGTCTTTGGCTTCTGTTCGGCTCTCGGTTGCTGACAATCTTTAGCAAGATGTCCTGGCCGCTTGCAGTTAAAGCAAACCATCTCTCCCTGGCAATTTTTCCCATAATGCGATTTGTTGCAACGGCGACATTTCTCCTCAGTCCCAAATCTCTGAGGTTCACGGTCTCTGGGCTGATAGGGCTTTTTGTCACCACCCCTGTAGGAAGAAGATCCTTGGCCTTTCCGCTTCTGAGCGACGTTACCCTTGTTGGGTTCACTGCGGTGGCTAGTAACTCCGGCAGGGTACAACTCTCTCAAGTTATTCTCTGTAATCCTGCACTGTTCAACCGCCTTGTTGAACTTAGTAAATTGATGAGTAGCCAGGCGCTTCCTCAACTTCCGCCTCAGACCGTGAATGAGCATATCAGAACTCCATTCTTCATCATCTTTAAACCGGAGATAGGAGGAGTATTGAGCCAACTGAACAAAACGGGACAAATAATCGTCAAAACTCTCTGTGTCCCCTTGCCTGATATTCAGGAATTCTGTTTCCTTCTCCAGCCGCACTGATTTGGGAAAATACTTCTCGTTAAACTCTTGTTGGAACAGCTCCCACGTCAATGGCGTCTTATTACTCTTCAATGTTGAGGCGATATTCCGCCACCAACGATCCGCATCCTGTAATATCCTGGATTGTAATCAAGGGAATAATAACTTCAAATGATGTAATTAATGTTAATTAAGCATATTTGAAGTATATATTGTGTAATGTGATATTAAGATCATTAGTGATGATTTAATGAGTAATGTATTAATCAGGGGTAAAATGGTAAATTTACCGAGCGATTGGTCAGTTACTGGAGAGAAAATTCTTTAGTAATCAAGATCAATGGTTGAGATTGAAAGATCAAGGGGTGGAATTGTGTGCATGTGGATTTAGGTGAAATCATTGTAGGAGGAAGGAGATGGTGCCAAGTGGCAAAATAATGACCATTGGATGAGTCAAAGTTTCAACACTCACTTCCTCTCTCCTCTTAGTCGGTTTTCTTGCATGGGGAAGAAGGAAAGAAGCTGATCATCATCATTCTCTCTTCATTCCTCCATTTCCAGCGAACAAAGCAAGAAAGAGGAATTAAGGGCTTGAATTTTGTCAAGGTAAATGGTCCTATATGCTTAGCTACCTTTCATTAATGTTGACCAAGAGGTTGAGAGCTTGGTTTCTATGATTTCAGAATTTCCATTGGTGGTGTTTGATTGTGGGACAAATCTGAAAGTTGGTGGAATCAAGGTGTTAATTTCAGCAAGTTGTAGAGGTAGGCTTGTAATGCATTTTGATATATATGTCAAGATGTTTTCCTAATCAATGAAAATTCTGGAAATTTGACCTAATTATGATGTTAAATGAAGGGTAGAGTTTGGGTAGAGTGTCACTGTTAATTTGGTCAGTTTTGACACTTGGGAGTGATTAGAAGTTGACTTGAAGTTGAATAAGTGAAAGGTGTTAAGTAGTGGTTTTGATGGATTATGGTTTAGAGAGGTGATCTTGATGTTTGAGTTGAATTTGGGTTGTTTTTGGTTGCCAATGGGTTCCTTGTGTTGAAATAAGTGAGAATGAGCTTTGACACAAGTTTTAGAACCATTGGAGTTCATTTGGGGAATTCTGGAAGAACATATCAGTTGCTGCGTTTTGGGCTTCTGATGTGGATCACTCGAGTGAGAAGGAGTCTCACTCGAGCACAAGATGAACATGCTCGAGTGAGCATGTGTGTGCTCGAGTGAGGGTGCATAAAACACTGGGGGGGTGAGCGTTGCAAGTTATCACTCGTGGGCAGTTTGCCAAGAGTGCGCTGGCACTCGCGAGCATTGGGAGATCACTCAAGCACTGGAGTTTGTGCTTGAGTGAATCTGTTACCTGGGAGTTGGGTTGCTCTCGGGTGGACACTCGCTGGACCTCATTTCCTTGTGCTGGAGAGCACTGAGGATCAGTGCTCGAGCACAGGTGTTTGTGCTCGAGTGAAGGTAGAGGAAGATGTGGAGAGATGCTCTCGGGTTGTCACTCGCAGGCCTCACTTCCGTGGTGCTCGAGTGCTTCTGAGATCTCTGCTCGAGCACAGCCTCTTGTGCTCGAGTGAGAGTGTAGAATTGTCGCGGGAGTTGCTCTCGGGCAAGCACTTCCTGCGTCTCACTCGCATGTGCTCGAGTGAGAATGGGGCGTCTCACTCGCATCTAAAGAGTCCAAATGAATACCAACTTAGAGTGTCATTAAATTAAGAACTTGGAGAAGAGATTGACTTAATGTCCCTATTTGATTATAGGATTTGACATCTGCTATC
The DNA here is from genome assembly GCA_963855925.1 of Inga laurina. Taxonomy (NCBI): domain Eukaryota; kingdom Viridiplantae; phylum Streptophyta; class Magnoliopsida; order Fabales; family Fabaceae; genus Inga; species Inga laurina. The sequence goes on from OY979705.1 coordinate 37,321,771, forward strand.
CTCGTGAGCCTACTGTGCCGGCAACCGTCAGGAAAGGATCAGGTAGTGACTTTTCTTTCGTACCATATATGATGCATTGCATGTGTGTGATATCGTTGATTGGGAATGGATTCGTATGCTGTGATCTTTGTGGATTTGTGTGAGCACTGTCATTCCAATAGTCCCTGAGTAGCTAGCAACGGTTCGGGTTTAGGCAGTGTGCCTTCCCGGTGGAGAAAGGGGATGAGGATGAAGTGTGATATATGTGATATGTGAGCCGAAAGGCTATTTGTGAGGCCGACGGGCCATTTGTGAGAGCCGGATAGCTGTATGAGCTATAAGGCTATATTTATGCACTGCCACGCCAATAGTCCCTGAGTAGCTAGCAACGGTTCGGGTTAGGACTGTGTGCCTTCCCGGCGGAGAAAGGGGATGAGGGTGGAGTGTGATATGTGCTGCTGCTGTTGATGATTTGCTTACATGTTGTGTGCTTATATGTGGTATAAATGCTTAGTTACTACTGGGATTCTCTCGAATCTCATTCTTTCCTTTGACTAACCTTTCAGACAGGGCGAGTGGCTCTAAGGAGAAGCGAGCGACCCGGAGTCGTTAGAGCCTCCTAGGGACATAGTATGGATTATGTTGGCTGTTCATTTTGGACAAGGGATTACTGTATAACGTTTTGAGTTGTAAATAGTTGGGAATACTTGGTTTTGTAATCCCCTAATCAGGAGATAGAACTCTATGTGTATATAGATGAACCCGGGGGTTGCCGGGGTTAAAGTTATAAACTCGGATATATGTAAATGTAAGTTAACTGCATAGGTGATTATATTCGATAGTTGAAATCGAGACTGGGATAGCAAAGAAGTTTTGAAAAGTTTTGTAAGTCCCTACTATCTAGTGGGTGATTTGACAAGTTTTGAACTATCCTGCGGTCTCAAACCCCTTTTATTACGTTTTATCGAATTATAATTACGTTATTTAAGGCAGGGGGTTACATTTTGGTATCAGAGCCTGGTTTCGATCCAGGGACCTGTGCCGTTTTACCCCTGATTAATACATTACTCATTAAATCATCAATAATGATCTTAATATCACATTACACAATATATACTTCGAATATGCTTAATTAACATTAATTACATCATTTGAAGTTATTATTCCCTTGATTACAATCCAGGATATTACATTCAGGGCCCAAACGGATGAATTTCGAAAAAATATTGGACATTCTAGAATCCTCATGAAAAATGGAGTGGGTATGTGGGTTTTCAAGGCACTCTGAGACAGTGACCAAACTTTCATTCTTTTCACATGAAAATAGCCTAAATCCCGTTTTGGTCCGTTCAGGTCCAAAAAGAAAGAATTTCAAAAAAATATTGGACATTTTAGAATCCTCATGAAAAATGGAGTGGGTATGTGGGTTTTCAAGGCATTCTGAGACAGTGACCAAACTTTCATTCTTTTGACCTCAAAATAGCCTAAAAAGCGTTTTCGTCTGTTCAGGGCCAAAAAGAAAGAATTTCAAAAAAATATTGGACATTCTAGAATCCTCATGAAAAATGGAGTGGGTATGTGGGTTTTCAAGGCATTCTGAGACAGTGACCAAACTTTCATTCTTTTGACCTCAAAATAGCCTAAATCGAGTTTTGGCCCCTTCAGGGACAAAACGGATGAATTTCAAAAAAAATTGGACATTCTAGAATCCTCATGAAGAATGGAGTGGGTATGTGGGTTTTCAAGGCATTCTGAGACAGTGACCAAACTTTCATTCTTTTGACCTCAAAATAGCCGAAATGGCGTTTTCGTCTGTTCAGAGCCAAAAAGAAAGAATTTTAAAAAAATATTGGACATTCTAGAATCCTCATTAAAAATGGAGTGGGTATGTGGGTTTTCAAGGCATTGTGAGACAGTGACCAAACTTTCATTCTTTTGACCTCAAAATAGCCTAAATCGCGTTTTCGTCTGTTCAGGGCCAAAAAGAAAGAATTTCAAAAAAATAATGGACATTCTAGAATCCTCATGAAAAATAGAGTGGGTATGTGGGTTTTCAAGGCATTCTGAGACAGTGACCAAACTTTCATTCTTTTGACATCAAAATAGCCTAAATCACGTTTTCATCCGTTCAGGGCCAAAAAGAAAGAATTTCAAAAAATATATTGGACATTCTAGAATCCTCATGAAAAATGAAGTGGGTATGTGGGTTTTCAAGGCATTCTGAGACGGTGACCAAACTTTCATTCTTTTGACCTCAAAATAGCCTAAATCGAGTTTTGGCCCGTTCAGGGCAAAAACGGATGAGTTTCCAAAAAAATTGGACATTCTAGAATCCTCATGAAAAATGGAGTGGGTATGTGGGTTTTCAAGGCATTCTGAGACAGTGACGAAACTTTCATTCTTTCACCTCAAAATAGCCTAAATCGCGTTTGGGCCCGTTCAGGGGCCAAAAATATGAAATTCAAAAAAATATTGGACATTCTAGAATCCTCATAAAAAATGGAGAGGGTATGTGGGTTTTCAAGGCATTCGGAGAATCTGACCAAACTTTCATTCTTTTGACCTGAAAATAGCCTAAATCGCGTTTTCGTCTGTTCAGGGACATAAAGAAAGAATTTCAAAAAAATATTGGACATTCTAGAATCCTCATGAAAAAATGAGTGGGTATGTGGCTTTTCCAGGCATTCTGAGACAGTGACCAAACTTTCATTCTTTTGACCTCAAAATAGCCTAAATCGAGTTTTGGCCTGTTCAGGGCCAAAACGGATGAATTTCCAAAAAAATTGGACATTCTAGAATCCTCATGAAAAATGGAGTGGGTATGTGGGTTTTCAAGGCATTCTGAGACAGTGACCAAACTTTCATTCTTTTCACCTCAAAATAGCCTAAATCGCGTTTTTGCCCGTTCAGGGCCCAAGCAGATGAATTTGGAAAAAATATTTGACATTCTAGAATCCTCATGAAAAATGGAGTGGGTATGTGGGTTTTCAAGGCATTCAGAGATAGTGACCAAACATTCATTCTTTTAACCTCAAAATAGCCTAAATCGCGGTTTCGTCTGTTCAGGGCAAAAAAGAAAGAATTTCAAAAAAATATTGGACATTCTAGAATCCTCATGAAAAAATAAGTGGGTGTGTGGCATTTCAAGGCATTCTGAGATAGTGACCAAACTTTCATTCTTTTGACCTCAAAATAGCCTAAATCGACTTTTGGCCCGTTCAGGGCCAAAACGGATGAGTTTCCAAAAAAAGTGGACATTCTAGAATCCTTATGAAAAATGGAGTGGGTATATGGGTTTTTAAGGCATTCTGAGACAGTGACCAAACTTTCATTCTTTTCACCTCAAAATAGCCTAAATCGTGTTTTGGCCTGTTCAGGGACAAAACGGATGAATTTCAAAAAAAATTGGACATTCTAGAATCCTCATGAAGAATGGAGTGGGTATGTGAGTTTTCAAGGCATTCTGAGAAAGTGACCAAACTTTCATTCTTTTGACCTCAAAATAGCCGAAATGGCGTTTTCGTCTGTTCAGGGCCAAAAAGAAAGAATTTCAAAAAAATATTGGACATTCTAGAATCCTCATGAAAAAATGAAAGGGTATGTGGGTTTTCAAGGCTTTTTGAGACAGTGACCAAACTTTCATTCTTTTGACCTCAAAATAGCCTAAATCGAGTTTTGGCCCGTTCAGGGCCAAAACGGATGAATTTCCAAAAAAATTGGACATTCTAGAATCCTCATGAAAAATGGAGGGGTATGTGGGTTTGCAAGGCATTCTGAAAAAGTGACCAAACTTTCATTCTTTTCACCTCAAAATAGCCTAAATCGCGTTTTTGCCCGTTCAGGACCCAAACGGATGAATTTCGAAAAAATATTGGACATTCTAGAATCCTCATGAAAAAAGGACTGGGTATGTGGGTTTTCAAGGCATTCTGAGACAGTGACCAAACTTTCATTCTTTTGACCTCAAAATAGCCTAAATCGAGTTTTGGCCCGTTCAGGGACAAAACGGATGAATTTCAAAAAAAATTGGACATTCTAGAATCCTCATGAAAAATGGAGTGGGTATGTGGGTTTTCAAGGCATTCTGAAATAGTGGCCAAACTTTCATTCTTTTCACCTCAAAATAGCCTAAATCGCGTTTTCGTTTGTTCAGGGCCAAAAAGAAAGAATTTCAAAAAAATATTGGACATTCTAGAATACTCATGAAAAATGGAGTGGGTATGTGGGTTTTCAAGGCATTCTGAGACAGTGACCAAACTTTCATTCTTTTGACCTAAAAATAACCTAAATCGTGTTTTCGTCTGTTCAGGGCCAAAAAGAAAGAATTTCAAAAAAATATTGGACATTCTAGAATCCTCATGAAAAAATGAAAGGGTATGTGGGTTTTCAACGCTTTCTGAGACAGTGACCAAACTTTCATTCTTTTGACCTCAAAATAGCCTAAATCGAGTTTTGGCCCGTTCAGGGCCAAAACGGATGAATTTCCAAAAGAATTGGACATTCTAGAATCCTCATGAAAAATGGAGGGGTATGTGGGTTTGCAAGGCATTCTGAAATAGTGACCAAACTTTCATTCTTTTCACCTCAAAATAGCCTAAATCGCGTTTTTGCCCGTTCAGGACCCAAACGGATGAATTTCGAAAAAATATTGGGCATTCTAGAATCCTCATGAAAAATGGAGTGGGTATGTGGGTTTTCAAGGCATTCTAAGACAGTGACCAAACTTTCATTCTTTTGACCTCAAAATAGCCTAAATCGAGTTTTGGCCCGTTCAGGGCCAAAACGGATGAATTTCCAAAAAAATTGGACATTCTAGAATCCTCATGAAAAATGGAGGGGTATGTGGGTTTGCAAGGCATTCTGACATAGTGACCAAACTTTCATTCTTTTCACCTCAAAGTAGCCTAAATCGCGTTTTTGCCCGTTCAGGACCCAAACGGATGAATTTCGAAAAAATATTGGACATTCTAGAATCTTCATGAAAAATGGAGTGGGTATGTGGGTTTTCAAGGCATTCTGAGACAGTGACCAAACTTTCATTCTTTTCACCACAAAATAGGCGAAATCGCGTTTTCGTCTGTTCAGGGCCATAAAGAAAGAATTTCAAAAAAATATTGGACATTCTAGAATCCTCATGAAAAATGGAGTGGGTATGTGGGTTTTCAAGGCATTCTGAAATAGTGACCAAAGTTTCATTCTTTTCACCTCAAAATAGCCTAAATCGCGTTTTCGTCTGTTCAGGGCCAAAAAGAAAGAATTTCAAAAAAATATTGGACATTCTAGAATACTCATGAAAAATGGAGTGGGTATGTGGGTTTTCAAGGCATTCTGAGACAGTGACCAAACTTTCATTCTTTTGACCTCAAAATAGCCTAAATCGCGTTTTCGTCTGTTCAGGGCCAAAAAGAAAGAATTTCAAAAAAATATTGGACATTCTAGAATACTCATGAAAAATGGAGTGGGTATGTGGGTTTTCAAGGCATTCTGAGACAGTGACCAAACTTTCATTCTTTTGACCTCAAAATAGCCTAAATCGCGTTTTCGTCTGTTCAGGGCCATAAAGAAAAAATTTCAAAAAAATATTGGACATTCTAGAATCCTCATGAAAAATAGAGTGGGTATGTGGGTTTTCAAGGCATTCTGAGACAGTGACCAAACTTTCATTGTTTTGACCTCAAAATAGCCTAAATCGCGTTTTCGTCTGTTCAGGGCCAAAAAGAAAGAATTTCAAAAAAATATTGGACATTCTAGAATCCTCATGAAAAAATGAAAGGGTATGTGGGTTTTCAAGGCTTTCTGAGACAGTGACCAAACTTTCATTCTTTTGACCTCAAAATAGCCTAAATCGAGTTTTGGCCAGTTCAGGGCCAGAACGGATGAATTTCCAAAAAAATTGGACATTCTAGAATCCTCATGAAAAATGGAGGGGTATGTGGGTTTGCAAGGCATTCTGAAATAGTGACCAAACTTTCATTCTTTTCACCTCAAAGTAGCCTAAATCGCGTTTTTGCCCGTTCAGGACCCAAACGGATGAATTTCGAAAAAATATTGGACATTCTAGAATCCTCATGAAAAATGGAGTGGGTATGTGGGTTTTCAAGGCATTCTAAGACAGTGACCAAACTTTCATTCTTTTGACCTCGAAATAGCCTAAATCGAGTTTTGGCCCGTTCAGGGCCAAAACGGATGAATTTCCAAAAAAATTGGACATTCTAGAATCCTCATGAAAAATGGAGGGGTATGTGGGTTTGCAAGGCATTCTGACATAGTGACCAAACTTTCATTCTTTTCACCTCAAAGTAGCCTAAATCGCGTTTTTGCCCGTTCAGGACCCAAACGGATGAATTTCGAAAAAATATTGGACATTCTAGAATCCTCATGAAAAATGGAGTGGGTATGTGGGTTTTCAAGGCATTCTGAGACAGTGACCAAACTTTCATTCTTTTGACCTCAAAATAGCCTAAATCGAGTTTTGGCCCGTTCAGGGACAAAACGGATGAATTTCAAAAAAAAATTGGGCATTCTAGAATCCTCATGAAAAATGGAGTGGGTATGTGGGTTTTCAAGGCATTCTGAGACAGTGACCAAACTTTCATTCTTTTCACCACAAAATAGGCGAAATCGCGTTTTCGTCTGTTCAGGGCCATAAAGAAAGAATTTCAAAAAAATATTGGACATTCTAGAATCCTCATGAAAAATGGAGTGGGTATGTGGGTTTTCAAGGCATTCTGAAATAGTGACCAAAGTTTCATTCTTTTCACCTCAAAATTGCCTAAATCGCGTTTTCGTCTGTTCAGGGCCAAAAAGAAAGAATTTCAAAAAAATATTGGACATTCTAGAATACTCATGAAAAATGGAGTGGGTATGTGGGTTTTCAAGGCATTCTGAGACAGTGACCAAACTTTCATTCTTTTGACCTCAAAATAGCCTAAATCGCGTTTTCGTCTGTTCAGGGCCATAAAGAAAGAATTTCAAAAAAATATTGGACATTCTAGAATCCTCATGAAAAATAGAGTGGGTATGTGGGTTTTCAAGGCATTCTGAGACAGTGACCAAACTTTCATTGTTTTGACCTCAAAATAGCCTAAATCGCGTTTTCGTCTGTTCAGGGCCAAAAAGAAAGAATTTCAAAAAAATATTGGACATTCTAGAATCCTCATGAAAAAATGAAAGGGTATGTGGGTTTTCAAGGCTTTCTGAGACAGTGACCAAACTTTCATTCTTTTGACCTCAAAATAGCCTAAATCGATTTTTGGCCAGTTCAGGGCCAAAACGGATGAATTTCCAAAAAATTGGACATTCTAGAATCCTCATGAAAAATGGAGGGGTATGTGGGTTTGCAAGGCATTCTGAAATAGTGACCAAACTTTCATTCTTTTCACCTCAAAATAGCCTAAATCGCGTTTTTGCCCGTTCAGGACCCAAACGGATGAATTTCAAAAAAATATTGGACTTTCTAGAATCCTCATGAAAAATGGAGTGGGTATGTGGGTTTTCAAGGCATTCTGAGACAGTGACCAAACTTTCATTCTTTTGACCTCAAAATAGCCTAAATCGAGTTTTGGCCCGTTCAGGGCCCAAACGGATGAATTTCAAAAAAATATTGGACGTTCTAGAATCCTCATGAAAAATGGAGTGGGTATGTGGGTTTTCAAGGCATTCTGAGACAGTGACCAAACTTTCATTCTTTTGACCTAAAAATAGCCTAAATCGTGTTTTCGTCTGTTCAGGGCCAAAAAGAAAGAATTTCAAAAAAATATTGGACATTCTAGAATCCTCATGAAAAAATTAAAGGTATGTGGGTTTTCAAGGCTTTCTGAGACAGTGACCAAACTTTCATTCTTTTGACCTTAAAATAGCCTAAATCGAGTTTTGGTCCGTTCAGGGCCAAAACGGATGAATTTCCAAAAAAATTGGACATTCTAGAATCCTCATGAAAAATGGAGGGGTATGTGGGTTTGCAAGGCATTCTGAAATAGTGACCAAACTTTCATTCTTTTCACCTCAAAATAGCCTAAATCGCGTTCTTGCCCGTTCAGGACCCAAACGGATGAATTTCGAAAAAATATTGGACATTCTAGAATCCTCATGAAAAATGGAGTGGGTTTGTGGGTTTTCAAGGCATTCTAAGACAGTGACCAAACTTTCATTCTTTTGACCTCAAAATAGCCTAAATCGAGTTTTGGCCCGTTCAGGGACAAAACGGATGAATTTCAAAAAAAATTGGACATTCTAGAATCCTCATGAAAAATGGAGTGGGTATGTGGGTTTTCAAGGCATTCTGAGACAGTGACCAAACTTTCATTCTTTTCACCTCAAAATAGCCTAAAGCACGGGCCAAAACGGATGAATTTCAAAGGCACTCTGAGACAGTGACCAAACTTTCATTCTTTTGACATCAAAATAGCTAAATCACGTTTTCGTCCGTTCAGGTCCAAAAAGAAAGAATTTAAAAAATATATTGGACATTCTAGAATCCTCATGAAAAATGGAGTGGGTATGTGGGTTTTCAAGGCATTCGGAGACAGTGACCAAACTTTCATTCTTTTGACCTCAAAATAGCGTAAATCGCGTTTTCGTCTGTTCAGGGCCATAAAGAAAGAATTTCAAAAAAATATTGGACATTCTAGAATCCTCATGAAAAAATGAGTGGGTATGTGGCTTTTCAAGGAATTCTGAGACAGTGACCAAACTTTCATTCTTTTGACCTCAAAATAGCCTAAATCGAGTTTTGGCCAGTTCAGGGCCAAAACGGATGAGTTTCCAAAAAAATTGGACATTCTAGAATCCTCATGAAAAATGGATTGGGTATGTGGGTTATCAAGGCATTCTGAGACAGTGACCAAACTTTCATTCTTTTGACCTCAAAATTGCCTAAATCGAGTTTTCGCCCGTTCAGGACCCAAACGGATGAATTTCAAAAAAATATTGGACATTCTAGAATCCTCATGAAAAATGGAGTGGGTATGTGGGTTTGCAAGGCATTCTGAAATAGTGACCAAACTTTCATTCTTTTCACCTCAAAATAGCCTAAATCGCGTTTTTGCCCGTTCAGGACCCAAACGGATGAATTTCGAAAAAATATTGGACATTCTAGAATCCTCATGAAAAATGGAGTGGGTTTGTGGGTTTTCAAGGCATTCTAAGACAGTGACCAAACTTTCATTCTTTTGACCTCAAAATAGCCTAAATCGAGTTTTGGCCCGTTCAGGGACAAAACGGATGAATTTCAAAAAAAATTGGACATTCTAGAATCCTCATGAAAAATGGAGTGGGTATGTGGGTTTTCAAGGCATTCTGAGACAGTGACCAAACTTTCATTCTTTTCACCTCAAAATAGCCTAAAGCACGGGCCAAAACGGATGAATTTCAAAGGCACTCTGAGACAGTGACCAAACTTTCATTCTTTTGACATCAAAATAGCTAAATCACGTTTTCGTCCGTTCAGGTCCAAAAAGAAAGAATTTAAAAAATATATTGGACATTCTAGAATCCTCACGAAAAATGGAGTGGGTATGTGGGATTTCAAGGCATTCGGAGACAGTGACCAAACTTTCATTCTTTTGACCTCAAAATAGCGTAAATCGCGTTTTCGTCTGTTCAGGGCCATAAAGAAAGAATTTCAAAAAAATATTGGACATTCTAGAATCCTCATGAAAAAATGAGTGGGTATGTGGCTTTTCAAGGCATTCTGAGACAGTGACCAAACTTTCATTCTTTTGACCTCAAAATAGCCTAAATCGAGTTTTGGCCCGTTCAGGGCCAAAACGGATGAGTTTCCAAAAATATTGGACATTCTAGAATCCTCATGAAAAATGGATTGGGTATGTGGGTTATCAAGGCATTCTGAGACAGTGACCAAACTTTCATTCTTTTGACCTCAAAATTGCCTAAATCGAGTTTTCGCCCGTTCAGGACCCAAACGGATGAATTTCAAAAAAATATTGGACATTCTAGAATCCTCATGAAAAATGGAGTGGGTATGTGGGTTTTCAAGGCATTCTGAAATAGTGGCCAAACTTTCATTCTTTTCACCTCAAAATAGCCTAAATCGCGTTTTCGTCTGTTCAGGGCCAAAAAGAAAGAATTTCAAAAAAATATTGGACATTCTAGAATACTCATGAAAAATGGAGTGGGTATGTGGGTTTTCAAGGCATTCTGAGACAGTGACCAAACTTTCATTCTTTTGACCTCAAAATAGCCTAAATCGCGTTTTCGTCTGTTCAGGGCCAAAAAGAAAGAATTTCAAAAAAATATTGGACATTCTAGAATCCTCATGAAAAATGGAGTGGGTATGTGGGTTTTCAAGTCACTCTGAGACAGTGACCAAACTTTCATTCTTTTGACATCAAAATAGCTAAATCACGTTTTCGTCCGTTCAGGTCCAAAAAGAAAGAATTTAAAAAATATATTGGACATTCTAGAATCCTCAAGAAAAATGGAGTGGGTATGTGGGTTTTCAAGGCATTCGGAGACAGTGACCAAACTTTCATTCTTTTGACCTCAAAATAGCGTAAATCGCGTTTTCGTCTATTCAGGGCCATAAAGAAAGAATTTCAAAAAAATATTGGACATTCTAGAATCCTCATGAAAAAATGAGTGGGTATGTGGCTTTTCAAGGCATTCTGAGACAGTGACCAAACTTTCATTCTTTTGACCTCAAAATAGCCTAAATCGAGTTTTGGCCCGTTCAGGGCCAAAACGGATGAGTTTCCAAAAAAATTGGACATTCTAGAATCCTCATGAAAAATGGAGTGGATATGTGGGTTTTCAAGGCATTCTGAGACAGTGACCAAACTTTCATTCTTTTCCCCTCAAAATAGCCTAAATCGCGTTTTTGACCGTTCAGGGCCCAAACGGATGAATTTGGAAAAAATATTGGACATTCTAGAATCCTCATGAAATATGGAGTGATTATGTGGGTTTTCAAGGCATTCTGAGACAGTGACCAAACTTTCATTCTTTTGACCTCAAAATAGCCTAAATCGCGTTTTCGTCTGTTCAGGGCCAAAAAGAAAGAATTTCAAAAAAATATTGGACATTCTAGAATCCTCATGAAAAATGGAGTGGGTATGTGGGTTTTCAAGGCATTCTGAGACAGTGACCAAACTTTCATTCTTTTGACATCAAAATAGCCTAAATCGCGTTTTTGCCCGTTCAGGACCCAAACGGATCAATTTCGAAAAAATATTGGACATTCTAGAATCCTCATAAAAAATGGAGTGGGTATGTGGGTTTTCAAGGCACTCTGAGACAGTGACCAAACTTTCATTCTTTTGACATCAAAATAGCTAAATCACGTTTTCGTCCGTTCATGTCCAAAAAGAAAGAATTTAAAAAATATATTGGACATTCTAGAATCCTCATGAAAAATGGAGTGGGTATGTGGGATTTCAAGGCATTCGGAGACAGTGACCAAACTTTCATTCTTTTGACCTCAAAATAGCGTAAATCGCGTTTTCGTCTGTTCAGGGCCATAAAGAAAGAATTTCAAAAAAATATTGGACATTCTAGAATCCTCATGAAAAAATGAGTGGGTATGTGGCTTTTCAAGGCATTCTGAGACAGTGACCAAACTTTCATTCTTTTGACCTCAAAATAGCCTAAATCGAGTTTTGGCCCGTTCAGGGCCAAAACGGATGAGTTTCCAAAAAAATTGGACATTCTAGAATCCTCATGAAAAATGGATTGGGTATGTGGGTTATCAAGGCATTCTGAGACAGTGACCAAACTTTCATTCTTTTGACCTCAAAATAGCCTAAATCGAGTTTTCGCCCGTTCAGGACCCAAACGGATGAATTTCAAAAAAATATTGGACATTCTAGAATCCTCATGAAAAATGGAGTGGGTATGTGGGTTTTCAAGGCATTCTGAAATAGTGGCCAAACTTTCATTCTTTTCACCTCAAAATAGCCTAAATCGCGTTTTCGTCTGTTCAGGGCCAAAAAGAAAGAATTTCAAAAAAATATTGGACATTCTAGAATACTCATGAAAAATGGAGTGGGTATGTGGGTTTTCAAGGCATTCTGAGACAGTGACCAAACTTTCATTCTTTTGACCTCAAAATAGCCTAAATCGCGTTTTCGTCTGTTCAGGGCCAAAAAGAAAGAATTTCAAAAAAATATTGGACATTCTAGAATCCTCATGAAAAATTTAGTGGGTATGTGGGTTTTCAAGTCACTCTGAGACAGTGACCAAACTTTCATTCTTTTGACATCAAAATAGCTAAATCACGTTTTCGTCCGTTCAGGTCCAAAAAGAAAGAATTTAAAAAATATATTGGACATTCTAGAATCCTCAAGAAAAATGGAGTGGGTATGTGGGTTTTCAAGGCATTCGGAGACAGTGACCAAACTTTCATTCTTTTGACCTCAAAATAGCGTAAATCGCGTTTTCGTCTGTTCAGGGCCATAAAGAAAGAATTTCAAAAAAATATTGGACATTCTAGAATCCTCATGAAAAAATGAGTGGGTATGTGGCTTTTCAAGGCATTCTGAGACAGTGACCAAACTTTCATTCTTTTGGCCTCAAAATAGCCTAAATCGAGTTGTGGCCCGTTCAGGGCCAAAACGGATGAGTTTCCAAAAAAATTGGAAATTCTAGAATCCTCATGAAAAATGGATTGGGTATGTGGGTTTTCAAGGCATTCTAAGACAGTGACCAAACTTTCATTCTTTTCCCCTCAAAATAGCCTAAATCGCGTTTTTGCCCGTCCAGGGCCCAAACTGAAGAATTTCAAAAAAACTATTGGACATTTTAGTATCCTCATTAAAAATGGAGTGGGTATGTGGGTTTTCAAGGATATCTGAGACAGTGACCAAACTTTCATTCTTTTAACATCAAAATAGCCTAAATCATGTTTTCGTCCGTTCAGGGCCAAAAAGAAAGAATTTCAAAAAAATTTTGGGGATTCTAGAATCCTCATGAAAAATGGAGTGGGTTTTCAAGGCATTCTGAGACAGTGACCAAACTTTCATTCTTTTGACCTCAAAATAGCCTAAATAGCGTTTTCGTCTGTTCAGGGCCAAAAAGAAAGAATTTCAAAAAAATATATTGGACATTCTAGAATCCTCATGAAAAATGGAGTGGGTATGTGGGTTTTCATGGCATTCTGAGACAGTGACCAAACTTTCATTCTTTTGACCTCAAAATAGCCTAAATCAAGTTTTGGCCCGTTCAGGGCCAAAACGGATGAATTTCAAAAAAAAATTGGACATTCTAGAATCCTCAGGAAAAATGGAGTAGGTATGTGGTTTTTCAAGGCATTCTGAGAAAGTGACCAAACTTTCATTCTTTTCACCTCAAAATAGCCTAAATCGCGTTTTTGCCCGTTCAGGACCCAAACGGATGAATTTCGAAAAAATATTGGACATTCTAGAATCCTCATTAAAAATGGAGTGCGTATGTGGGTTTTCAAGGCATTCTGAGACAGTGACCAAACGTTCATTCTTTTGACCTCAAAATAGCCTAAATCGAGTTTTGGCCCGTTCAATGCCCAAACGGATGAATTTCAAAAAATATTGGACATTCTAGACTCCTCATGAAAAATGGAGTGGGTATGTGGGTTTTCAAGGAATTCTTAGACAGTGACCAAACTTTCATTCTTTTGATCTCAAAATAGCCTAAATCGTGTTTTTGCCCGTTCAGGGTCCAAACGAAAGAATTTCAAAAAAATATTGGACATTTTAGTATCCTCATTAAAAATGGAGTGGGTATGTGGCTTTTCAACGCATTCTGAGACAGTGACCAAACTTTCATTATTTTGACCTCAAAATAACCTAAATCGCGATTTCGTTTGTTCAGGGCCAAAAAGAAAGAATTTCAAAAAAATATTGGACATTCTAGAATCCTCATGAAAATTGGAGTGGGTATGTGGGTTTTCAAGGCATTCTGAGACAGTGACCAACCTTTCATTCTTTTGACCTCAAAATAGCTTAAATCGAGTTTTGGCCCGTTCAGGGCCAAAACGGATGACTTTCAAAAAAAATTGGACATTCTAGAATCCTCATGAAAAATGGAGTAGGTATGTGGCTTTTCAAGGCATTCTGAGACAGTGACCAAACTTTCATTCTTTTCACCTAAAAATAGCCTAAATCGAGTTTTGGCCTGTTCAGGGCCCAAACGGATGAATTTTGAAAAAAAATTGGACATTTTAGACTCCTCATGAAAAATGGAGTGGGTATGTGGGTTTTCAAGGCATTCTGAGACAGTGACCAAACTTTCATTCTTTTGACCTCAAAATAGCCGAAATCGCATTTTCGTCCGTTCAGGGCCAAAAAGAAAGAATTTCAAACAAATATTGGACATTCTAGAATCCTCATGAAAAAAGGAGTGGGTATGTGGGTTTTCAAGGCATTCATAGACAGTGATCAAACTTTCAATATTTTGACCTCAAAATAGCCTAAATCGCGTTTTCGTCCATCAGGGCCAAAAAGAAAGAATTTCAAAAAAATATGGGACATTCTAGAATCCTCATGCAAAATGGAGTGGGTATGTGGGTTGTCAAGGCATTCTGAAACAGTGACCAAACTTTCATTCTTTTCACCTCAAAATAGCCTAAATCGCGTTTTTACCCGTCCAGGGCCCAAACGGAAGAATTTCAAAAAAATATTGGACATTCTTGTATCCTCATTAAAAATGGAGTAGGTATGTGGGTTTTCAAGGCATTCTGAGACAGTGACCAAACTTTCATTCTTTTCACCTCAAATAGCCTCAATCGTGTTTTTGCCCGTTCAGGCCAAAACGGATGAATTTCAAAAAAAATTGGACATTCTAGAATCCTCATGAAAAATGGAGTGGGTATGTGGGTTTTCAAGTCACTCTGAGACAGTGACCAAACTTTCATTCTTTTCACCTCAAAATAGCCTAAATCGAGTTTTGGCCCGTTCAGGTCCCAAACGGATGAATTTTGAAAAAACATTGGACGTTCTAGTATCCTCAATAAAAATGTAGTGGCTATGTGGGTTTTCAAGGCATTCTGAGACAGTGACCAAACTTTCATTCTTTTGACCTCAAAATAGCCTTAATCGAGTTTTGCCCCGTTCAGGGCCCAAACGGATGAATTTTGAAAAAACATTGGACATTCTAGTATCCTCATTAAAAATGGAGTGCGTATGTGGGTTTTCAAGGCATTCTGAGACAGTGACCAAACTTTCATTCTTTTGACCTCAAAATAGCCTAAATCGAGTTTTGGCCCGTTCAATGCCCAAACGGATGAATTTCAAAAAAAATTGGACATTCTAGACTCCTCAAGAAAAATAGAGTGGGTTTGTGGGTTTTCAAGGCATTCTGAGACAGTGACCAAACTTTCATTCTTTTGACCTCAAAATAGCCTTAATCGAGTTTTGGCCCGTTCAGGGCCCAAACGGATGAATTTTTAAAAAACATTGGACATTCTAGTATCCTCATGAAAAATGGAGTGGGTATGTGGGTTTTGAAGGCATTTTGAGACAGTGATCAAACTTTCATTCTTTTGACCTCAAAATAACCTAAATCGCGTTTTCGTCCGTTCAGGGCCAAAAACAAAGAATTTCAAAAAAATATTGGACATTCAGAATCCTCATTAAAAATGGAGTGGTTATGTGGGTTTTCAAGGCATTCTGAGACAGTGACCAAACTTTCATTCTTTTGACCTCAAAATAGCCTAAATCGCGTTTTCGGCCGTTCAGGGGGGCAAACGGATGAATTTCGAAAAAATATTGGACATTCTAGAATCCTCATGAAAAATGGAGTGGGTATGTGGGTTTTCCAGGCATTCTGAGAAAGTGACCAAACTTTCATTCTTTTGATATAAAAATAGCCTGAATTGAGTTTTGGCCCGTTCAGGGCCCAAACAGATGAATTTCAAAAAAATATTAGATGTTCTAGAATCCTCATGAAAAATGGAGTGGGTATGTGGGTTTTCAAGGCATTCTGAGACAGTGACCAAACTTTCATTCTTTTGACCTCGAAATAGCCTAAATGGAGTTTTGGCCCGTTCAAGGCCCAAACGGATGAATTTCAAAAAAATATTGGACATTCTAGAATCCTCATGAAAAATGGAGTGGTTATGTGGGTTTTCAAGGCATTCTGAGACAGTGAGGAAACTTTCATTCTTTTGACCTCAAAATAGCCTAAATCGCGTTTTCGTCTGTTCAGGGCCAAAAAGAAAGAATTTCAAAAAAAATATTGGACATTCTATAATCCTCAAGAAAAATGTTGTGGGTATGTGGGTTTTCAGGGCATTCTGAGACAGTAACCAAACTTTCATTTTTTGACCTCAAAATAGCCTAAATCGCGTTTTTGCCCGTTCAGGGCCAAAACGGATGAATTTCAAAAAAATATTGGACATTCTAGAATCCTCATGAAAAATGGAATGGGTATGTGGTTTTTCAGGCCATTCTGGGACAGTGACCAAACTTTCATTCTTTTGACCTCAAAATAGCCTAAATCGAGTTTTGGCCCGTTCAGGGCCCAAACGGATGAATTTCAAAAAAATATTGGACATTCTAGAATCCTCATGAAAAATGGAGTTGGTATGTGGGTTTTCAAGGCATTCTAAGATCGTGACCAAACTTTCATTCTTTTCACCTCAAAATAGCCTAAATCGCGTTTTCGTCCGTTCTGGGCCGAAACGGATGAATTTCAAAATAACATTGGACATTCTAGAATCCTCATGAAAAATGGAGCCGGTTTGTGGGTCTCAAGGCATTCTGAGACAGTGACCAAACTTTTGAATCTTTTGACCTTAAAATAGCCTAAATCGCGTTTTTGCCCGTTAAGGGCCAAAAAAGATGAATTTCGAAAAAATATTGAACATTCTAGAAACCTCATGAAAAATGGAGTGGGTATGTGGGTTTTCAAGGCATTCTGAGACAGTGACCAAACTTTCATTCTTTTCACCTCAAAATAGCCTAAATCGCGTTTTCGTCCGTTCAGGGCCGAAACGGATGAATTTCAAAAAAACATTAAACATTCTAGAATCCTCATGAAAAATAGAGTCGGTATGTGGGTTTTCAAGGCATTCTGACACAGTGACCAAACATTCATTCTTTTGACCTCAAAATAGCCTAAATCGCGTTTTGGCCCGTTCGGGACCAAAAAGAAAGAATTTAAAAAAAAATATTGGACATTCTAGAATCGTCATGAAAAATGGAGTGGGTATGTGGGTTTTCAAGGCATTCTAAGATCGTGACCAAACTTTCATTCTTTTGACCTCAAAATAGCCTAAATCGCGTTTTGGCCCGTTCAGAACTTAAACGGATGAATTTTCAAAAAATGTTAGACATTCTAGAATCCTCATGAAAAATGGAGTGGGTATGTGGGTCTCAAGGCATTCTGAGACAGTGACCAAACTTTTGAATCTTTTGACCTCAAAATAGCCTAAATCGCGTTTTTGCCCCTTCAGGGCCAAAAAATACGAATTTCGAAAAAATATTGGACATTCTAGAATCCTCATGAAAAATGGAGTGGGTATGTGGGTTTTCAAGGCATTCTGAGACAGTGACCAAACTTTCATTCTTTTGACCTCAAAATTGCCAAAATCGCGTTTTCGTCCGTTCAGAGCCAAAAAGAAAGAATTTCAAAAAAATAATAGACATTCGAGAATCCTCATGAAAAATGGAGTGGGTATGTGGGTTTTCAAGGCATTCTGAGACAGTGACCAAACTTTCATTCTTTTGACCTCAAATAGCCTCAATCGTGTTTTTGCCCGTTCAGGCCCAAACGGATGAATTTCAAAAAAAATTGGACATTCTAGAATCCTCATGAAAAATGGTGTGGGTATGTGGGTTTTCAAGGCATTCTGAGACAGTGACCAAACTTTCATTCTTTTGACCTCAAAATTGCCAAAATCGCGTTTTCGTCCGTTCAGGGCCAAAAAGAAAGAATTTCAAAAAAATAATGGACATTGTAGAATCCTCATGAAAAATGGAGTGGGTATGTGGGTTTTCAAGGCATTCTGAGACAGTGACCAAACTTTCATTCTTTTGACCTCAAATAGCCTCAATCGTGTTTTTGCCCGTTCAGTTCCAAAACGGATGAATTTCCAAAAAATATTGGACATTCTAGAATCCTCAAGAAAAATGTTGTGGGTATGTGGGTTTTCAGGGCATTCTGAGACAGTAACCAAACTTTCATTTTTTGACCTCAAAATAGCCTAAATCGCGTTTTTGCCCGTTCAGGGCCAAAACGGATGAATTTCAAAAAAATATTGGACATTCTAGAATCCTCATGAAAAATGGAATGGGTATGTGGTTTTTCAGGCCATTCTGGGACAGTGACCAAACTTTCATTCTTTTGACCTCAAAATAGCCTAAATCGAGTTTTGGCCCGTTCAGGGCCCAAACGGATGAATTTCAAAAAAATATTGGACATTCTAGAATCCTCATGAAAAATGGAGTTGGTATGTGGGTTTTCAGGGCATTCTAAGATCGTGACCAAACTTTCATTCTTTTCACCTCAAAATAGCCTAAATCGCGTTTTCGTCCGTTCTGGGCCGAAACGGATGAATTTCAAAATAACATTGGACATTCTAGAATCCTCATGAAAAATGGAGTCGGTTTGTGGGTCTCAAGGCATTCTGAGACAGTGACCAAACTTTTGAATCTTTTGACCTTAAAATAGCTTAAATCGCGTTTTTGCCCGTTAAGGGCCAAAAAAGATGAATTTCGAAAAAATATTGAACATTCTAGAAACCTCATGAAAAATGGAGTGGGTATGTGGGTTTTCAGGGCATTCTGAGACAGTGACCAAACTTTCATTCTTTTCACCTCAAAATAGCCTAAATCGCGTTTTCGTCCGTTCAGGGCCGAAACGGATGAATTTCAAAAAAACATTAAACATTCTAGAATCCTCATGAAAAATAGAGTGGGTATGTGGGTTTTCAAGGCATTCTGACACAGTGACCAAACATTCATTCTTTTGACCTCAAAATAGCCTAAATCGCGTTTTGGCCCGTTCAGGACCAAAAAGAAAGAATTTAAAAAAAAATATTGGACATTCTAGAATCGTCATGAAAAATGGAGTGGGTATGTGGGTTTTCAAGGCATTCTAAGATCGTGACCAAACTTTCATTCTTTTGACCTCAAAATAGCCTAAATCGGGTTTTGGCCCGTTCAGAACTTAAACGGATGAATTTTCAAAAAATGTTAGACATTCTAGAATCCTCATGAAAAATGGAGTGGGTATGTGGGTCTCAAGGCATTCTGAGACAGTGACCAAACTTTTGAATCTTTTGAAATCAAAATAGCCTAAATCGCGTTTTTGCCCCTTTAGGGCCAAAAAATACGAATTTCGAAAAAATATTGGACATTCTAGAATCCTCATGAAAAATGGAGTGGGTATGTGGGTTTTCAAGGCATTCTGAGACAGTGACCAAACTTTCATTCTTTTCACCTCAAAATAGCCTAAATCGAGTTTTGGCCCGTTCAGGGCCCAAACGGATGAATTTTGAAAAAACTTTGGACATTCTAGAATTCTCATGAAAAATGGAGTGGGTATCTGGGTTTTCAAGGCATTCTGAGACATTGGCCAAACTTTCATTCTTTTGACATCAAAATAGCCTAAATCGCGTTTTTGCCCGTTCAGTTCCAAAACGGATGAATTTCCAAAAAATATTGGACATTCTATAATCCTCAAGAAAAATGTTGTGGGTATGTGGGTTTTCAGGGCATTCTGAGACAGTAACCAAACTTTCATTTTTTGACCTCAAAATAGCCTAAATCGCGTTTTTGCCCGTTCAGGGCCAAAACGGATGAATTTCAAAAAAATATTGGACATTCTAGAATCCTCATGAAAAATGGAATGGGTATGTGGTTTTTCAGGCCATTCTGGGACAGTGACCAAACTTTCATTCTTTTGACCTCAAAATAGCCTAAATCGAGTTTTGGCCCGTTCAGGGCCCAAACGGATGAATTTCAAAAAAATATTGGACATTCTAGAATCCTCATGAAAAATGGAGTTGGTATGTGGGTTTTCAAGGCATTCTAAGATCGTGACCAAACTTTCATTCTTTTCACCTCAAAATAGCCTAAATCGCGTTTTCGTCCGTTCTGGGCCGAAACGGATGAATTTCAAAATAACATTGGACATTCTAGAATCCTCATGAAAAATGGAGTCGGTTTGTGGGTCTCAAGGCATTCTGAGACAGTGACCAAACTTTTGAATCTTTTGACCTTAAAATAGCCTAAATCGCGTTTTTGCCCGTTAAGGGCCAAAAAAGATGAATTTCGAAAAAATATTGAACATTCTAGAAACCTCATGAAAAATGGAGTGGGTATGTGGGTTTTCAGGGCATTCTGAGACAGTGACCAAACTTTCATTCTTTTCACCTCAAAATAGCCTAAATCGCGTTTTCGTCCGTTCAGGGCCGAAACGGATGAATTTCCAAAAAACATTGGACATTCTAGAATCCTCATGAAAAATGGAGTGGGTATGTGGGTCTCAAGGCATTCTGAGACAGAGACCAAACTTTTGAATCTTTTGACCTTAAAATAGCCTAAATCGCGTTTTTGCCCGTTCAGGGCCAAAAAAGATGAATTTCGAAAAAATATTGGACATTCTAGAATCGTCATGAAAAATAGAGTGGGTATGTGGGTTTTCAAGGCATTATGCGACAGTGACCAAACTTTCATTCTTTTGACCTCAAAATAGCGTAAATCGCGTGTTGGCCCGTTCAGGGCCCAAACGGATGAATTTTGAAAAAATATTAGACATTCCAGAATCCTCTTGAAAAATGGAGTGGGTATGTGGGTCTCAAGGAATTCTTAGACAGTGACCAAACTTTTGAATATTTTGACCTTAAAATAGCCTAAATCGCGTTTTTGCCCGTTCAGCGCCAAAAAATACGAATTTCAAAAAAATATTGGACATTCTAGAATCCTCATGAAAAATGGAGTGGGTATGTGGGTTTTCAAGGCATTCTGAGACAGTGACCAAACTTTCATTCTTTTCACCTCAAAATAGCCTAAATCGAGTTTTGGCCCGTTCAGTGCCGAAACGGATGAATTTCAAAAAAACATTGGACATTCTAGAATCCTCATGAAAAATGGAGTGGGTATCTGGGTTTTCAAGGCATTCTGAGACATTGGCCAAACTTTCATTCTTTTGACATCAAAATAGCCTAAATCGCGTTTTTGCCCGTTCAGTTCCAAAACGGATGAATTTCCAAAAAATATTGGACATTCTATAATCCTCAAGAAAAATGTTGTGGGTATGTGGGTTTTCAGGGCATTCTGAGACAGTAACCAAACTTTCATTTTTTGACCTCAAAATAGCCTAAATCGCGTTTTTGCCCGTTCAGGGCCAAAACGGATGAATTTCAAAAAAATATTGGACATTCTAGAATCCTCATGAAAAATGGAATGGGTATGTGGTTTTTCAGGCCATTCTGGGACAGTGACCAAACTTTCATTCTTTTGACCTCAAAATAGCCTAAATCGAGTTTTGGCCCGTTCAGGGCCCAAACGGATGAATTTCAAAAAAATATTGGACATTCTAGAATCCTCATGAAAAATGGAGTTGGTATGTGGGTTTTCAAGGCATTCTAAGATCGTGACCAAACTTTCATTCTTTTCACCTCAAAATAGCCTAAATCGCGTTTTCGTCCGTTCTGGGCCGAAACGGATGAATTTCAAAATAACATTGGACATTCTAGAATCCTCATGAAAAATGGAGCCGGTTTGTAGGTCTCAAGGCATTCTGAGACAGTGACCAAACTTTTGAATCTTTTGACCTTAAAATAGCCTAAATCGCGTTTTTGCCCGTTAAGGGCCAAAAAAGATGAATTTCGAAAAAATATTGAACATTCTAGAAACCTCATGAAAAATGGAGTGGGTATGTGGGTTTTCAGGGCATTCTGAGACAGTGACCAAACTTTCATTCTTTTCACCTCAAAATAGCCTAAATCGCGTTTTCGTCCGTTCAGGGCCGAAACGGATGAATTTCCAAAAAACATTGGACATTCTAGAATCCTCATGAAAAATGGAGTGGGTATGTGGGTCTCAAGGCATTCTGAGACAGAGACCAAACTTTTGAATCTTTTGACCTTAAAATAGCCTAAATCGCGTTTTTGCCCGTTCAGGGCCAAAAAAGATGAATTTCGAAAAAATATTGGACATTCTAGAATCGTCATGAAAAATAGAGTGGGTATGTGGGTTTTCAAGGCATTCTAAGATCGTGACCAAACTATCATTCTTTTGACCTCAAAATAGCCTAAATCGGGTTTTGGCCCGTTCAGAACTTAAACGGATGAATTTTCAAAAAATGTTAGACATTCTAGAATCCTCATGAAAAATGGAGTGGGTATGTGGGTCTCAAGGCATTCTGAGACAGTGTCCAAACTTTTGAATCTTTTGACCTCAAAATAGCCTAAATCGCGTTTTTGCCCCTTTAGGGCCAAAAAATACGAATTTCGAAAAAATATTGGACATTCTAGAATCCTCATGAAAAATGGAGTGGGTATGTGGGTTTTCAAGGCATTCTGAGACAGTGACCAAACTTTCATTCTTTTCACCTCAAAATAGCCTAAATCGAGTTTTGGCCCGTTCAGGGCCCAAACGGATGAATTTTGAAAAAACTTTGGACATTCTAGAATTCTCATGAAAAATGGAGTGGGTATCTGGGTTTTCAAGCCATTCTGAGACATTGGCCAAACTTTCATTCTTTTGACATCAAAATAGCCTAAATCTCGTTTTTGCCCGTTCAGTTCCAAAACGGATGAATTTCCAAAAAATATTGGACATTCTATAATCCTCAAGAAAAATGTTGTGGGTATGTGGGTTTTCAGGGCATTCTGAGACAGTAACCAAACTTTCATTTTTTGACCTCAAAATAGCCTAAATCGCGTTTTTGCCCGTTCAGGGCCAAAACGGATGAATTTCAAAAAAATATTGGACATTCTAGAATCCTCATGAAAAATGGAATGGGTATGTGGTTTTTCAGGCCATTCTGGGACAGTGACCAAACTTTCATTCTTTTGACCTCAAAATAGCCTAAATCGAGTTTTGGCCCGTTCAGGGCCCAAACGGATGAATTTCAAAAAAATATTGGACATTCTAGAATCCTCATGAAAAATGGAGTTGGTATGTGGGTTTTCAAGGCATTCTAAGATCGTGACCAAACTTTCATTCTTTTCACCTCAAAATAGCCTAAATCGCGTTTTCGTCCGTTCTGGGCCGAAACGGATGAATTTCAAAATAACATTGGACATTCTAGAATCCTCATGAAAAATGGAGTCGGTTTGTGGGTCTCAAGGCATTCTGAGATAGTGACCAAACTTTTGAATCTTTTGACCTTAAAATAGCCTAAATCGCGTTTTTGCCCGTTAAGGGCCAAAAAAGATGAATTTCGAAAAAATATTGAACATTCTAGAAACCTCATGAAAAATGGAGTGGGTATGTGGGTTTTCAGGGCATTCTGAGACAGTGACCAAACTTTCATTCTTTTCACCTCAAAATAGCCTAAATCGCGTTTTCGTCCGTTCAGGGCCGAAACGGATGAATTTCCAAAAAACATTGGACATTCTAGAATCCTCATGAAAAATGGAGTGGGTATGTGGGTCTCAAGGCATTCTGAGACAGAGACCAAACTTTTGAATCTTTTGACCTTAAAATAGCCTAAATCGCGTTTTTGCCCGTTCAGGGCCAAAAAAGATGAATTTCGAAAAAATATTGGACATTCTAGAATCGTCATGAAAAATAGAGTGGGTATGTGGGTTTTCAAGGCATTATGCGACAGTGACCAAACTTTCATTCTTTTGACCTCAAAATAGCGTAAATCGCGTGTTGGCCCGTTCAGGGCCCAAACGGATGAATTTTGAAAAAATATTAGACATTCCAGAATCCTCTTGAAAAATGGAGTGGGTATGTGGGTCTCAAGGCATTCTGAGACAGTGACCAAACTTTTGAATATTTTGACCTTAAAATAGCCTAAATCGCGTTTTTGCCCGTTCATCGCCAAAAAAGATGAATTTCAAAAAAATATTGGACATTCTAGAATCCTCATGAAAAATGGAGTGGGTATGTGGGTTTTCAAGGCATTCTGATACAGTGACCAAACTTTCATTCTTTTGACCTCAAAATAGCCTAAATCGCGTTTTCGTCCGTTCAGTGCCGAAGCGGATGAATTTCAAAAAAACATTGGACATTCTAGAATCCTCATGAAAAATGGAGTGGGTATGTGGGTCTCAAGGCATTCTGAGACAGAGACCAAACTTTGGAATCTTTTGACCTTAAAATAGCCTAAATCGCGTTTTTGCCCGTTCAGGCCAAAAAAGATGAATTTCGAAAAAATATTGGACATTCTAGAATCGTCATGAAAAATAGAGTGGGTATGTGGGTTTTCAAGGCATTCTGCTACAGTGACCAAACTTTTATTCTTTTGACCTCAAAATAGCGTAAATCGCATTTTGACCCGTTCAGGGCCCAAACGGATGAATTTTGAAAAAATATTAGACATTCTAGAATCCTCATGAAAAATGGAGTGGGTATGTGGGTCTTAAGGCATTCTGAGACAGTGACCAAACTTTCATTCTTTTGACCTCAAATACCCTCAATCGCGTTTTTGCCAGTTCAGGGGCCAAACGGATGAATTTCAAAAAAATATTGGACATTCTAGTATCCTCATTATATATGGAGTGGGTATGTGGGTTGTCAAGGCATTCTGAGACAGTGACCAAACTTTCATTCTTTTGACCTCAAAATAGCCTAAATCGCGTTTTCGTCTGTTCAGGGCCAAAAAGAAGAATTTCAAAAAAAAATTGGACATTCTAGAATCGTCATGAAAAATGGAGTGGGTATGTGTGTTTTCAAGGCATTCTGAGACAGTGACCAAACTTTCATTCTTGTGACCCCAAAATAGCGTAAATCGCGTTTTGGCCCGTTCAGGGCCCAAACGGATGAATTTGGAAAAAATATTGGACATTCTACAATCCTCATGAAAAATGGAGTGGGTATGTGGGTTTTCAAGGCATTCTGAGACAGTGACCAAACTTTCATTCTTTTGACCCCAACATAGCCTAAATCGCGTTTTTGCCCCTTCAGGGCCCAAACGGATGAATTTCGAAAAAATATTGGACTTTCTGGAATCATCATGAAAAATGGAGTTGGTATTTGGGTTGTCAAGGCATTCTGAGACAGTGACTAAACTTTCATTCTTTTCACCTCAAAATAGCCTAAATCGCGTTTTTGCCCGTTGAGGGCCAAAACAGATGAATTTCCAAAAAATATTAAACATTCTAGATTCCTCATGAAAAATGGAGTGGGTATGTGGGTTTTCAAGGCATTCTGAGATAGTGACCAAACTTTCATTCTTTTGACCTCAAAATAGCCTAAATCGCCTTTTGGCCCGTTCAGGGCCCAAACGGATGAATTTCAAAAAAATATAGGACGTTCTAGAATCCTCATGAAAAATGGAGTGGGTATGTGGGTTTTCAAGGCATTCTGAGACAGTGACCAAACTTTCATTCTTTTGACCTCAAAATAGCCTAAATCGCCTTTTCGCCAGTTCAGGGCGCAAACGGATGAATTTCAAAAAAATATTGGACATTCTAGAATCCTCATGAAAAATGGAGTGGGTATGTTGGTTTTCAAGGCATTCTGAGACAGTGACAAAACTTTCATTCTTTTGACCTCAAAATACCCTCAATCGCGTTTTTGCCAGTTCAGGGCCCAAACGGATGAATTTCAAAAAAAATATTGGACATTCTAGAATCCTCATGAAAAATGGAGTGGGTATGTGGGTTTTCAGGTTATTCTGAGACAGTGACCAAACTTTCATTCTTTTGACCTCAAAATAGCCTAAATCATGTTTTTGCATATTCTGAGATGAAAGGGATGAATTTCAAAAAAATATTGGACATTCTACAATCCTCATGAAAAATGAAGTGGGTATGTGGGTTTTCAAGGCATTCTGAGACAGTGCCCAAACTTTCATTCTTTTGACCTCAAATTAGCCTAAATCATGTTTTTGCATATTTAGGGACGAAAGGGATGATTTTCAAAAAAATTTTGGACATTCTAGAATCCTCATGAAATATGGAGTGGGTATGTGGGTTTTCAAGGCATTCTCAAACAGTGACCAAACTTTCATTGTTTTGACCACAAAATAGCCTAAATCCCGTTTTTGCCCGTTCTGCCAGAAACGGATGAATTTCAAAAAAATTTGGGACATTCAAGAATTCTCATGAAAAATGGAGTGGGTATGTGCGTTGTGAAGGAATTCTGAGACAGTGACCAAACTTTCTTCTTTTGACCTCAAAGTAGCCTAAATCGCGTTTTTCCAAGTTCAAGGCCCAAACGGATTAATTTCAAAAAAAAATATTTGACATTCTAGAATTATCAATAAAAATGAAGTGGGTATGTGGGTTTTCAAGGCATTCTGAGACAGTGACCACACTTTCATTTTTTTGACCACAAAATAGCCTAAATCCCGTTTTTGCCCGTTCAGGCCAAAACGGATGAATTTCCAAAAAATATTGGACATTCTAGAAACCTCATGAAAAATGGAGTGGGTATGTGGGTTTTCAATGCATTCTAAGAGAGTGACCAAACTTTCATTCTTTTGACCTTAAATTAGCCTAAATCGCGTTTGTCCCCATTCAGAGCCCAAACTGATGAATTTCAAAAAAATATCTTACTTTCTAGAAGCCTCATGAAAAATGGAGTGGGTATGTGGGTTTTCACGACATTCTTATACAGTGACCAAATTTTGATTCTTTTGACCACAAAATAGCCTAAATCACGTTTTTGCCCATTCAGGGCCCAAACGGATGAATTTAAAAAAAATATTGGGCATTCTAGAATCCTCACTAAGAATGGAGTGGGTATATTGGTTTTCAAGGCATTCTGAGACAGTGACCAAACTTTCATTCTTTTCACCACAAAATAGCCTAAATCGCGTTTTTGCCCGTTCAGGGCCCAAATGGATGAATTTGAAAAATACATTGGACATTCTGGAATCCACATGAAAAATGGAGTGTGTATGTGGGTTTTCAAGGCATTCTGAGACAATGACCAAACTTTCATTCTTTTCACCACAAAATAGCCTAAATCGCGTTTTTGCCTGTTCAGGGAGCAAACGGATGAATTTCAAAAAAATATTGGACATTATAGAATCCTAATTAAAAATGGAGTGGGTATGTGGGTTTTCAAGGCATTCTGAGACAGTGACCAAACTTTCATTCTTTTCACCTCAAAATAGCCTAAATCGTGTTTTTGTCTATTTAGGGCCAAAAAGAAAGAATTTCAAAAAAATATTGGACATTCTAGAATCCTCATGAAAAATGGAGTGGGTATGTGGGTTTTCAAGGCATTCTGAGACAGTGACCAAACTTTCATTCTTTTGACCTCAAAATAGCCTAAATCGCGTTTTGGCCCGTTCAGGGCCCAAACGGATGAATTTTAAAAAAATATTGGACATTCTAGAATCCTTGTGAAAAATGGAGTGGGTATGTGGGTTTTCAAGGCATTCTGAGAAAGTGACCAAACTTTCATTCTTTTGACCTCAAAATACCCTAAATCGCGTTTTTGCCCCTTCAGGGCCCAAACGAATGAATTTCGAAAAAATATTGGACATTCTAGAATCATCATGAAAAATGGAGTTGGTATTTGGGTTGTCAAGGCATTCTGAGACAGTGACCAAACTTTCATTCTTTTGACCTCAAAATAGCCTAAATCGCGTTTTTGCCAATTCAGGGCCAAAACGGATGAATTTCAAAAAAAACATTGGACATTCTAGACTCCTCATGAAAAATGGAGTGGGTATGTGGGTTTTCAAGGCATACTGAGACAGTGACCACACTTTCATTTTTTTGACCACAAAATAGCCTAACTCCCGTTTTTGCCCGTTCAGGCCAAAACGGATGAATTTCAAAAAAAATATTGGACATTCTAGAAAACTCATGAAAAATGGAGTGGGTATGTGGGTTTTCAAGGCATTCTAAGAGTGTGGCCAAACTTTCATTCTTTTGACCTTAAACTAGCCTAAATCGCGTTTTTCCCCATTCAGGACCCAAACTGATGAATTTTAAAAAAATATCTTACATTCTAGAACCCTCATGAAAAATGGAGTGGGTATGTGGGTGTTCAAGGCATTCTGAGACAGTAACCACACTTTCATTCTTTTAACCATAAAATAGCCTAAATGGCGTTTTTGCCCGTTCAGGGCGCAAACGGATGAATTTCAAAAAAATATTGGACATTCACGAATCCTCATAAAAAATGGAGTGGGTATGTCGGTTTTCAAGGCATTCTGAGACAGTGACCAAACTTTCATTCTTTTGACCTCAAAATAGCCTAAATCGAGTTTTCGCCCGTTCAAGGCCCAAACGGATGAATTTGAAAAAAATATTGGA
The DNA here is from genome assembly GCA_963855925.1 of Inga laurina. Lineage (NCBI taxonomy): Eukaryota > Viridiplantae > Streptophyta > Magnoliopsida > Fabales > Fabaceae > Inga > Inga laurina. Next base: position 37,350,080 of record OY979705.1, read on the forward strand.
CATTCTAGAATCATCATGAAAAATGGAGTGGGTATGTGGGTTTTCAAGGCATTCTGAGACAGTGACCAAACTTTCATTCTTTTGACCTTAAAATAGCCTAAATCGAGTTTTCGCCCGTTCAAGGCCCAAACGGATGAATTTTAAAAAAATATTGGACATTCTAGAATCCTCATGAAAAATGGAGTGGGTATGTTGGTTTTCAAGGCATTCTGAGAAAGTGACCAAACTTTCATTCTTTTCATCACAAAATAGCCTAAATCGCGTTTTTGCCTGTTCAGGGAGCAAACGGATGAATTTCAAAAAAATATTATACATTCTAGAATCCTCATTAAAAATGGAGTGGGTATGTGGGTTTTCAAGGCATTCTGAGACAGTGACCAAACTTTCATTCTTTTGACCACAAAATAGCCTAAATGGCGTTTTTGCCCGTTCAGGGACGAAACGGATGAATTTCAAAAAAATATTGGACATCCTAGAATGCTCATGAAAAATGAAGTGGGTATGTGGGTTTTCACGGCATTCTTATACAGTGACCAAATTTTGATTCTTTTGACCACAAAATAGCCTAAATCACGTTTTTGCCCGTTCATGGCCCAAACGGATGAATTTAAAAAAAATATTGGGCATTCTAGAGTCCTCATTAAGAATGGAGTGGGTATGTTGGTTTTCAAGGCATTCTGAGACAGTGACCAAACTTTCATTCTTTTGACCACAAAATAGCCTAAATCGCGTTTTTGCCCTTTCAGTGCCCAAACGGATGAATTTGAAAAAAACATTGGACATTCTGGAATCCACATGAAAAATGGAGTGTGTATGTGGGTTGTCAAGGCATTCTGAGACAGTGACCAAACTTTCATTCTTTTGACCTCAAATTAGCCTAAATCGCGTTTTGGCCCATTCGGGACCGAAACGGATGAATTTCAAAAAAATATTGGACATTCTAGAATCCTCATTAAAAATGGAGTGGTTATGTGGGTTTTCAAGGCAATCTGAGAAAGTGACCAAACTTTCATTCTTTTGACCACAAAATAGCCTAAATCGCGTTTTTGCCCATTCAGGGCCCAACCGGATGAATTTCAAAAAAACTTTAGACATTCCTGAATCCTCATGAAAAATGGAGTGGGTATGTGAGTTCCCAAGGCATTCTGAGGTAGTGACCAAATATTCATTCTTTTGACGACAAAATAGCCTAAATCGTGTTTTTCCCCGTTCAGGACCCAAACGGATGAATTTCAAAAAAAATATCTTACATTCTAGAACCCTCATGAAAAATGGAGTGGGTATATGGGTTCTCAAGGCATTCTGAGACAGTGACCACACTTTCATTCTTTTGACCATAAAATAGCCTAAATCGCGTTTTTGCCCGTTCAGGGCGCAAACGGATGAATTTCAAAAAAATATTGGACATTCTAGAATCCTCATGAAAAATGGAGTGGGTATGTGAGTTGTCAAGGCATTCTGTGACAGTGACCACACTTTCATTCTTTTGACCATAAAATAGCCTAAATCGCGTTTTTGCCCGTTCAGGGCGCAAACGGATGACTTTAAAAAAAATATTGGACATTCAAGAATCATCATGAAAAATGGAGCGGGTATGTGTGTTGTCAAGGCATTCTGAGAGAGTGACCAAACTTCATTCTTTTGACCACAAAATAGCCTATATCGCGTTTTTCCCCGTTGAGGACCCAAACAGATGAATTTCAAAAAAACTATCTTACATTCTAGAACGCTCATGAAAAATGGAGTAGGTATGTGGGTTCTCAAGGCATTCTGAGACAGTGACCACACTTTGATTCTTTTGTCCATAAAATAGCCTAAATCGCGTTTTTGCCCAATCAGGGCGCAAACGGATGAATTTCAAAAAAATATTGGACATTCACGAATCCTCATGAAAAATGGAGTGGGTATGTGTGTTCTCAAGCCATTCTGAGGCAATGACCAAACTTTCATTCTTTTGAGCACAAAATAGCCTAAATCGCGTTTTTGCCCGTTCAGGGCCCAACCGGAAGAATTTCAAAAAAACTTCGGACATTCTTGAATCCTCATTAAAAATGGAGTGGGTATGTTGGTTTTCAACGCATTCTGAGAAAGTGACCAAACTTTCATTCTGTTGACCTCAAATTAGCCTAAATAGCGTTTTTCCCAGTTCAGGGACAAAACGGAAGAATTTCAAAAAAATATTTTAAATTTTACAATCCTCATGAAAAATGAAGTAGGTATGTGGGTTTTCAAGGCATTCTGAGACAGTGACGAAACTTTTATTCTTTTGACCTAAAATTACCCTAAATCGCGTTTTTCGCCTTTCAGTGCCGAAACGGATGAATTTCAAAAAAAAAATTGGGCGTGCTAAAATTCACATGAAAAATGGAGTGAGTATGTGGGTTTTCAAGGCATTCTGAGACACTGACCAAACTTTCATTCTTTTGACCACAAAATAGCCTAAATAGCGTTTTTGCCCGTTCAGGGACGAAACGGATGAATTTCAAAAAAAATATTGGACATCCTAGAATCCTCATGAAAAATGGAGTGGGTATGTGGGTTCTCAAGGCATTCTGAGACAGTGACCACACTTTCATTCTTTTGACCATAAAATAGCCTAAATCGCGTTTTTGCCCGTTCAGGGCGCAAACGGATGAATTTCAAAAAAATATTGGACATTCTAGAATCCTCATGAAAAATGGAGTGGGTATGTGAGTTCTCATGGCATTCTGAGACAGTGACCACACTTTCATTCTTTTGACCATAAAATAGCCTAAATCGCGTTTTGCCCGTTCAGGGCGCAAACGGATGAGTTTCAAAAAAACATTGGACATTCAAGAATCCTCATGAAAAATGGAGCGGGTATGTGTGTTGTCAAGGCATTCTGAGACAGTGACCAAACTTTCATTCTTTTGACCACAAAATAGCCTATATCGTGTTTTCCCCCGTTCAGGACCCAAACAGATGAATTTCAAAAAAAATATCTTACATTCTAGAACCCTCATGAAAAATGGAGTAGGTATGTGGGTTCTCAAGGCATTCTGAGACAGTGACCACACTTTCATTCTTTTGACCATAAAATAGCTTAAATCACGTTTTTGCCCAATCAGGGCACAAACGGATGAATTTCAAAAAAATATTGGACATTCACGAATCCTCATGAAAAATGGAGTGGGTATGTGTGTTCTCAAGGCATTCTGAGACATTGACCAAACTTTCATTCTTTTGAGCACAAAATAGCCTAAATCGCGTTTTGCCCGTTCAGGGCCCAACCGGATGAATTTCAAAAAAAACTTTAGACATTCTTGAATCGTCATGAAAAATGGAGTGGGTATGCGGGTTTTCAAGGCATTCTGAGACAGTGACCAAACTTTCATTCCTTTGACCACAAAATAGCCTAAATCGTGTTTCGGCCCGTTTAGGGACGAAACGGATGAATTTCAAAATAATATTGGACATCCAAGAATGCTCTTGAAAAATGGAGTAGGTATGCAGGTTTTCAAGGCATTCTGAGACAGTGACCAAACTTTCATTCTTTTGAGAACAAAATAGCCTAAATCGCGTTTTTGCCCGTTCAGGGCCCAACCGAATGAATTTCAAAAAAACTTTGGACATTCTTGAATCCTCATTAAAATTGAGTGGGTATGTGGGTTTTCATGGCATTCTGAGACAGTGACCAAACTTTCATTCTTTTGACCATAAATTAGCCTAAATCGCGTTTCTGGCCGTTCAGGGCCGAAACGGATGAATTCCAAAAAAATATTGGACATTCTAGAATCCTCATTAAAAATGGTGTAGGTATGTGGGTTTTCAAAGCATTCTGAGAAAGTGACCAAACTTTCATTCTGTTGACCTCAAATTAGCCTAAATAGCGTTTTTCCCAGTTCAGGGCCCAAACGGAAGAATTTCAAAAAAATATTTTACATTTTACAATCCTCATGAAAAATGAAGTAGGTATGTGGGTTTTCAAGGCATTCTGAGACAGTGACCAAACTTTTATTCTTTTGACCTAAAATTATCCTAAATCGCGTTTTTCGCCTTTTAGTGCCGAAACGGATGAATTTCAAAAAAAAAATTGGGCGTGCTAGAATGCACATGAAAAATGGAGTGGGTATGTGGGTTTTCAAGGCATTCTGAGACACTGACCAAACTTTCGTTCTATTGACCACAAATAGCCTAAATCGCGTTTTTGCCCGTTCAGGGACGAAACGGATGAATTTCAAAAAAATATTGGACATCCTAGAATCCTCATGAAAAATGGAGTGGGTATGTGGGTTGTCAAGGCATTCTGAGACAGTGACCAAACTTTCATTCTTTTGACCATAAATTAGCCTAAATCGCATTTCTGGCCGTTTAGGGCCGAAACGGATGAATTCCAAAAAAATATTGGACATTCTAGAATCCTCATTAAAAATGGAGTATGTATGTGAGTTTTCAAAGCATTCGGAGAAAGTGACCAAACTTTCATTCTGTTGACCTCAAATTAGCCTAAATAGCGTTTTTCCCAGTTCAGGGCCCAAACGGAAGAATTTCAAAAAAATATTTTACATTGTAGAATCCTCATGAAAAATGAAGTAGGTATGTGGGTTTTCAAGGCATTCTGAGACAGTGACTAAACTTTCATTCTTTAGACCTCAAAATATTCTAATTCGCGTATTTGCTTGTTCAGGGCCGAAACGGATGAATTTCAAAAAAATATTGGACATTCTAGAATACTCATTAAAAATGGAGTGGGTATGTGGGTTTTCAAGGCATTCTGGGACAGTGACCAAACTTTCATTCTTTTGACCTCAAATTACCCTAAATCGCGTTTTTGGCCGTTCAGTGCCGAAACGGATGAATTTCAAAAAAAATTGGGCGTTCTAGAATTCTCATGAAAAATGGAGTAGGTATGTGGGTTTTCAAGGCTTTCTGAGACAGTGACCAAACTTTCATTCTTTTGACCTCAAATGACCCTAAATCGCGTTTTTGGCCGTTCAGTGCCGAAACGGATGAATTTCCAAAAAAAAATTGGGCGTTCTAGAATGCTTATGAAAAATGGAGTGGGTATGTGGGTTTTCAAGGCTTTCTAAGACAGTGACCAAACTTTCATTCTTTTGACCTCAAATTAGCCTAAATCGCGTTTTTGGCCGTTCAGTGCCGAAACGGATGAATTTCAAAAAAATACTGGACTGTCTAGAATCCTCATGAAAAATGGAGTGGGTATGTGGGTTTTCAAGGCATTCTGAGAGAGTGACCAAAGTTTCATTCTTTTGACCATAAAATAGCCTAAATCGCGTTTTTGGCCGTTCAGTACCCAAACGGATGAATTTCCAAATAAATATCGGACATTCTAGAATTCTCCTGAAAAATGGAGTAGGTATGTGGGTTTTCAAGTCATTCTGCGACTGTGACCAAACTTTCATTCTTTTGACCTCAAATTGGCCTAAATCGCGTTTTTGGCCGTTCAGGGCCGAAACGGATGAATTTTACAACAATTTTAGACATTCTAGAATCCTTGCGAAAAATGTAGTAGCTATGTCGGCTTTCAAGGCATTCTGAGTTTGTGACCAAGCCTTCATTCTTTTCACCTCAAATTTGCCTAAATCGAGTTTTTGGCCGTTCAGGGCCCAAACGGATGAATTTCAAAAAAAATATTGGACATTCTAGAATCCTCATGAAACATGGAGTGGGTATGTGGGTTTTCAAGGCATTCTGAGACAGTGACCAAACTTTCAATCTTTTTACCTCAAAATTGCATAAATCGCGTTTTTCGAAGTTTGAGGCCCAAACGGATGAAATTGACAGCAATATTTTCCATTCTAGAATCCTCCTGAAAAATAGACTGGGTAAGTGGGTTTTCAAGTCATTCTGAGACAGTTACCAAACTTTCATTCTTTTGACCTAAAATTGGCCTAAATCGTGTTTTTGGCCATTCTGGGCCGAGACGGATGAATTTTCAACAATATTAGAAATTTTAGAATCTTCATGAAAAATGTAGTAGGTATGTCGGTTTCCAAGGCATTCTGAGACAGGGACCAAACCCACGTTCTTTTCACCCGAAATTGGCCTACATCTCGTTTTTGGCCATTCACCGCCCAAACAGATGAATTTGAAAACAATATTGGACATTCAAGAATCCTAAAAAAAAAGGAGTGGGTATGTGGCTTTTCTAGGCCTTTTGAGACAGTGACCAAACTTTCATTCTTTTCACCTCCAAATAGCTTAAATCGCTTTTTTGGCCGTTCAGGGCCCAAACAGATGAATTAGAAACCTATATTGGACATTCTAGAATCCTCATGAAAAAGGGAATGGTATGTTGGTTTTCAAGGCATTCTGAGACAGTGACCAAACTTTCACTCTTTTGACCTCAAATTGGCCCAAATCGCGTTTTTGGCCGTTCAGGGCCAAAACGGATGAATTTAACAACAATATTGGAGATTTTAGAATCCTCGTAAAAAATGCAGTAGGTATGTTGGTTTTCAAGGCATTGTGAGACAATGACCATGCCTTCATTCTTTTCACCTCAAATTTGCCTAAATCGCGTTTTTGGCCATTCTGGGGCCAAACGGATGGATTTGAAAACAATATTGGACATTCTAGAATCCTCATAAAAAATGGAGTGGGCATGTGGGTTTTCATGGCATTCTGATACATTGACCAAACTTTCAGTCTTTTGACCTCAAAGTAGCCTAAATGGCGTTATTGGCCGTTCAGGGCCGAAACGGACCAATTTCAAAAAAATATTGGACATTCTAGAATACTCATTAAAAATGGAGTGGGTATGTGGGTTTTCAAGTCATTCTGACAAAGTGACCAAACTTTCATTCTTTTGACCTCAAATTAGCCTAAATAGCGTTTTTCCCAGTTCAGGGCCCAAACGGAAGAATTCAAAAAACAAAATTTACATTTTAGAATCCTCATGAAAAATGAAGTAGATATGTGGGTTTTCAAGGCATTCTGAGACAGTGACCAAACTTTCATTCTTTTGACCACAAAATAGCCTAAATGGCGCTTTTGCCCGTTCAGGGACGAAACGGATGAATTTCAAAAAAATATTGGACATCCTAGAATGCTCATGAAAAATGGAGTGGGTATGTGGGTTCTCAAGGCATTCTGAGACAGTGACCAAACTTTCATTCTTTTGACCATAAAATAGCCTAAATGGCGCTTTTGCCCGTTCAAGGCGCAAACGGATGAATTTCCAAAAAATATTGGACATTCAAGAATTCTCCTGAAAAATGGAGCGGGTATGTGAGTTGTCAAGGCATTCTGAGACAGTGACCAAACTTTCATTCTTTTGACCACAAAATAGCCTAAATCGCGTTTTTGCCCGTCTAGGGCGTAAACGGATGAATTTCAAAAAAAATATTTTAAATTCTAGAATCCTCAAGAAAAATGGAGCGGCTATGTGGGTTTTCAATGAATTCTGTGACAGTGACCAAACTTTCATTCTTTTGACCTCAAATTACCCTAAATCGCGTTTTTGCAAGCTTAGGGCCCAAACGGATGAATTTCAAAAAACTATTGGACATTCTAGAAACCTCATGAAATATGGAGCGGGTATGTGGGTTTTCAAGGCATTCTAAGAGAGTAACCAAACTTTCATTCTTTAGACCTCAAAATATCCTAATTCGCGTATTTGATTGTCCAGGGCCGAAACGGATGAATTTCAAAAAAAATATTGGACATTCTAGAATACTCATTAAAAATGGAGTGGGTATGTGGGTTTTCAAGGCATTCTGAGACAGTGACCAAACTTTCATTCTTTGGACATCAAATTAGCCTAATTCGCGTTTTTCCCAGTTCAGGGCCCAAACAGAAGAATTTCAAAAAAGTATTTTACATTTTAGAATCCTTATGAAAAATGAAGTGGGTATGTGGGTTTTCAAGGCAATCTGGGACAGTGACCAGACTTTCATTCTTTGGACCTCAAATTACCCTAAATCGCGTTTTTGGCCGTTCAGTGCCGAAACGGATGAATTTCAAAATAAATTGTGCGTTCTAAGATGCTCATGAAAAATTGAGTGTGTATGTGGGTTTTCAGACATTCTGAGACAATGACCACACTTTCATTCTTTTGACCACAAAATAGCCTAAATCACGTATTTGCCCGTTCAGGGACGAAACGAATGAATTTCAAAAAAATATTGGACATCCTAGAATGCTCATGAAAAATGGAGTGGGTATGTGGGTTTTCAAGGAATTCTGAGACAGTGACCAAACTTTCATTCTTTTGCCCACAAAATAGACTAAATCGCGTTTTTGGCCGTTCAGGGTGCAAACGGATGAATTTCAAAAAAAATATTGGACATTCAAGAATTCTCCTGAAAATGGAGCAGGTATGTGAGTTGTCAAGGCATTCTGAGACAGTGACCAAACTTTCACTCTTTTGACCACAAAATAGCCTAAATCGCGTTTTGCCCCTCTAGGGCGCAAACGGATGAATTTCAAAAAAAATATTGGACATTCTAAAAACATCATGAAAAATGGAGTGGATATGTTGGTTTTCAAGGCTTTCTGATACAATGACCAAACTTTCATTCTTTAGACCTCAAAGTAGCCTAATTCACGCATTTGGTTGTCCAGGGCCGAAACGGATGAATTTCAAAAAAATATTGGACATTCTAGAATACTCATGAAAAATGTAGTGGGTATGTGGGTTTTCAACGCATTCTGAGACAGTGACCAAACTTTCATTCTTTTGACAATCAATTAGCCTAAATCGCGTTTTTCCCAGTTCAGGGCCCAAACGGAAGAATTTCAAAAAAATATTTTACATTGTAGGATCCTCATGAAAAATGCAGTGGGTATGTGGGTTTTCAAGGCATTCTGAGACAGTGACCAAACTTTCATTCTTTCGACCTCAAATTACCCTAAATCGATTTTTTGGCCGTTCAGTGCCGAAACGGATGAATTTCAAAAAAAAATTGGGCGTTCTAGAATTCTCATGAAAAATGGAGTGGGTATGTGGGTTTTCAAGGCATTCAGAGACAATGACCAAACTTTCATTCTTTTGACCACAAAATAGCCTAAATCGCGTTTTTGCCCGTTCAGGAACGAAACGGATGAATTTCAAAAAAATATTGGACATCCTAGAATGCTCATGAAAAATGGAGTGGGTATGTTGATTTTCAAGGCATTGTGAGACAGTGACCAAACTTTCATTCTTTTGACCACCAAATAGCCTAAATCGCGTTTTTGCCCGTTCAGGGTCGAAACGATTGAATTTCAAAAAAATATTGGACATGCTAGAATCGTCATTCAAAATGGAGTAGGTATGTGGATTTTCAAGGAATTCTAAGACAGTGACCAAACTTTCATTCTTTTGACCACAAATTAGCCTAAATCGCGTTTTTCCGCGTTTAGGGCCCAAACGGATGAATTTCAAAAAAATATTGGACATTCTAGAATCCTCATGAAAAATGGAGTGGCTATGTGGGTTTTCAAGGCATTCTGTGACAGTGACCAAACTTTCATTCTTTTGACCGAAAAATAGCCTAAATCGCGTTTTTTGCCGTTCTTGGCCGAAACGGATGAATTTTCAACAATATTGGACATTTTAGAATCCTCCTGAAAAATGTAGTAGGTATGTCGGTTTTCAAGGCATTCTGAGACAGGGACCAAAACTTCGTTCTTTTCACCTCAAATTTGCCTACATCGCGTTTTGGGCCGTTCAGGGCCGAAACGGATGAATTTAAAAAAAATATTGCACATTCTAGAATCCTCATTAAAAAAGGAGTGGGTATGTGGGATTTCAAGGCATTATGAGACAGTGACCAAACTTTCATTCTTTTGACCACAAAATAGCCGTAATCGCGTTTTTGCCCGTTCAGGGCCGAAACGGATGAATTTCAAAAATATATTGGACATTCTAGAATCCTCATAAAAAATGGAGTGGGTATGTGGGTTTTCAAGGCATTCTGAGACAGTGACCAAACTTTCATTCTTTATACCTTAAAATAGCATAAATCGTGTTTTTGGCCGTTCAGGGCCGAATCTGATGAATTTCAAAAAAATATTGGACATTCTAGAATCCTCATTAAAAATGGAGTGGGTATGTGGGTTTTCCAGGCATTCTGGGACAGTGACCAAACTTTCATACTTTTGGCAACAAAATAGCCTAAATCGCGTTTTTGCCCGTTCAGGACCGAAACGGATTAATTTCAAAAAAATATTGGACATTCTAGAATCCTCATGAAAAATGAGTGGGTATGTGGGTTTTCAAGGCATTATGAGACAGTGACCAAACTTTCATTCTTTTGACCACAAAATAGCCTAAATCGCGTTTATGCATGCTCAGGGCCCAAACGGATGGATTTCAAAAAAATATTGGACATTCTAGAAATCTCATGAAAAATGGAGTGGGTATGTGGGTTTTCATGGCATTCTGAGAGAGTGACCAAACTTTCATTCTTTAGACCTCAAAATAACCTAAATCGCGTTTTTCCCCGTTCAGGGCCTAAACGGATGAATTTCAAAAAAATATTGCACATTCTAGAATCCTCATTAAAAAAGGAGTGGGTATGTCGGTTTTCAAGGCATTGTGAGACAGTGACCAAACTTTCATTCTTTTGACTACAAAATAGCCTAAACCGCGTTTTTGCCCGTTCAGGGCCGAAACGGATGAATTTCAAAAAAATAGTGGACATTCTAGAATCCTCATGAAAAATGGAGTGGGTATGTGGGTTTTCAAGGCATTCTCAGACAGTGACCAAACTTTCATTCTTTAGACCTTAAAATAGCATAAATCGCGTTTTTGGCCGTTCAGGGCCGAAACGGATGAATTTCAAAAAAATATTGGACATTCTAGATTCCTCATGAAAAATGGAGTGGGTATTTGGGTTTTCAAGGCATTCTCAGACAATGATCAAACTTTCATTCTTTTGACCTCAAATTAGCCTAAGTCGCGTTTTTCCTCGTTCAGGGGCCCAAACGGATGCATTTCAAAAAAATATTGGACATTCTAGAATCCTCATGAAAAATGGAGTGGGCATGTGGGTTTTCAAGGCATTCTGTGACAATGACCAAACTTTCATTCTTTTAACCTCAAATTACCCTAAATCGCGTTTTTGCAAGCTCAGGGCCCAAACGGATGAATTTCAAAAAAATATTGGACATTCTAGAATTCTCATTAAAAATGGAGAGGGTGTGTGGGTTTTCTAGGCATTCTGAGGAGAGAAAATTAGGTGGGGTTAGTGTTGATCACTTTTTCGGAAAAGCCCCAGGTAGTGAAATTACGAAAACGCCCCCGAAACCCTAATTAGGGGCTGTCAGGGGCGAAACTAGCATTTAATAGTGATTTTGTGGAAACCGAGGCCAAAAATAGATTCCTTGGGCAAAAATATGTAAGAATAGTCTAGGTGAAAATTTTGAGAAAAGTACAGTTGGACCGGATACAGCGGGCCGAGCCCTGGTCCCCAGGGGTATTTTGGTAATTTTTCAATATAGACTAATATAACTACCAAAAATAGTTAGGAAGTGTCTAAAGTGGTACATGAATGAATTTTAACCTAATTCTTGTATATTTTAAATTTTAGGACCGAATTAAGAGCCCAAGCCATTAGCACGAATTTCAAGGAACGCTTTATGAGTTAAAAAGGGTCTAAGGTAGTAACTCTATCCTTCATATACTATGTGAATGTTTATATACTTTGTATATGCCATCTTCTGTAATATAAATGATACATATTGCCTAAGGTACACTGATGAATAGTCCCTACGGGTACACTGATATGCACAAACATGCAAAGCATTATACATGATATAAGAGAAAAAGTCACTACCTTGTTCTTTTTGTTCCTTCTCGGACACTGGTTTCTTACGCTCAGGGCAGATATCAAATCCTATAAATCATAATCAAAGGCAATGAGTTATTCCATATACCAATTCTTAACTCCAAGACACTTAGGGTTGGTTATCATTTAAGACCTTTAGGTAGCCACTAGAAGCTCAAACAAATGCCTAAAGGGTTGGGAAGAACTAGACCAGAGACCATCTTTCAAAACTCAAAATGCTAAAAATAGGGCTTGGCTATGGCCAAGCCACTCTTTGCCCATGACCAAAAGATGGTCAAAAAGATTTGGGCTGAAGCCAAGCACTACTGGCCACGGCTAAGAATAGGATAGAAAATTTGGGGCTGCGGCAAAAGGGGTAGCCGCAGCCAATTCCATTTTGGCCATGGCCAAGAACTAGTCAGATGCTTTTTAGCTGCGACCAAAATGCCTGGCCACGGCCAACAACTAGCCTGTTTCCTCACTAATTTCAAACGACCATAACTTTATGTACATATATCGAAATGACACAAACTTTATATCATTGAAAAGCTTGAAATATCTACTACAAAATTGGAAAGTTTCACAAATTTTTAACAACATTTACTATTTCAAAACATCATGCAAAGTAGCTCCTATGCATAGAATTTTCACTTCACAGAATTTCCAGTTTTGCAACAAATGTTTCCAAAGGCCAGAATTCACAACTCGGGCTACTCCCCACTCAGTTTTATTTGCATAGCATCCAATGGAAATATCAAAACAACCAAATTCACATTTCTTCTACATGTTCTATTATGGGCAACATTTCAACATAAAACTTGCAATTGCCAACATTTCACATTCAAGACTCTAATCAATGCCATTGTCCATGGCACATCACAAGACACCATTTCAACAATCAAAATACCATAACTCTCTATAACCCTAATATACATGAAAATTAAGGAAAAATTCTAGAAATTCAAGTTTTCAATCAATGACCACAATCTATATGTCAAAAGATGGCTTTTGCTCACTCTTGCTTGTTTTTTGATTCTTCAACCACCAATTTTCTTTGAGCACTCAAACTCCTCCTCTTGAAAATCTAAAACCATACACATGAAGCCCTCATCAAGATGGTCATGATTAGAGAAGAGGTTTTGTGTATTAGAGGTCATATACTAGGTCAAAACACCAGAGAAAGAACTCACCTTACACTTTTCTACTTTCTCTTTCCTCCTCCACCATGGACGTCTAAGAGCTTGAGAGAGAAAAGAACAAAAGATGATGATGAGATCAAATTTTTAACTCCCTCCATGCTCTTAGGCTGACTTTGAAGAGAGAGGGAGAGAAGAGTTGAATGTTTTACCCCCCCCCCCTTTTTATTATATTTGCTTGTCCATGTGTCATCTTCTCATGACTTGACTCAACCCAAAAATCAATAAATATGTAGTTACTCCAACTAGTTCACTTAGCCATTTATTCACACCACGTACACTTTTAGCTAATGGTGAATTTCTTCTTCGGTAGCTAACTAATTGGCCGACAAATTTCTTTCTTCCCGTTTTGCCCCTAACTATGGCAATTTTAGTTAGATTGCCACATAATGAATTATTTAACTCTATTTTACCTTCCATGCGCCATTCCCATATATTTTAATCTAAATTAGACTTTGTTAACATAATTGAACTTAAATACTAGGTTTGGGCACTTTCCATTGATAATTTGGGTTATCTTTCGCATTATATTCTCCAAAGTGTTTGTCTAACATTAATTACATTCACGTTTGAAGTCATGAGCCCCTTATACACAATTTGGGGCATTACACAATACCTAACAAGAATGGTCTAAGGACATTGCAAAACTTGAGGAAGCGGGTATGACCAAGCTAGTATGCAGATCACACACAACATTTATCAGCCGGAGGTAGCTAGCATGATGTTTGAGACGAAAATAGTCTTAGGGTACTGGTGGTCAAGAGCAGATAGTGTAATATCCCAAAAAGTGATTAAGGGCTAATGACTTTAAAAGTGGATGTAATTATTGTTGAAATAATATGTGATGGGAATTTGGATATTTTAATGATTCCAATGGCTTCCTTGTGAAAATTCATGTGGGGAGAGTGTTTATTGTGAAATTGGAACCATTGGGAACAATTGTGCAAAAGTTGAAACTCTGTACAGGGCAGCCGATTTGTATGAACGTTTTAAATAGGCAAATGGTGTCTAAAAATTCTGAAATTTTTTAGTCTTAAATTTCACGTGTCAAGCTTCAAAATGAACATATAATTTGTATCATTTTGATTTTTGAGCTAAGAGTTATGGATTTTTGAAGTTTGCCCAGTGAAATTAAGTATTTTCTGGAACAACATGTAAAGATTGAAATTCTGGGAATTTTGTGATTCTATGCAGAAAAATTATATATTTTTCCTTAAAACTAGACTCAATAAGGGTTCCATAGGCTTTGGAATCACTCCAATTCAATTTTTCTAGAATTAGTTATGATTTTTCAAAGTTTGGGCAGAAATCTGCCAGAATTTCTGAAAAATCCGAAATTGTTGGAAATTAATCATTAATTAAATATCATATAATATATGATATTAAATAACATCAGCCTTCCTTTCTCCAGACATTTTCGTGCTGTTCCAGACCTGAAACAAGAGAGAGAAGGTGAGAGAGTTTAGAGAGAGAAAGGGAAGAAATCTCACAAGGTAAGCCGATTTCTCCGGCGATTTAGCTCCTAATGCGTATAACTCCGACTCTAAGCTACTCCTCTTTATTCTTTAAGGTTTTGAAGCAAATAATTTCTGGTTCAAAGAGGCTAGGGTTCAGCCAAATTTGGGAAAAGCTAGTGGGAGCTTGAGGTAACTTCCAAACTTTCGTATATTGCTTATTCTGGCTGCTGTGGGCAATTTAATCAGTGAAATTTCACCAAATTGCCATTGGTTTTAAAGTTTGGAAATGATATGGCCTAGGGGTTATGCTGCCCAAATTGGGTCTTAATGTTAGTTTTAACCTAATGTAATGGTTAATAAAGTGGTTAGGAGTAGAAAGGAACGAGTTTACGGAGCCGAAATCGTAAAACCCCGATTTTCCCCGGAGAACTCATAAATTTCGGCCAGCTCTAGAAATGGGTCTTAGAGTTGGATTTTCAATGATTTGATGGTTCCATTGAGTTCAGGGGCGAAAATTAGATGGGGTTACAGTTGGTCACTTTTTGGGAAAAGGCCGAAAAAGCATAGTTACGAAAACGCCCCTAAAACCCCTTAAAGTGGGGCTGCCAAGGGTAAATTTATAATTTAACATTGAATTTGATAATTCCGAGTACGGAAATGGATTCCTTGGGTAGAAATATGTTAGGATAGCCCAAATTAGAATTTCAGAAAAAGTGCAACCGGACCAGGTACGGTGGGCCCGGGCCGGGTCCCCGGGGGTATTTTTATAAATTTTCATTATAGACTCATATAACCCCAAGTAACACTATGGAAGTGTCTAAATGGTGCATTTGGAATTTTAGGATTCGATATTTGCCGCCCTCGGGAGCCAACTGCGCCGAAGGACGTCAGGAAAGGACAAGGTAGTGACTCTCTCTCTCTCTTATACTTTGTGTAATGCACTGTATGTGTGTTGTATCACTATTTTATGATAATTTCTGATGTTGCTGCGGTTACAGCTGGTGATAGCTGTCGTTTACAGCGCAAGCTATCGTTTACAGCGTAAGCTGTCGTTATTGTGATTACAGCGTAAGGTGTCGTGATGTTGATTACTGATTACAGCGTAAGCTGTCGTGATGTTGATTACAGCAAAAGCTGTCGTATTGTGTATACAGCCGTGAGTGCTGTCGTTTGTGGTGAAAACCATGTATCTGTGAATTGCTGCTGCTGTTGCTGTTTGTGATTTATGTACATGCTTTGTGTTTATGCATTGTGTGAGTGGTTTGTTACTACTGAGATTCTCTCGAATCTCATTCTTTCCTATGACTAACATTTCAGACAGGGCGTGTGGCTCAAAGGAGAAGCGGCCAACCCGGAGCAATTAGGACCCTTGGGGGTATATAGTTGAATTGGAAACGTTGGTTATGTATTTTGAACTCGGGATTACTGTATATTCTGAATCAGGAACACTACATTCAATTTTGGTTGTGTAATCCCCTAGTGTATACTTATAAACCTTCAGGTTTTTATGTATAGAAATTGGGAGTTGCTGGGGATGCGGTTATACACTCTGATATGATTGAATGTATATTAATTGCACAGGTAATTATATTCGAATATTGAAATTGAGACCAGGATGGAAAAAAGAGTTTTGAAAGTTTGTGAAAATTTTACTGTGAGACAGAAAGTTTAAAACGAGTTTAAAGCATCCAATGGTCTCTAATCCGATTTAAATATGTGTTATCGAATTATAATTACGTGTTTAAAGTCAGGGGGTTACATTTTGGTATCAGAGCCGTAGTTCCTGGCAAGGGTAGAGGTAGCTATGATAGATCCCTTAAATAGTAGTAGGGATAGAAGATTATCTGTGAATGATTGTTGTGTATGCACATGTTTGTTTTATTGACATGGATATATATATGAGTTTTGTGACTATATGTGCATACTATCTCTGCTAAATTAATGGGGCAAGTTGTTTGTAGAATGAAGAAAACTAGAGGACGCCCCAATATTCCGCGTGTAGACCTTGAGGTGGAGGTCGTCAATGATAATCCACCAGATCCTATGCAAGAGCTGATGGGTCTAATCCGGGATCAAAGAGATATGATAACTGAGCTGAGAGAAGAGCTCAGAGCAGAGAAGGCGAAGAACAAGGAAGGTCCAGTTCTATCCACTCCGGAGGAAACTCAAGAAGAAACTCGACATGAGGACACTGCAGAAGGATCAGCACAATCACTAGAATCCCCACCTCGTGCTATTCCGAATCAAGAATCACATGGGATGCCGCTTAGAGAGGAAAGAGACCTTCAGTTTTGGGTCACTAGATTCTGCAAGCATCTGCCTCCTGCGTTCAGAGGAAGGTTTGACCCTCAAGCAGCCGAAGATTGGATGAACAGGCTGGAGAAAATATTTGAGGTTCTTGGTTGCCCAGATGAGGTGAAGCCACGACTGGCCGTTTATAAGCTCGAAGGGGATGCAGACCGTTGGTGGTGGAATATCGCCCTAAAATTGAAAAGCAAAGAAATGTCATTGACTTGGGAACTGTTTCAACAAGAGTTCAACGAGAAGTATTTTCCCAAATCAGTGAGACTCGAGAAGGAGACGGAGTTTCTGAATATCAGACAAGGGGACACAGAGAGCTTCGATGATTACTTGTCCCGTTTTGTTCGGTTGGCTCAGTACTCCTCTTACCTTCGGTACAAGGATAACGAAGAATGGAGTTCTGATATGCTCATTCGCGGTCTGAGGCGAGAGTTGAGGAAACGCCTAGCTACTCACCAATTTACCAAGTTCAACATGGCGGTTAAGCAGTGCAGGATGACAGAGAACAACTTGAGAGACCTATATCCTGCTAAAGCTACTGGCCACTGCAGTGAACCCGGTAAGGGTGCTACCTCACAAAAGCGAAAAGGGCAAGGATCTTCATCTGGAAGTGGTAAGAAGCCCTACCAGTCTGGGAGCCGTGACCAGCAAAGAACATATTTTCCACTGTGGATTTGTCGTCGCTGTAATCAACCACACCAGGGTAAAACATGTGATAGCAAAATAATATGTTACAATTGTAACCGTGTGGGCCATACTGCTGCTGACTGCAAAGAACCACGACCAGACCAGAGACCGAAGACACAGGGCCGAGTATTTGCTATGACCCACGAAGAGACCCGTAAATCTCCTGAGCTGATACAAGGTAATATTCTTCTTAATGGCCATCTGTTGCAAGTTTTGTATGATTCGGGTGCAAGTCACTCCTTCATCGCCTATGATTGCGTGAAGCACCTAGGAATGCATGTACGTAAGTTACCATTTGAATTAGTAGTGTCAACTCCAATGGGTGTTAAGGCCTTAACCACAGAAGCTTGTTTGAGTTGTGTCATAACTATGGAAGGGCACCAATCTATTGTAGATCTGATATGTTTGCCACTTTACCAATTGGAAGTTATTTTGGGTTTTGATTGGTTAACGGCAAATGATATATTACTTGATTGTGGGAAAAAGAGGATAGTATATCCTGTTTCTCAGAGGGCTGAAGTTGTGGATTCTAGTATGAATTTCCTTGCTGCAGCCAAAGTGAAAAGTATCTTGAAAAGGGTTGCCAGGGTTATGTATGTTAGAACCGGCTATCACCCAAGAGGGGGGGTGAATTGGGTGTATAATAAAAACTTAAGAACTTTAGAAATCTTTTCGTATCTTAACGAAGGTGGTAAGTATGAAGGTTTATAAATCAACAGTTATATTAAATAATATATGCTGGAAATATAAGAGTTTAGGGAAGAGAATATGCAAACTGTGATTTATCCTGGTTCGGTCCAATCTGTGATGGCCTACGTCCAGTCCCCAGGCTCCTCCTGAGATTTTCAAATCCACTATCTTCTCGTTTAATCCAGGCACAAGAAAAGCCTTTACAATCCCACAAGTTTAGCCGGGTACTTGTGAAACCTTTTACAAATCTCTCACTGAAATACTCCCCCTTACGGCAAGTCTTACGAGCAGAGCAATCCCGAAGATCTTCCTCTCCTGCTTACTCATGCAAGTCTTACGAGCAGCAACGTTCTCTCCTGCTTACACCCCTGTAAGTCTTATGAGCAACAACGTTCTCTACTGCTTGCACCTTGTAAGTCTTACGAGCAAATGTCTTACGGCAATTCTCTCTACTGCTTCCCCGTAAGAAAATCAACCCTCTCAAGGTCCCTCTACCTTGAGATCAACTCAGAAATATAGTTGAAGGTGTTTACAGACTCTCTCACAGAGTGGATATAATCTCACTGAAGTACAATACAAATAATCACTCTCTCAATGATAAGTAATACAGAAACTGGAAAACTGAGAGTGTTTGGGTAGAAGCAGAGAATTCATGTTATTCGCATGTTGGTGTCGTTGCTCTGTTTTCTCTATCTTTTTCTGTCACCCATCGATGTTGAATGCTTTCTCATTTATAGTTGATGAAGATGATGACCGTTGTGAGCATTTGTCTGTTGGAGTCCCGTTGCTTCATTTGAACATTTGAGCATATTTGAAAACAAGCTACTGTCTGTTGTGGACAAAGTGGAGCATCTCGTTGAACAGCAAGAAGATTCATTTTGAGTTGTACATCACGTTGTGGAGCGTTTTGTGTTTCAGAAAATCTCTCATGGTGGGTCAATTACTTGTCGTGGTTGGTAGCCGCCATTCGGTGTGTAATGATGAAGTTCACCGTAGTTGACTTTTATTTGAATCTGTAATCCGAACGTTTAATATCCTGTTTCACACTTGAAATATATGTTACCTATCATTTAGAAACAATAACAAGTGAGAACACAATGATTCAAGAACATGTAACCATATTCGGATTGTTCGTTGAGTGATGATATTTTCCGTACGTGACCTCCGTTCTTGAAGATGCAATCCAAATATTTAATCTCCTGTTTTACACTTGAAATATATGTTAGTTAATGTTTAGGAACAATAACAAGTGAAAACATAATGATTTAACCACGTTTGGATTGATGGCTATGAGGCTCTGTTTTGTTTCTGCATTCTACCACGTTCTGTCAGGACCTCACTTCGAGTGCAATATGGCTCACTCGAGTGCAGTTCATATTTTCACGTTCTGACTTCCTCTCGGGCAAGCACTCGCTGCACTTCACTCGCATCTGCTCGAGTGAATTCTCGACATCACTCGAGCACAACCAGTCATGCTCGAGTGCGTTTCTTGCTTTCACGTGCATGCTTCTTCTCGGGTTATCACTCTCATGCCAAAACTTGCATGTGCTCGAGTGAGAAATACTCCAATGCTCGAGCATGAATCCTAGTGCTCGAGTGTTGCAAATTTCTTCGCATTTCAGCTACTTCTGGACATCACTCGCACAACTTTTTCAGGGAGATAGTTTTTACACTCGCAGGTGATGTGGGGCCACTTTAGAAAAAATTTGTTTATTTGATTCAAATGATGTATCATAAGAATGCTCTTGCCATATGCATTCCAATGCAAAAAGAATCAGCTCCAAACTCCTTGTATTCTGCAAGTTATGATCGAAAGAGTGTATATTTCGCTAGACTGCACAAGCGTCAACTTCCAGAAGTCATAGCTCCTAGAATATACGTTCAAATTAAGCAAATTACCTATCCATGGAAATCTCTTTGAGTCTACTTTCATTTGGCACTGGTCTCGCCTCAATCCGATGTGTAGTTTGTAAGTTACGTGCAAAATACCAAACCTGTCTTGAAAAGTGACGGTGATTTTCGTTTCATTTTCCACGAATCATATCTCCTTCATTTTATCTTCTTTCAATATGATCCTGGTGTAGAATTTACGTGTTGTGAGTCCTCTTTCATATGCCACTGGTTACGGGTCAATCCGACGTGTGGTTTGAGAGATATGATCAAAATACCAGACCTCGCTCAGGCTGAACGTAAAACAGAGTAGAACAGAGTGTTCATCCCGTGCTCGAGTGAAATCCTCCGTGCTCGAGTGAGTTCTTCCTGTGCTCGAGTGAAACACCTCTTGCTCGAGCATAACACCTCTGGAAGTGCCAAAACTCATATATAAGTCATCTTAGCTTCGTATTAACCTATTCCAACCATCATTTGATCATAGAAACCTCCGGTATCATCATAGAAACCTCCAGTATCACTTCTAACAACTTGAATCTTGATCTTCTTGTAAGATCTAACAAGTTCTTCATTCTTCAATATCTTTCTTTTTTATTTTTCTCTTGATAATCATTCTTCATAATCCAAGTAAGCATCTCCTTGACTATCTTCAATTTCTTTCTTCTTCTTCCTCTTGTTCATTTTCATTAATTCAATCTTCTTCATTCTTTGCTTGACTAATCTACAAAATATGCAACATTAAATATAGTAGTTAGTCAAAAAAAAAACATTATATAAACTTTTTGCTCTTATCATTTCATATCTATATTTGACATCATCAAAACTAATCATATCTAACAATGTAGTGTTTTTCTCTGTGCAAGGGGAAACTGGCGAAACCTTGAATAATATACCCATGGTAAATGAATTTCCTAAGGTGTTTCCGGATGATTTGAGCGGATTACCTCCAAAAAGGGAAGTTCAATTTCCAATCGATATTGTACCTGGAGCTGGATCTATATCTAAGGCCCCATATCGGATGGCCCCAAATGAAATGGCGGAGTTAAAGAAACAAATAGAAGACTTGCTTGAAAAAGGGTTCATTAGACCCAGTGTGTCGCCTTGGGGAGCTCCAGTGTTGTTTGTAAAGAAGAAAGACGGGAGTCTTCGATTGTGTATCGACTACAGAGAACTAAATAAAGTTACTATTAAGAACAAGTACCCTCTTCCCCGAATCGATGACCTTTTAGATCAACTATCCGGTTCGTGTGTATTTTCGAAGATTGATCTAAGGTTAGGGTATCATCAACTACGAGTGAAAGCAGAAGATGTTCTGAAGACTGCTTTTCGAACCAGGTACGGTCACTATGAGTTCTTGGTGATGCCATTTGGGCTAACCAATGCGCCTGCGGTTTTCATGGATTACATGAACCGTATCTTTCGACAATATTTGGATCAGTTTGTTGTTGTGTTTATCGATGACATTCTGATATATTCCAAGAGTATGGAGGAGCATGAGCATCATTTGAGAGTTGTATTGACTACATTGCGTGAGAAACAACTATATGCTAAATTGAGCAAGTGCAAGTTCTGGCTATCAGAAGTGAAATTCTTAGGCCATGTTATCTCGCAAGAAGGGGTCTCTGTGGATCCCAGTAAAGTGGAAGCAGTACTTGTAACCCCCCTGCCTTAATTACTGTAATTAATACTCGATAATGCATAATAGAAAGGGGTTTGAGACCGTCGGATAGTTCAAAACGTATTAGATTACCTACCAAGCAGTAGGACCTACTAAAATTTTCAAAACTTCTTTCCTATCCGGGTCTCGGTTTCAATTACCGAATATAATCACCTGTGCAGTTAATTTACATTCACATATATCAGAGTTCGTAATTTAAACCCCGGCAACCCCCGGGTTCATCTATATATATATAGAGTTTCAAATTCCACGTAGGGGATTACAAACCCAAATATCCACACTAATTACATCTCAAAATGTAGTACAATATCCCTATCCAAAATGATTAACCAACAAAAGCCATCCTAATGTCCCTAGGAAGCTCTAACCGCTCCGGGTCACACGCTTCTCCTTAGAGCCAGTCGCCCTGTCTGAAAGGTTAGTTCAAAGGAAAGAATGAGATTCAAAAGAATCCCAGTAGTAACTAAACATTTATACCACACATAAGCACATAACATGTAAGCAAATCATCATGCAGCAGCAGCAGCACATATCACACTCCACCCTCATCCCCTTTCTCCGCCGGGAAGGCACACAGCCCTAACCCGAACCGTTGTTAGCTACTCAGGGACTATTGGCGTGGCAGTGCATAAACATAGCCTTATAGCTCATACAGCTATCCGGCTCTCACAAATGGCCCGTCGGCCTCACATATCACATATATCACACTTCATCCTCATCCCCTTTCTCCGCCGGGAAGGCACACTGCCTAAACCCGAACCGTTGTTAGCTACTCAGGGACTATTGGAATGACAGTGCTAACACAAATCCACAAAGGTCGCAGCATACAAATCCATTTCCAATCGACGATAAAACACACATGCAATGCATCATATTTGGTACAAAAGAAAAGTCACTACAATTCCTCACTCTCACTCGAGCACAAGAGGCTGTGCTCGAGCAGAGACCTCGCCAGCACCCGAGCACCACGGAAGTGAGGCTTGCGAGTGGCGACCCGAGAGCATCCCTCAACATCTTCCTCCACATTTACTCGAGCACAAACACCTGTGCTCGAGCACAGATCCTCAATGCTCGCGAGCACAAGGAAGTGCGGTCCCGCGAGTGTCCACCCGAGAGCAACTCCACTCCCAGGCAACAGATTCACTCGAGCACAAACTCCAGTGCTCGAGTGATCTCCCAATACTTGCTCCCATTACTCGCGAGTGCCAGCACACTCTTGGCAACCACCCACGAGTGATCACCCGAGACGCTCACCCCCAGTGATTTCAGGCACCCTCACTCGAGCACAACATGCTCACTCGCGAGCACATTCATCCTGTGCTCGAGTGAGTTCTTCCCTCACTCGAGAAATCACCTCAGAAACCAGATCGCAGCAACTGATAACCTTCTCCAAAATCCACCAAATGGACTCTAAGGGTTCTTAAGCTTGTCTCAAAGCTCATTATCACTCATTTCAACACAAGAAACCCATTGGCAACCACAGCCAACCCAAATTCAACTCATTCAACACATTCTCTCTCTAAATCATAAATCCTCCAAAACCACAACTTAACACATTTCCCTCATTCAACTCCCATCAAATTCTAATCACTCCCATAAGTCAAAAATGACCAAATGAACAGTGACCCATTACCCAATGCCTACTCTTCCATTAACATCATATTTAGGTCAAATTTCCAGAATTTACATTAGTTATGCAAGCACCTTGACACAGATATCAAAATGCATTACAAACCTACCTCTTACACTTGCTGAATTCAGAACTTGGATTCCTCAACTTTCAAATTTTCTCAAATTGTCATACACCACCAATCCCAAGTCTGAAATCATGGAAATATAGCTCTTGACCATAAGAACAACATTAATGAAAGCAAAGTGAGCATTTAGAGTCAAATACTCACCTATAATTCAAGCCCTTTCTTTCTCTTTACTTAGTAAATTCGCCGGAAATGGAGAGAGTAGTGAGAGAGAGTGAGTAGGTGAAGATGATGATCATTCCTTCCCTTCCTCCCATGCACTTGGCCGACTAAGAGGGAGAGAGAAAGAGTTTGAAAATGTTGACCCATCCAATGGCTCTCATTTGGACACTTGTCATCATCCTATTCTCCCTATCATGATTTCACATAATCTTGTTTGTATCAAATTCCACCCCTTGGTCTTTCAATCTCAACCCTTGATCTTGATTACCAAAGGGTTCTCTCATCAATAACTAACCAGACAGTTGGTAAATTTACCGTTTTACCCCTGTTTAGCACAATACTTATTAAATCATGAATAATGATCTTATTATCACATTACACAACATAAACTTCAAATATGATTAATTAACATTAATTACATCATTTGAAGTCATAATTCCTTGATTAAAATCCAGGATGTTACAGTACTGGACTGGAAGAGGCCAGAATCTGTGGCAGAAATACGCAGTTTTCTGGGTCTTGCTGGTTATTATCGGAGATTTATCCAAAATTTCTCCCGTATTGCATTGCCGATGACCAAGCTCACTAGAAAGGATCAGCCGTTTGTGTGGGATGAGAAATGTGAAAACTGTTTTGTGGAGCTGAAGGAGAGGTTGACGATGGCACCTGTGTTGATTTTTACCCGATCCCAGTTTGACATACGTTGTGTATTCTGATGCCAGTGGACAGGGATTAGGGTGTGTCCTTATGTAGCAGGGACGTGTGGTGGCCTACACCTCTCGACAGCTCAGACCTCATGAATTGAACTATCCCACTCATGATCTGGAGCTTACGGCCATTGTATTTGCTTTGAAGATTTGGCGTCATTACCTGTATGGTGTGACTGTGGAATTGTACTGCGACCACAAGAGTCTTAAATATCTGTATGATCAAAAAGAACTGAATATGAGACAGCGCTGCTGGATGGAATTGCTTAAGGACTACGACCTGGAAATAAAATATCATCCGGGTAAGGCAAATGTAGTCGCTGATGCTCTTAGCCGAAAGACTGTGCTCGTTGCAGCTATGATGATACAAGAAAGGAAATTGATTGAAGATTTCCGTGATTTAAATTTGACAAACCAGATCATCTGTGCTAATTACACTGTTTCTCAAGAGGAGAGTGATCTAAGGGCGGAAATTGAAGAAGCTCAGAGTCAAGATGACTGGATACAGCGCAATCTGACTCGAATCGAACAGGGAGAAGTTTCAAGCTACGACATATCGCCTCGTGGATTGGTTCGTTACCAGAAAAGAGTCTGCGTTCCACTTAAGGCAGAGTTGAGGCAGAAGATTCTGGATGAGGCACACAAGAGCCGAAATACTCTTCATCCTGGTATGACCAAGATGTATCAGAATCTGAAATCGGTGTATTGGTGGCCGGGTTTGAAGAGTGACGTGACCAAATATGTTGCAAGGTGTCTCACTTGTCAGAAAGTGAAAATCGAGCACCAGAGACCGCCTGGTTTACTTCAGAGTCCTGAGATTCCGGAATGGAAATGGGAAAGTGTGACCATGGATTTGGTTGTGGCATTACCCAGGATCAGAAACTATGATGCGATCTGGGTAATTGTGGATCGGTTAAAGAAGTCAGCCCACTTCATACCAATCAATGCTAGTTATTCTCCTGATAAACTAGCGGAGATTTATATCCGAGAGATTGTCAAACTTCATGGTGTTCCGAAAAACATCATTTCCAATCGAGATCCACGATTTACTTCGAAGTTTTGGAAAGCATTGCATGAAGCCTTAGGTACTCAACTGAGATTCAGTACGGCTTATCATCCTCAAACGGATGGACAATCTGAGAGAACAATTCAGACGCTGGAAGATATGTTGCGAGCTTGTGTTCTCGACTTTAAAGGAAGTTGGGATCATTTCCTTCCACTGGCTGAGTTCGCTTACAACAATAGCTATCATGCGAGCATCCAAATGGCTCCGTATGAAGCGTTGTATGGAAGACGGTGTCAATCACCTTTATGCTAGAATAAATTATCCGAAAGGAAGCTTTATGGGCCAGATTTGGTTGATCAAACTGTTAGAGCAAGTGTTTCACCCAAGAGGGGGGTGAATTGGGTGATCTTAAAAATTTCGTTGCAAATATAAAATTTGACGTTGAAATTAAAACATGAAAGAGTAAGGAGAAATATCACCGAAGTGTACACCGGGAGTTATACTGGTTCGGCCACAACCACTTTGACCTACGTCCAGTCCTCAGAGCTTCTCTGAGAGTTTCACTATATCTTCCAAGATTCAGTGGGTTCTTGGCACCTCAGTACAAGCAAGATCCTACACCTGGACACTCGCTCCCCCTTACAAGTTGTAATTCAATCCCAACTCAAGGTTCCACAACCTTAAGTTACCTCAATAACAAATATTGAGTTTGAATGAAATATCTCTCTTCACAGAGTAAATAAGAATCACTGAAGCATATAAACTCAAGTATATTGAAAACAGAGTAAAGAACTTGATGATTCATTTGTGAGTGAATTCTTATCTATTCTCTGATCAGTTGTTCACATATATATAGATATATTGGTAATGATTGCTGGAACGTATTTCTTCATGTCCGTTGGAGCTTGCGCAGCCATTATTGACTTTTCCAGTTTTTGAAAAACATACGTTGTGGTAGGTGTCGGTCGGTGACATTTGAACGTTTCATTTGACTTCCACTACTTGAAATGATTTCTTCATTGTTCATTGTAAATAGACTAAGAATACTAACACAATGAAAGATTAATCATATAGAAAACAAAATAATCAACGTTTGAAAGATTTCTGAATTTCTGGGTTTGCTTACTGGAGTAGCTACTCGAGTATCACATGAAGTTTACTCGAGTACTTACTCGAGTATCATCGGGAAGTCTTTGTGAAACTGCAAGTCAATGAATAAACATAAGATCACTCGGGTAGTGCATGGAATAACCAATTTTCAAACCTTTGGAAATACATGTTTAGTCGGGTACCTACTCGAGTAATGCACTCACAACTTTATGAGTTACTCGGGTACCAACTCGAGTAAAACTTGAAATAAACTTTTGGTTACTCGATGCTCTACTCGGGTAATGTTGCAGGATTTCAATGCCGAGAGCACTTACCTTATTACTCGAGTACGTACTCGAGTAATGCACTCATTGTTCCATAGGTTACTCGGGTACCACCTCGAGTAACTGTGCTTTTTGTCAATGACTTACCCGGGTAAAGACTTGAAGTTGTCTTTGAAAATATTCTGCATACTCGGGTACTTACTCGAGGAATCTTAGTGCGTTACTCGAGTACCTACTCGAGTAATGTTGCAGTGGTACAAAGTGCCGAGAGCTCCATCTTTTCAGAAACAGAGTTACTCGAGTAGCTCCTCGAGTATCGTTGGCAACCTGAAGGCAACTGGAAGTTTTTCACATGGTTACTCGAGTCGCTCCTCGAGTAATGTTGCAGTAGTACTAAATGCCGAGAGCTGCACATTTTTAGAAACAGGGTTACTCGAGTAGCTCCTCGAGTATCAATGGCATCCTGAAAACTTTTACACTGTTACTCGAGTAGCTCCTCGAGTAACGTTGCCTGGTTACTGGAAGTTGTCTTTGATTACTTCAAGTTTTGTCTCATTACTCGAGTACCGCCTCGAGTAATGCCTTAGAAAACTTGCTTCTGATCAAGTTTCTCAGCTTTATCTCTTGGCCTCTCTTCATTACTTCCATGCTTACCTCAAGTAACGCTTATTCCTGTCATTACTTAGTTCAAGCTTGATTATTAAACATTTCCTTTTCAAACCATTCTTTTGTTATAATCAAAACATGAGATCTAACACAAACCTCAGCACAGATTCGGATCATTCGTAAGAGGCTCTTTGCAGCGCAGAGTCGACAGAAAAGTTACGCTGACAAGAGGAGAAGGCCTCTAGAATTTGAGGTTGGTGATCACATATTCCTGAGAGCATCACCAATTACGGGCATTGGGCGAGCCATCAAGAGGAAGAAGCTGAGCCTGAGATATATAGGTCCTTTTGAAATCCTTGAGAGGATTGGGCCTGTTGCTTATCGAGTAGCCCTACCCCCAAACTTGAGCAGACTCCACGATGTGTTTCATGTTTCCTAACTGAAGAAGTATCAACCGGATCCATCTCATATTGTTGAATATGAAGAAGTTGAGTTACAAGACAACTTTACATATGCGATAGAGCCAGAACAGATCATTGATAGAGAAGAACGACGGCTCAGACACCGAAGCATTCCATTTGTGAAGGTGATCTAGAAGGGAATGACTCAGAGGGAAGTAACTTGGGAAGCAGAAGCAGATATGCGAAAACGTTATCCAGAGTTTATGGCTCAAGTTGTGTGACAAATTTCGAGGACGAAATTTATTTTACGGGGGGAGAAATGTAATATCCCAAAAAGTTATTAAGGGCTAATGACTTTAAAAGTGGATGTAATTATTGTTGAAATAATATGTGATGGGAATTTGGATATTTTAATGATTCCAATGGCTTCCTTGTGAAAATTCATGTGGGGAGAGTGTTTATTGTGAAATTGGAACCATTGGGAACAATTGTGCAAAAGTTGAAACTCTGTACAGGGCAGCCGATTTGTATGGACGTTTTAAATAGGCAAATGGTGTCTAAAAATTCTGAAATTTACCAGTCTTAAATTTCACATGTCAAGCTTCAAAATGGACATATAATTTGTATCATTTTGATTTTTGAGCTAAGAGTTATGGATTTTTGAAGTTTGCCCAGCGAAATTAAGTATTTTCTGGAACAACATGTAAAGATTGAAATTCTGGGAATTTTGTGATTCCATGGAGAAATATTATATATTTTTCTTAAAACTAGACTCAATAAGGGTTCCATAGGCTTTGGAATCACTCCAATTCAATTTTTCTAGAATTAGTTATGATTTTTCAAAGTTTGGGCAGAAATCTGCCAGAATTTCTGAAAAATCCGAAATTGTTGGAAATTAATCATTAATTAAATATCATATAATATATGATATTAAATAACATCAGCCTTCCTTTCTCCAGACATTTTCGTGCTGTTCCAGACCTGAAACAAGAGAGAGAAGGTGAGAGAGTTTAGAGAGAGAAAGGGAAGAAATCTCACAAGGTAAGCATAGGCTTTCTTTTGAACCGAATACTTTGTGATTTCATTGAGTTTTTCTTAGCTCTTCAACCACCCATGTATTTCATTCAAGGGGTGTTTTTGAAGAAGGAAGATGTTTTAATCATATATATAAGGTGATATATGATGTTTGGAGAAGTATTAGACTTGTTGGTTGTTAAAATCACAAAGTGGAATTTTTTGTTGTTTTGGGAGGCAGATTTCGGTTGGGGGCTAAATCTGGTAGAAATAATTTGATTTTGGTATTTTTGAGCTTTCCATTGGATTCTACACGAAAAATTGTGTGGGAATAAGCTTTGGTTATAATTCTTGACAGACTGGTTTAAAGAATCAAAAATTGGAAATTAAGTCTACTTGTGCAACAAAATTGCCAGTGTGCGTTTTTGTCTGGCAGTTTTGTTGTGGCGAACCTTTCACTGTCCAAACTTCATCAATTGGTTATGATATTTTCCAGAATTAAAGTAAACTTATAGACCTTTAATTTGATAGGTATTATGAAGGATTTCGATAAGTATACTAGGAGTTATGAATTTTTGAAGTAGACCATTAAAACTGGTCAGATTTTCTGGCAGCAGGGATAAAAAGAAAAATTGGAAAGTGTGCGTGGTTTTTAAGCTTCTAAAAGTATTTTTCCCTTAAAATAGACTTAATAAGGGTTATATAGAATTTTGGATCACCTCAATTAGATTTTTCTAGAATTAGTTATGATTTTTCAAAGTTCAGTGAAAAATCTGCCAGCTTTTGGTAATTGTGCGAAAATTCAAAGCAAAGAGTTTTTGTAATAAAATTGGACATTTATGAGTTAAGTTAAGCATTTGGAGTAGCTTAAGCTCATTAGCTTCATATTGGCCCTAATGTAGTGACCCTAATGGTAACCAATATAAGAGAATAATTTATGAAGAGTTGGACTAAGAAAAACTCATTGCCCGTAAATTATAATTTATAGGACTTGACACTTGCCCAGGATGTTCAAAGCACGTCAATCAAGATCAAGATTTGGAAAAATTGTCAGGTAGTAACTTATCTCTCACATACTATGTGATATGTTATATGCATGTTTGTACCATTGTGAATTTAAAACATTCAGATGAGAAGGGCTAAGGCCCAGTAGAATTTTCCAGCGCTGTGGCAAGGGATAGTTGTCCTTGAATTGGTAACTTTATGCTTTCTGCATATTGTGAATTTTTCTCTGAATGTTGAATATGTTGATTGTACTGTAACTTTGGTTGACATAGCATGATATATGTGCATTTTATATGAGTGATATCTGTTACTACTGAGATTCATTGAATCTCACCCTATCTTTCCAAAACAAATTTTCAGCTCGGGCAAGTAGTTCCTCAGGCAAGAAGGTAAACACGGGCGAATAAAGCAAAGGACTTAGAATTTAGTTTTCTGTTAGTTATCTATTTTGGAGATTGTATGTAATTTGTATTTAAGTGTGGTCAGTCTCGTACTAACATGTATGTAAGCGTCTGTATGTAAGCGTCTGTATATAAGCGAACACGCAACGACATTCATACCAGTAGTGGACAGCCGTCCACCTAGGGCCATTAATTAAACATAGTAGCTTGGGTTTTAAGCAGAGAACTTATTAGTAAACACTCTGATATGAAGAAATGAACCTGAAACGGATGGCTTAAAATAAATCATAAAATAATTTGAGACCCAATTTGAAAATGATTTTTGAAAACCCATTCATGTGCAGCTCCACACTCTGCTTGAAGTTGGGACTTCCGCTGTTTACAAAAGATTACTGGTCTCTTTGTTAAAGATATTACTACATTCATGCCATCTATATGCTTTCAAATCATGGGTGTTACAACTGTAACACCCTGAATTTTATTTAACAAAATGAATTGTAATTATTTGAAATATTAAATGAAGTGGAATGGTGAACATTCAAGACCATAGGAATTAAATATTAAAAAATTGAAATGTGATTATGCTGTCAGTGAAATTTCTTGTGAGGCAGTGAGTTTGTCATGTGGTTTTGGATGACCAAATGATGACTCAAAATTATGAAATTTTACAAAATTAAAGTAGATATCCTAAGATTTAATTTGATAGATTGAGTAATTTTTGGAGCTGTATACAAAGAGTTATGGATTTTTGAAGTTAGCACAGGGAATTAAGTTATGATTGTTTTAAAGTTTGGGTAGAAAATCTGCTAGAATTGCCACTAAATCCGGAAATGAAAAAAATATGATGACAATTTTGAAATTATGAGATAAATGGGAAAAATCATTTGGGCTACTTGAAGAACCTCCTAGGCGTCATTTTGGATGGAAGAGAGGGAAATATTAGTTACATAGTAAAAAGCTTTATGACACAAATTTGCATGTAGATAAGCTTAAGCAAAATTATGCCACAAAAGTCAACATTTTGGAAAATTGTGTGATTAAATAAATCAAAGAAAATTAGGATATTTTAAAAACCTATTCCCTTCCTCTTCCCTTCTCATTTTCGTCAGCAAGCATAAGAGAGGGGGGGAGAGAGAGAGAGAGAGAGAGAGAGAGAGAGAGAGAGAGAGAGAGGAAGTTCTTGAGTTGCTAGAGAGAAGGGGAAAAATCACAAAGGTAAGCTTGATTATCTTGAAGTTTTGACTTCCAATTTGTGTAAACCTTTCCCTAAGATTCCCTTCTCCATGATTTGGTATGTTTAGCAAACAAAAATCAAGGTTTGAGGAAGTGTAGGGTTTTGGCCAGGAGAGAGAAGAAGAAATCCATAGGTAACTTCACAACATCAAATTCTTGATGCTATTGTTGTTGTTGTTAGAATTATTGATGAGATTTGAGATTAATAGGGAGAGGCCGAAGAGTTGGGATTTGAGATCTGAAGTGAGGGAAAGAGATGACAGGAAGAGGAAGAGGAGGTGAGTTTTGATTTAAGTGGCATTTGGGTCATTTCGTATAAACATGAAAAACCCTGATTCTCTCTCAATTCCCTCATTGTCATTAGTAAGTGTTAATAAACTTTTTTAGGTTTTGACAATTCACATAGTATTTACGTGTCTTTTTCCCTATTATTAATCTTTGTTAGTTGACAGTTAAAGAAAGAGTTTTTGAATGAAAAATGCTGACATGGATGCAGACGTGACCATGATAATATCCTAATTTTGCAGTGAAGGAAAAAAAATTAAAATGAAAATGTGTCAACTTATTAATATTAATTTATTATTTTCTTAAAAAAACTAAAAATTCCTAAAAATTTATCATTCCTTTACTACCCTTCTTCATCTCTCCTGATCTCCCTTTCTCTTCTTCATTCCTGTGCCTTTCATCTATCTCAGATCCCTCTCGAGCCCTCTTTGATCTTTCTCAATCACTCTCCAATCATCTCTTCTGGTCTCCCTCGTTCTCTCTTGTTTCCTTTGGTCTTCATCTCTCTCCAATGGCGACACTCCCACGTTCGAGCTACATCCAAGCGTCGGAGGCTGGTAGAAAACTAGATCCAAGCATCGGAGGCCGGTAGCAAACCAGGTCCAAGCGTTGGTGGCTGATAATGAACCTGTCCAAACCAAGCTTGCGTCCGATGTTCCAAAATGGTTCGAGATATAAAGTACACTGCTTTGGTCGGAGGATGGTCACAAAGAAGAGGTGGGGGTTATTTATATGTTCGAAATTTGTATGAGGGTAGTACAGCCTCTGAACTTCTTTCCCCGAATTCTTTTTTCTCTCATCATATTTCTTCTTGTTTCTCTTTTTATTTTCTATGTTCAGTAGTTATTGTAGCCCATATTTTTTGGGGATTTGATTGCTTTGTTCCTTCTCTCATTGATCTTTGCTTTTGTTTTGGGTTTGTGTAAATATGGCTTGATCATTGCTTTTGGGAGAAGCCTTAGGCTTTTGTTTTTCTCTTATGTCTTATTTTGGAGCTGCAGAGGAAGATGGAGCTTTAGATGCAAAAGCGCTCAATGTACAGGCTGTGAGATTTTCGATCCTTTTTCAAGGATCGCCCGTTTCTGCTTGTGGGCCGTTTGGATTGATATCTGAATGGTCCAGATTATTATATTATATTTGGACCGTTCAGATACCAATCTGACAGCCTACGGAGAGGGAAAATGACGGAAGCTGTTCCCGTGAGATTGAGGTAGAAAGGGTTTCTTTTAGCGAAGGGCATTTGTGCACTTTCATATTGTAAATACACCTGAACAGTAACTCTCAAAAGAAGTAACAGACGATAGCTCTTATTAACTGCGATGGTATTATTGCATCAATTTTTTAAGTTTATGAGTATTTTTGTATTCTAAAAAATATATAAGGTTGGATGTACTTTAAATAAAAGTTTATCGATATCTTTTTACTTTAACCCTTAGACAAAATATTAAAGAAATATATTTAATTTATTTTTCATTTAAATTAAAAATAAAAATTGATTATATGATGTAGAGAAAATTTACTATGACAAAATTGCTGAAAACCCACAATTTCCAAATATATTACCTAAACGCACCAAAAGATCAAGTCGTTGAGCAAATGCATCTCCTTTTTAGTGGTTGTATGCTATATGTGCACATGTCTTATATTTTACAAATATTTAAAGATAGGCTTTACTTATGCTATTAAACAAATTTTAGTGATGGGGGCAATAAATTTTGTAATATGGAATGTTTCAGTAATTTACTTATTTACTTTATTTTTTGAAAGTGAAAATAATTTTTCATTAATTTTCTTATTTAGTCATTTTTTTAAAAAAAAATTGAACATGTGTTTCCCTTTTTTTATCCTCGTCCAACAAATACACTTTCTCCAATTGAAACTTATGTTTGGTGTGAAGGGAGGGGAGGGAAAGTGAGCAAATGAAAAATTTGTGTGTTGGATTTAAAAAAGTGAGAGAAGTGGGGACAAAAGTTTGGGAAAAAAAAATACCACTTGAACTTTAAAATCCTAAATCAATGATTTCTCAAAAATATGATTTGTCAATTGTTATATTCTTCTTTTTAATCCCATTATTTTTATTATCAACAAAATCATTTTGGGATTTTGAAGTTTGAGTGGTATTTAAGTGTCTTTTTCCCTAAAAATTTTTAATTATTTTTTTTTACTCTTTTATCTTATTTCTTCTTTTTGTTAAAATTTTATAACCCCATTTCTCGAATTTTTTTAAATCTAATTTATAAAAATTTCTCTTCCCTTCTAAATCCTTGGTACCAAACACATCCAATAGATTCTTTGGAACAAGGGGAGTGGATAGAAAGTGAGAGGAAGAGTTTTTTTAAGTTGGATTTTAAAAAAGAAATGATAGAAGTGGAGTTAAAAGATTTTAATTGATTTTTCTTACTCTTTTATTTTATATATTCTCTTTATTAAAAGTTTCTAACTTCACTTCTTCAATTTTTTTAAATCTAACTTACCAAAATTTTCCTATAAATTCCTCATACCAAATATACCCTTAACCTCTAGTTTTTTTTGCTACCTAAGGTATTCATTGGAACAAGTCTGATGATTAATCCCTTAGATTATAGATTACGCCGTCCCAAAGATCGAACCTAACATTAGAGCAATTAAGGAAACATAAACCCCTCATCATTTACGTCAACCCGAGTTGGAAGCAACTAGTTTTTTTTTTGAGTAAGAACTGGATAACATACAACAACGAAAGCAAATACAAAGCACGGACAACCGGTTTTACATTCTTTCATCATGATCCACCTCTTGAATCGGAGGTGGAGGATGATCAAAGATACAAAAATTCCCGGATATAGAATGAGCCAGTTTAGCTAATCTATCAGCTAGCAAAAGGTCCTCTCTAGGAACATTAACAAAATTAACCTGCCAATCTCTATAAAGAAGAGACCTAATCTCATCCACGAGGTCCTTGAAAGGGTAATCAGGATCACACCCTCTGACTGCAAAATTAATCGCCTCAACACAATCCGACTTCAGGCAAACTTTTCGAATACCTCTGCTCCAGCATAAATATAGACCATGAATCATGCCTATGAGCTCAGCAACAGCTGGTGGAACTCCAATAAGTTTACAAGTAAAGCCGCACACCCACTGATTGACATTATTTTTCATAACTCCACCACACCCGCTTCTTCCATTCCTCAAGACTGATCCATCGACCTCCAAGAAATAGGAATCCGTGACATCACACAACACGCTTCGTTGGTCATCACCCTTGAAGTCGACAAGGACTCTCTTGCGTAACAACTCCTGGTCAGCACTGGCTCTAAAGAAACTAGAGATGGCCTGATGATCTTCGCCTTGGGCTGAATCCCCAAAAAGTTTAATGCATCGTGACGTCCAAATATCCCAGCACACATACCCAAACAAAGTTGACCAAGGAACCCTTTTTGTATATTCTTTACCTGCTTCATGAGTTAAGTTCCATTTAACCCATTCAACCCCTTGGAGGGAGATAAAGGAGCTCCAATGGTCCTGCCCTACAATTGCTTTCCATCTATCCACAGCGTTGGAACAATCTCTAAGAAGGTGCATGGAATCTTCCTGCTGGGGGCACGAAAACGGACAAGACGCTGACTCCTGAATCCTCCTGCTTGCTCTTAGCTGCGCTGTGTGTGCCCTTCCATGAGAAAACAACCACATAAAAGACTTAATCTTCTCAGGAACTTGCCATTTCCAAAGAGTTTTCCATATGCTGTCCGTATTTCCTTCGGTACCTGCAAAAAGAGAAAGATAGGTAGATTTAACAGAAAATTGACCATCCGAAGATGGCTTCCAGATGAACATATCCTCTCCTCTCTCATTACTGGGAGGGTGAACACAGGTTATATGATCAATGATTTCCGGTCTGAACCATCTCTGAAGTTTATGAATATCCCAGTCCCGATCTTGAGTAACAAAATCCGCAACACGATCATTGCGATTAATCATCCATTCAAGACCTGGAATAGAATCAATAAGCGGACCATTGAGAGCAGACCAGTTTTCAAACCAAAATGAGGTGTTCTTCCCGTCCCCGAGTCTCTTTCCCAAACTTCTCTTGAATTGGTCCCAAACATGACAGATACCCTTCCACGTAAGTGAGCAGTTTCTCTTCTTCTTCACTTCAGGCAAAACTTGTCTGTCACAGTTGTATTTAGATCTCAAAACCTTGACCCATAAAGCATTTGGGTTATGAATCAAACCCCAGCATAATTTCATTAAGAAAGCTTTGTTCTGATATCTAAGATTCTTGATCCCCAAATCCCCTTGTTTCCTATCTCTTGTGACTGTCTCCCAAGAAACCAAATGGGTCTTCTTGATGTCTTCATGCTCACCCCACAAGAAATTCCTACTGTAACGTTCCAAAATATTAATAACGCTTGTAGGAAGAAACATTGTTTGCATATGGTACGAGGGCAGAGCAGATAGAACTGCTTTAATGAGGGTTGATCTTCCAGCCATATTTAAGCATTTACTCTTCCAACCCGATAGGCGTTTCTGGCACTTCTCAATAAGCGGAGCGTATGTCACATAAGAAGCTCTCTTATGGAGAAGCGGGATCCCTAAGTACTTTCCCAAGTCTCCCGTAAAACCAACACCTAACCTCTGGCTCATACTCAAAACTCTGGTGCTATGGATATTCTTTGAGAAGCACACCTTAGTTTTAGCTCTGTTCATCTTTTGACCAGATACAACGCAGAACTTGTCAATACATTCCAACATCACATCAATCTGAGAGTCAGAGGCTTTGCCAAAAAGAATGAGATCATCAGCAAAGAAGAGGTGAGAGAGTTTAGGTCCCGTAGAGCTAAGTTTAATAGTCTCCCATGCCCCTTCCTCCACAGCATCTTGAATAATATGGTTTAACCTCTCCATACATAAAGTGAAAATATAAGGAGACATGGGGTCGCCTTGACGAATGCCTCTAGTGGGACAAAATTTCTCAGTTTGTTCTCCGTTCCAGCTAATTTGAAAGGAGGAATTTGTAATACATCCCATGATCACATCACAAATTTTCTCATCTAAGCCCAGAGCCCTCAGAGTATCTAAAATAAAGGGCCACTCTAAGCGGTCATAGGCCTTCTCCAGGTCCACCTTCAATGCCAGCCAGCCTTTATTCCCTTTCTTAGTGCGCATGGAGTGAATAACCTCTTGAGCTATTATAATATTATCACAAGTTTGTCGTCCCCCAATGAAACTTCCTTGATGATGGCCAACCACCTTGTCCATAATTCCTTTAAATCTCTAACTGATAATCTTCGTGACAATTTTGTAACTTACATTGCATAGGGAGATGGGTATGAAGTCTTTAATAGATTCCGGCTTCTCATTTTTAGGGATAAGCACCAGGTTGGTATGGTTGACATCCTTGACAAAGGAAGGATTGTTAAAGATATCTTTGACCAACGAAGTCACCGATCCTCGAATTGAATCCCAATATTGTTGGTAGAAGAAGGCCTGAATCCCATCTGGACTGGGAGCTTTGAAAGCCCCAATATCAAAAATTGCTTTCTTAATTTCCTCGTCTGACACGTCAGCTTTTAAATTCTCCAATTCCTCCATAGATAGGGAAGGGAAGCCATTCCTCGTTTGAGGAGGGTGGAAACTAACCAGCTCGCTATTAAATAGGCTCTTGTAGTAAGCTATAGCCAATGCCTTAAGCTCCGATTGATCGAAAATCCATTCCCCATCTGAATTTTTTAGCCCTTCAATTCTATTTTTTCTTCTCCTAATCATGGCTGAATCATGAAAAAATTTAGTGTTACGATCTCCACATTTTAGCCAATTACATCGAGACTTCTGGAACCATAACAGTTCTTCTTGAACCAATACCTTATTGTATTCCTTCCATAATTCCTGCTCTGTTTGCAGAAGGTATTGGCTATCTCTTCTATTTCTCGCTCTTCCAACCCCTTCAATCCTGTGCAATAGATTCTGTTTCTTCTGATGAAAATTACCCACTCTGTATTTATTCCAGTTACTAGCCTTTTCAGTGAACGCATCCAATTTCTCCTGCCAGCTACCAGTACTCCAGCACTCATTCACCAGATTAGGAAAGTCCTCTTCCAAAAGCCAAGCTGCTTGGCATTTAAAAGACGCCTTGGGAATTCTACCAGTCCTTCCTGGATGGCACTTAACAAATAAAGGTCTATGGTCGGACCCATACTTCTTCAAATGATGGATTTTTGCTAGAGGATACAACTGGTTCCATTGGTTATTTGCGAAATCCCAATCAATATGTTCCTTCAGAAAATTCCTTTCCCATGTAAATTTCTCTCCCACAAAATCCACTTCAACCAGAGAAGACCGATTTATGCAATCCGCAAATTGATTCATAGCAATAAAATTATGACCCGAACTACCTTTTTTATCAGATATGGACAAATACGAGTTAAAGTCACCAATCACAAACCAAGGGTCTCTTATATCATTACTGAGAGAAATAAGGTCAGCCCATAAAGCTTGCCTCTTACTGCACGACGGTTCAGCATACACACTGGTGAGCCAAAAAGTTTGATTGTTGGACCGAATATTAATACGAACATGCACAAATTGGGTAGAAGAAGAGGAATAATCAACGAATAAATGGTCATCATTCCACAGAACCCAAATGCCACCCGCATATCCCGTAGCTTCTACTCTGATCCATTTATGAAATCCCAATTTCCTCACCATCTTCTCCGCCTTCAAACCACTAACACGAGTCTCCATAAGAATGAGCAAATCCACCTCCCTTCCCCTAGTCAGGTCTCTAACACGCCCTGGAAAAGTTCTAGAAGCCGCACCGCGGCAATTCCAAGATATGAAATTCATTAGACAAAAAAGATGAAAGAAAAAACCGAACCTCTTAGTCCAGCCGAGGATCCTTCTCTGTTCCCATGCTTGAGTCTCCTCCGCCATTTGCAACCTCTTCTGTCTGTCCCTCTTGCTGATTAGCCATCGTTTCCCTTTCATGTGTCAAATTATTCTCTAAAATCTGCTCCTTCAAACAGCCTGGTTCCGTGGGAATTTGACGTTGTGGGGGACCATAATCCATGTGAAAAGGCTGTGGGCACTCCTCTCCTACTTTAACTTCTGCACATGAGGAATTAGGAGGCTTCTTGTTATGTAATTTAACCAAGCCCGCCCCACTCATATCTTGGATTTGATCCAAATTTACTGATTTAGCATTTGACAGGGATCCAAATACGACATGGTGGGCTCTTGTAGAAGGCCCAACCTTCCTTTTAAAGTCGGATGGGCTCTGCTTGGTATGTAATTTCTGACCTTTTCTATTTATTTTGGCACCACTTTTATCCTTTAAGCAAACACGTTCCACAACCCCCTCTGGGCCCACCATAGACACAACCTCATCCACTTTATCTTCAAGCCCAACCTCCATCACGTCCAGATCCACTTGGTGACTATTCTCAACTTTTCCCAAACTCACACCTACTTGTCCTTTCTCTTTCTTCTTAATATCTATTTTCTTTCCCTTTGCTTTGACTTTCGAGGCGACCATACCCTGTTCTGCTTTTTCACCTGCACTCTCCACTTGCTCAGCTGCTACGGGTCCCATCACCACACCTTCTTTCGGCTCCTTCTCTATTTCCTTCTTCCGTCTCCATTCTTTCGGTTTTGCCTTCTTTGTGAAAGATTTGAGAGGAGTCTCTGGGATATCCTCGGCATGCTCGATCTGCAGGGCGTCATACCGGTTGGCAGGTCTAACGTTCTTCTCCTTGGGTTTGTGGCCCTCTACCCCTTTCTGCGATTGATTCCTGTCTGCTTCAGATCTAGGCTGTCTTTGTCTATAGGACCTAGTCACTTGCATCCAGGCTCCGTACTGCTCCTCGGAGGAAATCCCCGGCACACTCACCAGCGAAGTTTTTTCCGGTAAGCTCGTCGCCATTAGATTCATCCGTTGAGAGTCCTTAATCTGAGTGTTTGAGCTTTCCGGTTGAATTGGAACTAAAGATCCTGGTTGCGCACTAGTATTCCCAGTATTAGATAGAGGGCATTCTTCCTGGTTGTGCCCATACCTTCCACATTTGAAGCATATAACATCTAGACCCTCATATTCCACCGTAAAGATTTTTGACCGAAGAACAAATCTTGATTGCAATTGTTTGTTAAGGTCGACCTCTACGCTAATCCTCGTGAACTTGCCTCGTTCCACCGTAGTGTTTGCATTGTTACACTGAGCTAAAGTATGCATGTCCACTTTTAGAGTTTTCCCTATCAAATTCCCCTGCTCCCACATACATTCAACTGAGTAGCAGTGTAATGGTAGAGTTGGGACTCTCACCCATATAGCGACTTTCCTGATTCTGTTACAATACGGATTGAAATTGGGACTCCACCGTTGCACAGCCAGATAGTGTCCCTGGATAAGCCACGGCCCATCGAACAACAATTTCCTATACAATTCCTGGTCCTCAGAACGGAATACAAAGTAATTATTTGGTAGGTCAATTAGTTCGAATTTCCTTGATCTGAGATGCCAAGCTATCCTGTCTTTCATCATTTCCAAGTTTGTAAGCTTACCCAATAGAGTAACTATAAGGGCATCTTTCCATGGACGACAGAGCTCCTTGAGTTTCTCATCGGGCATATGGAGTCTGGGCAGAGTAGTGAGGAGAATTCTTTCCTCCTCTGTAATCATTGGTGCACTTTCCCGCTCCTCACGAAGCCACTCCTGCATAAGTTCATCAAAACTTTGATTTGCTCTATCTTCTTCTTTACCCACGAGTTTCGTCTTATAAGAAATCTGTGTTTTCTGACCCTGCTGGATAGTTTTATGGGCTTTATGTTCCTCTGATTTGTAAGAGACTTTCGGTTCCCCTGTTTTATCATCTGTTTGATCCACTTCCATCTGATGTTTTTCCTTCTCTTCTTGATCTACCGAATAACTACCATGCAATTTCTTGATGTTTCTGGACAGTAAATCTTCCTGTTCTTTTAAAGTTTCCCGTGCTTCAGCAGAAGGATTCATTCTCTTACTTTCACTCGAAGCAACTAGTTTTATACACACATATTATACTACTCCGTACTATTTTTTCTTACGCGAAGATACTTCCACGTAGATAAGACCAAATAATAACGTGAGTAAATTGCTTTGTGGTCAATTATTTTCTATTGGTCATTTTCTTTTCCCCAATAGGGTTTTTTTTTTCCGGCTTCGGATTTGCCCAGACCAGAAGCAACGAGCGCCATGACTTTAGTCGCCGTGGCACCACCGTCTTCCGCTGTGGCGCCACCATATCCTTCATGGATTTCCAAACGTACTAACCCGAGACGAATAAGCATTTCCAATGGAAGAAAAAGTAGCTTTAGAAGGCTAAAACTTCCTCCTCGAGCTGCTCTGGTTGATGCAACTCCGAGCTCCGGCGTGCCTGCGCTAAGAGATGGGTCGTCTTCCATTAAGGTCCTTGCCCTTCCAGCGGACCGAGCCGATGACTTGCAGGCCGAGGCCAGGGCCATGGCGCGTTCGGCCAATGCTTCTGTCTATAGCGCTCAGCTTCTAGCCGAGAAATATGGGTCGCAACCATTGAAGGTATTCTGCTAATGGAAACTTTATTTTGGTCGACGGCGCTGGTGGATATTCAATTGGTTCTCTCAAATTATTTCTCTCAGTTCAGCTGTTCTATTCTTAAAATGCTTTAATGACCGAAATTTAAACTGAATCAAGCAAGAACTGTCAAATAACTTCTGAATTAAACTATTGCTAGGTTTGGTGTTCAATTTCGTATGAAAGTAGAACACCTTAGGATTTTAATGACTGCGGGACAAAATGGAAAGAAGCCACTTGCGGATGACCAAATTGAAAGTCCCCAACTGAATTTTGTGCAAATATTGACAATTTTTCTTACTGTCGTTTGTGGTTGAAATCGGGCATATTGGGTTAATTTGACTCTTTTTTGTATTGAATAGGTAGCGGGAAGGACCCTGCAAGTTCTTTCTGCTCTAGGTTTATTTGCTTTCAAGCTTTTCTTAGATCAAACCAATGGAGTCCTTGATCAAAATAAAAGAGTTCGTGCAGCTGAGCTCAGGACCATATTCACACGTCTGGGACCAACTTTTGTGAAATTGGGTCAGGGCTTGTCTACCAGACCTGACCTCTGCCC
Organism: Inga laurina; assembly: GCA_963855925.1. Taxonomy (NCBI): domain Eukaryota; kingdom Viridiplantae; phylum Streptophyta; class Magnoliopsida; order Fabales; family Fabaceae; genus Inga; species Inga laurina. The sequence continues at coordinate 37,391,779 of OY979705.1, forward strand.
ACCCGAGTATCTGGAGGAGCTCGCTGAACTTCAAGTATTATGTTCTTCCCTTTAAATCCGTTTATTTAGAAACTTGGAAAGGCTTTTAATATTCTTTTGTAAAGCTTGTTTCAGTCATTCATTAATTTTGCATTTGTGAGAATTTTGATTCTTTCAGTGATTAATATCAATAGGCCGCATAATAAGCTCTTCATTAAATCATTGAGGTGTATGTCTTTGCTTGGGACATAAATTCTGTCAAAATTTGTTCGCCTATGTAGGGGAGTGTCATATGCCCTTTATTGTGAATTATGATATAATGCTATAAAGATGAACATGGAAATGTAAGATTTTTGGATAATTTTTGGTTCTTGGGGTTTGCTAGGATGGTTTGCCAACGTTTCCTGATGAAGATGCCTTTTCTTGCATCGAAAGGGAATTAGGACTATCTCTTGAGTCCATTTTCTCTTCAATATCACCATCTCCCATTGCAGCAGCCAGTTTGGGTCAAGTGTACAAAGCTCGGTTGAAGTACTCTGGGAAACTTGTGGCAGTCAAGGTGCAACGCCCTGGCATTGAAGAAGCTATAGGATTGGACTTCTTTCTGATAAGAGGCCTAGGATTTTTCATAAACAAATACGTTGACATAATCACTACTGATGTTGTTGCTCTGATTGATGAATTTGCACGGAGAGTTTTTCAAGAGCTCAACTATGTGCAGGTAAACATGGATCTTTTGTCTGTTGAGAATAACAAAATAACTTCTATTGCTCTTTTTTTCATCATGTTTCTGTGTGAAATTATTTTTGTAAAAAATTAATAACTGATAGTAATACCCAACGCTTAGTCCTCAACAGACCCATTCTCAAACTTTTCACTGCTTGCTTTATGTGCTTTTAAGAACGCAAGCATCTTATAACTTTATTCCTCTCTCTCTTAAATTCAAAACTTCCTCAAAGTGGCGTGTGTCTGATATCTTAACCAATGATGCTAAAGTGATTGTAACTTGTATGATAGTTTTTTTTTGGAATTTAAAGTTAATTTTGGCAGGTTCCTTCAGGAGGGACAAAATGCTAGGAGGTTCAGAAAATTGTATGCTGACAAGGAAGATATCTTTGTCCCTGATGTTTTCTGGGATTATACAAGTGCCAAAGTACTGACAATGGAATGGGTTGATGGCGTCAAACTAAATCAGCAGGAGGCTATAGAGAGGCAAGGATTAAAGGTCTTGGATCTTGTAAACACAGGCATACAGTGCAGTCTTAGACAGCTACTTGAGTATGGATATTTCCACGCAGATCCTCATCCTGGGAATCTTTTGGCGACGCCTGATGGAAAGCTTGCTTTTCTTGATTTTGGCATGATGAGTGAAACTCCAGAAGAAGCAAGGTCTGCCATAATTGGTCACGTTGTTCACTTGGTTAATCGGGACTACGAAGCAATGGCTCGTGATTACTATGCTCTTGATTTTTTGGCTCGTGATGTGGATGTTTCTCCAATTATACCAGCACTTCGAGACTTTTTTGACGATGCGCTTAATTATACTGTGAGTGAGCTTAACTTCAAGACTCTAGTGGATGGTCTGGGAAACGTTTTGTATCAATATCCATTTAATGGTGAGATAACGCTATCCTGTTATTTACTTCTCATTTCATCTACTATGCTTTTTTATCGCTATTGTTTAGTCATCTGGACATTGGATCCTTTTTTTTCCCCTTTTGTTTGGCCGGTGGACATTAGATCCAGAAACGAAAACATATATCTTGTGGCATACAAGTGTTTAGTTATAATAAACAGAAATAGAACATAAAATAATTTGTTTTCATTTCCATAAATGCAGACTATTTATTTCTACACTTTCTTTCCCTGTGGTCTGACTCTGACGGCTTGTCCATTTTTTGGCAGTTCCTGCCTACTATGCATTAATATTGAGGTCTCTCACTGTTCTTGAAGGCTTAGCGCTTTATGCTGATCCTAATTTCAAGGTTCTTGCTGCTTCATACCCATATTTTGCCAAAAGGCTCCTAACAGATCCAAATCCTTATCTTAGAGATGCACTTATTGAGTTGCTTTTCAAGGATGAGAAGTTCAGGTATGCATTCTGCTGCTATCTTAAATACTTATACTTTCGTTATACTTGGGGATGTAGCATGTTTAGTATAAATACACGTGAATATCCATTAATCTATTCAAGTTCAGGTGGAGTAGACTTGAAAACCTGCTGGAGCAGGGTAGAAAAGACAGAGATTTCACTGCTAGAGAGGCTCTTCAACCTGTCCTGAAGGTACTATTGAGTCCAGATGGTGAGGAGCTCAGGATTTTGGTTATCAAAGAGGCTGTCCGTGTGACTGAAGCTTTTATCCTTAGCTCTATATCTGATTCATACAACTTCCTTCCTGACTTTTTGCGAATCCTTATTCCTAATGGCAATGCAAGTGGACCCCTTGTGATGTCAAGTGCTGAAATGGAAAGCTTGGTGGAACTTAGAGATCAAGTGCTTAGGGTATGGAGACTTCTCCGATCCTCCAATGATTTTGATCCATCTCTTTTGCTGCCTATAGTGCAGGTAAGAGTCATCATTAGCCACACCGTCTGCAAATTATGTTTTTTCATACCCCTCTGCCTACTATTACTCACTACTCAATTGTTAGATTTGTTTAAATTAATGATATTATAATTATAAATGATGGACATATGTGAGCTTATTGGTCAGTCAATGTTAGTTTGGTATACTTTTTCTTAAACAATGTATAAATGCCATTCTATAATAAATTGCAACTTTGCAAGTGTGTCAGTTTATGACAACATTTTAATGTTGACCTTTCTTAAAACAAGATCATTTTGTGTGAATGCGGGAACATGGCTAATGGATCATAGTATTTGTTAATTGCCTAATATGTTGATAAAATAAAATTGAGTTCTTTATATAAATTAGGATCAAAATTATAGTATATTATCAATATAGTAGTTTAGCTAAACTTCTAGACATGCCCATTGAATCCTAAACTAATTTTGAAAACTCATAAATATTTTATTCAAAGCATATTTGAAACTGTCAGATAGAATTTAATTTATTCTTAGCCACTGAAAATTTTTGATTGAATTTAACTCGAACTACATGTTTTTAACCATGCAAAAATTACACGAGACAGATACTTCAACAGCCTGAGGCACGCATTATTGGTGGACGTGTCGTGGGTGGAATCACCCAACGTCTTGCAGCACGATTTCTGCAGCAGGTACTTCGAACTCAAGCCACAGTTTCTACATAAGACTTTACCGCTCAACTGGTCTAAAGTTAAGGCATGTATACTATTTATATGTACTACTTCTTTTCAGCCTTCTATTTACTACTTTGCAAATTAAAAGATAATGGTTCTTCATATATTAAACAAGAAAATGGGAATTTGGTTTTTTGACTAAGAACGTAACAAAGGAGTAATGGTAGGAAAAGAAACAAAAGTTGGAATTCATGATGATTTACAAGATTCATGATATATATAATCTCTCAAAAGTGGTATTGTTACTAATGTTCAGGGATAGGGTTTGTACTTTGTGTTGATGAATAGTTGTTATCACCAAAGGGTTATGTACTGAAATATATGGTATTTCTGAACTCTGATTAATGGATTTGTCCAGAAAGAACATAACATGTTTCCTGGATCACTTATGGAATGTTTAAATACATGAATATCTTATCCATGGTCTTGCTTAGATGATATTTTAGAGGAGTCTTCTAAAACACTGCAAAGAAGAAAAGTATTATATATATGAAGCTTTCTCTATTCATTATATATAGTCGTTTTCTTGTTCAGCTGTGAAATGATAAGAACAGAGGGAACCCTAAGTTAACTATAAAAGATATTGGAATATCTTATCGTTAATGTAAATAGCATCTATATCATTATAGGTTATTGTTCTATCATTATGAGCCATTAATGCCTATGCACTTTACTTATGTATATATACCCTTTCTTGATTGTGAATAGACAAGCAATTTAGTCAACAATTATTTACTCTTCTACATGGGATCAGAGCTGCCATATTCGTATTTTGTTCAAATTATTTTGGCTTTTGTTCCCTTTTTGTTCTTCACGACAGATGTAACAATCATTTAGGGTTCCTAGACTCCGTCTTTTTGAAACACGAGCCTGCCAGGGAGGTTCAAGCAGTGTGTGTGTGTGTGAACAAATATTAAGTGCTAAGAATATAGTTTTATGATACTATATTTCAGCTTCCATTATCATTTTTTTAAACCTCAGTTTGAATTGAATTGGCAGTTTAGTGAATTATCAACAGCTTAACATTTGAGATCCTCATTCTCTCAGGTGATTATGGGGATGAAGTACAGAAACAGGACTTCCATTTTACAAAAAGAATATAGTTAGTTGATTCTTGGCAAAGAATTGTTTGATTCTCTTTTTGGTGTTGTTGTACCCCTTAGTTTGTTCCAAAGTTGTATATATTCTGATTATTATGCTACTGTGGTATATTTTACAACGATAGTTGAATATAGCAATTGTAAAGGCTTCTGGTCCTGGCTTCATTCGGTGTTGTTGTCATTTTGCATCTACAAGTTAGATAAGCTTTCTTGTCTCGACAGTAAGTTTATTTTTTTTGTATAAAAATAATTATTTTATTTTATTTTATTTTCACAATATAGAGTTTTAAGAGGAGACAAGCAGCCATGACATTTTTTTTTTTTTTGAGCCTTGCACAAATGGCTCTGTTTGAGGTGTAAGAGTACGGACCAATTTGATTATATAGGCTGGCTCATTGTGTTACGAATGGAATGGGTTGGGTTGGGTTGGGCCAACTCATTTTAAGGTTTTAATTTGGTCTCTCAATTTTGTAAAATATCTTCCTAGTACTCTAACATTATCACCTTTAGTTTCAAATGATATAGGTTTAATAATCTTTTATCCTTTAACTTTGCCCTTATTTTAGTTTTACTGGTTTCTTAAGAGTAGAGCTGGGAATGTAGGTTGGCCTGTATCAACTTGCGGGCCACATGGTGCAAGTCTGTGCGACTCACACTTTTGCGGGCTAGCAAAATGCCAAACCTAACTCACAGCCAGCCCGTGTTTTTTAAATTGTTTTTTTTCCTATTTTCTCAAGATGGGTTAAAGTTCGAGACATATATATATATATATGAGTAATCAAATTTTCCTTCCTAGTATTAATCATTTCACTTATAAAAATTCAAAAACATAATCTATAATTTAAGAGATAAAGTTATCAAACTTTCCAAAGTTTACAAACAAAAAACATCAAATCATCATCAAGCAATTAAGATAGAATAATTTAGTTTAAAGGGGGAAGAAGGCTAAGATTTTTTTCCTTTGGGATTGAGAGGTATCGAGGTTTCTAATGTGGGACTTATGGGTTTCATAAAATTATCATAGTTTTTTAAAGAAAATTTGTGTGCACCAACCTGCCAACTCATGGGCTACATGGTGTGTTCATGTGCGGCCTGCACTTTTGCCAGTTGGGAAACTCACAACCCTAACCCTAGCCAAACCCACGGGCTAGCGTGTTGAGCTTGTATTACCGACTCCACTCAAGATGCAAAATTGTCTAAATTTTTATTAAATTATAGGAACTAGTACTTTAAACAGAATGAAATTTGAAGGATCAAAATTCAGGAAAAGTAACAAAATTCCACCCCTATTTCCAATCCCTCCCTCCTTTCCGTTGAACTAAATAGATCCTTATACCAAACAAATCCTAGAGGTAAAATATACACCCATCTCATTCTTTTCTAAATATAATTATAGCATGCATCTTGAGCAAAGTTAGTCATCCTCTATAATTAACTTAAAAAAATGCTAATAGTTCCTTTCAAGTACTCCATGGAATCTTTCTAGGGGTGTTTAAATCCCGGGACGGGATTGAGATCACCCATTCCCGGTTCCCATCCCGGGGGTTGCCTGGGACTGGGATGTCATTCCTGGTCCCGGTCCTAGGAAAGTCCTGGGACAACCGGGACCGGGAATTCCCGAGACCGGGATCGGGAATTCCCGGTTTTAGTAATATAATTATATTAGTTAAATTTTTTTATAATCTAGTGTTTAAAGTGATTATTTAACACCTAATAAGGTCATAAAAATCACACAAAATTGAGCTAGAATTAAAGAATAACATATTATTATTAATATTATTATCACATTCATCATTTTTTTTATTATCTTTATACATTATATAGTTAGGATTTGTATCACGATATATACTATTTAACTCTAACTAACTATGTGATATACATTTTATCAAATGATAAATTAATTTATGGGGTAAAAAATACAAAAATAAAATAATAACTTATTTTTTAAGGGAAAAAAAACCGGGACTGGGAATTCCCGGGATCACAAGGTGTGATCCCGGTCCTGGTCCCGGCCGGGACGGGAAATTCCGGGGATAAAATGTCCGGGATCAGGCCGGGACAACTGGGATCGGGATACTTTGAACACTTCTAAATCCTTCTTATGAGAACTTGTAAGTTGTAGCCCCTTCACATGAAATAAAGAGAGATGAATAAAAAATAATTAATTTGGCCTGAAAATAAAATAATTTTTTGATTTTGACAATATTAAAATAGAACATTTTTTTTATTATAATCTGTTTATAGTTATTGACTTTAAATAAGGGTACCAATGAAAAAGTATAATTAAAACTCTACAAGCTACTTTTAAAAATGACTACCCATTATACAGATTGACGAAATGAGGAAGTGGGATTGGGAAGTAAAGTTTACACATGTTACAAGAGATAGGAACGCGGCTGCTGATGCAATGGCGAAAGACGGCATAGCTACGACTTCTTACTATGACTGTTGCCCAACTTTTGTTCGGGCACTGTGGGCAAATGACTGTATGGGAATTAATCCCCACTGAGTTTTAATTTATTGAATGGGTGAACACCCTCTATTTTCATCAAAAAAAAAAAAAAAAAAGACTACCCATTTCTTATTAAAAGTGCACACCATTTATATTTGTACTTTTTATTTCCAAGCACATTAATGTATAATTATAAAATGAACGAGTTGACCTCAAAGGAATTATAAAAATGAGAAAAGTCGTAGCATGGGAAGAAAGTTCATTAACATCTCGTCAAAAACAAAAAAAGACTGCCCAGTGCCCAGGACTTTTTTTTTTTTTTTTTTTTTTTTTTTTTGGGAATTGCATTTAGTTTCCGGCCAGGAGAAAATATGAAAAATGATCAATTGAAATCTCAAAATTGTATTGAAGTTCCATAAGATTTTTTTGTAATAAATTTCAATCATGGACCTTTTAAAGGATTCCTCTGAACTTGTCAATTGACGCCACTGGACTTGTCAATGACGCCACGAGACTTATCAATGACACCCCCTGGACTTGTCATTAACGCGTCCATAGACTTATTATCAGAATTGGAATTTATTGTAAAAAAATTTCACATGACTTAAATAAAATTTTAAAATTTCAATGAACTACTTTTTCATATTTTCTCTTCTAGGACCTAAATGTAAATGTCCTTTTTTTTTGGTCGAAACAGTGCCCAGGATATTTTAATATCATGATATATATCTTCAGGGTCCAAGATTCAATAACGTAAATAAAATTTTCCGAAAAAGAAAATAATGTGAAAATAAATTGTTGGATCAATTTTTTTGGGAAAAGTAAACTTAAATACCATATGAATTATGAAAACTCTAAAAAGTTTGTTAACACATAAAAATAATAAATAGGTCTCAAGAAAGAAATTTGGGGTTTTGAAATGTTGTGATTTTATCAAAATGCTTTCCAAGGATTTTTTTAGGAAAGGAACCTCACTTGGTGCCCGTGCTCCATCGCCGCTGGAGCTTTGCTGGCTGGCACTACCATGCCAACGGGGGCTGGAACTCCGGTGACACTTAGAATAATGAGATGAACTATTTGGGTATTGACATTGACTACTTGAGCTCCCTTAGCTCTATCAGGCGTCATTGACCAAGGTACTGAAAACCGGACCGGATATTGAATTGGTCGGGGTATTGGGTTAAGGGTCAGTGGATTAGATATGAGTCAAACTGGAGCTAAATAGGGGCTAGACCGATGAGGAAGTAAAGATTTCAGGCTTATTTATATGAAATTATATATAAAATTAATAAAAAACCATTTAAAAAAAATAAGAAGAATGCCTTGAACTGGATCGGTTGGACCTTCGGTTCGCCAATTCACAGGCTGAACCGGTTGGTCTGGTCCGATTTTAAATACTCTGTCATTCATAAGTTGAATAAAGACAATGACGACTTGAATATAGGGATTGACAACTTGCGCTTCTCATGTTGCGAACGGCTATATTGAAGTTGTCATTGCTTTATTTAACTTGTTGACGACGTTTGATAGGGCTAAAGGAGTTCAAGTGGTCAATCTCTATATTAAAATAGTTAATCCCATTATTCAAGTTGTCACTAGTGCTCTAGCTGTGCTGGATGCTCGCTGGCAAGGTGATGTTAGACGGCAAAGGCGGCAAGGGTTCTTTACTTTGAAAAAAAAAAATCCTTAAGGAATATTTTAATAAAAACACAACATTTCAAAATCTCATGTTACTCGCTTAAGACCTATTTATCATTTCGGTGTGTAAATACACTTTTGGGCTCGTATTTATCTCGAATTTGCCCTATTATTTTCTACTGGTCACTGCGTTTTCTGTCGATAGGATGGAGCCTTATCAGAAATGGATTTTCCAATTCGAATGAAACAGAGGAGCCATGACTATAGTTGCCGTGGCACCGCCTTCTTACTCCGTGGCATCGCCGGATCCCTCAAAGATACCCGAACGCAAAGGCAGTAGCCTAGGAACAAGAAGCTCCTTTAGTGGCCGAAGTAGCCTTCGAAGTCTGAAGCTAAAACCTCGAGCTCCTCTGACCGATACTACCCGGAGCTCCGCCATGCCTGCGATCAGAGATGGGCCCTCTTCCATCAAGATCCGTGCATTTCCCGCTGACCAAGCTGAAGACTTGCAAGCTGAGGCCAGAGCCATGCCATGTTCGGTCAATGCCTCTGTCTTTAGCACTCAGCTCCTTGCCGATAAATATGGGTCTCAACCATTTAAGGTATTCTCCTATGGGAACCTTATTTTGTTTGATGAATTCCGATGAATTTTCCATTTGTCTCTTCACAAATAATTTTTTCGGTTTTAGTTGTGTTTTTTCCCTCAAAACGCCTCAGCTATTGAGACTGGGCCTTCATCTACTTGCGTCCAAAATTTAATCTGAATCGAGAATTGTCAAACAATTTTGAAAAATGCCTTATGTTAGGTTTGGTGTTTCATCTCGTATGTAGGTAGAATATTTAAGAATTTTAATCATGGAGTGAATAAAGTTAATGAAGTCATTTGGGGAGGACCGAATTGACAGTTCACCTATCCTGGAACTGAAGTTCCATGAAAATTTCAGCTCTTTTTACTTATCATTGTTTATAGGCGGAATCGGGTATTGTAGGTTGATTCGACCCTTTTTTTTGTAAATAGGTGTTGGGTGGGAGCGTGGAAACTCTTTCCGATCGGACATTCAAGCTCCTCCAACACCAGCCATCGCTTGACCTCCTATCCAAATGCAAAAGCATTCAAACCCTCAAACAAATTCACTCGTATACCATCAAGACTGGCCTCTACAATAGCCCGTTGGCACAAATTAAGCTCATCCAATTCTGTGCTGTTTCGCCTTTTGGCGATCTCTCTTATGCTCTCTCTTTGTTTCAGTCCATTGAAAAACCAAGCTTGATCATGTGGAACACAATAATTCGAGGTCACTGGTTGAGTTCCTCTCCAATTTTGTCCATACAAGTTTATGCTTGTATGATGAATTCAGGCGTTGAGCCAAACTCTTATACTTTCCCATTTCTTCTCAAGTCTTGTGCTAAAATCAAGGCTATCTGTGAAGGGAAACAAGTACATGCTCACATTTTGAAACTTGGGTTTGCATCAGATGCTCATGTGCATACTTCACTTATTACTATGTATGCTCGGATTGGGGACTTGGATAATGCTAGATTGGTTTTTGATGGTAATATTGTACATGATGCTGTTTCTTTCACAGCATTGATCTCTGGGTATCTGTTAAAGGGTTATGTGGATGATGCTCGGCAGTTATTTGATGAAATTCCAGTGAAGGATGTAGTGTCATGGAATGCCATGATTGCAGGCTATGCCCAAAGTGATCGCTTTGAAGAAGCACTTTCTTGCTTTCGTGAGATGCTAAAACCAAATGTGTCCCCTAATCAGAGTACTTTGGTGACTGCTCTTTCTTGCTGTGCTCAATCAGGATCATTGGAATTGGGAAAATGGATAAGCTCTTGGATTAAGGAACATGGGCTTAGTTCAAATCTTCAGTTAACCAATGCTCTTATTGATATGTATTCGAAGTGTGGTGAGATTGATACTGCTGGAGAATTATTTGATGGGATAGTTGGAAGAGATGTGATTTCTTGGAATGTTATGATTGGTGGTTATTCTCATATGAATCTATACAAAGAAGCCTTGTCACTCTTTCATATCATGCTTAGATCAAACATAAAGCCTAATGACGTGACTTTTTTGGCTATTCTTCCAGCATGCACTCACCTAGGTGCTCTTGACCTTGGCAAATGGATTCATGCATATATAGATAAAAACTTTAAGAACACAAGCAATGTTTCTCTTCAGACGAGTCTCATTGACATGTATGTGAAATGTGGTTGCATTGAGATGGCAGAACAAGTGTTCAAAAATATGAAGTATACTACTGTTGCTTCATGGAATGCAATGATATCAGGCTTAGCCATGAATGGACATGCAGAAAAGGCTCTAAAGCTCTTCTTTAGAATGGCCAATGGGGAACTCCAACCTGATGACATCACATTTGTTGGAGTTTTATCTGCCTGTAGCCAAAGTGGTTTGGTGGATCTTGGATGCCGGTATTTTGAATCAATGGTCCAAAATTATAAAATTGTACCAAAGCTTCAGCATTATGGATGCATGATAGATCTCCTAGCTAAAGCAGGGAAATTCGAAGAAGCAAACAATCTGATTAAAAATATGGAAGTGAAGCCAGATGGAGCTATCTGGGGTTCTCTGCTTAATGCATGTAGAGTTCATGGACATATTGAGTTAGGTGAATATGTTGCTGATCACCTCTTTAAATTAGAACCTGAGAATACAGGAGCATACGTGCTTTTATCAAACATATATGCAGCAGCCGGAAGATGGGATGATGTAGCAAGAATAAGAACTAGATTAAATGACAGAGGAATGAAGAAAGTTCCTGGTTGCACCTCCATTGAGATTGATAGTTTTGTTCATGAGTTTCTTGTGGGTGACAGAAGTCACCCCCAGAGTGAAAATATCTATGAGATGTTGAATGAGATAGACAAGCTTTTAGATGCCTCAGGTTTTGTTCCCAATACATCTGAGGTACTGTACGACATGGATGAGGAGTGGAAAGAAGGGGCTTTGAGCCAACATAGTGAGAAGTTGGCTATTGCCTTTGGTTTGATAAGCACAAAGCCTGGGACAACAATTAGGATTGTGAAGAATCTCCGGGTTTGTGGAAATTGTCACTCGGCTACAAAGCTAATATCAAAGATCTTCAATAGGGAAATAATTGCAAGAGATAGAAACCGGTTTCACCATTTTAAAGATGGTGTGTGCTCCTGTAATGACTACTGGTGAAAATTTGTCCCTTGGGGGCATAACAAGTGCAGATAGAGAATTGGACGATTCCACGTCATGTAAGTTGGTGATGGGTTAGATGAAACACACTATCCAAATTTATTGCTACATTTGTCTTGAAATAAAGAAGTTGAAGAACTTAGGAAAAAATTGGGAGCTTAACTGAATTGTGTTTTGAGAACCAGAACTTTATTCCGTTTAATACATCATTTTGTTATTTGTACGTCCATCGGTTGAATGGTGGTGTCCTAGAGACAACAAACTCTACAACTGTACAACAAGGTATTCTACTTACGGGACCTCATTTTGGTCGTCAAATGCAGGTGGATATTGTCAGGAAAATGTGGGCCTATTACTTATTGAGAATAGCAATACTACAGCCAACTTCTATTGTTCTTGTCTCATCATATTTCTGAGATTTATTGACCAAAACATATGCAAGAAAATACCCAACATTCAGCAGCAACAGGCGCTTCATTACACTTTTCATCACTTGTACACTTGAACATAGTAGCTAAATAATCCCAACGTGTTACATAAGGCAGATATTGTACAATTGTTCGGTTTTCTGCAATTTTTTCCATCCCTCTATGTAAATAACCCAATATTGGTTCACAATCAATAACATCCTCACCATCTAGAGTAACAATAAGTCGAAGAACACCATGCATTGATGGGTGGTGAGGACCCATATTGACTATCATGAGGTCGTTTCTTGTAGCTGGGGCATTCATAGGTTTTTCCTCGGTTCATTCTTCCATGAATTGCTTAAAACAAAAATGAGTTCATCAAGATTCAAGATCTAATAAATTGAATAATTCAAAATGACTCTTCAAATTAATTAGTTTGTGGCTCCCGAATATCCAACTGATTGATTAATTTTTTATAACGTATTCCATTTTTCTTTGACAAATAAGACTGGAGTCGTTTCCGTTTTCCTAGAATTTTACGTAAACCCCTTTGAGATAAATAGTCTTTTCTGTGCAATTCCAAATGTGAAGTAAGTCTTCGTATCTTATTGGTGAAATTGAATACTTGAAATTCAATCGATCCCGGGTTTTCTTCTTTTTTTTTTCTTGTGAAATAACGGATATAAATGATTTTTTTACCATAAAAAAATGAAAGCTTGTCTTCCCCCCCCCCTTTTTTTATTTTATAGAGTCTAGATATTTTTATTGATCAGTAATAATAATGACACTCATTTTCAATTTAGTATATACAATAATCTTAATTTTCTTAAGAGTTCCTGATTTTTCAAATAAATTTTGATTAATCAACCCAATTCAAATAGGTATACAAAAAATACTATATTTATGCATTCACAAAAGCAAAATTGTAGACTTCAAATAAGAAGATTCAGTTATAGATCTAATGGGTAGGATATATCATTGAATTAGTATCGTGCCTCAGAATAGAGGGTAAGACAATCTGTATGTGCATCTATTTGTTTTCACATATCAGATATGTTACGAGAAATAGAAAAAAAAAAAGAAAAATGTAGATTAACTAATTTTCAATCGGGGATACATATATATCCTTACCATACTGAAACGGCTGCCATTATTGGTATCAAACCAATAGCGATTCATACAAGCTAAATCTTCTAATCGATAATTTGGCCAAAGAAAGAACTTTAAATTAATTAGTTTTTTTATCTCTATCAAGATCTTTACTTGTAGCCAAAACTTGACAGCAATTATTCACTTTATTCTCATTGTAAAATGCCTTATTTCTATGCACACTATTTCTATTCTTAGGATTGAAACAAATTAGAATTCTCAATTCTCTACGACGTCTAGCGGATAAAATATTTTCAGGAACAAGCAAATCATAATTCTTTTTTTCTTTATTTTCAGTCAGCTTTTGATCTCTTGTTCTTGTAATGGATTTCTTAATAATTTGGTGCTTTCTCTTATGAATAAACGAAGGGCCTATGATTTGATACATATTAAATTGTTCATGGTTTCTTCTAGACAGATGAATTGGTTCGATACTCAATATTCCATTTTTTTATCAATTCCGTATTTTTATTCAATTCTGTAAGAGTGAAATCCTTCTGATTCTAAATTTTCATAATATCTAGACTTAGTTCTCCTCTTTGAATAGAGGCTATAGTAATCTCTTTTATATTTTTCAGTCTAAGCAGGATACAATATACTTGGATATTATTTATTATTCTTTCATTTAAGCAATGATGCCAGTTCAATTGAGAAGGTAAATACCCTCTTAGGAAGCAATTAAGTTCTGCTTCGGTGTTGTTCGTGTATCTATCTTTTTTTACACCCTTTTTTATATCGGATCCTGCATAATCTTCTTTAACATCTTTTTCTTTCTTTGAAAGGGATGCTTCAAGATTTAGTCGACTTGCATATTCTGTTTTATTCTTTTCCGTGATCTTTTTCTTTTCACTAACATTTTGATTTACATTAAAATTCAAAAAAAGGAATTTGATTGGGATGATCCATGGGTTACTCGTATATGCATTATAAAATATCCAATTTTTAGAGAAGAAAAAAGATTCCCGATTCGCTATAGAACGATTTAGTATTTCTACATTCATTCCCATCCAATCAAAAATGTTTTTTTTTTATTGGCTGGGTTAATCTCTTGATGAAGCGTAAAATAATAATCGGTATCGATCGAACCCCCAAAATGCATTTTATTTCTAAGACAAAAATTCAGAATTCTCCAATCAAAACACTTTCTATCCAGATTTTTTTCCATATCTAGAATAGAATCTTCTACTATATAATTCTTGATAGGAATATCATCCGTCATATCCCATCTTTTTTACGCGTGTTGCAATTATAAGAAATCGCTTGGTTATTATTTGCTTGGAATGACGATCTATATCCATAAATATATGAGTCCTTCTTATCTGCATAATTAATAGATTTATATGATAAAAGATCATACCCATATTGTTTTTTCATTTTTTTTTTGATTTGTTAATGAGTCTATTTCTTGTTTTTTGTAAAGAATTAATCCGTTTTTTTTTCATATGAATGATATTTGGTTAAATCTTTATTTTGAGCCACATGGCGTTCATTCATTTTATTTTGCCATTTTGGGGATACAAATCTAGACCATCCATTCTGAGATAAATCGTATTGATAATGACCTTTTAACCAATTTGTCCATTGATTCATTACAGAATTGGGAGCGCTCTTATGTTTTAATTTGGAATGAGATATTCCTTGTACTCCAAAAAAATAATCCCTTATTTCATTCTTAAGAAAAAGAGGTGTTCCATGATATTCAAAAAGGAATCTTAATTTATACTTATCTAAGTTAATAACTTGGGTTTGTGATAATTTAAAAAATACATATGCTTGTGACAAAGAGGATATGTCACAAAAATTCTGTGAATTCGTATTCCTAATATTACAAATTGATTTTTTTATAGTAGAAATAAAGTGAATTAGACTTTGATCTTTTTTATCACTTCTTTTTCTTTCTTCATTTGCTTCATTATTGTAAATGTATTTATTAAGAACTTTTTTTTTGTTGATTCAAGAAAAAGTTGTACATTGATTTTGATTTTAGGAATATTAATGCTACATAGAAAGATATCTATATATACCCTTTCTATAAAAAATTTAAAAAAATAATGTGATTTGCGGAATAATCGAACATTTCTTTTGTGTAATATCTGCCAAATATTTTTTTTGTAATTCTAATCTTTTATCATCATAAGTTGTTTTCTTAGAACAAATATTTCTCTCTGAACCTTTTTTCTTGTCTTTTTGAAATTCTTCTATTTGTTTTATGATTTTCTTTGTTCTATCATTCAGATCTTTTATTCTTTTTTCTGTCAATGAGCAGTCTGTCCAATTAATAGATTGAATTGGAATGGCGGATTCGTAAATCATTGGATTACTCTTACTTTTTGTTGAATCTTTTTGAATTTCATTCAATTCATATATTCTTATTTTTATCAATTCTGATAATGATAGTTGTTTTCTTTTTTCTTTTAGAAATAGAATAATTTGGATGATCCATTGTGCTTTTTCTTTTGTGATATTTAGAAAGGATTTTGTTCTTTGAAAAAGATTCTTTTTCCAAATTCTTATTTTTTTAAGTTCTTTAAAAATGGGATCAAAAAACGAACGTCGGTTTCGGTTTCGGGGAGAAGAAAAGGGAAATTCTACTTCCATTCCGAAAACTGTAAAAAAGAAGAAATCCAAGTTTTTCACTTCTTTTTTCTTTGGATCCTTTTCCTTTTGAGGGGATCGTAGCTTAGATCTGTATATGTGCCAAGGTTTCAGACGAAAAGGAAAAAGGACCTTTATTTGAATACCCTCAGTTAGCCAGTTTTTCGGAAATTCTGTTTCGGATAATGGAACGCCATTATAGGTGCACTTAATATACATTTCTCTATTCCAATCCTTTAAATCCTTTGACCATTCGGGAGATTGAAATAATAGTATACGAACGATATTTTTAGTTATTATCAATGAGGGTAATAGAATATATTTTCTAATAATCCAGTGGGCTACTAATAAAAGACCTCTTATTGGTTGAGCATTTTGAGTGTTTTCCCAGGCTTCCGCTATTTCCATACGGTCTGCTTCCTCTTTTTTCTTAATCTCTTTTTTACTTTTATTTTCCTCTGTATAATCCGAAATTTTCAATTTTGTATTTTTCTTTTTCCACATCCAATTTAGAAAAAAGATTTTCATTGGCTCAAAAATCTCAAAAGAAAAGAAAGAGGATTTGTCAATTTTGTCCAAAAAAAGAGGAGAATGTGGACCTGCTTGAAGGATTTTCCAAATAACAGTTTTACGTCTTTGAACGCGTCTAGATCCTTTGATTATGTCTCGAGTAAAATCCTATTGTTGTGAATAATCTATTAAAGCAAATTCTTCTTTTCCATCAGAATTCTCAGTATCCTTGGGAGCCGTATAAACATCGGCATTCTCTGAGTTATCAGTATCAGTATAAATTACTATAGGTGGTTTGGGTCTTCTTGAACAAATCTCATAATCTTCTCTTTTACCATTGCTTTCCAGGTATTCGTCTTCGTCAATGAATTTGTATGACCATCGAGGAACTTTTTTACTGATTTCTTTTAGTCCAGTACATTCTTTTAGAATTGGTTTATCGTTCGCATTAGTTAGAATTTTGTCTAACGTATCAGTTAGCATTGCGTATAATAAGAATTCCATTTTTTTTAGCTTCGGAATCCATCTTTTCATGTTCAAGAAATAAATAAAGTCCTTTAAAATTTAAATTGGATACTGATTTTTCAGAAAATTGACTGATCAAGTTAAAAAAAATGAATTTCATTTGATAATGATTTTTTATCAAATCTATCTATTTTCTGTTCAAAGTCTGGATAATTAGTATTAGTATTAAGAAGGATGACGTGAATCTTATTTATCAAAATGTCGTTTTTTGTGTCAGTTTTATTCTTGATTGAGAATAAAAAACTTTTTTTGATTCGTCCACGATAGGGTCCGTTCAACAAAGGATCATATATTTTAGGTAAATATTTTTTAGTCTCATCATTACATAATCTAATCTTTTTTAATTATTGTTCTTAATGCTTTTGATTGATTAGCCACCTTTTGAATGATTCCAATATGCATGTTGAGACCGGACGGAGATGCATGTGTGTAGATCCTATAATTAAAACCATAACTTGCATATGAAATAGGAATATATTCATATAAGTTGTGTAGTTTTAATGAGTTCCATAAATCTTAATGCATAATTAATTGCTTAAATTCATATAGGAAATATTGGATTAGCAATTAATTATAGAATTGCTTGATCTTAAAAGAGGCTAGTAATTAAATTAGGGAATCTCGACTATCAATCATGTGAAATAAATTAGGCTAGAATAGATAAGTGATTCAATCAAAAATTTATTAAGTGAAATTTGACCCTTAAGGCTTTTTTCTTATAGTTGTTTTATATCATTTGCATTCATATTTAATCATTTTTAATTTTGTACTCTCAATCACCAACTAATCGATCAACTAAATAGAGTTAAAATTACTCATTTTGGTATTTAGTGATCAATCCTTGAGAGAACGATACTCTACTCATTTTTATATTACTTGTTTACGACGATGTACATTTTAATAGACCATTTACACTCGTAACATGCGACATGAATGAGTAATAACTCATCTATTATAAATTTGGAATTTTGGGATTTGACATTTGCCTGAGCAGAACCAAAAATCATTAAACCAGAGTAGCTAGGCTATTGGAAAGGATTTCAGGTAGTAACTCTATCTTTCATATACGATGTGATTGTTTATATGCTTTGTATTGCCATGTTATATTATATGAATTGTTTGTTACAATACCTAGCTGTATTGTGGGAAAATCACAAGTACCATTAGGGCAAGTGGGACCCAGCTGAGGTAGTGAGATAAGTACGGACAGTCAGTTATCTACTCTGGAACATTATAGCAAGTAAGAGTCAAATAGTTATTTGATCTTGAACAGTGTACATAGTGTGTCCAGTAGGGACAAACAGTCATTTGATCCTGAACGCTAAATCGACAGACATGTTTCTGTTACATTATATGGTGCATTGCATATTTATTTGTCATATTTTATATGATTGATTGTGTATTACTATTGAGATTCGTATGAATCTCACTCCTTTCCAAATATTTAAAAATTTATTCAGCAAGAGATAGGGGCTCAAGGGTAAGGAAGAAGATATCGGTAATTGAAGATATCGTACCTGTCCAAGCGGTAGTGTTGGTTATATGTAGTTTTTATGTTATTTTGGGTTCTGTAAATATTACATACAAACCCTGTGGGGATTCCTGTAATATAATCAAGTACTTTATATCAGTATGTTTATTCTATTTCTATTTGCCCATTCAGCTGTGCGTTAATACTATAATAAATGTCGAAATATTAAGAGGTTTGACAAATGATGGAAGGTGTAAGGGCACGGACGATGACAATGGAGGAGGCAGGACGGCACTGTGCTTATGATCTCGTGAGCTCTCCTTTTAGATATGTCGCCTATAGCGTCTTCCTGATGTCCCCAGCGTTGACGGCGACAAGTCTTTAACCATTTTGTTCTTTCTTCTCCTCCCCTCCATGGTAGCCATGATCTCCTTCTCTGATCTTCATTGAGGAGTACCAACTTCTTCTTTGTGATGATGGCGGACAACAATTTTGCAAAAACATGACAGCGACGGTGATGCCGATGAGAACAGTGACATCTCTCGCTCCATCTTCAGCGATTCTCCCTCAAGCTTTGATCTCTGTACACTTTAAATCTCCATACCCACTCTTCGATCTGCAAGCTCAGATCTCTAGCTTTGATCTCCATCTCTTTGAATCTCTTCATTGAGGATGCCGTCAAGTTCAGATCTTACAGGAGGCGTGGCGATTATGTGGCTTTTGGTCCTCACTTCTTGATCTTTGTTTTTTTTTTTTGGTTTGAATTGATTTTTAATATTTGTCTGGATTTGATTTATACTCAATGTTGTTAAGATTGATTTATGGTTGAGTTTGTATATGATTTATCTGACAATAGTGGTGGACAATTTTCAGTGAGGATCCAGTGGCATGGAGACACTAGCCTCTCAAAAACTAGTGTGTGGTTCTATTTTCATTTTGTGTGTTTCTCCTTGTTAGTCCAAGTATACTTTGGGTTCTAGGCGTGATAAATATTTAGCTGAGATGGTCTGGATGATGAAGTTAGTTGTGATTTCTGGGGTCTAATTAATGAACTTTACTGGAAAGAGATTTAATTGTTGCTGAGAAGTGAAGTATATAGTAATTGTTTAAACTCATCATTATCTTACCAAGATCTTGGTTAGAAGATGAGTTTAAAGGATTCTTAATTAAAAGAAACTTAAAAATTAGAAAAAAAGTATTAAATCTTTTGTGAAGTTTATCCATTTTTTATGTATGAGTCTAAGCTAATATATGAGTCCCAGCTGAGAAACCTGATGGCAAGAGTCGCAAAAACTTTCATGATAAACAAAACAGATAAAAATTACCTAGATTAAATTGGAATAATTCTTTTGGTAGCAAGAGTTAGTAGATATTATTTTGGTTCTAATTGTAAAACCTTAACTTAATTTATCTACTTCTTAATTTTATAATTTATTTCTAATTCCTATTGATTACACATATTAAGAGAGTTTCATCAAGGAGTAGTTCAAATGCAAATGATTAAAGATGGTAAATGTAACACATTTTTATAAATAATGAACTTAACTAATTTCTTTGATTTTTGTGGACTAATTATTTCGTTTTTTTTTTTATTTGATCAAGGGTTACTCTTTTGAAAGTTAGAATGCAAAGGATTTTTGAATTTCCCAATAAATACGTTTTTCAGGATTTGAACATGTATTCTCCTTCATATGGGGTATGATTGCTACCTCAACTAATAGCTTATTAGTTATTAAGTTCTTATATTTAGAAAGATAGGAAATAAAACGGTATGCATATACAAAACATGAGCAAATCGATGGGGCAAACTTATAAGGGCATTGCATTTCAATGAGGACAAAGGGTGCCGAAGGAGAGACTGAGTTGTTGGGTTTAGAGAGACAAAGGCACTCATAACCAGTTGCGATTATCAAGAATGAGCCCGAACCACTCCACATTAGCACACAAGTCCAGATTGTCCTCCTTGTTCCATTTCCAAGATGATACTATTTTTTTTGCTCTTTGATCCCAATTAAGGTTATACTCAAAAAATTATATTCCCTCTATCTTATTTATAGGAGCTTAATAACTAAATTACACAGTTTAAAAAAACGGTTAAAATTAGATAAAAATAATAAGTATGCCTTTATTTATGAGGGGCAAATATGAGAGGAAAATAAAGTAAATATAAATATCATCAACTTTTTAATTAATGTAATACATATAATTAATGAGGTGTAAAAATGAAAAAAAAAATTATTAAATGTTCATACAACTCTTTTCGAGTTCTTATAAAAAGAACTAAGACAATTCAAATTTTAGATTCTTATAAAAAGGATGAAGGGACTACTTCCTATAGTCCTTTCTATAAGAAACAATATCTCTTATATGAGTGATCTTTAATATAAGAAACAAATATTTTTTGTATGGAAGTTTAAACTTGTCTCCCTCTGTCTTCCACTATTACATATATACCACTCATTATCATTATTTTAACTGTCCATTAATATTTCCTCAATAGTTTTTTTCCCAATCAAATCACGTACACAACCCTCTAAAGTAGATTGATCGTATTAGTCATAGAGATGAAAATAGGTGAGGCTTTAGTCAAATATGCCAGAACATGAAATGGGAAAGTAAAACATAAGTCTAGGTATGAACATGTAGGTTTATTTTTAAGCTCAAGCTTGACCCGTTAAAAGGCCTGATATAGCCTGAAGCATATTCAAAGGCTTAGTGGCCATATAGGCCTCAAAAAAACCTATAATATATATCAGGCATTGAAGACCCCAAGAAAGCTTTTCAGTTTAAATGTAGGCTTTTAATAGGCTTCAAAGCCTATATATTTATAAGTTATAGGTTTTAAATAGGCTTTGAGCTTATTTAAAACCTATATATAATTCAAATAAAATATGATTTAATAACATTATTATAAAGGGTGTATAAAAATAACAATTATTATAAATAATTACTTTTTCCGGTCCTATTTATAACAGCTTAATAACCAAATTATGTGATTTACGAAAGAGGTTAAAATTAATGAAAAATAATAAGTATGTTTGAAATAAACTTTTTTTCCCTCCAAGTATGCCCTTATTTATGAGGGGCAAGTAAGAGAGAGAAATAGAGTAAATATAAGTATTACCAACTTTTCATTAATACAATACATATAATTAATAAGAGGCACAAATGAAATAAAAAACTCATTAAATATTCATACAACTCTTGTCGAGCATTTATAAAAACGAGTAAGACAATTCAAATTTTGAGCTCCTATAAAAAAAAACTAGAAGGAGCACTAAATATATAGGATGTAAAATTGAAGTCTCAAAAAAAAAAAAATTATCCCACTGAAATATAACATTTACAATAGTCCAGCAAAATAATAAAACAACCAAAATATCATGGAATGACAGCATCACCATGAACTGAAAATTAAACACAACAGTTGCTTCAAAGTTTCAATATAATCTCTTCGCGTCAAAGTTTCGATGTAATCTCTCTTCGTGGTCTTAATATGATGAAGACATCTCTCCACTACCGATTGAGAAATGTCCAATGGATGAAGAGATAAAAATTGTTTCCTGATGCATATAATTTGCAAATGCACTGCTCCCTCAATTAAATTAGATTGATGGGTTAGTTCTCAATCAAATATTCAAAAAAAAAAAAAAAAAACTTCAAATAAAATAAACCAAAGCAAAAGAAAGATCATAAGCCATGTAATAGAACCTGGAAAAGCCAACTCCTTCCAATGGGTTTGTCTTCATTCAAATAAAATAATAAAACCAAAAAAAAAAAAAACATCTAAACAAAAAAAACCAAAACCAATATGCCAATCCCAATATATAGAACCTCAAAAGAGATAACTCATAAGGGGACCACTTTCAACTTTTTTCTTGTGGGTTTGTCTCCATTCAACCCTTAATTACACATAATTATATATAAGGCTGAACGCAATTTTGTGGCTAGTTTCTCTGGGTATGCATAGTTGCGTCCTATGATGCATAATAATCTCAAGTTTTATCTCCGTCAAGTCACCATAAGATTGTTCATTAACTAATAGTTAAAATTTGTTGTTCTTTGATCATCAGCGGAGCAGACTGAGAGACTTCACTATTATATATGTGTCTATATTTAACGGTTATTTTTACCAACATTTAACAGTTTTAATCATTAAATATCGTAGCGTTCAATATTTATATATAACGTTTTTTAACAGTTAAATATTGGACACTATTTTATGGTTGTTCAAATACAACCATTATGTATATAGCACTATATTTAACGGTTGTAAGACTGATTGTTAAATATATCCGTCTATATTTAACGGTTGTTTAATTATAACCTTGAAAGATGTTGTATAATACTTAACGGTTAAAATTATGAATGGTAAAGTATTTGTTAGTAGAGGAAGGGGTTTATTTGACAGTTATTTGAAAAAACTGTTATATATGTATAATATTTGATGGTTATTGGCGAATAACCATTAAGTATTTATGACAATTTTTTTTAAAAAAAATTGGGGGCCTCACTTTCAATAAGCCTCCATATGCATATTATATACATATGTACATTGCAAAACCAATTACAGATCCGTTACAGAAACTAAAGTACTGCGCATTATAGAAACCAATTATAGTCATTAAAAAGCACATATATATATAACTGTACATTACATAAACCAAAAGCTAATCCAAATTACCAACCAAAAGCAAATGAGTTTGAGAAAAAGAGAAAAAAAATAAAAACCAAAAGCAAGAACCAAAATAGAAGCCAAAACCAAATCTGAACTAGCTAAACTAAGAACCTAACATACACTTAAGCAAAAAATGGTACTCTATAGCTAACTCCATTATGCTCCCATCCATTGACGATAAACTATCATAGCCAGCTCTTCTATGACTTCTTCAATTTGTCCGAGGGAATATTGCTTAGAAAACCTATCCTCAAAGTACTATACGCAAAACAAAGTGTGTTAAAAGATATATGACTTGACTTTTAATTTAACTTAAACACACATACATGCATATATATACGTACATACATTAGTAATAATTGAGCTAGGATTGTGGGTGATTATGTCCTTTATGAACTTCATGACACAGTACCCATAATAAGAGCTTTAATTAGGTTGCCATGGACACTATAAACAAACAAATGAAATGTGTCAGTCTAACACAAAATGGTAAGTATTGGTGAATTACGGCTAAGCGCTTCCATTTGTAAACAGAAGCAATGCCTTTGCCTTTTAACAAGAGGAAGTTGAGCCCTTCATCCATGGCGTAATAGTAAACAACTCTGATGAGATAAATCACAATACTAAATTATAACACTAAATTCATAATAAACTCTAACAGGACAAAAAGAAATTAAAGCACTAAATTTAAATTTATCAACTTACTCATTGAAAACCTCGACTATCTGTGGTCGATTGTCTACATCCCCATGAACCGAATGAAAGTGCCAAATCCTTTGCTTGAAAGGATTTAGCATGATGAGAATCTAATGACCCCTAAGTATAATAAACTTAATGAGAGCAAAACTGAGAAAAAACATAATGAGCATCCAATTTAATCAAATAATATACTTTGTTTTTTGGTATTAAAGATGCCTTAGACCCAATAACTAAAAACTGTACATTCAGCTCACATCTCTTAAAACACCCATGTTCAGACATGTGTCTTCCTTGTACTTCCAGTTCAGCTAAAAAATCTTGTCTCTCTCCAATTGAGTCCTCACCATCTCTGGAACTTCATCCCAAATCACTGTGTCCTTGTTCAAGTTTATGCTCAATTTAGCAAGCAAATCTACACAATAGTTGGACTCTCTTCCTATTTTGCAGATCCTAACCTTCCAATTCCTCTCTATCATCTCAAGAATTCAATGTTGCACACCATTAAGGAATTTCAAGTCTTCCTTCCCTTTCAGCTTCCTAGCCACAATCTCGGAATTTATTTCAACCACAACATTTCGAATCGAAAGCCTTTTTGCCAAGCCAATTCCAACCCTTGTAAAACCCCCTAACTTTCTGCTTCCACCACACTGTAGAAACCAAACCTTTGATCAAAACCACAAAGTCACTCCCCTTCTTCATTTCACAATACTCCACCGTAAATCGCCGGACTTAGGTCACCTTAACATGCACCGTCTGAATTAATTTTGACTCAACCTAACTCTGGTGGTTTCTACTTTTCTAAGGATGATAATGAATCTGGCTTTAATAGCTCCACCACTCTTTTAGCTTCCATAGCTCAGTTGCTAGGTGCCAAATTTTTGTACTACCTCTCTATAATCAAGGTTGGGATCACAAAACACTCTAGAATTTATCTGTTTCAACAAAAGCCAACAGCTCACACCAAAAATAACATTCCAAGGTATGCCCTTTAATTTTTCTTTTGGATTCAAGATTAGATTTAATCCATACTGAAAGTGGTTGTATGGAAAATTGTTGTTATATATGGTGATTTATCAAGGCCTCCAACCATACTTTACTTGTCTCCTCTCAATCCCTAGCAACATGAATTGTAGTTTTTGCACTACCACATACTTCACATAAGCCCTCAGCTCCCCACCTCCTACGTCTTAGCTCATTTGTATGTAGCCTGTAAAGAGCTAGCAATAAGAGAAAACAACCTGGACCATTCCATTTCCAAATTAGGTCCCATACCTAGTCCTTCACGCTAACTTTCTCTCCCCTTATTTTATTGTAACCTTTTTTTAACAATATATTCCCCCTTACTACCATTCCATAACACTACATCAACACCTTCTCTACCATGAGGTGGATATCACAAATTTTTTCCACCATGCCATATGAGATTAGGGACTTAAATTTTCCCCAATCCCAGCCACCAATACCAGAAACAACATCTACAATTGTCCATTCCAAATACTTGTCATCTACCGCTTGTACACAATGGTCAATTAACACAGTATCTTGGTCTACCCATGGTTCAAGCTAAAAAGATGTACCTTTTCCATTCATTAATCCCTTCCAAGAATGCTCATTTAAAATCTTCTAGACTTCTCCCAAGAGTTTGGAATTTGGAGGATTGAAGAGAGCTCTTTTCCGATGTTGTATTTAAATTTCACCACCTCCCCTCACAACCCACCATTTCCATTCCTCAATTTCCAAGACATTTTTAAGAGACAAGCTTCATTCAACTAGATAAGTTCAACACCCCTAATCCTCCATTCTTCCATTGCTTCTGAATCTTCTCCCACCCTACTGAGTGAATTTTACGCTTATCTTTCTCATGCCACCATATAAAATTCCTCTGAGCTCTTTCAACTTCCTCCAAAAGATTCTTAAGCATATGAAAAACCATAATAGGATATATGAGGATAGCTCCTATGACATTTTTAGTAAGAGTTATTCTCCCCACCATAATAAGACAATTTGCTTTCCATCAAGCTAGCCTTTTCTTCACGTTTTCAACTATAAATCTAAAACTTTTTGACTTACCTTCTATATAATTTAAGGGAATGCCTAGGTATGTACCCAAATCCTTTGTTTTAACAAAACCAGATCTTTCAACCAGCCTCACCTGTAATATCCTGGATTGTAATCAAGGGATAATAACTTCAAATGATGTAATTAATGTTAATTAAGCATATTTGAAGTGGATGTTATGTGTGATATGATATAAAGATCATTGGGGATGGTTTAATGTGTAAATTGATAATCAGGGGCAAAACGGTAAATTTACCGTTCGATCGGTTAGTTGCTGCAGAGGAAACTCTTTGGTAATTAAAATCAATGGCTAGGATGTGTTGAACCAGAGGTGGAATCATGTATGGATGGGAATATGTGAAATCATTGTAGGAGGAAGGAGATGATGCCAAGTGGCAAGCTATGGGCCATGGATGAGGTCAAAGTTTCAACACTCACTTTCTCTCTCCTCTTAGTCGGTTTTCTTGCATGGGGAAGAAGGAAAGAATGATCATCACTTTCAACAACTCACCTCTCTCTCCATTTCCTTCATTTCCGGCGAGCTAGGCAAGAAAGAGAAGGGAAGGGTTTGAAAATAAGATAGGTAAATGATCTTATATGCTTAATCATCCCTCATTGATATTGCTCAAATGGTTGAGAGCTCTCTTGCTATGTTTTCAGATTTGTGAAAAGTGGTGTTTGATTGTTGGATAAATCTGAAAGTTGGTGGAATCAAGGTGTTGGTTTCAGCAAGTTGAGGAGGTAGGTTTGTGATGCATTTTGATATATATGTCAAGATGTTTGCCTAATCAATGAGACTTCTGGAAATTTGACCTAATTATGATGTTAATTAAAGGTTAGGCTTTGATTAGTGGGTCACTGTTCATTTGGTCAGTTTTGACACTTGGGAGTGATTAGAAGTTGATTTGAAGTGGAATAAGGGAAATGTGTTAAGTTGTGGTTTTGGTGGATTTATGGTTTAGAGATGTGAATTTGTTGTTGAGTGGAAATTTGGGTTGTTTTTGGTTGTCAATGGGTTCCTTGTGTTGAAATAAGTGAGAATGAGCTTTGACACAAGTTTTAGAATCATTAGAGTGCAAATGGTCAATTCTGGAGAAGTTTATCAGTTGCTGCGATCTGGTTCTGATGGGTATCACTCGAGTGAGAAGGAGTCTCACTCGTGCACAAGATGAACATGCTCGAGTGAGCATGTGTGTGCTCGAGTGAGGGAGCATAAAACACTGGGGGTGAGCGTTGCAAGTTATCACTCGTGGGCAGTTTTTCAAGAGTGCGCTGGCACTCGCGAGCATTGGGAGATCACTCGAGCACTGGAGTTTGTGCTCGAGTGAATCTGTTGCCTGGGAGTTGGGTTGCTCTTGGGTGGACACTCACTGGACCTCATTTCCTTGTGCTCGAGAGCATTGAGGATCAGTGCTCGAGCACAGGTGTTTGTGCTCGAGTGAAAGTAGAGGAAGATGTTGAGAGATGCTCTCGGGTTGTCACTCGCAGGCCTCACTTCCGTGGTGCTCGAGTGCTTCTGAGATCTCTACTCGAGCACAGCCTCTTATGCTCGAGTGAGAGTGTAGAATTGTCGTGGGAGTTGCTCTCGGGCAAGCACTTCCTGCGTCTCACTCGCATGTGCTCGAGTGAGAATGGGGGGTCATGCTCGAGCACGGCCCTCTGTGCTCGAGTGAAGGGACCAAAAATCAGTGTTTAGCTTTCTAAAGAGGGATCTTTGGGGATAGGTATCCCAACCCTTTAGGCATATGTTTAGGCATTTAATGGCCATCTAAAGAGTCCAAATGAATACCAACTTAGAGTGTCATTGAATTAAGAACTTGGAAAAGAGATTGACTTAATGTCCCTATTTGATTATAGGATTTGACATCTGCTATCCTCGTGAGCCTACTGTGCCAGCAACCGTCAGGAAAGGATCAGGTAGTGACTTTTCTTTTGTACCATATATGATGCATTGCATGTGTGTATATCGGTTATTGGGAATGGATTCGTATGCTGCGATCTTTGTGGATTTGTGTCAGCACTGTCATTCCGATAGTCCCTTAGTAGCTAACAACGGTTCGGGTTTAGGCAGTGTGCGTTCCCGGCGGAGAAAGGGGATGAGGATGAAGTGTGATATATGTGATATGTGAGCCGAAAGGCTATTTGTGAGGCCGACGGGCCATTTGTGAGAGCCGGATAGCTGTATGAGCTATAAGGCTATGTTTATACACTGCCACGCCAATAGTCCCTGAGTAGCTAGCAATGGTTCGGGTTAGGACTGTGTGCCTTCCCGGCGGAGAAAGGGGATGAGGGTGGAGTGGGATATGTGCTGCTGCTGTATGATGATTTGCTTACATGCTGTGTGCTTATATGTGGTATAAATGTTTTGTTACTACTGGGATTCTTTTGAATCTCATTCTTTCCTTGAACTAACCTTTCAGACAGGGTGAGTGGCTCCAAGGAAAAGCGTGTGACCCGGAGCGGGTAGAGTTCCGTAGGGACATTTATTTTGGACATGTTGGTTAGACTGTTTAATTGGGGATTACTGTATATCGTTGAGTTGAAAATGGTTTGAATACTTGAACCTGTAAATCCCTCATCAAGATTTGAAACTATATATATGTAGTTGAACCCGGGGGTTGCCGGGATTTTGGTTTCACACTCTGTCATACATAATGTAGATAAACTGCACAGGTGATTATATTCGATAATTGAACTTGAGACCGGAAGAGGAATGAAGTTTTGGAAAATTTCGTAAAGTCCCTACTACTAAAGGGAACCTTTTATGGGTTTTAAACTATTCGACGGTCTCTAATTTAATTTAATTACCTAATATCGAATTATAATTACGCGATTAAAGGCAGGGTGTTACATCACCAATTAAAAAAATCATCACAAACATCAAATAGGACACTCCAGGCCCATTTTTTTCAACTATGAACGTCTTCCAAAGCCCCCTTTCCTTTTCCCCTACAATGATATGAGATTATTTTTCCATCACAAGGAGAAAAATATAGGGAGATAGAGGATTACCTTGATGAATTCCTCTAGTAGGCATGAACTTCTCCATCCTTTACCCATTCTAAATCACCTTCATAGATACAAAAGTGATAAATTTCATGATTAAACCCCTAAACTCCTCCGCTAGCCCGGCCTCCTTAATTTTATCATCAATAAAATTCCATTATAATTTGTCATAAGCTTTCTCTAAATCATTTTAATAGCAAAATAACCTCACAGTACGATGCCAAGAAAAAATTGTTCTTCTCCTTTGGTGCCCTTCTAATGACCATATTGCCAGTTCCTTCATTTTTCTCTCTACAAAGTCTACCTTATTGCCTATGTCCAACATTCCTAAATAGAGGTGAGGGTTGAGGAGTAAGAATGTGTCCTGTAGGCCATTGCGGGCTATGTGCTCCGTGTGAAAGTACCTTACATACCAAAATGAGAAAATTAGTATATATAAATGCTGTGAGTAGCAAAGTATTCGTTCATAGAAGAAGAAATACAGGGTATAAAAGTTACAAGCACTCAGGCTAGCCATATCGCTCGTGATGGTCTCTTTGACTTACATGTGATTTATAGCATCAAACACGCCTGATCCTCGTATGTATCTTGCTCAAAGGGGACTTGTTTAGTGTAGTCATCTCACTATGGTCTATTTGGATGACAAATGTATTACGTGCGTTAAGAGCCATCTAGAATTTATTGGAAATTAGAGGAAGTGGTGGCTGAGGCGTAGGTATATGCATAGGCTCATCCATATTCTTTGGCTCACAAGATACTGAACTATAGTTGGATTGAGCTCCCAGATTGCTCTTCCTCCTCTTCGGCTAAACAAGTTAAGAAGTTAGAAAAATAGTTTCTATAAACTGTTGGGATTGGTAGGTACATCAGAAATTTAAAAGTTCATCAATCCTAATTGCGGATTTTTCAATGACATTTAAATCAAGTAGTAAGAACCGTACTTTTTTTGATTTAGCCTTTTCGATCTGTAGGAATTAACACCTCCGATTGGCTCCCTCTACCAGTATCCACGTGAATACGACCCCAACACGGACTGCATGCTAGCGCCTCTAATATCTCCCGTCTCCCTAGGGTTTCTTGCGTCTCCTTATTTTGTCATCTGTGCCAGTCTTATGTTGCCCATTTGTTTTTTATAACTAATAGGGCTATATTGGATTTTCAAAAATAATCTTAATTAATTTTGAAAGCAATTAACACTTAATTGTTTTGATAAGCTAATTCAATAAATTCGGTTTAATTAAATCTGTCCAACAGTTTTAATTTAACTTATTTATTTAATCCGAATAAAGACCTATGGAATTAGATTTAATTTATCTTTATAAATTAAATCTGAGATATTATATCTTTATTATGTTAGTTATTAAATTTAATTTATTTAATAAAACTAAATTTAAAACTAACACAATATAATAATATTATGATATATAATATATATACATACATACATATATATATATATATATATATATATATATATAATACATATATATAATATTATTAATATTCTTTTCATGAATTTTATATCATATATATATAAATATAAAATTTGTCCACTTTAAATTAAACATTGTATTCATTAAATCTTAGACACATCTTAGATTGAATAAACTTGGACATTATACTTCGTAATGGGCTATTCTTGTGTGCGACCCTTTAGGCCTATATGAAGTTGGCAGTGGGCTAATAACTATACTAACCCATAAGTCGCAAGTGGCCTCTAGCAAGACATTACAACTACCCAATTCATATGAGGATTGTTAACATATTGCAACCTGTCATACAACCATCTCACGTCCCTTTTTATCACATGATATTTTGGCCAAGGATGAGGCATGGATAATGTCAACCTCCTGTTCTTGACCATTACTTTCTCGATACGTAAGTAGTCTGACAGTGAAAATTGAAACTCCTTTCGTCATAGTATGGCCATAATTTCTCATACTCACTCATCGAGGGGCCTAGTAATATCTCTCTACTAGTGTGAGGGACAAATTCCATCTTGACCATTCACATTCCTCTGCATGAAAACCACCAAGCTCGATTGTAGCCTTTTTCATCACCCGGTCAAAGGTGACTTTTGACTAGGTCAAAGCTTAGCGACTCTCATATAGGAATCCATGATGATCTCAGGTTGAAGGGCATAGTGACGTGGTTATATATGAGATAAGCTTATGACTTGATCCATGCATCTTTCTCATAGTGGGTCGGTCCAGCACCTTGTACCTTTACAAGTATCTAAGACTTTGATTCATATCTCCATACCTTATCAAAGTCATACTAGTCTCACTTCATCTTTGCTCACGAATAGATGACCAACCAGGGAAATTTAGTATAATCTTTATTATTTATCTAAGGATACAGTTATCATAGTGAACAAGCGAATAATATGATAAAAAAAGGAGAAATTCATTAAATAATATTGTTTAAAGTACAATAATTGGGCCCTAGGACATAATTTCCAACATCCTTCCGCTTGCACTAGGTACATTCATTAATTTGCCTAATTCCTATTGTCCAAACATAACACTCATGCTTTTCCTGTGCAAGCGGCTTAGTGAGAGGATCAACAACATTGTCTTCTCCTGCTACTTTGCATATTTTTGTCACCTCTAAGATTAATTTCTCTAATGAGATGAAATTACTTGAGTATATGCTTGGTCTTTTGATGCGACTAGGTTCCTTGGCTTGTGCAATAGCACCACTATTGTCACAAAACAAATCTATTAGATTTGAGATGGTAGGCACCACCCCTAGTTCAGTAATGAACTTTCTGATCCAAATGGCTTCCTAGTGAAGACCAGGAGCTTACATTGGTTATCCTAGTGTTGGTTAATTTTTGAAGACAATCTGTATATATTTTTCAAACCCATCGGGCAACTCCTATATTGTAAATAGGTACTTCTTATTAGTATATATGTGCTATTTCTGATGCCAGTTGAACTATGCCTTTATCACTCTAGCAAAAATCAAAATGTTAAGGGGTTTGACATTTTTGGAATCAGAGCTAAAAGCGGTTCTGGCAATATCATAACAGTATACTGATATGGTCTTTTTTACAAGTTGATGGGAACGATGCGTGGAAGGCGATGACAGCGAGATAGGTAACAACCATTGGTAAACCAAGGTACCCCAGGTCAGAGGATTCCCGAGGGCCAACCTTTTCCTGAGGTGAGATACCCAGGGAGCGGGTTCGAGTGAGACCGGTATACTGGCCACAGTCGAGACTTGAGCTAGTGCCTGAGATTAAGTGGGAGATTTTGAGCAGCCACTCTTTGATTGGTTAGAGCCTAATTTTTGCATTGTTACTCTCTCCAGAGCCAGACCAATGCAAGTGAGATATGACCTACAGCCGGACTAGAGGTGTTGGGAGTATGCCAAGCTCATATATTTATAGGCTTTCTAGAAGAATAACACACATGGAACCCAGTACGTGGCATATTTAGATTATATGGATAACTTTACTAGAAGCAAGTCTACTAAGATTAGACTACCCAGACGAGATCTGGATTTATACGACGACACACTTCTTCTTAGACACGACGTTTTGGGCTAGGAAGAGGAATGACATAGTAGAGTGGGGTCCGAATGATCACTTTGTCGAGTTCATAGATCACATGATACTGTACATGGTGTAGTACATGTATAATAGCTAGTAGAGGGTCTACACCCAGTATTTTGGTAATCAGAGGCAGCCGGTATGACTTTTGAGATGAGGGTAGTCACAGGGTATTGGTGGTCCGATGTGAATAGAGTTGGTATCTATGTTTTGGCATAGGTATACAAAAGTTAAGCGTGCTTAACTCAAGGAAATCTTAGGATGGGGACCCCCTGAGAAGTCATAGGTATAGTTATGACATTGTGTGTAAAAGAAGACAAAGTCATATTATACAGTAGTTATAGGTTGCATGGTATTGATATTCTCCTTAACTGTTGTAAATATCTGATGTATGATATAAATATGACATATTTGTAGACCCAAATTTTTGAGAAATGACAAAAATGCCCTTGTGATCATATGAATTTATTTCTTCTCTATTTTCTTATAGTAAGATACCAAGATGGTTTGAACATGAGGTAGACTACTAGGTGGACATAATAATGAAGTACCAAACCTTAGACCTGACCCAATGCAACAGATGTTGGGTATGATAGCACAACAAGAAATAATGAATGATATCAAGGAGGAGCTCTGAGAAGTGCAGTAAAGACATGATCATCTAGAATACCTGGTAAGGGGAGATGGTGAGTCGGATCCATAAGACGAACCTCAACCAGAGGCTCCATGATGCCTAATCCTGAGACTGATATTCTTCAGCATTGGGTAGGAAGGTTTAGCAAACATCAGCATCCCATCTTTAGAGGAAAATTTGATCCACAACAAGCTGAAGACTGCTTGTCACAGTTAGAGAAGATATTTAACATCCTATTATACCCTGATGAAATTAAAGTCCTCTTAGCAATATATAAGCTTGAGGGTGATGCAAATAGATGGTGAAAGAACACCAAACTGATTCTCTAAGGGAGGGATATTACGGTGACATGGGAATTATTCCAAGAAAAGTTTCATGAGAAATATTTTCCCCATTCAGTCATGCTAGAAAAGGAAAAAGAATTCCTAAATATACAATAGGGTAATCGAAAGAGCTTTGACGAATACTTAGCTCGCTATATTCGGTTGTCATGATACTCATCATACCATAAGTATCAGGATAATGAGGAATGGAGTTCAGATATGATGATCCAAGGATTGAAGCAAGAGTTGAAGAAGAAACTAGTCTCCAAGCATGTTACAAAGTTCAACAAGGTGGTCGAAGAATGCTGGATTACAGAGAATAACTTGTTGATCTTGTATTCTGATAGAAGCATCAACAGAGGTAGATTTAGTAGTAAGCGTTCATCCCAAAAATGTAAGGATTAGGGTAGACCATCTAGAGGGGACAATAAAAGGGCAAACTAGGCTGGAGGCCGTGGAGGCCAGAGTTCCTTAAGAAGTAGAACTTACTGGTGTTGTTATAAGCCTTACCACCCTGGCAGAACTTGTAATAGTGCTCCATTAAGGTAGGATCCAACTAGACAAGGCACTTGTTATATATGCCAGAAACTAGGGCATTTTGCTTGAGATTGTCTACAGAAGCACTAGCTAGAGGAGATGAGGCCCAGAGTTCCAGGCGAGGTCTAAGCTATAACACAGAAAGCAACTAGAAGGTCTCCTAAACCAATACAAGGTACAGTTTTCCTTAATGGCAACTCAGTACAAGTCATGTACGATTCGGGTGCTAGTCATTTATTCATTGCGTATGATTGTGTGAAATGGCTAGGCCTCAGTATACATAGATTCCTATATCACCTAGTTGTATCTATAACCATGAGAGTTAGAGTTGTCATGGCCGATATTTGTTTAAGTTGTGTGATTAATGCTGAGGGGCATGAGTCAACAGTGGATCTAATCTGTTTGCCGTTACAAGGCTTAGAAGTAATCCTCGATATTGACTAGTTGACAACAAATGGTGTGCTATTAGATTGTAGAAGAAAAAGGGTTCTTTATCCTAATCTTCAACCATCCGGTGGTACTAAAATTAACCTTAACCTTATTGCAGCAACAGAGGT
The DNA here is from genome assembly GCA_963855925.1 of Inga laurina. Lineage (NCBI taxonomy): Eukaryota > Viridiplantae > Streptophyta > Magnoliopsida > Fabales > Fabaceae > Inga > Inga laurina. The sequence goes on from OY979705.1 coordinate 37,426,133, forward strand.
TGAGAGATGTCTGTAAAAAGGTTGTCAAGGGTATATGGTATTTTTCTCCATACAATTAGAAGCTGGAATAACATTGGAGAGTATCCCTATTGTAAATGAGTTTCAAGTGTATTTCTAGAAGATATCAGTGGATTACCTCTGAACAAGAAAATAGAGTTTACTATTGATCTTAAGCATAAAGTAGGTCCAATATCTAAAGCCCTATATAGAATGGCTCCAAGTGAAATGGTAGAATTGAAAAATAAAATTGAGGAGCTACTAGAAAAAGGGTTTATCTAACCCAGTGTTTCATTGTGGGGAGCTTCATTACTTTTTGTCAAGTAGAAATATGGAAGCCTTCGGCTCTATATTGATTACAGGGAGCTAAACAAGATGACCATTAAGAATAAATACCCACTTCTTAGAATATATGATTTACTTGATCAATTATCTAGTACCTGTGTATTTTCAAGGATTGATTTGAGGTTTGGTTATCACCAGTTCAAAGTAAAAGCAGAAGATGTATAAAAAACTGCTTTTAGGACTAGATATGACTATTAAGAATTTCTTGTAATGCCATTTGGGCTGACAAATGCACCTGCTGTGTTCATGGACTACATGAATCAAATTTTTGGTCCATACCTGGACCAATTTGTGGTAGTCTTTATTGATGATATTTTAGTATACTCATGGAGTAGAATAGAGCATGAGCAACATTTGCGAACCATATTGAACAAGTTGAGGGAAAAGTAACTCGATGCCAAGTTGAGTAAATATGAGTTTTGGCTTTCAAAAGTAAGATTTTTAAGCCATATTGTCTCATAGCAAGGGGCCTTAGTAGATCCTAGTAAAGTGGAAGTAGTACTGAATTGGAAGAGGCTAGAGACTGCACTAGAGATACGCAGTCTTTTGGGTCTTGCTGGTTATTATCGGTAATTTATATAGAATATCTTCAGACTAGCGTTGCCTTTGACAAAGTTAATGTGGAAAACTCAACATTTTGTGTGGGATGATAGTTATGAGAGGAGCTTCATAGAGATGAAACATAGATTAATGACAACACTAGTGCTGACGATCCCAGATCCGCAGTTTACTGATGTTATTTATACTGATGCTAGTAGGTGTGGATTGGAATGTGTTTTGATGCAATATAGCCGAGTAGTGGCATATGTATCTCGTTAGCTGAAGCCTTGTGAATTGAATTATCCAACTCATGATCTTGAGTTGGCAGCTATAGTTTTTGCATTGAAAATCTGGATGCATTATCTATATGGTGCAACCGTAGAGCTGTACTGCGACAACAAGAGCTTGAAATATTTGTATGATAAGAAAGAGTTGAATATGAGACAACGAAGATGGATGGAGTTACTGAAAGATTACAATCTGGAGATTAAATATCATCCAGGAAAGGCAAATGTCGTTGTTGATGCATTGAGCTGTAAAATAGTGCAGGCTGCAGCCCTGATGATACATGAGTATAAATTGATCGAGGATTTTAGAGATCTTAAGCTGTCTAAACAAATGTTGATTTATGACAACAATATCAGCCAGGCTGAGAATGATTTGAGAGTAGAATTTGAAGAAGTTTAAATGCAGGATAGAAGACCACAATCTATCAAGAGATGATTAATAGAGGTGAAACTCAGGAATATGATTTGTCACCAAGTGGATTAGTCATATACAAGAAGTGATTATATGTTCCATTGCAAATAGAGTTGAAGTGGAAAATCCTAGAAGAGGCTCACAAGAGTAAATACACTCTACATGCAGGAGTAATCAAAATATATCATGACTTAAAGTCCACATATTGGTGGCTAGGAATGAAGAGAGATGTGATGAGGTTTGTTCCTGGTTGTCTTACTTGTCAAAAGGTAAAAATTGAGCATCAATTACCATCAGGACTATTACAGAATCATAAGATTCCTGAGTAGAAATGGGAAAGTTTCACGATGGATTTCATGATGGGATTGCCTAGGATTAGAAATTATGATGCGATATGGGTAATTTTTGATCAGTTCACGAAGATAGCCTATTTCCTACCTATTATTATTCATTTTTCTCCTAATAAGCTAGCAGAGATATATATCAAGGAGATTGTGCAGCTACATGGTATGCCAAAGAACATCATTTTTGATAGAGATCCTCACTTCACTTCTAAGTTTTGGAAAGTGTTGCACAAGGCTTTGGGTACCAGCTCAGGTTCAGCACAGCCTATGATCCTCAAATAGATGGGTAGACTAAGAGAATAATTTAGACATTAGAGGATATACAGAGGGCATATGTTCTAGATTTCAAAGGCAGTTGGGATAGGTTCCTTCTTTTGGAAGAGTTTGCCTATAACAATAGTTACCATTGAAGCATTCAAATGACTCCCTATGAGGCATTGTATGGAAGGAAGTGTCAATTGCCCTTGTGCTGGACAGAACTATATGAGAGGTGCTTACTTGGGCCATACATAGTTGATCAGATGACAGAGAAAATCAAGCTAATTAAGTAAACATTATTGACTACTCAAAGCCGAAAGAAAAGATATGCTGACAAGAGGCAAAAACCTCTAGAGTTTGAGGTTAGCAATCATTTATTTATTAAAGTTTCGCCTGAAAGTAAAGAAGTTAATCCCTAGGTATATTGGTCCCTTTAAGATTTTGTTGAAATTGGGCTGTAGCATATCGAGTAGCCTTACCCCTTTATTTGAGCAATGCCTTATTTGAATATGAAAATTGGGCCAATATTTATGTTTTCCATGTTTCCCAGTTAAAGAAATATCAACCTAATCTCGAACATGTTATTGAATATGAAGATTTGAATATGACATATGAGGTTAGACCTGACCAGATCATTGATCAGCAGGAGAAATAGCTTAGACGTAGAAGTATCCCATTCATTAAAGTTTTCTGGAAGGGATTATCCCCTAGAGAGGCGACATAGGAAGCAGAAGACGATATGCGGAAGTGTTACCTGGAGTTTATGGCTATATATGTGTAGCAAATTTTGGGAATGAAATTTATTTAAAAGGGGGAGAGTTGTAACACCCATTTGTATTCAGCAATATGCCTTGTAATTATTTATGGCATTCAATGGAATAAAATGGTGAATTTTTATGCAATTGGAATGATAAAGACAACTTTAGTTAAGGTTACATGAAAAATTGGGCTAAAACAGGACATAAAATCTAAGTTATTGTCTTGTAAAAATCTAATTGTTGAAGCCCATTATTCAAGCCTAAAGTAGAGGATAAAAGAACATAATATTGGGTACAATAATAAAGAGTAATTTTGGTCATGAAGAGAAGGAAAAGAAGAAGGCCCAAATTAAATACAAGAATGTGAGGGCAAAATAGTAATTTGTCAATAAAGCAAGGAATAAATTATTTTATGATTTCTTGAGATTAATTTTGGTTAAATAGAGAAAATAAAGGGAAAATATATTTTGGAAATAAATATGCAATTCGGGAGAATTCTTGACCAAGTAAAACGGTTGGAAAAGTTAAAAAGTAAAAGTACTTGATTTAATTAATTAAAGAAGGGAATTATGAAAAATACAAGAAGCAATTAATATTTCCCTTTCTTCTCTCTATTTTCGTCCATAAAGGGAAATTAGAGGGAAGAATATATGCTTGGAGAAATCATGCCATGTGTCATCATCTTTATCCAAGTAAAAAAAAACATGGTATATTGGAAATAAAATATAGTAAATTAATAAAGATGAAGGAGATATTTTGAAATCATCATCATCTCTTTCCTTCATCCTCAATTTCATCCAAACATAAGAAAATAGAGAGAGGAAGAGTCTTCAAAAAACTAAGAGTTCAAGAAGGCAAAATTCAAGGTAAGATTGTGAAATTATTAGGTTTAAAAGCCTTCTAATTCATGTAGAACCTCTTGTAATCTCTTCTTCATCTGAATATCATGTATAGCAAGCAAAATTTCAAGAGAAGAAGAAAGGAGGGTGATGTCCTAGAGAGAGAAAGTTGAGAAATCAAAGGTAACTTCAATAACCTTGATTCTCTTGACGTTATGTTGTTGTTGTTGTTGTTGTGGTTGTTGGCTTGATTTGTGGATTTTTGGTTGTTTTTGTAAAATTTGGGATGATGAAACCCTAAGGGGTTATGCTGCACAAATTTCTACAAATAATGTTCAATTTGTATTTAAATGGTTAATCATGTGATTAGGAGTGAAAAGAAAGGAGTTTTAAAGGTTAAATCAAGAAATCACATTTTTCCTTTTCTTGGAGCATGTTTTGGCCAGCACTGAAACTAAGGGAAGGAGCTGGAATTTCATCAATTTAATGGTTCCATTGTGTTTAGAAGGGAAAATTGTGTAGGGTATATGTTGATTATGAAGGTTGAAAAGCCTTAGAATGTGAAATGACAAAATGAGCCCTAAAACCCTAAATAAGTGCTGCTAAGGGCAAAACTGTCTTTTAGCAGTGAATTTGACAATTCTGAGGTTAAAAATGGATTCCACACTGGAAATTGTGTAAGATTAGCCTAGGTTATAATGTTTGAAAAAGTAAAGTTGGACTGGGTGTAAAGGGGATTTGGACTTAGTCCATAGGAGCATTTTGGTTATTTTGCAATTTTAAGCTATGATAACCAACAAAATGAGTTTAAAACAGTTTAGAGTAGTACATGAATGGGTCTTAACTCAACTCTTGTACATTTGAAAATGGGGTTTAAGGTAGTTACTCTATCTTTCATAAACTATGTGAATATTTATATGCTTTGTGTATGTCATCTTCTATAATATGAACACTATATTGCTGAGTATGGCATTGTGCAAGTAGGAACATTTAGAGAGATTTATGGATAATGGGGAAGTAGCCCCAACTCATATGCACATGCCGTGATGTTTGTGTTATGTTGCATTACATGGTGTATGACATATTTATTTGTCACACTTTATATGTCTTGAAGGGCAAAAATGTCAATATAGGCAATTGAGGATCCCAGTGAAGATCAGGAGCTTACGTTGGTTATCCTAGTGTTGGTTAATTTTTGAAGATAATCTGTATATATTTTCCAAACCCTCCAAGCTACTGCTGTATCATGAACAAGTACTTCTTATAAGTATATATGTGCTATTTCTGTATGCCTGTGGAACTATGCCTTTATCACTCTAGCAAATATCAAAATGTTAAAGGGGCTTGACAATGTAGCTTTCTCATAACGAGTCGGTCCAGTACCTTGTACTCTTACAAGTGCTTAAAACTTTGATTCATATCTGCATACCTTATCAAAGTCATATTGGTCTTATTTCATCTTTGCTCTCGTATAGATGATCGACCAGGGACATTTAGGACAATCTTTATGATTTATCAAAGGATACAGCTATCACAATGAACATATGAATAATATGATATTAAAATTGAGTAATTCATTAAATAATAATGTTCAAAGTATAATGATTGGCTCCTAGGGCACAATTTCCAACACATACTACAAAACACACATATCATTGTTGTGTTAGGCATATCGGTTAACAAGATATTATTAAGTATATAGGATAATGTCTTATCGATACTTCATCCTAGATAGCCTTCCTCATTAACTCAGTTGTTCAAAGTGATAGGCATGTTGGTTTTTGTCACATACCTAAGGTAGCTAACGAGCTTGTCAGATTTAATGACTTGCCCTTTCTTGTTCCATCTCATATTAAGTTTCCTCCCCCTCCCTTTGCTTTGTAGACCTCCTTAATCACAATAAAGCCCTTTGTCAGTGCTCTTTCCTCTTGTTCTATAAGTAGTACATCATCATCCTGCTGCGTACTGAGGGTTTGGCGGATGGGTTAGGACACTCAGTACTTGATCCACCATCAGATGTCAACATATTAACATGTAACAAATCTTAAATCATCATTCTAACTTCTCCAACTATAAGCAATTAACCAAAATATCATATTACAATAACTCATAAAACCTTGTAAAGAGACTAAACAAAACTACATTTAACCAAAACTATGACTGAAAACATAACCAAAACAAAATATATGATAAGACTAACAATAAAATCATATTCAAGAGTACTCATCTCCATAAACAAGACCTACTCCAACTAAAAGATATAAATTAGACTCCTTTTGCCTATGCATTTAGTATGAGTCCACTTAATTGTTCTTCTTCCTTACTATTTCTACTTTCCCCTTTTCACTATTACTACCTAACCGAACCACATTCATGGTTTAATTCAGTTCCACTACAATCCATCTACTTTATTACAACTTATGTATCCTATATATGTTCATGTCTTTATTTGATTCTTCTCAATTGCAACAATAACCCCACAAACTTCGTATTTAAATCAATCAATAAGTACAAGCTAAAGCCCACATCACCCTAATAATTAACAACATATACTACTAGTGAGACTAGAAACAGACTAAAGCAAATAAAATAGAAAATAAAACAATGACAATAAGTCAAACTAACATCTCAGATTGTGCCTTCTCATCTCTTCTAGATTCAAAGAGTGCAGTATGAGATGATGATCATAGAAGAGTGTCATAGTTAGTTGTTAGAGCAAGCGTTTCACCCAAGAGGGGGGGTGAATTGGGTGATCTTAAAAATTTCGTTGCAAATATAAAATTTGACGTTAAAATTAAAATAGGAAAGAGTAAGGAAAAATATCACCGAAGTGTACACCTGGAGTTATACTGGTTCGGCCACAACCACTTTGACCTACGTCCAGTCCTCAGAGCTTCTCTTAGAGTTTCACTATATCTTCCAAGATTCAGTGGGTTCTTGGCACCTCAGTACAAGCAAGTTCCTACACCTGGACACTCGCTCCCCCTTACAAGTTGTAATCCAATCCTAACTCAAGGTTCCACAACCTTAAGTTACCTCAATAACAATTATTGAGTTTGAATGAAATAACTCTCTTACAGAGTAAATAAGAATCACTGAAGCATAGAATCACAAGTACAATGAAAAACAGAGTAATGAACTTGATGATACGTTCGTGAGTGTGTTCTCGTGTTTTTCTCTGTTCAGATGTTCTCATATATATAGATACGTTGGTAATGATTGCTGGAACATATTTCTTCATGTCCGTTGGAGCGTGCGCAGCCATTATTGACTTTTCCAGTTTTTGAAAAACATACGTTTGTGGTAGGTGACGGTCGATGACATTTGAGCATTGCTTTTGACTTTCCTTATTTGGTAAGATCTCTTCATTGTTTATCTGTTGAAATGCTAAGAAGACTAATAGAATGAAAAGTTAATCAAATAGGAACCAGAACAATGACCGTTGGAATGATTTTAAACTTTCTGGGTTTGCTTACTTGAGTATCACATGAAGTTTACTCGAGTACTTACTCGAGTATCATCGGGAAAACTTTCATCAACTGCAAGTCAACAGACAAATTTAAGATTATTGGGTAGTGCATGGAATAATCAATTTTTAAACCTTTGGAAATGTATGTTTACTCGGGTACCTACTCGAGTAATACACTCACAACTTTATGAGTTACTCGGGTACCAACTCGAGTAAATCTTCAAATAAACTTTTGGTTACTCGATGCTTTACTCCAGTAATGTTGGCAGGATTTCAAGGCCGAGAGCACTTACCTTGTTACTCAAGTACTTACTCGAGTAAACTTACTTTTTGGGCACAACTTACTCGGGTAATGACTTGAGGTTTTCCTTGAAAATTTCTCTACATACTCGGGTACCTACTCGAGGAATTCACTTAAAATGGAACATTAAATACTTGCATACTAGAGGAAAACTCGAGGAAAAAGAAATAGAATGATATCATGTTAATCGGGTACCACCTTCAAGTTTTCACTTACTTTAGTGTGTTACTCGAGTACCTACTCGAGTAACATTGGCAGTAGTACAAAGTGCCGAGAGCAACACATTTTCAGAAACAGAGTTACTCGAGTACTTACTCGAGTATCATTGGCAACATGAAAGCAACTGGAAGTTTTTCACATGGTTACTCGAGTAGGGCCTCGAGTAACATTGGCAGGCCGAGAGCAACTCCAAGTATTTTCCTGGTTACTTGAGTAGCTACTCGAGTAACATTGGCAGACCAAGAGCAACTTGAAAATACTTACACTATTACTCGAGTACTTACTCGAGTAACGTTGGCAGGTTACTGGAAGGTGCCTCTGGTTACTTCAAGTTTTGGCTCATTACTCGAGTATCGCCTCGAGTAATGCCTTAGAAAACTTGCTTCTGATCAAGTTTCTTAGCTTTTTCTCTTGGCCTTTCTTCATTACTCCAATGCTTACCTCAAGTGATGCTTGTCCCTGTTATTCCTTTGCTCAAACTTATTTATTAATCACTTCTTTTTCATACCATTCTTTTGTTATCATCAAAACACAAGATCTAACATTAGTAAGATGGCCACTGGGGATTTGAGTTCAAAGAAAATGACCTAGATTGTTCTAAAAATATAGGCAATGATAGTGTTATTTGACATAATCATAAAGCAAGCCAAGCAACCATTTCAAAAAGAGAATAAATAGTGGCTACTTACAACAGACCCATAAGTACCCTAATTGAACAAATCAACTAGATATAGCAATTTTGAGTATGCATTTCGACTTTACAACAAATTAAGACCACAAAAAACTCACCTTATAAGTCATAACTCATAATCCTTTGTAATCCGTTAGACCTTTATTTAAACTCACTTATTCCTTGTGAATTTTACTACTTATCTTTATTAGCCTCCTTCTCTTCCATATGTTAAGTTCTCAGGGAACTCCTTTGCCATCATCACCCCCTCCACGACAACCGCCACCACCACTCCCTCATTCTCCTACACCTCCTCTTGAAATGGAGGCTCTGATGCAGATGTTAGCAAGCCTTGACTGTGACATAAGGCATAACCACTTTTATGCCTCCGGAGGTTCTGAAATCCTCATATGGCATAAAAATCTTATGAAATCAGTTTTATTTATTTTTTCTAAAAGAGTATTTTTCAAATTTTTTTAAGTTTGACCTTAAAAAAATAAGGAACCTTCACTTAATCATCCAACCTGTAAGGAAAAGTGTTCTTCATATTATCCAGAGAAATAATCCAAGATGGGACTAACCACTACATCTATAATATACAAGATAATTCAATGAGACAATAAAAAGTGAGCACCACTACTACAAAAAATGCCTTTTATGAAAGTTATTATCTACCATACATAACGGTTCTGAATCGTCATATATGCAGACGCTATATATGCTCCATATAGATAAATTAAGTTCTGAACCGTTATTTATTTTGGACCTACTATAATGGTTGTAATTGTAACCCCCTGCCTTAATTACTGTAATTAATATTCAATAATGCATAATAAAAAGGGGTTTGAGACCGTCGGATAGTTCAAAACGTATTAAATTACCTACCAAGCAGTAGGACCTTACAAAATTTTTAAAAAACTTCTTTCCTACCCGGGTCTCGTTTTCAATTACCGAATATAATCACCTGTGCAGTTAATTTACATTCACATATATCAGAATTCGTAATTTAAACCCCGGCAACCCCCGGGTTCATCTATATATATAGAGTTTCAAATTCCACATAGGGAATTACAAACCAAGATATCCACACTATTTACATCTCAAAATGTAATACAATAATCCCTATCCAAAATGATTAACCAACAAAAGCCATACTAATGTCCCTAGGAAGCTCTAACCGCTCCGGGTCACACGCTTCTCCTTAGAGCCAGTCGCCCTGTCTGAAAGATTAGTTCAAGGAAAGAATGAGATTCAAAAGAATCCCAGTAGTAACTAAACATTTATACCACACATAAGCACATAACATGTAAGCAAATCATCATGCAGCAGCAGCACATATCACACTCCACCCTCATCCCCTTTCTCCGCCGGGAAGGCACACTGCCTAACCCGAACCGTTGCTAGCTACTCAGGGACTATTGGCGTGGCAGTGCATAAACATAGCCTTATAGCTCATACAGCTATCCGGCTCTCACAAATGGCCCGTCGGCCTCACATATAGCCTTTCGGCTCACATATCACATATATTACACTTCATCCTCATCCCCTTTCTCCGCCGGGAAGGCACACTGCCTACACCCGAACCGTTGTTAGCTACTCAGGGACTATTGGAATGACAGTGCTAACACAAATCCACAAAGGTCGCAGCATACAAATCCATTTCCAATCGACGATAAAACACACATGCAATGCATCATATTTGGTACAAAAGAAAAGTCACTACCTGATCCCTTCCTGATGTCTCTGGGCACAGCAGGCTCACGAGGATAGCAGATGTCAAATCCTATAATCAAATAGGGACATTTGGTTAATTTCCTTTTCCAAGTTCTTAATTCAATAACACTCTAAGTTGGTATTCATTTGGACTCTTTAGATGGCCCTTAAATGCCTAAACATATGCCTAAAGGGTTAGGTTAACTATCCCCAAAGATCCCCCTTTAGAAGGCTAACTTCTGCTTTTTGGTCTCTTCACTCGAGCACAGAAGGCCGTGCTCGAGCATGACTCCCGCTCTCACTCGAGCACACATGCGAGTGAGCTCCAGCGAGTGCTTGCCCGAGAGCAAACATCGCTACAATTCCTCACTCTCACTCGAGCACAAGAGGCTGTGCTCGAGCAGAGACCCCGAGCACACTCGAGCACCACGAAAGTGAGGCTTGCGAGTGACAACCCGAGAGCATCTCTCTACTTCTTCCTCTACCTTCTCTCGAGCACAAACACCTGTGCTCGAGCACTGCTCCCCAGTGCTCGCGAGCACAAGGAAGTGCGGTCCCGCGAGTGTCCACCCGAGAGCAACTCCACTCCCAGGCAACAGATTCACTCGAGCACAACTCCAGTGCTCGAGTGATCTCCCCATACTTGCTTCCAATACTCGCGAGTGCCAGCGCACTCTTGGCAACCACCCACGAGTGATCACCCGAGACGCTCACCCCCAGTGATTTCAGGCACCCTCACTCGAGCACAACATGCTCACTCGCGAGCACATTCATCCTGTGCTCGAGTGAGTTCTTCCCTCACTCGAGAAATCACCTCAGAAGCCAGATCGCAGCAACTGGTAAACTTCTCCAAAATCCACCAAATGGACTCCAAGGGTTCTTAAACTTGTCTCAAAGCTCATTATCACTCATTTCAACACAAGGAACCCATTGGCAACCACAGCCAACCCAAATTCAACTCATTCAACACATTCTCTCTCTAAATCATAAATCCTCCCAAACCACAACTTAACACATTTCCCTCATTCAACTCCCATCAAATTCTGATCACTCCCATAAGTCAAAAATGACCAAATGAACAGTGACCCATTACCCAATGCCTACTCTTCCATTAACATCATATTTAGGTCAAATTTCCAGAATTTACATTAGTTATGCAAGCACCTTGACACAGATATCAAAATGCATTACAAACCTACCTCTTACACTTGCTGAATTCAGAACTTGGATTCCTCAACTTTCGAATTTTCTCAAATTGTCATACACCACCAATCCCAAGTCTGAAATCATGGAAATATAGCTCTTGACCATAAGAACAACATTAATGAAAGCAAAGTGAGCATTTAGAGTCAAATACTCACCTATAATTCAAGCCCTTTCTTTCTCTTTACTTAGTAAATTCGCCGGAAATGGAGAGAGTAGTGAGAGAGAGTGAGTTGTAGATGATGATGATCTCATGGCTTCACACACACACAACCGACTAGGGAGAGAGAGAAGAGTGTTTGAATATTTGACTCATCCAAGAGTCCACAACTTGCCACTTGGCACCATCTCAAGCTCCCTTACCATGATTTCACCAATCCTCTTCCATACTTGATTCCACCCCTTGATCTTTCAATCTCAACCATTGATCTCGATTACCAAGGAGTTTTCTCACCGATAACTAACCAGACAGTTGGTAAATTTACCGTTTTACCCCTGTTTAGCACAATACTTATTAAATCATGAATAATGATCTTATTATCACATTACACAACATAAACTTCAAATATAATTAATTAACATTAATTACATCATTTGAAGTCATAATCCCTTGATTAAAATCCAGGATGTTACAGTAATATAGTGTCTGTTATGTATTGAGACTTAGTGAGGACATGATATATGCATTAATGATAATAATTAAGGGCACATGTAAACAACTGTTATAATATATGGTACTGCTTGCATAAAACATAACGGTTCCAATTTAACAACTGTTATATAGTTGACATAAATAATGGTTGTTAGGTAACGACCATGATGAAACAATGCTAATTTTTTAAAAACATTGGGGGGTCTACTTTCAAAATCCCCCTGCATATATATTTGTACAAAATGATTAGAATATATATTTATATTTATTCATATACGGAAGAGTATAACAAATCAGAATAATTTATAGTCATTTTTGTATATGTATACACTATTAAAACCAACACTTTAAAACAAACAAATCAGTATCTAGAAATTTATAGTCATTCAAATGTTTCCCTCTCCCACTGATGTTACAGAAATGTTACCAACTCTTTAGCCACTTCTTCCACTTGTGAGTTGGTAAACATCGTGCAGGAGGCATTAAAATATTGTGTGCAAAAGGCAACAACATATAGAAGTTATATATTGTAATATATAGTTGGTAGAATGTATATATAACAAATTAATCATACAATATACCTTATATGGATCAATATTTTGAGGACCGTGTGTGATTATGTCCTTCATGAATTGCATCCCGTAGTACCTACAATCGTTGCTGTTCTCTGGTTGCTGTCGGCACTATAAAGAAATTAGAAGAAAAATTTGTCATTCAATCATATATAAACTATATGTGTGCTTCAATTGAATAATATAGTCATTGGTGAATAATATATATTCCTTTCGACTCATCCATTTGAAGGTGCATGTGTAGTGACTATCAGTGAGGTTATTATTAGATTCCATATGTTTTGATGATAACAAAGATTGGATCAATAATATAAAATAATTTGATAACAAACAAATGAATTTTGAACAATGTAGCAAAGTATTACTTGGAGTAAGCACTGGAGTGATGAACCAATTCTGTGAAGGTTTACTCGAGTAGCAACTCGAGTAAGGGAAGAAATTACTTGAGTAACCAAAGAAAATTTCATCCAGTGAAGCACTGCCAAATTTTGAACAAAGTTACTCGAGGGAGTACTCGAGTAATCTACAAAGTTATATAGACCATTACTCGATTAGCCACTCGAGTAACATGATTTTCAAAGGCATCACTGGAGTAGCCACTCGAGTAAGCGGTTAAAAATCTTCCAGTAACCCTAGGCCAAGAAATGGAACACAATACTCGAGTAACTAGTGAGAAAAGAGCATTACTCGAGGGACCACCCGAGTAATATGCAGAATTATTTGAAGTATTACTTGAGTAGCCACTCGAGTAGCTAGAAAGGAAACTCTCAGCCAAGAATTTGATGCATTTACTCGAGGGTGTAATCGAGTAATTTGTCGTGTTATTTGAAAGCCACTCGAGGGACCACTTGAGTAAGGTGTGAAGAAACATGAAGCCCACTCGAGTAACCGGATTTCCACAGTGATCACCCGAGTAACCTGTGAAGGTAAAGACATGGCCACTTGAGTAATTAAATATTTTCTAGGTTTGTATTATATCACTCCAAGTCTTACCCGAGTGATATCTGATTTAAAATGTTGATTTGCTCACTGCCATATTTTAGACAAGTTTACTTGAGGGACGACTCGAGTAACAAACTTGATCACTCGAGTAACCACTCGAGTAAGGTAGTCCAGAAATTATGTTTTTGATTGAATCTTTATTAAATTGTTATCTATATGATTAACCGTTCATTGCATTAGTATCCTAAGTACATTTGTAGAGAAATAATGAAGAGATCATGCAAGAAGAGCAAAGTAAAATAAAGTGTCCGAACGTTCACCTACCGCTACCTACTGTAAATGGAGAGTTTTCAAATTCAAAGAATAGTCAACCGTTGCTGCGTGACTCTAACGGACATGTTTGAAATGCTTCCAATAGATACTACAAATCATCTATATAGATGGAGCATTCAGAAAGAAGAAAAACAAGACACGAACTGAGATTACACTGATCAACACATTCTTAGTGCTTTGTTTACTTATACTCACTCATTGTACTTCAGTGATTACATATTTGCTCTGTGAGAGAGTTTTTCATTACAAACTCAATATTTGTTATTGAGACTTAAGGTAGTGGAACCTTGAGTTGGGGTTTTGATTACAATGTGTAAGGGGGAGCGAGTGTCCAGGTGAAGGAACTTGCTGTATACTTAGTTGCCAAGAACCCACTGACTCTTGGAGAATATAGTGAAACTCTCAGAGACGTTATGAGGACTGGACGTAGGTCAAAGTGGTTGTGGCTAAACTAGTATAACTCATGGTGTACACTTCGGTTGTAACACCCCAAATTTTGATTAAGGGCTAATGAGGATTATTGAGAAGATAATTGTGATTTAGAATGGATTAAAGTTAAATTAATGTATATTGGTGACAATATTATTTAATATGTCATAATTGTTGGAAAATTGAAAGAATAGAATTATTGGCATAAGTTGGTAATTAATGGGTATATTAATTACTAACTAAGAGAAAATGAGAAGTGTAATTAAAATGACTAATGGAGAGATTAGAGAAGCTAATGGGTGCTTATTGTGTGAGAGCCAATGAGGAGTGGACACTTGGCAAGTTTACATGTGAAGGGAATGGGAGAAAAGTCAAATGGGATTAAATAATGAATTTCTCTCTCCTTTCTTCCCTCTTGTGCGCTGGAAAACTGATGGGAAGGAGTATGATTATCATTTCTTTCATCTTCTCCATCACTCAACCTCTCATATCTCTCTCTTCTCTCTCATATTTTCGTCCTCCATTGTTGGCCAAGAGAGAGAAAGGAAAAGCTGGATTTTGAGGTAAGCAAATGGCCTCAAATGCCAAAATGCTCTTCATTAATATTGTTCCTTGAGCTAAGAGCTTTCATCCTATGGTTGTAGTTTCTCCATTGGTGGTGATTTGAGGAATCACGAAAATGTACAAGTTGGAGAATCATGAAGTGCCTTTGGGAAAGTTAATAAGGTAAGTGAAAGCTTCATTTTCATATAAGTTTTGTGGCCATTGGTTAGGCCTTGAATTTCTGGGATTTATTGGCCATTTTTGAAAATGAGTGTCATTGGTCATTTGGCATGTTAAAGGTATAGAAATGGTATATTTGGAATGTGTATGGATAGATAGGATTGATTGGGAAAGAAAGGAGTGAGATTGGAAAGTTTGGAAAGTTAGTGTTTAATGTGGCCATGGACCAAAGCATGCTAATGTAGTGGAAATTAGGTTGTTTAAATGGTTTTATTGCATTCCTTGAGTGTTTTAGTGTAAGGAATAGGCTTGATTGTTGATTTTGAAGCCATTGGGCACTTTGGTAGAAAATTGGAAATGCTGCCATTGAAAGTCTATTCTGGGCAGTCTGTTTGTATTGGCGTTTTGAATGACCAAATGACTTCAGAAAATTGTGAAACTTTCCAGTCTTAAAGTTCACATCCCAAGCTTCAAAATGGACATATATTTTGTGTCATTTCGTTTTGTTAACTGAGAGTTATGGTTTGCCAAAGTTTGGGAAAAGAACAAAACTCTGTTTTGGAGTAGTGTAGAGTTTTTGGTGATTCTGTATTTGTGTGATGATTTGAATTAATGAGCCATATTTTTCCCTGAAAGAGGACTTAAATAACTTTCATTTTGCCTTGGAATCACCCCGTTTCGATTTTTCTACAATTAGTTATGGTTTTTCGAAGTTCAGTCAAGAGTCAGGAAATTTCTTGGCCGCGGCCCAAGCCTTTCTGTCCTGATTCGGGCCGCAGCCCAAGGGTGGCTGGCCGCAGCCCACGGCCTTCTGACCATATTTGGGCCGCAGCCCAAGGAAGGGATGGCCGCGGCCCACCCCTGTGTTCCAGCACTTTAAGTTTTTGAAAAGAGATCTTCACCCTATTGTTTCCCAACCTTTTAGGGGTTTTATTAGAGGCATTTGGGGCTTCTTAAGGGTCATTATTGATAACCAAATCTAAGTGTTGAAGAGTTAATTGAGTATTGGAATAGAGAATAATGTTTCATCCTTAATGATGACTTTCGGATTTGATATTTGCCCGGAGCGTAGAAGGCCTGTGCCTGCTCAAGGAATGAAAGACAAAGGTAGTGACACTTTATCCTATATCATGTGTATTGCATTGCATGTTTGCATTAGTCATTGAATACAGTGAAAGTGAAGAGGACGTGGCGAAAGCCCGGACTCGATTATAGTGAAAGTGAAGGGGACGTGGTGAAAGCCCGGACTTGATTACAGTGAAAGTGAAGGGGACGTGGCGAAAGCCCAGACTCGAATATTGATAAAGTGATGGGGCGTGGCGTAAGCCCGACCTTGTATATAGTGAAGGGAACGTGGCGAAAGCTCGGTCTCGAATATTGATTGCTGCATTGTGATATATGTGACTTGCTTTGTATATATGCATCATATAAATAAACTGTTGCTACTGGGATTCTCTAGAATCTCATTCTTTCCAAATAACATTTTTAGACAGGGTAAGTGGATCGAAAAGCAAGCAAGTGGCAAAGGACGATTAGGACTGCCAGCGGTAGTCTTAGCTATATATTTTGGTTTTATATCGAATTGGTTATCATTTTGGATCAATGTAATCATATTGAATAGAATTGTAGTGGTATAGTTTTGTGTAATCCCCGGAATAGATACTGAGATGGGCAATGATGCCCTGTATAAACCTTTGGATTAATGTTATTATGCCAGGTGAACGTCGGGAATTGTGCTTACTCTGATATTGTATATGTAACAGACCAAACAGGCCATTTGTTTTAATGAATGAAATGAATAGAGATCCATTTGTACAAGTGTTTTAAAAAGTTTTTAATTGTCTCGGATTTCTTATTCGATAATTAAATGTGCTTAAACGCTAATCCCGGCCTGATTCATGAAGGGGGTTA
The DNA here is from genome assembly GCA_963855925.1 of Inga laurina. NCBI lineage: Eukaryota > Viridiplantae > Streptophyta > Magnoliopsida > Fabales > Fabaceae > Inga > Inga laurina. The sequence continues at coordinate 37,443,050 of OY979705.1, forward strand.
CATCGGTGATATTTCTCCTTGCTCATAATTGCTTTTAATATTCCGTAAATTTCCTTATACGCAACAAAATTTCTTGGATCACCCAATCCCCCCTCTTGGATGCTTGCACTAACATTTGGTATCAGAGCGTAGGTTTTCTTGTTAAGGTTTAACAACCTAAGAAGGATCCAATGGCCAGCATGGGTGAAGGCATTCTTCCTGACGGAGCTTATATCACAAGACCTCCGGGTTTCAATGGCGAACACTTCTCATTCTGGAAAGTGAATTTCAAAGTCTTCATAATGGCTACTAAATATGGGCTATGGGATGTGTTTGAGAGTGGAAACTACAAACTCAAAAAGATCGTAGATTCACAAAGAGTTCCCAAACTCAGTACCTTGACTCAAGGCAAAATGAGTACTTCAGAATCTGTACACTCCCAACAGCTAAAGAAATGTGGGAAGCCTCAGAAATAGCTCATGAAGGAACTTCAGGAATAAAAGAAAACTGGATTAATACTCTGGTTACTGAGTTTGATTTACTTCGAATGAAATCAGGTGAGTCGATAGATGAATTTGAACTTAGATATACTCACTTTGTTAATCAACTTGTAGCACTTGGAAAAGTTTATGATGAACATACCTAAGTACGAAAGATTTTAAATATTCTTTCTAAAGATTGAAATGCAAAGGTCACTGCAATTGAGGAAGCAAAAGGTGAATCAATGCGATCAGTTGCTTCTCTATTCGGAAGTCTTTCTGAATATGAAAGGAAATTAAAATTCAAACAAGAACTAGATGATATTGGTGATAAGAAGAAAAGAGGTCTAGCACTAAAATCAAAAGAAGAAGAAGATGAAGAAGAAGATGAAGATGAAGAGCTTGACGATGACGAAATGGGCCTAATCATAAAACGATTCAGAAAGTTTTATAAGAAGGGCCAAGGATTCAAAAACTTTCAGAAAGGAGGAACAAGCAATAAAGAACACATCATATGCTATGAATGTGGAAAGCCAGGACATTTCAAATCAGAATGTCAAGAACTAATTCAGAAGAATAAAGAGAAGAGAAAAGGAAAATTCTACAACAAGAAGAAAGCCTTTGTATCTGCCATATGGGGAGATAGTTCTTCTGACGAAGAAAGCAATGAAGAGGAAGTAGCCAATATCTGTTTAGTTGCTCAAGAGGAAACAGAAGAAGAGGTAACTGATTCTGATCCTACCTATGATGAATTACTTTCTAAATATAATGCTTTACATTCTGAATTCATCAAAGTAGTTAAAGAACTAGTTATTTTCAAAAAGAAAAACAAAGCTCTTGAAGTAGAGCTTAAAGAAAATTTTAAAAAGGATTGTGAAAATTGCACTTCTTTGAAAAAGAAAAACACTAATCTTACTAAATCTCTTGAAAAATTCACTAAAGGAAGTGAAATGCTAAATGTGATTTTAAAAGCTCAACGATTTGTTAATGATCATTCTGGAATTAGACATGATCCAAAATCGGACAGAAGGAAAGGAAGAAAGAAAGCTGGAGGTAAATCATACTTGAATTATTTTAAGTATTCTGTGCATACATCAAATCCTTTTGCACATTGTAATCATTGTAATAGAAAAGGTCATTATACTTCATCATGCATTCATAGGAAGAAAGGAAATATAGGAACCTACAAATGGGTACCTAAAGGTTCATATGTCCCGAAAAATTTTTGTACTAACCCAAAAGGACCAAAAAAGATGTGGGTATATAGACAGTGGATGCTTTAGACATATGACTGGTGATTTTGAAAGTTTTACCACATTACAAACTAAAGAAGGTGGAAAGGTAAAATTTGGAGGAAATGAATCCGAAAAAATAGCAGGAATTGGTGAAATAAAAAACGACAAAGGAATACAAGTCAAACATGTAGATTACGTTGAAGGCTTTTGTCATAATTTGCTGAGTGTAAGTCAAAGTGCAGATAAAGACAACTGGATAATATTTGATTTAGAGGAATGTCTTATTGTCAACAAGAAAGACTTACAACTTGAAAAGAAAAATATCAAGGCAAAGCTCAGAGCAAAAAGGGAAGGTAATTGCTATACACTTGATATAAATAGAAATAATTCTAAAAATTATTTTCTGAGTAATGCCGATGAAGGTTGGTTATGGCATAAGAGACTAGCTTATGTCAATATGCACCAACTAGGCAAACTACTCAAAAAGGATTTAGTTCTTGGTTTACCTAAAGTAAGTTTTAAAAATGATTTGATTTGTGATGCATGTCAAAAGGGTAAACAAACTAAATCATCTTTCAAATCAAAAAATGAGATTACAACAAATCGACCACTTCAATTCATACATATGGATTTAGTTGGTCCAGCGAGAGTTAAAAGCCTTGGTGGCAACTTATATTCATTGGCCATTATTGATGATTTCTCTAGATTTACATGGACTATTTTTCTATCATCAAAAGAGAAACCTTGCAGAATTCATTTTTTTGCCAAGAAAGTGCAAAATGAGAAAGATATGTCCATTACAGGTATCAGGACAGACCATGGTGGAGAATTTGAAAATCAAGCCTTTGAAGAATATTGTGATACTAATGGCATTGATCATAATTTCTCTGCTCCAAGGACACCACAACAAAACGGAGTCGTGGAACGTAAGAATAAAGTGCTCACTGAAATGGCTAGAGTAGTGCTAAATGCAAAGAAGGTGTCTCAAGTTTTTTGGGCCTATGCAATGAGCACAGCATGCTATATTTCAAATAGAGCCTACATTAGAACAAAACTAGGAAAGACACCATACGAGCTATACAAAGGAAGGAAGCCGAATCTTGCTCATTTACACATCTTCGATTGTAAGTGTTTCATTCATAATAATGGTAAAGATAACTTAGGAAAATTTGATTTTAGAACAGATGAAGGAACTTTCCTATGATATTCTAACTGAAGTAAAGCATATAGAATTTTCAATAAATGAACATGTGTTATTGAAGAATTAATTCACGTTGTATTTGACGAATTTGAATCCTCTAACAAAACCATTGATGATGAGAAGAAAGTTGTTTTAAATCAAGAAAATGGTCAATCTATTTCTAAATCTCTTATTCCAGAAGTTGATCAAACCAAGGAAGAAGATCAGTCACTAGGTCAACCTAAAGCCTGGAAATACAATAGAAGTCATCCCTTAGATCAAGTCATAGGAGATGTGAATGAAGGAGTCAAAACTAGAAATAGAATTTCTAATGAAGTAAGTTTTTCTGCATTCATTTTTGAGATTGAACCTTCTAACATTGACGAAGCCTTATCAGACAATGATTGGGTTATAGCAATGCAAGAAGAACTAAACCAATTTGAAAGAAATCAAGTTTGGGATTTGGTACCCCGACCTAAGGATCATCCGATCATTGGCACTAAATGGGTATTCAAGAACAAACTTGATGAATCCGCAATAATTGTCAGAAATAAGGAAAGATTGTTGGCCAAAGGCTATAATTAGGAAGAATGAATTGATTATGAGGAAACGTATGCTCCAGTGGCTAGATTGGACGCTATACGAGTACTCTTAGCCTTTGCATGCATCAAAGGATTCAAACTCTATCAAATGGATGTAAAGAGTGCATTTCTAAATGGCTACATCATAGAAGAAGTATATGTAGAGCAACCTCCAAGTTTTGAAGATGTAACTTAACCTGACCATGTTTTCAAACTCAAAAAGGCTTTATATGGTTTAAAACAAGATCCTAGAGCATGGGACGAAAGGCTCAGTAAATTTCTTATTGATGAAGGTTTTGTACGGGAAAAAGTCGATACAACACTTTTTACAAAACAAAAACGTGATGATATATTAATTGTGCAAATATATGTTGATGATAGAGTTTTCGGTGCTACTAACGAAACTATGTGCAAAGAATTTTCTGAGATAATGCAGGAGGAGTTTGAGATGTCAGTGATAGGAGAATTAAATTTCTTTCTTAGGTTGCAAATCAAACAAAGATAGAATGGAATTTTCATATCTCAAACAAAATATTTGAAAGAGCTATTGAAGAAGTATGGATTGGATTAAGCAAATGGAATGGATACACCCATGAGCTCAAGCACATTGCTTGATGCAGATGTCAAGGGAAAAGATTACAATATCACAAAATATAGAGGAATGATTGGATCATTACTCTATCTCACTGCAAGCAGGCCTGACATTTAATTCAGTGTGGGTATGTGTACAAGATATCAATCAGCACCAAAAGAGTCACATATTGAAACCGTCAAACGAATCTTCTGATATCTTGCTGACATGCCAGAATTCGGTCTTTGGTATCCCAAAGGAAGAAGTGAATATCTAGTTGCATACTCAGACTCTGATCATGGAGGATACAAGACGGACAGATAGAGTACAAGTGGACAAGGCCAGTTTCTTGGAGGCTCACTTGTATCATGGTTTAGCAAGAAACAAACTACAGTGTCCCTTTCGTCAACGTAAGCTGAGTATGTTGCAGTATCAAGTTGTTGTGCTCAAGTAATATGGCTAAAGCAGCAACTCCAGGATCTTGGTATTTATCTGAAAGAAACACCAATATACTGTGACAACACTAGCATGATAAGCTTGGCAAAGAATCCTGTTCAACATTCCAGAACCAAGCATATTGATGTTAGACATCATTTCATCAGAGATCATGTCCAAAAGAAAGATGTCAAAGTGATATTCATTCCAATTCATCTTCAACTTGCTGATATCTTCACAAAGCGTCTTGCAAAAGATCAATTTTTATATATTAGACAAGAATTAGGAATGGTAAATCCCAATGAGTTGTAAGTTATTTAGTGTTTACAAAATGTTAGATGATATTATTTATTGATGTTTTGATGATTACTAACTTAAGCATCGGAGTTTCTAGCAATTTTTTTTGTAGGATCATAATATTCTATTTTGGAGTATGAATAGTAGAGGTTAACAGAGGACAACATTGCTGGAGTGACTACTTCAAGTAATGAACATTACTGTAGTGACAACTTCAAGTAATGAGCATCACTGGAGTAACAACTTGAAGTAATGGATACATTACTCGAGTACCCACTCGAGTAATGAACTTGGAAATGTGCTAGTGAAGCATTAATTTCAAATGAAACAACACAACGGTTGAAAATGAACAGTCAGAAGGTGAAGAGACAGCTTACCCGAGGGAGGCCTCGAGTGATGTTCAATATTACTCGAGTAAGGCCTTGAGTGAACCTGGGTGCAAATTTTAAATCATCTGATTTTCAATTCAAATATGTTCTAAAGAGTCATCCAATGATCAAGGGAATATACATGGATAATTACAATATTATTCATGCCAGGTACACGCTCAAATTTGCTGTATTTTAAAATGGTTCATATGATCACTCAAGTAGCTACCCGAGTGATGATGATGATCACTCAAGTAAGCCCTCGAGTGATGTCGGGTTCTAGGTTATTTCTACTTGAAACTCCGTCATTTGACACAAAATCTCCTCGAGTGATTCTTCTGTGCTCTTTTAAAAAATTTTCAAGGAATCTTTCTCTTTCTATTACCGTCAAAACCCATTGATTCACAACTTCAAAAACCTCTCAGATAGCTTTGAATCACTTCCCGAAACTCGCGACTTTCATCCCTATTTTTCTTGAAACTTCTTATTTTCTAAAAGCACAATGGTGAGGATAAAATCTCATAATCCTAGCACTCATTCTGAGTCTTCTGAACCATATCAACCCTGTGATTCACATTCCTCTCCTCCTACCAAGAAGAGGAAAATTTCTCCTAAACCAAACCTCAAGAGCAAGCCACAAGCCAAACCTAAAGTGAAAGGGGTTGTGATTAAGGAACCCATTACCACAAGAGCTCAATCCAAGAAGAGTTCACCTCCTGGAAAAGCGAAAACTATAAAAGAGCCATCTCCTCCTTCCTCTGATTCATTTGACACACCTACCTTTACTCCTAAGCTTATGAAAATGCCTAAGGTTAGTGAGAAGCTTACCAAAGTCATGATAGGCATGCTTGATGAAGCATTCCAATCTAAGGAAGGAAAAAAAGGGCAATCTTCAAAACAAACTGAAGAGAAGGATGAAGAAATCACATTTCCTCCAAAAGGATTCAATGTGAAAAAGCTTGAGGAATCACAGAAGTACCTGAGTCATTTTGCAAGAAGGAATGTGTGCAAGATGCACTACATTGACTACAAGGTGCTTCAAGAGGTATTGAAATTTGATCTTAGTCCCTACCTTGATTCATATATGCCCTGGTTATCTGTCAAGCTACCTTTTTGCACCAAAGTAGTGAGACATTTCTATTGTAACCTCGAACTGATTAATGATCTCGTTAGGAATTCTGTGGAAGAAGAAATGACTTCTGAGGTTAGAGGTCAAAGAATTCTTATCTCACCTTCCCGAATCAATAACTAGTTAGGAATAGAAAATCCTCCTGATGATGATTATCCTAACCTTTCTTCAAACCAAATATTTTCTATTCTTAGACCTGGTGAGATAGTGGGACCTCGCAACTTCAATCCAAGTGATATGAGTGATTTCCATAGAGTCTTATGGTATATCTACTCTAGAGCCATGGTGAATAAATCCAACAACTTCACTCATTTCATTGAGAGGGACTTCAGAAAATTCGCCTCAGTGATCAATAAACTATCCATGTAGCTTATATTTTAGACCAAACTTTTCTCCTACAAGTGACTAAATAAGGATTAGAGTGGTGACTTTTATATTTATATAAAATAAACTAAATGTTGGCCTTGGTTATGATATGTCCACATTATTATTTTTACCAACGGACTTCATTTCATATAAAAGAAACATTACAAAGTTTGAACGAACGAATAATACTCAGGTCAGAAAAAAACAAATAATACTACTAGAGTATGATAACAAACACAAGAAATAACAAACAATAATAAGATAAATACACTACTACAAAAAACACAAGTTGTAGCACTTAATTTAAAGAACATTATGGCGCTTGGGAAGTGCCATAGCTTCCAATGCCATTAAAACAAGCTATGGTGCTTCTTGAATATATAGAAGTGCCATAGCTTGATTATTTAAATTTTTTTAATTATAAAGCTATGGCCCTTTCTAGGGGAAGCGCCATAGGAAAGTGACACTTCTTATGGCGCTTTTCCAGAGAAGCGCCATAGAAAATATTTTTAAAAAAAAAATCATAATTATTTTATTTTTTCTGAATGTAAACCTCCATTTACAATCCAAAATTCACATCAATTTACAATACAATCCACAACAAAATGAAATAACATAGCATGTATCTTTTGTAATATTGTGTTTTCATGTATTAAGCATAAAAGAACTCCAGCATTTAACTTGCTTAAACTTGAGCCATACACGTTACTTCTACAGAGGATTAAACTAAATATTATTATATTTCTAAGCTTAAAAATTAAAAAACTTACAATATGTAGGAAGTTCAAGAAGGTAAAGTTGAAACTACACATAAATACCTGAAAACAAAATTATGAGCACATATATAAGATTAATGAGAGATTTTAACTAAAAAAAATGTGGACCAAATGTTGAAAAAAAGAACTTACATGCAAGGGAGCTTCTGAAAAAGGCCAAGACAAGAAGAAAAAAACAAGTGAGAGAGGAAGCTTTGTACTGCAACAGAGGTCTGGGAAATGGTGGAGCTAGAGGGAACACGGGAAGATGAAAATGAAAATAAAAGTGTCAGGCTGTGAAAATTATATAGCGTGGGAGAAGCTATAGCGCTTTCTCAAGGGAGTGTCATTAAAGGCATATAATATATGCCTTTAATGACACTCCCTTGAGAAAGCACCATTAAAGGCACTATTGTTTGAAAAACTTTTTTTAATAATATAGAAGCTTTCGTCAATTGGCATTATGGTTTTTTTTCTTTTTTAAGTTTAAAATCTGTCATGAATCTTAACTTATATTTTTATGTGTGCTTATAATTTTTTTAAGTATTCGCTTGAAGTTACAACTTTCTCTTAAATTTCTTATACATTATAAGTTTTTTTAATTTTAAGCTTATAAATATTATTTTATTAATTGTTACTTGTTTAATTAATTTGCTTAATGTCTTTTATATTTAACTTATTACTTAAAATAATTTTTTTAAAAAAATATTTTCTATATACCTGCTTGCTTGAGAAAATAATAAAAAAGTCTTGCAAAAAAAAAAAAAAAAAAAGCGTTGAGAAAGTCTTACCTAAAAAAAAAGACGTTGAAAAAGTGTATTAAGCCTTTAATGACACTTTCTCAAGGAAGTACCATTAAAGGCTTAACTTTTTCAACTTTTTTTTTTTGGTAAACCACCCAGCTAGCTTCAGTGCTTGCCCTACCAAGCGCCGGCCAAGGCCCCTTAGATTTAATTTTTTTGGTTTTGGTTAAGCCCAGATCGTATCTATTTTTTTTTGGTTAACCACCCTTGGCTGGCGCTTGGTAGGGTAATTGCCAGAGCTGTAAGTCAACTATTGTTTGTAGGAAAATATAAGTATGACCGTAAGTCTTTTTTTTAATACAGAAGCTTTCATCAATTGGCACTATGGTTTTTCTAAAGTTTAAAATCTGTTATAAATATTTAATTGTAGTTTTATGTGTGCTTATAATTTTTTTCCAGGTATTAGCTTGAAGTTACAACTCTCTCTTAAACTTCCTATACATTATAAGTTTTTAAATTTTTAAGCTTACAAATATAATTTTATTAGTTGTTACTTGTTTAAATTGCTCAATGTCTTTTATATTTAACTGATTACTTTAAAAAAATAGATACGGTCTGGGCTTACCAAAACAAAAAAATAAATCCAAAGGGCCTTGGTCGGCCAACTAGCTCTGGCGCTTGCCCCACCAAGTGCAGACTGTGATATCCCGAATTGTGAGTAAGGGACTATGACTTCAAAAGTGAAGGTAAAGTAGGATTAAACCAACACTTTTGGAGGATGTGACAAGAATTATGACTTGGATGTGTTATCGTCAGAGCCTAGACCCTATATTTAAGTTCAATTATGAATTAACATCTAAATTGACTTAAAATAGGGAAAGGCGCATATTGGTGTTATGGAGTGATAAGATGAGTTTGATGGTGATTTAGTGTGAATTGTCGTAATCAGGGGCAAAACGGTAAAGTTACCGACCAATTGGTCAGTTACTGAAGAGGAAACTCATTGGTAACTTAAAGATCAATGGTTGAGATTGATTTGTGAAAGAGATCAAAGGGTGGAATCAAGTGTATATGTGTGTTTGTGAACTCATGGGTGATGGACTAAGATCTTGACAAGTGTCACCATGAGAGCCATTGATTGGGTCAAATGGTCAAAAGTCATTTTTCTCTTCTCTCCACTTTTAAATGTCAGCTAAGAGAGTGTTAAGAGCTCAAAAAATCTGATGCTTCTTCATTATTTCATCTCCCTCTCTCTTCTCTTCCATGGACGTCCTACCTTGAACAAGAAAGAGAAAGGAAAAGCTTGAGTTTTGGGTGAGTATTTGTCTCTAAATGCTCAAGTGATCTTCATTAACATTATTCATAGTGTTAAGAGCTTTATTCCTATGGTTTCAGATTTTTGATTTGTGGTGTTTGAGAACTTGTGGAAATTTGGAAGTGAGGGAAACAAGGAACTAGCTTGGGAAGAAGTTAAGGTGAGTATTTGGAACCTTTTGGTATATTCATTGTGGTTATTGGTTTAGTTTTGGGAATTTTGAATTTTTGCCCTGATTTTTGGTCCAATTTGAATTCTGGAATTGGTTAGTTTGTTGTGTAGAATGTGGTGTTAAATTGTGTCTTTGAGCCATGTGAGTTGATTTGGAATTTTAAAATGGAAGGAATTGCATTGTGGTGGATTGTGTGCATGTTGTGTTGACATGTTAAGATTTCTGTGGAACATGTCTAAATGGATGGAATTTGATTGTTTGATGGCTCCAATGGATTCCTTGGGCAAAATTGGTGTGGAAATGGTGTTTTATGTGAAATTGGAACCATTGGAAGCTATTGTGAAAAACTGAAAATCTGTCTATTGAAGGTCTGTGCTGAGCAGTCTTTTTTGTGTGAGCGTTTTGAATAGGCTAATGATGTTAGAAAATTATGAAACTTTCCAGTTTTGAAGTTCACATCTCAAGCTTCAAAATGGACATAAATTTTGTGTCATTTCGCTTTTTGAGCTGGGAGTTTGAACTGTCCAAAGTTTGGCATCAAAACTGGATCCTGTTTTGGCACAATGTTAGGTTTTTGGTAAATATGGACTTTTGTGGTGATTTCTAGTTAAGGCCAATATTTTTCCTTGAAAGAGGACTTAAATAGCTTTCATTTGGCTTTGGAATCACTCCATTTTGATTTTTGTGAAATTAGTTATGATTTTTGGAAGTTCAGCCAAGAAACTGGATTTTCTGGGCCACAGCCCGTGGATTCTGGGCCGCAGCCCAAATGTTTCTGAGCGTTTCTGGGCAGTTTTGGGCCGCAGCTAGTAGATTTTGGGCTGCGGCCGACCCCCAAAAATCAGTGTTTTGCATTTTTGAAAGGTGGTTTTTGGTATAGCCTTTCCCAACCCTTTAGGCATATGTTTAGACCTAAAATAGTTACCTAAAGAGTTCAAATGATAACCAACTTAAAGTATTATGGAATTAAGAACTTGGAAAAGAGATTGATTGGTTGTCCCTGATTTGGTTTTTAGGGATCGACATTTGCCCTACTCGTGAACCAACGGTACCAGAGAACGTCCGGAAAGAACAAGGTAGTGAACTTCCCTTATACTTTGTGAAAATGTATTGTATGTATGTTGGTCATGTGCTGTGATGAGTTGTGATGAAGTTGTGATGTTGCTGCTTATACAGCTAATGATAGCTGGTGACTATATTATACAGCGAAAGCTGGTGACTTGTGTATACAGCGAAAGCTGGTGACTACATTATATAGCGAAAGCTGGTGACTACATTATACAGCGAAAGCTGGTGACTATATTATACAGCAAAAGCTGGTGACTTGTGTATACAGCGGAAGCTGGTGACTTTATTATACAGCCATGAGAGCTGTCGCTTGTGGTGAAAAGCATGTTCTATTGTTGTTGTTGGCTGTGATTGACTTACCTGCTATATGTTTACATATTGTATGAGTGAATTTGTTACTATTGGGATTCTTTTGAATCTCATTCTTTCCAATGACTATCATTTCAGATAGGGCAAGTGGCTTAAAAGGGAAGCGGCCAACCAAGAGCGATTAGGGATTTTGGGAAATATGGGATAGTTGGTTATCTACTTGAATTTTGGATTACTGTATATTATTTTTGGGTTGTAAATAATATTCTGATCACGGTTGTGTAATCCCCTAGTAGGGAATTTTGGAAACCCTTAGACTATCTATATGAACCCGGGGGTTGCCGGGATTTTATCGTACACTCTGATATATGAATGTGATATAACTGCACAGGTAATTCTATTCGATATTTGAATGTGAGACCAGGATAGGGAAGAAGTTTTGAAAAAAACAAAATAAACTTGTGAAAAATTCTACCACCATGTGGGAGTTTAAAATGAATTCTAAACTATCCATTAGTCCCTAATCCATTTAATCACGTATTATCGAATTACAATTATGTTTATTAAGGCAGGGGGTTACACAGACCAAGGGTGGTTTACCCAAACAAAAAACAAATACAATCTAGGCTTAACCAAAAAAAAAAGAAGTGTCACATAAGCCTAATGCAAGCTATGACACTTATTATAGGAAGCGTCATAGCATCTTGACTTGGGTTTTTTTTTGTTATTGTTAAACAATTATCTATGGCACTTCGTTAAAGAAGTGTCATAGGAGGGGCGCCACTAAATTCTTATTTTCTAGTAGAGATAAGCAAAAGAAAACACATAATCTTGGATCAACTTCAATTCTTATGAAGTCATTCTCCAAAATCATCTGTAACTACTGCAATGGCGATCGAAGAACCTTATCACTCAGGCAATGCAACATCTATCATTTCAACATGTTTAATTTGCATTTGGAAGCACTCTAGTTCTGACAAATTGTAACACCCCATTTTTATTTCACCAATATTCCTTATAAATATTTATGGCATTCAATGGAATCAAATAGTAAATTTTGATGTAATTAAAATGACAAGTGTATCTTCAGTTGAGATCACATGGAAATTGGGCTAAAATAAGATATAAAGCCAATTTTTGTCTTCCAAAGAGCCTATTATTATTAAATCCCAAATTTGAGAAATGAAGAGCACAATTTTTGGGCCCAATAATAGGGGTGAATGTCGGCCAACAAAGAGATAATTATTTTCCCATTTTTATGACGCAATTTTCAGCCAAGCAAAGGAAAATAAAGGGAAAATAATAAATTGGAGATAAATATCCTAATGTAAAGCAATTGTGGCCAAATAAATCAAGTTTGAAAAGTTAAAAAGTAAGTATGATGGATTATTTAATTAATTGAAGAAAGAGAATTAGAGAAATTTGTGAAGCATTTATTATTTCCCCTTTTCCTTGTGATTTTTGTCCAAATGGGAAATAAATGGGAAAAATATTTACTTGGAAGCTAATAATGCTATGTGGAATAATTTCTAACAAAGTAAAAAGATGAAGACATAAAAGAAAATGCACATGGTAAAATAACATTAAAATATATTAAGTTAAAGGAGGTGTATGAAGATATTTTGAAACATCATCATCTCTTTTCCTAAGCCTAATTTTCATCCAAAGTTGACAAATAGAGAGAGAAGAAGAGAGCTCAAGAATAGAAGCACAATAAAGTTTAAGAGAGCAACATCTAGGGTTCAAGAAGCACAAATCAAGGTAAGATCATGAAATTCCATATGTTCTTGCTTCCTAGTTCATGGAAAACCTCTTCTAACCTCTATTCCACATGAATATCATGTATAGCAAGCAAAAATTCAAGAGAAAGAGGAGGAGAGAGGGACACCTAGAGAGAGAAGGTTGAGAAATCAAGAGGTAATCTTAAGAACTTTGATCCTCTTGGTTAATATGTTGTTGTTGTTGTTGTTGGCTTGATTTGTGGTTGTTTTTTTTATCTTGTAAATTTGGGATGATGAAACCTTAAGGGGTTATACTGACCAAATTTCTACAAATCATGTTTAATAAGTGTTTAAGAAGTTAAATATGTGATTAAGAGTGAAAAAGGAGGTGTTTAAAGGGTTAAATTAGGAAAACCAATTTCCCCCTTTTTATTGCAAAGTTTCGACCAGCTGCAAAAATGAGGGAAGGAGCTAGAATTTCATAAATTTGATGGTTCTATTGTGTTTAGAAGGGAAAATTGTGTAAGGTTCATGTTAAGTGTGAAGTGTGAAAAGCATTAGATGTGAAATGACAAAACTATCCCTAAAACCCTAAATAAGGTTGCCAACGGCAAAATCACCTTTTGGCAGTGAATTTGACAATTCTGAGGTTAAAAATGGATTCTACAAGTGAAATTGTGTAGGATTAGCCCTAGGGGTATTTTGGTTATTTTGCAGTTTTAAGCTAAGATAACTAACAAATTAAGTTTGGAAGAGCCTATGAATGAGTAATAACTCATTTCTTTATAAATTTGGAATTTTAAGACTAGATAATTTACCCACGCTGGGATAAGGTTAGAGCCAGGAAAAGGGATTAAGGTAGTAACTCTATCTTTCATAAAATGTGATTTTTTGTATGCTTTATGTATGTCATCTTTTGTGATATCTATAATACACTTTCTATCTGGGACTGGAAAAACACAAGTACCGTTTGGGGGAAAAAGTACAAGTACCCCAACGGCCCTAAAAGAGGACACGATTATGAGATACAGTACCAAGAGGGTACATTGCCCAGTTTGTGGTCATGAGCCCAGCTGAGGTACGGACAAATAGGGGTTCAAATAGTAGTTGGCCCTGAATAAATGTTCACATTTTGATGATTATGAGTTTTATAGTATTATTATCTTGTTGCATTATATGGTACATAGCATATTTATTTGTCGTATTTTATATGGCTGATTGTATGTTACTACTGAGATTCATTCGAATATCACCATTTCCAATATTTAAAAACATTCCAGTAGAAGCAAGAGGCTCGAATGGCAAAACGATAAATATCGGCATTTGAGGGTTCTGGTGCAAACAAAGACTGCAGTTGGATTATAGTTAGTTTATTTTCATAGTTTTAGACCCTTTGTAAATTATTTTTCAAACCCTATAGGGGTTGCCTGTATTGTAAACAAGTACTAATTATCAGTATATTTGTGCTATTTCTATATACCTGTGGAACTATTCCCCTATCACTCTAGAAGATATCAAAATGTTAAGCAGTTTGGCATTTTTGGTATGAGGCCTAAAAGTGGTTCTGGCATTTTCAGAATAGTATATTGACATGGTTTTGTTTACATGGTGATAGGAACAATGCGCTGAAGGTGATGCCAGCAGTATAGATCACCATCGTCGGTGAATTAGCTTCCCCTGGAACAACATATTCCTGAGGTACATCATTACGTGGAGTACCAGGCACTGGGTGGTGCTAGGATGTTGAGGACACCCACGAAGTGGGCTTAAGACAAGCCGACGTATGGGCCAAAGCCTCGACCAGCACTAGCACCAGCACTATCCACTAGCTCATTAATGGGAGATACTGCACAGCCACTATCAGACGGTATGGAGTAGGACCCAAGTATCACTGACCTTTATGGCACTGAGACTGTGCACGTACCGAATGACATGTAGTCTGATGGGGAGTTATGGGAGTATATCTGGGGCAGTTATCAGCGGGTAGTACAAGCTCATGCTACTCTCGTTGATCAATATCTCTCATATTTGGATGCTATGGATTCCTTATACTGGAAGCAGGTTTTATTGGAGCTGGATTAACCGAATGAGTTCTGGATCTTTTCCACGATGGATTTCTTCCCAGATATAGCATTTTGGGCTCGGAAGAAGAATGATGTTATCGAGTAAGATCCTAATGACCATTTTGTGGAGGTTATGGGTCACATGAACATGCATGTGTAGTTGTACATGTACACCAGCTGATTGAGGATTTATTCTTAGTATTTTGGTGACTGGATGCAGCTGGCACAATTTTTGAGATGAGGGCAGTCATAGGGTACTGGTAGATAGAAGTAGATAGAGCTGGTATATATATTTTGGACGGGGTATGTAACCCTTTGCCTCATTAACAGTGATTATGATTAGAAAATATGTAATTAAGATGAATTAGAGACCAACGAATGATAAAATTTTATTTCTAATCCCATTCTTGAGATAGGATTTTATAAATTTCTTTTGAAATTAGTTTAACTTGGTCTCTTATTCATATTTCAAGCATAACTACTCTATGCAGTTAAATGACATTCATACATATCATAGTGTACATCAAAAGTCCCGGCAAGCCCCGGGTTTCATTAATATATATATGCTAAGGGTTTACAGTTTCCCTTATAGGGGATTACACAAAATCATATGAACATTTATATCCCAAATATGTATACAGTAATCCCATCTAAAATTGATAACCAACAACTTAAAATTAAATAGCCCTATAGAAGTCCTAGCCACCCTTGGTCATCTCTTTTCCCTTGGAGGCTCTTGCCCTGTTTGAAGGTTAGTTAATATAAAGAATGAGATTCAAAGAATCCCAGTAGTAACAAATCACTCATACCATACATAGTCATAGAGCATGCAATGACATCATCAAGCAGTATAGTAGCACGAAACACATCATACAAGCTGTCATGTATACACATAGTCCCATGTCTCATCCTATGTATTACTACCGCCCCGAAGGCACGGTCCTCCCACCAGAATCATCGATGGGCCGTAGGTGAAGGATTCATAAATAGCCTTTCAGCTTTCACATATAACCTTCGACTTCCATATAGTCACATCCCTCGTAATCCCATTGTCCCGCAGGTATGGTCCTCCCACTGAAACCACTGATGGGCCGCAGGTGAAGGACTCACAAATAATGATAAATCAAACATACAGTGTATCACATATAGCACAAGGGAAAGCGTCACTACCTTGTTCTTTCCGAGTGTGCTCCAGATAGATAGCTCACGAGTAGGGAAATATCAAATCCTAAAAATGAAAATCAAGGACGACAGATTAATCTCTATTCTAATTTTTTGATTCCATAACACTTAAATTTGGTTATCATTTGAACTCTTTAGGTGGCTATTAGAAGCCTAAATACATGACTAAAGGGTTGGGAAGAACTTGACCAAAACCCCCTCTTGGAAGTGAAAACACTGATTTTAAGTCATGCACTCAAGTGATAGATGGCACATTCGAGTGATGAAACAACTTGCACTTTAGTGGGGATGGCTCGCTCTTGTGAGTGCTTTATCGAGAGCAACAACTGAGACAGAACATAATCACAAGACTCAAGTCCTGAACCCAACACTTAAGTGGTAGCCTCCTACTTACCCTAGTCCTACCAAGTGAGGCACAGAAAATGACTACCCGAGAGCAAAAGGAATCTTGAGACAGGAAGTGCACTCGAGCACTAGCTCTAGCACTCATGTACAACATAATACTTGTGAGTGCTGACACACACTTTTAACAAATGGCCTGTGAGTGACAACCCAAGACATGAGTTCATAGTGCCAAATGCACAGGCACTCAAGTGGGACAATATGCACTCGAGTGAGAACCCAAATCACTAGCAAGTGAGAATATACACTTCTACTTTCTTTATGTGGAAGTGCAACCTAAACTTGAACAAAAAGAGAAAACATAATGCTGCACTCAAGTGAGACCCCAAATCACTCAAGTGAGGCTTATCAGAAGTCAAAACACAACAAATGATAGAATTTTCCATATTTTACCCAATATGCTTCCAATGGTCCCAAAGTTAACAAATAACCTATTCCCACACAAATTTTCATAAAGAGTCCATTGGAAACATTAAACAACCAAATTCCCATCACAATAACACATTTCATACTTCCCAAACACATTGAAGTCCAAAACAACTAAATGACCAACTTACTTCCAATATTTCAAACCAATTCCAATGACATAAAGACACAATATGACACCAAATCCAACACAATACACTATACAAATTGTCCATTCCAAAATTACATGAAAATCAGGGCAAAGTTCATAAAGCTCAAACAATGGTCATAACGAATGTGCCAAATACAACTCATACTCACATATACCTCTTCCCATGGTTAGTTCCTTGATTCCTCAACTTTCAAATTTCTTTAAGTACTCAAACACCACCTTTCAAAAATATAAAACCATAGCAATGAAGCTCTCATCACTATAAACAATACTAATGAAGAGTATTTGAGCATTAGAGGTCATATGGAGCACTAACCTTAAGCTTTTCTTCTTTCTCTTTCCTCTTGAGCTCACACGAAAATAGAGGCAAGTGAGAAAAGGTGAAATGATGATGAACCAGATTTTTCCCTTTCTCCCATGCCACTAGCCGACTTGGAGGGAGAGAGGAGAGAGGAAATAAAATTTGACACTTTGACCAAATCCATGGCTCACATGTTGAGATGTGTCAACATCTGTTTTCCTCTTCTATGTTCACACATGAGCATATATGCATAGGATTCCACCCTATTAATCACTCAATCCTAACCATTGATCTTTAAGTTACCAATGAGTTCCCTCTTCAGTAACTGACCAATCAGTCGGTAACTTTCCATTTTCCTATTTTGCCTCTGATTATGGCAATTCCACTCGAATCATCACCAAGCACATTTACATCATTCCATTCTTCATTCATACTCCCTCCCCTACCCTTAGGGTTCATTTTAAGCTTTATCACATAATTAAGATAAAATGCAGGGTTGGACACTGATCGTAACACATTTAGATCGCATTTCACATCGAATTCTTTAAAAGTGTTTATTCAATAGTAATTACATCCACTTTTAAAGCATTAGCCCTTAAGCCCATTCTTGGGGCATTACAATTCTCTTCCTAAAAAATAAATTTCATCGTCGAAATTTGTCACACTAGTTGAGCCATAAACTCCGGATAACACCTACGCATATCAGCTTCCACTGCCCAAGTTGCCTCTCTTTGAGTCATTCCCTTCCAGATCACCTTCACATATGAAATGTTCGGTGTCTGAGCCATCGTTCTTCTTGATCAATGATTTGCTCTGGCTCTACTGCATACGTGAAGTTGTCTTATAGTTCAACTTCCTCATACTCGACAATGTGAGATGGATCCGATTGGTACTTCTTCAGTTGGGAAACGTGAAACACGTCATGGAGTCTGCTCAGGGTCACTCAATAAGAAGTACGCCCAATTCTCGGAAGTATCTAGAAAAGGCCTATATATCTCAAGCTCAGCTTCTTTCGCTTGAAGGCTCTCCCGATCCCATTAATTGGAGATACTCTTAGAAATACATGGTCTCCAACCTCAAACTCTAAAGGCCTTCTCCATTTGTTAGCATAGCTTTTCTGTTGACTCTGCATTGCAAGAAGCCACTTTCGAATGATTTGAATTTGTGCTGAGGTCTAATCAACAAGTTCCGGCCCACAGAGTTTCCTCTCTGATAACTCATTCTATCATAAAGGTGATTGGCACTTCCTCCCATATAACGCTTCATATGGAGCCATCTGGATGCTCGCATGATAACTATTATTATAGGCAAACTCAGCAAGTGGAAGAAAGTATTCCAAATTCCCTTTGAAGTTGAGGACACAAGCTCATAGCATATCCTCCAGCATCTAAATAGTCCTCTCCAACTATCCGTCTGTCTTAGGATGATAGGCCATATTGAACCTCAAATGAGTACCAAGAGCCTCATGCAAGGCCATCTAAAATCTTGAAGTGAATCGGGGATCTCAGTTGAAAATGATGTTCTTCGTTGTGCCATGGAGTTTCACAATCTCTCGAATGTAAATCTTTACTAGTTTGTCGAAGAGTAACTAGCATTGATTGGTATGATGTGCGCCGAATTTGTCAACTGGTCCACAATCACCCATATCGTGTCTTAGTTCTTGATCCTGGGCAATCCCATCACAAGGTCTATAGTCACACTTTCCCATTTCCATTCCGGAATCTAAAAACTTTGCAACAAACCTGGCAATCTTTGATGCTCGATCTTTACCCTCTGGCAAGTAAGACACTATGCGACATATTTTGTTACATCACTCTTCAATCCCGGCCACCAATGCACAGACTTCAAATTATGGTACATTTTGGTCATACTAGGGTGAAGAGTATATCGGCTCTTATGTGCCTCATCAAGAATCTTTTTCCTCAACTTTGCCTTAAGTAGAACACAAATTCTCTTCTGGTAATAAACCAATCCACTAGGCAACAAATCATAGCCCTAAACTTTTCCCCATTCAATTCTAGCTCAGATTATTTGTACCTAATCATCTTGCCCTTGAGCTTCTCCAATTTCAGCTCTTTAATCACTTTCTTCTTAGGAAACATTGTAATTGGCACAGACGATCTGATTCGACAAATTCAGATCTAAAAAATCTTCTATTAATTTTCCCTCTTGAATCATCATTACTGCCATAAGCATTGTCTTTCGACTAAAAGTATCCGCAACTACATTTGCCTTACCCGGATGATATTTGATTTCCAGGTTGTAGTCTTTTAGTAACTCCATCCAATGATGCTGTCTCATATTCAATTCTTTCTGGTTATACAGATACTTGAGACTCTTGTGGTCGTAGTACAATTCTACTGTCACACCATACAAATAATGCCGTAAAATTTTTAAAGCAAATACAATTGCTGAAAGTTCTACATCATGAGTGGGATAATTCATTTCATGAGGTTTAAGCTGTCGAGAGGTATAGGCCACCACATGTCCTTGCTGCATAAGGACACACCCCAATCCCTACTTACTCACATCACTATACATAACATAAGTCAAGATGGGATCAGGTATAATCAACACAGGTGCCTTAGTCAACCTCTCCTTCAGCTCCACAAAGCAATTTTCATAATGCTCATCCCATACAAACGGTTGTTCCTTCCTCGTGAGCTTGGTCATTGGCAAGGCAATATGAGAGAAATTCTGTATGAATCTCCAGTAGTAACTAGTAAGAGCTAGAAAACTGCGTACCTCAACAATAGTTTCTGGCCTCTTCCAGTCCAGTACTGCTTCCACCTTACTGAGATGCATAGAGACCCCTTCTTGGAGATAACATGGCCTAGGAATTTTACTTCTAGCAGCCAAAACTCGCATTTACTCAATTTGGCATAGAGTTGCTTCTCACACAATATATTCAACACAATCCTCAAATGATGCTCAAGTTCCTCCTTACTCTTGGAGTATATCAAAATGTCATCAATAAACACAACCACAAACTGATCCAGATATTGTCAAAAGACATGATTCATGTAATCCATGAATACTGTAGGTGCAATGGTTAGCTAAATGGCATTACCAGAAACTCATAGTGCCCATATCTTGTCCTAAAAGTAGTCTTTGGTATATCCTATGCTTTCACATGCAGCTGATAATATCTCGACCTTAGATCAATCTTCAGGAACATACACGAACTAGATAATTGATCTAAAAGGTCATCAATTCTTGGGAGAGGGTACTTGTTCTTGACAGTAATTTTATTCAACTCTCTATAATCAACACACAAACGTAAACTCCCATCTTTCTTTTTAACAACTAACACTGGAGCTCCTTAAGGCAACACACTGGGTCTAATGAACCCTTTCTTAAGCAAGTCTTCAATGTACTTCTTCAACTCCGCCATCTCATTTGGGGCCATATGGTATGGGGCCTTTGATATAGAATCAGTTCCTGGCACATTTTAATCAAAAATTGAACTTCCCTTTCAGAAGGCAATCCGCTAAGATTATCTGAAAATACCTTAGGGAATTTATTTACAATGGGTATACTACTCAAAGTTTCTCCAATCTCTCCTTGAATAGAAAAGAACACCATATACCCTTAGCAACCCTTCTCTAGATATTTCTCAGCTTTAGCCGTTGAAAGGAAATTCAAGATAGCATTTACATCATCGACATTTTGCAAAGCAGCATACACAATCATCTTGTTCCCACAATCAAGCAACACATTATTTGCCATCAGCCAATCAAAACCCAATATGACTTCTAATTGGCAGAGCGAAAATCAAATCAAATCAACAACAGATTCGTGCCCCTCCACAGTTATGAAAAAATTTAAACAGGCTTCTGCAGTCACAGCCTTGGCACCCATTAGTGTCGACACAACCAAATCAAATGGCAATCTATGCACATGCAGGCCCAAGCATCTCACACAATTATAAGCAATAAAGGAGTGACTTACACCCAAGTCAAACAATGCTTGTAACCAATTACCAATTAGAAGGACTTTACCTTGTATCAAATTAAGAGACTTTTGAGCTTCCTTATAGGTTATGGCGAATACCCTACCCTGAGTCCTTGGTCTCTGCTCTGCTTGTGGCCGCTTATAATCTCCAGAAATATGCCTTGGTTGTTTACAATTGAAACAGATTATTTGACCCTGACAGGTTCTACTATAATGTGGATTACCACAATGGGGACATAAGCAATGAAGGGCTCATGTCTATAACCAACTCTTCAAAGATCAATTGAGACAAATCCAAATTTATTGATATATTAACACAACATTATTGCTAACTCACTTACATTTGAATAAATCAACTTTAAACTTGTTGTAGGTAATCTCCCATATGTCTTCTATAACTCCATAATAGGCCATAGATGCTAATATGGGGTTTTTGTCTTTCGAACTAGAAAAGTGCATGACTTCAGCTTCTTCTATCACCCCACTATTTTGTATGGTACTTCTGTCATCTTTATCTTTTGTGTAAAAAGAATACTCATTTATATCATAACTGGTCTAAGTAATGACCTAAAATGAAGGCCCCTAAGCTAGCTACACATTTGTCTAAAACACATCGGTTTGATGCGAAACCTTTCCCTCGAACCACTCTATAAATGTCTTGTTTTGCGCAATAGCAATCTACATGTCTTTCTTCCTTGGATTCATGTTCTTCAAACTCTTTTAGTGTTCATCTATGTACAGTTGAACTTCTTTCATATTATTCATGATATATAAGTGTGCTTGTAATACCTCTTCACGAGGCATATTCTCTACTTTCAGTCCTCATGTTCCCTTGTTTCTCCCCTCTTCATGCTGATATTATTCCTTCTTCCTTGATAGATAATCTTTGCAAAAGTCTATAGCCTCCTCAACTACATATCTTTTAATTATTGATGCTTCAGGTCAATAAGAATTTTTAGAATACCCTTTTAAGATCTTCATGTATCACTCAAAAGGATAAAACCACCTCAGTTGAGCTGGACCACAGAGGCTTACTTCCCTTACCAAGTGAACTAGCAAATGCACCATTTTATCAAAAAATGAAGGAGAAAAATGCATATCTAGTTGGGACAACATAATGTAACCTTCATTTTCTAGTTCATCCAACTTTACAGTGTTAATGAATTTGTTACAGATAACATTAAAGAAAACAAACAATCTTGTTACAGTGGTTCACACTTTATCTTTCATAATGCGTCTAATAGCTACTCGTAATAGTTGTTGCATCAACACATGATAATATGGGACTTCATTCCCATTAACTTTAAATCATCTATTGAGACACATCTTCTCACATTAGAGGAATACCCTTGTGGCACCTTAATTTCATGCAAACACCCACACAAACTTCTTTTCTCCGCTTTTGATAGTGTATGCACTACTGGCTCTACGTATGCCCTCCTACCATCATCTCTTAGTTACGGATGTAACCATTCTCTTATTCCCATATCAACAAAGTCTAGTCTTGCACTAATTCCATCATTAGTCTTCCCTGGTATGTGAAAAAGTGTACTGACAAGGCTATCACAAATATTTTTCTCCATATCTATCACATCAATACTGTGTCTTACATAAAGATTATTCCAATAGGGAAGATCAAAGAAAATTAATCTCTTCTTCTATATGTTCTTCTTACCCGCAGTCCTCTGATTCTTATTGAAGATGACATTGATATGTTCTACTGACTATAAACTTCCTCTCCAGTTAATGCCTTCGGAGCCATTTCATGCTCTTGTAAGCCATTAAAATGCTTTCTTAACCCACGATACAGGTGGAATTGATGAAGAAACCTCTTGTGACCAAGGTGGATCATTTTTTATGCCTAAGTTGATAGAAGTGTGTGACTGCTTCACATATTGGACATGCTTTATACCCCTTCATACTATACCGTGACAAATTTTTGTATATGAGGAAGTCATTTATTGTGGTGAAAATCATTACACGTAGCTTGAAGGACTCCTTATATACATCAAACACATTTATGCCTTCCTCCCACCACTTCTTCAAGTCCTCAATCAAAGGTGCCAAGTATACATCGATATCGTTCCCCGGCTGTTTTGGTCTAGAAATCATCATAAAAAAGCATCATATACTTACATTTCATGCATAGCCAGGGAGGTAAGTTATATATTATAAGGAGAACCAGCCATACACTCTGTGTGCTAGTAAGAGTTCCAACTGATTGATTCTATCTGTATAAAGCCCAAGCTGAAGGTTTCTCAACTTGTTGCAAATTGAGGGAGCATTTAATCAATTTTCTTCCATTATAGAGGGTCAGCCAGGTGCCAAAGATATTTTCTGTTAGATATTCTCTCATCAGAATGCCATCTCAACTTCTTCACTTTTGTTGCACTCGTAAACAAATGCTTAAACCGTGGTATTATTGGAAGATACCGCAACACCTTTAAAGGTTACCTTTTAGTTGTCCCATCACTACAAATACCATCTTTCTTCACTTTGTATCATGAAGTTTTACACTTATGACACTCACGAAGACCTTCATACTCATTTCTGTACAAAACATAGTCATTAGGGCAAGCGTGTATCTTTTTATACTCCATTCCCATTGCAAACAAGATTTTCTTGGCTGCATACATATGATTTGGAAGTACATTATCATCTGGAAATATATCACATAATAATTCAAGTAGCAATGTGAAACTACTATCGATCCACCCACAAGTTGCCTTTAAGTTAACCAAATGCAATGTTCCTATCAACCGTATGTTCTTACTCCCAGGGTACAAGGTGTCTCTATATGACTTCGCAGGCTGTAATATTCAAGCAATTAGGCAAAGGATTCTACCTCAATATTGTGAATCATTTTCTCCATTCTATCTTCATCTATGACATTCATAGCTTCCTTCTTATGTGACAGACAATCAATTACTTCCTCACCATGCCATATCCACCTTGTTTATCAAAGATTTATTCCATCACAAAGTAGGTGATCCCTATGACATCAACATCCCGTTGACTCTCATTTAAGCAACTGACACAAGGACAAAAATACTTCCCATTTTTTGCTGGAGCATTCTTTTTAGCAAATTCAATAAGCTCTACTACCCCATTCTCATATTCTTCACTAGTTCTCAAAGGCTTCATCCAACTATGATCCTTGTTATCACCATCTAAGGCATTCCAAATAATACTCAAATTTAGAACAATTGTCAATAATGGGATTACCTTTTTTCACTTTTTTCAAAAAAAAAATTCAGCAGCATTTCCTCTCAAAAGTGAGATATCTTAAAATTTCAATAACAAATCATTTCAATTTAATTCAAACAAAAAAAAAACAAACTGAGGCAATTCAGGACAATATCAACAATTTAATCTAACAATTTTTCTTTAGGTAACTAATATGAGGTTATGATGTAAGCAATTAGCCAAATAGAGAATCAATGATATATAACTGGGTTTTCTTTATGGAACATGGCTTATATTAATGGGATGTATAAATGAACACATTAAGAGTTAGAGCATGAGTTTAATTTTACCTTATTTACTTTCTCATCAGGAACAATAATTTCTATCATGACTTCATCATCTTTCTTAAAAGAGAGGATTACAAATAGTTCCTAAATAAAAAAGAATTATCAAGGGTTTTAAAATGAAAGGAAAAATTAGTACAAGTTAAAAAATTTTAAACTTATAATAAATTTTTAAAATTCAATAAACCTGTCTCTATTGTACAAGATTGCCCTTATCTTCTTATGGCTAACAAAGCAAGCTAATATTTAAAATTAGCTAACAAAGCAAGTTTTTTTTTTGTTTTTATTGGGTCCTTATAGTTTCCTCAATTATGGATGCTATATATTGGTCTTTATTCTCATAATTTGTTTATTTGTAAGAGCCAAGAAACTACACTAATAATTGATGCCCTAACTCTCACTCGTTATACAGGAATTAGTTTTGTCATATAATCTTAAATAAAATTAAACGCAACCATATTGCATATTATATATGGATACAATGAGAGAATTATAAAATTTTTTATTTTTATGTTGATAATAAATAAATGTCATCATACTACTTTTTTTGTATTTTGTGGAAACTTACACGTTGTATAGCCAACACTCATTCCAAGCTAATTAATAGATTATGAGTATATGATCTAGCAAAAAAACCAATGAAAAAGGGAAAAACACTAGAGAAATGAAACTAAAAATCATGTAAAATAAATTAATACAAAGCATTATATTTTCACAAGTTGTAAATTAATACAAGGCATTATATTTCAAATAAAAAACCAACATGGACAGAGGGGCCGATGATGTAGAGGGAATGGGAGGAGCACTGTGTTGGTATGCCATTGAGGAGAGAAGGCCCATGGTGGTGAGAGGGAGGTTGATGGTGAGGATGGAAGGAGAAGAGTGAAGAAGCTCGTGGAGGGATGGAGGATGATAATGGAACAAGGAGAGTGAAGAAGACACTGGAAGGATGGAGGTATGACAATGGAAGGAGGAAAGTAAAGAAGACGGTAGAGGAGAGAAAGAGAGTGAAGAAGATAATGGTAAGTGAAGAAGGAAGGAAGTGACAGTGAGTGAAAGGTGAGTAAAGAAATGCGATTAAGAGAGGGAAGGGGAAGTCTGCATGTGTCTGACATGAAAGGGCACCCCAAGTTTGAAGTACCCATTTAGGCATCCCAAGTTTTAATTTTGGACTCCTAAAGGGTCCTTTTAGGCATCCCAAAAAAATAGGATGCCTAAAGGATCCCTTTTGGCTTGGGGATGCCTAAAAGCCTCAAAATTCCCCCTTAAATTACTAAAATGCCATCACATTTTTTTTCTTCCCTTTTTTTTTTAATATACGTCTTCTGGGGTAGTAAATCTATTCCATGTAGTAGTAGATGTACTGTGACCTTGAGATCTACTGCGATCTTTCTAAGCCTTGTTAGGACCTACTGCGATCCTCTTGATTCTACTAAAATTGAATTTTACAATATCAGGATCTTTGGGAGACTTTAGACCAAAGGATCAACTTATAAGATAACTTACCTCTACTTAGTTGGTAACTACACTGATTATTCCCCGATACTGATCATAGATGCCAGTATTGCCCTCTTAGTCCTCACTCTTTCCTTTATTCAATTCTATCATCATTTCCTTACACTTCTTTCTTACCTTCCTTATCTTCTCCACTTCCTCAAGCCTTCTTATGAATTCTTTCTTTCTAAATTACTAACTCTCTAAGCCACTTATTCATCTTTGTAGCACCTAGTCTCAGCATGATATTGAAGGTAAGGTATGGCCTTTCTTTCACAAGAACCTTCCTCTACTATATAAATAGCCCTATCCTCCCTATTTTTCCTACACCATTTCATGTCCACCAAGAAAGGAGAAAGAGAGAAGTTGTGATGGCACATAAGAGAAAAAGGAAAGCTTCTTTAGTTATATAAAATTTTAAGAAAACCCCTAGTGTTATTCTAAGCTTGAGATCTCCACCCAAAACATCTTAGATCACCAAATAGCCTTTATTAGCTTTGTTCCTCTCATTATAAGCTTCCTCCTCATCCCTATTTCAAGGTGAAGATGATGTTTTTAGGGCTATTCCACAGAGGAAAAAAGATGTATGAGAGAAAGGAGAAAGATAATAAGTAGAGGTAAGGCACTTGAACTAGATCTTGATGTTGTGGTTGGTTTGGGTTGCTTTAGAAACTTAAAGAAGCCATCTTTCTGAAGGGAAATGCTGCCCAATTTTTTTTTAGAAATGAGATCTAAAATGGATCTGCTTGGCTAAGAGCTACAAACCAAAGACAAAATCTTTGAGTACAAAATTGGAAGTTAAGGGTTCAAAAGGGGGTTGTAACTTATAATATTAGTCTTTTAAGATTTGTGTTGATTTTAGAAATATGTCTTCATTCCGTAGGATGTAATATTTCCCAATGGACCACAAAGAAGCAAGATTCCAAGAAGAGTTGATTAATGGCTTTCAAGGTAGTACTTATCCTTCTTATATCTCAAGTATTATTTGAATGCTGCGATAATATGTTGGCTTGACATAATGAAAGCATGTTGAAGTCATTATATGTCTCTTTGCTTAGTATATGCCATGCCATATGCAGATGCTTTTTGTAATATCCCAAATTTCACTAACAAAAAGTTCTATGTCTATTTGTTGTTACAATAAATGGAATAGAATGGTGAATTTTGGTGCACTTGGAATGAAAAAATATTAGTAGCAGTGGCTACATGAAATTTTGGGCCAATATAAGACATAAAGTCCAATTTTTGTGTTCTTAAAAGCCCATTTTTGTAGCCCAAATTAAAGAAGGGAAGAGCACAATTTTTTGGCCCAAGAAATATGTGAATTTCAGCCAAGAAGAAAAAGGAAGGAAGAATATACAATTTAATACAAGAAATGTAAGGGTAGGATGATCTTTTGGTAGTAAAGCAAGAAGTTTATTTTTCCTTTAATTAGGGATAATTTTTGGTCAAAAGGAATAAAAGAGAGGAAAAATGATTATTTGACCATAAATTGTGCCACTTGGAAGTCATTAGAGCCAAGATCAAAATGATGATGGAATTAGTCAAAAATCACATGACAAATTAGCAATAAAAATATAAGTATTTTAAGGAGGTGGAAGTTGATTTTTTTTAAGGGCTCTTAATCCCTTTCAAGAGGCCTTTTGTTGGCCAAGAACAATAGAAGAGAGAGAGAGAGAGAGAGCAACTTGAAAGAAGCAAGAACAAAGAGAAAGCATAAGAGTTCAAGAAACAAAATCAAGGTAAGTAGGTTGTGAAATTCATGTGTTTTGTCTTCAAAATTAATGGAAACTCACTCTAATCTTTAATCCTTCTTGAATCACACATGTAGCAACACAAATTCAAGGGAAAGAAGGAGAAAGAGGGATGGTTTTCTTGAGCTAGAGAAACCAAAGGTAAACCATAAAACCTTGATGTTCTTGTTGGATTCAAGGTTGTGATTGTTGTTTTGGTTCATTATTGGCTTGTAATTGTTGAATTTGTGATTTGGGATGCTTAAACCCTAAAGGGAGATACTACCCAAATTGACGCTAATCATGATCAATAGGTGTATAAGTGGTTAAACGAGGGATTACAAGTATGAAGGAAGTGTTTAATTGAGTGAAATCATGAAACTCCCTTTTTTTTCCAAAAAATTTAGAATTTTGGCTAGGGGTATTTCTGGGTGTTTGAGCTAGAATATTATGTTTTTGATTATTCCATTGTGTTTAGAATGGAAGATTGTGTAGGGAACATGTAAAATATGAAGTGTGAAGGCTTTAGGGTGTGAAATGACACTTTTACCCCTAAAACACTAACATAGTGGCTACCAAGGATATTCGGGGAATTTGAGTGTGAATTTGTCATATTTGAGGTCAAAAATGGATTCTACATGTGAAATTGTATAGGAATAGCATGAGTTAAAGATTTTGGTAAAGTACAGTTAGACCAGGTCTAAAGGGACTTAGACCGGGTTCCCCATGGGCATTTTGGTCATTCTCCGTATTTGAGTAGATATAACTAACAATATGAGTTTAGAATAAGACTTGAATTAGTAATAACTTATTTAGTATAAATTTGGAATTTTTAGGACTTGTTAGATGGCAAGGGCAATATAGCTAGTAACTTTATCTTTCACACACTATGTGATTGTTTATATGTTTTGTATATGCCATGTTTTGTGATGTGAAAAGTGGACACAATATTTAGTTGAGGTGTGGGAAAAGCACAAGTACCACTTGGTGGGAAAAGCATAAGTATCATCAGGCCCAGTGGGACCCAATTATGGTAGTGAGACAAGTACGGACATACAGTGATCTGTTCTGGAACATTACAGCAAATAGGGGTCATACAATCATATGGTCTTAAATGGAGCACACATGTAAGGACAGTAGGGGACAAACAGTCATTTGTACCTGAATGCCAAGCAGATAGACAAATTTATAGTATTATATTTCTATTACTTTATATGGTGCATTGCATATTTATTTATCGCATTTAATATGATTGATTGAATGTTACTACTAAGATTCGTATAAATCTCATCCTTTTCCAAAATTGAAAAATTTATCCAACTGAAGGAAGCGACTTTGAGGGCAAATATGTAAATACCGATAACTAAAGGTTCTAGTCTAATTCAACAGTTGCTATTGGTTATCTGTAGTTTTTATTTCATTTCTTTTAGGATATGTAAATATTTTTCATGCCCTAGGGGGATCCTGTAATGTAATCAAGTACATAATATCAGTATATTTATGTTATTTCTATATACCCATTGAACTATGTGTTATTACTCTAGTAAATATCAAAATATCAAGGTGTTTGACATTTTTGGTATCAAAGCATGTTAACCAACCTAATGATTGGGGGTTCTCACTTAATGAGAGTATGGACGAAGTCATGGCTCTTACCCCGACATGACCTGGAAGTCAGGAAAGATAATCCTGGTTGCTTATAGTCAAGAGGCTGGGCATAAAATATGCTGCTGAGGTACCTTTGTTATCTATAAAAAAGGGGTACCTACGGGCGATACTGGATAGAAATCCCGTAGTGTGGAGCCACTGACACTCAACAATTTTTATATCAGAGTTAACGTGGTTTTGGTAGTAATAGAATAGTATACTGATATGGTCTTGGTTATTTAATAATAGGAATTATGCATAGAAGAAAGCATTAGAGGAATAAGTCACCATCGTTGGTAAATCAAACTCGAGAAAGTCATCAGGTACCAAAAGGACAGCTAGTATGATATTACCGTATGACGGGTGGAGCACTAATGATGCGAATGTTGAGGAAACGGGTACAAACAAGGTCGGTGTACAGACCTCCCTGTTAACCATCATTACTAGTCAGCTCGTTTACGGGTGAGACAAAGCAACACTATAAGATAGAACAGAGTCTGATCTGTATTCTGTCACCAATTTTAAAGCTGAGGCAATACATGTAAGACATGATTTGAGACTAGATTAGGAACTATGGGAGTATATTAGAGACATATATTTGCAAGCTTACTATGATGAGGACACCTGGATAGCCTAGTATACAAAGTACCTACACAATGTGGAAACTAAAAGAGGCAAGCTTTACTCATGAGGGGGTGAATTAGGAGATGTAATAAAATTTTTGGACATTACGGTGTTATGGAAATAAATGAAGAGAGATTATAGATAAGAGAATTTGTACATAGGGATTTATACTGGTTTGGCCCAGCCCCAGGCCTACATCCAGTTATTAGAGATCAACACCTCTTGAGATTTTAACTAATCTTCCAAGATTTAATGGACTCTCGAAATGTTGCAGAACAACAACTGTCCTCGTAAGGGCTATGAGCAGAAAGATTCTAATCCCTAAATTTTTCTCTCCCACTTATGGCAAGTTTTACGAGCAGAACAATTCCGTAGACCTTTCTCTCCCTTTTACCTATACAAGTCTTGTGAGCAGCAATGTTCTGTCTTACATACACTACTATAAGTCTTACGAGTAGCAACATTCTCTACTACTTGCACCTTATAAGTCTTACGAGTAAAAAGTCTTACCAGGAATTTTCTCTACTGATTCCCCATAAAGAAATCTACCCTCTTAAGGTCCCTTTACCTTGAGATCAAATTAGAAATACAATTGAAAGTGTTAACAGACTTTCTCACAGAGTGGATATAAAAATCACTAAAGTATAATATGAATATAGAGAGAAATATAAATTAAGAGACTCTTTTAAATTTTTTAGTGTATGCTATTCTATGTTTTGTCTATCTCCGATGCTTTGTATTTATAGCCAGTCTAAGTTAGCTATTGTGGAATGTCGTTATAGAGCGGAATATCCCGTTGAGGAGTGGAATGTATTCATTTGAGTTTCAGATAGTCTTTCAATTGTAAATTGTGCCATAGGGGTCAATCATTGTACTTTGAACATTATTATTCAATTAACTTCTCCATTTTGTTATCATATTATTTGCATGTTCATTGTGATAACTATCGTTGGATAAATCATAATGATTTTCCTAAATGTCCGTGGTCAGTCATCTATGCCAAAGAAAAGATGAAATAAGACCAGTATGACCTTGAAGAGGTATGGAGATATGAATCAAACTCCTAGGCACTTGTAAGAGTACAAAGTGTTGGATCAAGCCGATATGAGAAAGCTGCCTGGATTAAGACATAAGCTTGTCTCATGTATAATGACGTCGCAATGCCCTTTGACTTGAAATCATTGTGGATTCCTACATGAGAGTCGCTTAGCTTTGACCTAGTCAAAAGTCACCTTTGACCAGGTGATGATAAAGGCTATGTTCGGGTTGAGTGGTTTTCATGTAGAGGAAAGTGAATGGTCAAGACGGAATTTGTCCCTCACATTAGTAGAGAGATATTACTGGGCCCCTGACTGAGAAATGTGTGGCCATACTACAATGGAAAAGAGTTTCCATTTCTATGGTCAGACTACTCAGGGATCGAGAAAGTAATGGTCAGGAATAGGAGGATGACATTCTCCATCCCTCATCCTTGATTGAAATATCATGTGACAAAAGCGACGTGATATGGTTGTAGGACAGGTTGCATCGGTTTATCGGTCCTCTTATGAATTAGGAAGTCATAATGTCTTGCTAGAGGATGCTTATGATTTGTGGGTTAGTATAGTCATTGGCCCATTGTCAACTTCATATGGGCCTGCTTGGTCACACACAAAATAACCCAACATGAGCTATGATGTCTAATTTCATTGAATCTAAGATATGTCTAGATTTAATAAATGTAATGGTTAATCTAGGGTGGATGAATATATATATTCTAAACGAAAATTAATAATATTATATATACATAATGTGTATTTTTGAAATACATATATATATATATATATTATAATATTATTATATTGTGTTAGTTTAAAATTTAGTTTTATCTTATAAATTAAATTTAATAACTAACACGACAAAGATATAATATCTTTGTAAATTAATTTATAAATTAAATCTATTTCCATGGGCTCTTTATTCAAATTAAATAAATATGTTAAATTAAAAGTGTTAGACAGATTTAATTTAATCATATTTATTTAATTGTTTATCCAAAGACAAGTAAGTGTTAATTGATATGATATGGATTTTGAAATTAATAAATATTAATTTTAAAAATCCAATATCTATAATAAAATAGAAAGTACTTACTAGTTATTTAAAAAGGGTGAGCTAGGGTTTTCTACGAGTGATGGAAAAAAGGCAAGATAGAAAGCCGTGCGAAAAGAAAACTCTAGAAATGGACGTTGGTGATGCTAGCACACTATTCGTGTTGGATTCCTATTCATGTGGATACCGGTAGAGAGAGCTAATCTAAATTGGTAGCTTCTTGAGATCGAAAAGAAAGACTGAACACATAAGAAAGGTACGTTTTCTACTACTTGATTTAAATGCAGTTGATAGATCAGCAGTCGAGATTGGAAAAATTTTTAAATTTTAATTTTCCGTTATTCCTACCAATCCCAATAGTGGCATCTGAGCTAGGTTAATTGTGAGTTTAAGTTGAGTTTGAGGTTTCTTCTCAATTATAAATTGTATATGTGATATATAAGTTATATGTTATATATTGCTTTGGATTTGATTGACGGTGATTAATTGAGAAGGATAGGAGAACAAGGAAAACCTGGCTTGGCTTTGGTACTCTTATGTTATGGGGCTGTTAGATTCAAAATCTCATGGGTAGCATGTTGAGTAGAAACATGTGGGGATTTCTTAGATGAAATTTTAAGGATGAATAAATTAAGAAGATTCATAATTGTTCTTGGAGACATGTAATGCCTCTACTGCTAGTATGAAAAAGCTTGAAAATTAAGCAAAAGATGAGGAAGCTAGCTTATTGAAGAAGTTATTTTTTAATTAAAAATTAGATAAGAGTTAGAGAAAAGAAAGTTGAGAGAATATAATGGAAATTTAAGAGCTTATCAATTTTCTCCTCTAATCATATGGTCAGTTACTAATATAAGGAAAAAGCTTATAGATCCCCTTCCTTTGGAATTAGGTGTTGGAAATTGTGCCCTTAGGGTCAATCATCATACTTTGAACATTATTATTCAATTATAATTTTTTCATTGTGATAATTGTATCCTTAGATAAATAATAAAGATTGTTCTAAATGTCTCTGGCCAGTTATCTATGCGAGGGAAAGATGAAGTGAGACCAGTATGACTTTAATAAGGTATGGAGATACAGATCAAAGTTTTAGGCACTTGTAAGAGTACAAGTTGTTGGACCGACCCACTATGAGAAAGTTGTATGGATCAAGTCATAAGCTTATCTTATGTATAACCATGTTAGTATGCCCTTCGACTTAAGATCATCATAAATTCCCACATGAGGGTCACTGAGCTTTAACCTAGTCAAAAGTCACTATTGACCAAGTGATGATTAAGGCTACAATCGAGCTTGGTGCTTTTCATGCAGAGGAATGTGAATGGTCAAGATGGAATTTGCCCCTCATATTAGTAGAGAGATATTATAGGGCCCATCGATGATTGAGTCTGAGACATGATGGTGTAACCCCCCTCACGATAATTATATACGGATTACGAAATTTAAGTGAAATAGAGACCAATAAGACAAAAATCACATTTAGGATCACTCATCTCCAAGAGATGGGGTGTCCAAACAAAACGTTCAAAATAGAATTCATCTGGTCTCACATTCACTTTCGAATACAATTACCTGTGCCGATAAATCACATAATAAATATCAGAGTGCGTAACCAAAATCTCGGTAACCTCGGGTTACTTATATATAGAATGGGTTTAAAGGTTTCCCAAGATGGGGATTACATATCCAAAATTTGCTATATACATCTCATATACATACAGTAATCCCAAAAGCCAACTAGATAACCAACATCCAAAATACAAAATGTCCCTAAAGCCCTAATCACTCCTGGTTGGCTGCTTCCCTTTCGAGCCACATGCTGTAATATCCCAAAATGTATTCAAGAGCTAAATGTACAGAATAGATGGTGGGATTAACGACAAAATTACTTCTGGAAATTTTGTTATGACTTTAGTCAAGTTTCACATGCAAGATTGGCAATTAAATATTATATTGCAAGATGATATTTTACTAGATCATCTTCTTCTTCAAAAGGCCATGATTCACATATGACAAGAGGGAAAAGTAAGAATAAATACATATTGGCTACTAAATATGACATAAGGAGACAATTTGACCAAGTTATAAAAGGATGATGACTTGGTCAACAATTGCAACAAAAGGCAATTAAATATGATAAATGGAAGAAATGCCAAGAGATATTCTATAAAGCTTTAACCTCTTTCAAGCCTCCATATTCGGTCAAATTTTAAAGTGAGGAAGGAAAGAGAAATTTACTTCATACACTTCTTCACTTTTGTCTTTGAATAGTCAAAAATTGCAACTAGAAAATTTGTGTAACCAATGGCTATGCAAGTTCATGCAATTGGTCAATCTTTCTTCCTCCTTTTGAAAAACATGTTGGTCAATAATAATTCTCCATTTGTGCAGCCCATATCATGTCCAAAAGCAAGAAGAGAAGAGGCAAGAGAAACCTTAATCAAATGACCAAAGTCAACATGGCATAAGATTGTGTAAAAAGAATTATTTTCCACCACAACTTTTCTTTTTCTTTGGGCCACTTTTTCGGTCAGATATTAAGAGGATAAGGGAAGAGAAAAAATGATCATAAATCACTCTCTCACCTCTTCTCAAGGTCGGCCAAGTTCAGCAAGCTAAGAGAAAGTGAAGAACAAAGTTGAGGTAAGATCTTCTACATGGATTTTCACCTCCTTAACCTCATCTATGGCTCAAGTGACCTTCATGAAACTTGTTCCTCTCTTCCTTAGCTTCATTTCTATGGTTTTTTTTAAAGAAGAGGAGTTTTCAGCCACCTTGCAAGAACAAAAGTTGAGGAATCAAAAAAAGAACACAAGAAGAAGCTAGAGGTGAGTAAGAGCATTATGTTGATGTATATGGTGCTTTAATTGGCTGAGTTGTGGTGGGCTATTGTGACAGCCCTAATTTCGTTTTTTTAGGGTATATTAGGGATCATGAAGCTTTCATCCTATGTATGTGCTTATATGTTGGTTTGGAGGCAAATGAGCTAAGCTTAGTGATTAGATAGTGAAGTGGTTGTTTGTTGTGAAATACCCTAAAATTCTGCCAAAACAGGACATGGGGAATGAGTGGGAATTTGTTCATTTTGATGTTACCATTGTTTTCTACACAAAAAATTACGTGGGAATAGGTTTGGTTGTTGATTTTGAAGCCATTGGACACATTGGTTGAAAATTGGAAAAAACTGTCAAGTGTAACTCTGTGCAGGGTAGTCATTTTGTAGGGACATTTTGAATGGGCAATTGGTGTCTAAAAATTCTGAAAATTTCCAATCTTAAATTTCACATTCCAAGCTTCAAAATGGACATATAAATTGTGTCATTTCGTTTTTTTGGGCTGGGAGTTCTGATTGCCCAAAGTTTGATGTTGAAACTGGACCTAATTCTGGAGCAGTGTGGAATGTTGTGTAATTCTGGAATTGTGTGGTGATTTCTGGTAGTGATTCATATTTTTCCTATGAAGAGGACTTCAAGAGCTTTCAATAGGCTTTAGGATCACCTCATTTTTATTTTTTTAGAATTAGTTATGATTTTTCAAAGATGTTGGAAAATTCTGGCAGATTGGTCACCTATGCGAAAATTGAAGATTTTATGGCATAATGTAATATTGTGGAACTTTGATGTTAGAAATTAGCCTTTTAGGTTAATTGACCACTTTAGCTCCTTAGTTGACTTGATTAATTGACCATAGTGATAATCAACTTAAGTATTATAGAGATAAAACTTGGGAAAGAGATTGACGGGTTGTCCCTAACTTGGTTTATAGGATTTGATATTTGCCGTCCTCGTGAGCCCGCTGTGCCAAGAAACGTCGGGAAAGGATCAGGTAGTGACTCTCTCTCTTATACTATGTGTAATGCTCTGTATGTGTGTGTTATCACTGTTCTGTGATGAATCTTTGATGCTGCTGCGGTTACAGCTGGTGATAGCTGTTGTTTACAGCGCAAGCTGTCATTTACAGCGTAAGCTGTCATGATGTTGATTATAGCAAGAGCTGTCGTATTGTGTATATAGCCGTGAGTGCTATCGTTTGTGGTTAAAACCATGTATCTTTGAGATTGTTGCTGCTGTTGCTGTTTGTGATTTATGTACATGCTTTGTGTTTATGCGTTGTGTGAGTGGTTTGTTACTACTGAGATTCTCTTGAATCTCATTCTTTCCTATGACTAACATTTCAGACAGGGCGTGTGGCTCAAAGGAGAAGCGGCCATCCCGGAGCAATTAGGACCCTTGGGGGTATATAATTGAATTGGAAACGTTGGTTATGTATTTTGAACTCAGGATTACTATAGATTTGAATCAGGAACACTACATTCGATTTTGGTTGTGTAATCCCCTAGTGTATACTTATAAACCTTCAGGTTTTATGTATAGAACCCGGGAGTTGCCGGGGATGCGGTTATACACTCTGATATGATTGAATGTATATTAACTGCACAGGTGACTATATTCGAATATTGAAATTGAGACCAGGATGGGAAAAAGAGTTTTGAAAGTTTCTTAAAAAATTTTACTGTGAGACAGAAAGTTTAAAACGAGGTTAAAGCATCCAATGGTCTCTAATCCGATTTAAATATGTGTTATCGAATTATAATTATGTGTTTAAAGTCAAGGGGTTACATATGCCCTATCTGAAATGTTAGTCATTTGGAAAGAGTGAGATTCAAAAAATCCCATTAGTAACAGATCACTCATACAATATATAAACACAAGGCATGTAATGTATCATGTTCACCAGTATCATCAGCAACACAATGATCCATGGCCTGCGCCACAGACGACAGCACTCATAGCGGTAATCACAATGACAGCTTTCACTGCAAACACTATGCCCGCTTTTGCGGTAATCACAATGATAGCTTTCGCTGCAAACACTATACCTACTCACACGGTAATCACTATGCCAACTTTCGCTATAATCACAATGCTCGCTTCCACGGTAATCACTATGTAGCAACATCACAAAGCACAAGGTATCTCAATACATAACGTATCACAAGGCATAATGCTCCACAATGCATAAAGCTCCATAAGGCACAATGCTCCAGCACACAATACATGATAGGCAAACATACAATACATTCACATAAAGTATAAGCGAGGAGTCACTACCTAAATCTTTCCTGATGTTCTTTGGCACAGTGGGCTCACGCATCTGACAGATGTCAAATCCTATACCAATTTAAGGACAATTGATTAATCTCTTTTCCAAACACTTATTCCATAATACTCTAAGTTGGTTATCATTTAGGACTCTTTAGGTAGCTAATAGAGGCTTAAACATATGCCTAAAGGGTTAAGAGAAACTACCCTTAAGACCCCTTTTCCGAAGGCAAAACACAGATTTTTAACTGACTCACTCGAGTGAAGATGACCTCACTCAAGTGATGAGACACTCGTGCTCGAGTGAGAATGGCTCTCACTCCCGAGCGTTTGATAGTGAGCAACCATCATGGCTAGAAAGTGCTCGCTACACTCGAGCACATAGCTTTGCACTAAGGTGATGACTCTAAACTCACTCGAGTCACCGAAAGTGCAAGGCAAGAAGTGAGAACTAAAGAGCACAAGCAACATCAAAGGGACAAGCTCACTCGAGCATACCCCCCAGTGCTCGGGTGAGAGGCCTGCACTCGTGAGTGTTAGATCACACTCTTGAGCATTGGCCAGCGAGTGACAACTCGAGAGTAACCCTAACCTTGAACACATACTATCACTTGAGTGATCCCATACTCACTCGAGTGATAACCAACATCACTCGTGGTTACAGAAGTCTACTCGAGCCTCCTTAATGAGAACCCGGGCAAAACACAAAGCAGAAAGGGAAAAATGCATGCAGCACTTGAATGAGTTCCTCCCTTACTTCACACAAAGCTCAAACACACTTAAACTTGCCTAAGGAACACATTAGTAACCTCTAAAACTTCCAAATACCAGAATAAACACAATCTATGCCCTTTGGTCTCTATGACACAAAATTCCCAAATTCACTCAAATCACTTCCAACATCAAAACCATATCAAATACCCAAAGAACTTCATAATGAACTAATCCAAACATTAATCACTATGAAATTCAAACATTCCAAAATGGGCATAAATCAGGGCAAATTTCCAGAATTCATCAAACTTATCCAAAACTCACAATGAATATACTAAAAAGCGTCAAATGCTTACCTCTTCACTTTGCTAAATTTAGAATCTTAATTCTCCAACTTTCAATTTCGTCCAACGCCCAAATCACCACTAATCAAGGTTTTGAAACCACCACAATAAAGCTCTTAACACTATGAACAAAATTAGTGAAGAGGATTTGAGCATAAGAGGATTATTACTCACCCAAAATCAAAGTTTTCTCTTTTCTTCCTTTGCTTGTGCGCCGGAAATGGAGAAAGAAGAGAGAGAATATGAGAGATGGTGAGGTGATGAGGAAGATGATGATGAGTTTCTTTTCCCTTTTATCCATACTCCACCGAAAAAGAGAGAATGGAGAGAAAAGTGGACTTTTGTCCTTTTATGCCACATCCAATGGTCTACACAATGCCACATGTCACCATCATACTCACTGCCTCAATGAGCTCACACAAGCTTAATGCACAGGATCCCGACCCATATGCAATAAATCTCAACCATTGATCTCTAATCACCAAATACACTTATATCAAATTTACATCATATTTCTCTAAAAGTGTTTACTTACACTAATCACAATCAATATCATAATCATTAGCCCTTAATCCCATATTAGGTCATTATATATGGTCATACTACGATGATAAAGAGTTTCCATTTCTATTGTCAAACTACTCAGGAATAAGGAAAGTAATAGTCAGGAATAGGAGGATGACATTATCCATGCATCATCCTTAACCAAAATATCGTGTGACAAAAGGGACGTGACATGGTTGTATGACAGGTTCCATCATATTAACAATCCTCATATGAATTGGATTGTCATAATGTCTTACTAGAGGCCGCTTGCAGCCTGTATGTAATATCCCAATTTTTGATTAAGGGATAATCATGATTATTGTGGATAATTATGAATTTAATTGGAATTATTATGTGTTTTATGGCAATATTAATTAATATGTCATAATTATTGAAAAATTGGAAGAATGGAATTATTGGCCATGAGTTGGTAATTAAGGGAGAAATTAATTACTAACTAAGAGAAAATGGGATGTGTGATTAATATGGCTAATGGATGGATTAGAGAAGCTAATTAGGGATTTAGTGAGTGAGAGCCAATGAAATTCTGACACATGGCAAATTGGTTGGGTGAGAGAGGATGTAAGAAAGTCAAATATGGCATTAAGAAATCATTTCTTCTCTCTCCTTCCCTCTCATTTTCACTGACATAGAAGGCATGGGGATAAGGAGTCATTATTTCATCTTCAACTTCCTTCTCTCTCTCATTTTCCCTCTCTCATGTGTCCTCTATTTCTGCAGAAGAAGAAGAAGAAGCTTGTGCAAAAGGTGAGTCATTTGACCCTCTTAATGACCTCTATTGCTCAAACTCCCTTCATTAAAGTTGATCCTTGAGTTAAGAGCTACGTTCCTATGGTTGTAGCTTGTTCATTGGTTGTGATTTGTGGCCACACGAAATTTTGGGAGGTGGTGAATCAAGAACTCCCTTTGAGAAAGTTGATAAGGTGAGTAAGACCTATCTATCTATCTAAGTTTCATACCATTTGAAATAGTTTGAATTTTCTAGAATTTTGGGCTCATTTTCGAAAATGAGGGCCATTGGGAGTTTGGTATGTGTTTGATATGGAATTTGTATGTTTGGAATGCATTTTGGATAGATAGAATTGATTGGGTTTGAAATTGTTAAGTTTGGAGATTTTGGAAGTTTAGTGTTTAATGTTACCCAAAACCAAAGCATGATAATGGAATAGGATTTTGGTGATTTTGACAATTCCATTGGATTCCTTGAGTGATTTTGTGTGGGAATTAGCTTGGTTGTTGATTTTGGGATTCATTTGGATCACTTGGGAAAAGTTGGAAAATCTGTTTTGGTTAAGCTCTGTTTTTCGCTGTCAGCTTACATGAGCGTTTTGAGTGACCAAATGGTATTGGAAAATTATGAAACTTCCCAGTCTTAAATTTCACATCTCAAGCTTCAAAATGGACATATATTTTGTGTGTTATTTTGGTTAGAATTCTGTGAGATATGGTTGTCCAAAGTTTGGGATTGAAACAGAACTCTGTTTTGGAGTAGTGTTTAGTTTTTGGTGATTCTGTATTTGTGTAGTGATTTCCAGTGATGGGCTATATTTTTCCTTGAAAGAGGACTCATATACCTTTCATTTGGCTTTGGAATCACCTCGTTTCGATTTTTTTAGAATTAGTTATGGTTTTTCGAAGTTCAGCCCAGAGTCAGGAAATTTCTGGGCCGCGGCCCAAGAGTGGCTGGCCGCGGCCCAAACCTTTCTGACCTGATTTGGGCCGCGGCCCAAGAGTGGCTGGCCGCAGCCCACGACCTTCTGACCATATTTGGGCCGCAGCCCAAGGAAGGGCAGGCCGCGGCCCACCCCTGTGTTCCAGCACTTTAAGTTTTCGGAAGGAGATCTCTATCCTATTGTTTCCCAAACTTTTAGGGCTTTTATTAGAGGCATTTGTGGCCTCTTAAGGGTCAATTATGATAACCAAAATTAAGTGTTTCAAGTTAATTAAGTCTTGGAATAGAATATAACTCTTCGTCCCTAATCATGATTCTAGGATACGATATTTGCCCTCCTCGGGAGAGACCGGCGCTAGGACACGCACGGAAGGATCAAGGTAGTGACTCTTCTCTCATATTATGTATGATGTTTTGGCATGCATACCTTATCGTTGAATTTGTGAAATGTGTGCCATGGTCCATTACGGCGTGAGCAGGTCAGCGTGAGCCGTGTAGGGATTGACGGTGGTCATCTCTAGGTCGGCCGTTGAACTGCCGTCGTAATCGACATGGATATTGTGAATCTGAGCCGTGGGGCGGCGTTTGTGAATTCAGGCATGAGCTGTGTGTATCTTGCCTGTATGGCTTGTGTATGAAATCCATTATATGAATCCCAGCTATGGTGAAATGTATTGTGTGGATTGCTGTGATGCAATGCAACGTGAGAAATTCAGCGTGAGCAATCGTAAAGGATGACATGTGTCATACTAACCATTGTCGTTGTAATTGCCGTTGTAGTTGCTTGTTGTGGTTAATGATTTGCTTACATGTACTATTATTGTACATTATATGATTGATTTGTTACTATGGGGATTCCTTAGAATCTCACTCTCCCAAAAACTATGTTTTAGACAGGGCAGAAGGATCAAAAGGCAAGCGGGCGACGAAGAGTAATTAGAACTCCAGTTAGATGTATATTTTGAGTTATTGGTTATCATGTATATCTTTTGGATATTTTTGGGAAACAATTGTATATTATGGGATTGGTAGTATAGTTTGTGTAATCCCCAAGTTAAGGGTAATGAGTTGTGGGCTTTGTGCCTTTGTAAAACCCTTATTAATGAATGGAACCCGAGTGTGTCGGGAATTTGCTTTATACTCTGATATTTGTGAATGAAATCAACTTGTACAGGCCCTTTAGTATTGAAATGTAAATATGAGACCATCTTGAACATGTTTTGTAAAAGTTTTTTTGTAAGCCATGATTTTAGAAAGTTTGGTTTTGTTTAAGTCCCAAAATCATTTAAGGTCTCTAATTCCATATCAATTACGTGTTTATGAACTAAATCTCGGCCTTAATCGTGAAGGGGGTTACACTGTAGGTTAGCATAGTTATTGCCCCACTGCCAACTTCATATGGGCCTACAAGATCACACACAAGAATGGCCTAACACGAGTTATAATGTTATGATTCATTGAATCTAAGATGTGTTTAAGATTCAATAAATATAATGTTTAATCTAGGGTGAATGAATTTGATATTTATATATATGTATATATAATATAAATTTATTGAAAAAGAAAATTAATAATATTATATATATATATATTTGAAATACATATATATATATGATAATATTTTTATTTTGTGTTAGTTTTAAATTTAGTTTTATTAGATAAATTAAATTTAATAACTAACATGATAGAGATATAATATCTCAGATTAAATTTATAAAACTAAATTAAATCTATTGGCTCTTTATTCTGATTAAATAAATAAGTTAAATTAAAACCGTTAGATAGATTTAATTAAACCGAATTTATTTCATTAAGCTCATCAAGATAATTAAGTGTTATTTGATTTCAAAATTAATTAAGATTAATTTTGAAATTCCAATATAGCCCTTATAGGTTATAAAACGATGGGCCAGAAGGACTTACTTACATATGAGAATTCAGAGCCGCAAGGAAACCCTAGGAGACTTTAGAGGCTCTAGCACGCAGTTTGTGTTGGAGACATGCTCATGTAGATACTGGTAGAGGGAGCATATATGAGGTGTTATCTTCTAGAGATTGAAAAGGTAAAACATAAAAGGTACGAATCTTCTAACTCGGTTTAAACGTCGCTGATAGATCCGTAATTGGGATTAGTAAAATTTTAAATTCCTCTGTTATGCTAGCCAATCCCAACATTAGGATAACCTGAACTATCCTTTAAACTACTCCCTATCTTCTTTTATTCCTTCCTCTTTTCTTAGAGGAAGACTGAGGAGCATAGGTTCGATAGTAGAACTACCATGTCTAACTATTCTTAGTGCAACATAATCATAACATTTATTGCTTTTCATATTATATGAATTTTATTTGTTGTGGTTTTAATTTCTAAAATTGTTTGGGTATGGTGAACAATATGGCTCTAGTTTTACAAGGGTTGCAAATTTTTTTTAAATATGGCCTACGTGCCGTGCCTTCCTCTACTTAGTTTGGATGTACATTCTCTTCTCATCCCACACCCCTCGTATGTTTAAATTAGGTTTCTTAATGGATTTTTCTTTTCTTACTAGAGAGGTCCTCGGATTGGCTTAAGATGATTTAGGTTAGGTGACCCATATTGCGTCACTTTTAAATTATATTTCCTTTGATTAGATCATTACATGCGTATTTTACATATATATATATATATATATATGTATATTTGTATGAGATACAATCGCGATATATGTATTCATATAAATGAAATAGTTAATTAAGCCCTCCAAATGAAATCTTAAGTCCTAATGCAATCAATTAATGAATACTTGTCAAAACCTAGATCACTTAATTATAGGTTCCACCAAATTAGATGCATTTGCATTATGTTGGTGAGACAACCATGAGTAATGGTACTACTCACAAAGATTCATTATTGTTTTGACTTAATTGAGATTAATGAAACTATTTTGGATCTCAAGGCATTAGATGGGATTAAACCTACCGGATCATATGATGATTGAATTCCACAAATGTAATACCCTAAATTTTGAGACTTGAGCTTAGAGAATAAGCCTGAGATTAGTGGATTGCTAAGCCCCGGTTTAGCAAGATCCAAAATTGTGATTAGGGGTTAATGACTACAAAAGTGGACGTGGTTTGTGATTAATGAACCCTTTTAGAGAATATAAAGTGGATTTTAGTTGCTTGTGTTATAAGCAACGCCAAAACCCTGTATTTGAGTTCAATTGTGGATTAACATCCAAATTGACTTAGAATAGAGGGAAGAATTGAATGGGATATTGTGATGGAAATGGTGTCATGTTGTGGTATTTAATCATTGGAATTGATTTAAATTGGATTGGACACATTGGTTGCAAAACTGGAAATGCTGTCCAGTGTGAATTCTGTCTGGGCAGTCTTCTCGTGTGGACGTTTTTACTAGGCAAATGATGTCAAAAAATTATGAAACCTTCCAGTCTTAAATTTCACAACCCAAAATTCAAAATGGACATATAATATGTGCCATTTCATGTTGAGAATTGGGAGATATGACTGTCCAAAGTTTGAGGTCGAAAATGGACTCTGTTTTGGGGCAGTGATGAAATTTGTGTAATTCTGGAATTGTGTGGTGATTTCTAGTATTGGTAAATATTTTTCCTATAAAGAGGACTTAAATACCTTTCATTTTTCTTTAGAATCACCTCATTTTGATATTTCTAGAATTAGTAATGATTTTACCAAGTTTGGGCAGAAATCTGCCAAAAATCCGAAAATTGAGAATTATGACATCATCATGTTACATTGATGACATAAGCATGGGATATGTTATTAAACGGTTTTTCCTTCTTCCTCCTCATTTCTGACGCTGAGAACAGCTGAAATAGAGAGAGACCATATGGGATCTTTAGAGAGAGAAAGAGGAAGAAATCTCATAAGGTAAGCCCATTTCTCCGACGATCTAGCTCCTAACGCGTATAACCTTGTTCCTAAGCTTCTCTTCTACATGGATTAAGGTACT
Organism: Inga laurina; assembly: GCA_963855925.1. NCBI lineage: Eukaryota > Viridiplantae > Streptophyta > Magnoliopsida > Fabales > Fabaceae > Inga > Inga laurina. Next base: position 37,487,723 of record OY979705.1, read on the forward strand.
TGAAGCTTAATTTTGCTGTTTAAAAGGGGCTAGGGTTCAGCCATATTGAGTAAAGCCAGAGGGAGCTTGAGGTAACTTTCGAAACCTCAATCTTTGATTGTTCTGGCTGCTGTGGTTGATTTAATCGGTGAAATTTCAGCTGATTGTCTTTGTTTGTAAATTTGGAAATTGGGTTGGCCTAGGGGTTATGCTTCCTAAATTGGGTCTTAATGTTAGTTGTAACCTAATGTAATGGTTAATAAAGTGGTTAGGAGTAGAAAGAAACACGTTTACGGAGCCGAAACCGAAAAACCCCAATTTTCCCCGGAGTACTTGTATATTTCGGTTATGGCTATAAATGGGTCTTAGAGTTGGATTTTCAATGATTTTATGGTTCCATTGAGTCCAAGAGTGAAAATTAGGTGGGGTTATAGTTGGTCACTTTTTCGGAACAGGCCAAAAAAATATAATTACGAAAACGCCCCTGAATCCCTTAAAGTGGGGCTGCCAAGGGTAAATTTGTAAATTGACATTGAATTTGATAATTCCGAGTCCGGACATGGATTCCTTGGGCGAAACTATGTTAGAATAGGCCATGTCAAAATTTCAAGAAAAGTACAGCCGGACCAGGTATGGCGGGGCCGGGCTGGGTCCCTCGAGGTATTTTAGTAAATTTTCAATATAGCTTCATATAACCCCTAAAAACACTATGGAAGTGTCTAAATAGTACATTTGACATTGTAGGATCGAATGTGAAGCCCCGAGTTGCTGGCACGCAATTCGAGGAGAAAAGACTAGAGGTAGGGAACTTATCTCTTATGCATGATCTGATAATTGTATTAATGTTTTGATGCATGTTATTGCTTTGCTTGATTATGTGGAACATGTATGAATGATTTGAAGCTATGTTTCAATATATGCTATGGCCATATGTGTATCGTTCGAAGCATTGAGCTTATAGATTTGTCATGGTATGTGTGCATAAGTTATGTGATGCAAGCATGTCATGCATTAAACACTTATCTTTCCTGCATATTGATAATGTTTCCCTACTGAGATTCTCTCGAATCTCACCCTCCCCTACCTACAATTTAGACAAGGCAAGTTGCTCGTGGAGGGAGCGGCTAGGACTCCTTCGAGATTAGAGTTGGTAGTTGGTTACCAAGTAGTTGTGAAGACTGTATATGATTCGGTTGAATATAGGGTTATAAATTTGAGATGAGATTGTGTAATCCCCATTTGAAGAATTGTAATGGGCAATTGTGCCCCGTATATCTTTAGCGAAGGTATGTACCCAGGATTACCAGGATGATTATGTTGTGCACTCTAATATTTATATGAATGTGATTTATCTTCGCGTAGTAATTGTATTCGAATTGTGAATATGAGACCAAGTTAATTGGATTTTAAAAGGTATTTGTGAAAACCCTATCTCAAGGATGGGATTTTAAATGAGTTTTGATTATTATTGGTCTCTATTTCATTTCAATCGCGTATTTCGGATATAATTACGGAGGGGGTTACAACAAAGATCTAAGAGTTATATGTGGTGTAATTGGCAAAGAATTTACCTATATAAATAACTTGATTTAAGTGTCCTGCCAAAGCGGACTTAAATTTAAGCGAAATATGGATCTTAGCCCACTAATTATTACATTGAGGGTAGTTAATTTAGTAGGAGAATACTAACCAACTTTGTAATTTTATTGTAGAATCATGTCGACTAGTAATATTGCTACCCTATCATTGTGATATGTCCTTGAGAAGGACAAACTCAATAGGACAAACATTCTTGACTCGTTCAAGAACTTGAGAATTGTTCTCAAGTAGGAAAGAAAAGCATATGTTCTAGATCACCCCATTCATGAGAAGCTTGTAGCCAATACTCCAAGAGCTCAGAAAAATGCTTACATGAAGCATAAGGAAGGCTCTATAGATGTAGGTTTTTTGTTGCTTGCCACCATCATTCCGGATCTCCAAAGAGATCTATAACTTATGGAGGCTCATGAGATGATTGTCCATCTCAAGGAAATGTTCCAACAATAGGTAAGGCAAGAAAAGTATGAGACCATAAAGGCCTTACATTCTTATAAGATTGCTGAAGGTGCATCAGTTAGTGTTCACGTGTTAAAGATGAAATGCTATATTGATCACCTTGAGAGGCTTGGATTTCCCATGAGCTAGGAGTTAGCTACAAATTGGATCTTCAACTCACTCCTAAAAATATATGTCCAGTTTGTCATGAACTACAATATAGAGAACTCAATTTTTGAATTGCATGGGATGGTTAAAGCTGCTAGCAGAACATCAAGAAAAAGGCCAATAATGTTTTAATGGTTGAGAAAGGAAAGGGTATGAAAAGGAAAGGCAAGGGCAAGAGGAGGGGCAAAGGCTCAGGTGGTATGACCAAAGAGTCAAACAAGCTCGAAACCAAGCTTTTAGCCAATAAGACAAAGCCTCCAAAGGAAGGAGTATGCTTCTTCTACAATAAACCTGGCCATTGGAAGAGTAATTGCAAAATCTACCTCAAAGATCTGAAAAAGAAGGAGGAGGATAGTGGGGCTATCTCTTCAGGTATTTATGTTATAGATATTCATCTTTCACTTCCTCTACATGGGTATTAGATACTACATGTGGTTCCTACATTTGTACAAATGTTCAAGGTCTTAAGGATAGTAGAAAGTTGAAGAAGGGTGAGGTGGACCTACAAGTTGGAAATAGAGCAAAAGTTGCTACTTTAGTTGTAGGCACTTATGAATTAGTTCTGCCTGTGTGCTTTTGTTAGTTTTGAACAATTGCTATTATGTTCCCACTTTGAGTAGTAATATTATTTCTCTTTCTTATTTGAATAATAAAGGTTATAGTAATAAGGACACACTTTGAGTACTAGGAATGGTAAAAGTTGCTACTTTAGTTGTAGGCACTTATGAATTATGTTCCCACTTTGAGTACTAGGAATGGTAAAAGTTCTATTTATTGTAATAACATTTCTATACTAATGTTGGTTTGCATGTTGGTCATTATATATTAAGTTTGGAACATCCTAATAGTAGATATATCTATAATGTAACTACCAGAAGGATCAAGTCAAGTGATTTGAATTCGACATACCTATGGCATAGTCTTCGAGGCCATATAAATAAGAAAAACATTTCTAAACTCTATTAAAATGATTTCTTAATTCATTTGATTTTGAATCATATGATACATGTGAGTCTTGCTTATTAGGAAAGATGGTAAAGGCACCTTTTACTAGGCATAGTAAGAGGGCCATTGATTTATTGAGCCTTATACATATAGCTGTATATGGACTACTAAATACAGTTGCCAGAGGAGGTTATATGTACTTCAATACATTTATAGATGACTTTAGTAGATATGGATATATCTATCTAATAAAACATAAATATGAATCTTTTAAAATGTTCAAAATATTCCAAAATAAAGTACAAAACCAACTTAGCAAGATGATTAAAGCACTTCAATTTGATTAAGGTGTGAATATTTGAGCTAAGAGTTCATTGACCATCTTAATAGTTGTGGGATAATCTCACAATTGACTCCTCTACGAACACCACAATGGAATAGAGTTTTTGAACGGAGGAATCAAACACTATTAGATATGGTTTGATCTCTGATGGTCAAACAAATCTTCCACTGTCCTATTAGGGCCATACCATAGAGACAATTGCGTTCTATAACAACCCCAAATTTTATTCCCCAATATGTATTGTAATTATTAGAAATAGTCAATAAAAAATGGTGAATTTTGGAAAATGTGAATAGTGCTGGCAGTAACCTGTGAGGCAATGAGTTTGTCATGTGGTTTTAGATGACCAAATGATGATAAAAAATTATGAATTTTTACAAGATGAAATTATGCATCCTAAGCTTTAATTTGATATGTAATGGGTAATTTTTGGAGCTTTATGCAAAGAGTTATAATTTTTGAAGTTAGCCTAGAAAAATTGTTGATTTTCTGGAACAACATTCAAAGAATTTAATTTGGGAACTTTATTCTTCCAATTGACAAAAAGATATATTTGTCCTTGCAACGAGACTCAATAAAGATTCTATAGCCTTTAGAATCACTCCAACATGATGTCCACAAATTTAGTGATGATTTTTCAAAGTTTGAGTAGAAAATCTGCCAGAATTTCCAATAAATCCGAAAGTTAATTAAATTATGGGAAAATTATAAGATATGTTTTTAAAGTGATCTCCTTCCCTTCCCAGCCCATTTCACATCAGTTTTGGCAGCAAATAGAGAGAGGAAGTTTAAGAGAATTTTAGAGAGAGAAGGAAGAAAATCTCATAAGGTAGGTCGATTTCTTCAATGAATTCGTTCCTAACGTGTATAATCCTTCTCCTAAGCTTCTCTTCTATGTTATTGGAGGTGTTTGAAGCATGAAGGGTTAGTGTTTCGGCCATAGGAAGGAAGAGCAAGAAGGAGCTTAAGGTAACTTCTGAAATTTCGAATATTGATTGTTCTGACTGTTGTGAGTAATTTAATTGATGGAATTCTATTGGATTTGCTCTATTTACAAATCTTGGAAAAGTTGTGGCCTACAAGTTATGCTATCCAAATTGAATCCAAATGGTGGTTTTAATGTAATTAAATAGTTAATAAAGTGGTTTAGAGTAGAAAAGAGCAAGTCTATGGACTCAAAATTGGACAACCCCAAATTTCCCCAGAGAATCATGGGTTTTTACTAGGTCCAATTCAAGGGGTTAGAAATGAATTTTTGATGATATCATGATTCCATTAAGTTCAGGAGGGAAAATCAAGTGAGGGTATAGTCGATCACGTTTTAGAAGAACCTGAAAAAGTATAATTATGAAAATGCCCTTGAAACACTAAAATAGGGGCTGCCAAGGGCATTATGGTCTTTTGGTATTGAATTGGGTAATTTTGAGTCTGGAAATTGATTGCTAGGGCTAAAATAAGTCAAAATAGCCCAAGTTAAAATTTTAGGAAATGTACTGTTAGATCGGGTAAGCCTGGGTCTCTGGGGCATTTTGGTAAATTTTCACCATAGACTCATATAACCATTAGAAACACTATAGGAGTGTCTAAAATAGTACATGAATGGGTTTAACATAATTTTTATACTTTTGATATTTTAGGACCGAGTTGAGAGGTCGTGTTGTTGGCACGCAAATTGAGGCCCAAGTTTTGTGAGGAAAAAGACTTGAGGTTGTGACATTATCCTTTATACATCATGCCATAGTTCATATGATTATATAGTTGCCATTATTTGTATTTTTATTAATCAATATGGTTTGGCCCAAAAGGGTCGGTCTGCCGAGAAGGGTAGTAAGTGAAAGAAGTGCACTTTACTTAGTTGTGGAGTAACAATCCAACCAAGGTACTCGGGTAGTGGTGGTCGTGCCCTATCCTATGTATACTATACCTGCATATCATATCTACTTTCCGTATTTTATATGAACGATAGTATGTTGCTATTAGGATTCCTCAGAATCTCATTCTTTTTCAATAATGATAATGTTCCAGCGGGAACTAGCATATCCAAATGAAAGGTTACAGACACAGGGAACTGACAGGCATGGATCCTGAGGCGAGGATAGATGGTTATATGTAATCAATATTTTGGATATTTTGTATAAAATTGTAAACATTATCAAACCTTGTGAGGTAAACTGTGATGTAATCATGTACTAAATATCAGTATTGTTACATTATTCTTGTGTTGCTTACTAAACTGCATGCAAGCACTCTGAAAAATGAGAAAATAAGATAAAGGTATGACATTTTGGTATCAGAGCTTCAAGTGGTTTTGGTAGAGTGGTGGTTCTCGCAACAGGATAGCATACTGATATGATCTTGATTAGATAGTGATAGGAAATATGCATGGACGAGGGTACCAAAAGGGTGAAACACCCTAGTTTGTGAACTAGCCCCAAGAGATTAGTGCATATCCAAAGGGTAGCAAGTGGTGTAATACCGGATTGAGGATGGATTAAGGATGTTGTGAAACCTGAGGAGACGGGTACGACCAAGGCCAATGTGAAGTCCATATGTATCTAGTCAGCCGAAGGTAGCTGGCATGATGTTTGAGACAAGGGTAGTCTTAGGGTACTAGTGGTAGGAGCAGATAGAGCCAGTATCTATGTTTTAGCATGGGCACACGAGAGTTAAGTGTTCTCAACCCAGGGTAATCTAGGATGGGTGAACCCCTGGGAAGTTGAGTTGGTAAGGTCATGGAAACTTGAGGAATAGGATATTCTTAAGGTTTCTCTATGACTAATGATCATCCAAATTAGACAATTTAAAGACTGATTAGAAGTATAGAGTGATGTTATAAGTATTGATTTTAAATTAGGACATTTCTGTCGCGGTAAGTGTTGGCTAGAAAGGTTCATTTCATGGGATTATGGAAATTTGAGGCATAGTAAATGTTTTGATGTTTCTCCATGCTAGGTAATGATCTTTAGTAACACCATGGTGTTAAGGATATGTAAGTATGATATATGGTCATACCTGATGCATGGTGATTATGTCGTATGTGTTAGATTTCTCATGTTTTGATGATAACAAAGGATGGTATGAAAAAGATTTGATAAACAAATAAGTTTGAACAAAGTAATAACAGGGCAAATCATTATTTGAAGTAAGCATTGGAGTAATGAAGAAAGGCCAAGAGAAAAAGCTAAGAAACTTCATCACTGGCAAGTTTTCTAAAGGGTTACTCGAGTAAGTACTCGAGTAATGAGACAGAAACTTGAAGTAACCAGGTCAACCTTCAAGTAACCTGCCAATGATACTCGAGTTAGCACTCGAGTAATAAGGTAAATGATTTCTAGTTGCTCTCAGCCTGCCAACGTTACTCGAGTAGATACTCGAGTAACCAGGTAAATCACTTGGAGTTGCTCTCGGCTTGCCAATATTATTCAAGTAAGTACTCGAGTAACCATGTAAAAACTTCCAGTTACTTTTGGCCTGCCAACGTTACTCAAGTAGATACTCGAGTAATTAGGTAAATCACTTGGAGTTGCTCTCGGCCTGCCAATGTTACTCGAGTAAGTACTCGAGTAACCATGTAAAAACTTCCAGTTACTCTTGGCTTGCTAACGTTACTCGAGTCTGTACTCGAGTTACTTTGCTTCAAGGAATATGTTGCTCTTGGCATTTTCAACCCTGCCAATGTTACTCGAGGAGCTACTCGAGTAACTCACTGTGGTAAGCAAAACCTGAATGTAATACTCGAATAACATGATATGCTTTTATTACACTTCACTCTAGGCACTACTCAAGTATGCAGGTATTTAATCACTTATTTAAACTGGATTACTCGAGTAAGTAATCGAGTAATATGCAGAGTTATTTACATAGAACTTCAAGTTCCTACTCGAGTAAGCTATGCAAAAAATTTATGTTTACTCGAGTAAGTACTCGAGTAACAAGGTAATCAGACTTGAAGTTCTCTCGGCCTTGAAATCCTGCCAATATTACTGGAGTGAAGCATCGAGTAACCTAAAGTTTATTTGAAAGTTTACCCGAGTTGCTACTCGAGTAACCTATGAAGTAAAGTGTGCCATACCCGAGTAAGTACCCGAGTAAACAGGTATTTCCAAAGGTTTGAAATTTTGTCTACTCCATGCACTACCCGAGTAATGTAATGTTCATTTGTTAACTTGCAGTTTGTCAATACTTTCACGATGATACTCGAGTAAGTACTCGAGTATGCAAGTTCAGAAATTCAGAAATCATTCCAACGTTCATTGATTTGTTTCCTATGTGATTAACCTTTCATTGTATTAGTATTCTTAGCATATCCACAGATAAACAATGAAGAGATCTTACCAAATAAGGAAAGTCAAATGCAACGTTCAAATACTACCTACCGCCACCTACCGCAAACGGATATTTTTCAAATACTGGAAAAGTCAACAGTGGTTGTGCACACTCTAATGGACATGAAGAAATATGTTCCTACAATCATTACAAACACATCTATATATATTGGAATATCCAAACAGAGAAAGAGAACAAGAACATACACACGAAAGCATTATCAAGTTCATTACTCTGTTTTACATTATACTTGGAATTCTATACTTCAGTGATTCTTATTCACTCTGTGAGAGAGATATTTCATTCAAACTCAATATTTGTTATTGTGGTAACTTAAGGTTGTGGAACCTTGAGTTGGGATTGGATTACAACTTGTAAGGGGGAGCGAGTGTCCAGGCGAAGGAACTTGCTTGTACTGAGGTGCCAAGAACCCACTGAATCTTGGAAGTTATAGTGAAACTCTCAGAGAAGCTCTGAGGACTGGACTAGGTCAAAGTGGTTGTGGCCGAACCAGTATAACTCTCAGTGTACACTTCGGTGATATTTCTTCTTACTCTTTATTACTTTATATTCACCGTCAAGTTTTTATATTTACAACAAAATTTTAGTATCATCGAATTCACCCCTCCTCTTGGGTGAAACGCTTCATCTAACAGTATGTTGATCTTAGAAGATCCAATATGATGATACTAAGGTTAATGATAGGCTTGAATCATATCTAAGCTGAAATAGTGCTTCGGTCAAAATACGAATCAGGTTGCACTATGGTTCTATTCATGATGGGAATTTGAACCTTGTAAACCTTGTGGATAGTAATGAACCTTCAGTAATGTTTTGAGGATATTACCCTAATACCATGAAGGTTAGAATAGGTGCTATTGATCCTGATTTTTAGCAAAACCTATTGGGTATATTTGAGGAAAATGGTTTCCAATTTGCATGATGTTGAGGTTCTAGATTTCATGATGATCGTAAAGGTTGGGTTAAAGGTTATAGGCTGGATGATCTTACATGCCGGATATGTTGTAATGGACTTGCGTGTCCAGAGGCCTTAAGACCTATTAGATCGGTGTGTCTTTAGGCTGACGAATTTATTCAAAATTGTGTTGGGCCAGTGATGATCCATAGATTTGAGGAAAGTGATTTCCCGGCTCAGTTAATGTTGAGATTCTAAGAGTTGAATTGTGATCCCAGAATTAGACTTAATAGTTGAACTTATTCGGTAGGAATTTGAATTGTCCTGGATGATTTGAGGTACTGGAACATGGCACTATAATGTATTGAAATATGTATGAGGTTTCTCGATGTTGCTAGCTACTAGTCTAGGATTAGGAAGGATTATGATTATAATATATTCCCGTAAAGCATTGATTGAGGTGATAACTCTCTGATAAAATGAGAGACAAAATTGATCTGCCTGCTAATCCACTAATTTGAGGCTATATTAGGAGTCAATTGGTGGATGACAAATAATGTGTTGAAGGGTTACTAAGTAAACCGTAACCCAGGAAATCAATGGTTACGTTTTGATTTCGTAAGAATATCAAATGGCCCATATGGGATGGCAGAATTAAAGAAAGCAACTTCTAGAACTGCTAGAGAAGAGGGACTTTATGAGATATGAGTTCCCATTATAATGATACTTCTAACCGGAGGGGCTAACCTACGGAGGATTCTGATCGGAGAGGGCTACCTACAGAGAGTTATAACTGGAGTTGCTGACCAATTAGAGTGGACTGAGTAAAGCACCGAGTATAGTACCATAGAGTGGAGCCACCATGTTGATGAACCTTAAAGTGCAGCCATCGTAATGTTGAATCGTAGAGTAGAGCTACGAGAATGATGACTCTCAGCGATGGTGCATTGTAATGAATCCCACATCGAATGGGTTTCCTGAAGATAAGAGTTTATATGGCTTAGAACAATTTGAGTTGAAACGGGCCAAGATCTAGCATAGAGAAACATATATTTCAGGTATAGTCAGGTATTATAGGAGGTTCCTATGGAACTCCTATTAAATCATCCTAACATTATTAAAGCTCATATAAAGGGATAGACCTCAGAGTGGGCAGTGTAAGCATAGTAAATTTATATAGGCACAAATAATTGGTTCTGGGTGGTTAGACTTAATATGTATTCAACAAAAATAATGAACGATATATGCTTAGTCTATAAGACCAAATGGGCTAGTAAGTCCCTAGGCCGGTAGAAAGTGATGTGTTTGAAAATGGTACCGAGGGAGGCTTGAGTCGGTAAGACCTGATTTGTAAGTTTGCATAATGTGGTGTCCCTGGGCTATCAGACCTATGTCCTTAGTGTTGTGGTTGATACCTAGCACAATGACATTAGACCAGTATGTCTAAGGTATGTCTTGGGGTTGACAAAACATTCAGATTGTACTAGGTTGAAGCTGAGGCAGTGAGACTAGTATAACCAAGCGCTTTGGTGTGCTTGGGCAGTGAGGTCCAGTGCTGATATGACTGTTGCCTGGGCAGTGAGGTACAATGCATGTTATGATTGCTGGGCGAGTTAGGTTTAGTGATTGATGTGATTGTGTGATATGGGCGGAATCCTAAAGAGGCTATGAGGCCTAAGGAACCAAACGCTATGGTAATAGACCAGTGGGTCTAGTGCTTGATTGCACGCTACATACTATGTACGGAATAAATGATGAATGATGAATACTATTTGAGATCAGTGATGAGAATATGGTGATTGTGTTGCATGCTTGATGAGCTTGCAGATGCAATAGATAGATTAAATATGATCATTATGTTGCACGGGTTGTGAGCTTACACATGGTATTGAGTGATGAGGATTGATTTCCAAGTTATAGACGTTCAAATCTTAAGGATGAAATTTATTGAACGAGAGGAGGAATGTAACACCCCAAATTTTATTCCCTAATATGTATTGTAATTATTGGAAATAGTCAATCAAATAAAATGGTGAATTTTGGAGAATGTGAATAGTGCTGCCAGTGAGATTTCCTCTGAGGTAGTGAGATTGTCATGTGGTTTTAGATGAATAAATGATGATAAAAAAATTATAAAATTTTATAGGGAGAAAGTAGACATCCTAAGCTTTAATTTTATAGGTAATGCGTAATTTTTGGAGCTGTATGCAAAGAGTTATGAATATTTGAAATTAGCCCAGAAAAATTGTTGATTTTCTGGAACAACATCCAAAATATTTAATTCTAGGAATTTTATGCTTCCATTTGGAAAAGAGCTACATTTCTCCTTCAAACTAGACTCAATAAAGGTTATATAGCCTTTGGAATCACTCTAATACAATGTCCATAAATTTAGTTATAATTTTTCAAAGTTTGAGCAGAAAATCTGCCAGAATTTCCAATAAATCTGACAATTAATTAAATTAATGGAAACTTATGAGATATTTTTTTAAAGTTATTTGCTTCCCTTCCCAACCCATTTCACGTTAGTTTTGGCAGCAAATAGAGAGAGAAAGTTTGAGAGAATTTTAGAGAGAGAAAGAGGAAAATCTCATAAGGTAGGTCGATTTCTTTGATGAAATAGTACCTAACGTGTATAATCCTTCTCCTAAGCTTCTCTTCTATGTTATTGGAGGTGTTTGAAGTTTGAATTTTAGTGTTTCAAGGGTTAGGGTTTTGGCCATAGGCAGGAAGAGCAAGAAGGAGCTTAAGGTAACTTCTGAAACTTCGAATATTGATTGTTCTGACTGTTATGAGTAATTTAATTGGTGGAATTCTGTTAGATTTGCTCTATTTAAAAATTTTGGAAAAGTTGTGACCTAAACATTATGCTGCCCAAATTTATTCCAAATGGTGGTTTTAATGTAATTAAATAGTTAATAAAGTGGTTTGGAGTAGAAAGGAGCAAGTCTGCGTAGTCAAAATTGGACAACCCCAAATTTCTCCGGAGAATCCTGGGTTATGGCTAGGTCTAATTCAAGGGGTTAGAAATGGAATTTTTGATGTTATGATGATTCTATTGAGTACAGGAGGGAAAATCTGGTGAGGGTACAGTTGATCACTTTTTCAGAAAAGCCTGAAAAAGCATAATTACAAAAACGCACCTAATACACAGAAATAGGGGCTGCCAAGGGCATTATGGTCTTTTGGTAGTGAATTTGATAATTTGGAGTCTGGAAATGGATTCATTGGTTGAAAATAAGTTAGAATAACCCAAGTAAAAATTTCGGAAAAAATACGGTCAGACTAGGTACGTCGTGTCCTCAGGGGCATTATGGCAAATTTTCAACATAGACTCATATAACCATTAGAAATACTATGAAAATGTCTAAAATAGTACATGAATGGGTTTTAACATAATTCTTATACATTTGATATTTTAGGATCGAGTTGAGAGCCTGGGTTGTTGGAACACAAATTAAGGAACAAGTTTCGTGAGGAAAAAGACTTGAGCTTGTGATATTATCCTTTGCACATCATGCCATAGGTCGTATGATTATGTGGTTGCAATTATTTATACTTTTATTAATCAACATGGTTTGACCCACAAGGGGCGGTCTATTGAGAAGGGCAGTGAGTGTGAGAAGTGTACTTTACCTGGCTGTGGAGTAACAATCCAACCAAGGTACTCGGGTGGTGGTGGTGGTGCCCTGTCCCATGTATACTGTACATGTGTTTATATTGTTCATTAATTGATGCATACATGGTGCATATCATATATACTTTCCACATTTTATATGAATGATAGTATATTGCTATTGGGATTCCTCAAAATCTCATTCTTTTTCAATAATGATATGTTCCAGTGGGAACTAGCAGATCTAAAGGAAAGGTTGTAGACACAGGGAACTGAAGGGCATGCATCTCGAGGTGAGGATAGATGATTATATGTAGTCGATATTTTGAATATTATGTATAAAATGTAAACATTATCAAACCCTGCGAGGTAAACTTGTGATGTAATGATGTCCTAAATATCAGTTTTGTTACACTATTCTTGTGTTGCTCATCAAACTGCATGCAAGCACTATGAAAAATGAGAAAATAAGATAAGGGTATGACATGTTCACACTAAATCATGTTCCATCTAAGGTAATTGAAAAGACACTATATATGATATGGACTGGAAATAAACCTAGTTGTTCTTTTCTCAAAATTTGGGGATGTGAGGTATATGTTAAGCAATAAGCATCAGATAAATTAGCACCCAGATACTCAAAGTGCCTTTTCATGGGGTATCCTAATGAAATGAAGGGATATTATGTCTACAATTCCACCGATAACGAAGTGTTTGTTATTCAAAATGGTATGTTTCTAGAAAGAGAATTTATCTCTAAAAGAACAAGTGGGAGCAATGTACATCTTGAAGAAGTTCGAGAGTCATAAGATAGCACAGAACCATGATGGAAAACAAAGAAGACATACAACAATTTGCTGAGCCTCTTCAAGTAATACGAGGTCCATACAGATGTTATAAGACACGGCATCAACCTTAGAGATTTGGATTTCTAATTACTGAAAATTGTGATGTGTTGCTCATTGAGCAAAATGAGCCGAATACCTATAGAGAAGCCATAATGGGATCAAACTTTGAGAAATGGCTTAATGCTATAAAGTCTAAAATGAACTCCATATACAACAATCTGGTATAGAATTTAGTCGATCTACTTGAAGGTGTAAAAACCATGGGGTGCAAATGGAGTTTCAAGGAGAAAATTGAAATGGATGGCTATGTAAATGTCTTCAAGGCATGACTAGTTGCAAAAGGATTTACTCAAACTCATGGTGTGGACTATGATGAAACCTTTTTGCATAGCTGCAATAGCCAATCAATCAGAATCATTCTTGCCATTATACCATATTATGACTATGAAATATGGCGGATGGATGTCAAAACAACCTTCCTTAATGGAATGCTACTTGAGGATATGTACATGACATATACTTTGTGTGTTTAGAGAACTCTGGTAAAGTGTACAAGCTTTAAAGGTTCATTTATGGATTAAAGCAAGCATCCCAGGCTAGAATCATCATTTTGATGAAATGGTCAAAGAGTTTGTATTCATTCAAAACATTGAAGAACCTTGTGTTTACAAGAGGGTTAGTGGGATCATAGTTGTATTTCTAATGCTTTATGTAGATAACATCCTACTCATTGGGAATGACATTCCTGTTGGAAATTGTGCCCAAAGGGCCAATCATTATACTTTGAACATTATCAATTTAATGAAATTTCTCCATTTTGTTATCATATTATTTGCATGTTAACTGTGATAATTGTATCCTTGGATAATTCATAAAGATTGTCCTAAAATGTCCCTGGTCGGTCATCTATGCGGGAGCAGAGATGAAATAAAATCCGGGAAAAATTGGGGTTTTACGATTTTGGCTCCGTTAACGCGTTCCTTTCTACTCCTAACCACTTAATTAACTATTACATTAGGTTATAACTACCATTTGAACCAAAATTGGGCAGCATAACCCTTAGGCAAGTCAATTCCCAAAATTTAAAACCAATGGCACTCTCTCTAAAATTCTGAACATTCTCTCTCACTTTCAGCTGCTGTTTTGTGCGTGAAATGCTGAATGAAGAAGATGAGAAAGATATATTATAATATCATATATAATTTTAATGATTTATGGAATTTTCCAACAATTCCAAAACTAATTTTTATTACATAACTTCCTACATTCATGTAACCATGCCATCATGTCCAACCAATATTTCCTTATTTATGCCACATGTAGGAGACACCTAGGGGTCCCTCCCTAAGGTCTCAATTGGCTTCACAACTTGTTTCGGTTACATATACACGTAAAGTCTCAATTTTGGTCAAAATTGCATTTTTACTCAAATTTTCCATAAATTCATATTTAATTGACCAAAATATTCTAAATATATTTTTCCTTTTATTTTCCCTAATTAATTGAAATTATCTTCAATTAATCGGAAAAAAATTAATTTTGTGATAATTTGGCAAAATTACGATTTTGCCATTACCTTTTTAATCTAATTTCTTCTCTTATTTTTTCTTTGGCCAATTTCTATCTATTTTTGGACCAAATATTTTCTCTAATATTTCTTCATTTTTGGACCTTAATATTAGGCTTTTTAAATCACCCAAATTAATTCCATATTCATTTTTGCCCAATTTCCCGTGAAATTGAACATTTATAAAATTCATAAATTCCAAATTCATGAATATTCACCATTTTATTGAGTTTCCCCAAATAATTACAATATATTTGGTGATTATAAAATTTGGGGTGTTACAGTTCTCAAGTACATCATATTCACACGCTTCCGTTGCACACTCTGAGGTCTTTCTCCTTATCAGTGCTTTAACAATGTCAGGTTGATTTAATAGGAGTCTCATAGGAATCTCCCACTACATCTAACCACACTCACAATCTGTGTTAGACCTTGGCTTGGTTCAACTCAAATCGTTTAGAGCCATAACTAACACATCGTTGAGAGCCCATACTCCCAACATTCCCATAACTCTCCTGTATGAGTCAATGTCACGATGATTGCTTTCTACGGTTCGTTATCACTGCAACTGCACACTAGGGTTTATCGTCACGACGGCTTTCACAATATTACATAGTCTCACCCCCCGTATGATACCGCCCGAAGGTACGGTCCTCCCACCGGAACCACCAATGAGCCGCAGGTAGTAGACTTACAAATAGCCTTTCGGCTAATCACATCCGTTTTTGGAGTCATTAACCCTTAATCACAATTTGGCATCTTGCTAAATCGGGGATTAGCAATCCATTGATCTCAGGCTTATTCTCTAGCCTTAAGTCTCAAAATTCAGGATATTAAAGTGTGCCTTACACTAGTACAAAAAAGGCGTTTTAGATCAGGCCATTTAGACCGGTTGTAGTTGATTAGGTCTAAAAGAAATGCGCGGTAGTATTTTCATAATTATAAACAACTTGGGAGACCGGTTATTAGGGAACCGGTCTTAAAAATAATTTTAATATGGTTTTAAGACCGGTTCTCCTAACAACCGGTCTTAAAAGTCCACTTTTAAGACCGGTTGTTAGGGAAGCGGTCTTAAAAATAATTTTAATATGGTTTTAAGACCGGTTCTCCTACCAACCGGTCTTAAAAGTCCACTTTTAAGACCGGTTGTTATGAGAACCGGTCTTAAAAGCCTTTATTTTAGACCGGTTATCCAACTAACCGGTCTAAAAAGTTTTCCCCAAATTGATTTTCGCGCTACTCTTCCTCCCGCCTCTCCCAATCTGAAATCCCTCCCAATCTTTTCTCTCCTCAGTCGTCGACTCCCCGTCCGTTGTCGCTGTCGGTGGCTGTCAGATATTCTTAATCGTTTCCGTCGTCGCTGTCGGTGGCTGTCATTTATTCTTAATCGTTTCCGTCGTCACTCTTCGGTCGCCTTCATACACTGCTTCAGCAGCTCGTAGTTGTCATCGCTGGTGCTGTCGTCCGTCATTCGTTGGTCGCTGTCATTCACGTCTTCATCCTCTTTTTTGAGGTATGCTTCATCGTCCTCTACAATTACTATATAGAAGTTGGTTTTCCAGTATTTCTGTTCTGGAAAACAAGGTTATCGGCCTAGGCTTAATATAAATTTTCTGGTGTGTTTGGTGTTTGGTCTCCTTTGGCCCCCTGTCTGATAGTTTATTGTGTCCATATGTTCATTCCTTGATCGTTGTTGCGTGAGTTATAGTGCAATTTCATAAACTGCATTGCTGCTCTGTGATCCACTTGTTGAAATCAGTTAAAATTTGAGTCAGAGAATGTAATATAATCCTCCCTTCTTATTTGATTGTGTTCTTCACTCAAGGTATTTTTGTTAGGACAGGTAAACATGATTAATCTCATCAAGTTGAAAATGGTTTAGGGATGCCATTGATCAAATAAAAAAACATAATGGTCTAATTTTTTGAACTTGCATAAAACGAAGTTTCTAGGTCAACTGAACTCCGTTGAAGGTATGACAACATCCTTATGAGTACCCAAAAACTAAAAGCAAGTTCGAAAGTCAAAACCGTGAATTCTTCAGAAGTTAGGCATATATATGTGTCTCTCACAATTTTTTTCACTGTAATAATGTTGTGTTTGATAGATACGGCATTCAGGATTACGACTTGAACCAAAGGACATAAGAATAAAAATCCAATCTGAAATGGATTATATTAGGAACAATTTTATATAGCTCATTTTTCCTTGCAAAGTAAGCAAAATATTTAAAGTATATGTTGTCCTATTCAATTCTAACACCAGAAGTCAAAATTGTTAAGTTGTCCTGTGCAATGATGTTTTTAACAATCAAGAAGAGTTCAATGTGCATTTTATTGTCCTATATGAAGAAATAAATTTATATATTTAGTTCGGCCTATAACATGTAAAGTCTATAAAGAGATTGAAATGTACAAAGTTTGGTTCTATATATTAGAAGCTAATTGTACATGACATTATTAAAAAGAATAAAATGTTATTTTTATGCAAATTGTGTGCATCTATTTTTCTATTCATTACCTTGTGTGTAGTTTTCCAAAAGATCTATGGTTTCAAGTTATAGAATTTCATTACCATGTGCCTACATTTGCAAATGTCAATGGTTGTGACATCAAAATATGATAGTTATATATATCACTAAGTAGTAATCAAGTTATTGATTCATAACATCAACAAACTTGCAAAAGAAATAGTTGAGTCCACAGACACACACACATATTTATAGGAAGAAGAGATATCGAGAAGAGTAGAAATTATTAGGCTCTTCTGGTTTATCATCTCTGACTCTTATAGGGGACCATTTTCTCTCCCTCTTCTTCAATTTTGATTTCCCTTTCCCCTCTATTCCTTCCCTTTTAATTTTTTTCACTTAAATAAATAATGGTATATGTACATATATTCCCCCTGCCAAAGGCAATTTTGTTGTGATGAAATCGAATAAAACCCTCTGTCATGACTCTTGACCTTGCTATAACTGCTGCAAGTCTCTATAGGGGTCTTCATCCTCCCTCCCTCCGTCTCAGTCCAACAAAACTTTATTTATTTTAAGGGAAAAGGTGTGGTAGTTAACTATCACTCTATTAATAAATTCAGCTAAATCATCCTCCCTACCTCCAGTAATAGCGAATTTGATGATAGGGATCTTCATGGTCTCTTTTGAAGCTATCAACCTACTAAATAGGGTTTGTGACTCTTCCCACCATTTTAACGGTATTGTAGATGAAGTTAGATTATTTCTTTATACAATTTATTAGTTGCATATATTGAGGGAAGATAACTTCCTACTGACTAACTAGCCAAATTTAGACACACCAACCCCTTTCCATCACCTACAAATTGCCTCTCTGATTTTATTTTCTTTGATTACATGCAATAGTAAGACAAGTCCCAACTCAACTTGCAAGCCCACGTTATCATTATGTAGTAGTTAAACTAGGTACTTGGGTGTAATGATTGCATGCTCTCATCATACTCCTACCTTTTCCAGGGGAAAAAGTAGAAAACAAAAAAAAGGTGTTGGAATATATGGATCGTAGTTGGATACAAGCAAAACGGACGAGTGTTGAATGTGATGTTGGGGTGAGGGGTTTTTTAGACTTTGCAAAAAGAAATGCCGATGATGATAGTGGGATGTTTTATTGCCCTTGTATGAAATGTTTGAATGAGAAGCGATTAAGTGCTGCAGATATATATACACATTTAATATGTGAAGGGTTTTGTAAGACATATGTAGTATGGGTATGGCATGGTGAACAATTAGAAATGCCAAGTGCATCTCATAAGGGGGAAGTGACTTGTGATGATAATGACACGGATATGGATGATCGGATAGAGGACATTATTCGTGATGTAGGAGAAGAGGCTTTTGAACAATCACATGCTTATGGTAATATGTGCAGTGATGTTGAGAAGCCGTTGTACCCGGGGTGTAAAAAATACCAATTGCTGAATGCTGTATTGAAATTGGTAAGCTTGAAAGCACGGCATGGATGGAGCGACAAGAGTTTTTTAGAAACGCTTGAGGCCTTTAAAGATATGCTTCCTGATGATAATGTGTTGCCTTGTCGATACTATGATGCTAAGAAAATACTGTGTCCACTAGGGATGAAGTATAAAAAGATCCATGCTTGCCCTAATGATTGCATATTGTATAGAAAAGATCATGAAGAGAAGGAGCAATGTCTGATATGTGAAACTCCGAGGTATAAATCAAATAAGGGCCCTGCAAAAGTGTTGTGGTATCTTCCAATCATTCCAAGGTTCAAGCGCCTGTTTGCTAATGAAATTGATGCCAAAAATTTGAGATGGCATGCAGATGAGCGGATTTCTGATGGAAAGCTTCGACATCCAGCTGATTCTTCTCAATGGAAAAAAATCGATCAATTATTTCCTAGCTTCGGTGAAGAACCTAGGAATCTCAGGCTTGGGCTTAGCACAGATGGTATGAATCCTTTTGGTAGCCTAAGTAGTATACATAGTTCATGGCCTATTCTGTTGGTAATTTACAACTTATCTCCTTTATTATGTATGAAACGAAAGTACATTATGTTGTCTATATTGATTTCAGGACCAAAGCAACCCGGAAATGACATAGATGTTTACCTAGAACCCTTGATCGAAGACTTGAAAGAGTTGTGGGATAAAGGTGTCGATGTTTTTGATGCGAACAAGAAGGAGACTTTTAATATGCGAGCAATGATCTTTTGTACTATAAATGACTTCCCTGCATATGGGAACTTGTCAGGATATAGCGTTAAAGACCACAAAGCTTGTCCGATATGTGAAGAAGGCACATGCTACCATCAACTTCAACATGGAAGAAAGACGATTTACCTTGGCCATAGGCAATTTCTAAGACAAAGCCACCCTTATCGTAGATTAAAAAAAGCTTTTTTCGGTGGCCAAGAGTTTGAAGATGCTCCAGAGGCATTGACTAGGGATCAAATTTATGAAAAGGTGAAAAATATCAATACTATGTTTGGTAAGTCATCAAAGAGTAGAAATGAGAAAAATATATGGAAAAAAAGGTCTGTCTTCTTCGATCTTCCATATTGGCGCAATCTTGACGTCAGACACTGTATTGATTTCATGCATGTGGAGAAGAACATATGTGATAATATTGTTGGGACACTGCTCAACATAAAAGGAAGTTCTAAGGATGGCGTGAAGGCAAGATTAGACTTGCAAGAAATGGGAATACGAGAAAATTTACATCCAAGGCCATACGGTAATAGAACTTTTTGTCCTCCAGCTGCTCATACTTTATCTAAGGTTGAGAAAAGAAGCTTTTGTGAGTGTTTACATGGCGCTAAAGTTCCTTCAGGGTATTGTTCAAATTTTAAAAAGCTTGTATCGATGAAAGACTTGAAGTTAATAGGGCTAAAGTCTCATGATTGTCATGTCTTAATGCAACAACTACTCCCAGTAGCTATTCGAGGCATTGCCGAATATGATCTTCAACACATATTGACTAGACTTTGTTTCTTCTTCAATGCCATTTGTTGTAAAGTCATTGACACGGAAAGATTGGAGGAATTGGAAAATGAAGGATATATGATCTTATGCCAGCTTGAGAAGCTTTTTCTTCCTTCCTTTTTTGATATCATGGTACACCTGGTTGTTCATCTAGTGAGGGAGATAAAGTTGTGTGGCCCTATCTATTTCCGGTGGATGTACCCGATCGAAAGAACTATGAAAATACTAAAAGGGTATGCGAAGAACCCCAATCGGCCTGAAGCATCTATTGTTCAAAAATATGTTTCTGAAGAAGCTATGGAATTTTGTCAACATTATTTGTCAAATGTACGACATATTGGCCTTCCTAAACGTTATGATCAAGAAGGGGGTAGACGCGGGGCAACAGTAAAGAGCATAGATGCTGATGAATTGCAACAAGTCCACTTGTACATCTTGAACAATGTTGATGAAGTTCAATATTACATGAATGCCCATAAAGAAATTGTACAGAAACAAAATAGTCGAATGACTGAACAAAGGTTAATCAGGGAGCATAACAGAGCTTTCGCACATTGGTTCAAACAAAAGGTTGACGGAGAAGAATGTGTTTCTGATACAATAAATTGGTTAGCACGTGGTCCTGAAGTTGAGGTCATAAGTTGGACTTCATTTGTGATCAATGGTTATACCTTTTACACGAAGTCCCTAGATGATAAGAGCACCGTCCAGAACAGTGGTGTTGTATTAGTGGCTGAATCTATGCACTTCTCTAGTTCAAAAGATAAGAACCCTACATTGGCTGCCATACCTTATTATGGGGTGATTGAAGAGATTTGGGTGGTTGACTATGTTAAAATTAGATTTCCCATTTTCAAATGCAAGTGGGTTGATGTCAATAATGGGGTGAAGATCGATAGGTTAGGATTTACATTAGTAGATCTGAATAGTAGAAGTTTTGGAGATGAACATTTCATTATGGCAGATCAGGCGCAACAAGTGTTCTATATCACTGATCAGGCAAATAAAATGTGGTCTGTAGCTCTCCAAGGAAAAAGGGTCGTTGATATTGACGAGAAAAGTCACTCAAATTATGATCTTCTAGAGACTCCTTCTTTTTCCAGGGGTCTACCAAAACTGAACGAAGAAGATGAAGCAGATAATGCGCACGGCACAAGAAATGATCATCATGAGGGAATATGGGAGGATATCTCTTTATGATACTACATTGACCTTAACTAACTAAAGTAATTATGAATATGATTATTATCCGAAGAATATGTTTAGTTATTTTATCGATATAGTCTTCACATGTCATAACTTAGGATTTATCTTTCTTTGTTGTCGTTACAGGCAAATGACGGATCCCCAACGTCCTAGTGCAGAGGATCAGCCATCTCCTCCACCTCTGAGTCAGCCAGCTAGTGTTAACCAAGGCGAGCTAGCAATGCTCCGAGCCAGGGTCATAGTAGCGCAGTAGCCAGTCTGTATGAAGGGGTAGACGTGCGACACGGTTGACAGATGTTTCCCTCAGTCGGAGTGCAGGCGAAAAGATACCGATTGCGTTTGATAGACATTGGAAACCAATCGGGCCTAATGCACAACGATATAGGAGTTTCGTCGGCCTCCTTGCACGTAACAAGCCGAGCATCTTGATAGAGGAGTGGAGAAATGTGGATGCAAAGGTGAAGCAGCATATTTGGGACACTATTCAGGTATACAATTCTCGTCTGTATGTAATTGATCATTATCAAATGTCACAAATTTGTCACTTACTCCTTCAATGCATGCATTTCAGCTCACCTACGACGTTCCTTAGAGTGAGATCTTGTACAACAAGACGATGACGTATTGTTATGAGCGCTGGAGCAAGTTTAAGACAAATCTGACCAACAATTACATTCATATTGAGGTGAAAGATGGTCAGCCTCGTCCTAATCCGTGCGACCAGTATACATTTCTTGACCAAGCGACTTGGCAAGAATTTGTTAGGCTTCGGACTAAACCAGAATCTTTGGTTAGTTGACTTATTTTTCATTTTATTCACTTAGCAATTATCTTAATTGATTCTAACACTTTCCTTTTATATCATTTCTTATTTGCAGGCAAAAAGGCAAAAAGCACAAGAGAGTGGTAGAAAGAATGATTGCCCTCATACAATGTCTCGTGGGGGTTATGCAAAGGCTGAAAGAGACTTGTTGGCGGCGAAACGGAAGAGATTGGAAGAAGCATCTCAATCCGATCCTTCTGTTCTTCTTTCTCCGCCATCTCCAATTCGTTGAGAAGAAAAATGGCAATTTGCCCACCAAAAGAGGAGCGAGACTTATACGAGTGAACAATCTCATATAGTTGGTGAAAGAATTGTAAGTATATATCGTTATTGTACTTAATTACATAAGGAACGTACATTATTACTTATGTTTGTTATTTTGTATTATCTTACAGGATGAACTTAGAAAACAACAAGCTGAGGGCTCTTTTCAGTCGGAGGGCAGGAATGATATTCTAACAGTTGCTACTGGCAAACAAGAGCATCCAGGCCGTGTCAGGGGAGTTGGAGGAGGGGTAGGGATACGGGATTACTTTGGAGCCCCTTACGCCATTCCTTAAATATCGTGACTAGGGAGGAATTGGAGACTATGTTGGCCATTGCAAGAGCAGAAGCAAAGGCCGAGACTGAAGCATCATTTGATGCACTATTAGAGACCCGATTGAGCAAGATGAAAGAGGAAATAATAGTGTTTATGAGCTCAAGACAAGATACCAGTGCTCCCCAGCCACAATCGATTGATCCTAATAAGCAGAGCACTAAAGGTAGTTGTTGCAACATCGGGCAGTCATCAGAGGGTCCTTACCCGGAAATTACTGAGCTTTGTGATCTTTTTGTCGAGGATCCTCTGAGACGGTTAGTTGCACGGGGTCGTGTGCATAACCTGGGATCAACTGTCCACCACCGACAAATGGAAGGTGATCAAGTCCGAGTGTCAGTTGACGAGGTGATTATTGCAGATGCACCTGTCCCTATCCCTTCTGATGAATTCAAGATCGTTAGCGATGTCTTGGGCACATTCATCTTGTGGCCAACGAACCTTGTTTCTGGTCGAGCCGAGGATAGTCCGATCAAAGCCCCACCAAGTCCAGCTCCCTTCACTCAGCAAGAAGTTTCACAGCCTCCATTGAATATCATGTAGCAAGTGATTCTGCTGGCATATGATACATCCTTCAAAACAAGAGAGTGGCCTACGGATTCAGTTGTTGGACAGTCAGGAGTGACATGCTATCTTGAGAGGGATGATTTGATGTCCCTGGTAGCTCCTGGACAAAATCTTACGATTGGGATTGTCCAACTGTTCTTAATGTAAGTAGCTTCTGCAATTCAAAGTAAATATTTTAAAAGTTTCACCGTTTACCTTTTATTTATGTGCTTGCGTTATTGTAGGTACATGCATCGTAGGTTGGTCTCCTCTGGCAAAAGCGAAAAATTTGGATTCTTATGCCCCCATCACATCCAAGAGAAAGGGACCACTGCTGCTACTAGACATACATACTTGTCACAGAGGCTTAGTGAAACTGGAACTGAGTGTTTCTTGGCTCCATATGTGCATAGGTAAGAAACAAAGTGATATTTTATAATTTATATAATGTTTTATGTTTGCTTAATATTCTTCTATTTTTTTCAGTGATCATTGGCAGTTGCTTCTTCTATGCAAGAGTAGTTACACTGTCATCCTCTTATGTTCCCTCCACTTCAAACCAGGGAATGATTTGAAAAAGACCATGAATTCGTTAGTTTTCTTGCATTCTTACCTTTTGTATGCAAAGTTTATGGAATTTGTGTAAAACCAATAACCTTTGTCATTGTGATGATCATAGGTCTATGCGGACATTCCTACACAGTGCTTGTGGTAAGCATGTTCGTGATTTAAAGGAACCTTCATGGATAATGCCAAAGGTTAGTACATATGGATTAACATTTGTTTAAAGAATGTAATAAGACATGCCTTTATATTTGTTTTAATGATATCATGTTTTTTCTCAGAGCCGTCGGCAACCAAAGGGGTCCAACTTATGTGGTTTTTATGTTTTGAGACACATTTACAATATTATCACTCTAGGCACGACTGATTTTACTCAAGAGGTAAATTTATATTTCAGAACTTTTGTTTTACTTTATTGTTTTTAAGTTACTAAGTCAATGTTTCGTCTGGTTTTGGTGTTACAGATGTTTGATCTTGCCGATCCCTTTCCTGAAGAAGATATTGATTTCATTCGCACATGTTGTGCTGAATTCATCCATGAGCTATTACAAAAATAGTGAGTTTTTGAATCCAATGTTACATTGTACATTATTTTATTTCATTCTGCATGTATTTGGCTCTGATTTGTATGTTTTATTTTATTTTTGTGATTGCTTGGTTTCATTTATTTGAAGCAATTTTTGTTATATGATCTTGTCTTCTATAATGTGAAAATGTTTGTTTCTTCTCACAGACTGTTTCATTAGAGAATGAGTTGGCTATTTACAGAGAAAACTATGGAAGGTTAATGTCAGATGAAGAAACCAGAAAATGGGAATAAGATATATACACACACACACACTTGGAATTGGAGTGATGGTAGTGGTAATTGTGGGGTGTTCAGGCATTATCTGCTTTGCCATGAACAGCTCAAGTATTAATTATTAGCTGAATAGATGTTGATAATAACTATATTCTATGTCTCACGGATGTCTCTGTAATGGTTATATAATAGAAAATAATATGCTGATAATGTCTTGAATATCCCTTTAATAGGTTTGTACTGTTCACTAGGTTCATTGAACATCCTTGTCTAGGATTTGATTATTTTATATGGATTGTTTTGAAACTTGCCTCCTGGCATCAGTTTGTACGTATCTCACATGGAAATAAAATACATACTGCTGGATCTGAAAGTTTCAAGAAGCTTTTATAGTCTGATCTTCTCTTTCCTCATGAACTTTAACTTGTAATGTTTGGTCTAATCACAAAGGAATACTCATTGATTTAAATGTGAAACAACATCACTAAAAGGATAAGAGGCAGCGTGCACCTAAATCCATCTAGATTTTTGCATTCTGTGTGCATCACAATGCTTCAATAGTTGTATTGATGAAAAGATACACGCTTGGCCTAATGACTGCCTACTGTACAGAAAGGAGTATGAAGGTCTAAGTGAGTGCCCTAAGTGTCAAACTGCACGATACTAAGTAAAGAAAGATGGTGGTTGTGGCGATGGGACAACTAAAAGGCAACCTGTAAAAGCTTTGTGGCATCTTCGAATAATACGGTGCTTTAAGAGTTTGTTTGGCACTGCAAAAAATGAAGAAGTTGAGATGGCATTCGGATGATAAAATATCTGATGGAAAATATCTTGGGCACTCAGCTGACTCTCCACAGTGGAATAAAATAGATGAAATGTTCCCTAAATTTGGCAGTGAGCTGAGAAACCTTTGGCTTGGGCTTTGTACAATTGGCATCAATCCATATGGAACTCTTAATAGCACACAAAATGTGTGGCCAGTACTCCTTGTAATATACAACTTGCCTCCCTGGTTTTGTATGAAACGCAAGTATGTGATGCTTTCTATGATGATTTCTGGACCAAAACAGCTATGAAACGATATCGATGTCTACTTGGCGCCTTTAATTAAGGACTTGAAGAAGTTGTGGGAGGAAGGCGTAGATGTGTTTGATGTATATAAGAATGAGTCCTTCAAGCTACATGCAATGATTTTCACTATGATAAATGACTTCCCTGCTTATGAAAACCTGTAAGGGTACAGTGTGAAGGGGCATAAAGCATGTCTGATATGTGAATCAGACACTCACTTCCACCAACTTAAACATGGAAGAAAAACGGTCTACCTTGGTCACAAGAGGTTCCTTCCTAGGTTCCACCCGTATCGTAGGTCAACAAAGCATTTTAATGGCTTTTCGGAGCATGGAATGGCTCTAAAGGCATTAACTAGAGAGGAAGTTTACAGTCAGATTGAACATATCAATGTCTTACTCGGTAAGAATCAGAAGATTATGGGTGAGAAGAACAGATGGAAGATGAGATCAATTTTCTTTGATCTTTCATATTGGCATAGTCTAGATGTAAGACACAGTATTGATATGATGCACGTGGAGAAAAATGTTTGCGATAGCTTTGTCAGTACATTTTTACATATTTTAGGGAAGACTATGGATGAGATTAGTGCGAGACTAGACCTTGTTGATATGGGAATAAGAGAACTGTTGCATCCACAACTAAGAGGTGATGGTAGGAGGGCATACATGGAGCCAGCAGCGCATACAGTATCAAAAGCGGAGAAAAGAAGTTTGTGTGGGTGTTTGCATGAAATTAAGGTACCACAAGGATATTCTTCGAATATGAGAAGGTGTGTGTCAATGGAAGATTTGAAGTTAGTGGGAATGAAGTCCTATGATTATCATATGTTGATGCAATAACTGTTACCAGTAGCTATTAGAGGCATTATGAAAGATGAAGTTTGAACCACTGTAACAAGATTAAGTGTTTTCTTTAATAAAGTCCCATGATTATCATGTGTTGATGCAATAACTGTTACCAGTAGCTATTAGAGGCATTATGAAAGATGAAGTTCGAACCACTGTAACAAGATTGTGTGTTTTCTTTAATGTTATCTATAACAAAGTCATTGACACTGAAAAGCTGGAAGAACTGGAAGCTGAGGGTTATACTATATTGTCCCAATTAGAAATGCACTTTCCTCCTTTATTTTTTTGAATAATGGTGTATTTGATAGTTTATTTGGTAAGGGAGGTAAGTCTCCACAGTCCAGTTTACCTGAGGTGTACGTACCCTTTCAAGCGATACATGAAGATCTTAAAAGGGTATTCTAAAAATCCCTATCGACCATAAGCCTCAATAGATATATAGTTGAGGAGGTTATGGACTTCAACATCGATTATCTATCAGGGAAGAAAGAACAATCTCGGCATGAAGTGGGGAGAAGCAAGGGAACACGAGGACTGAATGTGAAGGCTATGCCTCATGAAGAGGTATTGCAAGCACACTTGTTTATCCTGAATAGCATGGCAGAAGTTCAACTGTACATAAATGAACACAGAAAGAGATTGAAGAACATGAATCTAAGGAAGAATGACATGCATATTGCTATTGAGCAAAACAAGACATTCATAGAGTGGTTTCAGGAAAAGGTTTTGAATGAGACTGGTGTGTCTGAGGCAATAAAGTGGCTAGCTTGGGGGCCTTCATTTCAGATTATTACTTGGACTGGTTATGATATAAACGGGTATTCTTTCTACACAAAAGACCAAGATGACAGAAGTACCATGCAAAATAGTGGGGTGATGGTAGAAGTTGAGGCCATGCACTTTTCCAGTTTAAAAGACAGAAACCCCATATTAGCATCCATAGCCTAGTATAGAGTTATAAAAGAAATATGGGAAATTACTTACAACAAATTCAAAGTTGCTTTATTCAAATGTAAGTGGGTTAGCAATACTGCTGTGGTAATAGATCAACAATTTGGATTTGTCTCAGTTGATCTTGAAAAAGTAGGTTATAGGGATGAGCCCTTCATTCTAGCAAGCCATGCAAAACAAGTGTTTTACATCACAGATCCTGCAAATAAAAAAATTTCCATTGTACTTCAAAGTAAAAAACAGAAGCATGGTATCCGACCTTCAACCTTGATGACACACCACCTTTCACAATTAATCTACCTACAACAAGTGAAGTAGAATTGGTAGATGATGAAGATTATGCTATAAGAAATGATCATGGTGGAGGAATATGGGAAGCAATACTGAGTTAGAGCTTAACTTAGAAAATTGTAATGTGTGCTGTTTGTTTTATAACTAGTTAGTTTATTCATTTACTTACAATTTATTCACCTATCTGATTATGATTTTTGTGCTTACAGGAATATGGACAATTCTAGTGACTCATAAAGTGATAGGGATAATGAAATGAATAGGCCTGAACCCACTATGAGAAGAAGGGTTAGAGGCAGTACAAAAATGCCTGTATTGGTAGCACGTCACACCATCAACAGGAGAGGTTGCATATTAACTTTGATAAAAATATGAAACCAATTGGTCTGGAGGAAGACCATTTCATTAGCTGCTTAGGTTTTTTGGGTTGAAGAAAAGTTCGCATTACCTATGATAATTGGAAGTTGGTTCCACAAAAACGAAAAACTTGATTTGGCAACAACTTTTGGTATATAAGTTTTGATAAATCTACATATATATCTTTATTCCTATTGCTTCAAATATAATTAACATATGTTTTTGTCTTACAGCAAACCTATGATGTCCCTAACACTACGGTGAAGTATAAGGAGTGGATGATGGAGGTTCATCTACGATGGAAAGATTTCAAGAATAGGCTTACACAAGATTACATTTGAGGGGACCTGAGGGGTAAGGATCCATGTCAGGAGTATACATATTTGTCTCTAAAGGGCTGGAGGTTGTTTATGGCATCACGAGAAGATCCAAACTTTTTGGTAAGAATTTTGTCATCAGTGTTTTATTAGAATATGTTTGACATTATTGATTTGGTGTTCATTGTTTTCCTTTCACAGGCATTAAGTGCAGCAAATGCAGAAAGGCAAGCAACTAATAAGTATCAATATTGCATATCTTGGGGTGGTTATCGGAAGCTTGAGAGAAGGATGATGGAAGAAGAGTTAGAGAAATTGAAGGAAGCAGCCACATCAAATCCTAGCGTTGTCATTAAGGCCCCGCCACCTCCTCAAAGTTACAAAAAATGGAAAGCATGGAGGATTAAGAGAGGGAAGTACGTAAATTCGATTGTTGCTGAGGTTGCCGCAAGCATTGTAAGTAGTTCGAGAATAAGTACAAAGTTTTCTTTTCATATTGGGAATGCTTAATTTTCATTTACGATAACTTTTATGCTACAAGATGAATTGGAAGATCATAGCAGCCAAGGTTCGTTTACTCCAAGTGGACGGATGGACATCTATCAATGGTGATTTGGAAGGCAGATCACCTCGGTCATGTTCGAGGGGAGGCAGGGGTTTTCGTGTCGTGAAGTATTTTGGCTGAACCTCACATTCTTATTCGTCACAAGCTGAACCCAGTAGGATGCTTGTGGCCAAGATTCGCGAGGAAGTCTCATAAGAGCTCGAGGCCAACCTTTGCGACAAGCTCCGACAAGAGCTGTTGCCAGAGCTACGAGCAGAAATGATGAAGATGTTTGAATCACAGATGGCAACTTCCAAATTCATCCACAGCCTTTCACAGCATCAATGGAAGTTACAACCCGGTGGAGGAACCACTTGGCGACCCTTTTCCCACTCCAGTGCCGGGAGAACCTGCCATCCTCTCTTTGGATGCCCCACTGCTGTGTGTAGTTGCAGATGCTCTCGTTCTCACACAAGCTACCACCCACCATCATCAGTAAATTCCACAACATTTAGGTAGAGTGACTGTGACATGTGTTCGAGAGGGGGAAGAAGGTACAACCATCCCTATTCCTGATTACGAGGTTTCCACTATAGCTCAGGTGAGAGGATCTTTCATCCTTTGGCCTGTGCATCTTATTGGCTCAGCAGCAACACCTCTAATGGTATGGAACTACCTCACTTTTACTTGAGATGTGTTGGCATCCTACTAACAATATGTTTTTTTATGTTCTAAAAGAATGAGCAGGAAGCAGGAAAATGACCCTTCTTAGCACGACTGCAGCAGATCTATAAAGGCATTCGTGAAATTGATTTGCATATGCCTATAGGGATTGTGGGCTAGGAATTAGAGTATCCCTTCACAATTGATAAATAAGATCTTAAACAATTCAATAGTTGGAGGAGCTAGATATAGGATGGGGCAAATTTGCAATCCTGTAGTTTTTTATTTCACATATTTTTCTTCATTTAGTTAAGTTGATTTTAACTTGCTAATACATTCATAATTTTAATTCTATTATAGCTCCTTCCGTCGTATATGCATTGACTTGCAAAAAGTTGATTTATATGGATTCTTGTCTCTTGCACATATGATAAGGAATAGGAATACATTGCAAAAAAGGACGCACTATGTGGGCTTCACAATGGGAGAGAACAACTATCACTGTTATCTAGCACCGATTGTTTAAGGGTACGCATTTTAATTTTATGTATTTGAGACTTTTAATAAATAATTGCCTTGCCATCTAACTTCTTTTTAATCTATATATGTTGTTATAGTTACCATTAGAGTTTGTGTGTTCTCTGTCCTCGGTCCCATGTAGTTTACTGGTTTGATTCCTTGAGTAAAAAGACTAGACAAAGAAACTAAAAGTGTCTTCAACACATAAGTTATTTTTTTGTATTTCATTGCTTCTTAATTCTTGACTTAAATGAATTATTCTAATTTATGTTGATTTTCATTTTAATGAGAAGGCATCCCAGACGTATCGAGCGCTTGTCAGGCCACGTAATCTTAAAGGTGGCAAAGACTCGAAATGGTTGTTTTCAAAGGTACGTAGTTTCAAATCAAGTTCTTTTGAATGACGGTCATTTTAGATATGACTTTATTGATTTTAACCATTTTCTTTTGATTTATTGTGCCCTCAATAACCTGGCGGCAGGGAATGTGGATACTATGTCTTATTTATATATTTAACATCATTCAGAGTGGCATTACGACAGATTTTGAACAAGTAATTGCTTCTTCATTCTCATAGGATAATATTTTTGGTGTTGTAATTCAATGGCAATTCATTCACTTGATTCATTATTTCATCTAAGCTTATTTTCTAATTTATAGATTTTTGACAATGAAGATGCCTACTCATATGAAGACATAAATATGATCAGAAACTTTGTGGCTGGACATCTTCTTCAACGCATACCAGAGTAAAGTCTTTAGTAGTTTGTGTAAGACATAATTTTGTGGTGGTTCTATATATTGTACATAGAATTAGCGTTATTGTTGTTGGATATAGATTGTTGTGTAGTTTGTTAGTTAATTAGTTTGCTACTCCTTAAAGTTATTGCATGTAGAGCCTTGGGGTTGATCACTGTGTTTCCAGTTGTTGCTTCCATTATGCTGAACTGTTGTTGTTTTATTCTGTTGTTTCCATCCAATTTTTGCAATTTACATTTTCTAGACAGTGAAATATATATAAAAATTCCATTTAAAAAAGCTTTTAATGTCTTTAAAATTAAAAGGGACGTGGGAAAGGTTTTGTCATCAGTTTAGACTCCCTAGATTGGACTGGGGACATCTAAAGTGTACCTCAGACTTTAGACATCCCCAGTCTGAAGTAGGGAATCTAAAGTCCTGTATATAGACGTCCCCTATTTTATGAACGTTATTGACTTTTTTTCTAAGACCCTCAGATAGACGTCCCTCTATTTTCAGATGTTGAAAGGCCAAAAAAAGGGACGTTTAAACCATTTTTTCTAGTAGTGCCTTTACTCGATTCCATAACCGGTTCTTGATTCCGACAGCACCTCTCCTGAGTAGATAGCACTAAACACCTCTGATAAAATATTTGAAATTATAGAAATGTTGCTATCACTGAGAGGAACAACATTATAGAAGACTTCGAAAGCTGGAAACACCGAATCAAAGGAGTAATCAGCTCCAGAGCTCAAGAACTTTCACTATTCATCCTTTCTCTTTCCTCTTTCAATTTCTCATGAATTTCTCTATTTTTTCCCACTTTGCTTATTGGCTGTACAAAATTTGTGGGCCTTGGGAGTATTGTATTCACTTCATAACATGTGTCTAAGTGAACAAAAATATCCCAGGGTGCCCGAAGCTCCTTTCCTCCGACTTAGTCAACCTAACCACCAGGAAATTCACCCTACCTGCCCGCGAAATGTCAGGGAATAAGACATGTGCCAAAAAATAATCATTCTCTTTCCTCTCTTCTCCTAGCCATCCCCCACTGGTCAAGGAAGAAGAGGTTTGATGATTTCATCTAGCTTCTGAGTTCGGTGTCCGGGTAAGTCAGGTACATGTCAGAACAAAAGATCGGAGACCGGTGAGCTATCCCAGCTTTTCTGGACATGTGGCGACTTCTTGTTGATCTATTAGAAAGAAAAGTCAAAAGTGGCTTTAATAAAGCTACTTTATCTTTCATCATTACTTTTACTTTATTAAAGCTACTTTATTATATTGAGTCCCTCGGTTTTACACCATATGTCCCTGTGTACTCAAGATTGTGTCAAGTGTCTGTGTAAGCCCACATATAGCACCATATAGCCTCTGTCTTGGGGAACTATGAGCTGTCTGCTTGTGGGGCCCACATGGCGCCACAAGCCAATGTCTTTTCCCAAAACGTAGGGTATACCATTGTAATCTTCAAAAGCGCATGGCATATCGGTCCACCCTAAAAACACCATATATACTCACATACAACATACTTTACTAGATTAACTTGTCCCATACTTCATGACATAGTTGGGTGGCATCTTTCTTTCAACTTAATGGTGCCGTATATGTGTACTTTACACATTTACACTGACATATTTTATCCGACCACTTATATGCCATGAGCCTCATGTAATCTAGAAACTTGTCCTATGCCTGAATATAGTCCTTGAAAAGCATTCTGTTTCTCAGATATTCTTGGGACTCTTCTTAAATTGGGCTTAGTCATATGCCTGATACAGGCTTATCCTTAAGTCTCTAAGTCCAAAATTTGGGATATTACAAATAAGGTCTAACTAGTTAGAGAGTAAAGACTAAGGTGTTCATGCACAAGATAACCAATGATCGAGATGTCAATAATGGGGAAAACTTTGGCAAATGAATTTGAAGCATTTCTGACATTTAGTACAAAAAAATATTAACTTCTAATATTGAAACCAATTTGAATGCAAAAAAAATATGAATGTGTTTCAAATAACGTGTATGCACTTTTATAAACAAGATGGATTGTAATCAAAGTACATTTTTGAAACTCGTAGTTTAAAACTCAAATACATAGAAAAATTATGCACAATTTCAGTTGCAGACTATTTAGCAATATGAAAGCATTTTGACAAATGTAAATGATTGATTGGTAATGGTAGGTAATAATAGCAAGTATTCATTACCCAAATTAGTTCATATGAGCACAAGATATTAAATAACATAGTGAGAAGTGATGCTGCAATAGGGGTTTTAATTTCAGGAACTTGACATCACTTGAGTGGGCACCCGAGTGATCGTGCATGACTACCACTTAAGTGGTCACTCGAGTGAAATAATTCAGAGCATTTTGTAGAGTAACAAAAGAATACCTTACTCAAGCAATCATGTAATTACTTGAGAAATTTTCCTTTAAAGTTCAGTTGAGCATGATTCGTTAACTTTTGCCTTCGAATCTTCCAGTTGGTCTTATCACTTGGACAGTCACTCCTAGTTGTCATGCAGTGATGATGATCACTCGAAAGGTCACTCAAGTGATGCTTTATTGTGCATCTTTTCTTCCTTCATCAATGGCTAGGTACTCTTAGTGAGGCCTCCGGTGCTGCCTCCTTTTGCATGCTCAACATCAAAGACAAGCATTACTTGTATAGCTTCCTCAAGAAACGATTCTTTTATCAAAGTAGTAGTAGTAGTTTTGAGAAGCTTTTTCTCATCATGCAAAACCATATAGATCTTTTTCTTCCTTTAGTATCCAATCTTGCTTGAATTCAATCATTATTAGTTTGTAGGGACAAAAAAATCACATGCTCTTAAGAATATAATCAATTCAGAACAATTGAGCACAATGAAGTAGTCATGACTTTATGCATAAAAGAAATACTCTCTTTTCAAATCATCATGTATGCATAAAGAACTCAACTATTTAACATTGTAATTCTTTTAAAATAATATACAATGTTCATTCCCAAGGTCACAAGATATAAATCTCATTGAATATTAAAAATAGTAATGTTAGAGGTTTTACCGTTGTATACTATTGCCTTAGGTACTTGGAGGATTGCTTTTTGCTTATCGACTACACCTTTATGTGATGTTGATGCTTTGAATCCCTTGCTTTGGGTGCTAGTAACCTTCTCTCAAAATATATAGACTCCAAGAGTCCTTTACTTGATGCTTGAGAGGTCCTCCTTTTCTTGTTCTCCTCAAGATAGTTGAACGGTACTCTATGGTAGCCCATTCTTGAGGTAGAACATACTCCTTTCTCCATTGCCTTTCTTTTTGGTTAGACTTTGCAATTCCAGCAATAGATGTTTCGAGAGTTCTCCTAATTGATGTGAATACTTTTTTAGGTGCATTAGAAACTCTTAGAATCTTCTTCATTTTCTTTGTACCCTTATGTCCATTCTTTTTACAATCAATTAGCACATATGAAAACACTAGATGGACATTGTGGTACCCACTTTGATTTGGGTCCTTGAATGTTAGCATTTGAACTCATTTGCCTTTTAGGAACCCAAATAAATTTATTTCTCATATTAGAATTTCTACTAATATAGCATGTGTGAAAAATGTGACCCGATTTACCATAATAATTGCAAAATATATAATGATATGTTTTATGAGATTTTATGCAAGTATTGTGTCAGTCATGTGAATGAAAGCTCAAGTAATTTTTATTTGAACATACTTTCTTCCCTATGTATTCTCCAACATGATTAAAAACATTTTTTCCTTTTAAAGTCTAATCAATAATTGGTTGAAAAACAATTTTATGCAAAGTTTGAAAATCAGTTTTCAAAATAACTCAAGAAGAATTGGAATTGTTTACCATATGTGCATCTTAAGCTCTAGAGGATGATCCATCAAATTTATTCGTAACGTGCTCTTCTTGAGAATCATCTTCCTCTTATTCTTTTATGTTGACTAGATCATGGAAGTGTTTTTTAATTTCTCCATCTTCATTTTATCAACTTTCAATTGTTCATCAATCGTGGATATACAGCTTCTAGTTTCAGATGAACTGTTAACACTTTGAACTTCAACATAATTATTAGAAGTATAAATAGAATCAAGAGTATCCCAGATATCTTTAGCACTAGAGAAAAATCTAATTTCCTTAAATCATTTTCGGTTAAAGCATTATACATAATTTTCATTTCTCTAAAGTG
This sequence comes from Inga laurina, assembly GCA_963855925.1. NCBI lineage: Eukaryota > Viridiplantae > Streptophyta > Magnoliopsida > Fabales > Fabaceae > Inga > Inga laurina. The sequence continues at coordinate 37,522,968 of OY979705.1, forward strand.
CAATGAAAACATTTTCTTTTTCGTTTTCAGTCCAATCTCTTCTCGGTTTGAAATCAAAAACATTTATAAAAACTTTCCACATATCAAAATTAGATGCTTTAATAAAACTAGTCATTCTAGCTTTCAAAAACCAAAAATCAATATCTTTTAAAATAGGTGCAGTTGTATAGTTGAAACCTTATGAAAGCATATAACACCCAAAATCAGCCATTGATAACTCTTGAGACGGATAAGTCCTTTAAACAAGAGCCTAGCTTTGATACAAATGTTAGAACTGGCTGACACCCAAGAGGGGGTGAATTGGGTGTATGATAAGAACTTAAAAGCTTTGAAAATCTTTTTGCATCTTATGAAATCAATAAGCATGAAAGAATAAAACCATAAGCAATTATCTAAATCATATATGCTGGAAATAAAAGAGCTTTGGGAAGAGAAGATGCAAACTATGATTTATCCTGATTCGGTCCAATCCATGATGACCTACGTCTAGTCCCCAAGATCCTCCTAAGTTTTCAATCCATTATGTCCCTTAAGTTTAACTAGGTACTTGAGAACCACTACAATTCTACAAGTTTAGTAGTGTAAACACCCATTACTTATTCCGAGATTAACCAAAGTAGCAATGTGCAATTCGATGGGCACACAAGAATAATATAAATATACTAATAATTAGTGCTTGATTATATTACAGGAATTTCCCATAGGGATTGTACATAATGCTTACAAACTTAAAATATAATAAAAGCCTACAGATAACCAAATGCTTTTCCTGGACTGAACTGGAACCTTCTGTATTTTCCTCGTGTAGTCCTCTTCTCTGTTCTCAGCATACCTTCTATTTTCACCTATATAAATGATTGGTTGGGGGAGGGTGAGATTCAAGAGAATCTTAGTAGTAAATAATTACCATAATTCATGCATGATATATGCTAAGTGTATGACATGTTAGCCTTAACTAGAGGTATGCTTATAATGATATTTCTGCATGCTCAATATTTCATGTATCATACTTATGGCCATGGCCTAAATAGAAGCAGAGCTTCATCAATCAAATATGCTCTATACAATCAAGTAAAGCAATCACAAACATCACTACACAAGCATAAATATCAAATACATGCAAATAAAGTAAGTTCAATACCTTTGACTTTATGTCCTCCTCTTGTACCTTTTGTCCAACCATTGAGGATGCTTCTTCTTGGTCACCTCATGACCCTAGATATATAATTGTATCATTAGAGCCATGATAAATAAGTGTCCAATGGAACTATATGGGCCTTTATGACATGTAGCTTTTATTTGACCTAATACTTATGACAATTTAACACAATTGCCATAAATTCGTAGGTTAACCTAATCTACCAGTTTTGTTGACTAAATTTTAGAAATTCATAATTAATTCTACAAAAATCCAAATGGGTTGGTTCTAGATTCTATAAAAAGCTATTTAAGTCCTCTTTTAATGAAAAACATCATAGAGCCCCAATTATAGCCACATATTTCCTAGAAATTCATCAAACTCAGACTGTTATAGATTTCGTTCTAGAATCAAGGTGAAATTTTGAAAAATCATAACTTTCAATCCACTAGTCCAAATAGCTTATATTACCTATCAAATTAAAGCCCTGGATGTCGACTTTAATCTTGAAAAATTTTATAGCATTTGAACTAATTTCGATAGACAAAAAATGTAACCCCCTTCACGATCAAGGCCGAGATTAGTTCATAAAAACGTAATTAAGTTTGAATTAGAAACCATGTATGATAATTTAGGACATATTCAAAATTAAACTTCCCAAAATCAGGGTTTACAAAAACCTTTCTAAAACCTATTTAATGCAGTCTCATATCCATATATCAATTTCACAAATGGCCTGTACAGGACGATTTCAGTATAAATATCAGAGTACAAGGTAAATTCCCGACACACTTGGGTTACATTAATCAATAAAGGGTTCTATAAGGCATAATGCCCATAATCTCTTCCCTTTACCAGGGGATTACACAAAACTATCCAATATCATCTTATATACACGTAATTCCCAAAAAAATATCCAACAATTAATACATGATAACTGATAACCAAAATAAAACTCCCAATCCGGAGCTCTACCCGCTCTTTGTCACCTGCTTTCCTTTAGATCCTTTGACCCTATCTAAAAATTTATTTTTGGGAGAGTGAGATTCTAAGGAATCCCCGTATGTCAAATCACTCATAATATGCACAACAACAAAGCATGAAAGCAAATCATCACACAACACATAGCAACTAGAATGGTAGTTATAGTGGCAAGGGCAGGTATGATTGCATTACCCTTACGTTTGCTCTTGCTGTATTTCACCATCACATGATCATATCACATATATCACCATAGCTGGGATACATATAAAATATTTCACATATACACACACACCCATACTGGCCGGATATTCAAACAGGAATCCACGATTCCACAACGCACCCCTGGCAATTACAACGACAGAAACAAAGGTAGGGGTAGGTGTGATAATCATCACCCCCTACGACTGCTCACACTGTAATGTACTATGGGAGATAACACATTCATAAGGATAAGTCATGCATATCAAGCATCATACACAATATGAGAGAAAAGTCACTACCTTGGTCCTTTCGAGATTGCTCTGGCATCAATCTCTCCCGAGTAGGGCAAATGTCAAATCCTATATTCATAATTAGGGACAAAGTGTTATTCTCTATACCAATACTCAAATAACTTCATATCACTTAAATTGGTTATTATTTATGCTCTTTAAGAAGCTACACATGTCTATAACAAAAACCCTAAAGGGTTGGAAGAACTATCCCGAAGATCCCCTTTATGAAAGCACAAGAATAGAATTTTCATTGATGCACTCGAGTGGAGATGGCCTCACTCGAGTAATGATGCACTGTGCACTCGAGTGATAGCCAAATGCTCAGTAGAGTTCTAGGAAGTGAAGCATAAGAAGTGTTAACTCGAGATTATAAGAACTTTCAAAATGAAGGAGCACTCGAGTGAAGAAGACCTCATTCAAGTGAGAACTTAACACTCGCAAATGTTAAGGCACACTCTTGAAACTCGATAGCGGGTGACAACCCCAGATTAGAGTTCATGGTGTCAAATACACCTATACTCGAGTGAGAACCCACAATACTTCCAAGTGAGGCAACACTCTTGCCTTTCGCCTGGAAGTGCAATATGGAATCTGAAGGCAGAAAGGGAAAATATACTACAGCACTCGAGTGAACCCATCCTCACTCGAGTGATGTTCATCCCGCACTCGAGTGAACCCCATATCACTCGAGTGATGCTTATTAGAGACCAGAAAACGTAGAAAAACTGACAGCACTTCCAAATGTTTGCCCAAGTATTCGAATGTTCCTAAATACCAAACCAAAGCTACTCCTACACAAAAATGCATAAGGAATCACATGGAAATATCAGAATTACCAAATTCCTATTCCATTATCATGCTTTGGGTCTTAAGCCACAATCAATACAAATTTCCAAAATCTCCAAACCTAACAATTTCAACCTCGAACCAATTCTATCTATTCAAAACTCATCTCAAGACAACATTACCATAACCATATCATGCCAAACTACCAATGACTGTAATCTAATGAAAATAGGCTAAAAATTTTAGGAATTCCAAGTTTCATCAAATGGCATAAAACATAGATAGAAAGATTGGTTTCAGTTACCTCTTCAACTTTTCCAAAGAGATTTCTTGTTTCTCAAAACTTCAAAATTCCTTGAGAGCTCAAATCAACACTATTGGGAAAACTATAACCATATAAATGAAGCTCTTAGCTCAAGGAACAACTTTAATGAATGGTGTTTGAGCATTAGAGATCATTCTTCTGACCTTTATCAAGCTTTTCTTTTTCCTTCTTTGGTTTCCATTGGCGCCAGAATGAGTGAGAGAAGGAGAGAATGAGTGAGAGGAGGAAGAAGAAATCATGATCCTACTCCCCTCCCATACCATTTCAGTGCAAACCAAGGAAGAGGAAGAGAGAGAAAAACATAAAAAATTGCTATTTGACTTTTCCTATCCCCTATCTCTTCATAAGTTTGCCACATGTCCCATTTTTATTTGTTCTCCTCAAATAAGTTACCAATTGTTACTCTAACTACTCCCTTAGCTATGTAGTTACACATCTCATACCTTCTTAGTTAGTAATTAATTTCCTCATTAATCACTGACAAATTACCTTACAATTTTCCTGATTTTGACATATTAATTAAAATTGCCACAAAATACATAAAAATTCCAATTTAAATTCACAAATCATTCTCAATAATTGTCATTAGCCCTTAATCAAAATTTGGGGCATTACAATTCTCCCATCATTCAATAAATTTCATCCTCGAAATTTGTTACACATCATGGGGCATAAAATCAAGAAATCGCTTCCTCATGCCCTCTTTCGCCTCCCAAGTTGCTTCTCTTGGAGACCTTCCCTTCTAGACCACCTTCACAAACGGTAAGCTTCAATGCCTGAGCCTCTGGTTTTCTTGATTGATGATTCACTCTAGCTCTATCACATAAGTGAAATTATCTTGCAACTTAACCTCTTCATACTCAATGATATGCTCAGGGTCTAGTTGGTACTTATTGAGCTGCTAGATATGGAACACATCATAAAGTCTGCTCAAACTCGGTGGTAGTGCTATCCGATATGCTACCGGTCTAATTCTTGCCAGAATTTTGAATGGACCAATGTACCTCGGACTCAGCTTCTTCTGCTTGATTGCTCTCCCGATGCCTGTAATCGGAGATACTCTCAAGAAAACATGATCCCCTACTTCAAACTCGAGAGGTCTTCTCTTCTTATCAGTACGACTCTTTTGTCTACTCTATGTTGTAAGGAGCCTCTTCCTGATGATTCTGATCTGCCAAAAGTTTGTTCAACAAGATCCGGCCCATACAACTTCCTTTCAGACAACTCTGTCTAGCACAACGGTGACTGGCACTTGCTTCCATACAATGCTTCATACAGAGCGATCTGAATGGTCACATGATAGCTGTTGTTATAACCAAACTCAGCCAATGGAAGATAGTAGTCCCACTTTTCCTTGAAGTCTAGGACACATGCTCTCAACATATCTTCCAATGTCTGAATAGTCCTCCCTGACTACCCATCTATCTAAGGATGGTAGGTTGTGCTAAACCTCAACTGAGTACCCATAGCTTCATGCAAAGCCCTCCAGAATCTAGAAGTAAACCATGGATCTCTGTCAGAAATAATATTCTTTGGTGTACCATAGAGTCTTACAATCTCTTTGATGTATATCTCAAGAAGCCTATCCGGAGAATAGCTAGCGTTAATAGGTATGAAATGCACTGACTTTATAAGTCGATCAATAATCACCCATATCGCATCATAATTCTTGATCCTGGGCAGACCCACCACTAGATCCATGGTCACACTCTCCTACTTTCATTCTGGAATTTCTGGGCTTTGAAGCAATCCTGGAGGTCTCCGGTGTTCAATGTTCACCTGTTGATAGGTAAGACACCTCACTACGTACTTAGTCACATCACTCTTCAACCCTGGCCACCAATACATAGATTTCAATTTATGATACATCTTGGTCATATCGGGGTGAAGAGTATACTGACTATTATGAGCCTTATTAAGAATTCTCAATCTTAAGTCAGCTTTCAGTGGAACATAGATTCTCTTCTGGTAACGCACCAGTCCACTTAGTGACAAATCATAATCTCGAGTCTCTCCTCGTTCAATCATAGCTCGGATAAACTGGGCTTGCTCATCACGCATATGAGCCTCGTCAATTTCAGTCCTCAGGTCATTCTACCCTTAAACTATACCATAACTAGCACACAAGATGTTATTCGAGAGATTCAAATCCTGAAATTCCTCTATTAATTTCTTCTCTTGGATCATCATCGTTGCCACTAGCACTGCCTTCAGACTCAAAGCATCCGCGACAGCATTAGCCTTACCTGGATGATATTTGATCTCTAGGTTATAATCTTTCAGCAACTCCATCCATCGACGTTGTCTTATATTCAACTCTTTCTGATTATATAGATATTTAAGACTCTTGTGGTCGCAGTACAATTCCACTATCACACATATAGGTAATGACGCCAAATTTTCAATGCAAACACTATTGCCGCAAGCTCCATATCATGAGTGGGGTATTTCATCTCATGCGATTTTATCTGTTGAGAGGCATAGGACACTACTCTTCCCTGCTGTATCAGGATACACCCTAACCCCTACTTACTCGCATCATTGTACACAACATAAGCCTCACTGGGATCAGGTATAATCAATACTGGTGCCGTAGTCAACCTCTTCTTCAGCTAAGTGAAACTATACTCACAACGTTCATCCCACAAAAATGGTTGATCTTTCTTCGTGAGCTTGGTCATCGGCAATACAATACACGAGAAGTTTTGAATGAACCTCCGATCATAACCAGTAAGACCCAGAAAACTACAAATCTCAAAAATAGTTTCTGGCCTTTTCTAATCAATTACTGCTTCCACCTTACCGGGATCCACCGAGACCCCTTCTTGTGAGATAACATAGCCAAGAAATTTCACTTCTGTAAACCAAAACTCACACTTGCTTAGCTTGTATAGAGTTTCTTTCTCACAAGATTCCCAGCACTATTCTCAGATGCTGCTCAAGCTCTTCTCTACTCTTAGAGTATATTAGAATGTCGTCGATAAACACTACCACAAACTGGTCAAGATACTGTTGGAAGACGTAGTTCATATAATCTATGAATACTGCCGGTGCATTATTTAACTTAAAGGGCATCACAAGAAACTCATAGTGCCTATACCTCATTCTGATAGCAGTCTTCAGAACATCCGTTGCCTTTACACGCAACTGATGATATCCCAACCTTAGAACAATTGTGGAGAATACACATGAGCCAAATAATGGATCTAACAGGTCATCGATTCTCAGGAGAGGATACTTGTTCTTAACAGTGACCTTGTTAAGTTCTTTGTAATGATACAAAGCCTCAAGCTTCCATACTTCATTTTTGTTAGATATGATTAGTTTTGATGATGTCAAATATAGATATGAAATGATAAGATTAAAAAGTTTATATAATGTATTTCTTTGACTAACTACTATATTTAATGTTACATATTTTGTAGATTAGTCAAGCAAAGAATGAAGAAGATTGAATTAATGAAAATGAACAAGAGGAAGAAGAAGAAAGAAATTGAAGATAGTCAAGGAGATGCTTACTTGGGTTATGGAGAATTATTATCAAGAGAAAAATCAAGAAGAAAGATATGGAAGAAAGAAGAACTTGTAAGATCTTATGAGAATATCAAGGTTCAAGCTGTCAGAAGTGATACTGGAGCTTTCTATGATGATACCGGAGGCTTCTATGATCAAATGATGGTTGGAATAGGTTAATACGAAGCTAAGATGATTTATATGTGAGTGAAAACAAGAGGCGCACTCGAGTAGGACGTGTTGTGCTCGAATGATGTCTAGAATTCACTCGAGCAAGATGCGAGTGAAGAGCAGCGAGTGTTTGCCCGAGAGGAAGCTAGAACGTGAAAATATCAAATGCACTCGAGTGAGACATACTGCACTCGAGTGAGAACTTGGTAAATTCCAGAAACGAAACAGAGCCTCACAGCAATCAATCCAAACGTGGTTAAATGTTATACAATCATTATGTTTTCACTTGTTATTGTTCCTAAACATTAACCAACATATATTTCAAGTCTAAAACAGGAGATTAAATATTTGGAATGCATCTTCAAGAAAGGAGGTCACGTACAGCAAATATCATCACTCAACGAACAATTCGAATATGGTTACATGTTATTGTTTCTAAATGTTAGCTAACATATATTTCAAGTGTGAAAAAGGATATTAAACGTTCGGATTGTAGATTCAAATAAAAGTCAATTACGGTGAACTTCATCATTACACACCGAATGACGGCTACCTACCATGACAAGCAACTGACATACCACGAAAGACTGTTGAATATTCAAACATCTTCATACCGCTCAACAACGTGACGTACAGCTCACAATGAAACATCCCACTCTTCAACGGGATTCTCTGCTCTACAACGGACAGTAGCTTGTTTTTCAAAAATGCTCATCGGTCAAAATGGCTCCAACGGATGAATGCTCACAACGGTCATCATCTTCATCAACTATAAATGAGAGAGCATTCAACGTGGATAACAAATGGAGAAAATGGAGACAACGAGCAACTACGTGAAAAATGATAGAAATATGAATCCTCTGCTTCAACCCAACACTCTCTGTTTTCTAGTTTCTATATTACTTATAGTTGAGAGAGTGATTATTTGTATTGTATTTCAGTAAGTATTATACCCACTCTATGAGAGAGTCTATAAACACTTTCAACTATATTTCTAAGTTGATCTCAAGGTAGAGGGACCTTAAGGGGGTTGATTTCCTTATGGGAGAAGCTGTTGAGAGAATTGCCAGCAAGACATTCTGCTCATAAGACTTACAAGGTGCAAGCAGTAGAGAATGTTGCTTCTCATAAGACTTACAGGGGTGTAAGAAGGAGTGAACGTTGCTGCTCATAAGACTTGTATGAGTAAGCAGGAGAGGAAGATCTTCGGGATTGCTCTGCTCGTAAGACTTGCCGTAAGGGGGAGTATTTTAGTGAGAGATTTGTAATAGGTTTCACAAGTACCCAGTTAAACTTGTGGAATTGTAAAGGCTTTTCTTGTGCTCAGATTAAACAAGAAGATAGTGGATTTGAAAATCTTATGAGGAGCCTGGGGACTGGACGTAGGCCATCACAGATTGGACCGAACCAGGATAAATCACAGTTTGCATATTCTCTTCCCTAAACTCTTATATTTCCAGCATATATTATTTAATCTAACTGTTGATTTATAAACCTTCATACTTACCATTTTAGTTAAGATGCGAAAAGATTTCCAAAGTTCTTAAGTTTTTATTATACACCCAATTCACTCCCCCTCTTGGGTGATAGCCAGTTCTAACATTTGGTATCAGAGCCTGGGCTCTTGTTTAAAGGACTTAACCGTCTCAAGAGTTACAATGGCTGACTTTAAGTGTTTTATACTTTTAGAAGGTTTTGATTATACAATCCCACCGCTTTTGAAAGATATTGATTTTTGGTTTTGGAAAGCTAGAATGACTAGTTTTATAAAAGCTTTTGATTTTGATATGTGGAATGTTTTTACAAATATTTTTTATTTCAAACCAAGAAAGGATTGGACAGAAAGTGAAAAGAAAATGTTTTCGTTGAACATTAGAGCAATGAAAATTCTGTATAGTGCTTTAATCGAAAATGATTTTGAGAAAATTAGATTTTGTTCTAATGCTAAACATATCTGGGATACTCTTGATTCTATTTATGCTTCTAACAATTGTGTTGAAGTTGAAAGTGTTGACAGTTCATGTGAAACTACACGCTACGCATCTAATATGCATGAACAATTGGAAGTTGATGATGAAGATGGAAAATTCATAGAACACTTCCATACTATCAACATGGATAAACAAGAGGAAGAGGATTCCCGAAAAGAGCTCAGTATGGACGAACATGAAAAATCACTCTCCAGAGCTCAAGATGAACTTAAGGTAAAAAGTTCCAATTCTTTGTGTGATTTTCATAAAATTGATTTTCAGAGTCTACAAAAGTTTGTTTCTCAACCAATTGTTGATTCTATTGAGAAAAGAAAAAATATTTTCAAATATGCTGGAAAGTTTGTTCGGAAGAAAGAATGTTCAAATAAAATCCATTCAAATTTCTACTCTCATGATCGACATAATACTTGCATGATATCCCATAATGCATATCTTGATACAATTTGCAATTATTATGGTAAATCCGGTCATATTTCTCACACATGCTATATTAGAACAAATTCCCATGTGAGAAATAAGTATATTTGGGTACCGAAGAGACATGTAAGGAATAAACTTGTTTGGATTCCTAAAATGCAAGTGACTTCAAATGCTAACGTTCAAGGACCCAAAGCAAAGTGGGTACCAAAATGTCCATATGGTGTTTCATGTGTGTAGATTGATCCTAGAAAAAATGGACAAAAGGGTATTGAGAAAATGAAGAAGATTCCACGAGTTCCTAACGCACCTAAATGGAGATTCACATCAATTAGGGGAACTCTCGGATCACCCATTGCTGGAACTACAAAGTTTAACCACAAAGAAAGGCAATGGAGAAAAGGAGTACGTTCCACCTCAAGAATGAACTACCATGGAATACCATTCAACTATCTTGAGGAGAACAAGAAAAGGAGGATCTCTAAAGCATCAAATAAAAGACTCCTGGAGTCTATATATTTTAAGAGAAGGTGCTAGCACCCAAAGCAAGATATTCAAAGTATCAACATCATAGAAAGATGCAATGGGAAGAAAAGAAAGGAAGAGCTTCATCTCAAGACTATGACTACATAAGATTTCACTCAAATCTTGGTGAAGTTGGACCTTGAGGCTACATCTTAAATATGTAAACAAAAAGAGGCATTACTTGAGGCAACACTGCAAGTGCCTAGCTAGCAATAAAGGAAGAAAAGATGCACAGTGAAGCGTTATTCAAGTAACCAATCAAGTGATCATCATCACTGCGTGACAACTGGGAGTGAATGTTCAAGTGATAACACCAACTGGAAGATTGGAAGGTAAAAGTCAAGGAATTATGCACAAATGAACTCTAAAGGATAATTTCTCAAGTAATTACGAGATTACTTGAGCACGGTACTGTCTACTTTATTCTTACCTGATATTATGCTTATATAAATTATTTATTTGGGTAATGAATAACTTGCTCATTATTGCATACCATTAGCAATCAATCATTTATGGTTTTAAATTGTTTTTAGATTGCTAAATGGACTGAAAGTGAAATTGTGCATAATCTTTCTATGTATTTTAGTTTCAAAATGCATATTTCAAAAATGTACCTAGATTCCAAATTCATCTTGTTTATAAAAATGTATATACATTATTTGAAAATTATTCATATCTTGTTTGTATTCAAATCGGTTTCAAAATTGGAAGTTGATATTTATGTATATTGAAAGTCAGAAATGCTTCAAATCCATCCACTAGAGTTTTCCTCATCATTCACATACTTGTTTCTTAATCTTAAACCTGTTACTACTTGAACTCCTCAATCTTTATTTTCTAACAAGTTAGATCTTATATCTAATAAGTTAACTATCTATATGAGTTTCAAGTGTATTCCCTAGAAAAGAATTCTATATGTGAAAGCCTTGTGCCTAATGCATAAATCATTAGTTGGCCATGTTATTCCAAGCATTATAAATGTTCATTAGTGCATTGAATCTTAATGCATTAACCATTATTGTGGAATAACTTACCAGGATAATATTCTAGAACTCTAGTCATTTGGATCAATGAGTATGTGCTTCATCATCCATAAATTCTCATACTCATATTGTTTCTCAAATGCATTACCATTTGCCTTCATCCATTTTAAGTCATAACTCTAAAAGGCAAGGTTATCTCTTGATCAATACTAAAGTCATCATGCTTATATATGTCAAGATAAGCCATTTTGGCTAATTTATTTTTCATATGACTTTTGCTCTTGAGAAAATTCTCCAACATGTTAACTCTTATAATTAACATGTTATCTTAGTTGAATTCCTTAGTGAAGCTTTCTGATATATATTTTATAACTGTTGACTTCTATTGCTTTTGGCATAAGCATTAGTATTTAACAAGCTTCATAAATGAGTTTTCATGCATTCAAAATCTTAATGCAATAATGCATATTTATGATTCGAAAGAACATATGAGATTTTGAAACAATTTGCATATCTCATTATCATTCTTGAAAATTTGGTTTCATTCATGATTTATCATTTCATAAAAGTTGGTCATTATGGATAGATTCTCTACTCTCTTTGATCCAACTTACATGGATTGCACAAAAATCTTATCAATGACATATCTTTTAAAGTGTATTTACAAATTGTCATTGATCATCATCATTCCTGGTATCACTTGTTCGCTATGATTTATAATGACTTGATTTAATTGGGTAAAGAATTATATTTCGATCTTTGTTGATTTATCGTACTCTTTGCTCAAATATCATATGCTTAATTGTATAAAAGCATAAGAGTTGCTGTGTCTAATATTGTACGGACCCAAAAGAAGATGGGTACTAGAGAGCATATGTTTATACTTTTACAGGAGTTGATCAAGATGCTTTCATTTTGGATACAAAGGTCAAAGGCTAACAAAAAAGGCATGACTGATAGTGTTGCAGCATGAGTTGAAGCAGAATATGTGATATTACTCAAATGACATACTATCACTAGCAAATAACTAGTTAGTGATATAATCAGAGAAAGAGAAAGAGAAGGAAGATCTCTTAGTGGACCCAGCGGAGATTATTTCAAAGCAGCACAGAGCCGAGAATAAGTTTATCCAATATGAATCTTTGTTGCCTACCCACTTTCCTTATTGTTTCAAGGTGATCAAACATTTTCACTATGATATGGAGTGAACAGAGATGTTCAAAGGAAGATGTTGAGATACACAGAATCATCAAGCTTGATGAGCCTATGAGGATTCTTAACTACTATCCTAGCTTTATGTCTAATCTTCACTGCATTATCTGATATACATACACTAGAGCCATGGTGAACATGGCCAATAACTTCACTTATCGAGAAGAATTACCACATAATGGCCTATATTATAAGCAAGGAGGAGAGAAATACTGGAAAGATCTTGTCCGTCAGAGAACAAGAGATCTATATATACTTCTACAAGACTTACTCCAAGTAATATGAAATTACTTCAAGTAATTTGCAATTACTCCAAGTAAATATGAAACTCACTCCAAGTTAACACAAGTGGCATAGAGGATGAGAGCTGAGACTTTAAGAATATATGAGAGACAACACTTTGCTAGAGTTGGTCTCCCTGATCCTTCATTCTTTGGTCCATTTGTCTAAGGCTTTCTGAGAGAGGAGCTTCAACAATCACACAGAGCTTGCTACAAACATACTGAGTTCATCATTTCTATGAATGGCAAGATTAGACAACTCTGTGACTTGATGAAATAGAATCCCAAGGCCTTATTCTGAGCTCATCTTGGTATCGTAAAGTGCTCACAGAAGACAACACTTCAGAAAACCTCAGTACCAGTCACATCACCCAATATTGACTAGGATATGATGCATCAATGGACTACAGAGGATTTTAACTTGAGTGATTATCATATTACTCGAGTGAGGTATTGTATTCTTGCTTAATTCAAAATCCTTGAGTTGTATCACTTGAGTATACAATCAAGTCATGTTTGAGTAAAATCACTCAAGTAACCACTCAGGTGATATTAGGTTGTATCTCTTAAAACCTCTGATTAGCATTGCCATTTAAATCATTTTCTCTATAAAGTTTCCAATGGCTTCTCAAATCCAGGAGAGTAATTAACTGTTATGACAAGTTTTAAAACCATGCATCAATTAATGGGGAGCTCCACATTCATATGTGTTTTATATCTTGAAAGCTTATCTCCTATTGGAAAGAAAATCCTTTTAATATACTCATCTATATTCACCATGTCTTGATTAGTTTTGATGATGAGCTATTCTAATACTGTTCTTTTCACAATCATAATTTGAACATATCATATGGAAAGGAACCTTTTGTTTCTTGATTGAACTAATAATTCTCTTTGCAAAGAAAGATTTAAATTTGTGATAGGAGAATTTGATTTGCGGAATAATGTTCCTCAATGCACTATAAGAAGAAACTATCAAACTTGAGGAAAGATGCTTCAATGTTTAAACTAAGAAAATATATAGGCTGCAACATTCAGAGCAACAAATACATACGCCAATATAACTGAGCATTGAGCATGCTGAATAGAAGCTCAACTCACTTGGAGAATCCTGGCAACAACATAAACATACATCAGAGTTGTACAAAGCACAACATCAAGAACCAGCATTGCCAAAGAAGTAACGAACTTCATGGAGCGCTTCATCATTTTTCCAAATCTACATGAGCATTTCTAAACCTTCTCTCTTTACATTTCAAGAATATGTTTCATATATTTCATTTATCTTGATTATAAAAGTTTTCTTGAAACCTCTCCAAATTTTTTTTAGTACCCTCTCATTAAAAATGAAAGTACTTTCACATAGGGGGAGTGTAAACTGTTTTCTTGGTTCATTCATTTTGATTAAAGTAGTTTATACTCTATTTACTTCTCCACAAGCCTTACTTCTTTATATATTTCAAAATTAAGAAAAATATGTATGTTGTACTTCATTCAAACATATGCACTTCATTCAGACATATTTTTCTTAAAGGATTTGTCATCATAAAAAAGGGGGAGAATGTTAGATATGATTAGTTTTGATGATGTCAAATATAGATATGAAATGATAAGAGCAAAAAGTTTATATAATGTATTTTTTTGACTAACTACTATATTTAATGTTACATATTTTGTAGATTAGTCAAGCAAAGAATGAAGAAGATTGAATTAATGAAAATGAACAAGAGGAAGAAGAAGAAAGAAATTGAAGATAGTCAAGGAGATGCTTACTTGGGTTATGGAGAATTATTATCAAGAGGAAAATCAAGAAGAAAGATATGGAAGAAAGAAGAACTTGTAAGATCTTATGAGAATATCAAGGTTCAAGCTGTCAGAAGTGATACTGGAGGTTTCTATGATGATACCAGAGGCTTCTATGATCAAATGATGGTTGGAATAGGTTAATACGAAGCTAAGATGATTTATATGTGAGTTATGGGACTTCTAGGGGAGTTTTACTCGAGTGAGAGCTCAATACTCGAGTGCCAGAGGTGTTGCACTCGAGCACGGATGAACACACTCGAACACGGGATGAATACTTTGTTCAGCTCTATTTTACGTTCAGCCTGACAGAGGTTCGGTATTGTTGTCATATCTCTCAAACCACACATTGGATTGACCCGAAACTGGTGGCATATGAATGAAGACTCACAACACGTAAAATGTGCACAAAGATCACATTGAAATAAGCTCAAATGAAGGAGATATGATCCGTGGAAGATGACATTGAAATCACCGTCACTTTTCAACACAGGTTCGGTATTTTGCACATAACTCACAAACCACACATCGGATTGAGACGAGACCAGTGCCAAATGAAACTAGACTCAAAGAGATTTCCATGGATAGGTAATTTGCCTAATTTAAACGTATATTCTAGGAGGTATGCCTTCTGGAATTTGACGCTTGTGCAGTCTAGTGCTATAGACACTCTTTCGATCATAACTTGCAGAATACAAGGAGTTTGGAGCTGATTCTTTTTGCATTGAAATGCATATGGCAAGAGCTTTCTTAGGATACATCATTAGAATCAAATAAATAAATTTTTTCTAAAGTGGCCCCACATCACCCTTGAGTGCAAAAACGAACTCTTGAAAAAAGTTGTGTGAGTGATGCCCAGAAGCAGCTGAATCGTGAAAGAATTTACAACACTCGAGCACTAGGATCCATACTCGAGCATTAGACTATTTCTCACTCGAGCACATGCAAGTTTTGACATGAGAGTGTTAACCTGAGAAGAAGCATGTACGTGAAAACAAGAGGCGCACTCGAGCAGGACGTGTTGTGCTCGAGTGATGTCTAGAATTCACTCGAGCAGATGCGAGTGAAGAGCAGCAAGTGTTTGCCCGAGAGGAAGCTAGAACGTGAAAATATCAAATGCACTCGAGTGAGCCATACTGCACTCGAGTGAGAACTTGGTAAATTCCAGATACAAAACAGAGCCTCACAGCAATCAATCCAAACGTGGTTAAATGTTATACAATCATTATGTTTTCACTTGTTATTGTTCCTAAACATTAACTAACATATATTTCAAGTCTAAAACATGAGATTAAATATTTGGATTGCATCTTCAAGAATGGAGGTCACGTATGGCAAATATCATCACTCAACGAACAATCTGAATATGGTTACATGTTATTGTTTCTAAATGTTAGCTAACATATATTTCAAGTGTGAAAAAGGATATTAAACGTTCGGATTGCAGATTCAAATAAAAGTCAATTACGGTGAACTTCATCATTACACACCGAATGACGGCTACCTACCACGACAAGCAACTGACACACCACGAAAGACTGTTGAATATTCAAACATCTTCATACCGCTTGACAACGTGACGTACAGCTCACAATGAAACATCCCACGACAGCTCACAATGAAACATCCCACTCTTCAACGGGATGCTCTGCTCTACAATGGACAGTAGCTTGTTTTTCAAAAATGCTCATCGGTCAAAATGGCTCCAACGGACGAATGCTCACAATGGTCATCATCTCATCAACGATAAATGAGAGAGCATTCAACATCGATAAAAAATGGAGAAAACGGAGACAACGAGCAACTACGTGAAAAATGATAGAAATATGAATCCTCTGCTTCTACCCAAACACTCTGTTTTCTAGTTTCTATATTACTTATCATTGAGAGAGTGATTATTTGTATTGTACTTCAGTGAGTATTATACCCACTCTGTGAGAGAGTCTATAAACACTTTCAACTATATTTCTGAGTTGATCTCAAGGTAGAGGGACCTTGAGGGGGTTGATTTCCTTATGGGAGAAGCTGTTGAGAGAATTGCCAGCAAGACATTCTGCTCATAAGACTTACAAGGTGCAAGCAGTAGAGAATGTTGCTTCTCATAAGACTTACAGGGGTGTAAGAAGGAGTGAACGTTGCTGCTCATAAGACTTGTATGAGTAAGCAGGAGAGGAAGATCTTCGGGATTGCTCTGCTCGTAAGACTTGCCGTAAGGGGGAGTATTTTAGTGAGAGATTTGTAATAGGTTTCACAAGTACCCGGTTAAACTTGTGGAATTGTAAAGGCTTTTCTTGTGCTCAGATTAAACAAGAAGATAGTGGATTTGAAAATCTCAAGAGGAGCCGTGAACTGGACGTAGGCCATCACAGATTGGACCGAACCAGGATAAATCACAGTTTGCATATTCTCTTCCCTAAACTCTTATATTTCCAGCATATATTATTTAATCTAACTATTGATTTATAAACCTTCATACTTACCATTTTAGTTAAGATGCGAAAATATTTCCAAAGTTCTTAAGTTTTTATTATACACCCAATTCACCCCCCTCATGGGTGATAGCCAGTTCTAACAGTTTTCACAAATAGCACTGGAGCTCCCCATGTCGATACACTAGATCAGATGAACCCTTTCTCAAGCAATTCTTCAATTTGGTTCTTCAGTTCCGCCATTTCATTCAGGGCCATACTGTATGAGGCCTTTGATATCAAACCAGCTCCAGGCATAATCTCAATTGGGGATTGCACTTCCCTTTCCGAAGGCAATCTGCTATGGTCATCCGGAAATACCTCAGGGAACTCTCTTACCACGGATATACTCTCAAGAGCTTCACATGATTCTCCCTAAACAGAGAAGAACACCATATACCCTTGGCATCCCTTCACACGATATCTTTCTGCTTTAGCCGTTGAAAGTAAATTCAAACTATCATTCACATTGTTCTCCCACCATACATTACAGAAGGTTATCCTCTTATTGCCACAGTCAAGTAGTACATCATTTGCTGTCAACTAGTCGAACCCAAGATAACTGCCAGTTGTTGGAGTGGCAAAAAGATCAAATCAACTGTAGACTCAAGTCCCGTAAAAACTATCACACAATTAAGACAAGCTTCCGCCGTCACAGCCTTGACACCCATTGGTGTCGACACGACTAAAACACATGGTAGTCTATGCACAAACAATCTCAGGCGCTCTGCACAGTTATAAGCTGTAAACGAATGACTTGTACCCGAATCAAACAAAGCATCTAACTCATTATCACCGAGAAGGATTTTACCTTGGATCAATTCTATGGACTTTCGAGCCTCCTCATGTGTCATTGCAAACACTCAACCCTGATTTCTAGGCCTTTGCTTTATCTATAGTCGCAGGAACTTGGTAGAAATATTGTTAGTGCAAGCTTTTCACCTAAGAGGGGGTGAATTGGGTGATAATAAAAATGTATGATAAAACAGATTACAATTGGAAACCGATAATGAGAAGATTAAAGAGTAAGGAAGATTTCACTGAGGTGTACGCCAGGAGTTATACTGGTTTAGTCTAATTCACAATGACTAGCGTCTAGTCCACAGACAGAATCTATGCCTTTACTATACCTTCCAAGATTCAATGGGTTCTTGGTACCTCGTACACAATGATCTATTCCTCACTTTGAATACTCGTTCCCCCTTACACAATGTAAGTAGATGCCCACCTTAAGGTCCCACAACCTTAAGATATCTCTCAAACAAGTGTATTGAATCAATGAATGTTCTCTTTTACAGAGTTGATAATATAAACACTGAAGCGTATTAATACAGAAGGGTAATAAGAGTTTAGAAAATGAATATTTGTCAGTTCGGTAGTTCAGCATCTTAACCCTTACTTTGAATGCCTTTGCTAATTGTAGTTGGAGAGATTTTAATGGCCGTTAGAGACATTCTGTTTTCTCGTTACTCTCTGAGCATTATTCAGAACATTCTTTATGATATTTGAATATAGCCGTTGAGGTGAAGAGAATGTGTTGGTAGAAGCTCAGACTGCATTTAATGTCTCTGACACAATATATCTACTTTTCTTGGAATTCAAAGTTCTGAAGTGTTAAACTCTTGTAACTTGCTTTGAGAGTGTTAATCATGAAGGAGAATGATAAAAAACAAGATTAATGAAAATACTCAATGATTCTGTGAAATCATAGACTCAAATTTGATGCTCTGTTTTTCATGATGAACAAGTATTCGAATACTCTTATAGTTATCAGGATAATTTGAGTATTTATAGATAACATACTATTCGAATACCTTTTCCACTATTTGGATAATATTTGAAATTTTATACTGAGACTATTCGAATAGTTGAGGTACCTATTCGAATAGTGATCTCTTAAACTTTTAAAAAAATTATCCTGATACATTACTTACTATTCGAATACTTGCTATGAGTTTGACTAAAACATTTTCTTTCAGCTTCCAATATTATTCGAATAGTCTTCTTGCTATTCAAATAATTGCTTATCTCAAACTCATAGTCTTGATGTTGGTTTTGAAATGCTATTCGAATATTAAAAACACTATTCGAATAGTGGCTTTACTATTCGAATATTTTTCTCATTATTCGAATAATATAATTTTGAGAACTCTTTTGAGTATACGTCGATTATTCTGATAAAGGTCATACTATTCGAATAGTGACCATACTTATTCGAATAGTCATACTCTTATTTGAACAATGCATTTGATATTCACTTTAGAAAATATAAGTGCTATTCAAATAAAGTACCAGCTATTCAAATACCTTTTTGTTCAGAAAAAAAAATTTCAACTGTTATATCATATTATACATAATCGTATAGTAAAAGACTGCTCGAATAGTATAATTGTATAGTGTATCTCTATTCGAATAACTTATGCATTACCAAGATAATTATTTGACTATTAGAATAGTCTGAGAGTTATCAGAATAAAAGCTGATAGAGACTGAGTATCAGTATTCGAATAGTAAGTATACTATTCGAATACTCTCTTAGCAAAAAGTCTTGTGAATAAGAATGTAGAGACAAATTAAACTAGACTTAGGTTTGTTATCATCAAAACTCTAAATCTAACAAATATGACCTTGCTATTTGCAATTATAGCATATCACTTCCCCCGCATAGGTTCTACCCAGATGGTACTTTCTACACTGATTGCAAACTAGTCTGGCTGGAGGTCTTTGATCACCACGACCCCCCGGTGGATAGGGCTTCTTGCTATTGCCCCTAGAAGACAACCCTTGCCCCTTCCGCTTCAGGGAAGTATTGGCCTTCTTAGGCTTACTGCTGCTGTCCCTACCCTTAGTTGGGTATAAATCTCTCAGATTCTTCTCAACAATTCTACATTCT
This sequence comes from Inga laurina, assembly GCA_963855925.1. Lineage (NCBI taxonomy): Eukaryota > Viridiplantae > Streptophyta > Magnoliopsida > Fabales > Fabaceae > Inga > Inga laurina. The sequence continues at coordinate 37,542,952 of OY979705.1, forward strand.
TCCACTGCCTTGTTAAAGTTGGTAAACAAATGTGTAGGCAATCTCTTTCTAGCTCCCATCTCAGACCACAAATAAGCATGTCCACAATCAAATCTTCGTCATCCATATTCTGAAGGTAGGAAGAATACCGAGATAATCGGATGAAATGGGATAGATACTGATTAAAGGTCTCTGTGTCCCCTTGTTTGATATGCAGGAATTCAGTTTCCTTCTTAAGTCTCACCAACTTTGGCACTTCTCATTGAATTGTTCTTGGAACACCTCCCAAGTCAATGGCATATTTCGGCTTCATAGTGTCATGGCGATATTCCGCCACCACCGGTCTGCATCCCCCTTTAACTTGTATATAGCCAGCTTAGCCTTCACCTCTGTTAGGCACTCGAGGACTTCGAAGATCTTCTCTAATCGGTTCAACCAGTCCTCCATAGCTTGGAGATCAAACCTCCCTTTAAACACTGGAGGTAGATGCTTGCAAAACTTAGAAACCCAGAATTATAAGTCTCTTCCCTCACAAACTGGAGCCCCTTATGACTCTTGATTGGGCATTGTCATTAAGTTCCTCTACCTCTGGGTCTAGATGTCTACTTATAATTGGGCGAACCATTTTGTCCTTTAGCTCTACAAATGATTCATCACGTCAGTACTATAGCAATGTATACACATAGTCCATAAACTTATATATGTCCACAAACAACAGAATACTCATGTGTATACAACAAACAATCCTAGGTCATCGTCTATGACTAAGGCATCCACTATGGAAACCATCCTAGCAAATTCTACCCTTGCCAGGAACTACAACTCTGATACCACAAATGTAACCCCCTTATGATCAATGCCAAGATTAGTTCATGAAAACGTAATTAAAGTGGAATTAGAGACGATGTATGATTATTTGGGACTTATTCAAAAGTAAACTTCCCAAAATAAAGGTTTATAAAAACCTTTCTAAAACATGTTTAACGCAGCCTCATATACATATATCAATTTCACAAATAGCCTATACAGGACTATTGCAGTATAAATATCAGAGTACAAGGTAAATTCCTCACATACTCGGGTTACATTAATCAATAAAGGGTTCTATAAGGCATAATACCTATAATCTCTTCCCTTAACCAGGGGATTACACAAAACTATCCAATATCATCATTATATACACGTAATTCCCAACAAAATATCCAACGATTTATACATGATAACCAATAACCAAAATAAAACTCCTAATCCAGAGCTTTACCCACTCTTCATCACCCGCTTTCCTTTAGATCCTTCGACCCTGTCTAAAAATTTGTTTTTGGGAGAGGGAGACTCTAAGGAATCCCCATAGTGTCAAATCACTCATAGTATGTACAACAACAAGGCATGAAAGCAAATCATCACACAACACACAGCAACTACAATGGTAGTTACAGCGGCAAGGGCAGGTATGACTCCATCACCCTTATGTTTGCTTAAGCTAAAGTGCTCACGTTGTATTGCACCATCACATGATCATATCACATATATCACCACAGCTGGGATCCATATAAAATATTTCACATACACACACACACCCATACTGGCTGATATGCAAATAGGAATCCATGATTTCACAATGCACCCCTGGCAATTACAATGGCAGGGGTAGGTGTGATAACTAACACGCCCTACGACTGCTAACACTGAACTGTTCACACTGTAATGTACTATGGGAGATAACACATTCACAATGATAACTCATGTATACCAAGCATTATACATAACATGAGAGAAAAGTCACTACCTTGGTCCTTTCGGGCGTGCTCTGGCACCGGTCTCTCCCAAGTAAGGCAAATGTCAAATCCTATATTCATAATTAGGGATGAAGTATTATTCTCTATACCAATACTCAAATAACTTCTTATAACTTAAATTGGTTATCATTTATGCTCTTTAAGAAGCTATACATGTCTCTAACAAAAGCCCTAAAGGGTTGGAAGAACTATCCCAAAGATCCCCTTTTTGAAAGCACAAGAATACAATTTTCACTGATGCACTCGAGTGATTATGCACTTTGCACTCGAGTACAAAGGTTAACACTCGAGTAATAGCCAAATGCTCACTCGAGTTCTAGGAAGTGAGCACAGGAAGTGTTAAACCGAGAGTATAAGAACTTTCAAAGTGAAGGAGCACTTGAGTGAAGAAAACCTCAGTCGAGTGACAAAACCCTGTATTGAACTTTGGACCTCAAATGGTCTGAAAACTATTTCTGGTCTGTAGTTTGACTTCATGTCATGTTTTTAATAGTTTTGAACCATAAGAAAGTATGGTGTTATATTTAATGGTATAAGAGCATAGATTTTGGCAACGGTAGGTATTTAGTAGAGTCCTTTGCTTATGTTGATGAATTCTAACCCTTCGTTAGTTGCTTTATGCTAGGAAAAATGTCTGATAGGGAAAGACAAAGAAGTAGTTCACCTCCACCTATTAACCAGCCCTTGCTAGAGCAATGTATACTAGCGGGTAAACTCTATGTGGTGTATTATATGGAGAGTAGTCGTAGGATATTATGTATGGCCAGGAAAAGAGTTCCTAACCATACGACAATAAAGATAAAGGTTAGATAGGTGGTCCCAGCGTAGAGCCATATGTAGGTGATACTAGGGGTCTCAAGAATAATGAGATTTTACAGGATATTGATTTTGATACTGAGTCTAGAGCCATAGTAGTTATGTTAGCTTCTATTCACATCCTGACCATGAATTATAGGATTGCGCTATCTTCCTGCTCTGATTTTTATACTGTCATAAAAATACAAGTGGGGCTGCACTGTCTACCCGCACTTGTTTTACTTCATCAGTGGATCCTACTTGACCTTCGTAGTAACACAATCATTTATAGAAAATGCGATAATACATATGTCGTGCACCATATAATGCAATGAAATAATAACACTGTAAAATTCATTATCATCAGAATGTGCACATGTGGTCAGGGCCAACTACTATAAGAACTCCTGCCTATCCTACCTCAGCTAGGCTCATGATTAGAGGCTGGGCAATGTACCCTCTTAGTACTGTGTATCATAACTATATCACAATCGGAATGTGCACATGTAGTCAGGACCAACTACTGTTAGAACCTTACCTATCTGTACCTCAGCTGGGCTCATGATTATAGATTGGGAAATGTACCTTGTTGGTACTATATCTCATAACTAAATCCCCTTTGGTGCCATTGGGGTACTTATGCTTTTCCCCCCAAATGGTAATTGTGCTTTTCCCGTCCTAGTTTGTGAGTACATTATACATATCAAAGAATATGGCATACAAATCATACACATAATCGCATAGTGTAGGAAAGAAAGTGCCACTATATTAGCCTTTCCTGAATGATATTCGATTACTAAGTTGAAATCATTAGGCATCTTAATCCATCTACCTATCTACAAGGATTATTTTGCTTGACCTTTCTGTGTTTTATTTCTACTACACTTCTCACAGCTCATTACCTGATCATTAATTATTGATTATCATTTGATGTCATGTTAACATGCCTAAGATTTGCTGCATTGGGTCAAGTCTAGCTTCTTGACCCTACCCAGCATCTGCACCTCTTAGCCTTAAACAAGGAAGAGGTAAATGTCGCATATTCACAAGGGCATATATGTTTTTACACAAAGTTTAAGGTACACAAATACGTCTAAAATAACATATTGCCAACATTTACAGTTGTCAAAGAAAGCTTGCAATAATATGCAGTTTTTGAACTACTATACAACATGTGCTTACCTTTTTTCAAAAAAGTCACCACATATACATGTTGTAATACCCCGAATTTTGAGACTCGAGGCTAGAGAATAAGCCTTGAATAAGTGGATTGCTAAGCCCCGGTATAGCCAGGTCCTAAATATGGATTAATGGATAATGACTCCAAAAGTGGATGTGATTAGTGATAAATAAACCCTTTTGGAGAATATGATGTGATTTGGGATTCGAATGTGATTCGTATGTGTTGTGAGTAGCACCGAAATCTTGTATTTAAGTTCAATTAGGAATTAACCTCTAAATTGACTTAAAATATAGGGATGGCGCATATTGTGGTGAAAAGGAAAGATATGAAGTGTTTGGTGGTGATTCAGTGAGAATTACCGTAATTAGGGGCAAAACGATAAAGTTACCGACCAATTGATCAGTTACTGAAGAGGAAACTCATTGGTAACTCAAAGATAAATAGTTGTGATTATTGTTATAAGATTAAAAGGGTGGAATCCCATGTGTTCTGTTCATGTAAACTCATGGTAGTGAAACAAGATTGTGACAAGTGGCACAATGTGAGCCATTGGATTGGTCAGAGTGTCAAAATGCCTTTCCTCTCTCCTCTCTCCTCTCTAGGTTGGTTTGGGCACCCAAAAAAATGACTTGCCTCATCTTCATCATCATCTCACATCTCTCTCCTTCATCTCTATGGATGTTCCAAAGCTTGGGAGGAAAGAGAAAGTTTAAGGTGAGTTTTTAGCTTACTTGGTGACCTCTTTAGCTCAAACACTCTTCTTTAATGTTGTTCATAGTGATGAGAGCTTTATCCCTATGGTTTTAGATACTTGATTGGAGGTTTTTGATAGCTTGAGGAAAAGTGGAGAGATGAAGAATCAAGGAATTTGTTTGGGAAAGAGGAAGACATGAGTATTTGATGACTTTTAACCTAACTATTGTGGTTATTGGTTGAGTATTGTGAATTTTGGTTTTTGCCCTAATTTTGGTGGAATTGTGAAATGCATGACTTTTCATGTGTTTTGTGTTGAAAATGGTGTTTTGTTGTGTAAGTTGGTCATTGGAATTGGTTTGGCATTGGAAATGGAAAAGTTGCAATGTTAGAGGTTGAAATGTGAAATTGTGTGACATGTTGAGATTGCTGTAAAACATGTCAATATAATGTGAATTTGGTTGTTTTGGTGTTTCCAATAGTTTTCTTGTAAAAATTTTTGTGGGAATGGTGTTTGATGTGAAAATGGGACCATTGGAAGCAATTGAGCCAAAACTGAAATGTTGTCCATTGAAAGTCTGTTTTGGGCAGTCTGGTTGTGTAGACGTTTTGACTAGGAAAATGATGATAGAAAATTATGAAACTTTCCAGTCTTAAAGTTCACATCCTAAGCTTTAAACGGACACATAATTTGTGCCATTTCGTTTTGTGAGCTGGGAGATATGACTGTCCAAAGTTTGAGGTCGAAACTGGACTTTGTTTTGGGGCAGTGGTGGATTTTGTGTAATTCTGGAATGTTTTGGTGTTTTCTAGTTATGATCCATATTTTTCCTATGAAGAGGACTTGAATAGATTTCATTTGGCTTTGGAATCACCTCATTTAAAGTTTTATGGAATTCGTTATGATTTTTGGAAGTTCAGCCAAGAAACAGGATTTTCTTGGCCGTGACCCAAATGTTTTTGGGTTGTTTTTGGCCACGGTCAGAGGATTTGTGGGCCGCGGTCAACCCCTAAAAATTATCATTTTGAACTTTTAAAAGGTGAGCTTTGGTCAAGTGTTTCCCAAGCCTTTAAGCAGGTGTTTAGGCTTTGATTAGCCACCTAAAGGTCATGAATGGTAACCAACTTTAAATGTAATGAAAGTAAAGATTTGGAACAGAGGATAAACCTATGTCCTTGCTTTGGTTATAAGTTTTATGTTTGCCCTGAACGTGGTTTGATATTCGCCTGGTCGTGAGTAAGCGGTACTGGAGCTTACATGGAAAGAACAAGTGTGGGGAACTTACCCCTCCTGCATGCTCTGATATTTTTGTTAGTGTGTTGATGCATATTATTGCTTTGCTTGATTATGTGAAACATGTATGAATGATTAAAGCTATGTTTCAATTTATGCTATGGCTATATGTATGTTGTTCGAAGCATTAAGCTTACAGATTTGTCATTGTCTATGAGCATGAGTTATGCAAGCATGTCATGCATTAAACATCCATCTTGTATGCATATTGGTAACGTTTGCCTACTGAAATTCTCTCGAATCTCACCCTCCCCTACCAAAATTTTAGACAAGGTAGTGGATCGAGGATGGAGCAAGCAGCCAAGGGCGACAAGGACTCCCTTTTGGGTTATTTGAGTTTTGGCAGTTGATTATCATTGTAGCTAGGATATTTGTATTCGATATGGATGTATTGTTGATTATGTATGGAGATGAGATTTGTGTAATCCCCATCTGATACTTGCAGGGGTGAATATGCCTTGTAATACTTTGATTAATGAATGAAATCCGGGGATTAGCTAGGACTTATTTGCGTACTTTGATTTTGGTATGAATGCGATTTATCTTCGCTAAATAATTGTATTCACAATATGAATGTGAGATTCGCCCACAGATATGTACTCCTGACATCCTCCGAAAGCTTAAGACCTACAACTGGATCTGACTCTATCTTATTTGTCTGTGGCTTATCTTTCTGACACTGATAAGCAAACTTGTTATTCTGTTCTAGTATACGGCCCACACTCTGGCCTTACTCGAACCTGCTCCCTCAGTGTCCATGACATCCTTGTACCCCTTACTCCATTATGGTGATACTGGCTACCATCGGGTATTCACTGTTTCTCCAGGGCTAGTTCAAAGAAATACTCCCTTTCTATACATATGTCTTATCACTGTATAATCAAGACCATATCAATATACTATTTTGTTGCTAAAACTGCTTGCTCTGCCAGAATCGCTTGGGCTCTACTAATGGGCTTTTATAAAGACACAAATTAAATGTTATGTCATATTGTGGTAAAAAATTCATGTGGCCACCAATTACACTATTTGGCCATTTCAAGTATGCCAATATTCACCATTTTATTCACTTTAATACCCCAAAGGGGTAATGGAGTTTTGGTGACTGAAATTTGGGATGGTACAAGCTAGGCACTTGTGAAGCTTTATACAAATCTCTTACCAAGTTACTCCCCTTTACACACTATAAGGATACAATCGAGTTACTCCCCTTTACGCACCATAAGGATACAACTTTGATGATGAAATATTATAATCAATCTTCTCTTTCAGAAGTGGATAAGATGAACACTGAAGTACAATACAAATAATCATTCTCTTAAAGGTAAATGATATAGAAGCTAGAGAATAACATAGAGTGTTTAGGTCTAAGTGGATAGCTCATGATATTAGCATGTTGGCGTTGTTGTTGTCTTCTCTTACGCTTTGAATGCCCTTCTGTTTATAGTTGAAGATGATTGATGACAGTTGTAACCATTCATCCATTAGAGTCTTATTGCTTATTTTCACCACTCTTCATATTTTAAAAACTAGCCATTACATTCGGTGGATGCTCCACTCCCATAAAGTAGCTTTTCTTCTCTTCGCATGATCTTCTTATTGTTTTCCTAGAAAATTGTAACGGCCCCATACACGTAGCCGCCCGAGCCCACACAGGTGGCTACTCAGGCCGCCAACAGGAATTGTCCCCTCCTCCACACCATACAGGTACTTGGGGATTTATTTCAACCATATAGGAAGGAATACGCCTCCCCAAGGGATCAAACACACTACCTGAGGATAAGTAGTATGCCATGACCTACTTGGTAGCCACTTGTACCACGTGGTGCGAGTGGCTACCAAGTGGGTCATGCCATACTACTTATCCTTAGGTAGTATGTTCGATCCCTTTAGGAGGCAAAATAAATCCCCAAGCACCTGTGTGGTGCGGAGGAGGAGACAATTCCTACCTGAGGCCTGTGTGGGCCTAGTCGGCTGCCTATGTAGGGCCGTTACAAAAATACTTTAAATACTAATACAATGATGTGTTAGAGTGATAAGAAGCAAGAAGAATGAGTTACACAATCATTCTTATGATTTTCAAAAGTTACGAAACATTATCTGACGCATCACTCAAGTGATCCCTTATAAAACATGGCAGAGAGCATTACTTAAGTGATCTTAAGTTATCCCTCGAGTGGTTACTTGAGTGATCTGCCTATTTTGAATCCAAATATGGAAAATGGCCTATCATCGGAAAGCTCTTACCTTCTATATTCCAATGCAAAAAGAATCAGCTCCAAGTTCATTATATTCTGAAAGTTATGACCCAAATAGTGACTACTATTCCAGACAGTGTTCAAATTCATGAGCGTCAACTTCCAGAAGGCATACCGCTTATAATATAACTCCAAATTTTACAAATGATCTATCCATAGAAAGCTATTTAAGTCTAGTTTCATATGAATGAAGTTTTAACTCAATTAGACGTGTGGTTTGATAGATATGTCCAAAATACTGAACCTATTTTGGAATACAATGGTGATTTGAGTTTCATCTTCCGAAACTCATATATCTTTCATTTAAACTCTTTTGAACTTGATTTAAGTGTCTATATGATGCATTGGAAGTTTGGTTTCATATAAAATAAGTTTTAGCTCAATCAAATATGTGATTAGTGAGATATGGCCAAAATAATGAACCTATATCATGCTAAAAGAAAATAGAGCACAACAAAGTGGTCATCACTTGAGTGACATTGAATAATTCAAGTGATAAACTCTGGAGGTGCCATAAATTTCCTATATGTCATTTTAGCTTCATATTGACCCATTCCAACCTCTATTTGATTAAGGAAACCTTTGGTATCGCTTATAAGAGCTTGAATCTTAATATTCTTATTAGATCTTGCATGTTCTTCTTTCTTCAATCTCTTTCTTCTTGTTTTTCCTCTTGATGATCATTCTTCATAGCCTAACTAGATATCTTCTTTCTTTGCTTGACTAATCTACAAGATATTTCACATTAAATATAGTAGTTAGTCAATATAGCAGATAAATATATTATACAAACTTTTTGCTCTTAATATTTGGCATCTATATTTGACATCATCATAACTAATCATATCTAACAATTATGTTATCGAAGCCCTTGATTATGAGACTCATGTTATATGCTATATTGCATATTATAGTGGCATTTACAATATTCAAACATAACTTCCTTGCTTTTTCTTCTTAATTATTTGTTTTAGTTTTATGCTTTTCTATATGCTTTGTTTTGCCAACTCCTTTCAACCTTATGGAGGGTTGCATCCTTAGGTGGGAAATGGCAATAAAATGGAGGGCCAATAAAACAAATGAATAGGCATCACAAGACCCTAACTAAGAAATAAAATAGCCACAATCTTGGAATAATGAGGCTCTCAAACTACAGAATCACACATATATGACTCTTAATAAATAACAGTTAGAATAAATAAACATCAGGTTTGTCGAGGCAGAGGTTGCTCAATAATATATCATGCTAAAACTTAATGGTTAAATATGTGCACCATCATATATTGAGAGGTAGAGTTCTGAAAAGCAAAAACATAATGGTTGTAATTGTTAACCATAATACATGTAGTGACAAATACGATTGTTTTAATAAAACAATCATTATGTAACACTTGCAAATGATTTGTCTTCTAACCTTGTAATATAAAAAACAAAAACATAACGGTCATAACAATTGATTATAAAGTATGAATGAGGAAAATGATGTTTCTTAAGAAAAAACCATCATGTAAAACTTTCTAATGATCTGTCTTCCCCGACTTTAAACAACTATAAATTATAGTACTTTTTCATAAATCTCTAATTGAACTCACTTGTTTCAATCCTAGGGAGTTCTTCTACTACAAGCATTGAAGGGCTCGTCCACATGACCTATAAGCTCTCCATCATATGGTCCAGGTTTACATGTGAGAGCAAGGATATATGGACTAGTACTTAAGGAACTTACCTTTATCACTTACTCTCCGAATGAGAAGGACTGGAGAATGGATAATTTGATGATGTATGAGATTCTTCATCTCAATAACTTTTTTATTGCTTGTTTTCTTATATTGTCCTTTTCTTTTCTAATTTTTATTTCTAATATGGTGGTTGATTATGCAAACAAAAAAAATAAAAAAAAAATCAAATACAAAATGGATATTAAATAAAATTCATCACATTTTAGAATACCATGTCAACTTCATAACGGTTATTAAGAAATAACCGTCACCATTTATAAAACCTATCGATTATAACAATTGAATATAAAGTATGAATGAAACAACAACACTTGTTAACAAATAATCATGGCAATTTACAGGGACTCATTCGGCTCGAAAACTAGTGAAACTCTTTTCCGTTCTACTTATATTTAATGTTAACAAGAAATATAATGATCTTTAATATTAGAGAATGTGATCGGTTTGATAATCCATGAAATCATCTCTATTTAGACCTTGAAAAACTGAACTCTACATCTCACTTCCATTCAACTTCTCTTAGCCAATAGCCAACTTTTATTATTTGCCAAAATATGAACAAACATAATAGAACTTCTAATTCATCATTTAGGAAAAATGGAAATATGAACTCCCTCTGCCAACAAGCATTGAAGGGCTTGTCTACGTGACATATGAGCTCCATCATATGGTCTAGGTTTACATGCGAGAGCAAGAACGCATGGGCCAGTGCTTGAAGGAACTTACCTCTTCTATTCACTCTCTGAACGAGAAGGTAGACAAATTACTAGAGAAGGATGAATCTGATGATACATTAGATTCTTAAAAAATCTCCATAACTTTTTATTTTTTATTTTATTTATATTGTATGTTTGTTTTAAAAGTTTTGTTTGCAATATGGGGGTTCCATAATCAACAATCAAAATTTAAAAAAATGTCTAATGCGTACTTCTGTCACTAAAGCAATCGATTAAACTAGGACCTAATTAATTATGTAGTTTAGGGTCAACCTAGGTCATTCTCCCAAGGAGCAAGCTATGGGTTTTCTTTAGGATTGATTTTTTAAGTGACAAGAGATGCAATAGAATGGACCTAAACTAAAATGCAAGAATTTACTACCTAAATGCAAATGACTCTAAAATCTATATGAGAATGAAACTAACCTAAATGAATTGGAAATGTAATTTTTGGGGGTTTTATGAAATAGGAATTAAGATGCTAAGCAAAGAGAATAATGAAAAGCAAGACAATCAACAAGGGTTTAGTTCAGTTATGATGATGAAGGGGACAACTTAGGATTCACATGGAATTAGCTTTCTTAGCCATTTAATTTATTAGACCAAAGGGAGGTTGATGAAAAATTGGAATTAATAAACTTAATCACCTAATTGAAACATGGGAAACCCTCAAGCTCAATAACATTTATTCTACTAGAAAACTCATAATGCAATAAATGGTGGCTAATTAAATCCATTAAAACCAATCATAATTGTTTAAGATAGCTTTGAAAATTATGTTCACAACTGCCTGATTAAACAATTCGACAATTAATCATCTAATTAAACAATCAAGAGATTAAACCCAATTTGACAATTAAATTAATAATGAAAACTCAATTAATAATCTAATTGACAATCAAAGGTTTGCAAACAAAAATCCCAATAATCATTTAAGAACAAAGCAAATCCAAAATATCAATTCAATCTAAATCAATAATAAGTCTACAATCTAAAACTAGATTTTTCTCAATTATTACAACTCAAAAATCATTTAAAACTAAATAATCTTAAGTCTTGAATCAAAGAGAAAAAGAAAGACACTCCCTTGTAGTTTTCAAGTGTAAGCTCCTAGGCTCTAGCTTCCTCCATACTTCTCCCAAGTTGCCTCCCAAAAGAATTTAAGCCTCCATGATATTAGTTCTCCCTCCAATCTAGAGACACGTCACTCTATGAGAATAGGAGAATGGATGTTGGATCCGCATGGAGAAAGAATAGCAATTCAATGAATCAATATCTCCTGGAGTGCGTCAATTATATTCAAGCCAAGAACTCCTAGCAATATCGTCCCTCCGTAGCTCATCTCAGCGTCTGCAAGTGCCTCTCCGCCTCCTGCTCCAGCGTCAGGCCATGTATCCCATGTCAACATTCTGCGAGTGTGTTCTCCTTCTGTTGGCGGCTAGGGTAATTTATGGAAGTTAGAGAGGGTTTTTGGGATCGAATCTTGAGCCCATTAAAATTCAAGAAGCCCAATAAAATTCAACCATTGGATATTCTTTTAGCTTCTAAGAAAAATTCTGCACTGTCGGATCTTTCAATCTGCTTTTCCTTGCCCTGTCAGAATTAAATAAAATTGTGATTTATCATATATTTGAAAATATTATCTAATCACAAGGTAATAATTAAAATACTATCAATTTAAGCCCAATAATATCATAATCAATTCAAAATTATATTATTTCCTATAATTGGCTAATTACCCAAATATTATCTAATAAATCCAAATTAGCCTAAAATAGTCTCCAAAATAAATGAATAAGGTGAGATAAAATATATAAAATTTAGGATTTATCAACTCCCCCACACTTATCATTTGCACTCCTGGGAAAAACAAATCAAGACCAAGGGAGTATAACAAGACAAAACAAAACAAAACTTCAAAAGTGAATGTTCCAATCACAAGTAAAAAGTAAACAAGGCATTTCAGCATCTCTCTTATCCAAGTGATTTTCTCATGACTCAAGAAAACAAACTTCTTGGAAATTTACTTGAGAAAGGGGAATCTAAGCTAGAAATCCCTCACCAAGGATATGTGTATGTCTCTCATTACTCAAAAGTGTATAGGCTTGTGTTTACACTCAAATCCACCCTATCCAGTACTCTTTCCATAGGCTTGACAAGGATCTAAGTTCTCCACCACTAGCAAAGCAAATGCAAACATAAATCCAAAGGACTTTTATTAGGTTGTAATAGGGCTAAGGCTAAGAGAGAAAGGGTATAGTGTTTGGAGAAACAATATTGAATATCCTAGAAGATGAAGAGAATGATGCAATAGAATGAAACAGGATGAAAGAAATCAAATCGCACTTGAACTGGGTCATTACTTTTCTTTTCTCTTTTTTTTCTTCCTTTTCTTCCTTTTTTTTTCATTTTGCAATTCTCTTGGGCTGTTATATATATGTTCTTTTGACGCGAACCTGTGTATTGGTGATACAAAGGCCCGATTACTCAAACATTTATAACTTAATAGCACCAAGATGCTACTAGCACGCTCATAGCTCTTACTAGCCGTTTGACGCAAAGATCAACATTAGTGATGAAGACCCCCGATTACTAAGCACAGCTTAAACCAACGAAACGGAATCTTATTGCTTTTTTTGTTTTTCTTCTTACATTTTTTTTTCAAGATAACATACTGTACTTTTCACAATGACCCAATTCCTAATTTTATACATGTTCTTTCATTCAAATAGATATAATGCAATGCTCTTCAACTCTTAAGACATTCAAAAGGGTCAGTTTTTTTTTTGTATTATAGGGTGAGAGAAAAAAAATAAAATAAAATATAGGCTCAAAGGGGCTAAACAAAGGATATATGTATGAAAAGGGTCAATTTTTTTTGGCTTATCTAGCTAAAATGAAATGATGCCTTTATCATCTTTATGAATACACATGCATAAAATGTGGCCTCAAATAAGATTCAAGTCAAGTTCTAGATCAAGTAAAGAGATAAGGGGTACACACTAAAAAAATGCATCAGGCTCAAAATCTCACTAGGTTTATATAATTACTAGCTTAAATTCGCCTAAGTCAAATCCATTGCCACTAGGTTCACCAACTCAGAACATTATTATTCACTTTTCGAATCAAGGATGCATCATACTAAAGTTACTTAAAACTTACAATTTTCACGTTCAAAACAGTTGATCCCTCCCCCACACTTAAACATTGCATTGTCTTCAATGCAAAACAATCACAACGAAGCTCAAAGAAAAATAATATGCAGTACTACTCAACTCAATAATATGACAATGCAAAATAAAAGAGTGGAGGAAGGAATACAATCGGGGTCTACGTGGTGTCTCGCAGTGCGGTAACCTCCACTGCTTGAGTGGAGAATCCATCATAAAATGGCTTTAAGCGATGTCCATTGATGGTGAAGCATTTTCCATTCGGCTCCCTTTTGATCTTCACAGCTCCATAGGGAAAAACATCGATGACAATGAGTGGCCCCTCCTATCTAGAGTGAAGCTTTCCAGGCATGAGTTTCAATCTAGAGACGTAGAGTAGAACTTTTTTGGCCTACTTGGAATTCTCTCTTCATAATGAGTTTTTCATGGGCTGCTTTAGTTCTTTCCTTATAAATCATAGCATTCTCATAAGCTTTCCTTCTTAACTCTTCAAGCTCTTGCAGTTGCAACATCCTTTTAGTACCGTCACTAGCAAGATCGAGGTTGCACCTTTTTATCGCCCAGTACGCCTTGTACTCTACCTCTACTGGCAAATGACATGCTTTGCCATAGACAATTCTGTATGGAGATATGCCAATGGGACTTTTATATGCTGTGCGATACGCCCAAAGTGCATCATCGAGCCTTTTACTCCAATCCTTCCTATTGGGTTGCACCATCTTTTCTAAAATGAGCTTGATTTCTCTATTAGAGAGTTCTGCTTGACCATTCGTCTGAGGGTGATATAGAGTGGCCACCTTTTGCATCATACCATACTTGCTAAGCAAATTCTACAAACTCCAATTGCAAAAATGAGTACCTTGATCACTAATGATAGCTCTAGGAATGCCAAACCTGCAATGAATATGAGATCGAACAAAGGAAACCGCTACAGAAGAGTCATTAGTATGAGTGGGGATAGCCTCAACCTACTTGGACATATAATCCACAGCCAGCAAGATGTACAAATAACCAAATGAAGTGGGAAAAGGTCCCATGAAATCAATTCCCCAAACATCAAAGACTTCACAGAATAATAAGGATTGTTGGGGCATCTCATGCTTCCTAAAAATAGTACCCATAAATTGACACTTGGAACACTTCTTACAAAATTCATGGGCATCACGAAATAGACTAGGCCAAAACAATCCACTTTCCAAAACTTTCCTAGCAGTACTCTTAGCACTAAAATGTCCCCCACATGCAAGAGTATGGCAAAAAGTTAAGACAGACTCAAATTGATCATCAGGAATGCATCGCCTAATAATTTGATCACTACAAATGTGCCACAAGTAAAGATCATGCCATATATAGAATTTACCATCTTTCTTAAACTATTCAATTGATGTGTATTCATGTTAGCTGGTAAAATAGATGCAACTAAATAATTTGCAATATCAGCATACCAAGGGATAGAAACAACAACCTCATAGAGCCTTTGATCGGGAAAATCATCTAAGGGTAAAGATGTTACCAGAGGTGATTCAATCCTACTCAAGTGATCAGCTATCATATTCTCTGCACCACTCTTATCATGAATCCCCACATCAAACTCTTGTATCAACATCACCCACATAATGAGATGGGGTTTGGAGTCCAGTTTCTTGAACAAGTATTTGATAGCTGAGTGATCTGTAAAGACAGTCACCTTGGTGTGAAGGATGTAAGATCGAAACTTCTCTAACCCAAAGACTATTGCAAATAGCTCTTTCTCTGTGGTAGTGTAGTTAGCCTAAGCAGCATCTAATGTTCGAGAGGCATAGGCTATGATATGTTGTCTCTTCTCTACTCTTTGGGCAAGAACAACATCTAATGCATAATCTGAAGCATCACACAAGAGCTCAAATGGAAGGATCCAATTAGGTGGCTGAATAATGGGGGTGTAGTGAGTCTCTTCTTTAACTTATCCCATGCATACCTACAAGCATCATCAAAAACAAAACCCACATCTTTCTACAACAAATGAGACAATGGCAATGCTATCTTGCTAAAATCCTAGATGAATCATCTATAAAATCCAGCATGCCCAAGAAAAGATCGTATATCTTTCACACAAGAAGGATATGGAGAGATGAAATAATTTCAACTTTAGCTTTATCAACCTCAAAACCATCATGTGAAACATGACCCAAAACAATTCCTTTCTTAACCATGAAATGAAATTTTTCAAAATTTAGCACAAGATTATATTGAATGCATCTTTCCAAAACCTTGTCCAAACAAGCTAAGCATGCATCAAAAGAATCACCATAAATAGTGAAATCATCCATGAAAACGTCCATGCAATGCTCAAGAAAATCAGAGAATATGGAAACCATGCAACGCTGAAAAGTTCATGGTGCATTACATAAGCAAAATGGCATGCGTCTATATGCAAAAGTTCCAAATAGACATGTGAATGCTGTTTTATCCTAATCCTCAGGGGCAATAGAAATATGAAAATATCCAGAAAAATCATCCAAAAAACAGTAATGTGATTTACCAGCCAGTCTTTCTAATATCTGATTTATAAAGGGAAGGGGGTAATGATCCTTTCTAGTCACAGAATTTAATTTTCTATAGTCAATACATACTCTCCAACTATTCTGGACTCTAGTCAGAACTAGCTCACCTTCGTCATTATGCACAACTGTAATACCAGTTTTTTAGGTACTACCTGAACTGGATTTACCCACTGGCTATAAGAAATAGGGCAGATTATACTTATAGAAAGAAGTTTAGAGACCTCTTTCTTTACCACATCAACGATCAATGGATTAAGTCATCTCTATGGCTGTCGCACATCTTTGGCACCATCTTCTAGCAGGATCCGATGCATGCACACATTTGGGCTGATTCCAGGGATATCAACAAGAGTCCATCCAATAGCTTTCATCCATCTCCTAAGTACCTCTAAGAGGCGGGTTTCCTCATCAGTAATTATGTCACTAGCTATAATCACACGAAGTGTCTTGTTCTTCCCCAAATATACATATTTCAATGAGTCAAGAAGTGGCTTTAACTCCAAAAATGGAGCTTTCTCAATTGAAGTTATGAGTGGCTTCAAATCTATATCAGTCAAACTAGAAACCTGCACAACTGATTCACAAACAGAAGAGCAAACTTTCTCATCTTAGGGAGTATTAGTAGAAACTGCAAGTGCAGTAGAATCAAGCAACACATCACAGTCAACAGAAATAGTGCCATCAGTAGCACTCATGTCAGAGATAGAATTATAATCAGAAATATCACTATCAGAAACATGATCAATGTCAATCAATAATTCAGAGTCAGGTAGTGAAGATAAATCAATTCTATTCACAGCATCTATCACATTAAGTAACTGAGAAAGTCCATCAAAATCAATAGAAGTAGTAGATGTGTGATCACTAGAATAGCGAATGCTACAATTAGGCACAGAAGGATCATGTCTAGAATATCTCATAATCTCAATTGCATCAGTGAAATTATCAATATCAGCACTATCAAGATCAGAACACGTATCACAACTACCAATTTCAGCACATAAACAAGAGATAGTATCATTTAAACAAGTAATATCACCGAATCTATTAAGCATGCTATCTCTAAGATCTACAATAAAATCATCCATAATAGCATCAATAGCATTAACATCTATCTCAGCACAATCATCAGGGGGATGTCTCATGGATTCAAGCACATTAAATCTAATAGTTTCATCAGCAAATTCCATAGTAAGGCTACCAGCATGCACATCTATCATAGCTCTAGCAGTTTTAAGGAAAGGCCTACCTAGAATCAAAGATGAATGTCCTTTATGCCTAAACCAACCATCATCCATATCAAGAACATAGAAGTCTGGAGAGAATATGAAATCTTTTACCTTAACCAAGATGTCCTCTAAGACAACTTCTGGGAGTGTGTAACGTCTATTAGCAAGGGATGCAATGAGATTTGTGGGTTTGGGCTCTACACCCTTAAGTTGATTGAAAACTAATTTTGGCATAACGTTGATAGCTGCTCCCAAATCTGCTAAGGCATATGAGAAGTCAATGTCACCAATAGTGCAAGGTATGAGAAAGCTACCAGGATCCTTGTACTTCACTGGCATTGGCATTTGATAAAGAGAGGAGACCACTGCCCCTAAGTTAACCTTGCCTTCATGCTTAAATTTTCTCTTTGTAGTACATAACTCCTTCAAGAATTTTGCATATTTAGGCACTTGTGTGACTAAGTCAACTAGTGGAACATTGATCACCACTTTCTTGAAGATATCATAGACTTTATTAAACATCTCAGATTCCTTCTTTCTCCTTTCAGCCTTAGCTACTACAGTAGGAAATGGTAAAGCTGGTTTGATCATTTGCTTTCCTTCCTCATCCTTCTTTTTTTTCTTCATGAGGTGCCACTTGTGTTTTTGATAGTGGACTGATCCTGTAATGTGGAAGTAGAAGTAGAAGGAAGAGTAGAAGGAGAGTCATCAACAACTTTCTCCTCATTTGAAGTATTAGTGGTAACAGGATCTGCAGAAGAGATTATCTTTCCACATCGAAGAGATATAGCATTAACTCCACCTATATTAGGATTTTGCTGAGGTCCAACATTCGGATTGGTTACCACTTGAGATGAAAGCTTTCCTGAACCTTGACTCTGTACTTTTTGAGTACATTAGAAAATTTACCCATTTGAGTTTGAAAAGCTTGAAATTCCTGCATATGTTGTTGCTGTTGTTGCATCTATTATTGCATCTGTTGTTGTTGTTGCATCAGGATTTTCATCATAGTGTCCATCTTGCATTCTAACCTTGATCCTTCATCTTGGACTGGCATTGATTGTCTAACTAATTGAAACATCTTGCCACTAAAATTCCCACTTTGATTAAATTATGCTTGCTGGGCTTGGCCATTTCCATATCAAAGATTTGGATGATCACGCCATCTAGGATTATATGTATTGGAGTAAGGATCATATTTTTGTCCACCTTGAGTCAAAGGCTTAGAAGGGTAAATCGCATTAACAGATTCAACTCCATCATTCATATAGGGGCAGGAGTCAGTACTATGTCTTGCTAGAAAGCAAATAGAGCATAGTGGCCCTACTTGAGCAGAAGAGTTAGCCTGTGGGGTAAAAGAAGTAGAGGACCCCATAGGATTGGCCATATTAGAAGAATTTTGCATATGAGACATCACCATTTTTTCCATAGCAGATGCAAGTCTATCAATTTTGCTCTCTAGTTGAGACTCAGGATTAGAAGAAATTCATCCCACTTCATTAACTTTGACCTATTGTCTAGTACCAAACCATTATTTATGTTATTATTAGGATAAAGGTACAATTTAGCAATGAACTATTTCCTTATAGGCACCCAATACAATTAACTATTTTGGGGTACAAAGGTAGACATAATCAATGTTTTTGGTAGCATATATAGCAACATCATTAACCCTAGTTAACTTCTGTTACTTTTTGCATTATGGGTCTTGCCGTTCTTCTCATTCTCTACTATTTTAATATATTTTTAGAAGGGAAAAGGTGCAAATTTATCTATAAACTATTTTGTTATGAGCACCCCATGCAATTATCTTTTATTAGGTCTAAAAGTAGACATAAGCATTTTTTGTCTTATAAATGCCATATTTGTCCTATAAATTCCCTTATTTGTCTTGTAAATAATTCAAAAGAGTCTAAGGAGTAAAAAACGTTTTGGTCACTCATATATTTGTCTTGCATAAAATTTTCTTAGCTCCCTCGATTCTTTTAAATCCATTTATTTGTCTTGTGAATACCCTTATTTGTCTTAATAATGCTCATACAAAAAATTAAAGCAAGGCCAATTTGCCTTTTCACTGACAAAACCTAATTTCATTTTTACCTAAGAAGGTGTAGTGAAATTTCAATATCTTTTAGGAGTTGGCTGAAATAAAATTGCTTCCATAGGGTATAAGCAATATTAAAAAAGGCGCATATTTCTAAAACTATATTAAAATAATGGAGAGTGAAAAGACAAGTAGGACCCATAATGTAAAAAGTTATAAAAAGTTAATTACAGTTAAAGGCGTTGCTATGCTTGCTACAAAAAAAAAAATTAATTATGTCTACTTTTGCACCCTAAAATAGTTAATTGTGTTGGGTACCCATAGAAAAATAGTATGTTGCTAAATTTGAGCCTTAACCCTTATTATTAAACTTCACTGTTCTTACATGACAATCATTGTTTATATTACTAAATAAACAATGGTTGTTTATGTGAGACCATTATGTATTACGCCAACATTACTAATTATATAATGGTTGTTTACATGAGCCCATATTTTATGATACCATCATTGGGCACATCATAGCCTCACTAAGCTTTAATCCATAAAGGGTGTTATATTAGAATTGTTATAATAGATACTAAATACATCGTGGTTTAGAACCATTATATATTTGTGCTGAGCATATACAACACTTTCATATATGATTATTCAAAACCATGATTTATGGTCGATAATAGCTGTAATATATGTGTGATTGGGTAGTAGTGTCTCCTAGCTTGACTTAGAGACATAATGGTGGCAATGGGTTACTAGTCTTCATTTAACTTACCACAAGTGTATGAGTCATAAGTAGTATAAAAAGTATCATTCCCACAAGTACTAAGGAAAACGTAGAGTAATCATCATCTTTTGAATGAATAAAGATAAATATTTATCTTTAATCCTTGAATATCTATCTTTTTGTTGAATATTTATCCATATCTTTATCTTTTTCTTGAATTTGGATTTGAAAGATGATGTAGACAAAGGGGATTGATTAAAATATAATCCCTTAGGATAAAAAGATATAATTTTTAATTTGAATTCATCAAAATGCCATGAATTAGGTTAAGGATATGATAGTGTGATAAGTAGGAGTGTTAGGAGGCTAGGTGATAAGTGGTTGGTGGATTAGGTAAGACTTGAATGAGTCATGGGGAAATATTGTAGATATGGCTATGATCACATTTTTGGTGGCTTGGGGGTGAATAAAAAATGAATTCAAACATAAAATAATATCTAAGAATTGATTTGGACAACTTCCATTGTGATGTTGACATGCGGCACCATGAGAATTGAGATATGATTGCGATAGCTTTTGGATTTTTATGAAATATCTCTAATTAATTTTCATGGAGACATATGGCAACTTGAGGTGCAAGGCTTGATTAACTTGGTCTTCATCCTCCTTAAGTGGCACCATATGATAGTTTGTGGGAAAAGAAACTATGTAAAATGACCCTTATGCCCTTTATTAATGAGGTGGCACCTTCTTATGACTTGGAGAGTAGGTAACCTTGTGAAATCACCTTTCCACCCTTTATTAATTATAATTGACCACATTTTTGCACTTCACGGGTCATGGAAAACATGCAATTGAGCTAAAGTAATGGTCATAGGCCCATTTAAGAGCATAAGTCATAAGATAACACATATAGGCCATAATCATGCTATAATTTAGCCTAAAAGCACTCTTAAGGGCTTGTTTTTCATCAATTTTCGACCTATATGAAATTCCACATTTTTCATGGTCTATCATCCTCTTTTTGGGGTTGATTTTGTTTTTGAATTTAGTTCCTTAATTTCCCTTCGATAAACACAACTAAAAATACCTTCGTGTAAATCAGTTTAATATAGGGAAATAAAAATATGACAATTCTACCCTTTTTAGCAATTATTTCATGCAACACCTTTTAATTCAAAATAATCACAATAGTTACATTAAAGTACAATAATTATGATAAAATTCCATAAATAGATATAAAGATATATAATAAAATAGGAACACATCATAAACTTTTTCATTTTAGAGCCTTAGCTAGTTTGCATTCCTTCGTGTGCTCTATTCTCTTTATATTTAGGTATGATTTCTCTTATGCATTTCACATTCTCGATTCTACATTCCACATTCTACTTATTTTTTTGTCAAACTCCTTAGCATTTTGATATACAAAGAGTAATAAGCGCAAGGTTCTGTGGGCATACAAAAATAGATGAAACATACTGACATTAAGCACTTGTTTACATACAGGAGTCTTCTCCGCAGGGTTTAAAAGAATATATACAATTTGTCCAAAATATTAAGAATAAACTAAATATAACCAAAAGCTTCGTCTCTTGACTCATACACTTCAATTGCCCGTATTTATCATTTTGCCCTTCGAGTTGCTAGCTTCTACTGGAATATTTTAATTTTTGAAAAAGGGTGAGATTCAATAGAATCTCAGTAGTAACACACAACCAATCATATAAAATGTAAAAATAAACATGTCATGCTCTATGTTATGCAACAAATTAATAACAATACCATGGCATATGTATACATGAGTTAAGGGCTCAATCCCCCGCCATCTGTAAAACCTCGGTTGGGTTCTTACGCAACAACCAGGTATACGTCGGTTGGGTTCTTGCTTAACAACCAGGTAAGTGTGCCTCTACACTAAAATTGCCTTCCTTGGCAAAACCCTGTTGATTAATTATATCACAGAAGATGGCATACACAAACATATAAACATTAGCATAATGTATGAAAGATAGAGTTACTACCTGAATTCCCTTTTTACAACACAAATCAGTTCCAAATTTGATTCGGCTCAAGCTCAACATACTGGCCCTAAAATTCCAAGTTTACAAAAAGTAGGTAAATACTCATTCATGTATCACTCTAGACTCTTCCAAATTATTTTTGTTGGTTATATTAGTTTAAAACTACAAAATTACCAAAATACCCCTAAGGACCCGGTCTAAGTCCCTTTTTACCCAGTCCGACTGTACCTTTCCAAAAATTTTAACCTAGGCTATCCTTTATAGTTTTGCGTTTAGAATCCATTTTTTACCTTAGTTTTCTCCAAATCACTGCCAAATGATAGTTTTGCCCTTGACATCCCCTACTTAGGGTTTTAAGGGAATTTTCATAATTTCACTTTCTACGGCTTTTCTCACAAAGTGATCAACATCAACCCTACACAATTTTTCCTCCTAAATACCATGAAACCATCAAATTAATGAAATTCTAGTCCTAACCCCTCTAACTAGGTCTAGCCAAAACATGCTCTAAGGAAAGGGGGAAATGTGATTTTGTGTTTTAACCCTTAAAGCTTGCTCCTTTTTACTCCTAACAACTTGTTAAACCTGTTACATACTTATTAGACATGATTTAAGGAAATTTGGGTAGCATAACTCCTTAGGGTTTCAACATCCCAACTTTACAAAATCAACAACTAAACCACAAATCATGACAAAAACCACCACAACAACAATTATACACCAAAGGAGTTGAAGACTGGAAGAGGTGGCGGCGGTGTTGAATAACATCACTGACCATTTTGACTAGGTGCAATGAGTCTGTTGAAATGATGATGATATTCTGAAGTCCTGAGTTTCAAGAACCCCCATTATTGTTATAATATTTTGATGTAATTTTGATTTCAAGCATGTATACTGTCACCATTAGGCAGTGATTAATAAAAATGTTGATGTCTTTTATGTCTTTTGATATTTCTTATTGATGATTATATTCATATGTCTTGTGATATTAATTTGTTGTTGACGAAAAGTTCCAACCTTTATGTAAAAGTTCTTGTTTCTAAGTTTTATATGTTCTAAAAATTACATTTCAAAGTAGATGATTTGAAAGATATTGTCGTTATGAATTAAAAATATTTTTAACATATTGACACTGACCTTTAATGAGGATCGGGGTGTGATATCCTGAATTTTGGGCCTAGAGACTTGAGGATAAGCCTAGTTTGGGAAGAATCCCAATAATGACAGGAGACAGAAAGACTCTCAGGGACTATGTGATTTAGTTTTTGGGAAGAGAATGGTTCTCTCAATGATATGAGGGCTCAAATATTGTACTTAGTCAGAAGAAATATATCAGTGTATGTGTGCAAGAGGACACTTGGCGCCATCTCATGGGAACAAGGGTTCAAGAAGCCATTTGACAAGCTTTGATATATATGGTGTAGTCCTGAGTAAAACCCAAGGAAGACCCAGGCAAAATCCTGAGTAAACACCGATAAAGTATCTTTATTAAAGTAACTTTAATAAAGTAAGTAATGATGAGTAATGATGGCATAACTTTAGTGTTGGATTCACTAAGAGGATGACACGTGTCCCTTCATCATGAAATGCACTATTTGACTTTTAAGATGGCACACTCATAAGGTGCGACATGTCTATTAATTATGAGGGTCACTTTTTTACTTATGTATTGGCTTACTTATGAGGCTCCACATGTCACCTTAGTTAGAGAAATTCATTAAGCTTTCCTTCCCCTAACATTAAAGGACGGCCAAGGAGAGAGAATAAAAGAGGATGATGATAGGTGGACACTTGACACTCTAGGGCTTAATCACTTAACACATGGCATACAGGCTATCAAATGCAAGATCAAATCCTATCCCTCTATCCTTCTTTAAGATTTTGGCTAAGGGCCAAAATTGGAGAAAAATTGGAGAAAATATAAGGAAAAAGAAAGAGGAGATAAGGAGAGAAAAACCATAAACTTCTTGAGCTCAACCTCCAAAATCCTGTTTCTAGCTCCCGGAGTATTCTTTGACATTGTTCTTCTTAGTGAGAGCAATATTTCTATGGTTTCAGATTCTTAATCAAACGTGTTTGGTGCCATCTATAAGTTGTAGGTGCTGCCAAAATCAAGAATTGGATATAGAATCGTGTAAAGGTATGTATAAGCTCCGATTTGAACCGAATATCTTGATGTTTCCATGACGCCTTGAATTTCAGTCATACCTGCAATCATAGGAAGGAATATAATTTTGATAATATTGCATCACCAATGGATTCTACACACAAAATTGTGTGGGAATAGTTTGTGAACAAAATTTTAGAAGGGTTGGATAGAAGACACTAAATTTGAAATTAAAATAGCACTGCTAGAGTTGTGTTTTTCAGTAGCAGATTGCTTATGAAAAACTTTTTAATAGATAAACCTTATATGATGATTATGATACTTTCCAGATTTCAAGTAGACATTATAATTTTTAATTTGATATATAATGTTTGAATTTTTGGTCAGCATATTAGGAGATATGATTTGTTAAATTTAGGCATTTAATCTAGAATAAATTCTATGGCAATAAGGATTGATTGGAGTTTCTGAAAATATGTACATGGAACTAGTAGTAGAAAGTATTTTTTCCTTAAAATAGACTTAAAAAGGATTACATAGGACTTTGAACCACCCTAATTGGAGTTTCCTAGACCAAGTTATGAATTTTCAAAGTTAGGTGAAAATTCTGGCAGCATAGGCTTGATATGCAAGAATGAGGAATTAGAGTGAATTGTAAATAAGAGTGACTTCCAAGGGTAGAATTATGTCCTAGAGGCTAATATAGCCATATTTGGTATTCATTTGTCATGGCTTTAATGATGTGGTTCTATATCTAGGGCAATGAGATGACAAAGAAAAGGAATGGAAGAATCTTCAAGCAGCTTCAATGGTTGGAAGAAAAGGAGACAAGAAGAAGACCTAAGTCCAAAAGAGAGTAAACTTACCTAACTTGTATTTGATAAGGTTGTTTGTACATTAATGTATGTAATTGCTTTACTTGATTATGTGATGCATAAATGAATGAATGAAGCTCTGTTTCTATATATGTTATAGCCATGAGCATGATGTATGAAACAATGAGCATGCAAATATGTCATTATGTTGCATGAATTTATGTAAGGCAAGCATGTCATGCATTAAGTATTTATCTTGCATGCTAAGCGGTATTGTGTAACACCCGTCCCTAGACCCCTTTATATAGCACTGTGGAAGCATTACCGACTTAGGGGAAAACGTTAATTAGGCTCCCAAACCCAAGACTTAATCTCTAATTCATGTGGTCACTGATCATTAATTAACATATTGCTTGACTTTATTCACAGGGTTACTAAATTCTTCTCATTCTTTATTATCAAAGTTACCTTTGTTTATTTCTCTACTCATTCTTGGTTTATTTACTTACATACATATACAAACAACCAAAATATCTAACCAACAACACAAGGCATATCAATCATCAATTCTCTGCCACAATTCCTTCCTGCTCAACTTCCTAATTACTCTTCTGTACTTCATCAAACCTGTATGGTTGGTTAGGGGAGGGTGAGATTCAGGGGAATCTAGTATCAAAAAATGCTAACTTATGCATGCAAGATAATGCTTAGTGTATGACATGCTTGCTTACATAAATTTATGCCAACATAATGCCATCTACATGCTCAGTGTTGTACAATACACTCATGGCCATAGCATAAGTACATATAAAGCTTCAATCATTCACATATGTTCCATACAATTCATCAAAGCAATAACACATATCATCACACAAGCATACACATATCAAATACATGCAAGTTAGGAGAGTTTAACTATATCTTGTCTTTGAGTCCTCCTCTTATTCCTTTTCATCCAACCATTGGAGTTACTTCCCTTTCCTCTTCTTTGTCACCTTATGGCCCTAGTCGTATAACTACATTATTTGTTAACTCATTAGAGCCATGACAATTGAACATCTAATATGGCTATACTAGCCCAAGTGCTCAGCTTGACCCTTGGAGTTCACATTCATTACAATTCACTCTAATTCCTCATTTTTCGCATATCAAGCCTATGCTGCCAGAATTTATCACCTTACTTTGAAAAATCATAACTTATTTTCTAGAACCCTAAATGAGGTGGTTCAAAGTCTTAGGTAAAGCTCTTTAAGTCTAATTTATGTAAAAATATCACCTACTGCCAGTTATATGCCCAGAATTTTAGAGCTCTCAATTAACACAAATGTGCCAGGATTTGTTAAAGATTGAGTGCCTAAATTTAAGAAATTCATATCTCCCAAACTACTGACTCAAATGGCACATCTTATATATCAAATTAAAGCTTAATGCACCTACAATTATTCTAGAAAATACCAGGATTATTAGACAACATTTGATCATCCAACATCACATCATAAGCAACCTGCCTCCAGAAAATGAAATCTGGCAGCACTATTTCTTTCACTTCAATTTTTGGGTTTTCAATCCAAGCCTTCTAAAATCACAACCACATCGTAATCCCACACAATTTTTCCCAAGGAATCCATTAGAATCCTCAAAATTATCAAATTCATATCCTTTCCTTAAGATTCTAGGTCTTGCCAAAACTTAGGTGTTCTTGGGCCAAAATCCTGTTTGTGATCTTAATGCTTCTGGGACCGATTTCTCATCGTTATCCCATATAGTTTTTCATCTTGAACCCATTGGAAGCATCAGAACTAAAAAAAGCATACTCCTTCCCCATAAATCAGGGTATGGACAAAACAAGGCAGCACCATAACTCAAGATATTAGGTTTAAATCGAAGCCTAGGCTTACCTCTAGTCGGTGCCATAATTTGTTCTTGATTTCCGCAACACCTCTGCATTTAGATCAACACCAAACACCTCTAATAAAAATCTAAAACCATAGAAATGTTGCTCTCACTGAGAGAAACAACATTACAGAAGATTCTGGAAGCTGGAAACCCGAATTAGAGGTGAAATCGGCTCCGGAGCTCAAGAACTTTTACTATTCATCTTTCTCTTTCGTCTTCTATTTTCTCTTGATTTTTTTTCATTTTCCCCTTATTTTTCATGGGCTGCATGAAATTAATAGCCCTTAGAGGTGTTGGAAGATGTTTCAATGACATGTGTCAAGTGTACAAAAATCCAGGGTGCCTGGTGCTCCTTTTTTTGACTTAGTCGACCTAACCACAAGGAAATTCACCTGACCTGCTTGAGGAATGTCAAGGAATAGAACATGTGGCAAAATATAATCATTCTCATTTCTCTCTTCTCGTAGCCATCCCCTACTGGTCAAAGAAGAAGAGTTCTGATGATTTCATCCAACTTCTGAGCTCGGTGTATGGGTAAGTTTGGTACAAGACTTTATCGGAGACCAGTGAAGTCCCCTGACCATTGTGCTAGGTGGCACTTCTTGATTGGTCAACTAGGGAAGAAAGCAAAAAAGTGGCCTTAGTAAAGCTAATTTAGCTTTAATCATTACTTTTACTTTATTAAAGCTACTATATACAGAGTCACTCAATTTTGCACCACGTGTTCCTGTGGCCTCAAGATCTTGTCGAGAGTCCATAAAAGCCCTCATATGGTGCCATATGGCCTCTGGCTCAAGGAATTACCAACTGTCTGCTTATAGGCCTCACATAGCGCCACAAGCTGTGTCTTTTCCTAAAACACAATGTATACTAGTGTATTCTGCAAAAACGCAAGGCATACCAGTCGACCCTGAAAACACTATATGCCCTCACATACCGGCATACTTTACTCGATTAACTTGTCCAATACTTCGTGACATAGTTGGGTGGCATCTTTCTACCCGACACTATATAAGGTGTGCTTGATCAATATTCTCTCTAGTTAGTTGTGAAAATGTTTGTAGTTTTGAATGGCAGGTGACTTTTTGATATATATGGTGGTATTGATTGGGGTATATGCCCTAATCACTTGGTTGTGATTCATTAAGTCCTATCAAGACATGCATACATAGCACAGTGGCAGGATGAGCGCCAAACGGACCATATATTCATTAGTTAAAAAGTTTCCAATATATGATATATATGTGGTGGTATGGTAGGCTAGTATATTCATGCTTGCTTCAAGCTCAATATAGCTTGTGACCATATAGTCTATACATAATACATTGAATTTGAAGCAAGTAGTGGTAATTCTCCCTAATCAACACCACCACACATAGCACAAACAGTAGATGAGTGCCAAAGAGGCTAGTAATAACAACTGATATTAATTCCAGTAATATAAAGAGTTCCAAGTTGAGTGATTTTTTATAGATTTCACTTATATTTATGATGGATTTCTTTTAATATGATCATTAATAATTTTTTTCTTTTTAGTTGCAGAGAGGAGTATGAAGAGCGCCAAAAAAATATGTAAAGAACTTTAAGTTGAGTATTTTTGAAGCTCTTACTTTTGTTTTTGTACACATGTTAATAGCATTAAATAATCAGATCTAATATTGTAACTCTATGTAATTGTTAATAAGGCACAGTTGGCAAAGTGTCTAAATAGACATATATCACAAATGATTCCTATAGACACAGTTGGCAAAGTGTCCAATATCCACTAATTTGATAGACAAAAGTTTGCACACACGTATGTTAATTGAATATTATTTGCAATGCCTTTGTTCTTTTCAAGTTTTTTGTTTGGGAGCCCTTTCATTGAAAGGGCTTAGATGATTTTTGAATATTTGGTGGGAGTATTGATTGTAATTTTAACCCCGATAAGTGGAAGCTATAGGTGCATGGTTTGTATCATGAGTCTTCTTTAGAGTTAATTGCGGAAACCCTTAGATTGGGTGCTAAGTTTATTATTCTTAGGTATTTTGGTTCTTTTTAGATTTTGGATAGAATATGGCTATGGCCTACCTCAGTTTTAGGTGATAAAGGTAGAGTATAAATTCAAGACCTCTCCACGAGATCATATTCACACGTATAAAATCAAGTTCTCAACTTGTATAATAATTATACTCAGGTTTATTAGATAAGAATCTTCTCCTTTATCACATGAGATTGGGGTAGGGAAGAGCCATTTCATATTTGAAGTCCAAAAGGATCAAAATGCATAATTATGGTAACCTAGCAGATAATCAATGGGTAGCCACATTCAACTATATAGATGCTCACAATATAAATCATGCATCAACAGCATGTAGAGGCTGGTCCTAAAATTGCATATACTAAATCCAACACTCAGAAATCATCTAACTCCATTTGAGGTAGGGAAAATGCAAAAAGTAAACCTTGAGAAAACAAATGCCAGAATTAAGATTCACTAATTATATAATAATATAGGGCTTTAGATTCATGGTTATTAGTCATATTTATTTGTTATGTCGATTGCATTTTTGTTTTTATGAATGTCTCTGTCTGTAGAATTCATATTGTATAATATAGCTTTTAGATATAATAATAATATCCAACAAGGCTTATGTGGAAAAAAAATCGTACATTTAAAAAAAATGCCCACTTTTTAGGCTAGATAATATGAAATTACCTGGTCTAAATTGTGGGCATTTTTTTATTATAAATTGAAACTTTTTAATGCCAGTCATCTAACCAACCGGTCTAAAAGGGTAACTTTAACGACTGGTCATAGGTTCGATCTTAATAATGACAGACTTTTTAAACCAGTCGATATATGACTGAACCTTAACGTGGTGTAAAAAGCCAATTTCAACCGGTCTCAAAAGCCTTTTTTCTAGTAGTATATGGTCGCATTGCTTAACAATTGTTCGCCAAGAGTGGGGATGGTAGTAGACCTCCCCGTTATGAACCTTAGTCGATGACGAGGCAAAATAAAGATGGCTCTTATGATGATCTTCAGGTGAAGGAGGTTTTTAAAAAATGGTAAGAATTAATATCTTCAATTAACTATCAATTTTGACATTATTGTTAAATGCATAGCAAGCCATGTCCCATGAAGTTACTACAGTGGGCTACCCTTTTGTGGATGAGGATGATTGCCAGGACATTGGGGCCTCTATAACATCCCAAATTTCGGTTACTAAAATTCCTCATATCTAAGGGGATAAAATGGTGAATAAAAGAGCACATGGAATGACAAGAACAAGGAGATTAGTGGTGACAAAACATTATTATATGGGAACAAGTTATACAAGTTGATGTTTGCTGCCAGTGAGTTTCCCTGTGAATTAGTTTTGTTGTGTGACATTTTTAAATAGGAAAATTATGTTCAGTGCCTATGATATTTTCTTGTATGAAAGTAGACTTATCAAGCTTTAAGTTGATGTTTTATATAGGTCATTTAGAGCTGTACACAAAGAGTTATGAATTTATGAAGTTAGCCTAGTAAAACTGGCAAACATCCGTGGTAGCATCCAAAAACAATAATTCTGGGAATGGTGAGCTTCCAGTTGGCTAAAAGGCTATATTTTTCCATGAAACTAGACTCAATAATGGTTTTATAGCCTTTAGAATCACTCTAATTTGAGTTCTACAAATAAAGTTATGATTTTTCAAAGTTTGGTTAGAAAATCTACCAAGAAGACAAACTATTATGAATTTGGCTAAAAAATGTAATGGCAACTGTGTAAATTGTGGAATAAAGTAAAAGCTCATATTTTCCCTTTATTGGTGGATATTTGGGTATTAATCATGCCTAGTGTCATCAATCTAAAGCCAAGGGATTAAATTATAATTGTTGAAGTTGGAGCACATATTAATGAAGCATAAAATAATATAAATTGTACATGTAGTTAGGTTAATGGAAGAAGCCCAATTTGTTATGATGGACCCCTTAAGTGGTGCCTTTTATAGGCTTAACAAGAGGGAAAAATTGGTTCAAGTTGAATGGAAAATCTTGACACCATTGGATGAAGATAAGCCCAAGTACACCCCTTATGTCGTAAACTTTATTTAGTCATAATATTAATTAAGGGAAAAAGATGAAGATATTTTTAAAACACTTCCTTCATCTCTTTCTTCCCTCATTTCACATCCAAGTCCACATAAATAGAGAGAGAGAGAGAGAGAGAGTTTGAGAAAACTTAGAGAGAAGGAGGAGCTAAAAGGAGAAAACCCAAAGGTAAGGCTTGTACTTCAAGTGT
Organism: Inga laurina; assembly: GCA_963855925.1. NCBI lineage: Eukaryota > Viridiplantae > Streptophyta > Magnoliopsida > Fabales > Fabaceae > Inga > Inga laurina. The sequence goes on from OY979705.1 coordinate 37,574,228, forward strand.
TTAAGCCTTCCAACTTGTGTAATCTCTTCTCTAATCTCTTATTCTCCATGGAAAACATTGTGTAGTAAGTAAAATCTAAAGGGAGAGAAAGATAGGGTGGTCGGTTTTAGAAAGAGAAAGTGAAGAAAACTAAGGTAACTTCAAGAACATCAAATCTCTTGGTTTATTGTTGTTATTATTGTTCTTGGCTTGGTTGGTGATTTATTGTAGATTTTGTAAATTTGGAAAGTATAAACCCTAAGGGGTTATGCTAACCAAATTTCCTCAAATATTGTTTAAGTATGAGTTTAAATGGCTTAACAAGGGATTAAGAGTGAAAATGAGTAAGCTTTAGGGGTTGGATTTGAAAAATCACATTTTTCCTTCCTTTGGTATAAGTTTTGGCCAAGAGGAGTTAGAGGTGCTAGGGTTAGAATTTCATAAATATGATGATTCCATGGTATTTAGGAGAGAAAATTGTGTAGGGTTGATGTTGATTAGTTTCTGAGAAAAGCCCTAGAAAGTGATATTACGAAAGTACCCCTAAAACCCTAAATAGGGGTTGTTAAAGGCAAAATTGTCATTTGGCAGTGATTTTGCAAAAACTGAAGTCAAAAATGGATTCTACACATAAAGCTGTCTAGGAATAGCCCTAGTCAAATTTTCTAAAAATGTATAGTCGGACCGGGTAAAAAGGGGCTTGGATCGGGTCCTTAGGGGCATTTTGGTAATTTTACAGTTTTAGACTAATATAACCAATGAAAGTAATTTTGAAAAGTCTAGAGTGATACATGAATAATAGTTTGAGTGATTGCAGTGTGCATCCCCAGTGGAGGAAGAGGATGAGGGTGGTGTTGGGAGATTAAGACTCTTGACCGGTTTCCTGGATAGAAGAGACTAAGATGCTAGGTGGACCATTATGGTAGGGTGCTTCAGATAGAAGAGTTTAAGATTCTGGAGTGGCCTGATGTGATTATGAATGCCCAAAAGTCTCGGTTACCACTAGTAGAGTCACTAGTGGGTGTACGGGTGAGGGTAATGCTGTGAAAGTGGATACAATGGTAGTTAAAGTACTTGTGGATACAGCAAAGGCTGTCGTTTAATGTGGTGAACTAGTAGTGTTTTGAGTTACTTTAGGAAGGTGTGACTAGATCGAGTAGGGTGGTGGCCTATGCCTCCCAACAGCTAAGGTTGTGTGATATGCATTAGCCCATCTAGGATCTGGGGGCTTGCAACGATTGTGGTTATGTTATGTTGGTTTTGTGCCAATCGTATGTGTAGGTGATTGCATTTGTTTAGTAATTGTGTTATGAATGTGTTCGTTCGGTAGTCGTATCCTGTGCCAATTAAGATTTCAAGGCAATTATGTTGTATCCGTATTTATGTCAAAGATATGGAGCTATTACCTGTATGGGGGATAGCAGAATTGTACGGTGTCTGCAAGAACCTTGATTGTTGTGTGGTCACAAAGAAGCTGAACATGACATATTAGGTTGTTTGAAATTTTTGTGAGAATTAGATATGTGACGTGCCGTTGTGTGGGTAGGGTGAAAGGGACTGTCCCAATGTGAAATAATTTGTGAAACGGAAGCCGTCATGAAGAGGCATCCGAGGTTATGGTTTAAGTGGTGTGACAAATTTCGAGATGAAAATTATTGAACAAGGGGAGAAATGTAATACCTCGAATTTTGAGATTTGAGGCTAGAGATAAGCCTAAAATAAGTGGACTACTAAGCCCCGATTTAGCAAGAGCCCAAATTTATTCACTAATGATTCTTATATCTTTGGGGTATTAAAGAAAGTAAAATGTTGAATTTTGGAGAATATGATATAAGTTGTAATTCGAATGTGATTTGAGCAGTGCTAAAACCCTGTATTTAAGTTCAATTATAGATTAACATCTAAATTGACTTAAAATAGAAAGAGTGCGCATATTGTGGTGAAATGGAAAGATATGATGTGTTTGGTGGTGATTCAATGATAATTGCCATAATCAGGGGCAAAACAAGAAAGTTATCGACCAATTGATCAGTTACTGAAGACGAAGCTTATTGGTAACTCAAAGATCAATAGTTGTGATTGATTGTTATGAAATTGAAAGGGGTGGAATCCCATGTGTTTGTGTTCATGTGAGCTTATGAGGATGAAATAAGATTGTGATAAGTGTCACCACATAAGCCCTTGATCTTGGGTCAAAGTTTCAACACTCATTTCCCTCTTCCTCTCTTTGTAAGTCAGCTAAGGGGATATTTGCACCCCAAAATCTGATATTCATCCCTCTTTCCTTCATCTCTATGGATGCCTAACAAGGAAGAGGAAAGATAAATGGAAAGGTGAGTTTTTGGTTTGGTTTAACATCCTCTTTAACTCAAATACTCTTCTTTAATGTTGTTCATAGTGATAAGAGCTTCATTGCTATAGTTTTAGATTTGTGAAAGAAGGTGTTTTGAGAGCTTGAGGAGTCTTGAAGTTAGAGGAATCAAAGAATTGGTTTGAGGAAGAGGAAGAGGTGAGTATTTGATACATTTTGACCTAGGTTTTATGGATATTGGTTAAATTTTGTGAATTGTGGAATTTTCCCTGATTTTGGTATAATTGTGAAATGATTGAATTGGTTTGTGTATTGTGGTTACAATGGTATCATATTGTGTTTTGATGCCATTAGAATTGGTTTGGAATTGGAAATGGAAAGGAATTGCAATGCTGAATTTGAATTGTGATATTGTGTTACATGTTCTAACTCATTGTGAAACATGTCAATGTGATGTGAATTTGGTGGATTTAGTGTTTCCAATGGATTCCTTGTGAAAATTTGTGTGGGAATGATGTTTGTTATGAAATTGGGACTATTGGAAGCCAAAGTGCAAAACTGAAATTCTGTCCCTTGAAACTCTGTATTGGGCAGTTTGTTTGTGTGGACATTTTGAATAGGCAAATGGTGTCTAATAATTCTGAAATTTTCTAGTCTTAAAGTTTACTTACCAAGCTTCAAAATGGACATATTATTCATGTCATTTCATTTTGTGAGCTGGGAGTTATGGTTGTCCAAAGTTTGATGTTAAAACTGGAATCTGTTTTGGAGCAGTGTTGGATTTTGTGCAATTCCATATTTTCTTGGTTATGGACAGCCTTGATTCATATTTTTTCTGTGTAGAGGACTTAAATATATTTCATTTGGCTTTGGAATTACCTCATTTTGATTTTTCTGGAATTAGTTATGATTTTTGGAAGTTCAACCAAGAAACATGATTTTATTGGCCACGACTAGAAGGTTCTTGGCGACAATCCAAATATTTCTGACCTGTTTTTGGCCTAGGCCAGTGGATTTATGGGTTGCGACTAACCCCCAAAAATCAGTATTTTGCACTTCTGAAAGGTGGTTTTTGGTATAGTCTTTCATAATCCTTTAGGCATGTGTTTAGGCTTTGAGTAGTCACCTAAAGGTTGTGAATGATAACCAACTTTAAGTGTTATGAAAGTGAGGATTTGGAATAGAAAATAACCCTATGTCCTTAATTTGGTTTATAGGGTTGGATGTTCGCTCTGATCATGAGTAAGCTATGCTGGAGCACACGTGGAAAGAATAAGTATAGGGAACTTACATCTCTTGCTTGTATTTGATATTTGTGTTGGTGTGTTGATGCATGTTACTATTTTGCTTGATTATGTGAAACATATATGAATGGTTGAAGCTCTGTTTCAATTTATGCTATGACCAAAAGTATGTTGTTTGAAATGTTGAGCTTGTAGATTTGCCATTGTGTGATCATGAATTATGTAAGGCAAGTATGTCATGCATTAAATATTTATCATGCATGCATATTGGTACTATTCTCCTACTGAGATTCTCACTTTCGACACGTGACCCACGATAGCAGCTGTTTGTATAAAACTCATTAGCTCATGCCACGTGTTCTCAAAATCCAGTGTTGACTGGTTGGACAATCTATCGTTTTCCTTGAGGGGCCAACATGGAGGCTATAGCCCCCTAGATCCCTGTCTCTTCACCTATAACATTTTTTTCTTGTGTAGGTCACAATGTTGTTTTAAATGTCATGACGCGCCCATATGCCCTAACATTTCAACAACGTTGATGGCCCTCTGCGCAATGTCTTCACATGGTTATAAATATCTATACTATTATGGTCCTATTTATAAATCTTTTTTAAATAATTCTCACATATTAAGGAGAGTTAGTTAACTAATTAACTATAGGCTAAATTTTCAATTTCGTCTTTATCTATTATTGGTTCCAAAAGTCAATATGAATAAATTCCTTTTGTTTATCGCAATTAATAGGGGTAAAAAAGTTCAAAATTCATTTACTATCCTGAAAATTGACTTATAAATATGACCAAATTTTTTAGTAAAAAATGACTGATAAATAGGATCAGAATGGTACATCTAGGTCATCAAAAACTTTAATTGCAATGTTCTTTCCATAGTTTGTTTCATGTATTCTTTAGGAAAAAAATATATTATATTAACTAACTGATAGGACTTCATAATGTAATTTTGTCAATTATGTTAGGTCATGGAATATGACAAATAAAATATTTTAGTTAAGAGAGCTTACAAATAAGTTATTTTGTTTTTATTTCCTATTTAATTTTATTATTTAAAAGAGTCATCTTGTTTTAAATTTATTCGTAGGTTTATTTTTAGGATATTATTTTAAAAGAGTGATAAAAACTTAACTCTTTAAAAAAAAGGCTAGGTTTGAAAATGGAGCGTAGTAGCTCAACCTAGGTTGTTCTTATGAGGAGATTAACTTTCAAGTTTCTAAATAGTTTAGTGATAAATACTTTAAAGTTGTGAGAAATCATTTTGAGAAATTGTTTCTAAGACAAAAGAAATAATCTAATTAATCTAATTCAATATTTTTTTATTTTTCGGTTTTTAAGATAAAGAAGTAAACAAAATAAAAATTAACAATAACAACAAGGCAAATTGAATAAACTAATATAATGATGAAGTGAGATTTCCTTGAGTTGACATTTTAGTCTTCCTTACTTGCTAATGATAAGAATTCAATAATATGAGTCAAAAGGATGAACCTACCAATAGATCCATACTTGTAATACTCATTTAATTCATTCCACTAAAGCAATTAAATGAATACCATCATATAAATCTAACTTACGGAGAAGAATAATCAACTTGCAATTCTAAATTGTAATTATCATTACAAAAATTCAAAGCATTTAGTTTAGTCATTTAAAATCCACTCAACCAAGTCAGAACAAATAACTCTACCTACTCCTAATAAGAATCATACAAAGCTTCATTAGTCAACTCCTAGCTCAACCACCAAGTTTATTCACTTATCATAGAGCAATCCAGCTCACAACCATATACTTAATCAAGCCATATAATCATGAACAAGAAAGAGAGCTTAAAGGAATTCAACTAAAGCTTACAAACTTAGACCATTGCCCAACTCAAGAAAATCACTGAAACTTAACTACTATGAAAGAAGAAGAAGAAGCTTGATACACCAAATGGTCTAGCCTCCATATGCGTCTTGCTTCTCCCTTTTTTTTTCCAGAATTATTGCCTCTCCTTGCCTCCCTAATTGCTTCACCAAGTCAGTAAAAAATAGCCTTGATTCTCCATTCTCAATTCTTTTCACCAAATGCTTTTCCATGTATGGTCCCTCTTCCCTTTTCTTTCTTTAATTGATGCTCTCTCTTTCTTCCATTCTCTAGCTGCTTCTCGCACCCTGAAATACCCCTCTAATTCTCTTTAGATTAAAAAGTGAGTTAAAACATGTTTGGATGACGTGAAAATTTGTTTTAGGATTAGACACAAAATTGAAACCACAAAACAAGGCCTTTACTCATTTAATCTTCTCTTATAAAAAATATGAAAATAAATGCTGCACTTTGAAGTTCCTCTTTTGCCCTTCATTAAGCTCCAAAATGACATCTTTTGTAATATCCCAAAAAGCGATGAAGGGCTAATGACTTCAAAAGTGAATGTAATTATTGTTGAATAAACACTTTTGGAGAATGGATGATGGGAATTTGGATATTTTAATAATTCCAATGGCTTCCTAGTCAAAATTCATGTGGGGAGAGTATTTATTGTGAAATTGGAACCATTGGGAACAATTGTGCAAAAGTTGGAAACTCTGTCCATTGAAACTCTGTACAGGGCATCTGATTTGTATGGACGTTTTAAATAGGCAAATGGTGTCTAAAAATTATGAAATTTTCCAGTCTTACAGTTCACATTCCAAGCTTTAAAATGAACATATAATTTGTGTCATTTCGATTTGTGAGCTAAGAGTTATGATTTTCCAAAATTTGGGATGGAAACTGGAATCTGTTTTGGAGCAGTATGTACTTTTGTGCAATTCTGTATTTTTGAGGGTATTAAATGCAGTGATCCATATTTTTCCAATAAATAGGACTTAAATAGCTTTCCATTGGCTTTGGTAACACCCCTTTTTTATTTTTATAGAATTAGTTATGATTTTTCAAAGTTTGGGATGAAATCTGCCAGAATTTTGTAAAAATCCGAAATTGATGGAAATTTAGTAAATAATTAGAAAATAATATTATATCATATTAAATAATCATCCACCTCTTCCATCAGCCCAAAATCGTGACATTCAGCTGCAGCAAGAGAGAGAAGGTGTGAGAAATTCTAGAGAGAGAAGGAGAAGAGAACTTGTACGGTAAGTCGATTTTTTTGGTAAATTCTTACCTAACAAGTATAACTCCTCTCCTAAGCTATTCTTCTATGTTCTCCAAGTTTTGTGGAGCACAAATTTGGGTGTTCTAAGGCTAGGGTTTTCAGCCACCTTGAGGAAAAACTAGTGGGAGCTTGAGGTAACTTCCAAACTTTCGTATATTGCTTATTCTGGTTGCTGTGGGCAATTTAATCGGTGAAATTTTGCCGGATTGCCATTGGTTTTCAAGTTTGGAAATGATATGGCCTAGGGGTTATGCTGCCTCAATTGGGTCTTAATGTTAGTTTTAACCTAATGTAATGGTTAATAAAGTGATTAGGAGTAGAAAAAACACGTTTGCGCAGCCGAAATCAAAAAACCCCAATTTTTCTCGGGGAACTGAAAATTTTGGCCAAGGCTAGTTTGGAGGGGTTAGAGTTGGATTTTCAATGATTTGATAGTTCCATTGTGTTTAGGAGAAAAAATTAAGTGGGCTTACTATTGGTCACTTTTTCGGAAAAGGCCGAAAAAGCATAATTAAAAAAACGCCCCTGAAACCGTTAAAGTAGAGCTGCCAAGGGTAAATTTGTAATTTGACATTGAATTTGATAATCCTGTGTCCGAAAATGGATTCATTGGGTGGAAATATGTTAGGATAGCTCAAATTAGAATTTTGGGAAAAGTGCAACCGGATCGGGTACGGCGGGCTCGGGCTGGGTCCCCAAGGGTATTTTTGTAAATTTTCATTATAGACTCATATAACGCCAAGAAACACTATGGAAGTGTGTAAATGGTGCATTTGGAATTGTAGGATTCGATATTTGCCATGTTCGTGATCCACCTGCGCTAGAGAACAATCGGAAAGAACAAGGTAGTGACTCTTTTCCCTTATACTATATGTGATACATGGTATGTTCATTTGATCATTGTTTGTGAGTCTATCACCTGCGACCCATCGGTGTTGACGGTGGGAGGATCGTACCTTCGGGGCCGTGGAATCCAGGGGATGAGACTATGTGAAAGCCGTAAGGTTATATGTGAAAGCCGAAAAGTTATTTGTGAAACCTTCACCCGCGGCCCATCGGTGTTGACGGTAGGAGGATTGTGCCTTTAGGGCGGTGGAATACAGGGGATGAGATTATGTGATTATATGCATATGTAGCAGCCGGCGTGCTGTGCTTCATGCTGTGATACTGCTTGATGATTTTCTTGCATGCTTTGTAAATACATGTGGTATGAGTGATTTGTTACTACTGGGATTCTTTGAATCTCATTCTTTCCATTAACAAACCTTCAGACAGGGCAAGTGGCTCCAAGGGAAAGGAGACGACCAAGGGCGGATAGGGCTCCTTAGGGAGATTTATATTTTGGTGTTGGGTATCATGTTTTGTTGGGAGATCACCGTATATCTTATAAATGTTGTTTTGGAGACAGTGGTGTAATCCCCTAATGGGAATTTAATGTATGAAACCTGGGGGTTTCCGGGATTTTGTTGTACACTCTGATATGTAAATGTGATGTAACTGTATAGGGTAATTATATTCGAGTTATGGAATTTGAGACCAGGGTAAGGCAGAAACTTTGAAAGTATTTGTGAAAATCCTTCCGTAAGGAAGGGATTGTAAATGAGTTTGATTCTTATTAGTCTCTATTTCATTTTAAAATACATATTTTGAATCATAATTATGAAGGGGGTTATATCTTTGACCTTGATTATGCCCAAAATATTCAATTCAATTCTACAAAAGCCTAAAATTAATTACTAAAAATATATAAATATTGAGCCCTATCAAAGAGTCATTTTGCTTTTATCCTCAATATTTTTAAAATTTCTTAGAGTATTTTTTAAACTTTTTGAATCGTATTATAGTTAGGAAGTTTCTTTATTTACAGGTAGAGTCATACTCAACTATTTTCAAAGATGATAAAAAAGAAGATTTCTTTTTGTGAGTAAATTTACTTGTGAGTTCGTATTCTGGATAGAATATGATTGGTTGTAAGAGTTTGATAAACTCTTATGGAGCCTTTTATAGTGAAGGATTTAGAGACAAATTCCTCTAGGGTTTTAGCTGATCAATTCATATTTTTTTTAGTTTGATCATACAAAATTTGCATTTAATATAATCAAATTAGGTAAATAGGTTTTATATTAAGGAGCAGAGTGAGTAAATAAAATGTCATCATTCTCTCTTTTCCTGGGAACATGCTTACTTCCATCTATGATAGAGGGTATCATTTCCATCTTAGTTGTGGTATTTGTATGATGTGTTTGATGAGTGTGATTGCAGGATCTTTGCGTTGAAGTGGATGAACTCGTAGACCATTCATTTTTTTCCAACATTGTTTGTAGGAGGATGTTTTGTTATGGTCTACGGAGTGTCATGCATATTCTTGTATCTTGTTCTTAGGTGTGATATGGTATATCTTCATTGTAGTGTTGTTTCATGATGTTTAGTGCGAAATATCCTTTGGTATCAGTTACATGTATAATTTACTTTTATAGTACCTTTCTCATATGAGAAAGAGGGAGAGAGATAGATGTTTCCTTTATGTATTAGCATAGTTACGTACAAAAAAATTGTGATTTGTTTATTTGAGATAAGCTTCAATTTTGTTGACTAACACTCATCCAATTTTCTTATGTAGTATTGAGAATTAAAGCTCTTATTTTTATTATTTCTCAACATCAATTTGTATTTAATTCATTTTTCCCAACCCAATACTCACTAGTATAGAAAAGAACTTTTAACATATGTTTTTAGGCCCTTTCTATGTCCTTTTTCAAGGGGACGCCTGTATGAGCGACGTAGTAAAGCCTGGGAATAACGTATGTGGGATGCTATAAGGTAGTCACTTATGGCATCCCTCTTTCCAGAAAGGGATGCTGTAAGTGACATACAACATCCCTTTTTGGAAAAAGGGAAGCCGTAAGTGACCAACTTACAATGGCCTTTCAGGACAGAGGGACACTGTAAGTCATTTTTACGGATGTTGAATGATTTCTTTTAAAAAAAATTTGTTTATATTTTTCACTACCCAGCAATTAAACCCTACAGAAACATCATTGATCAATTCTTCAAAAACCAAAATGTTCTTACAAATAGTTAGGGAACATCCAACACTATCTAATTAAAGTGTTAACTCCTACTAATACTATGTACAATAATCACCACAGTGTCAAAAAGTTATCTGCACAACTACTAACTAGTATAAAAATGAACTTTACACATCTATGTGTTGAAGAAGATGCCTAGCCAAAAAGTCTCGGTGAGTGTCGCTGCAATAGACAATGATAGTGGGGGACTGTGGTTCCTCAAGTATTGGCAAAAAGTGTTCTAGTCATATGCTTTTGGTTTCAATATCAGCTCAAAGTTGCTACCGTTGCCAATGGCAACGAAGTGTTGGGGTTGCTCATCACCTCCTCCCTTGTTTATGAAGCCAAATCTATATGGGAAACGAAGCAAATTTCAAGCTTTATGGGATTAGATCTAATACATCGTGGAGGCAGAGATTTGAGCTGCTTGTTTGGGTTTCCTTTGTGACTATGAAAATAATGGGCGGGGACATGTGATTGTTGCCAATAAACAAATACTTGGAAAAGGGAAGGTGCTATAATATAGTATATGTAGAGGAGGTGAGGTGGAAGGTGGAAGGTGAAATGGAGCATGGTTTTCCCAAGATAGATTGGAATACTTAATATTTATTTAACTTCTATATATATCATTAGAGAGACACAATGTAGCTAGGCAAGTGTAAAAATGTGATTTGTTGAGTTAATGTTAAGTTAGAGAGGAAGAGAGGTGAGGAAATTGAGAGTTAGAAGGGGAAGGAGGAAGAGAGGAGGGAATATGCACTGTTTGTTTGGTTAGAGGAGAAGGAGGAGGAGTTGAGTTTTGTTTATAGTTTTAGGAAATAGGTTAAATGGAGAGAAGAGAAGAGAAGGAAGAGGCTATAAGAGGACAAAGTTTGGCAGGAGGCATTGATGATAGTGACCAAAGCACAACATTGAACATTCTAAAACCCTGCTTTTCAGCTAATGTTTTTCCTTCACTCCTTTTCTATCCAACCTCACCAAATACCCCTCTTGTAACATATAACCTTTTGGAGTCCCAAATTCCTGCTTTTGGTGTCCCTTTTGGATTGGGATGTCTAAAGTGGTACTTTAGCCATCTGTATTTTTATTTGGGATGACAAAAGTTGACTTTTGGTGTCCTTTTTCATTAAAGGATACTCAATATGTCAAAATTCTCACCCATAATTACAAAAATTGCCACCGTCTTTGTTTTTTACTTTCCTTTTTGAAAAACGGATGTTTTTTGGGGAAGTAAAATCTATGTCTTATAGTAGTGATTGTTTCATGTTGGTGCTTTTTTATTTTGTGTAAAAGTTGTTTTACTTGTTTCCAACAACATGATTGACAATACGTCTTATCCTCGCTTAAAGAATTCTAATGTACATGAAATACACCTGTCTTATTTCAAAAAATTTTCCACTAAAAAACTAATGAAAAAGTTTATTCATGTAAAATGGAGAAATATTAAATGTGAGCTTTGAAAATAAGATTTGGGCAAGGAGAGAAAGAATGAACAAAAAAGATTTAATGAATGCTTTTATACACCTAAATCTCACCATCTCACTCAAGTATACATCACCTTAAGTTAGCTTTTGAAGTACGAGAAGTAACATGTTAAAAACAAGGTTGCTCAAAGCAAGAGTTATCAAAAATTAAAGGGTATATGTACTCAAAGATACTTTTAATCTTTTACCCAAAGTGCATCCAGCATAATATAATTTTTAGAGTTGCAAAAGTATTAATGAACTTGTAAAATCATAGCAAAAATGACGTTAGCGTTAAAAAAGCCTAATGTTCATTTATTACAATTTGAAAGCACTAAAATATCCCCAACTCAAAAGAAAATCCCTCTCCCATCCAACCTCTCTCTAAATCTCTCATCAATCTAAATGATAATAGACATTATATGTTTGATCATCAAGATTTCACTCTCCTGACAGGAAAAATGGCAAGGAATTTGAAAATTAAAAGTTAATATATAAAACAAAAAAAGCATACCAAGGGTAATTAAAGAAAATTAAAGAAATAAATGGTGCTACATGCTTTGAATCTCCAAAGCAAGGTATGTCAAAAAGTCCCCTATGACTTCATATCTCAAGGAGACGAGTGACATAAAACACCAAGTTGAAAGAAATTAAGCAACAATAAATTACACTACTATAGATTCACTTATAGTTGACACTTCATACTTAACAGTTTTAATGAAACCATTAAATATAAAGTGGCAGAGTTACAAGAATGAAATAGATAATGGCTATTTTAAGCAACAGTTAAGTACATGAGAAAATATTTGATGGTTTTTTAGGACAACCATGATACATTAGTTTGGTTTTTATTTTGGAAAACAAATGGTAGCGTTTACTTGACGATTGTATGTGAACAACCATTAAATATGGTTCACATATATTTGACGGTTGTTTGTAAATAACTGTAAACTATCATATATTTCATAGTTGTTTAATAATACTCATTAATTTTAGTTTTTTAAAAAGCCCTTCGATACCCATTTTCGCTCGACATTTGAAAGTTACAAGTATAGAGAGCTCTCTTCCAACACAGCTGACAACTTGATTCTGGCTTTTCCACCACCACTTTGCTCTCCTCCATCGATCCCTTGGTGGTTTTACTCCTATCTCCTTCTTAGCTCTCCATTGTCATCCACGGGTTTGTTTGTTCAAGGGTTTCATTCGTTCTGGAGCTATTCTAGGTTCATAGGTTGTCTATCTATTGGTGTTTGGGTTGGTTTATTCTTTTGGGATTCGTGGGTCAGGTTTTTGAGCTCGTTTCTTCTTCCTAAGGGCGAATTTAGTGCAATTTGTCCTACTAGTTGTTTTTTAGCTTGTTTTTTTATATTGATTTGAGCAAAGAATTTGTAAAGATTGGTTTTTGAGTAATTTTATTTGTGCTCAGGGTTTTACCACTAATGTTAAGTGTTTGTTGTTATTAAAGTTGTTATTTATTAGTATTGATTTGAGTAAAAAGTATGTAAATATTTTTTTTGAGTGATTTTGTATGTGCATAGAGTTTTGGCATTGATTTTAAGTGTTTGCACCATTAATGTTGTTATTTGTTAGTATTGATTTTAATAAATTTTTTGGAAATATTGTTTTTTCAATAGTTTTGTTAAGTTGTTATCACATTTCCCTCTATATACATGATATGCTCTCGAAGGGAGTGCAAATAAAGAATAGATGTTTGTTAATCATCTATTAAAGGAGTATCAGGATGGGGTGGATGATTTCATCAGGTTTAGGGTTTATAAAAGTGCTGACTATCACTGTATGATTTTTTACCCTTGTGTCAATTGTAGCATTGTGAAGTGTGTTGATTTAGATAGTTGTGAGTTGCACTTAATGATGTATGGAATTTATTGGAGTTATACTTGTTGGATAAAACATGGGCAGAACAAGTGATGCGCACTACTGGCTTGAGTTATGAAAAGATACATATTTGCTCCAATGATTGTATTTTATTCAAAAAAGAATATGAATCGTTAACTGAGTGTCCTCAGTGTTGTGCCTTATACTACCAAGAGTATGGGAAGAGTCCAAAGAATGCATTATGGTGTTTTCCAATTATATATAGCTTTAAATGCTTGTATAGCAATACACATGATGAGAAACTTTTAAGGTGGCATGCGGATAAAACAATTCAAGATGGCATGCTTTGGCATTCTACTGACTATGCAAAATGGTGTAAGTTTGATTTTGAGTACCTAACTTTCTAAAGAACCAAGAAACCTATGCCTAGCATTGGCTAGTAATGGGATGAACCCATATGGGATGTAGAGCCATACCCACAAAACATGGCTAGCTATGTTGTTTGTATATAATCTCCCTCCATAGCTCTTGATAAAATGCAAGTATATGATATTGTCAATTATAAACTCAGGGCCAAGGCAACCAGGGAATGACATAGATGTATACCTTATGCCACTAGTTCAAGACTTGAAGAAGTTGTGGAACAAATGGAAGCTTGTATATGATGCTCACGAGAAAGAAACATGCAATATGAAGGCCATGCTATTTGGCACAATCAATGACTTTTGTGTAGATAGTAATTTGTCAAGTTATATCATTAAAGGATAACTTGGATGCCATATTTGTGAAGAGGGTACACAGTCAGTCAGGTTGAAGCATAGTATGAAAAATTCCTATATAGTTGTTCACTATCTTGCTTACCGCAAGTGTATAGGTTGCAAGTAATAGTATAATGATAAAAAAAAGTGTCATTTTGTAATATCCCGATCTTGGGACTAGAAGCTTGAGAATAAGCCTAAGTCAAGAAGACTACTAAGCCTAGTTTGGCAAGAGTCTCAAAGATAAAATGAATTTTATGGAACTATATGATTCAACCCTTTGGGTTGAGAACAAGTCTCCAGATTACATTTTTGGTAGCAGAGCGTGCAACCATGCCGTTAGTGTCAATATCGGTATTGTATGAATAGAAATAAGGAAATTCAGTTATAATTCATACATATAGGTTAAATAAAGGAGGGTTATAATTCATACATATATGCTCTGATACCAAAAATGTAATTTGGAGATTCATTCTCAACCCAAAGGGCTTAATCATATAGTCCCATAAAACTCATTCAATCTTTAGGACTCTTGCCAAATTGGACTTCATAGTATTCTTGACTAAGGCTTATTCTCAAGCTTCTAGTCCTAAAATTCAGGATATTACACATTCCATAAAGGACTATGACAAAAGTGAGCTAACTAGTATAACCATGCTATTAATTAGGTCGAATGGAACCATTTGAAATTGATCAAGCTGAGTAAGGGTTTTTGATGAAAACAAAAAGTAAAATCATGGAATTTGGAAAATTGTTTCTAACGTTAAGAGGTTAAAGACTTAAGATTACTCCTTTCTCATTGTATTTTATTGAACTATGCAATTTATTAGTGCAAGCTTTTCACCCAAGCGAGGGGGGTGAATTAGGTGATTAAAAAACATTAAATTCTAAAATGATACTTAACAGAAATTAAAGTATAGTTAAGGGTTAGAACAATTTCACCGTAGTGTACACCAGAGAGTTATACTGGTTCAGTCACAATCTCTTTAACCAACGTCTAGTCCTTAGATGGCCTTTAAGATTTTCACCATAGTTTCCAAGATTCAATGGGTTCTTGGCACCTTAGTACAGTAAGTTCCTTCTCTGGATACTCGCTCCCCATTACAAAATGTAAACCAATACCCTACTTAAGGTCCCCCACCTTAAGTAATCTTAAGAAGATTAATTGAATTTTGGTGAATTACTCTCTCACAGATTAAATGTATAATCACTGAAGTACAGAGAAAAAGTATAATAATGAATATGAGAAAGAGCACTTAAGATAAACTTGAATAATTTTGCAGTTCGGTAGTTGATCCGCTTTGATTCTACGTATTTAAAGTTGGAATCAAATAAATGACCATTATGAGTATTTTGTTTCTCAGTTAGAGTACCATTGCTCCTCTAAACATTCTTCGTGTATGGTAAAGTAGCCATTGGAGTAGAAGAATATCTTGATTCAAATATCACCCGCATTAAATGCTTCTGACACACGATAACGTTTTCATATCTTTACTTGATCTCTTAATCTTTTACTTGAGAAAGCTTTATACACTAAAGAAATAGGATGTTAGACTGAAAGAGAATCAAATATAAGCATTTATATAATCTTTTAGTGATTTTTTAAAAAACAAATTAGCCGAAAGTGTTATGTTTTTCTAGAAACCATCACTTAAGTGATCTTGTCTTAGCATTTTTGAAGCATAACATATCAATAGATGGATCACTCGAGTATTGTACTAGTGATCCACAAATTGCATCACTCAAGTAGTCACTCAAGTGATTTGTAATGGATCATTTGATGTATCACTCGAGTGCTCTACTAGTGATCCATAAATTGTATCACTCCAATAATCACTCGAGTGATCTGTAATAGATTACTTGATGAATCACTCGAGTACTCTGCTAGTGATCTTACAAACTGCATCACTCAAGTGATCTGCCATGGATCACTTGATGTATCACTCGAGTGCTCTGCTAGTAATCCTTGACTTGATATATCACTCGAGTGCTTTGCTAGTGATTCCAGAAATGGGATCACTTCAGTGGTCACTCGAGTGATTCGACCTTAGAAAAATTTTCAACAGTAGATTACTTTCAGAATCACTCCAGTGTTGTGTTAGTGATGTCTTTTATCTCATCACTCAAGTAATCCCTTTCAAAACATGACAAAGAGCGTCACTAAAAGAGAGTAGCTTTTCTTACTTCATCACTTAGTGGTCACTCGAGTGATGACATTATATGCCTTAGAAAGCTTAGCTTGGTTGTTTAAAAAAACTTTTGTGTTTAATCAAACTGTTGGTAACATCTTTTGTTATCATCAAAACATGAGATATAACATTATTCCTATTTTTTATGATGACAAAACTTGTTGATTTTTAAACTAAGCATTCCAAAAGTGATTTTGCAAAATTGGATCAATTATGAATTTAGAAGTTATGATGACATCAAGAATATAACCATTTCAATCTATCATGAGAATTGTCAAACCCCTTAATATTTTGACATTTATTAGAGATTAACATGCAGTTCAATAGGTGGAAAGAAATAGCATAAATGTATTGATATAAAGTACTTGATTATATTACAGGAATCCCCACAAGGTTTGTACATAATATTTACAAAACCCAAAATAACATAAAAACTACAAATAACCAACACTACAGCTTGGATAGATCTAGGATCTTTAGTTGCTGGTATCTACTTCCTTAACCTTGGAGCCACTGTCTCTCACTAGATAAATTTTTAAATATTTGGAATGGGGTGAGATTCATAGGAATCTCAGTAGTAACACACAATCAATCATATAAAAATGTGACAAATAAACATGCAATTCACCATATCAGTAATAAAACAAATATACTGTAAACATGTTCGTCTATTGGGCGTTCAGGATCAAATGACTATTTGTCCTTACTAGCCACACTGTATACATTGTTTTGGATCAAATGACTATTTGACCCTTACTTGCTGTAATGTTCCAGAGCAGATAAATATCAATCTGTGCTTGTCTCACTACCTCAGCTAGGTCGCTCTTGGCCTGATGATACTTGTGTTTTTTCCTATTGGGTGGTATTTGTGCTTTTCCCATACCATAGCTAGGCTTTGTAAGGAACAATTCATATCATAGAACATGGAAACTCAATGCATATAAACAATCACATAGTGTATGACAAAAGGGGTACTACCTTAGAACATGGCAACTCAAAGCATATAAACAATCACATAGTGTATGACAAAAGGGTTACTATATGTAATCCTTTCCAACTGTCTAACTAATATGGTCTAAAGATTCTTAGTCCAGGCCGGGCAATTACCAAATCCTAAAATTCCAAATTTATATTAAATGAGTTATAACTCATTCATGTCTCATTCCTAAATTCATATAGTTGGTTATCTCTATAAAAACACATAATTATCAAAATGCCCTTAGGAATATGGAGTAATTTCCCTTTATACCCGGTATAATTGTACTTTAACAAAAATTATGACCCTAGCTACTTCTACACAATTTTATATGTAGAATCCATTTTTGAATTCAATTTATCCAAAATCACACTCTATTTCCCAAATTACCCTTACAGCCACATATGTTTGGGTTTTAGGGGTAAAATGTCATTTCCCTGAAGCCTCCAAAGTTCATTTTTCACATGTTCCCGACACAACTTTTCATTCTAAACATAATGAAATCATCCAATTCATTAGCCAAAATACAAAATTTTCCTTAGGCCAAAAATCAAGAAAAATTTGGGAAAATGAAGTTTCATGTTTTCTTTCAACATAACACCTTTTTTTCACTTTAAATCACTTCTTAAACCCTTTGATCACACTTCCTATATGATTAATCCAAATTTAGATAGATCTCCCCTTAGGGTTTATGTTTCCCTAATAACAAAATCATGACAACCAAACCAACCCATCAACTAATTTACCAACAACAACCATAAGTGAACAAGTAGAACTAAGTTTCTTGAATAACCTCTTGATTGTCCTCTTTTCCCTTCCAAATTGTCCCCTCTCCTACTTGTTGTCCTTTGAGTTTTTTTCCTTCCTTCATGTTATTTCAAGAAGGATATAAGGATTGGAAGAGGTTTATAAGGATTTAGAGACAAGAACAAGTGAATTTTGCTTAAAAACTTACATAGGTTTACTTTTTGATCTCTTGTCTCTTCTCTATGTGTTGGTGTTCTTCAAACTTTGTGTTCTCTATTCTCTCTCTCTTTTGGCTGAAATTTTGGCCCCTTGGAAGTGCCTAAGTGCTTCATGAAATATCTCCTTCCACCTCCTTAAAATAATAATAATTTAATGAAATTTTTGCACATGTCTTGAATATTTTATTACTTCTTTTTCTACTTGGTCTCATGTGCTTCCACTTAGTTCCATAAGCTTCCACTTGGTTCATAAGCTTGCACTTAGTTCTATAAGCTTCTATTTTGTTCCACAATTATGAAGAAGTAAGAGGCTCCTTGATCTATTAGCCAAATGACCATTTTGCCCTTACATTTCTTCAATTTTTTAATGAAATGTTGTCTTCCTTCTTCCCTTTTTATCCTTGGCCGAAAACTTCATATTAAATTGGGCCAAAAATTGGCTATTCTTTTCTCCATTTTGGGCAACAAAATTAGGCCTTTAAGAATACAAAAATTTGAAATTTAATGTCTTATTTTAGCCAAATTTCATGTATTAGAACTTCTGATATTTTGCCATTTCAAGTCCACCATAAACCCACCATTATATTTCATTTAATGTAACAAATGTACAACGAAATTTTGGTGAACGAAATTTGAGAAATTATAGCTTTTCCCCCAATAAAATTTTGTCACCAAAATTTGCTATATGAACATTTTCATAAATGCCAAGTAACATCTTCCCATGGCTTCTTCTATTTCCCAGGTAGCTTCCCTAGTAGATAATCCCTTCCAAACTACTTTCAAGAATAGGATACTCCTATGCATGAGTTGCTTCTCTTGTCGATCAATGATTCAGTCAGGTTTGACCTCATATGTAAGATCATCCCTCACATCTACCTCTTCATATTCATTTACATGCTCTGGATTCAGTAGATACTTCTTTAACTGTGAGATATGGAAGACATCATGTGATCTGCTCAAATTTGGGGGTAAAGCTTTTTGGTACGCTACTGGCTGGATTCTTGATAATATTTCAAATGGACATGTACCTAGGGCTTAACTTCTTCACCTTTAAGGCCCTATTAATACCAGTGGCAAATGAGACTTCCAAAAACACATGATCTCTGCTTTAAATTCTAAAGGATTCTGCCTCTTATTGGCATAACTCTTCTTGTTTTGAGTAGCTCGCAATCTCTGCTTTGTCAATTTAATTTGTTATGTTGTCTGATCTACTTTATTTGATCTATATAACTTCCTCTTAAATAGTTCTACCTAGCACAAGGATGATTGACACTTCCTTCAATACAACATTTCATATATAGCCATTTGAATGCTCGAATGATAGTTGTTGTATGCAAATTATGCAAGTGGAAGGAATCGATCTCAACTCCCTTAGAAATCTAATACATACACCCTTAACATAGCTTCTAGCATATGTATTGTTCTTTCTTTTTGTCCATCTGTCTGAGGATGATAAGCTATACTAAATTTGAGTTCGGTACCTTAAGCCTTGTGCAAGGTCTCCAAAACCTATAAGCAAATCGAGGATCTCAATTTGAAATTATATTCTTTGGCGTACCATCCAATTATACAATCTCCTTCATATACATCTCTATCAGCTTATTAGAAGAATAATTAATACTAATTAGTAAGAAATGAGCTGTCTTCTTGAATCGATCGACGATTACCCATATTGTATCATAATTCCTAATCTTGACTAATCCTGTAAAGAAATCTATGGGAATGCTTTCCCATTTCTATTCAAGAATTTCAGCATTTTACAGAAGCCCTGACGGTCTTTGATGCTTAACTTTCACCTTATAGCAAGTGAGACAACGAGCCACAAATTTTGTCACATCCTTTTTCATCCCTGTCCACCAATACATGGACTTTAAGTGATGATACATTTTAATTGCTCATGGGTGTAGATTATATTTACTCTTATGTGCTTTATGCAAGATTTGTTGTCTTAGTTTTGTTTGTGATAGAACATATATCCGATTTCTGTATCTGACTAGTCTACTTGGTGACAGGTCATATTCCTGAGTTTCTTCTCTTTCAATCATGTTATTAATGGACTGTGTACCTTTATCTTGCATTTGAGCTTTATGAATTTCTATTCTCAGATTATTTTCTATTTGACTGACATTGTTGCCACTAATCATAATCTGATTAGACAGATTGAGGTCCCTAAAATCTTTAATCAGTTCTGCTTTTGAATCATTAAGGCTGCCACCTACACTCTCTTGTGGCTTAATGCATATGCCACGACATTAGCCTTTCTTAGATGGTATTAATTTCTAGGTTGTAATATTTAAGCAACTCCATTCATCTACGTTGTCTTATATTCAACTCTTTTTGATCATACAAGCATTTCAAACTCTTGTGGTCACAATACAACTCTTGGTTTCCATATAGTGATAGTGTCTCAAGATTTTCAGTACAAACACAATTGTTGCTAACTCAAGATCATGTGTGGGATAATTTATTTTGTGACGCTTCAGCTAACGAGAGCCATTTGCTACAACTCTGCCCTATTGGATCAGGACACATCCTAATCCATGTTTGCTTGTATCATTATAGACCCTATAGGTCAAATATGAATTAGGGATTGTTAACACTGGTTCTGTTTCCAATCTCTCCTTTAGCTCTGAGAAGCTCCTCTCACAACTATTGTCTCACACAAAAGGTTGAGTTTTTCGTGTCAACTTTATCAAAGGCAAAGCAATTCTGGAGAAGTTCTAAATGAATCTTCTGTAATAACTGTAAAGACCAAGAAAACAGTATATTTTAGCAATAGTCTCCACCCTTTTCTAGTTCAGTACTGCTTCCACTTTGCTAGGATCTACTGAGCCCCCTTCTTGTTTAGTTTCTAAAAGCCAAAACTCACACTTGCTTAGCATGGCATAGAGTTGCTTATTTCTCAATGTGCCCAATATTATTCTTAAATGCTCTTCATGTTTTGCTTTTCTTCATGAATATACTAGAATATCATCAATAAAGACCACTATGAATTGGCCATATACGGACAAAAAATTTAATTCATGTAGTCCATAAATACTACAGGTGCATTGGTCAGGCCAAATGGCATTACTAGAAATTCATAATGACCATGTCTGGTTGTGAATCAGTTTTTGGTACATCCTCTGCTTTTACTCAAAGCTGATGATACGCTGATCTCAAATCCATTTTTGAAAACATGTAAGAACCAGATGACTGATCAAGTAAATCATCAATTCTAGGAAGTAGGTATTTGTTCTTAATGGTCATCTTGTTTAATTCTATGTAATCAATATAAAGTTGCAAGCTTCCATCTTTCTTTTTGACAAAGAGCACTAGAGCTCCCCATGGTGAGACAATGGGTTGGATAAACCCTTTCTTCAATAGCTCCTCAATTTACTTTTCCAATTCTGCCATTTCATTTGGAGCCATCATGTATGGGGCTTTGGATATTAGTCCCGCTCTAGGCTTAGTTTCAAATGCAAACTCCACTTCCCTTTTTGGGGGTAGTCCTTTGATATCTTCTAGAAATACTTCAGGAAACTCATTTACTATGGGAATAATTTCAATTGTTGTTCCAGTTTCTAACTGCATTGAGAAGAATACTATATGCCCTTGACAACCCTTATGCAGACATTTCCCAGTTTCAGTTGCTGAGAGGAAAGTAAGATTGACTTCTATAGTGACATTTGGTTGTAGATTAGGATAAATCACCCTTTTGCTTCCACAGTCTAGTATTATTTGCTGTCAATGAGTCAATACCGAGAATTACTTCCATCTATGCAATAGTAAACAAATCAAATCTATTACTACTCGTGTCCTTCGGCATTTACTATGCAATTTAGTCAAACATCGGCTGTGACAAATTTAACACCCGTAGGCATGGATACAATCAAATCGTATGGTAATCAATACATACTCAAGCCTAGCCATCTTTATATGCAATAAATTAATGACTAGTACCCAAATCATAGAATACTTGTACCGAATTACCATTAAGTAAAATCATACCTTGAATTAATTTAGTAGATTTTTTGGCTTCATCTTGAGTCATAGCGAAGACTCTACTCTAAGCTCTCTGTCTGGGCTCCCCTAACCACTGCTAATTGGACAATCTTTAGCAAAATGTCCCAGTTTTTGGCAATTGTAACAATCTATTTACTTTGTTGAGGTATCATATGGCTTTCCCAGATGATATGGCTTGTCACGTGCCAACATGTTTTGTTCCTAGAGAGGCTATGGTTACTACAGCTATTAGATTGATATGGCTTTTTATTATTCCCTCTGGATGGACCTCTCTGATTCTTGCATTTCTGGGAAGAAGTCTCACTGCCAGATGCACCCTTACTGTTAGCATTTCTATCAAAATACAAATTCACCAAATTGCTTTTTGTCATCCAGCATGCTTCTACTACTTTATTAAATTCTATACACTATTTGGAGACTAGCTTTTCTTTCAATTCTGGTCTCAGTCCCCAAATCATCATATATGAGCTCTAGCTCTCATCATCATGGTAACTCAGTTAAGATGAGTATCGAGACAACCAGATAAATCGAGCCAACTACTCATCAAAACTTTCCTTCTCATCTTGTCAAATAGAAAGAAACTCTATTTCCTTTACAATTCTGATTGATCAAGGGAAACATTTCTCATAGAATTGTTCTTGAAATAAACCCTATGTGATTGGGATATTTTGTGGCTGAAGGATCATTTCACTATTCTTCCACCACTTGTCTACATCCCTTTCTAATTTGTAAATAGCCAACTGAGCTTTGATGTTATCCAGGCATTCTAAATTCTAATGATTTTCTCTTGCCAAGATAGCCAGTCCTCTACTAACTGAGGATCAAATTTGCCACAAAAGATAGGGGGTTACTACTAATAGAATCGAGATACCCATGTCTCCAAACACTTACCCTCAGTAGGAGGTCTAGGATAAGGCCTTTGATTAGGCTCCTCAGGCTGCATAGGTTCATTATCTCTTCCATCAAGATTAATCTGTCTTTCCCCATCTGCATTTTATTTTTTATTGCATTTCTCATATCTCATCCCTAAGTTCGTGTATCATTGTTTGTTGTTGGCTAGCATATCGAATATTTGCTATATTGGGTCAAGTTAGCTTCTTGACCCTACCTGGCACCTCCATGTCTTGGTCTCATCATCTTTATGTTTCACTATATAAGAATAAGGAAGAGCAAAATTTCACAAAATCATAAGGGCATGCTTGCAATTTCACAAAATTATGAATACACAGATACTTCAGGATAAACATGCAACAAACATTTATAGCAGTTTTGGGAAGCTATTAATAACATACAGCCTATAGACCACTGTATAACATGTTTGTACTCCTTTACATTACATAACCTAACATGTAAAAGTAACTTCTCAGGGGCATCCTAACATTTCCTTAGCTTGAGCATGCTTAACCTTTATGTACTAATGCAAAAATATTGGTACTGGCTCTAATTGCTTTCAAGCATTGGCACCCCATGACTGCTCTTGTTCTAGTAAGTTGAGTCAACCATCTTTATGTGACCAAATATAGGGTAAAGGCTTTATATCAGTACTATTACATGTAACGAAACATGTACTCTGTGATGTGCTCTATGAAGCAACAAAATTGTCATTCGGACCCCATTCCATAATCTCATTCTTCACCGGGCCCAAAATACAGTATCTAGAAAGAAGTATAGCATCGTGCAGTATAACACTTGTCCCTAGACCTAGGGGAACATTGTTTCAGCCCCCAAACCTCAATTTACATTTCTCTTCTCAAAGTCATTATTTATTTGGTAACGTCGTATTTACGAAATTAACTTACTTTATTTACGGGTTACTATTTTTATTATTCCATTCATTATTATCAAGGTTTTTCTCAGCTTATCAAGTCCTCTACTTACTTAACTAATGGGCTCATACTGTACGATTACCCATTCCTAGTTCATTTAATGTGTTTGGATAATTAATCCCTTCATCATGCAGGTTATACAGTTAACCACATCAAATATTAATATATCACAGAACAACCCATAATAATTCCTCAACTCTTCATCCACAACTTCTTCTAGTACATCATCTTGTACTCCTTTCTTGTGCTCAGCTGCCTAAATGGTTGGTTTGGGGAAGGTGATACTCAGGGAAATCTGTAATATCCCAAATTTTGGTTAAGGGTTAAGGACTTCAAAAGTGGGTGTGATTATTATTAAATCAACACTTTTAGAGAATGTGATATAAGTTGTGATTCGGATGTATGGTAATTCGTACCCAAACCCTGTATTTAAGTTCAATTATGGTTCAACATCTAAATAGAATGGAAATAAGGGGGAGGGCATATGTATGGTGAAATGGAATGAGAAGAATGTGTTTGGTGGTGATTCAGAAGAATGACCACAATCAGGGGCAAAATGGTAAAGTCACTGACCAATTGGTCAGTTGCCGAAAAGGGAACTCATTGGTAACTTAAACATCCATGGTTAGGATTGATTTGTGTAGGAGATCAAATGGTGGAATCATGTGTGTATGTGTCTATATGAGCTTATGGAAGATGGAGCAAGAGTGTGACACTTGGCACTTTGTGAGCCCTTAGATTGGGTCAAACTGTCAAAACTCATTACTCTCTCCTCTCTTCTCATTTAGGTCAGCCAAAGGGCCTCTTTTGCCCAAAAAAATGCTGACCTCTCTTCTTTATCTTCATCTTCATCTCTCTCCCTCCTCCATGGATGCCCAAGCACAAGGAAGAAAGATAAAGTTGGAGGTGAGCTTTTGGTTGGTTTGATGTCTTCTTTAGCCCAAATACTCTTCTATAAAATTGTTCATAGTGATGAGAGCTTCATTGCTATGGTTAGAGATTTGTGAAAGAAGTTTTTTGACTGCTTGAAAAAATTGGAAAGTAGAGGAATCAAGACGCAAGTTTGGGAAAAAGGAAGAGGTGAGTATTTAATGCCTTTTGATCTAAGTTTTGTCACTTTTGGTTGGGTTTTGTGATTTATGGAATTTTGCCTTGATTTTGTGTAATTTCAAAATGGTGGAATTGGATGGTGTAAGGTGGTGCAATTGGTGTTATGTTGTGGCATTTGGTTATTAGAATTGGTTTAGAACTTTGATTGGAAAGGAATTGCAATGTTGAGGTTTGTGTATGGCATTGTGTTGACATGTTGTAATAACGGTGGAATATGTCAGTGTGATGTGAATTTGGTTGTTTTACTATTTCCAATGGATTCCTTGTGAAAATTTGTGCAAAATTGATGTGTGCTTCTGTCGCTAAAGCAATCAATTAATAACTAAGACAACCTACTAATGCAATATAGTGGCAACCTAGGTCATTCTCCTAAGGAGCAATCTATGGGTTTTCTCTAGAATTGTATTTAGGTGATAAAAACTGCAATAGAAAGAACCTAAACTAAATTGCAAGACTCCACTACCTAAATACTAAATGCAATTTACTCTAAAACGTATATGAGAATGAAAATAACCTAAATAATGAAAATACAATTTTTGGGGGTTTTTCTTATAAGAGGGAAATTAAAATCCTAAGGAAAAGAAATAAACTAATATCTAAGAAAATCAAATAAGAAAAGGTAAAGAAGGCCTACTTCAAGTATTGTGAAGGGAACAACTTATGATTTACATGGATTTCCCCTTCTTAGCCATTCAATTTATTAGACCAAAGGGAGATTTATGAAAAATTGGAATTAACAAAGTTAAATACCTAATTGAGACATCGAAAACCCTCAAGTCAATAACACTTATTTCACTAGAAAACTTATAATGAAATAAGTGGTGGCTAATTAAATTCATTATAAACCAATCACAATAGTTTAAGATAGTTTTGGAAATTATGGTCACAATTGCCTAATTAAACAATTTGACAATTAATAACCCTAATTAAAAAATCAAGAGATTAAAACCAAATTGACAATTAAATTAATAATGAAAACTCGATTAATAATCTAATTGACAACCAAAGGGTTTGCAAACAAAAATCCCAACAATCATTTAAGAACAAATGAAATCCAAGATATCAATTCAATCCAAATCATTGATATGTCTACAATCTAAATCTAGATTGTTCTCGATTTTTACAACTTAAAATCATTTAAAACTAAATAATCTCAAGTCTTGAATTAAAAAGTTAAAAGAAAAAACACTCCCTTGTGGTCTTCAAGTGTAAGCTCCTAGGCTCTAGCTTCCTCCATGCTCCTCCCAAGTTGCCTCCTAAAAGAGTTAATCTTCCATAATAGTTGTCCTCCCTCCAAACTCCTTCCCGCACATATTTGATGAATGATGAGATTGGTGTAGAGGATGATGGAGAATTAACAATGGTGGTGGCACTTATGTGTGAGTTGGTGGGTGGTACACACATTGTACCTGTGCATGAGTGAATTGAAGAAAAGGGTGAGAGATATATTGTTGAGGTGAATGGTGCCGAAAAAGCGAGAGAGCTTGTGTCCTTCCTTATTCCCACTTCTGACCTCCATGTGCATGAGTTCGTGAGTCCTCTTATGTTGTGGCAGCTAGGTTAATTGAGAGAGAGGATGTGAGAGTTTTTAAGTACCAATTTGAGCCCATTAAAATTTAAACCCAAATAAATTCCACCATTAGATTCTCTTTTAGCTCTCAAGAAAATTTCTGCATCATAGGATCTTCTAATATGCTTTTCCTTGCCCTGCAAGAATCAAATGAAATCGTGATCTATCATATATTTGAAAATATTATCCGATTACAAGATAGTAATTAGAATATTAACAATTTAAACTTAATAATCTCATAATCAATTCAGATTTATATTATTTCCTAAAATTGGCTAACTATCCAAATATTATCTAAAAAATCCAAATTAGCCTAAAATAATCCCAAAAATAAATGAATAAGATGGTATAAAATATATTAAATTTGGATTTATCAACTACCCCACACTTATCATTTGCATTCCTGGGCAAAACAAATCAAGACTAAGGGAGAATAACAAAACAAAAGCTTTAAAATGAATGTTCCAATCACAAGCAATAAGTAAACAAAAGCATTTCAACATCTCTCTTATCCAAGTGATTTTCTCATGACTCAAGAAAACAAACTTCATGGCAATTATTTGACAAAGGGGAATCTAAGCTAGAAATCCCTCACCAAGGATAATGTGTATGTCACTCATCACTCGTCACTCAAAAGTGTATGGGCTTGTGTTTACACTCAAATCCACCCTATCTAGTACTCTTTCCATAGGCTTGACAAGGATCTAAGTTCTCCACCACTAGCAAAGAAAATGCAAGCATAAATCCAAAGGACTTTTATTAGGTTGTAATGGGGCTAAGGTTAAGAAAGAAAGGGTATAGTATTTGGAGAAACAAAGTTGAATATTTTAGAGGATGAAGAGATTATGCAAATGAGAATATGGGATGCAAGAAACCAACTAAACTTGAACTGGGTCATTATTCTTTTCTTTTTTTTCTTTTTCTTTATTTTTTTTTCAAGCTCATAGCTCTTAGTGGCCGTTTGACACGAAGATCAACATTAGTGTTGAAGACCCTCAGTTACTAAGCATAGTTCAAACCAGAGGAATAGAATCTTATTGCATCTCTTTTTTTCCATTTTTTCTTCTTCTTTTTTCCTTTTTCAAGATAACCTTCTATAGTTTTCACAATAACCCAATTCCTAATTTTATACATATTCTTCCATCCCAAAATAGATATAATGTAATGCTCTTCAACTCCTAAGACATTCAAAATGGTAGGATTTTTTTTGCGGCTATGGATGTAGATAAGAAAATATAAAATATAGGCTCAAAGGGGCTTAATAAAGGATATATGTATGAAAAAGGCAGGCCTTTTGGCTTATCTGGTTAAAATGAAATGAATGCCTTTATCATCTTTATGAATACACATGCATAAAATGTGTCCTTAAATAAGATTCAAATCAAGTTCTAGATCAAGTAAAGAGATAGAGGGTACACACTAAAAACAAATGCATTAGGCTCAAAATCTCACAAGATCTATATGATTACTAGTCTAAATCCACTAAGTCAAATCCATTGCCACTTAGTCTCTTAACTCAAAATATGATCCATCACTTTTCAAATGAAGAATGCATAATACTAAAGTTACTTAAAACTTGCAATTGTTATTTCTTCAAACATTTTCTTTCTTTTTTTCTTGAAAACAAGGAACAAAAACCAAAGTAGAAACCAGAATATTTTTCTTTTTCTCATTTTAAAACAAAAAGCAAAAACCAAGAGTAAGAACAAAATCTCTCCCCCACAATTAAATATTGCATTGTCCTCAATGCAAAAGATAGATCTAACAAATAAGAACATTCAATGCAAGTAAAAGAAGAAGGAAGTAATACGACCTGACTATCAAAAGATTGAAGACCTAATTGAAGCGGCATATATGGATTTGATAGAGCTCAATATTTATATATTTTTATTAATTAATCTTAGGCTTTTGTGGGACTTAATTGAATATTTTGGGCATAATCAAGTGTTAATGTGAGATTTTAGTGAAAGAATAATTTGGGAATTAAAGTGGTTAAATTGTTATATTTTTAATTAACATTTGTTATTCCTATTATTCTTTAATTATGAGCAAAAGATATTACCTTAGTGAATCTAATTTTATAGGTGATGATGTGGCACAACTTGAGTGATTAAGATCAAAGATGTCACTTTGG
Source organism: Inga laurina (assembly GCA_963855925.1). Lineage (NCBI taxonomy): Eukaryota > Viridiplantae > Streptophyta > Magnoliopsida > Fabales > Fabaceae > Inga > Inga laurina. The sequence continues at coordinate 37,602,809 of OY979705.1, forward strand.
AGCTTATTGAAGGATAATAGTGGAACATCACAAGTACAAAATCTATTTTCATATTTTCTCTAAAAGGAGATTAAATGAGTAAGGGCCTTGTTTGGTGGTTATAATTTTGTACCTATCATAAAACATATTTTCACTACTTCATCCAAACAAGGCACAACTTACCTATTTAACCTAGAGAGAATTGAAGAAAGATTAAAGTGGGGAGCATTGTTGAAAGGAGCGGCGACTGAAAAGAAATGAGAAGGGAGCATGAATTAATAATTGAAGATGGAAAGCAATTGGACCAAATTAGTAAAAGCTGTTGAACCGATGGGAATTGACAGCAACAAGAAGCAGACCGAATTGAAGTAAAGAGAAGAGATGAGCCAAAATTGTTGACCCATAGGTTTTGAAGAAGCAAGCAAGAGAATAAGGGAATAGAGCCGAAATGAATTAAAAAAAAGGGGGATGGACCGATTTGGATGGAAATGAATTGAAGAAGAGATGATAAGGCAAGTGGAGGCAGCTGATTGGAGAATACAAGAAAGGAACCAAAATGAATTTGTACGGGCCGGACCGAAGGAGAATTAAGAAACGGAAATGAAGAAAGGAAAGGCTGAACCTAATTGAAGGGAAAAAGTAAGTAGCTGAATTTGTTGACCAAGTGAAAGGAGAATAAAGAATACAAAAGGGAGGAGAGCATGAATGAAAAAAGGGGGAGAGGATGGAATAAGAAAGGGGCAGCGACTGTGTGTGTGAAAGGGTTACAGCTGGTGTGAAAGGAGACGTGGCTGTGCATGAAAGAAGAAGGATCAAATGAAATACCAAGAGGAGGCGAGAGTGCAGACTAGAGAGCTAATCGGTCTCTTAATTCCCATGGTTAATTTCTCTTTCATTCTTCAATCTTCCTCTTCCTCCATGAGTAACTAAAGTGTTGGTGATTTCCTTGAGTTGGGTAATGGTTTGAGCTTCTAAACTTCAATGGAATTCCTTTAAGCTCTCTTTTTAGTTCATGATTATGTAGCTTGGTTAAGTATGTAATTGTGATCTAGGTTGTTCTATGCCAAGTGAAAAAACTTGGTGGTTGAGCTAGGAGTTGATTAATTAAGCTTTGTATGATTCATATTAGGAGTAGGTTGAATTGTTTATTCCAACTTGGTTAAGTGGATTTAAATGATTAAACTGAATATTTTGAATTATTGTAATGGTAATTACAATTTAGAATTAAAAGTTGATTATTCATCTCCTTGAGTCTGAATTATTAGGTGGTATTCATTTAATTGCTTTGGTTGAATGAATTAAATGATTATTGCAAGTATGGAGCTAGTAGTAGCTTAGTTCCATCCTTTTGGCTCATTATGGAATTCAAATCATTAGCAAGTAAGGAAGACTAAAACCTCAACTCAAGGGAATCCCATTTTTTCATTATAGTAGTTAATTGAATCTATCTTGTTGTTAGTGTTAATTTCAATTCCTTTTGCTTCTTTGTTTTGAAAACCGAAAAATACAAAAATATTGATTTAGCTTAGTTTACTTCATCAGTTTACAAATGCAATTTCTAAAAAAAAATGATTTCTCATAACTTTAAGGTTTTTTATCACTTTACTACTTAGGAACTTGGAAATTAATCTCCTCACAAGAACGACCTAGGTTGAGCTACTATGCTACATTTCTAACCTAGTTTTATTTTGTGAACTCACACGACATGGGTTCATCAAATTGGCGCCGTTGCTGGGGAGGATGATTGCCAAGGTTTTAAGTAGTTAAGTTTTCTTTTCTATTGTCATAGTGTGTCTTAGTTTGGTAGGAAGTATGTAGTACTCATTTGAATTTTAGCGAAATTCTGAATTTTGATTAGCACCGTCTTGCTGGAACTGAAATATTTGGGCCTAGAAAATTTTGAAATTTGATAGGTTAACGTTTTTCAGCATTCCAAACAAGACTAATAGCTAAATCTATTAGGTCTACTAGATTTTAGCCAAATTCGAAGGTTTGCTATACTTTTCTGAATTTTCTTTCTTTTTTGGTATTTTTCTAAGTTTTTGATTTAGTTTGTTCTTAGGGTTTTCTTTGATTTTTCTTGGTTGCTAGTGTGTTTTTGAGTTTGTCGTAGTTAGTTATTAGTTGTTGAAGTGTTTGGTAGTGGTTTAGGTTAATTTTCATTTTCAAAGTTGTTTTGCATTCCATTTGCAATAAAAAAACAAAAAAAAAAAGAATTTTACATTTTGTTGCTTTGCTATCATGTTCTTAGTGGCCATTATGTGATTCATTATTGTTTTGTGGTGAGCAACTTTGCATTCTTCATCCTTGGAAATTTGTTGGTTGCAACTTGAGATTTCAGATAGCTATCACATTCTGTAAGTTGTGCTTCCAGTGACTCTACTTATATACTTGCAGTTTGAGGTACTACTTCATTGCTATACCAACTTGTTCCCCTAAAAGGTGAAGTCTTACCTTGCAACTCCTATTTGCCTCTTGTCAAATTGTGTTGCACTTGTCTTGTTATTGTTGAAACCGGTTTTACTCTTTAGACACTTGAATTTTGTTGGTTGTGGTTAACTCTTTTGTTTGTCAAGGATTAGTTAACTTGGTTTCCTACAAGTTGCTAATTTTTGCTATATACAACCCTTCTTCAATTGACAAATCTAAAATTGTGTGTCTATAGAAGTTGACAAATCTAATGGGAGTTGACAAATCTAAAATTGAAGTAATTTGACCAATTACTTTGCTATAATTTGTGTGTCTATATGAGTCTTCTTACTATGCATGACTAGATCTCAAAAAACTGAACTTGTGCCTTTAGATAAAGATATTAACAAGACAATTAGGTTACTTAAGAAAGGTAAGAAAGCTGAATCATCTAGTGTAGGGCTTGGACAAGTCATTGACACTGAAGTTGTGGCACATACCTGTGATAATTCTTCTCATATTGGCTCTTCGTTCATTATAGATCACCATCTTGCCATGGATCCAATTCCTCCTCCAGAAGACGTACCTCTACCTATTGGGGAGCGTAGAACTATCAAAGATCTTACCTCTTCTAGTGATATTGTTGATCCTTTCCTCTCATGTCCTGAATTTAATATTAATTTTGAGTTGAAAGGTCCATTTTTTATTCACTTACCAAAATTTCATGGTTTACCTGCAGAAGACCCAAACAGGCACTTGAGGAATATGTACATTGTATGAAACTCCATGAAACCAATGGGAGTTGATCTAAATGAGATGTGCCAAAAAGTCTTTCATTTTACACTAGAAAACAAAGCTAAGGAGTGGTTCTTGATGCTACCTCACCACAATCCTAATGCTTTAGCCTCTTGGGACACCTTGAAGAATGCCTTTTTGGAAAGATACTTCCCTTCTTCAAAGATAATATCTCTCACTAAGGAAATCTTCAGTGATAAACAAGGCCTCCATGAATCTTTTTATGAGTATTGGTGTCGATTTCAAGAACTCCTAGCCAAGTGTCCACATCACCAAATCCCAAAAGCTCGATTGGTGCAATATTTTCATAGTGGGTTGCTTCCTCAAGATAGGAAGATTTTGGATTCATCTTATGGAGGCACTATTCAATTGCTTACACCTGAAGAAGCTTGGGCTTTAATTGAGAAGATAGCTGGTAATGATAAACAATTTGAAGGGTTGGATGCTAGACAAATCCATGAGGTCTCACATGCTTCAAGATCTTCAAAGAGGTATGATAATTTGTCATCCCAAATGACAGATATGAGAATTGACCTCAATAAGCTCATGGCCCATCTAAACAATGTGAACATTTATGGGTCACATTCTCAAGCTCTAGTGGCTCCTAGCTGTGACATATGTAGCTCTCACATGCATATCGCTCCTAATTGCCCACACCAACTTGGGGAGGTCTCGGCTGTTTTTTAAGGGAGACAAGGACAAAATCAAAGGCCTTAGAATCCCTACTCTAATACATACAATGAGGGTTTGAGTCCCATCCCAACTTTGGTTAGAGGAACCACAATCAATTTCAAGGGAGTTCTTCAAATCAAGCTCCAACTCAAGGACCTTCAAACCAATCTAATCTCCAACAAACAGTGGTTGCTACACCTAAATCCCATGCTACTAAAGATGACATATATCTCAACTTCCCAAGTGTAAGAACAATGTGTCATCTTCAATGGGTAACTTAGGCTCGAGATTTGATGAAGAGAGAGCTCAAACCAATTCTAAATTTTCTAACATTGGGACTAAGTTTGATACATTCTTTAACAAGTTGGAGTTGTTGGATTCTAAGAATGCTAACCTTACTTCATTTGTCACTCAAATGTCTGATAGCCTCAATGAGCAACAAGCTAAAAGTGGACAAGGGTTGCCTTCCAACACTGTGATAAACAATAAGGATGTACATGCTATCTACTTGAGGAGTGGTAAACAAGTGGGTAAACAAGTCCGATTTGAAGAAAATGTTGAGAGTTTCAAATCTGGAATGCATTCTAGTGATAGGCACAATGAAGAAGTTGAGGTTCCATTGCAATCACAAGTGGAAGATATTGATGGTAGTGATGATTCTGATCATAGCACTCACCTTGCTATTGGAAAATCTGAGAGTATGGTAGAACAGAAGCTTCTACAAAGGCATTCTTCTCCAAATTCAAATATGGATTGCAAGCAAGGAGCGTCAACTTCAACAAATACTAAGGTACTTGACCCTTCAACTTCTTCTTCTTCAAGCAAAGGGGAAGGTAAAAAGGTAAATCTCTCTGAAATTCCATTTCCTAATTCATATGTGCTTAGCAAAAAGGTTTCAAATGAAAAGAAATTTCTTGATATGATGGATATTTTCAGTAAGATTGAAGTTAATTTGCCTTTGCTTGATGTGTTGAAAGGAATGCCTGCTTGTGCTAAATTCTTGAAAGATTTGTGTACCCAAAAGTGTAGGTGTAAACCCAATGAGTGTGTTCAGTTGAGTCCTAGTGTGTCTCCTATGTTTAAACCCCATCTTCCAATTAAGTGTAAAGACATTGGCTCATTCACTGTTCCATACACTATAGGTACCATGCCTTTTAGTAATGCTCTTCTTGATCTAGGAGCTGCTATAAATGTCATGCCCTACTTTATTTACACCTCTCTTGGCCTCACAAACATCAAATCTACTAGTGTCATCCTACAACTAGCTGATCGCACCACTAGGAAACCTCATGGCTTATTGGAAGACATCTTAGTCAAGGTCAAAGACTTAGTGTTTCTTGCTGATTTTTATGTCCTAGACATGTCTATTGAGGTTTCAGTTGAGGAACCATTGATTTTGGGTAGGCCTTTCATGCGCACAGCTAATGCTATCATTAGCATGAAGGATGGGTACATAACTATGGAAGGAGGTGATCATGTTATTCGGTTCAATGTTTATGAAGCTATGAATCACCCATTTGAGGACTACTCCCTTCTTGACTTGAATGTGATTGATTTGGCCTTGGAAGAGGCAATTGATGAGTTTGCTTTCTCATTGTGTGTGAAAAATGATTGTTATGATGATGTATGTGCTACCATTGGTTCAAATTCTTCTCCCTCTATTGATTGTGATGATGATGTGTGTAGTATTGATTGCATGTCAATTGATAGCTCACTTTCCACTTCCAATCCTATTATTTTTTATTTTTCTAACTTTGGTAGTACTATATCTTCATTTGATAGTTATCATGGTGTTGGGAAAGAATTATTGTGTAGCTTTGCAGAATTTGAGAATATTAGTGAAGTGGATTCCACTTTCGGAAGTGAAGCAACATCCATTACCACTGAATTTGTTCCTATAGACACAAATGGAGTCATTGTTGAAGATGAGGAAAGAAATCAATGTGCTACTGATGGCATGACTACAATTCATGGGTTTAAGCTTCACATTCCTCCATCTTACAAGTTTCAGACTTCTCCGAACCTCAAGGATGATTGTGTGGGTAACATCACTTCTTTCCAATTATTGAAATACTTACATTCTCCTTTTGGTGATGAACTTAGAAGGTCAAAAGTCATAAATTTCTTTGCTGAGAATTTTGGAAACAATGGACAACCACATGTCAAGACTGTAACAGGGGAGAAACTTGTTAGAGCAAGCGTTTCACCCAAGAGGGGGGTGAATTGGGTGATCTTAAAAATTTCGTTGCAAATATAAAATTTGACGTTGAAATTAAAACATAAAAGAGTAAGGAGAAATATCACCGAAGTGTACACCGGGAGTTATACTGGTTCGGCCACAACCACTTTGACCTATGTCCAGTCCTCAGAGCTTCTCTGAGAGTTTCACTATATCTTCCAAGATTCAGTGGGTTCTTGGCACCTCAGTACAAGCAAGTTCCTATACCTGGACACTCGCTCCCCCTTACAAGTTGTAATTCAATCCCAACTCAAGGTTCCACAACCTTAAGTTACCTCAATAACAAATATTGAGTTTGAATGAAATATCTCTCTTCACAGAGTAAATAAGAATCACTGAAGCATAGAAACACAAGTATAATGAAAACAGAGTAATGAACTTGATGATACGTTCGTAAGTGTGTTCTTGTGTAGTTCTCTGTTCAGATGTTCACATATATATAGATACATTGGTAATGATTGCTGGAACGTATTTCTTCATGTCCGTTGGAGCGTGCGCAGCCATTATTGACTTTTCCAGTTTTTGAAAAACATACGTTGTGGTAGGTGACGGTCGGTGACATTTGAACGTTTCATTTGACTTCCACTACTTGATATGATTTCTTCATTGTTCATCTGTAAATAGGCTAAGAATACTAACACAATGAAAGATTAATCATATAGAAAACAAAATATTCAATGTTTGAAAGGTTTCTGGATTTCTGGGTTTGCTTACTCGAGTAGCTACTCGAGTATCATATGAAGTTTACTCAAGTACCTAATCGAGTAACATCGAGAAATCTTTGTCAAACTGCAAGTCAATCAATAAATACAAGATTACTCGGGTAGTGCATGGAGTAAACTAAATTTCAAACCTTTGTAAATAGTTATTTACTCGGGTACCTACTCGAGTAATACACTCACAACTTTATGAGTTACTCGGGAACCAACTCGAGTAAACCTTTATAAAAACTTTTGGTTACTCGATGCTTTACTCCAGTAATGTTGCAGGATTTAGATGCCGAGAGCACTTACCTCATTACTCGGGTACGGACTCGAGTAATGAATTCATTTTTGCATAGGTTTTTCGGGTACCACCTCGAGTAACTGTACTTACTGTGCTTGACTTACCCGGGTAATGACTTGAGGTTTCCCTTGAAGTTATCTCTTCATACTCGAGTACCTACTCGAGGAATCCACTTAAAATAGATTATTGAATACTTGCTTATCAGAGTAAGGACTCGAGGAAATTAGTTAAAAATATATCAAGTTACTCGGATACCACCTTCAAGTTTTTCACTTACTTTAGTGCGTTACTCGAGTACCTACTCGAGTAATGTTGCAGTGGTACAAAATGCCGAGAGCATCATTTTTTAAAAACAGAGTTACTCGAGGAACTCCTCAAGTATCTTTGGCAACCTGATGGAAACTGGAAGTTTTTCACATGGTTACTCGAGTAGCGCCTCGAGTAACATTGGCAGGCCGAGAGCAACTTAAAAATACTTACACTATTACTCGAGTAGCGCCTGGAGTAACGGTGGCAGGTTACTGGAAGTTGTCTCTGATTACTTCAAGTTTTGTCTCATTACTCGAGTAACGCCTCGAGTAATGCCTTAGAAAAACCTTCTCCTGATCAAGTTCCTCAGCATTTTCTCTTGGCCTTTCTTCATTACTTCAATGCTTACTTCAAGTGATACTTGTTCCTGTCATTACTTTGTTCAAACTTAATTATTAATCATTTCCTTTTCAAACCATTCTTTTGTTATCATCAAAACATGAGATCTAACAAAACTCAGTTCTAATCAATTACTACACTGTTGCATACCATTTCATGATGCTACCTCTCATATATTTCACACTTTAAATGATGTAGGTAGTAGTCCAAGTTGCTTTGTGAATGAGCCACAATCTTAATCCACATCTAAACGAGGGGGACATACTTCCAATCCAACAATTATTGGGGATTCTCATAAGAAAGGGAAGTTTCTTGGTGCACTTAAGTTGAAAGAAATTTTACCTTGTGCAACCCCCTGAACTTGATTTGAAACCCCTTCCCCCTAACTTGAAGTATGCTTTTCTTACTGAACATGATCAATTACCTGTCATTATCTCTAGTTTCTTAAGTACATATGAGGAGTTGAGTTTACTCCATGTGTTGAAGAAACACAAAAGGGCAATAGGGTGGACTTTAGGTGACATTCCAGGTATTAACCCAACTGTATGCACCCACAAAATGCTTTTGAATGAGGGTTCTAAACCTATGAGACAGCCCCAACATAGACTCAACCCTCTCATCTTAGATGTAGTTAAGAGGAGGTCACCAAACTCTTGAGTGTAGGGATCATATATCCTATTTCAGATAGCGAATGGGTCAGTCCGGTCCAAGTTGTTCCAAAAAAGAGTGGAATAACAGTTGTGCGAAATGAAAAGAACAAACTCATTCCAACAAGAGTCCAAAACTCTTGGAGAGTTTGTATAGACTTTAGAAAGTTGAATGAAACAACTAGAAAGGACCACTTTCCCCTCCCCTTTATAGATAAGATGCTAGAAAGATTGGTATGCAAATCTCATTATTGTTTCCTTGATGGTTTTCTGGTTATTTTCAAGTTCTTATTGCACCAAAGGATCAGGTGAAGACAACATTTACTTGTCCATTTGGGACATTTGCATACCGAAGGATGCCTTTTGGGTTATGCAACGCTCCTGGGACATTTCAATGATGCATGCTTTCCATTTTTAGTGACTTACTTGAACAAGGTATTGAGGTATTTATGGATGATTTTTCTATATATGGGAATTATTTTGAAGAATGTTTCCTGAATTTGGAGAGAGCATTAGAAAAGTGTGTGCAAAAGAACCTTGTGCTAAATTTTGAGAAATGCCACTTTATGGTAGATCAAGGAATAGTTTTAGACCACTTGATAAGTAAGAGGGGTATAGAAGTTGACAAATCTAAAATTGAAGTAATTTCATCTCTTCCTTATCCCTCTAACTTAAGAGAACTTAGATCTTTCTTGGGGTATGCTGGGTTTTATAGAAGATTCATTAAGGATTTTAGTAAAATAGCTTATCCCCTATCTAAACTTCTCCAAAAGGATGTGGATTTCATCTTTGATGATGCATGCAAGTTGGCTTTTGATGAAATTAAGTCTAGACTCTCCATCTATACTCATTACTCCTAATTAGGATCTTGATTTTGAGCTTTGTTGTGATGCTTCCAATACTGCTGTTGGTGTAGTTCTAGGTCAGAAAATTGGTAAGACCTCTTGTGTTATTTCTTATGCTTCTAAAACATTGGATAAGGCTCAAATCAATTACACTACCACTGAGAAAGAGCTCTTTTCCATTGTTTTTACACTTGAGAAGTTTAGGTCTTATCTAGTGAATTCTAAAGTGATTATCTATTCTAATCATTCTGCTGTCAAGTTCTTATCTAGGAAGACTCATACTAAGCCTCGGTTACTAAGGTGGATGCTACTACTTCAAGAATTTAACAAAGAGTTTAGAGATAAGGCAGGTGCAGAAAATCTTGTTGCTGACCATCTAAGCCGCTTGCCCCTTGCTACATAAGGAGTAGTTGATGCTGAAGTTACTTGTGATGATTTTCCTGATGCCCATCTCCTTGCTATTACACTTCATGACCCATGGTTTGCTCATATTGTGAATTATCTTGCTGCTAGAGTATTACCTGATTCTTTGCTCATTTTCAGAAACAGAAGCTGAAACATGAATCTCAATACTATTTGTGGGATCCTCCTTACTTGTGGCGGCATTGTAGTGATCAAGTCATTAGTAGATGTGTGCCGGTTGATGAAATTTCTTCTGTTATAACATTTTGTCATTCTTTGTTATGTGGTGGTCACTTTGGGGCAAAAAGAATTGCTAGGAAAATCTTAGATTGTGGTTTATATTAGCCTAGCCTCTTTAAGGATTGTTATGCTTTTTGTAAAACTTGTGATGCATGCCAGCGTTTTGGGGGTTTATCTAGAAAGCATGAAATGCCGCAACGACCCATATTGTTTTGTCAAGTTTTTTATGTTTGGGCCATTGATTTTATGGGTCCATTTCCTGTATCTCATGGATATTTGTACATTTTGTTGGCTGTTGATTACCTTACAAGGTGGATTGAGGTCATTCCTATAAGGAAGGATAATGCCTCTACTATTATTAAATTCCTACGTACTCATATCTTTTGTAGGTTTGGAGTGCCTAGAGCAATTATGAGTGATCGTGGCTCACATTTTTGCAACAAATTGATGGCACTACTACAAAATATACTTATAACTACCCTAAAGGACTTCCCTTTTTGAAAAAGGGACGCCCAAAATATTGGGCGGTGGCATATGTGTAATTATAGATCAAAATTGAAAAGGTTAGCTCGTCAAATAAAATTAAATCTCGCACCTGAATGTGTTTTAGACGTCCCCATCTTCATTGGGGACGTGTAAAGACTGTTTTAGACGTCCCCAATGAAAATGGGGACGTCTAAAGACCCCCAGAAAATCATATAAAGAAAAAAAAGAACACACATAAGACGTCCCCAGATGGCCTGGGGACGTCTAAAGCTTCACATTAGACGTCCCCAGACCAGCTGGCGATGTCTAAAGCTTACATTAGACGTCCCCAGCTGGTCTGGGGACGTCTAAAGGGTCCCTTTAGACGTCCCCAGCTGGCTGGGGACGTCTTAAGCTAGCTCACATGCACTGGTCGACATGACCAGTGCATGTTCAGTGTCAAAATTCTTACTTGCTTTATTACTTTACTCTTTCACTCTCCCATCTTCATCACTTCCGTCTCCTCTCCCCTGGGCTGTGCTTCTTGTTTTTTTTCTTGTTTCTCCAAATCAAATACGGCTATTTCTCCTCTCCCCTGTTTCTTCTTGGTCCTTCTTAGCCTCTATTTCATCCAGAGCGTTGCTAGTCGCCGTCTTTGCTCTGCTGGGTCTGCACTGTTCTCTCTCATTCTCTCCACCGTCGGCCTCCTCTTACCACCGTGGGTCATCTGCCTCTAAAGTTGCAGCAACAGGTTAGCTAAAACTAAACTTGTGAATGATTAGCAAAATGCATTTGATTCTCTACTGGAATTTAAGTGTGGTTTGTGCTTGAGCTTTATCTTTGCTATTTTGCTGAATTTAAGACGTACCACATCAAGTTTTAATCTTTTTCTTTTTTGCATTGTGATTGAGATCTTTATTTACCAAAATATATCAAGTTGTGATTGGCTCATAACAGAAATATCAGCTTTAAATGGAGGAAATAACTATAAACAAAAAGGTCTGCCCAACATATAATAAGCATGCGTTTATCTTGACATGTTCAATAGTTTTTTTTTCATTATTTAAAATGGATTAGGATCAACATCAATAATGAACCACCATTAATTTTAAATCTGTTTGAGCAAGAAGGAAAATCTAGTTCAATTTAAAATCATAACAAGACAGTCAAAATTGAATTGTGTACGTAACTTTTACCTATTTACTGTGTCAAGTGCCTGACTTACAGAACAAAATCCACTTTTTACTAAAACGGATAGCCACATTGTATGAAGGCGCAAAAACAGAATTGTGTATGTTACTTGTCTTCACAACAAGGTGATGATTGCAATTTAAATTGCGATTTAAATTTTTTTGGTTGATTTGAAGATTGAAGAATCATTATCTGATTGTTTTAAATAATTAATTTGATTTGAAACAAATTTGCATTTGCAATCTTAATTTTTTTTTAATTTGATTTGATTTGAATAATATACTAATATTTTGTACTTATTGAATTATTTGAAATACAATTTTCAAGATGATGTTGTGTTTCAAATTTGGTGATGATTTTGTTTGCTTTTTATTAAAAGAAGTCCTCATCTCTCAGTTGATTTCAAGTTAAATGATTATTGCAAGTATAGAGCTAGTGGTAGCTTAGTTCCATCCTTTTGGCTCATTATGGAATTCAATTCATTAGCAAGCAAGGAAGACTAAAATCTCAACTCAAGGGAATCCCATTTTGTCATTATATTAGTTAATTGAATCTATCATATTGTTAGTGTTAATTTCAATTCCTTTTGTTTCTTTGTTTTAAAAACCGAAAAATACAAAAATATTGATTTAGCTTAGTTTACTTCATTAGTTTACAAATGCAATTTCTCAAAAAGAAATGATTTCTCATAACTTTAAGGTTTTTTTATCACTTTACTACTTAGGAACTTGGAAATTAATCTCCTCACAAGAATGACCTAGGTTGAGCTACTACGCTACATTTTCTGACCTAGTTTTATTTTGTGAACTCACACGACATGGGTTCATCAGGCTTCTCTCCTTTGTCTGGTTGTAAGTCATATGAAAGCACTAGTGGTGTTCGCTTCTATTGTTCAGCAAATGTCTCCCTCTTTAAGATCCTCAGATAACACTTCAACTCAAGTATAGAAGGTGTCTGGATGGGAGGAAGCAATCCATGTACCTACACAAAATCATGCCACCGAGCAGTACCTTGTCCTATATGGATATGCTTAATAAAAAGGGACCTACCAAGAATAAGGGAAGATTCCAAGAGAAATTGATCAACAGAAAGTGTTGGAATTTCCAAATATTTTCAACAACCCACAAAATCAATACGACTCTCCTCAGTAAGAGTCAAGTTCTTTAAGGGATGAATGAAGTAGTCACTTAAAATTGTCTCACCATACTGTTTCAAATCTAATCAAGACAAATTCCACATGTGACACATCATGATGCATTATGCTCTTACTATCTAAATGCATATCCAAATTAAGGCTTCCCCCACACTTATCCTTAATAGCATCCCCACTAACAACGGTTATGTCAAGATCATTATTAGTATGAATAACATCAATAGAGATACTATTTTCCATCATTCAAAGAAACATCATGATTAGTGTTAAGTAGGGTATCTTTAAAATCAATAGTGTTCGGGGATTCAACAATAATCTCTTCATCAACTTCATCATCAAAATCAATAGAATTGATAGGACTAGAAGCATAGGAAGAAGCATAATGCATGAATCATACGATTCAACATGATTTAAATCAATGGAACAAGTCAATTCAGAAACCACTTTAGTGCATGCATATTCAGTTAATGTATCAATTATCCCATCATTTGAAGTGGTAGAATAAAAAGGGCATAAATCATTAGAAGGTGAAAGTATATTACCACCTGGAGATTCACTCTAAACTTCTAATTCTTAATTCTGTAAATTGCTAATTGCATTTGACAACTCCTCAATTTGAGTATGTAGAGCTTGAATTTGTTTTCTATGCTCCATTTCCCCTTCTTGAAATTTGTCCAAAAAGATTTTCATCATAACATCCATCTTGTTATATAACCTTGAGTCCTCATCATGAATTGGTACAATTTGATTGACATATCCAAGATTTGAGTGAACATACCATCCAAGAATATATGCACTTGAATATGGATCATCTATCTGCTCAACATCATAGTCATAATGACAAGACATATAAGTGTTTGAAAAATTTCCATAAGGTGAAGCATTTCAAGCCATAATAGGATCAAGTTAATTTTTTTAAAAAAAAAAGAAACAGAATTGAGTCAGGCAATAAACAACTACCTAAGAAATCACCTACAGACTTAAATATTGAGACACACCATTGCTCCCCGGTAGCGGCGCCCAAATTGATGTGTGCTTCTGTCGCTAAAGCAATCAATTAATAACTAAGACAACCTACTAATGCAATATAGTAGCAACCTAGGTCATTCTCCCAAGGAACAATCTATGGGTTTTCTTTAGAATTGTATTTAGGTGATAAATAGTCCAATAGAATGAACCTAAACTAAAATGCAAGACTCCACTGCCTAAATGCAAATTACTCTAAAACCTATGTGAGAATGAAAATAACCTAAATAATGAAAATACAATTTTTGAGGCTTTTTCTTATGAGAAGAAAATTAAGATCCTAAGGAAAATAAATAAACAAATATCTAAGAAAATCAAATAAGAAAAGGTAAAGAAGGCCTACTACAAGTATGGTAAAGGGAACAACTTAGGATTTATATGGATTTTGCCTTCTTAGCCATTCAATTTATTAGACCAAAGGGAGGTTGATGAAAAATTGGAATTAATAAACTTAATCACCTAATTGAGACATCGGAAACCCTCAAGCTCAATAACACTTATTTCACTAGAAAACTCATAATGAAATAAGTGGTGGCTAATTAAATTCATTATAAACCAATTACAATAGTTTAAGATAGTTTTGGAAATTATGTTCACAATTGCCTAATTAAACAATCTGACAATTAATCACCCTAATTAAACAATCAAGAGATTAAACCCAAATTGACAATTAAATTAATAATGAAAACTCGATTAATAATCTAATTGACAACCAAAGGGTTTGCAAACAAAAATCCCAACAATCATTTAAGAACAAATCAAATCCAAGATATCAATTCAATCCAAATCAATGATATGTCTATAATCTAAAACTAGATTGTTCTCAATTATTATAACTCAAAATCATTTAAAACTAAATAATCCCAAATCTTGAATTAAAAAGATAAAAGAAAAGACACTCCCTGGTGGTCTTCAAGTGTAAGTTCCTAGGCTCTAGCTTCCTCCATGCTTGTCCCAAGTTGCCTCCCAAAAGAGTTAATCTTCCATGATATTTGTCATCCCTCCAAACTCCTTCCCATACATATATGATGAATGATGAGATTGGTGTAGAGGATGATGGAGAATTGACGATAGTGGTGGCCCTTATGTGTGAGTTGGTGGGTGGTACACACATTGTACCTGTGCGTGAGTGAATTGAAGAAAAGGGCGAGGGATATATTGTTGAGGTGAATGGTGCTGAAAAAGTAAGAGAGCTTGTGTCCTTCCTTGTTCCCACCTCCGACCTCCGCGTGCGTGAGTTAGTGAGTCCTCTTATGTTGTGGCAGCTAGGTTAATTGAGAGAGAGGATGAGAGGGTTTATGGGTACCAATTTGAGCCCATTAAAATTTAAACCCAATAAAATTCCACCATTAGACTCTCTTTTAGCCCTCAAGAAATTTCTACACCATAGGATCTTCAAATCTACTTTTCCTTACCCTGCAAGAATCAAATAAAATCGTGATCTATCATATATTTGAAAATATTATCCGATTACAAGATAGTAATCAAAATATTAACAATTTAAACTCAATAATCTCATAATCAATTCAGATTTATATTATTTCCTAAAATTGGCTAACTATCCAAATAATATCTAATAAATCCAAATTAGCCGAAAATAATCCCAAAAATAAATGAATAAGGTGGGATAAAATATATTAAATTTAGGTTTATCAGGGGAAGTGTTTGTTGTGAAATTGGAACCATTGGGAACAAAGGTGAAAAAACTGAAATTATGTCCATTGAAATTCTTTGCTAGGCAGTTGGTTGAACTTGGGTTTGGAATCGGAAATTGGTGTCTAAAAATTCTGAAACTTTTTAGTCTTAAAGTTCACATGGCTTGCTTCAAAATAGACATGTAATTCATGTCATTTCATTTTGTGAGCTAGAAGTTATGATTTTCCAAACTTTGGGATTAAAACTGGAATATGTTTTGGAGCAGTGTTAGATTTTGTGTAATTTTGTGGTGATTTTTGATAATGTTTCATTTTTTTTTTTGTGTAGAGGACTTAAATATCTTTCAATAGGCCTTGGGATCACCTTATTTTGAATTTTTAGGAATTAGTTATGAATTTCTGAAATTTCTTTGGCTACAGCACAACTTTCTGGGCAGTCGTTGGCCACAGCCAGAGAATATTGGTTGCAGCCAAAACGTTTCTGTGTTGTTTTTGGCCACAGCTAAAGATTCCTTGGCTACAGCCAACCCCTATTTTCAGCACTTTGTGATTTTGAAAAGTTGTTTCTAACCTAGTACTGCCCAATCCCTTTAAGTATATGTTTAGGCTTTAAGTAGCCACCTAAAGATCATGAATAATAACCATCTTAAGCATTTGAAAGTTAAGGAATTGGAAAAGGGATTAACCCTATGTCCTTTCTTGGTTATAGGGTTTGATGTTCGCCCTGATCGTGAGTAGCCTGTGCCGGAGCATACATGGAAAGAACAAGGGTAGGGAACTTACCTCTCTTGCATGTATTTGATATTTGTGTTGGTGTATTGATGCATGTTATTGCTTTGCTTGATTATCTCAAACATATATGAATGATTGAAGCTCTATTTCTGTTTATGCTATGGCCATAAGTATGTTGTTTGAAACATTGAGCTTGCAGATATGTCATTGTGTGAGTATGAATTATGTAATGCAAGCATGTTATGCATTAAACACTTATCTTGCATGCATATTGGTATTGTTTTCCTACTGAGATTCTCTTGAATCTCACTCTCCCCTACCAACAATTTAGACAGGGCAAGAGGCTCGATGAGGGTACAATCAACCAGGGGCGGCGAAGACTCCTTCGGGATGTAGAGATTTGATAGTTGGTTATCAGTTATGGATTGGGATAATTGTATATGGTTGGGATGTGTATTTGGATATTTGGATGTGTATATGTTCGAATGAGTAATTGGTTATGTATTCAAGATGGATTTATGTAATCCCCTGTTTTTGAAATTGTAATGGGCGAATGTGCCTTGTAAATCCTTAGTAACGGTATGAACCCAAGATTGCCAGGATTATTATATTGTGCACTCTGATATGTTATGAAAGTGATTTATCTTTGTGAGGTAATTATATTCGAAATATGAATATGAGACCAGGTGTATTAGATTTTCAAAGTTATTTGTGAAAACTCTATCTTAAGGATGGGGAATTGAATTGAGTTTTATTTATCCGACGGTCTCATATTCATTTTAATCACGTATTTTGAATAATAATTATGAGGGGGTTACAAAATCTCAACAGCAAACAGTACCACTATACATGCAAGATATACATTCTATCACATGACAGCTTCCAAAATCATTACCAACTTTTAAAAATTTGTATCTCCCAATGTACTTGTCCAAATGACACTTATTATATGTCATTTTAAAGCTTATTATGCTCAATTTACTTCTTGAAAATTTTGTGGCCATTGGATTTCATTTGTCTAGACACAAACATGTTACAATCAGTCCGCCATAGAACAACTTCCAGATTTAATGCCCGAATTTCAAAAATCATAATTAATTCTAGAAAACTCCAAATTGACTGATTCCAAGAACATTGTAAACCTACTTATGTTTAATTTTTAAAAAATCATTTTCTAGAAATAGCAGCCACACAATTTCCAGAAATTCATCAAACCTTAACTGTTCTAGAATTGGTTCCAAAAATAGGGCCAAACTTCAAAAAAATATAGCTTTAAATCCACTAGTCCAAAAATTATGTTCTACCTATTAAAATGAAGCTCAATATGTCTACTTGCATTATGGAAAATTTCAAAGCATTTGGACCAACTTAGGCCACTCAAAAACATGAAAAAATATTACTGCCTCTAGAAAATGAATTTTGGGAGCACCAAACCCTAACTTCCAAAATTTGGCTTTTTCAACACAATCACTCAAAAATCACAACCACATGCTAGTCCACATAGCCTTTTGTATAGAATCCAATGGAGTACTTTAAAACATTAAAATCACACTCCCTCTACCTGTTTTGCCCCATGGCCGAAATGTTTCCCAAGATGAGCAAGCAACAAGTTTCAAGTTTTACTACTTAACTTCTATAGAATCATCATTGACAACATTTAACATCATTTACAAGACAAAACCACCATGAACCCTAAGATTGCCCATATAACCAAAAATTATGGGAAAAATACCCATTCCACAAATCTCAACCAAACCACATAATATATGGTTCAAAAGAAAGCTCTTACTCACCTATTGCTTCTTCTAAGCTTTGTTTCTTGATGCCAAAACTTTGGACCTTGATAAATACCTCAAAAAACCTTATCTTGAAAAACTAAAATCATAGGAATGAAGCATAGACTAAGAGGAACAATGTTTATGCAGATATTTTTGTCTAGAAATGTGAGTAGGTGGGTGAAAATCTAGAGAGAAGTTCCTTACCTTTCTTGCATTCTTGAAAATTTTATCTTGCCTTTCTCTCTCTTCCTTCTTGTTCTAGACGACCAAATGGTAGAAATGAAGGTAAATGAAGATTTTTTAATTCACTAATTGGCCCTTTAATGGTGCTGGCAAAATGGGAGGGAGGAAAGAGAAAAAAATGATGATGCCTCATTTCCTTTAGTTACTCCATCTAATTTGGTTTGGTTAAACAAACTAGATGTGCTTTGGTTGGATAAAAGAGATTATTTTCTCTTCCATTTGGCTTACTTGACCGAAAATTAAAGGGAGAGAGAAGAAGAAATGCTTTACCCAATGGTTCATGGCTTCTTGTACACAAAGAAGATTATTATCCATTGGTTACCTGCTTGAATTTTCTCGTCTTCTAATTTTCTCCTTCTTTGGCCGAAATTATTGAATTAATTAGGGGGAGCTAATTAAATTTTTGAGCTTTTTAATTACTTCACTTTTCAAGAGTAAATCCTAGCTCTTAATCTTGGGTTCCAATTTTACCCTTAAGATCAAAAGGCAAATTCCTCTTTTGCTCTTTTTAATGATAATCTTATTTGAATTGCCATTATCTTTTCTTTCTTTCTTCCAAGACGCCTTTCTTCTTCTTTTTGGATCCAAATTAGTCTTTATATCATTTTTGCTTTTAGATAAAGGAATTGGGTATTTTCCTTTAACTATGTGGAACCAAATTCAATAATTTATTTTCCCAAATTAGTCCCTAAAAGTCATTCTGTCTCTCAGATAGTTTTGGGACTTTAGTAACTGGGGCTTAGCAATCTGCTTCAGTTAGGCTTAATCTCAAGTTTCTAGTCCTAAAATTAGGATATTACATTTCTCCACCCATTCAATAAATTTTATCCTCAAAATTTGCTACACAACTTGAGACACATATCCTAGTATCACTTCTTAATTCTATTTCTCAGATCATTATTTTCTTGGCTAACTCTGTAGCCTATAAGTGACATCTGATCTGACAAGTTCAGATATTTGAGCCTTCTATCAGTTCTACTCACTGTTCAAGATTCCTGGGGTCTTAGTACAGTTTCTACGGTCACACACTACAAGTGATATCGCTACATTCTCCAAAACAAAGAGAATTGCCGCAAGCTCAAATTCAAATATGGGGAGATTCATTCTTGTGTGGCTTCAGCTATTAAGAGGCATACGCCACCATTCTGTCCCGCATTACTTCCACGGCACTAGGACGTATCCCAATCCATTCTTTCTAACATTTCTGGAGACCATACTTGCCAATTTTGTAGACCATAAGGGTTAATTATCGGATCTAGGATAATTCTCAATTGTGCACATGTCAATCTCTCCTTCAGCCATCAGAAGTTACACTCACATACATCATCCCACTTAATAACTAATTCTTTTGTATGAGCTTTGCCAATGGCGAGGCGACCTTAAAACTTTCTATACTTCTGAGAATCATACTAGACATTTGATCTATCCCTTTCTTATGTAGGCTCACCAAGCATGCAACACAATTACCTATATTCTCAACATAGATCTTAGATGGTATTCAACAACCATCATTCAACATTCTCATTCATTCAGTATGTAGGATGTAACATAGATTCAGACATAAGACCCACTAGCCCAATCCCACAGTGCTTGGTTACATATGCCTCACTGCCTCTTTGGGTCACTACCTAGTATATTCAGCCTTATGGCTTATTTCATTATGGCCTTTTGGCTCATTTTATTTCCACAGCGCTTGGGTATTCTACTGTCACAACTATGACTTGGCACAATTTGAATGTTCAACCAGCCTTAAAATATACTCTAGACACATTGGTCCAATGTCACCATAATAGGAAACAACCATAGTGCTAAGTTCACAGGTCTTACTGTCGTCTAGCAAACTAGGGCCTTTACCCTATGCAACTTACACCTTGCTTTAGTGGTTAGCCGTAGCCCCCCACCCTCATGGATTTGTTTCTCTAGAGTCTCAATCTCTTCTATCCAAAAAATGCTTCTTACCCTATCAAGCCTCTCCTTAACCCAATTCTCAAATACAAAATATGCTGCCAATCTAAGGACATAAGAGTCCATCAGGTCTTATGGCCTTAGGACATGACATCCTTATCTTTACTGAATACATATCAAGTTTAGCTACCTAGGAGCTACCTAGGACACATAGTCCACTAGGTATTTTGAATTCATTACAGGCTCCACCTTTTGCTTCTCAAACCCTTCATATACTTATATAATGTTCTTGAAGCACGCAAAACAAACCATTTAACAACAATCAATTATTTAGCATTCAGCAATCACAGGACACATGTAAGGCCTTATTAAGTCTATTTTTAAGAAAAAATATTTCCTTCAAACAATTGGATGCACATCATTCCAGAATTATCAATTATTGGACACTGCCATAGAAACTTGCCAGTTTTTCTTGGCTAACTTCAAAAATACATTACTCTTAGTGTACAAGTCTAAAAGACTTTTATGACCTATCAAATTAAAGCTTCATATGTCTACTTTTATTTTGGAAAATGTCACATTTATTGGATATCATTTGATTATCCAAAACAACTCACAACCAGACTACCACGCAGGAAAATACACTGGCAGCAAATCCAAATTGTAGAGTTTGTGTTCCAAACATAATCATATTATGTGTAACCTCCAATTGCACTATTTTGTCATTTATTGTGCTCTATAATTCACCATTTTATTCCCTTTAATGTAAAAAATTTTAGGTGAATAAAATTTGGGATGTTACAATAAACAATCCAATGGGAAATCATAGGACACACTATCCATCATCAACTATCCAAATAGCATGTGAGGTCTTATATAGCCTAGGGAATCACCCCTATTCCATAGGCACATTGGGACTTATGGCCTCAAGACTCTGCCCATCTACCACCAAATATTCAGTAGGTCTTATAACCCAAGGTAACTCCCCATATAATGTGTATTCATGGGCTTTCTGCCTCAAGCCTACCCTACTCAAGATGCCATGGGGTAACTGCCTATACATGGTGCACTCACGGGCTTTCTACCTCAAGCCTACCAGGCTCAAGATGCCCCAGGTAACTCCTGGTGCAACTTGTACATACGGCTCTTATTGCATTGGGACTAACTGTCCCATTATTCTCAAGCTTTATAACCTCTTCGGGACAATGATCAAAATCTCATGCATCATGTCACTCTTAGAATCTCATGCATCGAGTCATTGCCTGAAATCTCAAGTATGGATTGCTTAGAAGGTATTACGGCCTAAGGACACACTGGCCTAATAGTTCTTACTGCCTACCGTATATTGATAACACAAATATACTTGATGGTAATACATACATGCAGAACCATTACATAACATACAAGAGCAAGAGTTTCTTTCCTTTATATCGTCAAGCCTATTCTTCCTGAGTCTAAGACTCCCATCTTTCTTTCAACAGTAGCACTGGAGAATCTCATGGTAATTCACTAGGTCATACAGAACCCTTAGTTTACAAAGAATCTATTGGAAACACCAAATCAACCAAATTCAAATCACCTTGACTATTTCAGAACAATCATAACATGTCACACAATGGCACAATACCAAACTCAACATTGCAATCATTTACCTTCAAAGTTTCAAACCAATCCCCATAACACCAAGACACAATATGACACCATTTTTACCACAATACACTATCCAATTCATTTATTCCACAATTACACTAAAATTATGGAAAATTCCATAATTCTCAAATCTCAACCAATGACCACAAAGCTTAGGTTAAAATGCATCAAATACTCACCTCTTCTTCCTCAAGCTTGTTTCTTGATTCCTCCACTTTCAAATTTTCTCAAGCTCTCAAATAAAACCATATAGATGAAGCTCTCATCAACATGAACAACATTAAAGAAGAGTATTTGAGCATACAAGGTTATCTCTAGGGTAAAAAACTCACCTTTTCTTTTCTCTTTCCTTCCTTTACTTGGTGAAAATGGAGTCTTAGAGAGAGAAAGATGGCTGAAGATGATGATGCAGATTTTTGGTCTCTCATACTCCTTTTTGGATGAAATTAATGAGCGATGAGGGAAGAGGATTAGTGTTGACACTTTGACCATATTCCTATGGCTCAAATGTTACCAAGTGTCAAGATATTGAGCCTCCTCTCAACTCTTTCCATGCTCATGCAAACATGGAATAATTCCCTCTATAACACTTAGACAATTGTCACATTTCTTGATCTTTATGTTACTAATAAGTTCCCTCTTCAGTTGCTGACTAATTGATCGATAACTTTCCTTTTTCCCACTTCGCCCCTGACAATAGGAATTCCTACTAAATCACTACCAAACACATTTTGTCATTCTATTACACCTTACCATGCGCCCTCCCTCTAATTTAATTCAATTTAGATAGTAATCCACAATTGAACTTAAATATAAGGTTTAGGCACTAATATTATGCATTCGGATCTCAATTAAAATCACATTCTCTAAAAATGTTTTTTTATCAATAATTACAATCACTTTTGAAGTTATTAGCCCTTAATCATATTTTGGGGCATTACAATTTGGATTGTAAGGCTCCATCTAGTATTGTAGCAATGACTTTTCCAATCCTAGTATTGTATTTTTGCTCTTGAATATTTCTCTTCATCTAATGGAAGTGTCGGTGTCAAAATCTATAGGTGGAGAACCAGGGGGCTTTGGATTTGCCTTTCCCTAGAGGTGTTGTAGCCTTTGGCTTTAATCTTATAGTCATTGCCTCTTGAATAACTAGCCCCTTTGCTTTGATTGGAGGTTTTGGTGGAAATTGTTCTAACAACTTTGGGCGGGGGTGTTTTGGTGACTTTGATTTAGGAGTGGAGGATTTCTTCTATTTCTTTGATAGAGGAAGTGGTGGAGACTCAAAAGATCGACCCTGAGTAGTCTTCATCAATGCCATTTGAGAGATTAGGAATAAAGTTCTTGAAAACTCTTCTTCGGTGTCACGGCTATCTGAAGTTAGGGCAAGGGATTTAGAGAAATTTAGGAAGTTTTTGAAGATGGGAATTAGTAGGGTTTGTCGGAATTGGATAGGTAAGAAAGTATGAGAAGATTTGGCAAAGCATTAGGAGAGTCACTATAAGAGATTTGGCGAAAATGACACTGTGAATACCGATATAGCTTACTGTGCCCTACATCACTCAAGTGATCATACACAGTAATTGAAAAACTTTAGCAATTAAAACATTCCTTGCAGAAGTAATATCGTAATTACTTATGGATAATTCCTTGCTTAGTTGTAACTTATGGACTACTGAATTGAGCAGAAAGAGGATTGATTTCCCTTCTGTAAAGGATATTACTCAAGTAGTCACTGAGTGATTCTACTTGATCACTCAAGTGATCTGTCCCTTCAATTTCTGCCTTTTCATTTTCAACTATTATGCCATTTTAGTTTGAATCATTTTCAACTGTAATCAGATACTATGATACGATTTGGGGAATTGTTGACCGGTTCATGAAGTCAGCCACTTTATATCGATCAACGCTAGTTACTCTTCAGACAGACTAGCAGAAATCTATATTCGGGAGATAGTGAGACTTAATGGCACACCGAAGAATATAATTTCTGATAGAGATCTTCATTTCACTTTGAGATTCTGGAGGGCTTTACATGAAGCTTTAGATACTAAATTGAGATTCAGCATGGCTTATCATCCTAAAAAAGATGGACAGTCAGAAAGAACCATTCAAACGCTAGAAGATATGCTAAGAGCATGTGTCCTAGACTTTAAAGGGAACTAGGATTACTTTCTTTTGCTAGCTGAGTTTGCCCACAACAATAGCTATCATGCGAGCATTCAGATGGCTCCGTATGCATCATTGTATGGGAGGAAGTACCAATCACCATTGTGCTAGACAAAGCCATCTGAGAGGAGGTTGTATGGGTTTGACCTTATTGATCAAACCATAGAACATATTAGAATCATCAGGAAGAGGCTCCTTACAGCGCAAAGTCGATAGAACAGCTACGCCGATAAGAGGCATAGACCTCTAGAGTTGATGTTGGAGATCATGTGTTTTTTAGGGTGTCTTCGGTCACTAGCATTAGTAGATCCATTAAGCAAAGAAGTTGAGGCTGCGGTATATGGGTCCTTTTGAGATTCTTGCTAGAATCGGGCCTGTAGCCTATAGAGTAGCCCTACCCCCAAACTTAACCAGGCTCCATGATGTGTTCCATGTTTCTCAACTAAAGAAATGCAACTGGATCCATCGCACGTTATTGAGTATAAAGATGTCAACTTTCAAGACAATTTTACCTATATGGTAGAGCCGAAACAAATCATTGATTGAGAAGAAAGATGGCTCAGACACCAAAGCATTATGTTTGTAAAGGTGATTTGAAAGGGAAAGTCTCTAAGAGAAGCAACATGGGAAGCAGAAATTGATATGCAAAGGCGTTATCCAGAGTGTATGGCTCAAGTTATGTAACAAATTTTGACAGCGAAATTTATTATACGGGGCGAGAATTGTAATGCCCCAAAATATGATTAAGGGCTAATTACTCCAAAAGTGAATGTAATTAATGTTAAACAACCATTATAGGAGAATGCAATGTGAATTATTAGCTGAATGAGTATTAATCAGTGCCTAAACCCTGTATTTAAGCTTAATTGTGTGTCAAAGTTTAAAATGAACCACAAGAGAAAAGGAGGGCACATGGATGCGGAATTGAAGGAGGAAATGTGTTAAGTGATGGACTAAAAGGGATTTCCATAGTCAAGGGAAAAATGGGAACAAGAAAAGTTACAAGCCAATTAGCCAGTTACGAAGAGGGAACTCATTAGTAATGTAAAGATTTAGCGGTGTAACTAATTGCCAAGTGCACAAGAGAGAAGAATCATATGGTTGCATGGACATGGAGGGAGTAACAAGATTATGACAAGTGTCACCACAGAGACCATGGTGAGGGTCAAACTTCCAAATCCTTTTCCCTCTCTTCTCTCCTCTTTAAAGATGGCCAAGAGGCCATTTTGGGAGTCCAAAAGCTGACTTCATCATCATCCCTTCTCTCTCTCCAAGCTTGGACATCCATGGTTGTTGAGGAAAGAGAAAGAAGAAATTAAGGTAATCTTTCACCATTTTAGTCTAGTAGATTACCTATTAAGCCAAACTCATCTTCATTAATTTTAGACTTTCAAAAGGAGGTGTTTTGTGAGTTCAAAGGAAAGTGGTGGTGAGCAATTAAGGAACAAGCAAGGGAAAGTGAGAGAGGTGAGTAAAAGCTTCCTTTGACATATGTGTTGTGACCATTGTTTAGACTTTGAGTTTTTGGAATTTTGCCCTGATTTTCATGTATATTAGGGTTTGTGAATTGCACAGTGTTTTGTTATGGAAATGGTGTGATGTTGTCATTTGAACCATGAAATTAGTTGGAGTTATGAATGTAAAGTGTAGTAACTTTGTGGTTTTGTGTTGAAATGTGTCTCAAAATAGAACATGTAGATGGAATAAGAATTTGTGTGTTTTGATGTGTCCATTGGATTCCTTGTGAAAAGTTGTGTGGGAATAGGTTTGGTTGTGAATTTTGGAACCATTGGACAACTTAAGTAGAAAACTGGAAATTCTGGAATTTGTTAAGTTAAAATACTATGCAAGGGACCAACTTCGCATACTGTTTGAAATAGCAAATGGTGTAAAAATGTTATGAAACTTTCTAATTTTGTAGTACACATTGCAAGCTTTACAATGGTATAAAGTTTGACTCATTTTGATGTCTGTATAAGAAGTTATGTGTGATTGAAAATTAGCCAAAAAATAGGCTAGTTGTTGGCTGCAGCTAGGGGATGTTGGCTGCGGCCCAAATGTTATTGACCTGATTTTGGGTACGGCCAGTGGATCTTAGCCGCAGCTTAAATTTTTCTGACCATCAATGGGCCATAGCCAGTGGATGGCTTGGCCATAGCCAACCCCTTGAAAACTTTATTCTTAACTTTCAAAAGCTGGTCTTTGGTAAAGTCTTTCCCAACCCTTTAAGCATCTGTTTGGGCTTCTAGTAGCTACCTAAAGGTCTCAAATGATAACCAACCCTAAGTATTGTGGAGTTAAATATTGGAATAGAGAATAACTCTTTGTCCTTGATTATCGTTAATAGGATTCGACATTTGCCCTGCACGTAATAGATCAGTGCCAGAGCACGAGTGGAAAGAACAAGGTAGTGACCCTTTCTCTTATATTGTGTATAATGCATGGTATACATGTCTTCTCATAGAATTGTGATAAACGAGAATGCCATTGTGAAACATGCCGTTGTGAAATATGCTGTTGTGAATCATGTCGTTGTGATGACAGCAAAAGTTGTCATAGAAATGCCATTAGTGTGTTGCTCCTGTGTGATTTGCTTACATGCTTTGTGGTTGTACATGTTATAAGTGAATTGTTACTACTAGGATTTTTTTTAATCTCATTCTTTCCATTGACTAACCTATAACCAGGGCAAACAGTTTGAAGGAAAAGCAAGTGATGAAGGGCAGCTAGAGCTCCTTGCTGGGAGTTTTAGTTTTGGTAGTTGGTTGTCATATTTTGTTGGGATTATTTGTACATGTTGTAAATATTGAATAGTGTTGTGTAATCTCCTGTATGGGAAATTGAAAATGGGCAAACATGCCCTATAAACCCTTCACTAAATGAATGAAACCCGAGTGTTGTCAGAAATTTTTGTTACACTCTGATATGTATAAAGGAAACTAAACTTCACAAGCCAAATATATTCAAAATGTGAAAAGTTTTTGAAAACCCTGTCTGGAAGATGGGATTTTTAATAAGTTTTAAATTATCCGTTGGTCTCTAATTCAACATAATGATGCATTTCCGAACTATAATTTTGGTTATTAAGGTAGGGGTTATAGTTAAAGTGATTAGAAGTAAAAGGAATGAATCACACGATCATTGCTATGATTTTTAAAATTTATGAGATGTTGTTTGACGCATTAGCCAAGTGATCACTCGAGTAATCCCTTCCAAAACTTGTTAGAGAGCATCACTTAAGTGGTTACTTGAGTAATCTAAAGTCATTACTCAAGTGGTCACTTGAGTGATCTACTCATTCTGAACCAAAATATGGCAAATGACCTATCATTAGAAAGATCTTGCACTCTACATTCTAATGCAACAAGAATCAGCTCCAAACTAATTGTATTCTAAAAGTTATGGTCCAAATAGTAACTACTACACTAGACAACGCCTGAACTCACGAGTGTCGACTTCTAGAAGGCATACTTCTTCGAATATAACTCCAAATATGACATATAACCTATCCATAGAAATATCTTTAAGTCTAATTGGTTTCAACTCAATCGGACGTGTAGTTTTAAAGTTATGTCCAAAATATCGAACTTATTTTGGAATATAGTGGTGCTTTGTGTGTCATCTTTAAAAAATCATATCTCTTTAATATGAACTCCTTTAAGCTTGATCTTGGTGTCTATGTGATACATTGGAAGTCTAGTTTCATATGAAACAAGTTTCAGCTCAATCGGACATGTGGTTTGAGAGATATATCCAAAATACCAAACCTCTATCATATTGAATAAAAACAGAGCACAATAGAGTGCTCATCACTCGAGTAGTCACTTAAGTGATCAAGGCCATCACTCGAGTGATGCCTTCCAAAACATAGAAGAGAGCCATTACTCAAGTGATCACCTTCTGGAAGTTACATAACTTCCATATAAGTTATCTTAGCTTTGAATTGACCCATTCCAACCTCCATTTGATCATGGAAACCTCTAATATCACATCTAAGAGCTTGAATCTTGATATTCCCTTTAGATCTTGTGAGTTCTTCTTTCTTTAATCTCTTTCTTCACTATATTCCATCTTCCTCTTTCTTTGCTTAACTAATCTATAAGATATTTCACACTAAATATAGTAGTTAGTCAATATAGAAGATAAGTATATAATGCAAACTTTTTGCTCTTAATATTTGACATCATCAAAAACTAATCATATCTAACATTGATCATGTAAATTCCCTTACCTTTATTGCTTTATTTAATTATCATTTTTGTTAATCATTGTTTAATTTAAATAATCTTAATGATGATCTTGTTTTGTTTTGTTTGTCAACTTGTTAAAGATAAATCTTCCTTCTAAAAAGTGGTTCCAGTGGTGATGGTCAACTACTACTCGGTGTATAGATATATGCAACTCTGTACGTACATGCACTTCGTTTGAATTGTTATCGATGTACTCATAATTGATAGATACTACTACATAATCTATTTTAATTTGTTGGCACTTGTTGGAATTAGTTATTTTGTATATTATGATACCTCTAGCCAAAATTGGATCTGTTGGGTGTTTTTGTTAGGGGCTGAACGAAAGTGAGCCCCTAATTTTTCAAAAAAAAAAAAAATTGGTCCCACATACTTCATGGTTATTCGCTAATAACCGTCAAGTATCATTTTATATTTTATAGTTATAGACCAACAACCATCAAATACACTCCTTTTAGATGACTAAAACTAAGGGAAAATAATATACCGTTTATCATATTAATTGTTAAATATTGTACAAAATATTTCATGGTTTTTATTGAATAACCATTGAATATTGTTCACTATATTTAACAGTCATTGACTAGAAACCGTGAAATATAGTGTCCTTTAAGTAATAGTTCTTTTTAAACAATCATGAAATATATGGCCATATATTTAATGGTATACAACCGTTAAAAATAAATATTTAGCACTCAAATATTTAATGGTTGAAAACCATTAAACATAGGTAAAAATAACTGTGAAATATAGACAAATCAGTAATAGTGTTAGTTGATCATGTGATTTTGAAGATGATGAAAAATCCAACATGTGCTTTTGTGTAAAGAGTTCCAAATAATTAAGGTATGTCCTAACCCTCCTCTAAATTTATATTCCATCGACATGTGCATTGTTGACATATGCTTGAAATGAGAGAGACCAAGAAACACAAAAGTCTCACACCCATAGTGTGAAAGGTTTGCTTGTTGTGAAAAAGAAGACCAAATTCCAGTGGTGATGATCATGACCAAGCCACTTGGGTTATAGGGATTGAAGCTGCTTCAGCTACATATATAAATAAACATAAATTCAAGCATATTAAGTCATACATACATATATATATACACACGCACATAGCAAGTTCCACAGTGCACACGAAAATATGTGTTGTTTAAGTAAAATCAAACCACACATAAACTCATAAGACTCTAGAAACAAAGTTGGAAAAGGCAATGGATCGAAAAGAGAACTTTTATTTTCAAAAGCTGAATGAAGAAATTTATTTTTAAATGACAGCAATTTGCAATCATGTAGAAAAACAACACTAATTCAAATTGAAGCTATCCATATATAAGCTTTTATATATTTATAATAAGCCGCATTATTTGTTTATAATCAAAAAACAATGTGACTTCTCTTAATAATTTGTTGCTCACAAGTTATTATGAAGTTTCATTAAAAAACATATGATAAACATTCTTCATATCCTTTGCTCAATCAGTTTGATAACAATTCATTTAATTAATATTTCCATTTTCGTATATGCATATCAATAAGCTGGTGTTAGGAAAAAAGAAAGAAAATACACACACACGCATAACAACAAAGTCAAAATATATGTTAAGCAGAAAAATACATTCCTTAAATTGAGTACATCGAAGAATGGAAGGCAGGCATGCTAGAGCTGTTATTTGGTAAAGAAATATCTAGCTGTTTTCCTCAAACACAATTTCTTGGAGGGTGTTATTTGCTTGCCAAACTCGTTGTTTCTTCAAAAAAATACTCACTATATTTTATTGTGTTCCCTTCAACCCCAATCCTGAGAGAATTCATAATTAATATTCATGCATCTGCCCTAAGAAATTTTCACACTTAAGTATTGATATAAAGGATTTGATATAAATTCATTAAAAGAATTTTATCAATAGGTCAATCATCTCAATGCTCATCTTACATATCTCGATACACAATATCTATACGCTTCTTTTGATTGGGTTCTTTTTATTTGCACGCAATGAAGCTAAAATACAAAGTAGGATTTGTTTATGTAACAATTAAAATGAAGATGGTGTTCGTTAAATCCCCTGTAATACTAGAACTCTACTCGATGGACTGAAGAGACACTCAACTCATGAAATTCATCTGTGCAAAGTTTTCATCTTCCTCTCCACTACTTTACTCCCTCTCCCTTTACTTCAACGCATATATTGGAGACTTCAAGATGATCTAGGTAAGGTCTCTCTACTCCGAGAACCACATGTTTCTTCTTCTCAAAGAAGCTGTTTGAGTCATCTTAAAAAAGGCACTTTTGCTCTTTATAAGACCAAATGTATCTAACATATTTACCATGTATAGCACAAAATCACTTAAAATAAATTAATTTAAACAAGCATAAAGAAAGATAGGTACACTACATATGTGTTTGATAGAGCTTGATATTTATATATTTTTATTAATTAATCTTAGAATATTTTGGGCATAATTAAGTGTTAAAAGTGAGATTTTAGAGAAAGGATAATTTGAGAATTATATTAGTTAAATTGTTATATTTTTAATTAATATTTGTTATTCCCATTATTTCTTTAATTATGAGCAAAAGATATTACCTTTGTGAATATAATTTTTAGGTGATGATGTGGCACAACTTGAGTGGTCAAGGTCCAAGATGTTATTTTGGAGCTTAATGAAGGATACAAGTGGAACATCACAACTGCAAAATTTATTTTCATATTTTTTCTAAGAGGAGGTTAAATGAGTAAAGGCCTTGTTTGGCGGTTGCAATTTTATGCCTAATGCTAAAACATATTTTCACCTCCTCATCCAAACATGGCACAACTTACTTATTTAACCTAGATGAATTGAAGAAAGAAGAGAAAGTGAGGACCGTACCATTGTTTTGTGTGTGAGAGTAGCGGCTGAATTGAGAGAATTGAAGAGAACCGAATTGTTTTTTGGAGTGAGAGGCGGCTGAATAAAAGCAAAGGAGAGTGAACCAAATTGAAGAATTAAAGAAAGCTGGAACGAATAGATTATAAAGGTGGACTGAAAAAGAATAGAGAAAAGGAAAAAGGGGATGACTGAATGAGAGTACCAGCTGGACCGTGAGGCAATTGAATAGAAAGGAGAGAAGAGATGAGCCATTTTTGTTGACTGAATTAAAGTAGCTAAACTATTTTAAAGAAGCTGAACCATTCTATTTGGGGCAACAATTCCTATGGCTATTCTCCTCTCATTTCTTCAAGCTTCATCTCCCTCTTCCTTCATGAGTAGCTAAGTCTTGGTGATTTCCTTAAGTTGGATAATGGTTTGAGCCTCTAAACTTCAATGGAATTCATTAAGCTCTCTTTCTATTTCATAATTGTAGGGCTTGGTTAAGTATGTGATTATGATCTAGATTGTTTTATGCCAAGTGAATAAACTCGGTGGTTGAGCTAGGAGTTGATTAATTAAGCTTTGTATAATTCAAATTAGGAGTAGGTTGAGTTGTTTATTCCAACTTGGTTAAGTGGATTGTAAATGACTAAACTGAATGCATTAAACTTTTGTAATGGTAATTATAAGCTAGAATTGGAAGTTGATTATTTATCTCCTTGAGTCTGAATTATTTGGTAGTATTCATTTAATTGCTTCAGTAGAATGAATTAAATGATTATTGCAAGTATGGAGCTAGTGGTAGCTAATTAGTTCCATCCTCTTGACTCATATTATGGAACTCATATCATTAGCAAGAAAGGAAGACTAAAACCTCAACTCAAGGGAATCTCATTTCATTATTATTCTAGTTTATTAAATTTACTTCTTTGTTATTGTTATTTTCAATTTTATTTGCTTCTTTGTCTTATAACCCTAAAAATAAAAAATATATTGCTTTAGCTTAGATTACTTCATTAATTTAAAAATGCAATTTCTCAAAATGATTTCTCATAACTTTAAGGTATTTATCACTTTTCTACTTAGAAACTTGGAAATTAATCTCCTCATAAGAATGACCTAATTTGAGCTACTGTGCTATATTTTCAAACCTAGTTTTATTTTGAGAACTCACACGACATGGGTTCATCAAATTGGCGCCGTTGCCGGGGAGGATGATTGCCAAAGTTTTAAATAGCTAAGTGTTTTTTTTGTTGTCTTTTTGTGTCTTAGCTTGGTTGTTAGTGTGTTTTTGAGTTTGTCTTAGTTAGTTGTTAGTTGTTGAAGTGTTAGGTAGTGGTTTAGGTAATTTTTCATGTTCATAGTTTTTTTTGCATTCCATTTGCATATAAAATTCTCTGAATTTTTTTTTTTTGCATTTTGTTGCTTTGCTATAATGTTCTTAGTGGCCATTGTGTGGTTTACTATTGTTTTGTGGTGAGCAACTTTGCATTCTTCATCCTTGGGAAGCTCTTGGTAATACTACTAGAATGGAAGAACCTCTTTCACAAAGCTTTAAAGACATACAACATCAATAGAGCTGGTTTAAGCCCAGTTGGCGAGTCTAGAGAGAGGTTCTAATTGTCAAGAATATGATTCATCCTTCCACAACCTATATCATGAACCCAATCTCCAAGAATCTTTTCCACCACACCAACCTTTCCATAGTCCTTCATTCCCACTTCAACCCCCATATAGACCTCAACGTGACTTTTGTTCCCCACCATATAACCTAAATCTTGACCTCATCCCTTCACCCCAAAGGCCACCGTATGAACCATCTCCTTTATACCATCTACCCTCTTACTGACCATACCAACCCTCATGCCAATCGTCATTCCAATCATTTCACCCACCACTTTGTGAACCTTCCCCACCATCCTACCTTGAACCTCCACCTCCATTTCACGACCCACAACCTAGTGGATTGGATATTATTTTCTCACTTCACAACATGGATTCCCTAACAAGTGACTTAACAAGAAAGTATGAGACATTCCAAGAGCAATACCTTCAGTTACTCATGTATCAAGGAATAATTGATAGCTCTAAGGAGAGAGAAGAGTAATTGAAAGATATTGATGAATTCTTCAAAGCATACTATGATCACATGTTATGGGTAAATACGGAAGGTAAAGTTGGAACCCATTGGCCTCAAGACCTATAAAAGGAGGAACAAGGAACCCAAAATCAAGAGCTTTATGCTACTTCACATGTGGAGAGTTCACAACCTTCAATGATTCCATCAAATGCATCCATCCAAGCACAAGAAGTGAACCAAGTACAATAGAGCAATGAAGAGTCTTTCTTACCCTTTGGTAATATTCCTATCCTTATAAAAGTTGACTCTCCTACTACTTTGATTGATGATGTAATTCATGGTTTGAGTGATAATGAGGTGGATAAGGAAATAATTGTTAAATTCCCTCTAATGCTTGAACATGTAATTGCTCAACCCATTAATTCTAGTAGTGGTAGCTTGGATGAGCCTATGCCTTGTAATGATTCTACTCCTTTGCATGATACTTTGAGTGATGATTTGGATGATAATGATGATAATAGTGCTGAAATTACATGTTCTTGTGATGAAAATACAATGTGTATGGATTACATTGATGAGAAATATCCTAAATTTGTTGACATGCATAGGAGTAGAGATTACCATTCTCTAGAACTTAGTAATATGCATGCCATGCATAATGTTGAGAATCAAACTCCTTTATCTTTCCCTTTTTCTCCTTTTCCTAACTTGTGAAAGTGACTTGATGTACTCCAATTCTATATTGGATTTTGTACTTTCCATTTCACATAAGAGTGAAGATAAAGTTGTTAAATCACAATTGATCACTAATCCTAAGGTCAATCTCTGTTTGCAAGAGTTCAATGTACACATTTTTTATGATGACAAGCATGTACCCATTGTTTCAATTAATAGTGCTTTAGATTTGGCAAGAAAGATTCACCTTGAATCACTTGAATTGCTTGGACCTAGTTTTGTGCTTTGTGATGATCATGCTTCTCTACTAGATGATGTCAAGCATATTCATGACTCTTACTTCCAAATCTTATCATGTGATTTACCTCTTGATTTATTAGGATTTGATGCTATTGGTTATTCTATTGATTTGGATTGTTCTTTACATGACAGAGTGGTGCTTGACTATGTCACTACCATTACTGAAATCCAAATTGATTCTTTGATACCTAGTGTAGCTTGTTGTATGCCACTAGTTGACTTTATTGGTTGTGAGAAGCACTTGTTATCAAATGCATCCGACTCTAGTCTTCTCACATTACATACACCATTATGCCATTACATTTGTCCTAATGCTTTCCATGGATTTAAGTATTTTGATTCATGTGGCATCCTTAGAGTAGGTACTGCTGTTGTTTTGGTTAATTCTTTGCAGGCTAATTCTCTTGGTGGTTGCCCTCATTCTTATTATCTTTGCATTTGGGAAACTCTACTCCTACTTAGGCCTAAACTATTGAGGAGTAAAATACTGAGCTTCCTTTTGATTTTCCTATCTAGCTACAAGCCACCATGATTACACGGTAGTCTCTTTCCTTACCTTGTTCCTTATTTTATTTGATGATATATGCTATTGAACAAGTGCGGAGGAGGGACTTACCAATAGTAAAAAGTAGTCTTTTTGTTTTGCATTTTCCAATTGAATAAACTCCATTTTGAAGCATACTCTTGTGCTTAGCTTTATCCTACACTACTCTTTTCTCTTATCTTTGTATCAAATTTCTAAGAACTATTTACACTTATGTCTTGTCTTCTCTCTCTCCTTGTGACGATGATGTATTGTGCTTCAATCTTGAATTGGATTTCACAACATTCACTTTACCCAAGAGATAAGTGCGTCTAGGTTCTTTGTTTTTGTGAATTACAATGAGGGCAATGTAAGGATTGAGTGTAAGGGAGTGTGTTTATTCTCATGATAGATTTCACTGTGATATCATATGCCTCTGTCTCCTGCTTGTGTCTTCTATTTTGTTTGGTCCAATTCACTGAGATTTTTGAGGTCTTTTGTCATGATCAAGTATCTCTATTACTCTTAGTTGGATTCATAGTTGAAACTTGCTTTGAATTAGTGAATTGCCATAAAATTCAAGTGTTTTAATGATGCATGGTTTAATTTTGATGAGTTTGTTAAGGAACAAAAAGCCTAGTTGGAAGGTATTTTGGGCCTAATTGTTCATTTCATTGTGTGATTCATCTACTTAGATTATTGCTCTCTAGAATTTGTTTTGTTTCTTGCTTAAGGCTACATTTTGCAATGGTATGGATAGAGATGATATTGGCATTCATTTCATCACCCATTTGTAAGAGGCAAGCTTCACCCAAGAGGGGGGTGAATTGGGTGATGTTATAAATTTTTCGCTTGATGTGGTGATATGAAAAATATAGTAGATAGAGTAGAGTTGAGAAGATTTGAACACAGAGAGTTATACTGGTTCGGCCTAACAACAAGGCCTACGTCCAGTCCTCAGAGATCAAGACCTACTGAGATTTTCACTATACCACCGAGATTCAATGGGCTCTCAGAACGCCATAAAACAACAATCGTCCTTGAACGGACTACGAGCAGAAATATTCTCTTAACAAGAAACTTCTCTCCCCCTTACGACAAGTCTTACGTGCAGAAAAATAACCTATGACTCTTCTCACTTGCTTATGTATACAAGACTTATGAGCAGCAACGTTCTCTCCTGCTTACACCACTATAAGTCTTACGAACAGCAACGTTCTCTACTGCTTGTATCTTATAAGACTTATGAGTGGAAGACACTACAAGGAATTCTCTCAACTGCTTCTCTCGTAAGGAATAACTACCCTCTCAAGGACCCAATACCTTGAGATCACATAAACATAAAATTTTGAATTGTATGAAGACTCTCTTACAGAGTAAATGAATAAACACTGAAGATCAATGTGTATGCAGAGAAAAATAATGAATAGCAGCAACTTGGTATAAGCTTGTGAATTCTTGTACTACGTTTTTCTTTTTAATTATCCTTGAATCTCTGTATATATAGTTGCTTCAGTTTTTGCCCGTTTAGGAAATCATCATTTGAGGAGCTGAGCTTTTGCAACTGTAGAAGAACACGCGCATGTTTGAATAATCTGAATGCGGTAGGTGCGAACGTGTTTGTAATCATGTTGTCTGCCGTTGTTTGACTTTTCTCCGTAACAACAAATTTCAAACGTTCATCTTCCTGTCTTACACTTTTAAAACAATCAAAACAATGTTAAACAATGATAATAAGTAATGATGATATAAATAAATAAGAATAAACCATATTCGAAATGAACGTTGTGAGTCTTAGCATTTTTGGTGGTCAAACAGGGCATCACTCGAGCATAAAAGGCTCACTTCGAGTGATCTCCTATTTTCCTTCATATACCTCTGTTATCGGGTTGTGCTTGCATAGAATTTCAGAGAGACAAAATCTTCACTCGCAGGTGAAGAGGGGTCTCACTCGAGCACAAAATCCTCTGCTCGAGTGATCTTGCAATTTTCACAGGGAATGTCCTCTCGGGTCATCACTCGCATACCATATTGACAAGAGTGAGAATTTGTACTCGCGGGTGAAATGGACCCTCACTCGAGCACACATACTTCTGCTCGAGTGAGACGCATATTCTCAAGGAATATGCTCTCAAAACCATCACTCGCATCAGAATTTCAGAGGGATAGAATTTTCACTCGAGAGTGATGTGGGCCCTCACTCGAGCACACAGACTCCTGCTCGAGTGAGAAGAATATTCTCAAGAATTATACCTTTTGAACAAGCACTCGCAACAGATTTGGAGAAGGATAGAATTTTCTCTTGCAAGCATTGATGTGTCACTCGAGCATAAACGGGTATGCTCGAGCACACTTGCACTCCTCTGAACTCCATGACTCTCGGCCAAGTACTCGCAGTACCTTGCTCGAGCACAGAATGCACATGCTCGAGCATTGATGTCTCTGCTCGAGTGCATGAAGGAAGCATGCCATTACTTGCTCTCGGCCAAACAATCGCAGACCCTCACTCGCATATGTGCTCGAGTGATCTAGTGATCATAAAGGGAGAATGCCTCTCGGGTACATACTTTCTGGCTTTCTCTTGCACCTGCTCGAGCACAGAGGAGATCTATGCTCGAGCACAAACATCATGCTCGAGCACTCAAGTGCAATTTCACAGCAGATATCAGCAAAACAACAAATATGCATTTGGTAACTTGGAAACTTTTCTTAACCTTCTAAAAACATGTTTTGCACATAATTGACGTATTGTTATCATCAAAACTTGGGATCTAACACCATTTACCCAAACACAAACCATTTATCATTTACCTTTGTTTAGCCCTGATAAATCATAATTTTAATATATTTTATCCCACCTTATTCATTTATTTTGGAGATTATTTTAGGCTAATTTGGATTTATTAGATAATATTTGGATAATTAGCCAATTTTGGGAAATAATATAAATCTGAATTGATTATGATATTATTGGGCTCAAAAAGATAATATTATATTGTGATTGAAAAATATTTTCAATTATAAGATAAATCACGATTTTATTATATTCTTGCAGAAAATCCTACGGTGCAGAGCTTTTCTTAGAAACTCAAAAAGAATCCAATGGTGGAATTTTATTGGGCTTTTGGAATTTTAGTAGGCCCAAATTAGTACCAAAAACTCTCCCCTCCCTTCCTAAAAATACCCTAGCCGTCACAGACGCAAGGGGGCAGACACTGATACACGGATATACGCAGAGGGAACGCGGAGACACAGGCAGACGCTGAAGCTCGAGTTCTGTTCGGCGGAAGACCATCAACACGCTCGCAGGCGGGGCGGGGCCGAGACGCACGCACTCACAGATGCTGAGAACGTCGGAAACTCCCAGAACGTGTTGGAGATTGATAATATATTAGGATTCTTCAATTACGGGCCCACCCCCACAACGTTGAATTGTCATCAATTCTCATGCACGGAGCATTGCATTAATCAATTCTTCTCACTATTTCTTCATGGCTGTGACGTGTTTGGAGTGTGAAGGAGGGAGGAATTTCATGGAAGCTTAATTCTCTTGGGAGGCAACTTGGGAGGAGCATGGAGGAAGCTAGAGCCTAGGAGCTTACACTTGAAGACTACAAGGGAGTGTCTTTCTTTTATCTTTTTGATTCAAGACTTGAGATTGTTTAGTTTTAAATAATTTTGGGTTGTGTTAATTGAGAACAATCTAGTTTTAGATTGTAGACTTATTTTTTTTATTTGGATTGAATTGATAATTTGGATTTGATTTATTCTTAAATGATTATTGGGATTTTTGTTTGCAAACTTTTGATTGTCGATTAAATTATTAATTGAGTTTTCATTATTAATTTAATTGTCAATTTGGGTTTAATTGCTTGATTGTTTAATTAGGTGATTAATTGTCGAATTGTTTAATTAGGCAATTGTAAACATAATTTCCAAAAATATCTTAAGCAATTGTGATTGGTTTTTTTTAATGGATTTAATTAACCACCGCTTTTTCCATTATGAGTTTTCTAGTGGATTAGTTGTTATTAAGCTTGAGGGTTTCCCATGTCTTAATTAGGTGATTAAATTCATTAATTCCAACTTTTGATGAACCTCCCTTTGGTCTGATAAATTGAATGGCTAAGAAAGCTAAATCCATGTGAATCCTGAGTTGTCCCCTTCATTATCATAACTGAACCAAATCCCTGTTAATTGTCTTGCCTTTGATTATTTTCTTTACTTAGTATCTTAATTCATTTTTCACTAAAAAACCCCCTAAAGATTGCATTCCAATTCATTTAGGTTAGTTTCATTCTCATATAGATTTTAGAGTCATTTGCATTTAGGTAATAGAATCTTGCATTATAGTTTAGGTCCATTCTATTGCATCTTTTGTTACTTAAAAATCAATCCTAAAGAAAACCCATAGCTTGCTCCTTGGGAGAATGACCTAGGTTGACCCTAAACTGCATAATAATTTAGGACCTAGTTTAATTGATTGCTTTAGCGACAGAAGCACGCATCAATTTTGGCGCCGTTGCCGGGGAGCAGCGGTTAGGCTTTAGGTTTGAGTTTTTAGGCAACTTCTTAGGTAGTTGTTTATTGCAT
Source organism: Inga laurina (assembly GCA_963855925.1). NCBI lineage: Eukaryota > Viridiplantae > Streptophyta > Magnoliopsida > Fabales > Fabaceae > Inga > Inga laurina. The sequence continues at coordinate 37,641,928 of OY979705.1, forward strand.
GACCCGATCCTCTTCTGAAAAATTGTTTGAATTTGATCCTGAGATTGAGAGGACACTTCACCAACGAAGAAGGACTAGAGCTAGTACTTTTGTAGGCAATAGTTCCTCTGTTGAGCCCATTGTTGATTCTTCTGATTCTAAGGTCAATATGGATGCTAATAATATTGTTGTTAATGCTGATGGGAATGTTAATGTTAATGCAAATGCAAATGCAATGGTAAATGCAAACACAAACGCAAATGCAAATGCTAATATTGTTGATCCTGCTATGACTATTAGAGAATTGGTTTCACCTGATTTGCATTTTCAAAATTGGTGTATCAATTACCCTGAAATTAATGCAAATTTTGAATTGAAATCTGGATTGATTCACTTACTTCCAAAATTTAATGGCCTTTCAGGTGAGGAAGCGTACAATCACTTGAAGATGTTTCACATGGTTTGCACTGCTATGAAACCTGTTGGTATGACTGAAGATCAGATTAAGATGCGTGCCTTCCCATTCTCTTTAGAAGGATCTGCTAAAAATTGGTTGCTTCGATTACCTCCTGGATTCATCACTTCATGGAACCAATTGAAGAAACTGTTCTTGGAAAAGTATTTCCCAGCTTCTCGTACTTCATCTATCAGGAAGGACATATGTGGATGTCGACAGGTGGTTGGAGAATCCTTATATGAATATCTAGAGCGTTTTAAAATGCTATGTTCTAGCTGTCCCCACCATCAGATTCCGGATACATTACTGATCCAATACTTCCATAAAGGTCTCTTACCTCTAGAGAGAGATTTATTAGACTCAGCTGCTGGTGGTGCACTTCTACACTTGACTGTGGATCATGCTTGGGAATTGATTGAAAGGAAAGCTGAAAATAGCCAACAATTTGGTACTAGACAACAGGTCAAAGTTAATGAAGTGGGACGAATTTCTTCTAATTCTGAATCTCGCCTAGAGAGCAAAATTGATAGACTCGCATCTGCTATGGAAAAAATGGTTATGTCTCAGATGCAAAATTCTTCTAATATGGCCACTCCTATGGGGTCCTCTACTTCTGTTACCCCACAGGCTAACTCTTCTGCTTTAGTAGGGCCATTCTGCTCTATTTGCTCTCTAGCTACTCATGGTACTGACTCCTGCCCCTACATGAATGATGGAGTTGAATCTTGTAATGCTATTTACCCTTATAAGCCTTTGACTCAAGGCGGCCAAAGATATGATCCTTACTCCAATACATACAATCCTGGATGGCGTGATCATCCAAATCTTCGATATGGAAATGGCCAAGCTCAGCAGGCACAATTCAATCAAAGTGGGAATTCCAGTGGCAAGATGTTTCAACAAGTTAGACAATCAATGCCAGTCCAAGATGAAGATTCAGGGTTAGCAAGCAAGGTGGACGCTATGATGAAAATCCTGATGCAGCAACAGCAACAGATGCAGGAATTTCAAGCTTTTAAAACTCAAATGGGTCAATTTTCTAACGCACTCAGTAATGTACAGAGTCAAGGTTCAGGAAAGCTTCCATCTCAAGTGGTAACCAATCCGAACATTGGACCTCAACAAAATCCTAATATTGGTGGAGTTAATGCTATATCTCTTCGACGTGGAAAGATAATCCCTTTGTTAGATCCCATGTTTTAATGATAACAAAAGAATGGTTTGAAAAGGAAATGTTTAATAATCAAGCTTGAACTAGAAATGACAGGAATAAGCTTTACTTGAGGTAAGTATGGAAGTAATGAAGAGAGGCCAAAAGATAAAGCTGAGAATCTTGATCAGAAGCAAGTTTCTTAAGGCATTACTCGAGGCGGTACCCGAGTAATGAGACAAAACTTGAAGTAATCGAAGACAACTTCCAGTAACCAGGCAACGTTACTCGAGGAGCTACTCGAGTAACAGTGTAAAAGTTTTCAGGATGCCATTGATACTCGAGGAGCTACTCGAGTAACCCTGTTTCTAAATATGTGCAGCTCTCGGCATTTAGTACTACTGCAACATTACTCGAGGCGGTACTCGAGTAATCATGTGGAAAACTTCCAGTTGCCTTCAGGTTACCAACGATACTCGAGGCGCTACTCGAGTAACTCTGTTTCTGAAAAGATGAAGCTCTCGGCACTTTGTACCACTGCAACATTACTCGAGTAGCTACTCGAGTAACGCATAAAGGTAAGTGAAAAACTTCAAGGTGGTACCCGATTAACTTGATATCTCTTTATTTCATGTTCCTCGAGTTCTTACTCCAGTATGCATATATATTTAAGTGGATTCCTCGAGTAAGTACCCGAGTATGCAAAATGTTTTCAAGATAAACTTCAAGTCAGTACCCGGGTAAGTCATTGACAAAAAGCACAGTTACTCGAGGTGGTACCCGAGTAACCTATGGAAAAATGAGTGCATTACTCGAGTACGTACTCGAGTAATGAGGTAAGTGCTCTCGGCATTGAAATCCTGCAACATTACCCGAGTAGAGCATCGAGTAACCAAAAGTTTATTTCAAGTTTTACTCGAGTTGGTACCCGAGTAACTCATAAAGTTGTGAGTGCATTACTCGAGTAGGTACCCGAGTAAACATGTATTTCCAAAGGTTTGAAAATTGGTTATTCCAGGCACTACCCAAGTAATCTTATGTTTATTCATTAACCTGCAATTGATCAAAGATTTTTCGAGGTTACTCGAGTAGGTACTCGAGTAACATTCAAGCAATACTCGAGGAGGTACTCGAGTAAGCTTACCCAGAAATTCTGAAATCATTCAAACGTTCATAGATTTGTTTCCTATATGATTAACCTTTCATTGTATTAGTATTGTTAGTCTATTTACAGATAAACAATGAAGAAAACACTTCAAGAGATTGAAGTCAAAAGAAACGTTCAAATGCCAACCACCGCCAACGGATATTTTTCAAAAACTTGAAAAGTCAATAGTGGCTGCGCACTCTCCAACGGACGAAAGAAAATGTTCCAACGGTCATCACCAACATATCTATATATATGGGAACATCCAAACAGAGAAAAAACAACAAGCACACACACAAACGTACTATCAAGTTTATTGCTCTATTTTCACATTGGAATTGTATTTCTATGCTTCAGTGATCCTTATTCACTCTGTAAGAGAGATATTTCATTCAAACTCAATATTTGTTATTGAGATAACTTAAGGTTGTGGAACCTTGAGTTGGGATTGAATTGCAACTTGTAAGGGGGAGCGAGTGTCCAGGTATAGGAACTTGCTTGTACTGAGGTGCCAAGAACCCACTGAATCTTGGAAGTTATAGTGAAACTCTCAGAGAAGATCTGAGGACTGGACGTAGGTCAAAGTGGTTGTGACCGAACCAGTATAACTCCCGGTGCACACTTCGGTGATATTTCTCCTTACTCATTACTGTTTTTAATTCCTCTGCTAAAGTTTTATATTTCCGACGAAATTTTAGTATCACCCAATTCACCCCCCTCTTGGGTGAAACGCTTGTTCTAACACCCTTCTGCAGATCCTGTTACCACCAATACTTCAAATGATAAGGAAGTTGTTGATAACTCTCCTTCTACTCTTCCTTCTACTTCCACTTCCACATCACAGGATCAGTCCACTTTATCAAAAACACAAGTGGCACCTCATGAAGAACAAGAAAAGGGTGAGGAAGGACATCAAGTGATCAAACCAGCCCTGCCATTTCCTACTGCAGTAGCTAAGGCTGAAAGGAGAAAGAAGGAAGCTGAGATGTTTAATGAAGTCTATGACATCTTCAAGAAAGTGGTGATCAATGTTCCACTAGTTGACTTAGTCGCACAAGTGCCTAAATATGCAAAATTCTTGAAGGAGTTATGTACTACAAAGAGAAAATTTAAGCATGAAGGCAAGGTTGACTTAGGAGCAGTTGTCTCCTCTCTTTATCAAATGCCAATGCCAGTAAAGTGCAAGGATCCTGGTAGCTTTCTCATCCCTTGTACTATTGGTGACATTGACTTCTCAGATGCCCTAGCAGACTTGGGAGCAGCTATCAACGTTATGCCAAAATCAGTCTTCAATCAACTCAAGGGTGTGGAACTTAAGCCCACAAATCTCATTGCATCCCTTGCTGATAGACGTTGCACAGTCCCAGAAGGCGTCTTGGAGGACATCTTAGTTAAGGTAAAAGATTTCATATTCCCTGCAGACTTCTATGTTCTTGATATGGATGATGGTAGGTTTAGGCAGAAAGGACATTCATCTTTGATTCTAGGTAGGCCTTTCCTTAAAACTGCTAGAGCTATGATAGATGTGCATGCTGGTAGCCTTACTTTGGAATTTGCTGGTGAAACTATTAGATTTAATGTGCTTGAATCCATGAGACATCCCCTTGATGATTGTGCTGAGATAGATGTTAATGCTATTGATGCCATTATGGATAATTCTGTTGTAGATCTTAGAGATAGCATGCTTAATAGATCCGCTGATATTACCTGTTTAGATGATACTATCTCTTGTTCATGTGCTGAAATTGGTAGTTGTGATACGTGTGCTGATCTTGATAGTGCTGATCTTGATATTTTCACTGATGCTATTGAGATTATGAGACATTCTAGACATGATCATTCGGTGCCTAATTGTAGCATTAGCAATTCTAGTGATCACACATCTACTACTTCTATTGATTCTAATAGACTTTCTCAGTTACTTAGTGTGATTGATGCCATGAATAGAACTGATTTATCTCCACTACCTGACTCTGAATTATTGATTGACATTGATCATGTTTCTAATAGTGAGATTTCTGATTATGATTCTATCTCTGACATGAGTGCTACTGATGGCACTATTGCTGATGATTGTGATGTGTTGCTTGATTCTACTGCACTGGCAGTTTCTACTAATACTCCCCAAGATGGGAAAGTTTGCTCTTCTGTTTGTGAATCAGTTATGCAGGTTTCTAGTTTGACTGATATAGATTTGAAGCCGCTCATACCCTCAATTGAGCAAGCTCCATTTTTGGAGTTAAAGCCACTTCCTGCCTCCTTGAAATATGTCTATTTGGGGAAGAATGAGACACTTCCTGTGATTATAGCTAATGACATAACTGCTGATGAGGAAACCCGCCTCTTAGAGGTACTTAGGAGACGGATGAAAGCTATTGGATGGACTCTTGCTGATATCCCTGGAATCAGCCCAAATGTGTGCATGCATCGGATCCTGCTAGAAGATGGTGCCAAAGTTGTGTGACAGCCACAGAGGCGACTCAATCCATTGATTCTTGATGTGGTAAAGAAAGAGGTCTCTAAACTTCTTTCTGAAGGTATAATCTACCCTATTTCTGATAGCCAGTGGGTAAGTCCAGTTCAGGTAGTACCTAAGAAAACTGGTATTACAGTTGTGCGTAATGACGAAGGTGAGCTAGTTCTGACTAGAGTCCAGAATAGTTGGAGAGTATGTATTGACTATAGAAAATTGAATTCTGTGACTAGAAAGGATCACTACCCCCTTCCCTTCATAGATCAGATGTTAGAAAGACTGGCTGGTAGATCACATTACTGTTTTTTGGATGGTTTTTCTGGATATTTTCAGATTTCTATTGCCCCTGAGGATCAGGATAAAACCACATTCACATGTCCATTTAGAACCTTTGCATATAGACGTATGCCATTTGGCTTATGTAATGCACCAGGCACTTTCCAACGTTGCATGGTTTCCATATTCTCTGATTTTCTTGAGCATTGCATGGAAGTTTTCATGGATGATTTCACTGTTTACGGTGATTCTTTTGATGCATGCTTAGCTAGTTTGGACAATGTTTTGGAAAGATGCATTCAATATAATCTTGTGTTGAATTTTGAAAAATGTCATTTCATGGTTAAGAAAGGAATTGTTTTGGGCCATGTTGTTTCACATGATGGTATTGAGGTTGATAAAGCTAAAGTTGATATTATTTCATCCCTTCCATACCCTTCTTGTGTGAAAGATGTACGTTCTTTTCTTGGGCATGCTGGATTTTATAGAAGGTTCATCCAGGATTTTAGTAAGATAGCACTGCCATTATCTCGTTTATTACAGAAAGATGTGGGTTTTGTTTTTGATGATGCTTGCAGGTATGCATGGGATGAGTTAAAGAAGAAACTCACTACACCCCTCATCATTCAGCCACCTAATTGGAGCCTTCCATTTGAGCTCTTGTGTGATGCTTCAGATTATGCATTAGGTGCTGTTCTTGCCCAGAGAGTAGAGAAGAGACAACATATCATAGCCTATGCCTCTCGAACACTAGATACTGCTCAGGCTAACTACACTACCACAGAGAAAGAGCTATTTGCAATCGTCTTTGGGTTAGAGAAGTTTTGATCCTACATCCTTCACACCAAGGTGACCGTCTTTACAGATCACTCAGCTATCAAATACTTGTTCAAAAAATCGGACTCCAAACCCCGCCTCATTAGGTGGGTGATGCTGATACAAGAGTTCGATGTGGAGATTCGTGATAAGAGTGGTGCAGAGAATATGGTAGCTGATCACTTGAGTAGGATTGAATCGCCTCCGGTAACATCTTTCCCCTTAGACGATTTTCCCGATCAAAGGCTCTGTGAGGTTGTTGTTTCTATCCCTTGGTATGCTAATATTGCAAATTATTTAGTTGCGTCTGTTTTGCCAGCTCACATGAATACACATCAATTGAATAAGTTTAAGAAAGATATTAAATTCTATATCTGGGATGATCCTTACTTGTGGCATATTTGTAGTGATCAAATTATTAGGCGATGCATTCCTGATGATGAATTTGAGTCTGTCTTAACTTTTTGCCATACTCTTGCATGTGGGGGACATTTTAGTGCTAAGCGTACTGCTAGGAAAGTTTTGGAAAGTGGATTGTTTTGGCCTAGTCTATTTCGTGATGCCCATGAATTTTGTAAGAAGTGTTCTAGGTGTCAATTTGTGGGTACTATTTCTAGGAAACATGAGATGCCCCAACAACCCTTATTATTCTGTGAAGTCTTTGATGTTTGGGGAATTGATTTCATGGGACCTTTTCCCACTTCATTTGGTTATCTGTATATCTTGCTGGCTGTGGATTATGTGTCCAAGTGGGTTGAGGCTATCCCCACTCGTACTAATGACTCTTCTGTAGTGGTCTCCTTTGTTCGGTCTCACATTCTTTACAGGTTTGGCATTCCCAGAGCTATCATTAGTGATCAAGGAACTCATTTTTGCAATCGGAGTTTGCTGAACTTGCTTAGCAAGTATGGTGTGATGCACAAGGTAGCCACCCCATACCATCCTCAGACGAATGGTCAAGCAGAACTCTCTAATAGAGAAATCAAGCTCATTTTAGAAAAGACAGTGCAACCCAACCGGAAGGACTGGAGTAAAAGGCTCGATGATGCACTTTGGGCGTATCGCACAGCATATAAAAGTCCCATTGGCATGTCTCCATACAGGATTGTCTATGGCAAAGCATGTCATTTGCCAGTAGAGGTGGAGCACAAGGCGTATTGGGCAATAAAACGGTGCAACCTCGATCTTGCCAGTGCCGGTGCTGAAAGAAAGTTACAATTGCAAGAGCTTGAAGAGTTAAGAAGGGAAGCTTATGAAAATGCGAGGATTTATAAGGAAAGAACTAAAGCAGCCCATGACAAACTCATTATGAAGAGAGAATTCAAAGTGGGTCAAAAAGTTCTACTCTACATCTCCCGATTGAAACTCATGCCAGGAAAGCTCCGCTCTAGATGGGAGGGGCCCTTCATTGTCATTGATGTTTTCCCATATGGAGCTGTGAAGATCAAGAGGGAGCCGAATGGAAAATGCTTCACCGTCAATGGACACCGCTTGAAGCCGTTCTATGATGGATTCTCCACTCAAGCAGTGGAGGTTACCGCACTACGAGACACCACGTAGACCCCGGTTGTATTCCTTCCTTCACTCTTTTATTTTGCATTGTCATATTATTAAGTTGAGTAGTGTTGCATATTGCCTGTCTTTGTGCTTTGCTATGACTGTTTTGCATTGAGGACAATGCATTGTTTAAGTGTGGGGGAGGGATCAACCGTTTTGAATGTGAAAATTGCAAGTTTTAAGTAACTTTAGTATGATGCATCCTTGATTTGAAAGGTGATTAATCATGTTTTCAGACAATAGACTAAGTGGCAATGAATTTGACTTAGGAGAATTTAGGCTAGTAATCACATAGACCTAGTGAGATTTTGAGCCTAATGCATTTTTTTTCAGTGTGTACCCCCTATCTCTTTACTTGATCTAGAACTTGACTTGAATCTTATTTGAGGCCACATTTTATGCATATGTATACATGAAGATGATAAAGGCATTCATTTCATTTTAGCCAGATAAGCCAAACAGCCCAAGAGAATTGCAAAAAAAAAAAAGAGAGAGAAAGGAAAAGTAATGACCCAGTTCAAGTGTGATTTGGTTTCTTTCATCCTGTTTCATCCTATTGCATCATTCTCTTCATCTTCTAGGATATTCAACTTTGTTTTTCCAAACACTATACCCTTTCTTTCTTAGCCTTAGCCCCATTACAACCTAATAAAAGTCCTTTGGATTTATGTTTGCATTTGCTTTGCTAGTGGTGGAGAACTTAGATCCTTGTCAAGCCTATGGAAAGAGTACTGGATAGGGTGGATTCGAGTGTAAACACAAGCCTATACACTTTTGAGTGATGAGAGACAAACACATATCCTTGGTGAGGGATTTCTAGCTTAGATATTCCTTTGTCAAATAAATTGCCATGAAGTTTGTTTTCTTGAGTCATGAGAAAATCACTTGGATAAAAGAGGTGTTGAAATGCTTTTGTTTACTTTTTACTTGTGATTGGAACATTCACTTTTGAGGTTTTGTTTTATTTTGTCTTGTTATACTCCCTTAGTCTTGATTTGTTTTGCCCAGGAGTGCAAATGATAAGTGTGGGGGAGTTGATAAATCATAATTTTAATATATTTTATCCCACCTTATTCATTTATTTTGGAGATTATTTTAGGCTAATTTGGATTTATTAGATAATATTTGGATAATTAGCCAATTTTGGGAAATAATATAAATCTGAATTGATTATGATATTATTGGGCTCAAAAAGATAATATTATATTGTGATTGAAAAATATTTTCAATTATAAGATAAATCACGATTTTATTATATTCTTGCAGAAAATCCTACGGTGCAGAGCTTTTCTTAGAAACTCAAAAAGAATCCAATGGTGGAATTTTATTGGGCTTTTGGAATTTTAGTAGGCCCAAATTAGTACCAAAAACTCTCCCCTCCCTTCCTAAAAATACCCTAGCCGTCACAGACGCAAGGGGGCAGACACTGATACACGGATATACGCAGAGGGAACGCGGAGACACAGGCAGACGCTGAAGCTCGAGTTCTGTTCGGCGGAAGACCATCAACACGCTCGCAGGCGGGGTGGGGCCGAGACGCACGCACTCACAGACGCTGAGAACATCGGAAACTCCCAGAACGTGTTGGAGATTGATAATATATTAGGATTCTTCAATTACAGGCCCACCCCCACAACGTTGAATTGTCATCAATTCTCATGCACGGAGCATTGCATTAATCAATTCTTCTCACTATTTCTTCATGGCTGTGATGTGTTTGGAGTGTGAAGGAGGGAGGAATTTCATGGAAGCTTAATTCTCTTGGGAGGCAACTTGGGAGGAGCATGGAGGAAGCTAGAGCCTAGGAGCTTACACTTGAAGACTACAAGGGAGTGTCTTTCTTTTATCTTTTTGATTCAAGACTTGAGATTGTTTAGTTTTAAATAATTTTGGGTTGTGTTAATTGAGAACAATCTAGTTTTAGATTGTAGACTTATTTTTTTTATTTGGATTGAATTGATAATTTGGATTTGATTTATTCTTAAATGATTATTGGGATTTTTGTTTGCAAACTTTTGATTGTCGATTAAATTATTAATTGAGTTTTCATTATTAATTTAATTGTCAATTTGGGTTTAATTGCTTGATTGTTTAATTAGGTGATTAATTGTCGAATTGTTTAATTAGGCAATTGTAAACATAATTTCCAAAAATATCTTAAGCAATTGTGATTGGTTTTTTTTAATGGATTTAATTAACCACCGCTTTTTCCATTATGAGTTTTCTAGTGGATTAGTTGTTATTAAGCTTGAGGGTTTCCCATGTCTTAATTAGGTGATTAAATTCATTAATTCCAACTTTTGATGAACCTCCCTTTGGTCTGATAAATTGAATGGCTAAGAAAGCTAAATCCATGTGAATCCTGAGTTGTCCCCTTCATTATCATAACTGAACCAAATCCCTGTTAATTGTCTTGCCTTTGATTATTTTCTTTGCTTAGTATCTTAATTCATTTTTCACTAAAAAACCCCCTAAAGATTGCATTCCAATTCGTTTAGGTTAGTTTCATTCTCATATAGATTTTAGAGTCATTTGCATTTAGGTAGTAGAATCTTGCATTATAGTTTAGGTCCATTCTATTGCATCTTTTGTTACTTAAAAATCAATCCTAAAGAAAACCCATAGCTTGCTCCTTGGGAGAATGACCTAGGTTGACCCTAAACTGCATAATAATTTAGGACCTAGTTTAATTGATTGCTTTAGCGATAGAAGCACACATCAAGCCCCTTGTGTCCTTCACTTTTGTTTCCATTTCATTGTACAAATGCTATGTTTGCATCTTTTATCAAGTTCTTCCTAGCACTATTGAAAGAGAGAGAGAGAGAGAGAGAGAGAGAGAGTACTATTATATATTAGAAAAGGAAAAGAGAAAAAATTCCATGTGAATAGTCAAAAGCAAAAAGAAAAAAGAAAAGAAGAAAAAAAGTGTGAAAAAAGAAAGAAAGAAAAATTCAAAGAAAGAAATAAAGTCACAATGGTAAAATATGTGAATTAAGTTTGGTTCTATAGTGCTAAGTGATCTAGCAAATTATTTGATGCAGGCATAGTGTTTGTTACATTTTCCATCATTTGGCCTATTCAACATTACAACCCTACAAAGTCCTTTGGATTTATTTATGCCATTATTGCAAGTAGTGGAGAGCCTAGAAATATTACAAGCCTATGGTAGAGTGTAGTCAAGGTGGATGTGAGTGAAAAACTACCCTATATGAGAGAAGAGTGTAAACACTTATCCTAGTTAATGTTTCCAATTAAGCTCATTATAATTAAACATTGCATTGCTTTGTCTACTTCAATTTTTGGTATGTTCATTGAATTTGAATTGGAGGATATCTTGTTATTTGACTAAGTGTGATCCTTGAAACTTGATCTTGCCTATTCTTTCAACTTTTATCCCTCTTTGCTTAGTGTTGAGTTTAATGTTTTGCTCATGAGTGCAAAAGCTTAAGTGTGGGGGAATTGATAGAGCTTGATATTTTTATATTTTTATTAATTAATCTTAGGCTTTTGTGGGACTTAATTAAATATTTTGGGCATAATTAAGTGTTAAAAGTGAGATTTTAGTAAAAGGATAATTTGAGAATTATATTAGTTAAATTGTTATATTTTTAATTAATATTTGTTATTCCCATTATTTCTTTTATTGTGAGCAAAAGATATTACCTTTGTGAATATAATTTTTTAGGTGATGATGAGGCACTACTTGAGTGGTCAAGGTCCAAGATGTTATTTTGGAGCTTAATGAAGGACACAAGTGGAACATCACAACTGCAAAATTTATTTTCATATTTTTTCTAAGAGGAGATTAAATGAGTAAAGGCCTTGTTAGGCGGTTGCAATTTTATGCCTAATGCTAAAACATATTTTCACCTCCTCATCCAAACATGGCACAAACATGGCACAACTTACTTATTTAACCTAGATGAATTGAAGTAGGAAGAGAAAGTGAGGACCATTGTTTTGTGTGCGAGAGTGGCGGCTGAATTGAGAGAATTGAAGAGAACCGAATTGATTTTTGGAGTGAGAGGTGGCTGAATAAAAGCAAAGGAGAGTGAACCAAATTGAAGAATTAGAGAAAGCTGGACCGAATAGATTAAAAAGGTGGACCCAAAAAGAAAACAGAAAAGGAAAAGGGAAATGACCGAATGAGAGTAGCAGCTGGACCGTGAGGGAATTGAATGGAAAGGAGAGAAGAGATAAGCCGTTTTTGTTGATTGAAAGGACAAAGAAGCTGGACCAATTGGAAGGAAAAGGAAAGAGGGTTGAACCGAATGTGAAAAGGGATATGGAGGATGGACCGAATTGAATAAACCAAGAAGAAGGTGGTGTTGACCGAGGAAAAAGTGACCAGCTGGATCGAATTATGGATTTTGGGGGAACCAATAGAGCACCGAAATGAAAGGAAAAAGCCGCACAAATAAAAGAATTGTGAGGCGGCTGCAAAAGAGAGGAAGACACACGATAAAGGGAAAAGCAAAGGGCAGCAGCGAATGAAAGAAGAGGGGGAAGCATATCAAATAGAGAAGGGAGGCGGTTGTTGTGTGCATAAGGGAAAAGGAGATGCAAGCTTCTATTCAGGGCTGCAATTCCTATGGCTATTCTCCTCTCCTTTCTTCAAGCTTCATCTTCCTCTTCCTCCATGAGTAGCCAAGTCTTGGTGATTTCCTTGAGTTGGATAATGGTTTGAGCCTCTAAACTTCAATGGAATTCCTTAAGCTTTCTTTCTATTTCTTAATTGTATGATTTGGTTAAGTATGTGATTATGATCTAGATTGTTCTATGCCAAGTGAATAAGCTGGGTGATTGAGCTAGGAGTTGATTAATTAAGCTTTGTATTATTCAAATTAGGAGTAGGTTGAGTTGTTTATTCCAACTTGGTTAAGTGGATTGTAAATGACTAAATTGAATGCGTTGAACTTTTGTAATGGTGATTACAAGCTAGAATTAGAAGTTGATTATTCATCTCCTTGAGTCTGAATTATTTGGTGGTATTCATTTAATTGCTTCAGTAGAATGAATTAAATGATTATTGCAAGTATAGAGTTAGTGGTAGCTTAGTTCCATCCTCTTGACTCATATTATGGAATTTATATCATTAGCAAGTAAGGAAGACTAAAACCTCAACTTAAGGAAATCTCATTTCATTATTATTCTAGTTTATTAAATTTACTTCATTGTTATTGTTAATTTTAATTCGGTTTGCTTCTTTGTCTTAAAAACCTAAAAGTACAAAAGTATTGCTTTAGCTTATATTACTTCATTAGTTTAGAAATGCAATTTCTCAAAATGATTTCTCATAACTTTAAGGTATTTATTACTTTACTTCTTAGAAACTTGGAAATTAATCTTCTTACAAGAACGACCTAGGTTGAGCGATTATGCTATATTTTCAAATCTAATTTTATTTTGAGAACTCACACGATATGGGTTCATCAAACAAGCATGTGTCCCTATCTAACATGTTGATCGTTTGTGTCTTTATCTCGGAATTTGTTTTATTAAACTACATAGGGAGATATATATATATATATATATATCAACCAAGGAGTTCCGTTTAGACTTATTCTGACTAATCAATTGCTCTTAAGAACTACTAGCTTGTAATATTGAGTGTTTGCAACTCTCTCAAAGAGTACTCCAACAAGCGGCAATGGAAGTCAATTTGTATATGTTATTGTTTTTTTACTACGAGTACATCTCATGAACTAAAAAGTGTTCCTAGTTTCCAGAGTTAGTATATTATATATTCACCATTGGTTTTCCAATACGAAACAGAAAAAGGTAGGAAAGCACAAGAAACAAGGGCACTAGCCATTCAAATTTTGCGAGCCCATAGTAAATGACAAGGAATGAAAAGTTCCTTGGTTGCTCCGAGTGGGAGGTGCACATAGTATTCTAGAGCTTGGTTCACTTCGTATTATTATTTTTGTTATTTAACGAAATTGATAATACTTAATGTGTACGACAACTTCTTCCTATACATCGTATGACATGAGATTATATTAAAAAAAATATTATTGTATAAAATATTTGTCATATGAAAATTTTATATTATCATATGTTTGTTACAATAACTATATGACAATAGGTGTTTATTGATAAGATTAACAATAATAATTTAAAAAGACTACAAGAATATTATATATCAGTGTCATTACTTAATAATTTGATTTGTTTTCCGTGTTTTGCATGGAATGTAAAATATGTATCTTTTCATAAAAGAGAGAAACAAAAAATTGTACATTACAAAACCCTCTAACTATTAAAAAAAAATGCTGATATGAAAGTTATAAAGTCTTCTTTGTTGGCACAGAATAAACCTATATATGCCTTATTAATTTCCTGAATATATATATATATATATATGAGCGAGTCATTCCTCTTATTGTGGGTGACTCTCAATGTGAATATAATAACTTAATATTTGTGACATTGCTGCAGTTCACTAATTCAAGATCCCAAGAAAAACAAATAAGAGAAAATTCATTGTTTTGAAATACAGAGGAGAAAAAAATACATATAAAACTCTCATATCAAGTGTACTGAAATGAATTGGGAACCCAGTATTAGTATAATTTAGGATGCTCTTAATTTATCCATTATTGGAGACCTTATATCCCGTTTGGGATGAAAAATTGAAAGTTTAAACAGAAATTAAATTAGAAACGGATTCTATGTTCATGCATATTAATTTCGGATACAGGAATTAGGTTTTAAAAGGATAAATTATATCAAAATAAACATTTGAAAGGGTTGTGCATAGGACCTAGCAGTTTGGGGGTAAATTTTGATCCTAAATATAAGATATTTTTTAATTTTATCTCTTATATTTATCATTTTTCTTTTAATTAATTTGTCGAACTTATAAAATGATACATAATCTAATACTACATCAAAATATTTTAGAGAGAATATATCATATATGTTATAATTAAGCAATTCATTTAGCCTCTTTAATATCCCCAAATTAGATCAATAGGTTATACATTAAGGACTAAATAAGTAGTATTTTACAAATTCTAATATACTAGATATGATTAATTTTGATGTCATCAAATGATAGAACAAAAAGTTTGTCTTATCTATTATGCATTGTTAGATTATAGCACTACTACAAAAAGGGTAAAAGGTGGCGCACATTTTGTGGCACTTCTTTAACTGCCTTTTTTTTCTTTTTCTTTTTCTATTTTATTTTTTTTTAATTTTGGGTACCAACTGTGACGCTTCATGAATCAGATGCCACAACTGGTAGGCCCAACTGTGACACCTACCAAGGCAGACGCCACAGTTGGGTTGCTATTACTAGCTGTGGCGCCTGAAAAATCAGGCGCCACAGCTGGTTGTACAATAAATAAAAAAAAAATTTACCAGCTGTGGCGCCTGAAATATCAAGCGCCATAGCTGGTTGCAAATAAAAAAAAAAAAGTTTTACCAGCTATGGCGCCTGATACAGCTGGTTGTAAATAAAAAAAAATAATTTAGATTTGTTATTAACCATTCATTTTAATAATTAATTTGTTTGGAGCGTTGGAGCTAGACATGCTAACGGCTTTATGCAGAATCGGAATTAATGAATGGATTACGTGTGCGAATCCTTTGCAATTTGGGTGTTTCTTAAGATTTTTATGTTCAAATTATTAATCGTTATGCTTGCAGTTGCACGTCAAAGAGGTGATCATCACTGACCAATTCGGTCAAATATGCTCCCAAAAGGGAAAACCCCAACAAATCATTTATTCATTGTACATGAAAATGTTTCTTACGGCGGATCATTTTCCTTCAACTATAAATTAATTATAAGGGAAAATAAATAATGTTTAATTAAAATAATATATATATATATATACGCTTTCTTTTCATGAGGTTTTCACCCGCAACAGAAATTAATGTTACTAAAGTGCTTAAGAATGAGTGGAGCTTAATAAGTAGTAACACGAAATAAAGTGGAATGACACATAAACTTAAATTGCACAAGCTTAAAAAAATTTTTACCAGCTGTGGCGCCTGGTTTTATATTAAATTTTTTTTTTTAAAAAAAAAAAAGAGGCTAGCTACATCGTGCCTTTATGATTCTAAAGCCTTGCGTGGTTTGAGAGCTGGTATTCCAAAAAAAAAAAGAAGAAGAAAGAAAGAGGACCAGCTAGTTATATATAAATTTAAAAAAAAAAAATTTACCAGCTGTGGCGCCTGGAAATCCAGGCGCCACAGCTGGTTCTATATTAAATTAAAAAAAAAATTGGCCTTTTTAATGGATTACACTATCCACTTCCCACCAATCACAATTCCCCCAGCTCCCACCCTTATCTTTTTTCCCCTTCCCGCGCAGTGGCCCCCTTCTTTCTCTTTTAATTTATTTTGACTCATCCCACTTTAATTATTCCCTCCTCTCTCACTTTCCCTTTTCATCTATACTACAGCTTCTTACAGTGGACGACCGTCGCCCCCTTCCCTCTATTTCCTATCATCTTCACACTTAAAAACATGCCCACACGCGCACACGTCTTCATCATCGAATTTACTTCTTTGTTTTATTTCAACTACCATCCCCACTCCTCCTCCTCACTCAAGATTGCGACACCAATGGGCAACGTGGTCCCCCACTCCACTGCACTGATCAATTAAACTTGTAAGTTCAACGTGCTTCTTCCTCTTTTTTTTTTTTAATTGGCATATAATTTCTGCAATTTTTTATTTCAAATTGATATCTATGTTCTAATCTGTGTTTAAAAGTTGGAGAATATATATAATATTTCAAAAGAAGTTATCCAAAAAAATAATATTTCAAAAGAAAAGAAAAACCAAAAGTGGACCATGTCTCGTGATGCCTTTAGCGTATTGATAAAATATATCTTTACATATCCAGAGTACTTGATTTCAGATTAGGCTTAAGCAATTTTAACATTTTTTGCCTGAAAAAATTTTTAATTTCAAAAAACCTTATTTTAGTAATTTAAAAGAAAATAGTCTAGTCCATACGCATGATTAAGAAAAATATAATATTTGTATCATAATATAAGTTTCTTTAGCTTAACTTTTTTGCCAATAGTTTCTAGTTTAACACTGGCCTCAATATCTTCAATTTTGAAAATAAATCTGGACAATTAATATTATTTTGTAAATTAAAATAAAACAATTTCGTTAGCTTAAATTTTTAAATTTTTTTTTTTAAAAAATTACCTTACTGTGGCACTTGTTAGAGCAAGTGCCACAGGAGGGGGTCTCCTGTGGTGCTTGCGTCATCAAGCGCCACAGGAGGGTATTTTTTTTAAAAAAAAAATTTAAATGATGTGGTGCTTTCAAGCGCCACAGCTTTTTTTAGTGGTGTCCAGATATGTGACACTTCTCTAGCGCCACAGCTAAGGTAATTATAAGCGCCACAACTTTAATTTTTTGTAGTAGTGTCATAAGAAGATTTTATATATATCTGAATAAGTTAATCGAATATCTAATGTGCATAATCGAGTATTTAAAGAGTAGAGTCGAATATCTGAAATGTACAACTGAATAAGGAAATAAGGTAATTGATTAAGTTATTCAAATAAAAATGGAATGCATATACTCTGTTATGCTTTGTTTTCCTTGAGTGCTTTGACCTCTGTCCAGTATGTCTACACTATCTCTCAATATACAAATCTATTTAATGTGAAAATTGTTTCACTTGAAAATATACACAAACCACGGTCCTATGACACCTTGTCCAGATGTTTGTTCATTCTATCAATCATATCGTTGCATATATAAGGAATTTGGGAACGGTTCTAGCAACTCAACGAGCTTTGCATTGATAGGTCATTTGCTAAATTTGGAGAAGAATGGAGAGAGTTATGGGCGTTCCAATTTCACATATTTTTTCTTTGCATGTTATTTGAATATGAACATCGAATATTGTTACTATACTTTAAGATCAACACCATATTGGACTTTATAAATTGATCTTAAATGTTTATATTATTATTATTATTATTCTAATGCTTTGGAACTGTAATATAAATGTTTATTATTTTACTTCTTCTAAGGCAAACAAGTTAGATATTCAGGAAAAATAGATAAAGTACAACGGCTATATCACTTACCAAAGTACGTTCCTTTTCTGAAAAATGCATTCTTGTAGGAAAAAATATTAACTAAAAGAGGAGGAGATTAGGCGTACCTGAATGAATCCATGTTCAGATTCGGATCAAGGGTCCAATACTCTATACTTGTGCCCACACAATTATTAGACTACTATAGCCTAATTGTGATTTGCACAGCAGATCACCAGAACCAGAAAGATGGTAGGAGAGAAGGGAATTGCCAAAAAACTCAATGGCGGGGTGAGTTGCAATTGAGGAGGCACACCCTATTTATAGTGCTTTATGGAGGCCACTAATTAGAAAACGTGTGCACTCCTTCTTGCCCTCCAAGACAACAATTAATTGTCTCTCAATTAATTCCCTAATTATGGTGATTTGTTCCTCTTTTAACAAATCCATAATTATTGCTGAAATATTCCCAAATCTGCATTTTATGCTGATTTTATTCTTATTTGATTAGGCTACTTATTTCCTAATCAAATAGTCCGGCCCATCAAGGGCGGACTTGGACCCAAAGTCCAATATCTCCCACTCGCACTTGATGGGCCTCCCATCATGCGTGCATTACTCTTTCTTGTTTCATACTTGGCGTCTACCGTGACTGCGTGGGCAAAACCGTCTTTAAGATTTGGTGCTTGTGATACTAGAAATCCTTTATATCGGATCAGCATCCAAGGACACCATTTATATATAACCGTAAGCTATATGTTCATTGCCTCATATGCCCCAGATTCTCCCATACATATTACTCATGGCATATCTAATCCCTCTCAAGTTAATATGTTGATTAACTCAGATTGCCTTCTACGTACATAGTATCCGCACTTACTAGCTACACATAGAGCTAGTAAGGGGTCGACCACAGATACTAGCACATCTTATGTATCTAGGAGTAAATCTTCCTTTTTGACTAAACATTAGTCTATCTTGACTTGGTCGCTTTCCTAGTTTTCACTCGTCTGACCGAATCGAGTGTGATCATGGAGCTTCAGCTAAAGTAGCTGTCACCAAACCAAGCTTTCATGATGTCGCCTAAGTCTTAAGGGCATCGTGGAAGGATTCTTCCTTCCTGGGACTCACATTGTGGTGAACTAGGGATCTTTCACCTACATCCCGTGTTGCAATTTAACTCTCAAGCACATGCAGTATGAATTCATGCTACGGTGAATTGTTTAAGGTGTATGTCAATTTCTTTATCTTTCACCGTAAGACATTAGTTCCAAAATGCACTCAACATTCGAACCAGAACTTCCTTTTTTACAATATCTCTTTTACAATCTCATTTGTGGAAAAGGGTTCTTTGCCTGGCTACAGGTCTATATTCATGCTTCGATCCATTTTTTGTGTATATGCACACATGTAGATCTCATCTCAGTCTAACTGAGGCGACTCAAACGCAAAGATTCTTCTCATCCATCTCATGGTGATCATTTGCTCGTCTTACCTTCCTATGCCCCTGTAAAACATGGGAAGACAGTTGTTCGTGTGAGTGAACCAACCTTTTTTGACCTGTACGACATACAAAACTGTATACCTTTATGCATTTACTCATAACATACATACCATTTCTTTTATCTTCATATAAAAGAAGTTTACAACCTTATATTTTATTTGCGCCCCTAGATTTTCACTAACTCAATAAAAATCAAGCTATGGGCTCAATAAGGGGATCTACCAACATTCTGTCAGTAGAAGGTCATTGAACTATCGTTTTCCCTCTTTGAAAGCATATCTCTCATAGAGATATATCAAAAAGTATGTTTCGTCTTGCTGTGATACTTAGGATCCTCATCATAAGATGTTATCATTTGGATCATTCTATCCACCATTCATTCCCAATCTCTCATAGGAATTACTTTAGCCATATGACACTTTGAATGATGGCAGAACACGCCCTGCGTTCTATTTCCATGGATAATAGGAAAAAATATTATGTATATTTCCTTACTCCATCACCATTTGCCTAGGTCTTGTATTGGAGTATCCTTTTAAAATGGAAAATTGTTGTCTTGACAACTTAATTCATGGTTATTCTCATAACCCATTTCACAGCAGGACCAAAAAAAAGCAACTTCCAAGTCTGACAAAAAACATTTGGTCTTATGTACACCAATGTGTACATTCATATTACCAACTATAGTCTCACATGGGACTCTATCCACCTTTCTTATGTTGGATTCCTCATAGGACATGTAATCCTCTTTAGGTTTATACCCTTGACTTCAGGGGTGTTTATGGGTTTGTAGTTTGACATCCCAAGATATCTAAGGATTACACTTGTACATGTCTTAGGTGGAAAAGACTGTATCTTTCTTGTGCAATCTCCGTTTATCTTGTCATTCAAGATATTTGTTCAACCCATGACTTTCTCAACTCAGCATTTGAGGATTCTCTGATCCTTTATTCCTTTGACTCCCTTGACACTTGTTTCATATGTCATTTGACAAAGGATGACTTCACAAAGAATCATCACTAGACCATTTGGGACTTATGTAGTGTTCTTTGATTATTTCGAAGTTGGTGAGGCTTTCACCTTGTGAAAAAAACCTCATATACTACTATTTGGGTGAATGTTTCTACGAAGCCCTTAAGCTGCTTCATGTAGAGTTTATCATCCAATTTCCAAAATTCCAAATTGGAAGGTGGTCTTTACATCATCTTGATGCAATTTTCAAGACTAAGCTTGTTGTCATAGCCAAAGTTCAGAGTTAAAACGCACAATAGACAACTTTCCATTGTATTACCCCTTAGCCACTAAGTGTTTTAGGTTCTACATGCCCCCAACAGATTTGAGAATCTACTTGTTCCCAATTGCCTCTTGCCTAGGTGACAAATTACCCAAACATGTGTTTGGCTTAAAAGGAATCCAAATCCTCCTGCATGACACTTTGCAATTCATCTTAGTAGGTCCTTCTAGTGTCTTTCAGACACTTATAGGTACTTATCATCACCTTATAAATGATGAAGGGAGCATTCAATCCATTAGGGAATCTATCCCTTATAGTCATTCGCTAGATGACAATTTGCTCTGAGGTGGATTTCATAGGATTCTTTTCCTATGTATGAGTGAGGTAATTCTCTCGTAACTTACCTCTTACCTCTTTTATTGTGAAAATGGTCTCAATCCTCCTACTCGGATCAGTGAACTTAGGAACACTTGGTTATTCCTTGTCACTTGTGAACCTCTTAAAGAGATTTATTGTGATTAATGCTCATTTCCTACTAGCAAATCTGGGTTTTATGGACGTTGTGTCCTACAATTTTCTCTCAGTCACTGAACCGCCATCATTTTCACTAATGAAGACATGTCATGTCAAATTCTTATGTCATCTCACAAAGAGATACTTTGTATACCTTGAATGTGATGTCCAAAACTATAGACCTGTGTAACTGCAGATGGGCTCAACTCATAGTTGCGAACAACTGCACGAAAAGTGTGTGGCTTGGAATTCTGGGCAGCACCGGCTGGCCGACACGAAGGAAAGGAGGGTTTCACCTCGAAAGTGAAGAAGAAGCAATACTCAACGTCCCGAAGAAATGGTCTGGTCAAATTTAGGGAAAGCAATATTGCACCTTCAACAACATCGGGCATGGATCATGCCTCACCGGAGATTGCACCAGGAAACTCCATTACAAAGGTATATGTGGTAATCCTCTAGCAATGATAATCGAAATAATGCTTGGATCGTCCTCTTCTCCTCTGCATTTCTATAATGTAAATGCAAGTTATCAGTCATAGTGTGATGGATGATCTGGTTGGTGCCATAGTCATTGGTGTTAGGACCACCGACGACACAAGCATCGACGCCATGGGAGTGAGTGTAGCCGTCAGCTACGTAACCGGAGCGAGAGGCATAATGGAGACACTCGACAAAGATCAAGGAGTGACGTGCGACAGAGACTAAGAGCGAGGTGCGATGGTGGAGCTAGGTACAGTGGAGAGCTTGAATACTTCCAGATATAGAGGCACAAAGAGGGGGTGAGATTGAGAAGCAAAATTGATTTAGGGTTAAGAGGGCTGAAACACATTTAAGGCCTTTTATACAAAATAATTGTCTTAAATGAATATTTTAGACCGGTTTCCATTGATAACCTATCTAAAAAGTTACATTTTTTAGACCAGTTACACGGAATAACCGATCTAAAAGGTGCTGAAATTTTTTTAAAGAAATTTAGCACTTTTTTAGCGGTTTCCATTGATAACCGATCTAAAAAGTTACAGTTTTTAGACCGGTCATAAGTGATAACCGGTCTAAAAAGTGCTGAAATTATTTTAAAAAATTAATTTTAATGCTAAAAATTCATTTAGACCAGTTATAAAGAGACCGGTCTAGAAAATATATATTTTTAGACCGGTTCCATTTATAACCGATCTAAATGATATATTTTAGATGTTATATTAGTTGAACCAGTCTCAGATGTTCTTTATAATTACAAAATTGCCACTGCACATACCTTTTAGACCTTATCCCCTTAGAACCGATCTAAATCTTCTGTTTTGTACTAGTGTATAGAGAAAGTGATTCAAAGACAAACCAGCTCTTGAGGCAACTTCTCAAGAGTCAAAAATCTATGATAAACAAGGTAAATCTTCATGATACCGCTATCAGAAATCTTGAGATACAAGTGGGCCAAATAACTTCTCAAATGAATGCCTCCAACAGAAACAGTCTACCTAGTGACACTATTCCTAATCCTAAAAGGGATGTTAAGGAAGAGTGCAAAGCAGTGACTCTAATAAGTGGATGGAAAGAAACTAGCTGACAATCCTAACCTTAGCAAAGTAAAAAGGGGTACTAGTAATGAGGTTGATACTGAGCAAGAAGATGAAATATGTAATATCCTGGATTGTAATCAAGGGAATAATAATTCCAAATGATGTAATTAATGTTAATTAAGCATATTTGAAGTATATATTGTGTAATGTGATATCAAGATCATTAGTGATGATTTAATGAGTAATGTATTAATCAGGGGTAAAACGGTAAATTTACCGAGCGATTGGTCAGTTACTGGAGAGAAAACTCTTTAGTAATCAAGATCAATGGTTGAGATTGAAAGATCAAGGGGTGGAATTGTGTGCATGTGGATTTAGGTGAAATCATTGTAGGAGGAAGGAGATGGTGACAAGTGGCAAAATAATGACCATTGGATGAGTCAAAGTTTCAACACTCACTTCCTCTCTCCTCTTAGTCGGTTTTCTTGCATGGGGAAGAAGGAAAGAATGATCATCTCACCAACTCATTTCTCTCTCTCTTCATTCCTCCATTTCCGGCGAGTAAGCAAGAAAGAGAAAAGTAAGGGTTTGAAAATAAGATAGGTAAATGATCTTATATGCTTAATCATCCCTCATTGATATTTCTCAAATGGTTAAGAGCTCCCTTGCTATGTTTTCAGATTTGTGAAAAGTGGTGTTTGATTATTGGACAAATCTGGAAGTTGGTGGAATCAAGGTGTTGATTTCAGCAAGTTTAAGAGGTAGGTTTGTGATACATTTTGATATATATATATATATATCAAGATGTTTGCCTAATCAATGAGAATTCTGGAAATTTGACCTAATTATGAGGTTAAGTGAAGGGTAGATTTTGGTGAGAGTGTCACTGTTCATTTGGTCAGTTTTGACACTTGGGAGTGATTAGCATTTGATTTGAAGTGGAATAAGGGAGATTGTTAGAATGAGGTTTTGAGTGGTTTGATGATCTAGAGAGAAAATGTGTTGAATGGGTTGGATTTGGGTTGTTTGTGGTTGCCAATGGGTTCCTTGTGTTGAAATAAGTGAGAATGAGTTATGGTATGAGTTTTAGGACCATTGGTAATCAATTGGTAAATTCTGGGAAAACCATATCAGTTCAGCGTTTTGGGCATCTGTTAGGATTTCTCGAGTGAGGGAAGAACTCACTCGAGCACAGGATGAACGTGCTCGAGTGAGCATGTTTGTGCTCGAGTGAGGGTGCATGAAATCATTGGGGGTGAGCGTCTCGGGTGATCACTCGTGGGCAGTTTGCCAAGAGTGCGCTGGCACTCGCGAGCATTGGGAGATCACTCGAGCACTGGAGTTTGTGCTCGAGTGAATCTGTTGCCTGGGAGTTGGGTTGCTCTCGGGTGGACACTCGCTGGACCTCATTTCCTTGTGCTCGAGAGCACTGAGGATCAGTGCTCGAGCACAGGTGTTTGTGCTCGAGTGAAGGTAGAGGAAGATATGGAGAGATGCTCTCGGGTTGTCACTCGCAGGCCTCACTTCCGTGGTGCTCGAGTGCTTCTGAGATCTCTGCTCGAGCACAGCCTCTTGTGCTCGAGTGAGAGTGTAGAATTGTCGCGGGAGTTGCTCTCGGGCAAGCACTTCCTGCGTCTCACTCGCATGTGCTCGAGTGAGAATGGGGGGTCATGCTCGAGCACGGCCTTCTGTGCTCGAGTGAGGGGACCCAAAATCAGTGTTTAGCTTTCTTAAGAGGGATCTTTGGGGATAGTTATCCCAACCCTTTAGGCATATGTTTAGGCATATAATAGCCATCTAAAGAGTTCAAATGAATACCAACTTAGAGTGTTATTGAATTAAGAACTTGGAAAAGAGATTGACTTAATGTCCCTATTTGATTATAGGATTTGACATCTGTTATCCTCGTGAGCCTACTGTGCCAGCAACCGTCAGGAAAGGATCAGGTAGTGACTTTTCTTTCGTACCATATATGATGCATTGCATGTGTGTGATATCGTTGATTGGGAATGGATTCGTATGCTGTGATCTTTATGGATTTGTGTTAGCACTGTCATTCCAATAGTCCCTGAGTAGCTAACAACGGTTCGGGTTTAGGCAGTGTGCCTCCCCGGCGGAGAAAGGGGATGAGGATGAAGTGTGAGATATGTGATATGTGAGCCGAAAGGCTATTTGTGAGGCCGACGGGCCATTTGCGAGAGCCGAATAGCTGTATGAGCTATAAGGCTATGTTTAGGCACTGCCACGCCAATAGCCCCTGAGTAGCTAGCAACGGTTCGGGTTAGGACTGTGTGCCTTCTCGGTGGAGAAAGGGGATGAGGGTGGAGTGTAATATGTGCTGCTGCTGTTGATGATTTGCTTACATGTTGTGTGCTTATATGTGGTATAAATGTTTTGTTACTACTGAGATTCTTTTGAATCTCATTCTTTCCTTGAACTAACCTTTCAGACAGGGCGAGTGGCTCCAAGGAGAAGCGCGTGACCCGGAGTGGTTAGAGTCTCCTAGGGACATAGTATGGATTATGTTGGCTGTTCATTTTGGACAAGAGATTACTGTATAACGTTTTGAGTTGTAAATAGTTGGAATACTTGGTTTTGTAATCCCCTAATGAGGAGATAGAACTCTATGTGTATATAGATGAACCCGGGGGTTGCCGGGGTTAAAGTTATAAACTCTGTCATACGTAAATGTAGATAAACTGCACAGGTGATTATATTCGATAATTGAACTTGAGACCGGAAGAGGAATGAAGTTTTGAAAATTTCGTAAAGTCCCTACTACTAAAGGGAACATTTTATGGGTTTTGAATTATTTGACGGTCTCTAATTTAATTTAATTACCTAATATCGAATTATAATTACGTGATTAAAGGCAGGGTGTTACAAAATACAAGAGATTATAGTCAAAGAGGATAATGGTTAAGAAAGGAAGCAAGATGAGGAAAATATTAATGAGGTGTTTAGAGGAAAACCTGTTATACCAGAGAATATAGATGAGAAGAAGCGGAAGACCAACACTTCTCCTGCAAAATATGTGCCCTTACTACTACTCCCTCAGAGACTTAAGAAACATCAAGAAGATCAACAATTTAAGAAGTTCATTGAGATATTCAAGCAGCTTCACATTAACATACCATTTGCTGAAGCTCTAGAACTGATACCTAAGTATGCTAAGTTTATGAAGGATATTCTATCTAAGAAGCAGCGGTTCAGTGAGTTCGAGACAATTGTTGTGACTAAGAGTTTCACTGATATAATTAAGTACATTCCTCTAAAGTTGAAGGATCTTGGGAATTTTTTGTTCCTCGCCACAATGGAGATAAATCCTGGGGGAAAGGAATGTGTGAACTTGGAGCTAGTGTTAACCTCATGCCGTTGTCTATCTTCAACAAATTGGGGTTGGGTGAAACTTGACCGACTATGATTACTCTTCAGTTTGCTAATAGAAGTCTATCTCAACCTCATGGAATTATTGAATATGTCTTAGTAAAGGTTGACAAGTTCATATTTCCAATATATTTTATTTTACTTGACTTTGAGGTAGATAAATAAGTACCGGTGCTATTAGGGAGACCATTTTTAGCAACTACAAGAGCCTTGATTAATGTAGAAAAGGGTGAAGTGAATCTGAGAGTAATTGATGATCAAGTCACCTTCAAAATGAATCAGTTGGTCAAACCTCTAGATATAATAAAAGAATATTTCTCCATTGACATGATTAGTCCTGTGGTAAAAAAGGAATTCAAAAAGGTTATGACTGATAACCCAATTGAAGTGTCAATACTAGGGATCAAAACACTAGAATTAAAAGATTAAGAGAAATTTAAAGCAATTGGGGGAAGATTGAATCACTATTGGGGTCGTGAGTTGGACTATCAGACCACTACACTACCTTTGACAAATCCTCCTTGAGATGTTGACCTAGTCTGGCTGAAGACTATAAACTTAGTGCTTCTTGAGATGCAGCCCAAGGTTTGGTGATTAATTTCTTTATCTGTTTTATTTTTTTTAGATTGTTTTGATTTGTTTTGCAGCCCTTGCTGATGTGTTCCAACATGACAATAATGATGAAGAGCAATTGAGAGTGCAGATCAAGAACAATTAGGGAGTATTCTTCCACTTTACTCTATATTATTTATAGTATGTGCTAGTTATTTATCTTCATTGCTATTTAGCATGTAGAACTTATTATTGAATTGATGCAAATCTAAACCCTTATGAACTTATATCACCCTTGCACCTAAATATAATTAAACAAGTTTCATTCTTCCTTACTTTTACTGTTTCATGTTGTATGTTCACACTGAGGGCAATGTGGAATTTAAGTGTGGGGGAGGTAACATTAATTTCGCATAACTTGCACAACTTGTCCTTAAGTTTTTAGTTGTTCTTGGGTATAAACAGACAAATTCTTTTAAAAAAATGTGAACAACAATTTTTTTACTCTTGGAAGTTGAGGTTTTACTTGCGAATATTGTTAAGGTGGATTTGATTCAAGCTTGAAAGGATTGAATCAGATTAGGATTCAATTTTTTTTTTTAAATTAGTAAATAGGCAAAGATTTAGCTGAGGTTACTCAATTTAGAATGCCAAGGAGCCTATAAGGAATTTTGAGCCTATATTTTTAAGTCTTCAATGAGGGAGTATAGTTATGGTGATTTCATCTCTAGAACTTATCTAAAATCCCTATTGAAGCGGAAAAGTCCCTCCATATACATAAAGATGATTTTGGCATTCGCGTTTATTCTTTACTCTAGTAAATGCTAAGTAAAGAAAAAGGATTGAAGGGAGTGGGGGAAAAAGGAATAAGAATAAGAAAGGAAAAAACAACTCCACTAACTTTTTTAGACTTGACTTAGTAACCAGGGGTACTTCATCATCAATGTTGGTACTCGCATCAAATGGTTAAGTCAAAGAAGGCTATGAGTTGGGCTAAAAGCATCTTAAGGTGCCTATTGGAGTGACTGAGTAATCGATGGCGCATTACCCATATGCAGGGTCGCGTGAAAAAGGGACCTACAACTGCTCAAGATTAAAAAAAAGGTTGTTGAAGTAACTGAACAACCGGTGCTGCATCACCCATGTACAATGTTGCATCAAAATGGGACCTCCTATGGCTCAAAAAAAATTAAATAAAATGTTCATTCCTTATAAAATTTCCCTTCATTCTTCATGTCTTTCATTGAATTGCTTAGCACTAACTAAAGTTTAATCGATTATCAGGTCCTTTTGATTTATATATGCATTAGGATAATAAAGTAGAGATTGAGATGATGAACAAGACTATAGTAGATGGGTGGCTATAAGTGGAATTGAGTGAAACACAAGTCCTTAATAATATTGAGAGATGAGTGTAAACACTTGCCTTAGCTTATGAAAAACATTATGTTGTGTTTTATCTTTGCCAAATTATTTGCTTTGCTACTTGCATATTTAGGATGTGGGAAAGGGTCCTAGTTGAAGGTTTAATTTTTGAGAGCTTGAGTTGGTTCCACTTTTATAACATTTGCTTCCATTATTTTCATCACTTGTTTACAAATTAAAATCTTGAGGACAAGATTTGATGCAAGTGTAGGGGTGTTCTGACTCCTTATTTTAAGATGATTTTAAGACTTATTTTAATATAGTTGAGAGTCATTTTTGATAAATTATAAGGATTTAAGTGAGATTTTGATAAGATATGAGTTTAGAGGGATTTCATTATAAATATCAAATATTAGAAAATAATAATGATATTGATAATAATAATAATAATAATAATAATAATTATTATTATTATTATTATTATTATTATTATTATTATGTGAGATTCTAAAAATGAAATGAAATGAAATAAAATAAAATAAAATAAAATAAAAACATTTTAGAATATTATTATTATTATTATTATTATTTCCAACCATCTATTCTTTTTATATTTCCTTATCTTTATCCAGAGAAATAGCAGCGTACACAATATCTTGAATCAGAAGATTTGGAAACCCAAAATCACAATCGAAATAGAGAATAGAAGGGAGGCGGCAGTGTTCACGCAAAAGGACAGGACACATCATCTTCAAGAACAGAGGTAGCCGGAAGGAGAGATTAGGAGGATCACAAGAATCAGCTTCTTCCAATGGGATTGTGGAGTGAGAGCAACAGAACCAGAAGGAAGGAGAAAAATTCAGAGACACACAGCACAGATTCGAGGAAACGGAGGTAAACGATCGACTGAAGTCTTCTTCTTCTTCCTTCAACGGCAAGAGTTGAACAAGGGAAGCACAGGAGAGGTCAACAGCGCCAAGCTGTCGTTATCTTCCGTCTTTTCGGACGACCATGGCTAGAGGGAGAAAGAACGCAGCTACTGCAAACGCAAGGACCAGAGGATACGATCTCTGTTTCTATTATGCATTTAGTAGTCTCTGGTTTTCTCCTTGTCTCCTTTCCTTTGTGTTGAACTCTGGAATGGTGTATTATTATTGCTGGAAATTTAGTTTTGGTCATGCTTATGGATGAGTAGTAAAATTTCTTATTCTATGATTGCTTTGAACTATTGGATGGATTAAGATTTTTAAATTTCATTCTTTTATTGATTAATGAAATTTATATGTTGATTTTATCTAATGCCTAATGTTTTTGGGCGACTGCTTCCACTTAGAATTTTTCTGAATGTTGTATTATCTGAAAAATCCAATCACCAATATCCAAAATCAACGTGCACCTCATACCCTATGTGACATCCTATATAATCTAATAATTTTATAGTAATTATATCATTTTTTATATAGGGGTTTAACTGTCATTTTATCATTAGAAAAAACCCTAGTCTCATTGTGTTTGATCTCTTGTCATCTGCATCACACACCTCGTATCAATTCTCAGAAAAGCCAACCACGGCTGCTGTAGATTCTCAAAGTGGAGTAAAATTTCATTTCTATTTGTTGTGATTCTCTTTTTTCTATTTATGAAGGATTTCTACTTATGACATATATACTCCGGCCTAAAGGTTTTCCACTGAACCATCAAAGATTGATTTTTGCCTAGAAGCAATTGGAGGATGGACGTACTTTTGCCGTTTATGACATCCAGAAATGTTACTCTATTAATTATTTAATTTGGATGTTTTTCTTTTCTCTTCTTTCAATATTCCTATATATAACTGTTTGGGTTACCAGGAAATCTAAGGCTGTGTTTGGTTTGAGGTGAGGTGAGGTGAGGTTAGGTGAGAGAGGGTGGGGAAATTACTTTTTTGGGTTAAAGGAATTTAAATTTTGAGCGGGAATTCAAAATTTTGAAAAGAATAAAAAAGTAAATTTTTGGTGGGAATCCAAAATTTAAAAAAATGAGAAGGTAAATTTTGGATTTCTTTTGTCCAAAAAAGTAATTTCCCCACCCTCTCTCACCTAACCTCACCTCACCTCAAACCAAACACAGCCTAAAGAAAAATAAGGGAACTCCAATTTCATCTGAGTCTAATTTGACAGTTATTCTATTTCACAAAGTCAAGAATGCATGACTTCGTGGTGGTATTATCGAGCCATCTTTGAAACTCTATGGCAGCAACACGAGGGTTTTCTAAGAATTGAAAGGAGGTGTGTTGCAGACGGCAAGGAGACAAATGTAATAAGATTAGGGTTGCTTTTAACGATAAATTGACAGTTTAGCTCCTGTATTAAAAAAATGATATAATTACTATAAAATTATTAGCTTACATAGGATGTCACATAGGATATGGGGTGTCTTCTACTAATCTGACGTTGCATTTTCTATGCAAAAGATAATGGTGAGTTAACGGCAGGGAGTCCATAATAAAAAAAATAAAATAAAAGGTCAATGGGGTTATATTTAAATTTTGAAATATCAGGAATGTTATATGCAACTGCTCCAAAACTCAGGGGGGTTTTGTATAATTTAGCCTAATAATTAATGTATTCCCCAATTTAACGCTCATTAACTCCCCTTTTAAAATTTCCACAATAACAAACCAAAATCATAATATTTTATGAATTATGGAAGTTTCTCAATAAATAACAACGGATAGATCCATAACAAACCAAAATAAAAATTTTCATCTTTTACTTTAATTCATTAATTAAATGTCACATAATGTATTTCAAATTTCACTACCAATTCACTATCAATTCATTGATTGCCTGCTGCGCCTTATTCAGTATGTATTCCTAAGGCCATTCATATTACAATGTTTAACAGACTATTAAAACACTGATGGAATAACAACAGGAGAGGTTATGCTTTCAGTTACCAGAATGATAAAACTTCCACATTCATCAGTACGAAAATTACTTGGTCAATTAATTAAGTGCTTAAGGATTTAATAACTTTTTCCACGAAAAAGTAAGAAACATCAGATTCTGGCTTCATGCTGAAGGCTAAATATATGCACACCTATTAAGCTGCATGAATGATTCAACGATCTGATGACAAAAACCTGTTCAACAACAGCATATCCTCTATCTTTACATAATGGCAATGCCTTCTGGTCTAAGGTCCTCTTCAAGCACTTCAACGACTACCATAGTGTTTTTGCCGGGACATATAAAATACGGTGCCTATGAGGTCTTAAGTGAGTCAGGTTAAAGAGACCGATAGCATATAACATATGCCCCATAACTTTGTTTTATAAATATAATCAGACCACCGCCTCAACACACACTCTTATCGGGTTCACGTCTACCACCAATAGGATAAAGACTCTAGGTGGTCGTGCACATATACCCATGTGAGTTAAAACTTAACTTCCATATCCTCCTTTGTGTCCACAATTACCAAAGGTTCATGCCAACAAGTTTAGCACCCTGATATAAATTAATGTCGCCTCAACAGTACTCTCAGTGCCCGTTTGGCTCCAATTGCCTTCAAGGCCCACCATCAGGAAATACTTTAATATCCCTTTGTATGGCGCTTACTATACAAGGGGAGTATTCTTTTTTTTAAATATAACCCCTTGTATGTGGCTTTCCTAGATAAACGCCATACAATGTATTAGACACCTGCGGCGCTTTCCTGGTCAAACACCGTAGCTGTCACGTTTATTTATTTTTTAAAAAAATAGAGGTCTACTTCAGCGCTTATTTAAAGAAGTGACATAAGATTAGTGCTGTTAAATCTATATTTTGTAATAGTGAATGATGATTACATGAACTTGCTTAGTCTGTCATTAACGAAAGATGATGCATATGTATAAAAAGTTTGGTTAGATTACATCGAACATGAGAATATATAGTAACAATATAGTAAGAGACCAAAATTACCTCTATCTACATATATATATATATATAATGTACATGTTGGGTTTATGGTAATATTTTCAATTTGTGAACTATTCACATTGGCTTTATAGTAATTTTTAATATATAATAGTAGAAATATTATGCAATGTACATGTTAAGTTCATGTTAATTTTTTCATATTTAATGATGGGAATATTATTATATTTTAATATTTTTAATGGTGGAATATTCTTTTAATATTTTTTTAGTGGAGGAAATTTTTAAAATTTTATATTATTCATTAATTTTTTTAATATTTAATAATGATAATTATTTAATATTTAATAGCATTTATGAGTGAGCATTTTGGTTAAGTTAAATAATTATAATAGTGGTAATTATTTAATATTTAATATTCTAGGCTCTAGATATGATTACTTTACAATCTCTTCCCAAAAGAAAACGGCTAATGTCCAATTTACCAGCATCAATACAAACTATCAGCTAAAATTTTTACTCTGTGTATATTATTTCTGAGAAATTTAATTATTTAATTCTTATTGTTTTACTGAGTTTGCAACTCAATCCTTATAGTTTAACTAATGGCAACTTGATCCCTGAAGTTTGGTGTTTTAATAATCTCATCCTTGCTGTTAGTGATTCAAAGGAGATCATGCTGATGTGTCTGCATATATATGTGGCATCCTTAACAGCGCACCCCTCCTTTCCTTCATCACCCCCAAAACAAAAAAACAAAGTGACTCATTTATGTGCAGCGCCCACTATTGCTCAATGCCACTGTTAACGCTCCACCGAACCAAACAATCCTTCGCCTAGCTCACGTGGTTCACATCAAGTTCATGGATGAGTCGCCACAAGTTAGTAAACTATAAAGACTAAATTATAAATTTGATAAAACTATAAGGATTAAATGATTAATTTTCTCATTATTTATTTATAATATTACAAACTTTGTTTTCTTTATGGGATTTTTCACTCCAGCTATATGAAGTATTTCACAAAATTATTCAGTCATTCTTTATAACAAATTGTGTTCTTTTATCTATCTTGAATTTTTTAAAACTAAATTCAGCAAAATGAAATAAAAAATCTGCTTTTTTTCTCATCTTTCTTTCTCTGTTCTACTCCCTAATAAACAAATTGAACTTCAATCTTGCATAATTTTAATATTATAATAATCCATTTTTAAATTTTTCAATATATATATATTATATCAAAAAATTTACAGCAAACATTTCTGTTCTTAATCTTAAGTTATAAATATAAACAATGTAATTATTAAACCTTGTTGAATATAACAAGAAATATGTCTAGTTAGATTTGAACATCAAAATCTAATTAATAAATTTTAAATTAACTATATATATATATATATATATATATTAAATTACTTCAATAAAAGACATGAGATCAGGCCCAAAAAAATGAAAACAAGACATGAGAGAGAAAAGAAGAGACAAACCAAATTTCAGGAACAGCCCCCATACATCGATCTGAATCTGATGCCACTTTTCGGATTTGCTAAATCTCTATTTTGGACACTGTCTCTACCAGTTATCGTATATATTTATGAAGAAGACTCTGTGCTGCTTATGTTTCCCTCTTTTGGGACACAGTGAAATAGAAAGGCCACAAGTAAGAGACAAAAGAGAGGAGGCCACCATATCTTCATCTTCTCTCTTTACATCTTATTCTCCCTACACCTCCATGTTCTCCATTTCAACCTCTTCATATTAGTTCTTCTCTAAGTTCTTGCATTTACTGCGATTTCATTTCTCTTTTTCTTAATATTTCTTCCCCAAGAAGTTCTTTTGCCCAATAAGTTCATTCCTCATCAACATTATCCATCTCTCTCTCTCTCTCTCTCTCTCTCACTATGTCACTTACATATCTTCTTCTTCTCTTTCTGTGCTTTTCCTTCCACTCTTGCGATGGTCGGTGCCTTACAGGTTTCAGTAACAAGGAAATAGAGAAGAAATCGCATTTCTTTCCCAAGGTTTGTTATTAGTGTTTTATTAGTGTTAATTATGTAGGCTGCAACAATGCTGATGCTGCATGTGTGATAATCAAAGCACTTACTACTTTTATTTTAGAAGTTTTCCCAGCTAGTATTCTTTCCTCCCTAAATTTCTCCCAATCCAAACATAGGGTTACTGATTGAGATATATTATTCAGTCTTATGAGATGTCTTTTTTTTTTTTTGGTGCAGAATGATGATGGTAATAACAGTGTTGATCTCTCTTCAAAGCGGCTTGCATCACAGAGAAATGGAGAAGAAGACAAGAAGAAGACTGGAATAATGGTTGCTGAAGCTGAAAAGCCAAAAGCGACGAACACAAGAAGCAACAAGAGGGTGTT
This sequence comes from Inga laurina, assembly GCA_963855925.1. NCBI lineage: Eukaryota > Viridiplantae > Streptophyta > Magnoliopsida > Fabales > Fabaceae > Inga > Inga laurina. Next base: position 37,676,161 of record OY979705.1, read on the forward strand.
AAAAGTGAAGAAGGGGAAAACAGGTTCATCATCAGGTTCTTTAAAATCTCATGAATCTCTTGTTTCAGTTCCTTGGCGTGTCCCTCGCAAGAAGAAGGGCGACAAAAATCCAGGCTTTAACTTGGATTATTCACCGCCCAAGACTCACCCTCCTTCTCACAACTGATCGAGTTACGTTGTTTCTTGTTTATACCTATATACAATTTTCCCTGCTGAGTTATTATGTATAATGGGAAGCCCTACGGAACGCGGAAGATGAATGAAGTTTGATTAAGAATGAAGGCTCAAGGCATATGCTTTCTCATTGTACGGTGAAATGTTTAGTTTTGTCGACGCACATGAAGAATATATTGTCTTTAATTATATGACTCTATATATGTCTATGGCATACGCTATTTTAAGCGTTTCTTTCCATAATGTAAATCGATTAGACAATGCTTTCCTGCAAGACCATTAATTTCTTTTTAATATATATATATATATATATATCATCCTCTCTCTCTCTCTCTCTCTCTCAAAATTCTGTTCTCATCCATATCTTGTTGTCAGAAGTGTAATAATCATCTTGAAAATATTTGTTGATGAACTCTTCAGCGCATTCTTTGAATTTGAAGTAGTTATGTTAAAGGTTCATGGAATATGCAAGAAACTTGAATTCTACCTACTAAAGCTCTATGCAAGGTACCGAAAACCGGACCGGTCACTGAACCGGTCAGAGTACTGGGTTAAGGGTCAGTGGGTCAGATAGGTAGTCAAATCGGAGCTAAACCGGGACTAAACCGGTGAGGAAGTAAATATTTTAGGCTTATTTATATGAAATTCTATGTAAAAATAATAAAAAATGAATTTTTTCAAAAAAAAAAAAAAAATTGGGTGAACGGGTCCGTACGGTTCACCCCCGGACCGGACCGGTTGGACCACCGGTTCACCGGTTCACGGGCTGAACCGGCCGGTCCGGTCCGGTTTTCAATTCCTGGGCTCTATGCCATATTCATGTCGGTTCGTTATACATTGGGCATGGCCATTAATGCTCTTCAAGGTATATCGTTCGGCATGAGAAGGAGAATGAAAGATTTTGGACTTTAACTTGATTTTTATGGCATCTTTGACTGAAGAATCACTACAAAAAAAAAATGTGATTTAGTAACGGTTAAAAATGGGTATTAATAGCGATTTTAACCGCTACAAACAACATTAGTAGTGGTTACTAGCCATGTTCTCTAACCCGGACCGGCCCGGCCGAACCGGCCCGGAAACCGGCGACCCGGGCACTAAATCGGTCCGGTTCGGTGACCCGGTCCGGGTCAACTTTTTTCATTTTTTTTAAATTTTTATTTTTTAAAAAAAAAAATTCCTTTAGAATTTCATACTATAAGCCTAAAATATTCTATTTTTCACCGGTTTGGTACCGGTTTAGCTCCGGTTTGACTCCGGTCTGACCCACTGACCCTTGACCCAGTACCCCGACCGGTTCACTGACCGGTCCGGGTTTAATTACCTTGGTTACTAGAACCGCTACTAAATCGTATGTTGCAAGCAGTTTTGTAGCGGTTATATAAAACCGCTACTCAATCAAAAATAACCGCTACATCCTTTGTAGCGGTTCAACCCAACCGCTACAACATCCTCATGAACGAAATTTTTTTCAGAGATATTTGTAGCGGTTATATAACCATTACAAATATAAAAAATTGAAATTTTGAAGGCGGGAAAAATGACATTTTTTTTTATTTTGTAGCGGTTAATAAACCGCTACTAATTTTGAATTTTATGAAATTTGTAGCGGTTATTAAAACCGCTACTAATTTCATGAAATTCAAAATTAGCGCCAAAAAATTGAATTTGAGTTTTAAAAAGGCGCGTTATTTAATAGCAGTTTAATAACTGCTACAAATATTTAAAAAATTTTAAAAAAATATATGATCATTTGTTTCTGTTTTTTTAATATTAAATTAAATAGTTTATTTTGTTATTATTTTATCTATTTTAATTAGCTTATTATTCAATAGTTTAACTTATTAATAAATTAAAAGGAAAAATGTAATTTAATTGGATTAGTATAAAATTTATATTAATAATATTATTAAGAATAGGTAGGTAATAAGGAATTATTATGTTGTCTAATATAATGTAATTGTGTATGAAAAATAGATGAAAATGAGATACAACTCTGAAATATTTGGAAAAAAAATGGTTAGAATAAATTTTATAGAAAGGAAAAAAGTATTGTAAAAAACATTAAAAATCTTGTTACCATATTTGATCGTATTATTCAGCTCCTCTACTCATACGAAAGAAGTTGTAAATGAGAGAAAATGAAAGAAAGGTAAGGTGAAAAGAAATTAGGGAGTGTTTGAAATGAGTTGTGGTAAGGGTATTTATAGGGATCCATGTACTATTTGTAGCGGTTAATGTATCCATTTTGTAGCGGTTATTAGTTAGTAGCGGTTATTTGTATTTTTGTAGCGGTTTAATATTTATAAGGATCCACGTACTCTTTGTAGCGGTTAATGTATCCATTTTGTAGCAGTTTTTTATTTTGTAGCGGTTTAATAACTGCTACAAATATTATTTTATTTTATTTTTTAATTTTTTTTTACATTTTAAAAAAAAATTTTGCATTTTTTTTAAAGACAAAAGCATAAGTTGAATTTGATTACTCATCATCGCCATCCCTACAGAAATTTTGTAGAAAAATTATTGTTATGGATGTATTATTAAATTTAAAAAATTTAATTCAAATGACATGGACTTAAAAAAACTCACTGCAGTAGAGGTAAATTGTCATCGCCTTCAGGGAAGTAGTTTTCAAAATCAGCTGGCTGAAATGGCTCACTCTCGTAGGTGATGTTATCGCCTTCACCCATGTCGTAAAGGTCTCTTGGCTTTAAATAAACGACCATGTGCTAATCCCTATGCCTCTCGTCCTCGACATAATAAACCTGATGTGCCTCTGAAGCTAGAATATACGGCTCATCATCTTGAGAAATACCAGTATGAATCGGCCGTGAGAAATTGACTGATGTGATCCCTAAGTCGTCAGTTGTCAGTCCCCGAGAAGTAGTGGTATTTGCCCACAAACACTTGAACATCGTCACAGTGAAACGGCCTTGATAATTAAGTTCGACCACATCAAGAAGCTTGCCATAGTAAGGGACGGCTCTGAACTGCATGTTGGCGTCACTGCTGTTCGCATAACTCCTTGTCCCAATTGTGCCATAAACACCTGAATTCTGTGTTTGCAATCCTTGGTCCCGTGAAACCGTGCAAAACTTAAAACCGTCGGTCGCCAACGCAAGCCAAACATTTCTGGGGTCAGTCGCAAAATCTGGAAAGTCATTATCAAACGTTTTCCAAGCAGCTGCATCCCGCGGATATCTTAATTTACCGTCTTCGTTTTTATCAACAGCATGCCACCTCATATGCTCCGTAGTTTTAGACGACATAAATAATCTTTGTAGATGAGGTTTCAAAGGGAAGTACCTGAGAATCTTTGCAGGTTTCTTCTTCTGCTTTTTCCCCTTCCAAATTGTCTTGTACGTCGATGTGTGACATCTCTTACAAGTCTCCCTGCTAGAATCGTCTCCCCAATACAGCATATAATCATTTGGGCATGCATCAATCTTTTGATAATTCAACCCCAACCTGTTGATAATCTTCTTGGCCTCGTAGAACGTTGTGGGAATCTCAGCGTCGGAGAATGCATCTTGTAATAAGTCGAGCAACATCGGCATTCCCTTATCTGTGATCCCACACAAGCACTTGATATGATACAATTTGATCAAGAAAGATAATTTAGAATATTTGCGACAACCTTGATATAAAGGACGATCTACTTTATCTATCAAGCTGAAAAAATCCCGAGTTACTTCATTCCCCATAAAAACCGGCTCAGAGCCGTGCACTTCTTCGTTGAAGTTGTCACCTTGAAATCCAAATGCATCACGCACAACATCATTCACAAGATCATCTTCATCTACATGAACGCCTACTTGAGATCTTCGAGGAAGAGCATCGTCATATCTCATGCAGGCCTTCTCACCATGAACTGCCCAGAACGTATAGTCCTCAGGGAAAGGCTTCACAAGCAAATGTTCCTTCACAACATTTCGTGCATGCCACTTCTTGAACTTGCATTTCCGACACGGACAGACGATCTTGCCGTTACAGCTGGCGTGAGTGAATGCGAAATCTAAGAAACTGTTTAATCCGTACAAATATTTAGAAGAATTGCGCAGCAACCTGATCCATGATTTATCCATAGCTACAACTGAGAGAGAAGAAAGTATAGAGAAGAAGATGGGTTAAGAAGAGAATGACGAATGCCAAGAACCATATATTCTGAAATTCCAACGTTTATAATTTTGTAGCGGTTCTAAAACCGCTACACTAACCGCTACAGTTATATTTATAACTGTAGCGGTTATATACATAAAACCGCTACTAATTTCCAAGCCTTTAGACATTGGTGGGAAATTCAAAATATACACATTGAGCATTTGTAACGGTTATGTGTATAAAACCGCTACTAACATTAAAGCCGTTGGACAATAAATTTAAAAATAATTTTTAATTTGTAGCGGTTATGCATAAAATAACCGCTACAAATGTGAACAAAGGCAGCAAATTTCAAAATTCAAATGCTGAGTATTTGTAGCGGTTTTTATTGTAAAACCGCTACAACTATATACATATTTGTAGCGGTTTCTATTGTAGAACCGCTACTAATATATATAGTTGTAGCAATTCTACAAGAAAAACCGCTACAACTATATATTATTGTAATGGTTTTTATTTTAGAACCGCTACAAATATATATATTTGTAGCGGTTTTTACTTAAAACCACTACAAATATATATATATATGCTTTATTTTTTTTAATTTAGAAATATAAATAATATTGTTGCAATTATATATATTTATAAATTCAACAACGCGATCTAATAATATAAATATAATTATATTAAACACAATAAGAATTTAAGTTCTGAAATACAAAGTCATATATATATTTACAAATGTTTCAACAACAAAAAAAGATGTCCTAAACTAAGTAGCTGGGGGCTGATCATCTAGTGCTCCCTCAGGTGCTACTGAATCGGGCCGCTGCGCAGAGTGAACCGCACCATCATCATCAGTAGGAGCAGGAGTAGGAGCAGGAGGAGTAGTACTCGAGACGACGTAGCGAGGAACAGGGGGAACCTGTGGATGCTGCTCGTCCGGGAACAGGCGACTCCATGACCGCTCGAGCATGTTGTTCGCGATTTCACGCCACTACGTCTGCTGAGCGTAGATCAAATCAGTGTGCAGCTGCATCTGCTGCATATGCTGCAGCTGCATTGCTGCATCTGCTGCTGCTGCTACTGTTGTGCCATCTGCTGCTCCAAATCTGACCGCAGCTGGTCAATAGACTCGTCACTCGGACGTCTAACCCCTCTAGAGCTGCCAGCCTTAGAGGCGGCGCTCCTGCCGTAGATCATGCTAGGTCTAGCGCCTATCCCCATCCCCCGCACGCGTCCGGGGTGCTCAGCTTGAGTCAGACCCGCCTTCAAAGGAGCCGTCGGGTCTACTGACCCCTGTGACTCCTCGGCCTGGGTCTGTCGCAGCTCAGCCTACGGCTGCTGAATCCGCTCCTGCCATTTTATGAAACAATTACTAATTAGCATTTTTCATTATTAAGTTGGTTTTATAAAAATTATAATAATAAAATTACTTACAATGGCCGCTTCTGCCCCCTGAGAGGTCGTAGTCCCGTCACGGTGTCTGTGTGTGATGGCGTACAACTCCCCATAGTCCATTTGACGGTTCTCCTGCTGTGCCTTCGTCTCCTGAAACAATTACAAAATTCAATTAGTATTATGAAATAACCAGCTAAAAGTTAGTGATATTTTGAAAAGTTACCAACTTGTTATAGGTCACAGCAAAAGTCTTCGATCCTGTTGTGTAGTGGGTCGTCTGCTACGCACGGATTTTGGTGTTCCTCTAAGAAAGCTCCTGGAAAAAAAACAATATTAAATGTATTAAAACAATAAAAAACATTTAAAATTAAAAAATTTCAAATTAAATACAATTAAATTGAAATTATAATTTAATAATTAACAGTTACAAAATTATATATAAAAAATCTAATAAATACATTACCTGGGGCTCCTCCTGAACTGGACGAAACTCGCCCAGTCGTTTGGCGGCACGCCATCCAGGACACTCTCGATCAGCTGCTCAGAGGCATCGTCCCGTCCTTATCCACCTTGTGGAAGAGACGGTTCCTCCTGTTCCTCCAGGCGTCACCCATCTTCACAAGGGCGTACCTCTTCCGATTGGCCCGGATGGCAAACCGCAGCTGAAAAAAAATTATTTAAATATCAATAATTACAAAAAACATAATTTAAAAAATATTATTTAAATAGAATTAATTACAAAAAATATTAATTAAATAATTTTAATTACCTGAACCACCTCCTCCCAAGCCTGGTCCTTCGGCTCCCTCGGAACGTGCCTCCACGTCTTGAAGTGAAGGTGGAACCGCATCCAATTCGCGCCCAGGTCGTTCAGGAAGCGGTTGAGCAGGTGACCCCCATTGTTGATGGGCTGGTCAGTGCCCTCATTCCACGGCACTATAACTCGCAGGGTTCGGTCCATGCTGTTCACACCAGCCACGTCTAGCTTCCTTGTCGAAACGTTCCCCTGCTCATCTGCATAGTTTACCGCACGTTAGATAAATTGTAATTCAAAGTTAACATTTCGAATTTAAATAAATAATTTATTAAATTAAAAAATTAATTTACCTTGGATCTGCACCTCAAACCCAGTGGACCGCGAAGACGACCCTCGTGGGTTGTTCTGCTCTTGAGCCTCCTCCTCATCGAGGAACTGCTCCATCTCCCTGATCGAAATTGGGATCTCAAACTCCTCCTCGTTGTAATCCTCGACGCTGATATCTGGCCCCCCAAACTCAGGCACCTCTGGTGCGGTCATCTCCTGTGGGATCGTCTGCGGTGCCTGTGGTAGGGCCGACTCCTGTGGGGGGCTGGGCTGAAATGCCGCAGTCGCCCTGCCTCCGCGCTGCCCCCTGCTCGGCTGCTGCCACCCCGTAAAATCGGTCTGGGGACCTCAGGGGCCTTCCCCTTATCCTCTCTTGAACCCATATCAACTGTAAAAATAAAAAAAAAATAGTCACATTATTATGCAAAAATCTAATACAAATACAAATACAAATAAAATACGTGTTATATACGTACCTCAAGTGCAAATACTGAGAAATACTATAGCAAAAACTCCTACACAGACATCTGAACGCTTAAATCTTGAAGAAACCACTCAGAGAAACCTCTGGAAACAAAATGAGCAAACTAAGAAATGAGAGAGGCGGAGGTTTAAACAGGCCAGATATTTGTAGCAGTTATTCCAATAACCTCTACAAATCACCCACGGCCCTAAAAATTTGTAGCGGTTCTACAATAACCGCTACAAATTACAAGAACCTTTGAAATTCTGTAGCGGTTATTACCCAGAACCGCTACAAAAGTGGAGACTCATGAAATTCTGTAGCAATTATATCCCTATAACTGCTACAAATAGCTGATGTTTGGTATTTTGTAGTGGTTTTGTTGCTGTAACCGCTACACTGTTGGCGGGACTTGGTCGCGCCATGTGGCGGGAATATTGTAGCGGTTTCTGTGTATTAACCGCTACAAGTTTTGGAGGGAATTTCGCGCCAAATTTCTTGCGGTTTTGTCTACCCAACCGCTACAAAAAAAACGCGGCTAATATGTCACGCCATTTGGCGCGTAGCTTGCCGCTATAAATTTGTAGCTGTTTAGGTTAAAACCGCTACAAATACTATAATTTGTAGCGGTTTCATATAACCGCTACAATTACACCGCTACAAAATACCATTTTTTTTGTAGTGAATATAGATGAACAGGGAAAAGAAGTGAATTTTTAATATGGGTTAAGGTATCAATTTGTCCCAGAAGTTTTCACTAAGTAGTAATATTTCGCCCAAAATTTTTTTAGGTTTGATATTGCCCCGTAAGTATTAAAATAGAGTAAATATTGCCTTTTACTGTTAAAAAGTTAATAGTCAATATCAATTTTTTTAATAGTTAACGCTAGTCTTTTAACGGTATGAGGTAAAATTGCTAAATTTTGAAACTTCTGAGGTAATATAAAACCTGATAAAACTTCCGATGTAATATTGTTTCTTAGTAAAAACTTCCGGTACAAATTTTCACCTTAACCCTTTTTAATATTGATATTCTTTTCTTTGGTTTGGATTTAAATTTACAATATTTACTTTAGTAGAATATTCTTAGATCAAATGAGTATGACAAGGGAAGGAAATAATATTTATCTAAATTAAATGAAAAAAAAAATAGAAAAAAAGTGTGAAATTTCATTGGTTTCGTTCCTTCCTTCCTTTAATTTTCAAACTTTTTCCCCTCAATTTACACGTGTGCCTTAAATATACCCCACCCTAAATAATTTTCCAATAGATATAGGCTATAGCTAGCAATAACTTTATGAATGTATGTTTTTCTGTGTAAATAAAATATCTTTTACAAACTTTCTTTCTTCAACGTTTTATCTTCAAAACTGTAACTGTTCTCCTTCGCTTGAAAGATGTCAAGGAAAATAATTAATTAATTGTATAAATGAATCCCCCTATTTGCAAAAGGAAATTATTTACGCGAAGAGCTAATAAAAATCATCCAACGATTAATTTTTGAAGATAGAGTCCCCATACCGAACTTGAATTCTGTGTGTGGAAGCAATATCCTCTGCTGTGGGAAAACCAAGGTATTAAAATTTAGACCGGGCATTGAACCGGTCGGGGTATTGGGTTAAGGGTCAGTGGGTTAAACCGGGGCCAAACCGATGAGAAATTGAAAATTTTAGACTTATAGTATGAAATTCTAAAGGAAAAATGTAAAATTTTTTTTTTTTTTTAAATGTGAACCCGGACCGGACCGGTTTACAAGCCGGTTCACCGGTTTCCGGGTCGGACTGGCCGGTCTGATCCGGGTTCAGCAACACTGGGAAAACAAGTTTTTTTTTTTTTTTGGAACTAAGGGAAAACAGTTATTCTACTATTGCGGTAGTTGGTTTCTATTAAATGTGGGAAAATAAATGTAGGTTCCAATATTTCCACATGGTTTGGGGTATTTTGTCGAGTGAATTAACTGTTTTGTTTCCCTTTAATCTTTTCCTTGAATGAAGTTGACTAGTTTGCAAGCTAAGCAGTACTCTAATTCTATTTATAAAACAATTCCAACATGTTTTACTGAAATTTAAAAAAAAATCTAAATTTTATTAATTCTATCTTAATATTTAATAACTTTACTTATATTTAATATATATATTTTGCATCGCAAGAATACAAAGTCAGCTTAATAATAAATTAATGATAAAAATTGTATCACTCTGTTTTTTTTATAAGTTACGTGTACTCTATTCTAGCAAAGTAAGTACTAAATAGATAAATTTTTCTATATTTGTCATTATTTATGAATGGTGCATATCTTCTCTCACTTCTCTTTATTTCTCTCTATTTACATCTCCCCCCCTAATTAATGAATGGTTAAATTATCAAAAGCTCATTTATTACCTTACAAGTAACTTATATTTTGAAACCAACTTTTTGGGTATAAATGACTTATAAAAAGGAATAAAGTAATATATTTATATGAAAAATTTAATGATTTGACTTATAAATATGAGCAAAAACAATTTTTTTCTCTGCCTTACCTTAAGGGTCTTTGGCAGGAGGGAAATGGAGAGAAAGAAAGGAGAGGGAAAATTTTTATGAGTTGGTTTTGAAAAAATTAGAGAAGTGATGTTATAAAATTTTAATAAAGATAAGATACAAAATAAAAGACTAAGAAAAATTAATTAAAAACTTTCAACCTCACTTCTCTAATTTTTCTAAATCTTAGTCATAAAAATTTTCCTTCCCCTCCAATCCCTCGTACCAAATGTAACATCCCAAATTTCAGTCATTAAAATTTCTTTATGCCTTTATGGTATTAAAGGGAATAAAATGGTGAATTTTGGTACATTTGGAATGACCAAATAGTGATTACACACAACGTGATTATGTTTGAACACAAATTGTAAAATGTCAATTTGCTGCAAGTGTGTTTTCCTAAGTGATAGTCTGGTTGAGTGATGGTTTTGGATAATCAAATGATGTCCAATAAATGTGAAATTTTTCAGAATAAAAGTAGACTTATCAAGCTTTAATTTGACAGGTTATATAAGTCATTTGGACCAGTGGATTGAATGTTATGATTTTCCAAAGTTTGACCTTGATTCTGAAACGAAATTTGTAACAATTTGAGTTTGACGAATTTCTGGGAAATGAATGGCTATAATTGGGGCTCTGTGATATTTTTCATTGATAGAGGACTTAAAGAGATTTTTATATAACCTAGAACCAACCCATTTGGATTTTTGTAGAATTAATTATGAATTTTCAAAGTTTGATCAACAAAACTGACAGATCAGGTTAACCTACGAATTTATGGCAATTGTGTTGAATTGTCGTAAATATTGGGCCAAATATAAGAGATATGTCCTAAAGGCCCATATAACCCCATTAGACATTCATTTTCATGGCACTAATAATATGTGTATTTATTTAGGGTCATAAAAAGTCAAGTAGAAGCATCTTCAATGTTGGAAAAGAAAAGGTACAAGAGGAGGACTCACAGATAATTGATAGTTAAACTTTTTTGACTTGCATGTATTTTATATGTGTATACTTGTATATTGGTGCTTGATATTGCCTTGATGAATTGTGTGGAATATACATGAATGATTGAAACTTTGTTTGTACTTATGCTATGGCAATAAGCATATTATAAAGATTGAGCATACATATGTCATTATGTTAGCATACATTTATATAAGCAAGCATATCATACACTAAGCATTATCTTACATGCATAGTTAACATTGTTTACTACTGAGATTCCCCTGAATCTCACCATCCCTAACCAACAATTTAGACAAGTGAATAAAGGAGGTGTGCTGAGTACAAAGAAGAGTATTGCATGAGAGGAATGTTGTGGTGGAACGAAGACGGAAAGTTATCTGAGTTTTATTGAACGAGTTTAGACAACCTAGTAGCCCTATGCGGCTACATTATTTGTTATTATTATGTACAATCCTTGTAGGGAATTCCTATAACCAAGCACTTATTATCAGTATATCTATACTATTCTTGTATGCCCACTGAATTGTACATTGCTACTCTAGTTAATATCACAATAAATAAGGGGGCTTACATCAAACAACCCCTAAATGGAACAAGAGGAACACACAATACTCTCTTTGAACGTTACTGCAGTTTTTGACTTCCAATTTAATATTATGTATTTTCTATGTTGATACGTTTATGGGTTACTTCATATGTATTCTCAAAGGTTATTTTGAAATTAAAGTACTACTTCCTCGTTCCCTATTATTATGGCCCTATTTTTTAAAATTAGTTCATCCTCTTATATACGGACTTCTTTGGGGTTACCCCTAACTAATTTTTTCCATACACTCTTTCATCATTTTTCTCACTATCACTCTCTTTCATTTATCCACTTATAAATAAGGACATATATGGAAAAACAAGTATATTTCCTATACATTTATTGTCAACACCCGTTTACATTTCGATATCAACAGAATAATAAAGACATAGTTCCACAAGCATACAGAAAAATACAAATATACTGATAAAGGTAATTGTTTACATATAGGAATCAACCGTGTAGGGTTTGATAATATTTACAAGTTTTTCCAAAATATTCAAAAATATACAACATATAACCACTATCTTTGCCTCGAGATCCATGCCCGTTAGTTTCTCGTGTCTACCACCTTTCCTTTAGAGCTATTGGTTCCCATTGGAACATTTTTATTTATGAAAAAGGATGAGATTCCAAAGTATCCCAGTAGTAACAGACTATCGTTCATATAAAATGTGAAAGGTAAATATGTTATGCACCATGTATGCACAAATTAATAAACACTATAATAAAATGTATACATGGGATAGGGTTCAACCACCACTATCCGTGAACCTTGGTTGGAGTGTTTCTCAACAACCAGATAATAGCGCTCTTCTCACACTAATTGCCCCTTCTTAGTAGATTTCCCCTCTCGGTAAACCATGTTGATTAATTAAATACAAACAATAGCGAACACAATCATATGAACTATGACATGATGTATGAAGGATATAGTCACTACCTTAAACCTTTTTCACCTCGAAATGTGTCCTTAAAATGCGTGCCAACAACTCAGCTCTCAACTCGGTCCTAAAATTGTAAATGTTAAAGAATTAGGTTAAAACTCATTCATGTACCATTTTAGACACTTCCCAAATGTTTTTGGTTGTTATATGAGTCTACAGTGAAAAATTACTAAAATGCCCCTAGGAACCCGGCTCGGCCCTGACTTACCCGGTTCGACTGCACTTTTCTCAAAATTTTGACTTAGGCTATTCTGACATATTTTTGCCCAAGGAATTCATTTTTTGCCTTGTAATTACCAAATTTACTGGCAAAAGACAAAAATGCCCTTGACAGCCCTTAATTTAGAGTTGTAGGGGCGTTTTGGTCATTATGCTTTTTAGGGCTTTTCTGGAAAAGTGTTCAACTGTAAACCCACCTAATTTTCCCTCCTAAACACAATGGAATCATCATATCATCAAAGATCCAACTCCAGCTCCTCCAATTGGACCTAGCCGAAACTCAAGATTCTTCAGGAAAAATTGGGGTTTTCGAATTCGGACTCCGCAGACTTGCTCCTTTCTACTTTTAATTACTTTATTAACTATTTAATGACATTCCCAACATGATTTAGACTCAATTTGGGTAGCATAATGGCTAGGGCTCAACATTTCCCAAATTTTACAATTACATCAAATTAATCAGAAATTCACCGATTAAACCAACCACAGCAGCAATAACAACCAAAGATTGAAGTTTATGGAGTTACCTTTAGCTCCTTCTTCCTCTTTCCTCTTTGGCCGAAATCCTATCCTTCTCAAACACTAAAAGTTTGCTTCAAAACACCTTGAATCACATAGAGGAATAGCTTAGAGGAAGGATTATACAAGTTAGGAGCTCATTCACCGAAGAAATTAACTTATCTTGTGAGTTCTTTCCTTCCTTCTCTCTCTAAGATCACCAAGCTCTCTCTCTCTCTCTCTCTCTCTCTCTCTCATTGAGCACTCAAAACCAACAGTTTGGGGCAAGGAAGATGATGAAAATTGTTTTATATTATTTTTCCTTTATCCTTCCTTTTATTTAATTAACCAAAGTTCAAAAGTTTTGACTTTTAGGGTCATACATTTTATGTACATACAATTGATGTCCTAAGCCCAATTACATGTACATAATATTTCCCTCTTCTTGGCCCATGCAAAAAACGTCCAAGCTCCTCCTCCCAACATGTCTCAATTTGCTTCTTAATTACCATGTTTCCATCACATTTTTTCTTCATTCTCGGACTTATGACATTTCTGGCAGATTTTCTACCCAAACCTTGAAAAATCATAACTAAATTTGTAGACTTCAAATTGGAGTGATTCTAAAGGCTATAGAACACTTATTGAATCTAGTTTCAGGGAAAATATATCCTTTAGCCAAATGAAAGATGAAATTTCCCAGAATTTAAGTATTTGGACACTATTCTAGAAAATACAGAGTTTTTCTGGGCCAATTTAAAAAATTCATTACTATTTGCATACAGCTCCAAAAACTACCTTTAACCTATCAAATTAAAGCTTAGGATGTCTATTTTGATCTTGTAAAATTTCATAATTTTTACTTATCATTTGGTTATACAAAATCACATGACAAACCCACTGCCTCACAGGAAGTTTACATTGGCAACATAACCACATCCTCCAAAATTCACCATTTTATTTCATTGACTATTTTCAATAATTACAATATATTTTGGTGAATAAAATTTGGGGCGTTATATTTATTACTTTAATTTTGACAAATTTTGACTATTTTTTAACAACACAATTTGATTAATAGGTCTTTATAAAAATAGATGGACCAAGCAGTTAATTTTATTTAGTTATTTAACAGGTGTAATTTTACATACCATACATTAATATAAAATTTCAAGAGTATATATAACAAGTCAATATTTATCAGGTATAGATGAAAAATACCGCTAATTCCTCAAATTACATATAATAAATCTAATTATAGCTTTTGTTTTCCTACTCTAATTAATCAACTTTTTATTAAAATAATTAGATTATTTGTATCTTATAATAAGGATTAAAGGGATGTTTTAAAGCATATAGTGTCTCTAAAATCATTAAAAAAAAGCACATACATGTATGTGGGCGCGCGTTCGCACGTATGTAATGTAAATATTACCGGTCAAACACTTGATGACAAGGAGACTTATGATCCTGACACTTTTACAATAAAAAAAGATGATTTAATTTTGAAATTTGGATCAAACTAAAAATCATGCATTGAAGAAATCTTTTATGTTTTATGTTATATACCCTCTGATCTATTTTATAAGAATTTAAAATTTAAATTAGCTTAATTTTTTTTATACAAGTCTGATAAGAATTATAATTAGAAGTGTTTTTTATATGTATTGTTTGATGCGCTTGATAAAACAAATTGTTTATTTGCCTAGTGTGCTAAAATAGCTAGCCTTCGTGTTCCGTACCTAACAAGGGACAGAAGATGCAACAGTTCCAAGTATGTCTCCTGAGAAAGCAAACATGATATTCAAGTAATTTAAAGATTATTAAAATCCCAATAAAATTGTTTGGGATTGAGAAAATTGAAGTAAGAGTTCTTGTTTGAAACCAAACACTAGAATCCAACTTAGAAAGAAGGGTCGTCATTGTTCTCATGTCGACACTCACATTAATATAATAGAAATGTATAATATTTACAAATAATAAAAATGTCTTATTTTTATTTTATATAATTTAGATCATTCACTGTTAATTGAAATGAAAAATTATATTTTTATCTGAAAATAAAATACTATAACTCTTTTAATCTATTTTTTTGCCAACTATAACTCTTTTAATTCTTATACTTTCACAGTATTTACATTCAAATTTCGCGCCTTTTAAGATACCACGCGCGCCACGAACATTCGAGGTCTAAATGTTGTATTGCCCATGCAATAGAAGTCATGGAATTTAGCCTCTAAATTGCATTTATATTGTTAATTTCTTCAATAAAATCAACGTATCTGAAGTTTCCCTATGATAATTATTTAAGCTTGTGGCTGACTTCTATGGGGATTTGGTGGTGGGATGAGACTGTTCAAAAGAAAATCAAGCATAAAAAATATTGTTTTAGAGCAATACACTTGTGTAATAATGTGGAAAATTGGGAAAGGTATCGTTTGGCTAAAAAGGAGACTAAGAAGGCAGTGAGTGAAGCTCGTAATAAAGCATATGAAGAGTTTTATAAGGAGTTAGGAACAAAGGCGGAAGAGCATAAGATTTACAAGATTGCAAAAAACAAGGAGAGAAAATCGAGAGACTTGGATCAAGTGAGGTGTATAAAGGATGAAGAAAGCAAAGTTTTGGTTACTGATGGAGATATTAAGAATAGGTGGGAAGCCTACTTTTATAAGTTGTTCAATAATAGAGGGGGAGGGCTTGTGATTGCGAAGATTTGACAACTTGAGAAGGTGATCTCAATTTGTCATTTTATCGCAGGATTCGAGTTGGCAAGGTTACGGAAGCTCTTAAGAAAATGGAAAATGGTAAAGCTGTTGGGCCTGATGGGATTTCTATTGAAGTTTGGAAATGCTTGGGTGAAGAGGGTGTTTTGTGGCTCACAAAATTATTTAATGAGATTTTATGATTCAAAAAAATGCTGGATGAGTGGAGGAAAAGTACTTTGATTCCTATTTATAAGAATAAAGGGGATATTCAAAATTGTGCAAACTATAGAGGAATTAAGCTTATGAGTCATACAATAAAATTATGGGAAAAGGTGATTGAACGCCGGTTGAGGTTGGAGACTGAAATTGCGGAAAACCAATTTGGATTCATGCTAGGAAGGTATACAACAGAAGCGATTTATTTATTAAGGGGGTGTATGGAGAAGTATAGGAGCAAAGGAAGAGATTTGTATATAGTTTTTATCCATTTGGAAAAAGCATATGACTGTATGCCAAGAGATATACTATGGAAAGCCTTGGAAAAGAAGGGGATGCGGTTTGCATATATCAAAGCCATTCAGGACATGTACGAGGGGGTTACAACCAATGTTAGAATGCTTGGAGGTGTAACAAAGGACTTTCCTATAAGGATTGACCTATATCAGGGATCAGCTTTGAGCCCTTATTTGTTTAACCTAGTAGTAGATGTTCTAACTGAGCCTATAAGAGAGGAGATCCCTAAATGCATGCTTTTTACGAATGATATAGTTCTGTTGGCTGAATCCAGGGAGGAAATTAATTCTAAACTTGAGATATGGAGACGGACTTTGGAAGTGAAGGGTTTTCATCTGAGTAGGAGCAAAACTGAATATATGCATTGTAAGTATGATAAGAGACAACGTCAAAATGAAGTGGAAGTTAAATTGGGAGAGCAAGTCATTCCACAAGTGACAAAATTTCGATATTTAAGATCAATTATACAACAAGATGGTGAAATTGGTGGTGATGTCAATCACAAAATTAAGCTGGAGGTGTAAATGGAGAAAAGCTACTGGAGTTATTTGTGATCGGAAAGTACCTAATAAGGTAAAAGGGAAGTTCTACCGCACTGCCATAAGACTAGCAATGCTTTATGGTAGTGAGTGTTGGGCTTTAAAGGGATTACATAAGCATAAATGGGGGTGGCCAAGATGAGGATGTTGAGATGGATGTGTGGTCATACAAGAAAAAACAAGATTCATAATAATCATATACGTGAAAGAGTTGGAGTGGCCTCTATTGAAGGAAAAATGGTAGAAATTTGTTTGAGGTGGTTTGAACATGTTCAACGAAGGCCGTTGAATGCACCGGTAAGGAGGGTGGATCAAGCCGTATGGAGTCCTGTAAAATTAGGTCGTGGAAGGCCGAATCGTACGCTTAATGAAGTCATAGAGAGAGACCTTTTGATTAATAATATACAAAAAAATATGGTTTTCGACATAGCATAATGGCGTCATGCGATCCATGTAGCCGACCCCACCTAGTGGGATAAAGACTTTGTTGTTGTTGTTGTGGCTGACTTCCATTGAAAAATTTATTTTGTTAGATCCCAAACAGAAATTTCATTGTGCCATTAAAAAATCAACGTTAGTGAATAATAAAAGAAGGGATGCTTATTTTCAGCCACAAAACATGATCATAGATTGCAACGTGCACAGGAATATCCCCCAAGATGATGGTTTTATAAAACAAATATAAAAGCTTCTGATATACTTAATAATATGCAAAAGCGTTGATTAAATGTTAGATTTGATGAGTTTGAACTTCGATCTATTATCATTCTTGATCGATAATCAAGTTATTAATAGATAACTTTAATACACACACACACACACATAACCTGAAGTTATTTTTAATTAGTCTCACTGTTTGTAAGATTTGTAGGAATAAATACAATGATAACTCCTAAATAAATCATATGAATTATGTAACAAAAAATAGTAGGGCAAAACTTTTTTACATTATAAATGCCTCTCACCATGCTTTTATAATGTGAAGTCGTAATCCATATAATCATGATCTATTATAGGAAACTAAAAAACATAAAATACAATTAGTACAAAAAGATTAGGGTCTTTTCTAATGGGAAGGTGGGCATGATGATGGTCCGGGAATAGTCACCACCCATCAGGCGAAAACCCTCAGGGAGCAAGAACATATTTCTATGTTACTACTCTAAGACCCAGTCTACACTATTTATCAAGGTATTAAAACTCGGACCGGGTACTGAACCGATCGAGATAGTGGGTCAAGGGTCAGTGGGTCAGACCGAAGTTGGCCCGAGGGTCAGACCCGAGTCAACCCAGGAGTCAAACAATTTGAGGAATAAAAAAAATTCCATAGAGGTTAATGAGCATCATAGTATCATTTGCAATCCAATAACATCAAAAGCAATAATCAAAACAAACTCACAGTAATAGAGGTTTTTTCCACCCATAATTCTTTAAGTACTTAATTAATAATCAATTAACACCATAATCTTCATTAACAGTATTCAAATATGCAGATATTGCAACATTAGGAGGTGTAGCTGAAGGAGGAAAACCAAAAGTACTAGGACCAACATCATCATCAGCATTCAAACATGGAAGTTCATGAATGGCCACATATTCATCACCTACATATAAAATATTGAAATGAATTAAATTCTTCATATTCATAGTTTTGTGAAGAAGAAAACATAGTTATGTAATATTATATAAGAATATAATCTTAATAAACCATTAAACCTTCATAATTCCTTGTAAGTTCTTCAAGTTCAGAATGTGCCACATCTGGATTATCAAACTCAGGAGTTGGATCATCTTTAACAATCCAAAAGTCCACTTTATCTATTGATTCAAAATCAATCGGATCGTAACTTTCCTTCTTCTTTGCTAATGTATCCCTTTAATGACGAAATGAAAGAAGTTCAATATTAGTAAAAGGCATATTAAATAAGTTCTATAAAAGCAAATTAGGTCATAAATTTTAAGATTACCTATACTTTAACTTCAGATTGTAATTTGTGAAAACCAAGTCATTGAGCCTTTGATGCTCCAAACAGTTTCTTCTTTTTGTGTGGATGCGCTCAAATAAACTCCAGTTTCTTTCACAATCAGAAGAAGTTTGGCTAAGTAGACGAATAGCAATCTGTTGCAACTCCAGAATTGAACCACCATAGTAGATCCACCACTCATCTACATTAAATAAAAGACATTAGTTAAACATAGTATGAAATATCGAATATGTATTCATATGTCCATTAAAATTAAAAAATTAAATTTTCTTACAAGGATTTAGTTTTTAGGCAGCTTTTTTACATGAAACTTTATTAAAGGATTCTTTACGATCACGATAGACACTCATTTGCTGCATCAGTGTGACATAACGATCCATATCATCATGTGAATGGGCCTCCAACACATCGATCAAAGATTGCATTAATTTGTTCCTTGTAGCAAGTTATGCATTGTAGAAGAAGGCAGGATTCAAAAGATAAGCTGCTGCATGAAGCTCACTCTTTAAATGTTTATCCCATCGAGCCTGAATAATGCTAGTGTATGGCTTGTACAGCTCCTCCTTATTCTGAAACATCTCCTTGATTGCTGTTTTAGCCCTTTGCATGCCTTCATAGACATAAGGCATCAAAGGCTTACCCTCAAAATCAACAATCCTTAATAGTTTAATAATCAGAGAAACAATCTTGACAATTTGAAAACATTTGTTCCAAAACCGATTATCAAGGATGATTGCACAAAATGTTTTCCCAGGCTCAGTGTTAGCCAATTTGTGTTGCACAAAATGCTGATCAACAACTAGAGCTTGTAAGTCATGTTTGTGCAAAAAAAATGTTATGTAAGGTAATAAATGTGGTGGCAAACCTTATAGCACCAGGACGTACAATTTCCTTCTAACCAGGTCTTTTCCGTAACCATGATAAGAAGACCATATGATTATAAGAAAAGATAGAGATTTTGGATGCCGTTTTTGCAAGATCACACACATGAGGCATGAAAGCAATATCTTTCAAAACAAGATTCAAACAATGAGCTGCACAGGGAGACCAATAAATGGTTTTATACTTCTCTTTAATCAGTCTGCCGCATGCTGCATAATTAGCGGCATTGTCAGTCACCACATGGACTATATTTTCAGAGCCAATCCACTCAATAACTTTATTGAACAAAGAAAATAACGTTTTTGCATCTTTAACTACATCTGAGGCATCAATTGATTTCAAAAACACCATGCCTTACACTGAATATACTAAGAAATTAATCAAAGTACATTGTCGAACGTCAGTCCAGCCATCAGCCATTAGTGTACAA
Organism: Inga laurina; assembly: GCA_963855925.1. NCBI lineage: Eukaryota > Viridiplantae > Streptophyta > Magnoliopsida > Fabales > Fabaceae > Inga > Inga laurina. Next base: position 37,696,183 of record OY979705.1, read on the forward strand.
CCATTTTCTTTCCACTTAGCTCGATAACTATCAATCAATAACTGACACTCTTTTTTATAGTCTTGCAACAAGGTAATTCTATACTCATGAGCACTAGGGGCCTTAAACCCAGGACCAATGGCAGCAATAGCATCAACAGCTTTTTGAAACAAAGGGCAATTCAATGCAGTAAACGGAATGCAATTCACATAAGCCCAGTCAGCAATAACAACCTTAGCAGCATGTTGTGCTTCTTGACTTGCCCAAGCACTTTTGATGCTTGGTTGAGCACCCGGGGTTGTTCTAGATGCAAAATACTTGTCAAGTTTCCCAACCCCAGTTGCTTTCCTCTTTGTGCCACTACTCTCATTGGATATCCTAAGTAGATGTGAAGCTATTGGCTCTTCAATTTCCATATCATCAATCTCTTCTACATTATCACTAGCAATAGGTTTTTCTTTGCACCCTCTATCAACGATTCTTTCATTCTAGCTCGTATATCATGAGATACTTTCTTACAAGAAGACACCTGACCACTTACACTAGCTAGATGTTGCTTTAACCTATTAATTCCACCTCCCCTGTAACTTGATGCACATAAGAGGCAAGTAAAAACATTAACTCTCCCCTCTTTTTTGACAGACACATATTGTCAAGCAGGATCGGTTTTTTTGACACTTCCTGTTGACTCTGTGGGATTAGAGACATTCAGGTTAAGGGGGTTGCTAGACTCTTCTGTAGGGGTAGTGGTGGTGGGGGGATTATCACTTCCTTCACCACTTCTGACCTCCATAAGCAAATAAGGAAGCAAATCCAAAAATAAGGCCTTTTCAATCAACAAAGGAAAGTAAACAAGAAACACCTAGTTCGATCACAAGCAAGCTACAAATTAACATAAAAATAGTCTCAACCACCCACAAGCAAGAAAACAATCAAACCAGTGACCAAGAAAACAATCAATCCTTATGTGCATACAGTATAAAAATCCAATAAAGGTGAAGGAAAAAAAGAAAGCAAACTGAAATCAATCTCTACCACTCAAATCAGTAACACCGTCAGCTATGTCTCTCCCTGTCTACCACCAGCAAAACCAACACAATCTGAATGTCACTAGGCGTAGATGCAAGGCTGCAAGGAACATACAATACAATCTAATCACTAATCAAAAGAATGTAAACCAAACCAAACCAACACAATCTAATCCAACAAACACAATTTAATCCAACCAACATAACACCAACAGAATCTAATCACTAATGCAAACCAAACCAACACAATCTAATTACTAATCAAAAGAATGCAAAATACAAAGAGCTGAAAGGAAAAATGAGAACTTATCGGAGAAGTGAAGCAAACTGACCCAACCTCCACCACCTAAATGCCGACGGCGACCATTATAGGCGACCCATGCATGGAGTGACGGTCACGCCACTAGACCACACACACACACAACCTTAATCGGAATATTTGGGGACGGAATCCAACGGAGCAACGGATTTGGGGACCGATTCGAGACTCCGACGGAGTGAAGGACATGCCACCAGAACACACACACGCAACCTTAAACGGTGTATTTGGGGATGGAATCTGACGGAGCGAAGGATTTAGTGCCGAATTTAAGACTCCGCTAGCGGTTGAGCGTCAAGAATGGGTTCGAACTTGGGAGAGTGACAAGTTGAGTGTAGAAGAGGCAGAGCACAGGGTCGACTAGGGCAGAGGTGTTCGAAACTTCGAATGAATGATTGAATCGGTTCGGGAGTCAAGCAGTTGGTCCGTTTTCCATTTTAAGTTTAAAAAAAATTAAAGCGGCGTCGTTTTAGACACTAAAAGGGGAAAAAAAATTAACTCGGCCAACCTGCACAGCCCGGCGGGTTAGCTGAGTCGTGACCGGTTTGATCCGAGTGGCTCCGGGTCAGAACAGTAGCGACTTAGTGACTGAACCGGACCGGCCAATTGGCCGGTTCGCCGGGTTCCGGTCCGAACCGGTGGGTTCCAGTCCGAACCGTCGGTGCGGTCCGGGTTCCTTAACCATGCTATTTATAATATCCTATCAAGGCTTGTAATAGCTTACCTGCTAGGTAGGTAACTTTAAACTAAATCTTTATCCAAATCACTTGTGGGACATAATAAGGAGATATTTTATCGAAAATATATTAAACTAGTAATATTTAAAGCAATCCAATAATATTAAAAATAATTACATAATATCTAGAATATTTAATTTGATTAAAATAATAAACTAGTATATCCTTTATATGACGAATCAATTATGAATATATCTAGATACAATCTTAAAACAACAAAAAAGATATAATATTATCATTTTAATAAAACATCTAAAATTCTCCTAGTTGGCCCTCAACGTAATGTTATTTGACGAGTAAAGTTCATTTAAGCAATACTACATAAATCATGGCAGTAAATCCTTTTTGATTGAGTATTACCTTCCATGGATCACAAGTAGTACCCTTACTTAATGAGTTACAAGTTTAATGAATAAACCCCGAATGTTTTTTCAGTTTCAACTTAAATGTTTGCTAAAATCTCATAATTTAGGTACCAATAATTGAAACAACAAACTTCAACTTGAATTTTATCATTTAAATAATGCCTCATCTAGACAACTAAATGTGATCTATCCCTGATAAGATACTTGATCCTTTTGATTTCTCTAAAAGCATTCTCTTCATTAAAGGATCTATGCTTTGTGTGTCTATCACTACAAAAAACATGGTATTTCTAATGGAAATCTACGATTGAATTCTATCAGGAAAAATTTTATAGATGGAAAATAGCAACAGAATTCCGTCAGAAATGATCTTCTGACGGAATTTTCAACAAACAAATTTCATTCGCTAAAAGGTTCGTGGCAAACCAAATTTAAGATGGAAGAAAAATTCCGTCGCAAATTCATGATGGCTTTCGGATAGGTATTTTCGTTTGTAATTGGCGACGGTTCATCGATGAAATTCTTCAAGGCAAATTTCCCATGGAATGCCATGGGTAATTAGTGACGGATTTGTCATGGCATTTCGTGGGCAATTAGACATTGATTGCCAATGGAATGCCATGGGTGACTTACAACAGAATTCTGGCCAAATTACGTGGATGATTTAAGATGGATTTCACACAGAATTCTGTAGGTGATTTGACACGGATTGTCCATGGGTCATTGGTAGCGAATTCCCATGGAATTCCGTGGATGATTGGAGACGGATTTCCCATGGAATTCTGTAGGAGATACGTAGTTGATTTGAGATAGATTTCCCATAGAATTCCGTGGGTAATTTGAGACAAATTTTTTCAATGGATTTCTTGGGGTATTCCACAACTGATTTCAAATGGATTTCTGATAGAATTCCGTCGAAAATCCATCTCTGTTTTTTTCTTACTTTTTTTTTGCAAATGTTTTGAATTTTGAAATAGCATTAGAACAGTGATCAAATGTATATTAAACCTAACTAACAGCGCATAAAATAGTAATGCGAGCAATTAAAAGTTATATTAAACTTAATAAATATGTCATAAAACAGTAATGCGATCAAGTAAAATTAAAAATAAGAAACAAGTCATATGTTCAAAGTTGTGAGAATAACCACAAATGGCATAAGTTTATGATACATAATAATAAGAATCAGAAATAAATCAACCCTCATGTCCATCATCCTCATCTACATTGGTAGAAGGGGCTTGCTTATTCACACTATTAGGGGGCATAGGTATTTAGATACCCATTCCTTGCAATGCAACACTGATCATGGAGAACACTTATCTAAGATTGTGATTGTCTTCTTCGAGCTGTGTCATCCTCACATGCAAGTCCTCATCATGAGAATATTAGCCCGGGTTGTTAATAGAAGGAGGTGAGGCAGAAGCAACAGTATCTTGATGCTCAGACCCTAACCCATAAATGCAACCCTTCTTGTTCTTACCACTTGTAGCCTCAAACCACAAGTTAAAGTCATCTTGGTTAGAGTGTGCACTTCTTGAATCTGAGCTTGCAGCTACCTTAAGCCCAAAAAAATCATCCTATAAATAAGGTAACATGGTTAATTTCTAACAGGTACCACATAAAATGTACTACATAAGCAAAATTTCTAACTTGGTACTACATATTAATAGAAGAAGAAGAAAATCAAGATAGAACAACATAACAATGATAATTTGAAAATAAAGCAAAAATTGTGCTCTAATATGACTCATAGTACCAAACACCATGCATTGTTCCTCTTAAAATATCCTTGCACTTGTTGTAACCCCCTGCCTTGGAAACTGTAATTATGATTCAAAAATGTGTAATTAGAATGGATGAGAGACCGACGGATAATTAAAAATTCATTTCCTATCCCTTCCTTCCGATAGGGTTTTCACAAATTCCTTCAAAATTTCTGCCTTATCCTAGTCTCAAATTCAATATTCTGAATATAATTACTTGTGCAGTTAAATCACATTTATACATATCAGAGTGTATAGCAAAAATCTCGGTGACCCCCGGGTTTCATATATATATATATATATATTAAGGGTCCATACATTTCCATTTAGGGGATTACACAACCGTATCCAAAATAATATTTACATCCCAACAATATACAGTAATCCCAAACAAAAATCCAATAACCAACGACCCAAATTATTTTCCTACTAAAGTCCTAGCGGCCCTTGGTCATCTCCTTCCCTTTGGAGCCACTTGCCCTGTCTGAAGGTTAGTCAAAGGAAAGAATGAGATTCAAAAGAATCCCAATAGTAACAAATCACTTATTCCACACATAAACACATAACATGCAAGTAAATCATCAAACCGCACAGCAGCACAAAACACAGTATATCAGCTATCACATATAATGTTGCCTCACTGGCATACACATAACACATTGCCTTACTGACATTCACATAGCCTCACTGGCTTTCACATACAAAATTATCGCAAAACAATGATAACACATACATACAATGCATTTACACATAGTATAAGAGAAAGTGTCACTACCTTGTTCTTTTCAGAGGTGCTCAGGCACATTTGTTCACGTACAGGGAAAATATCGAATCTTATAAACCAAAATCAAGGACGACGGATTAATCTTCATTACACTCTTTAGTTGGTTACTAGAAGCCTAAACACATGCTTAAAAGATTGGGAAGTACTAAGTTGGAAACCACTTTTCCAAAATCACAAAATGCTGAAAATGGGGGTTGACTGCAGCCAAGAATCCTCTGGCTATAGCAAAAATGCACACAGAAGGTTTTTGGCTGCAGCCAAAACGTGCATAGAAAGTTTTGCGCTGCAGCTAAGAATTTTGGATGTAGCCAAGGAAACTTCAAAAAATCATAACTAATTCTAGAAAAATCAAAATGAGGTGATCCCAAAGCCAAATGAAATCTATTTAAGTCCTCTTCATAGGAAAAATATGAACCATTAACAGAAATAACCACACAATTCTAGGATTATACAAAATTTCATACTGCTCCAGAATTAAGTTCAGTTTTGACATCAAAATTTGGGCAACCAGAACTCCCAGCTCACAAAATGAAATGACACAAATTATTTATCCATTTTGAATCTTGGAATGTAAACTTTAAAACTGGAAAGTTTCAGAATTTTTAGACACCATTTGCCCATTCAAAACGTCCAAACAACCTGACTGCCCTGTATAGAGTTTTAAGGGACAAAATTTCAGTTTTTTATGCCATTGTTTCCAATGGTTCCAAATTCACAACAAATATCATTCCCATACCAAGTTTTCAAAAGAAAATACCAAAATGACCAAATTCAACTCATATTGACATGTTCCACAAGAGACACAACATGTCACACAATAACACAATTCAACACTCACAATGCAATTCCTTGCTATTTAAGGTTCCAAACCAATTCTATTGTCACCAACGCACAAAATGACACCTATTCCAACACATCACACAATCCAATTCTTCCAAGCCAAAATCACATGAAAATTAGGGGAAAAATTTGAAATTCTCAAAACTTGATCAATGGTTACAAAACTTAGCTCAAAATGTGTTAAATTCTTACCTCTTCTTCTTCCCAAAGCAAATTCCTTGTTTCTCAAACTTTCAATTTTCCTCAAGTTCTCAAACACCACCTTCCAAAAACCTAAAACCATAGCCATGAAGCCCTCAACACCATGAACAATATTAATGACGAGTGTTTGAGCATTCAAAGTCTAATAAAACACTAACCTTGCACTTCTTTCTTTCTCTTTCATCTTCTAGTTAGAAGAAAAATGGAGGTTAGGGTGAGAGAAAATTAGATGAAGATGATTATTTGAATTTTTTTGCCCTTCAATTGCTTGTCCAATGTCCTAAATGAGAGAGGGAAGAGAAAAAGCAAATTTTGACACTTTGACCTTAATCCAATGCCCCATATCATGCCAAGTGTCAAGATCTTGTTCTCCCTTCCATGAATTCACTTAAGCACATACACATGTGATTCTAACCTCTTGATCTCCAATTACCAATGCGTTTCCTCTTAGGTAACTAACCAACCGGTCGGTAACTTTTCTTTTTACCCGTTTTGCCCCTGATTATGGCAATTCTACTTGAATCACCACTAAGCACATTTTATCATTCCATTTCACCTTACCATGTGCCCTCCCTCTTATTTAATTCAATTTAGATGTTAATCCACCATTGAACTTAAATACAGGGTTTAGGCATTGATTAAAGCATATTTGAATCGAAATTCACATCATATTCTTCAAAAGTGTTTGTTTAACAAATAATTACATCACTTTTGAAGTATTTAGCCCTTAATCACAATTTGGGATATTACACTTGTCATCCCAAATTCTCTTGAATTCATGATCATATTGTGGTAGCCATTTATATTTTCTCTACATAAATGAGATATAAGATCATAAATAGTAAAACATAATGGGGAAAGAAATTAAGTTATTTCAAATATAAGATAGCATTTACCGCCCATTCTTTAAACCATATTTTCTTGTGACCAAGTGGCGTTACTTTCCGACTAGCACATGGATGATCAAATTGTTCTTGCATAACAAGAAGAATTTGCCTTACAGTTACAACAGATGGATTGAACCTAATAAAAAACAAAAAAAATATCAACATATATGTGAATGAAGAAACTAAATGAAGATACAAAATAATACAATCTGATGAATGACTTACATGTTGTTTTCAGGATATATCTATATGCGACCATCTAAACAATATGACCCCAAGGTGTTAACGTAGTAGGACGATCCTGTGGAGTAAGGGTGCGAACTTTTTGTTCTAGGAGATGGGTTATTAGCAGATGGAGAAGGTTCAGATGATAGCGAGTGTCTTCTAATGGATTCACGCACTTGCGATATTGAGGGTCTACTTGATTGAAGATGCTCTTATGGTGATAGTATGGGTTTGACAACTGAGCCATGCATTTAAGGTGATGACAATGAAGGTCTAACCACATGATGCAATTGATGAGATGAAATAAATGATAATGAGGGTCTAATAACTTTAGGAATAGTTGGAGCAAATGTAGTAGTCGCAGGAGTAGACAACTTTTGAAGTTGATGAGGCAACCTGGAAGGTTGACTACTCAATTTCTATTTATCACACTTTGAATGATGACTTGACATCTACATAGTTAAAGCATACATAAATGAATTCACCGAAAAAAAATAAATCAATTAAAATTGAAAGCAATCAAAGTTAAATTGATAAAAATAAATAAGAACGAAATGTGATGACCATGAATACTTTATATATCATCATCAATATCATTGTTAGCACCATCTTCATCTTCGTCTTCGTCCATGAACTGTTGTTCAACTTCATTATCTGTATATTCTTCTTCATTAACAGTATCATCAAGTTCTCCTTCTTCTTCGTCGTCCTTCTCCTCCTCATCTTCTTTTTGTGCATAAACCATGTTATTCGTTTGCATATGTACTTCTTCATAGAGTAGGTTTGAGTCTCTTTGGACATTTACTGCATGATCAACAATATTTATTGGCAATAAGACTTGAAGTCCATCCTCTTGAAAGGTGCCCATGTTTGTTTCAGATGGAGGACTATTAATTATGTTGCAAGCCTTGATCTTAACAACAGATAACTAATTTTCCCTTTGACGAAAACATGGGTAAGGCATGTAGTATACTTGCATTGCTTGTTGTGCAAAAATAAACAGGTCATACTTGTTGTACCTCCATTTTGCATGAACATCAATAGTCTAATAATACTGATGAACCTTGGTACCATGATTTGGTATTAGATCAAACCACTCACATTGAAACAACACTAATCTCTTCAAACGAATATCGATATATTCAAGTTCCACAATCTCTTGAATAATGCCATAAAAGTCATATTCTGATTGTCCATAATTAGTGCCCATAATACATATGCCACTATTACTGGTTGATTTATGAAGGGCATATGAAACTTGTACCTATTAACAAAGTACATGGGCCATATTCTAACACTTCTCTTTAGACCCCAAGCAATGTCATGCAAAAATGAATCATCAATATTATTGATGGGGTTTTAAACCTAAGTGACATTATCAAAGAGAACTATGTCAAATAAGGTATGTTATATGTATGTTATGAATAACAATGACTACTTATATGATCATTAAACCACGATGCAAACATATCATTGATTTGAATTTCAATCTCATTTTCAGTAATTTGAGGCCTCTCTTCCTTTAATCTCTGTATAAATAAACTGCATGGCAAGTAATGGGTTAACCAAGGACATATTGAAACTAAGCTTAAACTTATGCCAACTTAATACTACTTACTTCATGTAAGTTTGCACTCATCACAATTCATTATAATGAATGTGGTCATGACTTTAACTTCTTCATCCCTCAATAAATGATGTTTGCACCCCCATAAGGTCTTCCTTGGTGATTAAAGATAGAAATTGGTTGCAAATCATACTCTACACCATCATCATTTTAATGGGACTTGTTATTCTAGGCCCAACACCTTGGTCAAAGTAGTGTGAACAAAATATCATGGTCTCTTCAGCTGAATAAGCTTCACATATAGATGCCTCAACACGAGCTTTGCTCCTCACCTTTTGTTTTAGGGTGTATAGGAACATACATATGGAGAAGTCAAATCAATGATGAATGCATGTATAAAGCATATATTGATTGTGAAATAAAAGTCATATTCCACCTTTCAAATAGATATATACATCGATATTGAACAGGCCCTCCAACCTTAGCTTCATATGGAATGTGGATAGGAAAATGCACCATTGAGTTAAAGAACCCAGGGGGAAAGACTTTCTCCAACTTGAACATGAAAAACATAAACCTAGAAAAATACTTGATGACAGTATAGTTACAACAATATTTTGTTTTAACAACTCTAGTTGATCTACCAGCAAAGTTGAGGAACAAAGTTGTATAAAGAATTGACTAAGCTCCACTATAGGACTGAAGACAATTTTAGGCAAAGTTACAAAGGCAATAGGCAGCAAGTGTTATATGAACACATGACAATCATGGCTCTTCAGTCCATGCAACTTTACTTCCTTTATATCCACACATCGGGATAGATTATATGTAAAGTCATTAGGGAGCTTCAAGTTCTTTACCCATTGACAAATTTGTTGCTTTTGTTCTAAATTCAATGTATACTTCACCATCATTCTCCCTCTTATTTCAACAAGTTCATTATCCTTTCTTCGACAGTACTCTTTCAAGTCCATTCGAGCTTGTACATTATCTTTTTTCCCCATTGTGTCCATAACAGTGTGAAATAAATTGTCAAACTCATTTTTCTCAATGTGCATCACATCAAGGTTATGTCGAATGAGGTTATGTTTCCAATATTACAGCTCCCAAAATATGCTTTGTTTTGTCCAATAATAAGTTTCATTGTACCCTTCAATAGGCAAATTTTTTTCCATAGTCAGTTACCTTTGGCATATCTTTAACTCTTTCTGAAACTTCCTCTTCACTTAACCAGGCTAGAGGCATCGATTTCTCAACTTTGTTCTTATAAAATGATATCTTATTTCTCTAGAATTGGTGTTTAGTTGGAAGGAATTGACGATGATAGTCAAAGAAACTTGTTTTCCGCGCATGCTTCAATTGGAACCTTTTCGCGTTCTCTATACATATAAGACATAATAATCTCCCCATAGTCATCCAACCAGACAACATACCATAAGTTGGAAAGTTATTAACTATCCATAGAAGTATAGCACACATACAAAAGTTTTGCTTTAGAGAGGCATCATATATAGTGACCCTATCAAGCCACAATAGCTTTAATTCATCTATCAATGGTTGCAAAAAAACATTTATTTTTCCTTTTGGATTATTAGGACCAAGGATGATCAATGTCAAGAACATATATTCTTTTGTCATGTATATCTTGAGCAGTATAGGGAGTCACAATCACAAGCCAACAAGAATATTGTCACCCAGATTGGCCAAATGCCATAAATCCATTTGTACACAATTCAAGCCTTACATTTCTTGAATCATATATGAAAAGTCTGGATATGTTCGATCCAAAACTTTCTATACTTTACCATCATAGGAGTGAGATAAAATGTTGGTACTTTGAAAGTTCTTATAGTGCCATCTCATTTCCTTCATGATTTTTTCCAAAGTAAATAATCTTTACAACCTTGGAATGAGAGGCAAGAAAAACAATTGCTTTTTAAAAATTTTTTCCCTACACCACAGTTTAGAGGAATATCTTCCGTAACCACAAAACTTATAATGGGTTGCATGCTCATCATCTTTATAATACAACATACACCTATTCACACAATAATGAATCTTCTTATAATCAAGACCCAGCTTCTTTTCCAACTTCTTTGTTTGGTACAAGTCTGAAGGCATACATGTGTCTTTAGGTTATGTCCTCCTCATGAGTTGGGCCACTGAATTGTATGATTGTTGAGAGATGTTAGTTGTTGCCTTAATACTTAATAATTGCAAAGTTGCTGATAGCTATGATTCTTCACAACTTTCACACAACGGTTGTTGTGCGGCACGTAACATGTCATAAAATGCTTTTGTATTGGGATTTGGCATCTCTTCAACTCCTTCATTATAGTTGTCCTTAAAACTCAGGTCGACTGCATCCATCACCATCATCTCGTATTAACTTTATTGGTTACCAAGTGTCCCATGTGGGGTGTGTGCGACACTTGGTATTGGAAACATGGGCGGATGATTTTCTATCCACGTTTTTCCATGACTTGTCCATACATAATAGTCAGGCATGAATCCCTTTCTATAAAGGTGCACCTTCACCTCAGCAAAAGGCAAATAATACCTAGATTTACAATTTAGACATGGACACCTAAGCTCTCCCTATTTTTTAGAATAAGGTGTTTAATGTGCATGTGCAAGAAACTCCTCAACACCTTGCTCAAACTCTAGTGTCACCCATTTTATTCTTGGATTAATTCTATTATACATCCACCTTCGATGTTCTAAGACTTCTTCCATTCTAAGAAACAAATTCCTAAGTAAATACTCGATAGGAAATATAGGAAAAGTTACCATAGCAGAAAGTATTAGCTTATTATAATATATCTCTTTTTCAAGTATGCGAAACATGTCTTTTTGCAAGAAGGTAGCCACTTGACAACTTGCTGATTACTTTTCAAGTACGCAGCAACATGTCTTTTTGTAAGAAGGCTACCTTTTAAAAGAAAATCCTAAGTAAATACTATATAATAAGAATATATATGCCTAGTTATGATTAGGATAAAGTGAGTAAGCTAGAACCTTTTTTTAACTGTGTTCAAACAGCTAACAAGGCTTTTAGAGTTTAATAATATTAACACACATAGCTATTTGTACAACTCAAATAAAATCAACAAATAAACTAATAGCCATTTCAAGTCATGCACTAGCTTGCATGAATCATGCAAAATCTTTGTATCACAAGTTATTTAAACAACTAACTGGGACAAAATAATCAATTTATTTTGAAATTCGGCATTTCCTAAAATGAATTAATGTGTTGTGCATAATAGGATGCCGCCACAACTTCAGAAGAGCAGCAATTAATTTATGCAATCAATAGCAAAATCCATAACTAAGGACACAACATACCTCAGCAAATCTTCAAAAAACTCTTTCGACCGCAACCTTTCTTTTCAACACTCTTCCGTTTACAAGACAATTCTATGAAAAAGTATATTTTAAACCAAGCTTCCAACCTTTGAGGTTTCAAAAGGATTTAAACAAAAGTTTTGTTGAAATCGCATAAAAAATATACATAATTGTCTTTAATGTGTCATTTGAGAGGAAAACCGTATCATCCAACATGTCTATTAACATTATGTTTCTTTTTGTAAAAATGCACCTATATTAGGTGAGTTCAAGTATAAGGAAACTTAACATATAGACTAAGTTTTGTCCACTAATGATGTACTTATCATGTCACCCATCTCTTCTAACTAATTTCACTATATTAATCCGTTTATCAAATGAACCACCCAATTTTGCTTTATATGCTCCAAATACGTCAAATGACACTACTTAATTATAAAGCAAATAACATTTGGATATCATGAAAAGTGCAATATCTTGAATTTTTGGATTAGAGGCTTGAGAATAAGCCTAAATCAAGTGGACTACTAAGCCCTGATTTAGTAAGAGTCCCAGGAATGATGAATTTGCTGCCAGTGTATTTTTCTAGTGTGGTAGTATAGTTGTGTTACATTTTTAAATAGGAAAATGGTGTCTAATGACTATGATATTTTTTATAATGAAAGTAGACTTAAGATTTAATTTGATAGGTCAAGTATGTCATTTAGAGATGTACACAAAGAGTTGTGTTTTTGAAGTTAGCCCAGTAAAACTGGCGATTTTCAATGGCAGAGTGCAAACACAATAATTCTGGGAATTGTGAGCTTCTAGTTGGGTAAATGCTATATTTTTACTTGAAAATAGACATAATAAGGGTCACATAGCCTTTATAATTACACTAATTAGATATCTATAAATAAATATATGAATTTTCAAAGTTTGATGAAAATTCTGCCCAGTTTTCCAGTAAGTGCGAAAATGAAAATAAATGTAAGGGCTAAGTACATGGTAATTTCAAGAGGAAATTGAAGAAGCTACTTGGTTCATTCTCAATCTCCATTTGCATCACTTTATGGCACGAAGCAAAGGGAATTGATGATTAAACTCCAAGTGCCAAGTTGGAGGAACTAAGTCAAGCAAAAGGCCAAAGTTTGAAAAGTCAACAATTGCAACTAAAGCAATATGTGAGGAGGAGATAAATTGTGATAATTTAAGAGGTTTATTTGATTCTTTCAACAGCCCATACACTTCCATTTGAAGAGTAGAAATTGAATCAAATGTACTTTCCACCCTTTAGTCAATTATAGTGGCTAAGGCATAAAAGATGAAGCAAGAGAAATCTATTAATACAATCCCTCTTCTCTCATCTAAAAGGGACGATCAAAGTGAAGAAGGGAAGAGTAGATATTTAGTCAACCTTTTTCCTCATCCTTTGCTCATCCAAGTTCGGTCAAGACAATTAAAGAAAGAAGAGAAGGTTGGTAAAAAATTACACTCACTTTAAACTCTTGACACATGGCCACTCATTTAGCCAAGCATTCACATACACTCTTAACTCTCACAAAATTTTGGCCAAGACTTGAGAAGGGTGAGGATAATTGATTTAAAACATCTCACACTTTCTCACATCTTCAAAAGTCAGCCAAGGCTAAGGAAAAATAGAGAGAGGGAGTTGGACGTAAAGAGCTACAGAAAAGAGAAGCAAGAAGAGTTTCAAGCAAAAATCTAATGTAAGTAAAATCTTGGTGTTTATGCCTTCTAGCTCTTGTAATACCTCTTAGAATCCCTAATTCTTCATGAATATGTCGTGTGGCAAGCAAAATCAAGAAGTTGGATAGAGAGACAACCATGGTTGTAGAGAGAGAAAGAAGAGAAATCAAAGGTAATCAACCTTGTTATCTTGTTGATTCAAGGTTGTTTGTTGTGGTTGTTGTTGTTTTATGGCTTTGGTTGTCTTATTTTCATGATTGGGATGCACAGACCCTAAGAGGAGGTACTACCCAAATTTTGATTAATCATGTTTAAAAGGTATTTAAGTGGTTAATCATATGATTAGAAGTGTAAGGAAGATGTTTAATTGCATGGAAAGTGAAAATCACATTTTTCTTAAATTTTATCAATTTTGTCCAGGCACTATTCATAGAGGGTTTGGATTGGAATTTGGTTGATTTGATGTTCCCATTGTGTTTAAAAGGGAAAATTGTTTAGGAATACATGTATTCATGATTTTTTGGATAATTGTTTGCAAATCTAGAAATTTATGAAGTTAAGGGGAGGTATTGTTTGATTTGTTTCACAGGATGCAATCTGATTGTGAAATGAATTTCATTAGTCAAACAAGTCAAAATGCTATAAAACTTTCTAGGATTAAAGTAGAGAAGTAGAGCTTTAATTTGATAGGTGGTTCATAATTTTTGGACTTGCATGCTAAAAGATATGGATTTTTGAGGTTGTGCCCTGCTTTCGGAATGTAATATGGAACAAGGGAGGTTTTGCGAATTTTTGAGCAAAATGTGATGATAATGGCTAGCTTTGGGGTACTTTTAGATGAAAATACACTTAAAGAGCTTTCCATAGTACTTTGAACCACTCCATTTGGATTTTTATAGATTAAGTTATGATTCTTGGAAGTTGAGCTGAGAAATAGAGGATTTCTTGCTCGCGGCTAGAGGATTGCTTGGCTGTGGCCCAAATGTTTCTGACTTCTCATGGCTACGGCCAAAGAATTCCTCATCGCAGCCAAGCCTTAAATTCCAGGATTTCATATTTTTCTAAAAAAGGTTGACTTTTTAGCCCTACCTAACTTATTGAGCATTAATATATACTTCCAATGACTCTATCATATCTCTAATGATATGATTGGGTATCTAGGGTCATGAAATGTTAAGGAATGAGCATCTTTAATGGTTAGAGTAGAGATACAAGAGGAGGACTTAAGACAAGACATAGGGAACTTACCTTATTTGCACGTAATTGATATTTCTGCTTGTGTAGTGATGTATGTGATTGCTTTACTTGATTGTGTAGAGCATATTTCAATAATGAAGCTCTGTTTCTATTTCTACTATGGCCATAGTTTTGTTGCATGAAATATTGAGCATGCAAAAATGTCATTATAGGGTATACATCTAGTTAAAGCTAACATGTCATGCACATAGAATCTATCATGCATGCATTATGGTAACTGTGTCCTATTGAGAGTCTCTCGAATCTCACTCCTCCAACAAACATATAGGTGTGATAAAGTATAGAGAGTACTGCAAGGAGTTACACCAGAGGGAACTATGGTAGAGAAGTGAAGATTGATTTGTTGTGTATTATATTAGACACTGGTAGCCCTATATGGCTACACTGTCTGTATAAATATACAAATAATTGAAGTAAGAATAAGCAAAGGAATAATATGGCTAGAGAAATGAGAAGCGAATCACTATGATTAACTTAAATGAAGATAAGAATCGATGAATAATACTGAAGTTGTGAACCTCTAAAAGATGCTTCCGTAAGATTTTGAAAAATTCAGAAAAACACATTCAACTACAATTCAAATCCTGTCTTGAGATTGGGAATTTAAAACTATTTTACAAAAGTGGATTAGACTTATGTGTACAAGCACATCCAATCAATTACGTGAGTAAGGCGTTACAGCTTTAGTATTAGAGCAGTGATTCTGGTAACGGAATTATTTGCTTAGAGATACAGGTCCAATCAGATCAAAGGGTTCTGACTATAGGTTACATTCACTGCTCATATGAGTAGTATAGTGATTCCCTGCTAGTACTACTATAACTGGGAGTTATAGATAGCCAGGGAACCTAAGGAACTAGACCACCCATGTCTATTAGTCAACTTGTTAAAGGAAGGGGCAACGGGTCTACATAAAGGAAGTGGCTTTGCTTGATAGGGATGTTAGCGGTGCCCAATCCTAGTGAGGATTCCTCTACTGGAGACAATGACAATGAGACCCTATTGATAGAAGTAGAAGTGCAGGATTCAGATTCTATTGATAACTCTAGGGCTACTGATATTGAGTTAGGGTATAACCTAGATTTTCCCCGTGTTATGAGAACACATAAAGGGCCTATACCAAGAAGCTAGCACTGCTTATGTTTCCCTGAGGGATAGTACCTAGCATTTCTAGTAGGATAGCATGGTATATTGTGATCGAGGTATATGTGGGATACCAATGCCCAGAGATGTATAGGTCTGTACGAGTACTAATACAATAGATCTTATCAGCACTTTATGGTTAAGCATGCTTAGGTGTTAGAAATCTTGGGATGGGTGACCCCCTGGGAAGTTAAGTTGGTAAGGTTATAGAGAGTTGAGGAATAGTGATTGTTTTGAGGTTTCTCCATGCTAAGTAATGATTCTTAGTAACACCATAGTGTTAAAGGTATGTAGGTATGATATACGGTGATGCATAATTAGTAGTGATTATGTAGTATATCAATCCTAAAGGATCCGATCTGGTGATACTAAAGGTTGAGAATAGGTTTGAATCAGATCTAAGTTGGAATAGTACTTAGGTCGAAATGCAAATCAGGTTACATTATGGTTCTGTTCCATGAAGGAAGTTTGAACCTTTTGAACCTTATGGATAGTGTTGAACCTTCAGTAATGTTTTAAAAATAATACTTGAATACCATGAAGGTTAGAATAGGCGCTATTGATCATGATTTTGGCATGCCTATTAGGTATAATTGAGGAAAGTGATTTCTGATCTGTGTGATGTTGAGGTTCTAGATTTAGTGATGAACCTAAGAGTTAGATGTCTACACAATATCCAGAGAAGGGTTACCAAGAGAACCATAACCCAATAATCAATTGTTAAATTTTTATTCCTGAAAACTTTAAGATGGTCCAGAGCAGGTCAAGATATTTGAGCGTGAATGCCCAAATGATATAGAAATGATTTGAGGTATTAGAATGTCATTGTAACCCCCTGCCTTTAACCACGTAATTATAATTCGATATCACATAATTAAATTGGTTTAGAGACCGTCGGATAGCTTAAACTCATTTCAAGTTCCTACACTATAGTAGGGTTTTCACCAAAAACTTTCAAAAACTCTTCTCTATCCTGGTCTCAATTTCAAAATTCGAATATAATTACCTGTGCAGTTAATTTACATTCACACACATCAGAGTGTATAACCAAATCCCTGGCAACTCCTGGGTTCTATACATATATAATCTGAG
The DNA here is from genome assembly GCA_963855925.1 of Inga laurina. Taxonomy (NCBI): domain Eukaryota; kingdom Viridiplantae; phylum Streptophyta; class Magnoliopsida; order Fabales; family Fabaceae; genus Inga; species Inga laurina. The sequence continues at coordinate 37,713,410 of OY979705.1, forward strand.
GGTTTAAAAGTCTCAACTAGGAGATTACATAACCAAAATCAACAGTAATATTTACATCTCCAAAAATAAACAGTAATCCCAAGTCCAAAATAGTTAACCAACAGCCTAACAACACACTCTACAAGATCCTAGCCGCTCCTAGTGGTTCGCTTCTCCTTGGAGCCACTTGCCCTGTCTGAAATGTTAGTCAATGGAAAGAATGAGATTCAAAAGAATCTCTGTAGTAACAAACCACTCATACAGTGTATAAACACATAGCATATATCATCATGTTAAGCAGCATCACAATGTATCATTGCTTTCGCCACAAACAATAGCACTTATGGCTGTAAACTCTAAGCGTCAGCTTTCGTTGCGATCTCAATGTATTCACACAGTATTCACTAGGCGTCAGCTTTCGCTGCGATCACAAAGCATCACAATGTCACAATGTATTCTCAATGCAAGACAAACATACATACAATGTTTCACACAAAGTATAAGAGAGGAGTCACTACCTGGTTCTTTCCGAACGTGCTCTGGCACGGGTCGTTCACGAACAGGGCAAATATCGAATCCTACAATTCCAAATGAACCATTTAGACACTTCCATAGTGTTTCTTGAGGTTACATGAGTCTATAATGAAAATTTACAAAAATGCCCCCGGGGACCTGGCCCGGGCCCGCCGTACCCGGTCCGGTTGCACTTTTCCCAAAATTCTAATCTGGGCTATACTAACATATTTCCGCCCAAGGAATCCATTTCCGGACTCGGAATTATCAAATTCAATGTAAAATTACAAATTTACCCTTGGCAACCCTACTTCGAGGGTTTCAGGGGCGTTTTCGTAATTATGCTTTTTCGGCCTTTTCCGAAAAAGCGACCAACTGTAACCCCACCTAATTTTCGCTCCTGAACTCAATGGAACCATCAAATCATTGAAAATCCAACTCTAAGACCCATTTCTAGAGCTGGCCAAAATTTATGAGCTCTTCGGAGAAAATCGTGGTTTTACGATTTCGGCTCCGTAAACGCGTTCCTTTCTACTCCTAACCACTTTATTCACTATTACATTAGGTTATAACTACCATTTGAACCAAAATTGGGCAGCATAACCCTTAGGAAACTCAATTTCCAAAATTTAAAACCAATGGCAATCCGGCGAAATTTCACCGATTAAATTGCCCACAGCAGCCAGAATAAGCAATATACGAAAGTTTGGAAGTTACCTCAAGCTCCCACTAGATTTTCCCAAATTTGGCTGAACCCTAGCCTCTTTGAAACACCAAATTTTGAGCTTCACAACCTTAAAGAATAAAGAGGAGTAGCTTAGAGTCGGAGTTATACGCGTTAGGAGCTAGATCGTCGGAGAAATCGGCTTACCTTGCGAGATTTCTTCCTCTTTTTCTCTCTTTTCTCCAAGCTCTCTCTCACGTCTTCTTTTTCTGAAATGGGGTCAGGAATGGCTGATGAAGATGGTGGAATTGCTTTTAATTCCATGTTGATGTCATCTTACAATATGATGATGTCATAATTTTTAATTTCCCATTTTCGGATTTTTCAGAAATTCTGGCAGATTTTCTGCCCTAACTTTGAAAAATCATAACTAATTCTAGAAAAATATAAATAAGGTGATCCCAAAGCCAAATGAAAGATATTTAAGTCCTCTTTATAGTAAAAATATGAGCCATTACCATAAATCACCACAAAATTCCAGAATTACACAAATTTCATCATTGCCCCAAAACAGAGTCCATTTTCGACCTCAAACTTTGGACAGTCATATCTCCCATTTCCCAAAACGAAATGGCACAAATTATATATTCATTTTGAAGCTTGGGAGGTGAAATTTAAGACTGGAAATTTTCATAATTTTCTGACATAATTTGCCTAATCAAAACATCCACACGAGAAGACTGCCCAGAATAGAGTTTCACTGGACAGAATTTCAGATTTTGCATCTTTACTTCCAATGGTTCCATTTTCATACCAAACATCATTCCCACATAAATTTTCACAAGGAATCCATTGGAATCATTAAAATATCCAAATTCCCATTACACATTCTCTAAAAGTGTTTATTCAACAATAATTACATCCACTTTTGAAGTCATTAGCCCTTAATCACTTTTTGGGATATTACAGTCGTAAAGATGTATATGAGGTTTCTTGAGGTTGCTAGTTGCTAATCTAGCATAGGGAAATATCTTAATCATATAATATTCCCTTAGAATTGTGATTATGCCTGGAGCTGGACTAACAACTAAAGTCCATATAGATAACCCAGTGAATTGTCATAGGGTGCTCTAGTGTTGTTTGTAGAAAGAAAGATAACGAAGGGAATTAAGGAAGAACAGGCTCAACAGTGTAAGGGAAAGCAACTCTTGCTCTCACATCTTATATATTGGTTCTATTTGTATGTATTTACCATCACGTGTATTCATTTCATGAATATACAGAATTGTTACAAATGTAAAGTAGGTTATGAATGTCAAGTATGTTACGAATTTTATGAAACACCCTAAAACTTAGTGAGCAATATGTCCTTAAGCAAGCAATGTTATCTTATGAAATGCCCTAAGACCTAATGGGTAGTATGGCCTTAGGATGGCAATTATTAAGCAATGAGATGGTTTGTTTAGCATGCTTCGTGAATATTACATAAGTATATGAAGGGTTTGAGTAGTAAGAGGTAGAGCCTAGAATGAATTTAGAATACCTTGTGGGCTGTGTGCCTTGAGGTCATTGGTCTCGATTTGTATTCAGCAAAGATGATAAACTAAATATTTTGAGGCCATAAGACCTAGGGGACATGTATATCCTTAGGCTAGCAGAATGTTATGTAATCAAGAATGGTGACTAGCAGAGGCTCGAGGCAGTAAGTCCTGAAGTGCTTATAAGTATAAGGGGATTCCCTGGGCAGTATGACTCGGTGTGTAAGATTGCATGGGGCAGTGTCCCTAGGCTGTAAGATCCTACATGCCCGTTATGTTGTAGTGGACCAGTGTGTCTAGAGGCCCTAAGACCTAGTGGACCAGATGTCCTTAGGCTGGCAGATGTATTCAGATTTGTGTTGGGTAGTAACCTAAGGAATAGGAGCAGAGACCCTCGGCTATACAATCTTATATGCCAGTTGTTTATGTTGCATACTGAATGTTTAATGTAATTATGATGAATACGAATGCTGAATACTATTTAAGACTTATATTAAGAATATAATTATGGTTATGTTCCATGGTTTGTGAACCTACACATGAAAGAGATAGACTAAGTAATAAAAGTGTTTCCTCAAGGTGTAGATGATTCTATATGATGTTCAAATTTTGAGAATGAAATTTTAGAGGCTTGAGAATAAGTCTAAATCAAATGGACTGCTAAGCCCTGATTTAGCAAGAGTCCCAGGAATGACGAATTTGCTGCTAGTGTGGCAATTTAGTTGTTTGACATTTTTAAATAGGAAAAAGATGTCCAATGCCTATAATATTTTCTAGAATGAAAATAGACTTATCAAGCTTTAATTTGATAGGTAATAAATGTCATTTGGAGCTGTACACAAAGAGTTATGCATTTTTGAAGTTAGCCCAGTAAAATTGGCGATTTTCAGAGGTAACATCCAAAGACAATAATTCTGGGAATTGTGAGCTTCTAGTTGGGTAAAGGCTATATTTTTACTTGAAAATAGACATAATAAGGGTCATATAGCCTTTAGAATTACACTAATTGGATATCTATAAATAAAGATATGAATTTTCAAAGTTTGATGAAAATTCTGCCCAGTTTTCCAGTAAGTGCGAAAATGAAAATAAATGTAAGCGCAAGTATATGGTAATTTCAAGAGGAAATTGAAGAAGCTATTTGGTTCATTCTTAAGCTCCATTTACGTCACTTTATGGCATGAAGCAAAGGGAATTGATGATTAAACTCCAAGTGCCAAGTTGGAGGAACTAAGTCAAGAAAAAGGCCAAAGTTTGAAAAGTCAACAATTGCAACTAAAGCAATATGTGAGGAGGAGATAAATTATGATAATTTAAGAGGCTTATTTGATTCTTTCAACAGCCCATACATGTCCATTTGAAGAGATAAAATTGATTCAAATGTACTTTCCACCCTTTAGTCAATTATGGTGTCAAGGCATAAAAGATGAAGCAAGAGAAATCAATTAATACAATCCCTCTTCTCTTATCTAAAAGGGACAATCAAAGTGAAGAAGGGAAGAGTAGATATTTAGTCAACCTTTTTCCTCATCCCTTGCTCATCCATGTCAGTTAAGACAACTAAAGAAAAAAGGGAAGGTTGGTCACTCACTTTAAACTCTTGACACATGGCCACTCATTTAGCCAAGCATTCACATACACTCCAAACTCTCTCAAACTTTTGGCCAAGACATGAGAAGGATGAGGATTAATGGATTTAAAACATCTCACGATCTCTTACATCTTCAAAAGTCAGCCAAGGCTAAGGAAAAATAGAGAGAAAAGGAGTTAGACGTAAAGAGCTACAGAAAAGAGAAGCAAGAAGAGTTTCAAGCAAATATCCAAGGTAAGTATGTTGAAATCTTGGTGTTTATGCCTTCTAGGTCTTGTAATACCTCTTAGAATCCCTAATTCTTCATGAATATGTCATGTGGCAAGCAAAATCAAGAAGTTAGATAGAGATACAACCATGGTTGTAGAGAGAGAAAGAAGAGAAATCAAAGGTAATCACACTAAACCTTGTTATCTTGTTGATTCATGGTTGTTTGTTGTGGTTGTTGTTGTTTTATGGCTTTGGTTGGCTTATTTTCATGATTAGGATGCACAAACCCTAAGGGGAGGTGCTACCCAAATCAAAATTAATCATGTTTAAAAGGTGCTTAAGTGGTTAATCATGTGATCAAAAGTGTAAGGAAGATATTTAATTGCATGGAAAGTGAAAATCACATTTTCCCTAAATTTTATCAATATCATCCAGGTAATAGTCACAGAGGGTTTGAACTGGAATTTTGTTGATTTGATGTTCCCATTGTGTTTAGAAGATAAAATTGTGTAGGAACACATATGTTCATGATTTTTTGGATAATTGTATACAAATCTAGAAATTTATGAATTTTAGGGGAGCTGCTATTTGATTTGTTTCACTAGAGGCTGTTTAATTGTGCAATGATTTTCATTAGTCAAACCAAGTCCAAATGCTATTAAACTTTCTAGGATTAAAGTAGAGATGTAGATCCTTAATTTGATAGGTGGGTCATAATTTTTGGACTTGTATAGTAAAATGTATGGATTTTTTAAAGTTGTGCCCTATTTCTGGAATGTAATCTGGAACAGGGGAGGTTTTGTAAATTTTTGAGCAAAATGTGATAACAGTGGCTAGCTTAAGGTATTTTTCCATGAAAATAAACTTACAGAGCTTTCCATAGAACTTTGAACAATGCCATTTCGATTTTTATAGATTAAGTTATGATTCTTGGAAATTGAGCTAAGAAATAGAGGATTTATTGGCCGTGGCCTAAATATTTCTAACCTCTTATGGTTGCGGCCAAAGGATTCCTAGTTGCAGCCAAGACCCCAAATTCCAGGATTTCATATTTTTCCAAACAAATTGACTTGTTTACCCTTCCTAACTTATTGGGCATTAATATACACTTCCAATAACTCTTTATTATGTCCCCAATTCACCCCCCTTTTGGGTGTCAGCAGGTTCTAACAAAAATATGTTGAAGATCATATTCGGCAATGCCTCAAATACCTACTGGGAGTAGTTGTTGCATTAAGACATGACAATCGTGAGACTTTAGGCTCACTAACTTCAAGTCTTTCATCGACACAAGCTTCCTAAAATTTGAAGAATACCCTGAAGGAACTTTGATGGTATGTAAACACTCACAAAAGCTTCTTTTCTCATCCTTAGACAAAGTATGAGTAGCTGGAGGATAAAAAGTTCTCTTACCATATGGCAGTGTCCTAACAATACTATTACAAATAGTATGTAAGAAGTGTCCCAACAATACTATCACATATGTTTTTCTCCATATGCATGAAATCAATACAGTGTATCACATCAAGATTAGGCCAATATGGAAGATTGAAGAAGACATGCTGCTTTTTCTATTTATTTTTTTCATTACTATTCTTTATAGTCTTACCAAAGATAACATTGATATTTTTCACCTTTTTATAAACTTTCTCCCCAGTCAATGCCTTCAGAGCATTTTTAAACTCCTATCCTAAAAAAAAAAGCTTTCTTTAATCTATGATATGGGTGGCCTCATCTAAGAAATTTCCTATGGCCAAGATAAATTGTCTTTCTTCCATGTTGAAGTTGATGGAAGCACTTTCCTTCTTCATAAATCGGACATGCTTTATAGCCTTTAACACTCTATCCTAACAAGTTTTCATATGTAGGGAAGTCATTTATAGTACAAAAGATCATGGCTCGCATTTTAAAAACCTCCTTCCTATTCGGGTCAAAAACATTAACACCTTCACCTTATAACTCTTTTAAGTCTTCGATCAAGGGTTCTAAGTAAACATCTATGTCATTTCCAGATTGTTTTGGTCCAGAAATCAACATAGACAACATGATGTACTTTTGTTTCATGCATAACAGAGGAGATAAGTTGTAAATTACTAATAGAATAGGCCATGAACTATGTATACTGCTCAGGCTACCAAAAGGATTCATGCCATCCATACTTAGCCCAAGCCTAAGTTTCCAAGGTTCTTCACCAAATATAGGAAATAATTTATTGATTTTCTTCCATTGAGAAGAATCAGCCAGATGTCGAAGCTTTCCATCGGATATCCTCTCATCCATATGTCATCTTAAATTTTTTGCATCATTTTTATTAGCAAACAAGTGCTTGAACCTTGGTATGTTTGGAAGATACCACAACACTTTTGTAGGGGCGTTATTGATTTGTACCTCAAGGTTTCAAGTATCAGACACTGTTGTTCCTCTTCATATTCTTTTCTATACAATATACAATCATTAGGGCATGCATGGTTCTTTTTATACTTTATTCCTAGTTGACACAGTATTTTCTTAGCATCATAGTATCGAGAAGGAAACACATTATCATCTGGAAGCATGTACTTAAAAACCTCAAGCATTTCTGAAAAACTCTTGTCGCTTTATTCATGTCGTGCTTTCAAGCTTACTAATTTCATTTTGACACCTCGGGTACAGCGGCGTCTTAGCATCACTACACATATTACCATATGTAAGTGATTACTCAAAAGCATTTTCCCCTATATCACGAATAATATCCTCTATCTAATTATCCATATCCGTGTCATTATCATTAAAGGCCACTCCCCCTGTTGAGATGAACTTGGCATTTCTAATTCTTCATATGCCATACCCATACTGTATAACTCTTGCAAAATCCTTCAAAAATTAAATGTGTATATATATCTGCAGTACCTAGTCGCTTCTCATTCAAACATACTACACAAGGGTAATAAAACTTCCCACTACCATCATCAGCATTTCTTCTAGCGAAGTCTAAAAACCCCCTCACCCCATTATCATATTCAACACTTGTTCGTTTAGCTTTTATCCATCTATGATCCACATATATCTCAACACTTATAGCACCCTATATCCAACAACAAAAGGATAGACAAAAAACAACAACCATATAGAGTTTTAGAGATTTCAACGAATTTTAACATGCACCATTTGAAACTAGTATTATTTCAACAAACCAATAATACTGACAATCAAACAATCACACTAAATTAAAACAGAACTTAGAATGGTATTACTCCAAGCCAAATATTACAAGTTAGAGCATCTTATTTACTTTTGGTCCAAAACAAGAAAAACGTATATAGTAATAAAGTCATCACAAAGTTTTCCCTTCACCTTAATTACTTTTTTCTGCAATTATTGTGTGTCTAACTATATTGTCAAAGTTAATATTGTTGAGAATAAGCAAATACAAGCTGAAAGTTGAGGGCTTTAATTAACAGAACACTAACCTGATTGAAGACTAAGGAGTGAGCTTCTACCCAAAGTCACAGTGGCGTCAACTGAGGTTAAAATGAAGTCCTCAAATTCACGGCACTGACAAAGGGAAGTCACAGCAGAGGAGAATAGTTACTACATAGAATAGAGGTGTGGCGGAGGAGAGTGACGATGATCAAAGAACAACGATGAGGAACACAATAACGGTAGCTGTAATGATAGAGGAGAGTTGAGCAAATGAGAAATGGGGAGTGATAGAGGAGTTCAAAACAAGTAGCGATAGAGCTCACGGAGAAATGGCGACAAGAGAAGAAAGGGTTCAAAGCGGGGGATCTGGACGCGGGAGTAAAAATTCGGGCAAAACGCTCACTTTTAAGACCAGTTTTCAATAAAAACCAATCTTAAAAGGGTGAATTTTTTTTTTCATTTTTTCATCTTTAAGACTGATTTTTATGAAAATCGGTCTTAAATCTTTTATATTTAAGACCGATTATTATTAATAACTGGTCTTAAAAGTGTCAAATTTTTAATTTTTTTTAAATATTTTGATATTTTAATACCGGTTTTATTTATAACCAATGTAAATAATTTTTTTAAAATAGATTTTTTTTAGAACCAGTCTTAGAAGTTCTATATAATTATAAAACTACCACCGGTCAAACTTTTAAGACCTTATCCACTATAACATGTCTAAATGTGGTGGTCTAAAAAGGGAATTTTATACTAGTGAATAGATAATAATCGTGTTACAAAGTCAAAATAAAAAGTAAATTATGCTTGCAAAATAAATAAACGAGGAAAGAAAACAAAAATATTACAAATAAGCGTAAGCGTATGTTTACTAATGTAAATCATACAATTATAAATTCACATCACTAAGCTTTACCTGTGGGCAAAGACATTAGCATGGCATGAATGTATCTTGAATTGATGAATCTAGAACGTAGTTATGTTTTTTGATACCTGTGGGCTACTTAGAAAATACAATGTGTAACATCCCAAATTTTATTCACCAAAATTTGTTATATTAAAGGGAATAAAATGGTGAATTAAAGAGCACTGAAAATGACAAAACAAGGTAATTAGTGGTCACACACAATATGGTTAAGTTGGAGCGCAATTTACAAAGTTACAATGTGCTACCAGTGCTTTTTCCTGCATGCCAGTCTGGCTGGTGATGTTTTTGGATAATAAAATGATGTCCAATAAATGTGAAAGTTTTCAGAATAAAAGTAGACATATCAAGCTTTAAATTGATAGGTAATATAAGTCATATGGACTGTATACTAAGAGTTATGTATTTTTGAAGTTAGCAAAGTAAAACTGGAAAATTTCTGTGATAGTGTCCAATAAATGATAATTTTGGAATTGTGTGGTGCTAATTAGGGCTTTGTGATATTTTTCATTGAAAGAGGACTTGAATAGTTTTTTTATGGAACCTAGAACCAACCCATTTGGATATTTGTAGAATTAATTATGAATTTTCAAAGTTTAGTCAATAAAACTGGCAAATTGGGTTAACCTACAAATTTATGGCAATTGTGTTAAAATTGTCATAAGTATTGGGCCAAATATAAGAGACAAGTTCTAAAGGTCCATGTAATCCCCTTGGACATTATTTTCATGGCTCTAATAATATGTGTATTTATTTAGGGCCATGAGAATTCAATAAGAAGCATTTTCAATGTTTGGAAAAGAAAAGGTACAGGAGGAGGACTTAAGATAAGAGGTGGTGAACTTACTTAACTTGCATGTATTTGATGTGTTTGTTGTGCATTGATTTGTAGTATTGCTTTGCTTGATTATGTGAAGCATTTATGAATGAATAAAGCTTTTTTTTTTTTATACTATGGCCATAGATATGTTGCATGAAACATTAAGCATGTAGAAATGTCATTATGTGAACATGAGCCTATGTAAGGCAAGTATATCATGCACTAGAATTCATCTTGCATGTATCATTACTATTGTTTACTACTAAGATTCTCTTGAATCTCACCCTCCCCAACCAACCATTTAGACAAGTGAAAATAGGAGGTTTGCTGAGAACAGAGAAGTGAACTGCACGAGAGGAATGCAGTGGTGGAAAGAAGATGGGAAGATGTATGTGTTTCACTGTAATAGGTTTAGACACCCTAGTAGCCCTATGCGGCTACATTATTTGTAAATATTATGTACAATCCATTTGAGGAATTCCTATAATCAAGTACATATTATTAGTATATCTATGTTATTCCTGTGTGCCCACCAAACTGCGCGATAACACTCTGAGAAATGTGGAAATAAGATGAGGGTCTTACACAATGCCATTCTATTCTACTCCAATTAAATATGCAATTTTAATTATCTACTTGTGGGCAAAGATTAATTATAACCACATATTTAATTACAATTGATGTCTTTAAACCTTTATGTGATGTATTTCGTTTGTTAAAACAAAATAGAGTGCATGTCCATATGTAAGGATGCTGTGGCTACTTCTCGATTATACATGCTCATCACAAGAACATCAGACTATTGTGTACATTAATTGCATAGTTAACCATAATTGATACCACAAAGTGAGTAAGCTAGACTATTCTGACATGGGCTATTGTGACATATTTTTGCCCCAAAAATCCATTTCCAGACTCGGAATACCAAATTCACTACCAAAAGACCAGAATGCCCTTGGCAGGTCCTATTTCAGTATTCAAGGGCATTTTTGTAATTATGCTTTTTCAGAATTTTCTGAAAAAATGATCAACTGTAACCCCACCTAATTTTTCCTCCTAAACCTAATAGAATCATCAAGTTATCAAAAATCCATCCCTAACCCCTCCAAACAGCACTAGTTGAAACATGAAATTCTTAGGAAAAAATTGAGGTTTTTGAGTTTTGACCTCAAACCTGTGCTCTTTTCTACTCCCAATCACTTTATTAATTTAAATTTTAGGATGCCTACTTTCATCCTGTAAAATTGCATAATTTTTTCTCATCATTGGATCAACGAAATGCATTGCACAACAACACTGCCTCACTGGAATCAATGAAACGACATGCACTTGCAACTTCAATAAATTCCATTTTTGTATACAAATTTCCCCTATACTTTAGTTCACTATTTTATTCCCTTTAATACCTCAAAGATATAATAAACATTATGGAATAAATTTGGAACACTTTCTAAACTGGGGCTTAGCAGTTAACTTAATTTAGGCATATTCCTAAGCCTCTAATCCCACAATTCAGGATATTACATTAAAGTAACCTATACCTAGAAAATTGAATTAGAAGAAACAAGATGATAATAGAGACATATAGACAGTTTGATCACATTCTCATAACAGACAATGCTCACTACAACTACTATCATCCATGAATGTTCAATGTGATCGTAGGTTACTTATGATCTCAAATATTTTGAGAATAATCACTTTATATATTCAAAAAAGAAAACCACACCTAATCCACTCATATATCACTTTTTTGAACAATAGTGACTTAGTCATTTGTAACCCCTTAAGTCAAAACGCACAAGGTATAAATGAACCATCATTATATAGATTACTCAACTCCTACTAATCTAGTGATATAATAAAACTTATGATGTTCTCAAGATGGTCCTGTATGGAATCATATCATGATACCTTAACTATCACTATTATGAAACTTGCTCATGACAAAATGAACTCTCAATTTTTCTAACTAAATTCTCTTCATTATTGATATGACCATCTCCACTAATCCACCTATATATCTCTCCTTATGTTCAAAATGCAAAGATACCAATGACATCCTAAATCAAGATAGATATTTAACTATCGTCAAAATATGAAAGCAATTATACATGAATATCAGAGGAAATACCTCATTAAGTCAATTCATTCTTCATGGAGGAGTTACATCAAATAACTTTATTTATGTTACTTAATGTTGTATACTAGCAACTTTACAAATAAACTTATGTTGTTGCTTACCTTACATCAATCATGAATTAATACCTTCATTTGGAATTTACGATCACTCTCAATATTTATGTTCTAGTCTAATTTCCTAAAGCACATTATGTAGGCCATGAATTACCAAATTTTAATGACCATCGTTCTCAACTCAATATGTTAATAGATTGAATTTCAACAAGGTGAGTCCCATGTAAAACCAATGTTCTACCATAATTAGAGGTAACAATCCTCCATATGTGATCACTCTCCATGAGTTTGATCACTCCCATTTATTTTGAAATTCCTAAATAATCTGGCATTTCAAAATACTATACAAACTATAAAATAAAATGAACTTCTCAATTGAATTCCTAAGACATCTCTACTTTTTGCACCAAAATATGTAGTCTCAGTCTCTCAGAATATTTTCCTTCCACACTCTTCCTTTTATAAGAAAATTCCATGCAAGAGTATATTTTAAACCAAGCTCCAACATTTGAGATTTCAAAAGTATTTAGACATTATTTTTTTGATAAATAGGATTTAAACATAAATTTTGTTGGAACCTCATCTAAAATATACATAATTACCTTTAGTGTGTCTTTCAAGAGGAAAATAGTTTCATCCAATATGTATATTAACAATATGTTTCTTCCACCTACATTAGGTGAATTCAAGTATGAAAAAACTTAACATATCAACTAAGTTCCAGTCCATCAATGATGTACTCATCATGATACCCATCTCTTCTAATTAATTTCACTTCATTAATTCGTTTATCATATTAACCACCCAATTTTGCTTTATATACTCCAAATGCGTCAAATAAAAATTATAAATCAAATAGTATTTGGGTATTGTGAAAGGTCAACTATAAGAAGAGATGAATTAGTTCACCAATTAGAATGTAATCAATGGCAAATGTATATCCATTACTACTTACAATCAAACCTTTTAACTATATGCACATTATTCTCTATATGCCTATTACTTTATGGCTTTTGAGCCAGTGGCTTGATAGCCCTAATTTAGAATCACATTCTTTCCCAAGTATAAGCAAAACTTATATATACACTTTTCCAATGGATACCTAATATCATACATGTACTCATAAAAAGGAGTAATGGCTCATGAGATAATAAATAAAACAAGGATCTCTTCCACCAAAGTTAATGGAAGCATCTCACCCTATTATGGAGAATCACTTTATAGTCAACAAAGCAATGTAATAGCAATTATAAGAATTTCTAAATTCGTCCTTTAGCCTATAAGTAACCCTTCACTTTGCTCTATCCTAATGTACCCATCATGACCAGATTTTAATTGAGATTAATTTGATGAGACGGTTACATCTCATAGAGTTATCTCACCTTTTATGGCAGTATCATTAAGTACTAGAACTTTCTTGATGCCAATTTTATCGTAATGGAAGGAGTAATATTTATCTTCTTTTAGGCTCAACAATTATCTCTAATAAATTCTATTAAACTAAACAACTAAATAGATAACAATCATATGCTACAAATTCAAAATAAAAAATTTCACCATGCTTACAAAATAAATACAAGAGGCAAAGAAAAAACCATCACAAAAAAAGGCGTATATTTACCAATGTAAATCATACAATTATAAATTTGTATCATTAAGGTCTACCTGTGGGCAAAGACATTAGCATAGGATGAATTTATCTCGACTGATGAATCTAGAATGCAATTATATCTCCTAATACATGTGGGTTACTTATAAAATATAATGTCATTCTATTCCTCCCTAATTAAATATCCAATTATAATTATCTACTTATGGGCAAAGACTAAATGTAACCATATATTTAATTACAATTGATATTCTATAATGCCATATGTGATTAAAAGTGTTCATGCAACAAAATTGAGGATATTGTGGCTACTCCCCAGAAAATAAGAATGTTAATCACGAATATCATGTGCATTTAAAAGAATTTAAACAATCAATTTAATTAACAGGAGTGAATAAATAATTGAAATTCTCCCAATTTGATTAAATTAATTAGTTACTTATTAGTGTTGATGTTTTAAAATCCATAAGGGATTATTTACCTAAGCAACATTGAGGGTGTCGTGGCTACTCCCCAAAATACATGCTAATCGCAAATATCAACTATGTGCAATTAAAATCTAAATATGCACAAATCTTTAATGAGAATTTAATTGATTGGTTTAATCAACAAAATGTAACTAAATAGTCATCATAGATAAATTCTACTACTATTTTGTGTATTCAAATTAAATCTAATATGTGCACATCTTAATGGAGGGATTAACTAATTAATTTGATCAACAAAAGTTAAATTAATAACCCTCTCACTACTTTATGTATCCAAAAATTATTCAAGAAATCAATTTCAGCATATTTCAACTCAAATATAATGTTTGCAAAACTCTAGCAGTTGAAAAATTGTCCAAAATTAATTACATACATCTCAAGGTAATTAAATGATATACCAAAACAGAATTTTGCAAATGACCATAATGCAAAAATTGCCAAAATTAATTTTCCCATATTGAAACAATAAAAATGTCACATAAAAATAAATCAACATTCAAAATTTTTATCACACAAACTGGCCCATAATGATGGTCTCAGGAGAAACCCAAGAATAATTTCCAAGATAAAAACTCAAGTCCAAGATAGTTTCTGAAAAAAAAATGGCCCAAAAACAATAAAAATCCAAACATGAATTTTCCTGAAATTACTAAAACTGTTAAAACAAAAACACTAGCCCAGAAAAAAAGGAGTAAAAAAAAAAAGCCACTGTTTTAAAACAAAAAACAATGCCTTCCCTTTTTTTTAATTAAACATAAACAATGAGAATTTTAAAACATAATCAATCTAATCAACAATTATAACCAGATAATTGAAATTCTCCCACTATTGCTTGAAATCATTTAGTATGTCTTAGCTCATAATGTTCACCAAAAATCCAACAATTATATAAATGTCCAAAATCAAACAATATAAACATTTTGACGATAATTCATAAAAGAATAAATTTAAGCAATAGTACATGCGAGAGATTGTGTAAACAATCATAATGCTAAATAAATAAATCAAAATAATAGCTCAAGAATAATATTTATTTAGCTCTAATAATCTCCAAGAAAATAAAGGTAAATAACTTAAAGGGTTAAGGTTCATTTTTGCCCTCAAAGTTGTCAGAAAAGAGCAATTTTGCCCCAGAAGTTTTTTAAGGTGTAATATCACTCTGGAAGTGTCAAAAGTGGTGCAATATTGCCCTGACCGTTAGCAAGTGTTAATTTTGACCATTAAATCTCATGTTTGACCAGCTTATGTTCATGTGGCTTGCAGTGTTGGAAAATATAACTTGCTGACCAATCATAATTCACCATCTCCCTTAATTTAAAATCCTAGCTGTCACTCATTTAATAAATTATAAAAAAAATAAAAAAAACCCAAAACACCTGTTAACAGAGATTGACATTTCGTCTTTCCGGCAACCGGACATGAACTCTGATAGTGAATTATGAGCAAGACAAAGATGAAGAGCTTCCATGGAAGGTTCTGGAGATATTTGCAAAGAAGTATCCACCTGGGGGTAATGAATCTGTAATTCTAGTGGGAGAAAGACACACAAGTGGTAAGGGCTTTTATGAGTTTGGGTGAAAAGGCAATTGATTACAATGGTGGCTTGCTGAGAATTCCTTCCCTTTGAACTCTATGAGACGCCACATTCTCAACATCAATAAGAGCTTCAAACCTCTCCAGATTTGGAAAATCATACCCCAATAATTTAATCCTCAACACCACTCTTTAAAAATCAAAGAGCAAAACTAAACGCCTACATCAACTACATCGCCATTATTCTTAGCAACATTAGAATCAATAGACTATAAAGAATCTTCAAGTCATACCCACACAAAAATTTCACAACCCAGACCGAATTTTCAACATACGCACGTAAGAATGAGATAAATTTCACAAAGCATACCTCTTTTTTCAAATGAGCGACAGAGATTGAATTGAGCCAGAGCCATCGCTGAGTTCAAGGGAGAGGCCGGAGGGTTAGGAAGTCGGAGTTTAGAAACGAAGTTGTCGATCAACAGGTTGAAGTAGGACGAAGGTGGTTTATCACCAGCGGCAAGGGTGATGAGGATGGTGTCATCACGGTGGGCGACGAATCGGCGTCGAAGATCGATGAAGTTCATCTTCTGTTGCTGCATCGATTTGTTCTTGTGTGGATGTCAGCTGGGTTAGAGATGGAAGGGGGTAGGATGAAGAATACGGAATAATTTCCTTTGGGTATTTTATTTTTAAATTTTATTTTTTAAAAATAATTTATTAAATGAGTGACAATTAGGATTTTAAATTAAATGAGATGGCATATTATGATTGGTCAACAAGTCATATTTTCCAACACAGCAAGCCACATGTGCATAAACCAGTCAAACATGGGATTTAACAGTCAAAATTAACATTTGCTAACGGTCAGGGTAACATTGCACCACTTTTGACACTTCCAGAGTGACATTGCACCCTAAAAAACTTCCGGGAAAAAATTGCTCTTTTCTGACAACTTTGAAAGCAAAAATGAACATTAACCCTAACTTAAACAACATACATAAGGCCCACAATTAGAGTCCAGAAAAAAAAGGAGTAAGAACATATTACTGGCCCAAATGCTTTCAAAATAAATAGAAGGCAGAATATAAGAGCCCAGTAAAAAGTGTAGCCCAGGTGTATTAATAAGTTAAAATAGAAAAACAAAAAATATCATAAGCCCAGGACGGAAATAGACAAAAATGCGCCTAAGCCCAAAAACATGTTTGAGCCCAACAATTAAAATAAAAGACACAGAAAACTAAATCTCTCAGGAACAAAAAAAAAAAAAAAGTAGACCGAGCCCAGTCTGCGACAATTTAAGTGAAATGGCGCATTTTGACTGGCTCCTGACGGACACCATTTTAAGAGTCTTCTCCAACCAACCGGATCCCTAGAACCTGACCCGCCAACACAGATGCACATTTGATGCAGCTGCCGTGACCCGCAACTCCGGATGGCGATGATTCATAGCGATGATTCAGAAAACAGTTTTAGGGATAACAAAACCAACGATTTAACGTATAACCTCAAGAATAGAAACGTACAATTTGATTTTAAATCAAGAATAAAGGAGATTACCGAAGGTTCGACGGCGACGATCTGTCTCGGAAAAGGTCCAGAACTGAAAAAAATCAGATCAAAGTTAAACAAAGAAGTCAAATAAAAAAAATCAGCCGATTGAACAGTGATTTCAACAGTGAAACCGATTGCCAAGGAATAGGACATAGCTGACATCAAAAAATCCATTAGAAACATTCTCAAAATCAAATCAAAAGCTCGAGTTTCAAAAACAAGTTGACCACGCAATTATGGGTTCTCCTTTTATAAAAGATTTATGACGGAAAAGTGGGAAAGCATAAAGTGATAATCTCACTAGGCAAAGCCAGTATTCAAATCAAAATTTTTGAAAAGGCAGAATGTCCATGTGTGTAGATCCAAAATCAGTATACGATGCTCATTAAAAATCTTTCTAGAATTATTTTCTAAATAAGAAAAATTAAATTCATAATGCATCATAGAAAAAATTAGCAGGCAGAGGGAGATCAAAAACCTGAATCAAGGAGGGATATTTCTATCTCTGTAAACAGGGTTTTAAAAGGAGAAAACAAGATTCCAATCAAGTAATAGAATGATTAGAACAATAAAATTATGTCAATCAAAAAAAAAAAAAAAGAACAATAAAATTATCGTCATAATAAAATTGAAGATCTCAGACAATTAACAAGATGCATTATGTTCAGAAGGGCGTTGAAGATTTGAGCATGAGAATCAAATAGATGGGCAAAAGGTAAAATTTGTATCGATAAAAAACTACAATCATATTATCCTTCTGGAGAAAAAAAACAAAAAGAACATAACATATGCAAGTCACTAAGAAGAGGGAATCAAGCAAGCTCTGATATATACCACATATTAGAATAAATATAAAAATAATTCTTAAATACATAATATATAAACTCTAAAATTAAGAATAGCAAAAGAAGATTTTAGTAGTACCTCTGACCATAATAATTCTACAAACTATATCTCACAACTTGATAACTAAAAAAGAAAAAAAATCAAAAGAAAATAACTCAAAATTCTTCCCGCGGCACTTACAAAGTTACAATACAACCACCAAGATTCACCATTTAATAAATGCCATTTACAACATATTTTTACAGTTTCAACGCTTGTGAAAATACAAGAAAGTCATGTTTCAAATCATTTACTATACTATCCGCGGCATCACAACACTTCTATTGATTGGATTAGCTTTTGATAATAGCTTTTACGATTTACGAGGTAAGTGTGTGTGAAAGGAGTTTTGTCTCGGGTTGTGCAAACTTAGGTTTGAGAAATTCTCAAACGCTTACTGAGTTTCATCAATGGCCAAGACACTAATAAGCCTTGTTCCACTAAGTGGTGTTAGCTACATATATCATATGACTTTATTTTGCTTTATTAACAATCAAATTTTTAGTTAAATTGTTAATTTTATTGAGTATTCATTTTGGTCTTCCTCCAATCCTTTTTATAGGATTCCATATTACTTGATCTACCCTTTTTACTAGTACATCCAACCATTTTATTAATGGCATTTGCAACAATTTTTTTTAACAATTTGACCACTTATGAAGGTAGAAGCATGAGGATCATGTTTTAAATTTTTTAGTACACTTCACTAGTACAAAATTTCCTTTTTAGACAGCTATATTTAGATCAGTTGTAGCGGAGAAGGTCTAAAAAATTTAACCGGTGGCAGTTTTGTAATTATATAGAACTTATAAGACCGGTTATCAAAAAAACCGGTCTAAAAATATCAAAATATTAAAAAATAAAAAATTTTAAACTTTTAAGACCGGTTATTAATAATAACCGGTCTTAAATATCCAACATTTAAGACCGGTTTTAATAAAAATCGGTCTTAAATATGAAAATTTTAAAAATTATTTTTTTCCACCCTTTTAAGACCGGTTTTATATATACCCGGTCTAAAAAATCAACCATAAATTTTTGAATCTCTTCTTTGTCGCAGCTAAATTTCACTCTCTAAATCTGAAACCTCTCTTCTTGGTGTGATTACTCTGTGAGCTCGGTCATCTTCGATCGATCTCATTCTTATGTTTGTTGTTGCAGTGCTCTCACCCTTGCACTAAATGAGTTTGTCGCTGCCACAACCTCACTTGCTCTGATCTCCTTCGTCACGACTTTTCTCTTTCCCCGTGACATCTATCCTTCATCGCAACCTACCTTGACAGCCTCACTTCTTTGTTGCCATGAGCTGCTTGCTCCTTTGCTTTGACCCAGAATTGCGTGAAGAAGATGCAACTAATGTTATGAGGTTTGAATAAAATTTTCTTTTAAACACTTAATTAAATTTGTAAACTAATTTTTGATTATCTACTGCAAGGTGGCAATAGATGAAAGAGGAAGAAGGTGCATAGCGAAGCGCCTCGCTTAAAACAGTTCTTCATCTGCTTTCTTTACCAAAGGAACAAGGGTCATGAAGATAATAGAGATCCTATTTGGATTTTTGTTTTTTTAGGGTTTTATTATAGGTGTAAATGGTATACATACTGATATATTACAAGTTGAGTGTGTGGTCGGTCTTTGGGGGATCCTATTTGTGAAATTGCTCTGTTTGCTTTTTTTAATTTTGTCTCTGGTTTTCTTCTTCCTTATGGTTGTGCCAAAATAGTTTTATAGTTTCAACTAAGAAACTAAATATGAATACAAAGTTAAACTTATGGGTGTGCCTGAATTTTGTTACAAGAGCTGTTCATTATCTTTCTACGTTGTTTGATGTTCTTAGTGAACGATACAAGAATTTAGGTTTTCAGAAATTTTAGCAGCGGGATTCACAGGAAAGGTGTTTTTGTGAAATTTGATGGTGGTAATTTGCTTGAAAGTATCTATAATCGATTTTTCACTGTAATCCCTTCTACTCATCTGTACATTTGATTACAAAAAAAAATGCCTTATTTATTTATTTTTTAAAAAATATCACTTTTAAGACCGGTTATTAAAATAACCGGTCTTAAAAGTCTTGAAAAAAAAGTTTTTAAACCGGTTTTTAAACAACTGGTCTAAAAAGTCTGGACTTTTTAGATCTGCTCTTCGAGCAACCAGTCTAAAAAAGTGATTTTTAAGACCGATTTCGTTAACCGGTCTAAAAAATAGCAGACTTTTAAAATCGGTTGTATCAAGACTGAATCCAAAACCAGTCTAAAATATCGTTTTTAATCGATTTTAAAGGTGATTTTTCCACTAGTGTTTACAGCGACATTTACAACATTTTTGTCGAATTTCACTATTCCATCAATGTCTTTCACAGACAACTTTTTTAGAATTTCAACACTAACGAAAATATAATTAAGAGGGTCATGTTTTAAATCATTTACTACATTAATAGCGACATTTACAACACTTCCTACGTGTCTCACCATTTATAAGTGAAAAACTCGTAAAAAAAATGTAAATTGCTAATGTGAAGTAGTAAAACTTGCTTCAGGTGTGTAGTAAATGCTGCCTTTAATGTAGTCCTTTCTTTGAAATAATACATTTTACTGTAATAGTTATTTTATTTTTTTATTTTTTATTATATCAACAAGTATGTTTGGAGGCTCAATTGTCATGAACCGTTTTAGGATTCTATGGTGGTTGAATCAAATCCCACCTTGACCACGCTGTCCCAAGAAACCATAGTCGTTGGAGCTCCTAAGGCTTGTCGGCGACAGGGCGACAGGGCCGGCAACCAATGCAAGAGCTCTCTGGCAGTAGGGTGGCTGGGTTTTTAAAGGGCAATATTTTAAAAATGCACATTTCAAAATTCCATTTTGACGATGAGTACTGATTTGGGATTTTGTAACTTTGTATCAGCTTTTTGGGTTTGGAGTTTTAAATAGTATTTTTGTGAGATTCTCCATAATTATAATATGATACTGTTAGAATCATATTTTTTCCTAATGTATGGAGTGTTTTTATTAGATTTAGAGTTTTGATGATAACAAACCTAAATAGATTCTTATTTGTCTCTGCAATTCTTCCCATAAGATTTTTGCTAAAAGACTATTCGGAGAGTATGTTCACTATTCGAATAGTAATACTCGCTTTCAACCAGCAATTATTCTGTTAGCTCTCAAACTATTCAAATAGACAGAAGATTATCATGATAGTGCATAAACTATTCGAATAGAGATACACGAGAACATATCTATATTATTACATTATCTGAATAGTGAATGCATTCTAAAAGCAATTTTCCAAACTCATTATCCGGATAATGAGATAACTATTTGAATAGTAAGGGGACTATTCGAATAGTATAACTATTATCCGAATAGCTTTTCAAAACCAACATCAAGACTATTATGAGTTATTATTCGAATAGTAAAAAGAATATTCAAATAGTGTTGATGCTTAAAAATATTTATCCTCTAGCAAGTATTCGAATAATCAACATCTGTATCAGGATAACTTTATTCTTCTTGAATGCAGCGCTATTCAAATAGGTGTTCAAATTATTCGAATAGACTCAGTATAAAGCTTCAAATACTATCCAAATAGTAGAGAAAGTATTTGAATAGTATATAACATAAAAATGATCATTTTATCCTGATAATCATTAGAGTATTCGAATACTAAGTATTTCATGAAAACAAAGTATTAAATCAAAGTCTATAAATCTAAGGAATTCATTACTATCATCTTGATTATTATTATCTTATATGATTAACATCTGCTCAAACAAGTTTCAAGAATTTACTCTTCAGATATTTTGAAATCTAAGAAAAGTAGATATTATGTCAGAGTCATTAAATGCAAAGCTGAACTTCTCCAACCAACACATTCTCTTCGCCATAACGACTATATTCAAATAATATAAAGTATGTCAAAAAAAGCATTCAGAGTGTAACGGACAAACAAAATGCTTCCAACGATTATTATAATCTCTCCAACTACAAATAGCAAGAGCATTCAAAGCAGGAGTTAAGACACTGAACTACCAAACTGACGAATATTCATTTATGAGCTCTAGCCTTCTTTCTGTATTAATACACTTCAGTGATCATATTAATTACTTTGTGAGAGAGAGTATTTATCATTTCAATACATCTGATTGAGAGATAACTTAAGGTTGTGGGACCTTAAGTGGGTATCTTTTTACTTTGAGTAAGGGAGAGCAAGTATCAGGAGTTGGGCAGAACTTGCTGTGTACTGAGGTACCAAGAACCCATTGAATCTTGGAAGAGATAGTGAAAGCTCATATTGTATCTAAGGACTAGATGTAGGTCATCGCGAATTAGACCGAACCAATATAATTCATGGTGTACTCTTCGGTGAAATTTTTATAACTTATGAACTTCCTTTTTATCAGTTTAGCCTTCAATAATTTTTTGTTAAAAATTCGTTATCACCCAATTCACCCTCTCTTGGGTGAAACGTTTGTACTAACATTTGGTATCAGAGCTTGGTCTTCTTTGTCAGGTCTAACAACCTAAGAAGGATCCTATGGCGAGTATGGGTGAAGGAATACTTCTTAACGGAGCTTCAATCAACAGACCTCCAGGCTTTAATGGAGAACACTTCTCATCCTAGAAAGCTAAGTTCAGAGTATTTGTCATGGCAACAAAATATGGTCTTTAGGAGGTTATTCAAGATGGGAACTACATTCCCAAAAAGACAGAAGAAGGGTGAACTATTCCAAAAGTACCGAGTGAATATGATGACAATGAGAAAAAGCTCTTGACCCTCAATAGCAAGGCAATCCTCATGATACAAAGTGCTCTAAGTCAGAAGGAGTACTTTAGAATTTGTACACTTTCAACTACCAAGGAAATATGGCAAGCATTGGAAATAGCACATGAGGGAACCTCAGGCATCAAGGAAAATCGGATCAATACTCTTGTCACAAAGTATGATCTGCTTCGTATGAAGTTTGGAGAATCTATAGCTGAGTTTGAACTCAGATACACTCACCTTGTAAACCAACTTGGAGTTCTTGGAAAGCTTATGACCAAAACACTCAAGTAAGAAAAATACTAAACATTCTTTCTAAAGAATGAGAGGATAAAGTCATAGCAATAGAAGAAGCCAAAGAGGAATCTATGCGATTAGTAGCTTCCCTGTTTGGTAGCTTATCAGAATTCAAAAGCAAGTTGAAGTTCAAATGTGAGCTAGACAAAATCGACGAAAAAAGAAGAAGAAAGGAGTTACATTAAATGTCATCAAGGAGGAAACATAGCTGAAATCAAAAGAAGAGATTGAAAACGATGAAATGGGACTGATCGTAAGGAGATTCAAAAAGTTTTACAAAAAGGGACAAGGATTTAAGAATTTCAACAAAGGAGGAAGTACCAGCAAAACTAAAGAACAAATTATCTGCTACGAATATGGGAAGCCTAGACACATCAAATCCAAATGCTCTGAATATCTAAAGAACAAAGAAAGAAAGACGAACAAATTTGCAAGAAAGAAAGCTTTTGTCTCGGCCATCTGGGGAGACAGCTATTCTAATGAAGAAAGTGATGATGAAGAAGTTCCAACATCTGCCTTGTAGCTCAAGAACAATTAGAAGAAGATGAGGTAACTGAAAATTCTACTTATGATGAATTACATGATGAGTATAATGCCTTACATACAGAATTTATCAGAATTGTTAAAGAACATGTGAGGTATAAGAAACAGGTGAAAATACTTGAGGAATAGCTCAAGGAACCAAAACTAGTTTCCTGTGACACTTGTCAATTTTTAGAAAAGAAGAATGATGATCTTACCAAAACTCTTGAGAAGTTCACAAAAGGAAGTGAAATGCTCAAGATAATTTTGAAAAGTAAAAAATTTACCAATGACAAATTTGCAGTTGGATATGATCCAAAGAATGATAAGTCAAAAGAAAAGAAAAAGATTGGGAACCAATTTTACTTGAATTATTTTCAAAACTCTGTACATATCTCTAATCCTTTTGTTTATTGTAATTATTGCAATAAAAAGGGACATTATGCTTCATCATGTTATCATAAAAAGGAAGGAACTATGGGGGCCTACAAATGGATACCTAAGGGCACATATTTGACCATGAAAGTTCAAACTAATCACAAAGGACCCAAGAAAGTATGGGTACCTAAAACCTAATTATTTGTCTTTGTAGGCGTGTTTCAAGGCATCCAAAGGAAGCAAGTGGTTCATAGACATTGGATGCTCACACCATATGACGAGAATAGAGACAGATTTACTTCTATAGTTCCAAAGGAAGGAGGCCTAGTCAAGTTTAGTAGAAATCAATCAGGAAAGATTGCCGATATAGGAGAGGTTGGAATTAAGAACAAAGTTCATATCAAAGATGTCTTTTATGTAGAAGGGCTAATGCACAATCTTTTGATTATAAGTCAGAGTGCTGATAAGGACAATTGGATCATATTTGATTCAAAGGAGTGTCTTATAGTCAGCAAGAAGGATTTACCTATCAAGAAAGATGAACTTAAGGTAAAAATCAAAGCCAAGAGAGAAGGTAATTGATATACCATTGATATCAATAATCATACTTCTGAAAATTGTTTTCTTAGTAATGACAATGAGTGCTAGTTGTGGCATAAAAGATTAGCACATGTAAATATGCATC
This sequence comes from Inga laurina, assembly GCA_963855925.1. Lineage (NCBI taxonomy): Eukaryota > Viridiplantae > Streptophyta > Magnoliopsida > Fabales > Fabaceae > Inga > Inga laurina. Next base: position 37,737,966 of record OY979705.1, read on the forward strand.
AGTTAGATAAACTTATCAAAAAGGATTTGGTGATAGGTTTACCTAAATTGAAGTTTAAAAATGATTCAGTTTGCAATTCCTGTCAAAAAGGAAAACAAACTAAATCCTCTTTCAAAAGCAAAAAGGAAATATCAACAAAAAGGCCTTTACAACTACTCTACATGGATCTATTTGGACCAATAAGGGTAAAAAGCCTTGGGGAAAATTTATATACCTTGGTCATTGTTGATAATTTCTCAAGATTTAAATGGACTATCTTTTTATCTTCAAAAGATGAAACTTTTAGTTAATTCATTATTTTTGCTAAGAAGGTACAAAATGAGAAAGGTATGTCAATTACAATTATTAGAACAGATCACAGAGGTGAGTTTGAAAACCAAGCATTTGAAGATTACTATGATACAAATGGCATTGAGCATAACTTCTCAGCACCAAGAACTCTACAACATAATGGTGTCATAGAGAGGAAGAACAAAGTTCTTATAGAGATGGCAAGAGCAATGCTTAATGAAAAGGAAGTCTCACAAATGTTCTGGGTTGATGCAATGAGCACTGCCAGCTACATCTCCAACAGAGGCTATATCAGATCAAAACTGGGAAAAACACCATATAAACTTTATAAGGAAAGAAAGCCAAACCTCAGTCATCTACGCATATTCAGATGTAAGTGCTTCATTCACAATAATGGTAAGGACAATATGGGAAAGTTTGATTCTAAAGCTGATAAAGGTATTTTCTTAGGATACTCTAATAGAAGCAAAGCTGATAGCATTTTTAATAAACACACTTGTGTTGTTGAATAATCTATTAATGTTGTGTTTGCTGAAGTTGATTCCCCTGTCAAATCTATCGTTGACGAGTCAGAAGTGATTAGTTCTGAAATAAATCAAATGATTTCAAAACCCCCAAATGAACCTTTTGATCTTGAAAAAGAGAGTCAGCCATCCTCTGTTGATCAACCCAAAGCTTGGAAATTTAATAGAAATCATCCTATGGACCAAGTCATAGGTAATACTGAAGGAGTTAAAACTAGAAATAGTATTCTCAATGAAGTAAGTTTCTCAGCATTTATTTCAAAACTAGAACCCTCAAGCATTGTTAAAGCTCTAACAGATAATAATTGGGTTATAGCAATACAGGAGGAACTTAATCAATTCAAGAGAAATCAAGTTTAAGACTTAGTACCTCGGCCTAAGGACCATCTAGTCATTGGCACTAAATGAGTATTTAAGAATAAACTTGATGAATCCGCAATTAATGTCAGGAATAAGGCAAGGTTGGTAGCCAAAGGATATAATCAGGAAGAAGGAATTGATTATGAGGAAACATATGCTCTAGTGGCTAGATTGGAAGCTATATGTGTACTCTTGACCTTTACGTGCATCAAAGGATTTAAACTTTTTCAAATGGATGTAAAAAGTGCTTTTCTTAATGGCTATATTATGGAGGAAGTTTACATTGAACAAACTCTTGGTTTTAAAGATTTTTATAATCCAAAAGGTGTTTATAGACTAAGAAAAGCGCTTTATGGTCTTAAACATTTTCCAAGAGCTTGGTATGAAAGAATAAGCAATTTTCTCATTGATTACAGATTTGACAAAGGAAGAGTAGACACAACTTTATTTATAAAACGAAAGAAGAATGATGTTAGTTGTTCAAATATATGTGCATGATATTATCTTTGGAGCTACTAATGATTCTTTATGCAAGGAATTCTCTGACACTATGAAAGGAGAATTTGAGATGTCAATGATGGGAGAATTAATATTCTTTTTGGGTAAGCAAATCAAATAAAGAAAGAATGGAATACTTATATCCTAGACTAAATATCTTAAAGAACTCCTTAAGAAATACGGAATGGATCAAGCTAATGGAGGCGACACACCCATGAGTTCAACAGCCTTACTAGATACAGATGCAAAAGGACTTGAATTCAACATAACAAAATATTGAGGAATGATTGGGTTATTACTTTATCTCACAACTAGCAGACCATATATTCAATTTAGTGTCGGTATGTGTGTTAGATATCAATCATGTCCCAAGGAATATCATGCTGAAATGGTGAAAAGAATTTTCAGATATCTTGCTGACACGGTAGATTTGGGGATATGGTATCTTAAGGGTGGAAATGAATATCTTATAGCATATTCAAACTCAGATCATGGTGGTCATAAGATAGATAGAAAAAACACTAGTGGGCAATATCAGTTTCTGGGAGGAGCAGTTGTATCTTGGTCTAGCAAGAAACAGAACACTGTATCATTCTTCTCAACAGAAGCTGAATATATAGCTGCTTCAAGTTGCTGTGCTCAAGTACTATGGTTAAAACAACAATTGCAAGATCTTGGCATTTGTCTTAAAGAAATTCCTATATGCTGTGATAATACGAGCACCATTAGCCTGGCCAAAAATCCAGTACAAAACTCGAGAACTAAGGACATAGATATGAGGCATCATTTCATCAGAGATCACGTCCAGAAGAAAGATGTCAAAGTAGTATTTATCCCAACACATCTGCAATTAGCTGACATATTCACCAAACCTCTAGCAAAGGATTAGTTTCTTTATATAAGAAGGGAATTGGGAATGGTAAATCCTAATGAACTGTAAATAAATCTATATATTCTTTACTTTTCTTAATTAAGTTTTGATGATAAAAGTTACTGACTTAAGCATCGGAGTTTTTAGTTGTGTATTTTGCAGGATTAAGTTTAAAGAGGGATCTATAAGAAAAGAAGTGCTATTCAAATAATGATTACTATATCCGAATACTCAGTCAAACTTTTAAAAGGAGAGTATTCAAATACATGAACCACTATTCGTATATCGCACAGAGATATTGTAAAGAAACTATTCGGATAATGCAAGACTATTTGAATACTACTCATTCTTAAAAAAAATCTATTGGAATATTGTAAGGATTATTTGAATACTGAAGTTCAGTTATCAAAAGGAACTATTTGAATAATGGAAACAATATTCGAATAGCAGTGCAATTCACAAAAAGTTATGACACAGTATTTGAATACTCATAATGCTATCTGAATACAAAAGGCAAGAATTACAAATGAACTATTTGAATAATCAACAGAGTATCCGAATAGTATTACTTTACTTTAGAATATGAAAAGGAGATATCCAAATAACATAATCACTATCCGAATAAAAAGGCAAGATTTACAATAAAAGTATTCGAATAGTGGATCTATTATTCGAATAGCAACATATTTTTTTTCTTCTTGTATTCGATTAGTCAAAGTTCTATTCAGATAATTTTAACTCTAACTGCAAAATGATTATTCGAATAATAACAATTTCTATTCGAATAGACCAAAATTCTTAATATTCCACAGGAAAGCGTATCCGAATCCCAGAGGCATTATTCGAATACAACAAGAAGAAAGAGACAGAGGACTATTCGAATAATTTATGTACTATTCGAATACAACGCATGGGTAAACTGACCAAGGAACACTATCCAAATACAACTCTCTATTTGAATAATGTGTGCTACAACCCAACAGAAACTATTTGAATACTTGAATAACTATTCGAATAGTTGAAGTCATCAGAGACAGGACTATTCGAATACTACCAGAACTATCAAAATACAAGTACGCACATTTATCATTTTATTATTTGAATAATTTCATAAGTATCCGAATAACTTCTACACTATTCGAATACTCATGCAACTATCCGAATACTTCTACTTCTAAATATAAGGAAGCTCAGTTCTCTCTCTGCTCATTATTCGAATACCTTCCTTTTTCTCTCCGTATACAAGTCGAAAATTTTCTTCCCAACTATCTTCAAATCCCCTTTGCAATCAAAACCCTCTCAAAAATCTCACCATTTCCTCATCTATATCCAAAATTCTCTCAGATTCTCAGAAAACCTAACTCTTTGATACCAATCCGAAAACCCATAATGAGAACAAAAAGAGTCAATGTTAAGAAAGGAGAAGTTACTTCACCTCCCAAATCATCATCAAAGAAGTCTCTCACTTAGAAAACTCCAAGAAAATTCAGAGCCAAGGTAGCAGATGCTTCCTTTAAAGGGCCTTCTCGAGGTAAAGGGGTCATAATCAGAGAGCCTATGGAGACCAGATCTATATCCAAAGCTACTACAACCATGTCAAAATCCAAAGATAAAGATACTGCAAGTGCATCCACACCTGGTTCTTCTACCGAAAGTGACAGCTTAGATAAGACTATGAGGAATGTAGTCAAAGGAATCGTGCAAAATATTGAAGTTGGGCCTAGCAAAACCCCTTAAGCTCCATCTCAAACGAGTGTGCCTGAAATATCTCGAAGCTTGATAGAGGAAGAGATAGCTGGACCTCTTTTAGACTCCAATACCCAGACTCTTCTTCAACCAGATGAGAAAAAGAGGTACAAGGATCTCTTTTCTTCTTCTCGAGCTATGCGTCCTGTAATGTATATAGACCTGGCTTACTTAAGAGACAATCTTGGTTTCAATCTGTATGGATTTTTACAACACTACCAGAGGTGGCTTCAGATTGATCTATCTTATAGTCCCTCTGTAGTAAGAGCTCTTTATTCAAATTTGTACTCTGTCAAAATCAAAGGGAATAAGAAGGATTTTGTTGAAGAAAGATTGGAAACAATTGTGAGAGGGCAGAAAATTCAATTGTCACCCTGTATCCTTAACTCTTATCTTGGATATGATGAAGATGAATTTGATAAAGTCCCTGAGTACACTGATGATTAGATTCAACAAATCATTAAACCAGTAAGACAAGCAAAGAAGTTTTCCTTTATGTGCCTCAATGATGTACAAAGAATCTTGTGGTATATCTATACAAGATCCTTTGTCAACAAATTCTAGAACTTCTATTTCTTCTCATACAGAGACTTCCATTTTTTGGCTTGTCTAATATCTAAAGTAAAGCTGAATGTTGGGGAATTCATATACCAAGAAATTGACAGGTACAGATTGGGATCCAACAAAACTACTCCTGCTCCCTTCCCTCAACTTATCTCCTTGTTTCTCAAAATGAACAACATCTGGTACTTCTCCAAGAAAAGCAAATATTGTGTCAAAGTCATTAAATGCTAAATTGAACTTCTCCAACCAACGCATTCTCTTCGCTATAACGGCTATATTCAAATAACATAAGGAATGTCCAGAAAAGTGTTCAGAGTGTAACTGACAAACAGAATGCTTCCAACGGTCATTATAATCTCTCTAACTACAAATAGCAAGAGCATTCAAAGTAGGAGTTAAGACACTGAACTATCAAACTGACGAATATTCATTTCTGAGCCCTAGCGTTCTTTCTGTATTAATACACTTTAGTGATCATATTAATTACTCTGTGAGAGAGAGTCTTTATCATTTCAATACATCTGATTGAGAGATAACTTAAGGTTGTGGAACCTTGAATGGGTATCTTTTTACATTGAGTAAGGGGGAGCAAGTATTAGGAGTTGGGAAGAACTTGCTGTGTACTGAGGTGCAAGAACCCATTGAATCTTAGAAGAGATAGTGAAAGCTTAGATTGCATCTGAGGACTGGATGTAGGTTATCGCAAATTAGACCAAGCCAGTATAATTCCTGGGTATACTCTTCGGTTCAAATTTAATTTTTATTCAATTCACTATTTTCAAATATGTGATAATTAAAAGATTATATTTATTTTTGATTCTATACTGATTAGAATAATTTTCTTAAAAAAATAAAGATTAAAAAAAATTAAATTTGGACTGCCTAAATCATATCTGGATGGTCTTGATTTAAGGTTTTTGGGAGCTCATCACTTTGTTGAGCACCCAAACCAGTTTCGTCATATGGGTGGGTGTTTTTTTTTAACCTCCAACTTCATTTTATAATTTTATCATATTTTATAGTAAAATATTTTAAAAACATATTAAAATCAATGAGAAAGCAAGTTAAAATTAATAACATACATCCTTTAAAATGCTTATGAAAATATTGTATCATATATAAGTTAGATAGTATGCTTTTTAGATGGATGGCAAAAAAAAAAAAAAAAGAATACTTTTCTTGCATATTAATATATACGAAAGGTAGAAGTTCTATAAACATATTTGCTAGCCCATTTCCACAGTTCAGAGGCACGTATCTTCAATGTCATATTTTCTCCACCTGAAAATAAATCTAGTAATAATTTGAAAAGAATGAAGAAAAGCTTAAAGATCAAATGTATGTGTAATAAAAAATCAGTTCTATATTAGGAAGGTCTTAAGAGGGAAATGTCTAAAAATAGTTTTAATGTTTAATACTATTAATTGAAACTTACAACCATTTTAGTTCCCGTTTTGCCTTCTCCGATCTCTATAATTTTGGGATTGTGGTATTATATTAATATAGTAAATATTAATTTAAATATTTTAAATAATTAAATACAGAATTTTAATTCAAAATATGTAAAATATATTTAAGTTATGATGTTATCATTTAAGTCAAAATATATAAATATATAAAATATAAAAATCAAAGGGCCATTACTAAATTCTTCACGGTTTTTTTTTCGTATAATTTAAAGTAATATAAATAAATGCTTAAAATCTTTAAATTAATATAAAGAAACAAATGTTTGACTGAAATAATTAGAATGCCATTAGTGGGAGTAGTGGAGTTGTTACCCATATATTAAAAGTTATTTCTTTAAGTTAAATATTTTAGGAGATATTTTGTGATATTATCAAATTTGTCAAATAATTTCAGCATTATCATATTGTACAAATATAGTAAATATTAATTTAAATTTTTTAAATAATTAATTATTAAAATTTTAATTCAAATATATAAAATATATTTTAGTTATGCTATTATCATTTAAGTCAAAAAATATAAATATATACAATTTAAAAATCAAATGGCCATGACTAAATTTTCCACGCATTTTCTTATAATTTAAAGTAATAAAAATAAATGTCTAAATATTTTTAAAAAATATAAAAAAAAACGTTCTATTAAACTATTTAGAATGATGTGAGTTGGAGTAGTGGGATTGTTACCCACATAATAAAAATTATTTCTTAAGTTAAAATATATAAAATAAAATATGTAAATAAATAATAAGTTATATGAAATGCTTACGTGGCAGTACGAGGGTAGCTCAAACCGCTGCTTTTATATATTAAGAGACATGAAAGACACAAATTCATTTGATACCATGATGGCTTTTAAAATAACCGAACCAAAATAAAAGAAAGGGAATTTATAATAAGCTTAAATCATAATAAAATATAAGATAAAATAACAACAAAATATATAATAAATAAAAATAGGATTTAAGTTATATAAACACAAAAACAAATTAAATATAACCATAAATAATTTTACATAATAAATACCATAACAATACATATTTTCCGCTATTACATTCCAGATATCATTTGTAAGGGAACTATAAAATATACAAACACAAAAGTTGTGATTTTGAAAAAATTTGTTAGATATTTTAGATTTGAGATTTTTTGTAATGTGTTTTTCAACTTTAACTAAATATTATTATTTTAATTACATAGAATGCCTTAATTTATCAGTATGAATTACAGGAGAGTAGTCGGGAAGTTATAAGCAAATCCAATGACAATTAATAAAAAGATATTTAAATTCACATTTTTTGCTTTAAAACAAAAGTGGGGGATTGCCTCACCGAATACTATTTAGCAAATATGCCACTTGGTAGCCTAACAGGAGTCTTACTTTTGGCCCTGCTTTTATATGTTAATAGATAGATTTGGATTTAGGCGTTAGGGCGTCTTTTTCTTTTTAGGCCAGCGACTTTGGGTGTTCTCATTAATTATTGGGTTAAAGGGCTTAAATGCCCTAGAAGTTTTTGCACATGGACATTGGTGATTTGAAAGGTTTCGAGAAGGCAAATGTGCCCTAAAAGTTTCAAAAACAAGCAATTTTCCCCTTCATTAACTATCCTGAATTGTCAATGTTTTTGGACTAAATATGCAAATTTGACATGCCTATATGGCATCCACCTCACCCTTTTTTTGTCCACGTCGGTTGTCATATTTTTATTAGGAATTTTTTTTTTTTAAAAATTAGATCCTCTCCTACAATGTTTCTGATCCTTGATATAAGATTCAATTGAGTTATTTTAGGAGATTAAAAAGCAAAATAAATTACTTAATTATATAATAGGTTATAAGTTAAGCAAATTAGTTTGAAAAAAATGATAAATATAACTACATTAAAGTAATTTATTTTGCTTCCATAATCCCCCAATTAATCAACTTCCATAACTAATATTTTTTTAAAAAAATTATATAATTAAGTAATTTATTTAGCATTGTTAATCTCCTCAGATAATTCAACTGTGTCTTATATTAAGGACTAGAGACATTGCAGGAGGGGATTTGAGTTTTTTTTTTTAAAAAAGGTATTACTAAAAAAGCTGGCATCAGACATAGAAAAAAAGGGCGAGGTGGATGCCACATAGGCATACTTGTTAGGATCGGAAGGCACAACAGAAGAATATTAAAAATTTTACCGATCCTAATCGAGGATCTATCAACGGCGTTAAATCAGGTTAGAAAGAACTCGTACCTTTTTCAACTTAGGGTTTACACGATCTCTAGGAGCCAACACCTCAAGTCTACTCCTTCTACCGGTATCCACACGAATGCTCTCTAATAGAGACAGCGTTCTAGCACCTCCAATGTCTTCTAGGATTTCCCTTGCGGCTCTGAATTCTCATGCACCTATGAGTATATCTACTCTATTAAGTTTATAACCTATGATGGCTATATTCAAATTTCAAAAATAATTATCATTAATTTCGAAATTAATCAACAATTAATTATCTTGATGAGCTAATTAAATAAATTCAGTTTAAATTAAATCTGTCCAACAGTTTTAATTTAACCTATTTATTTAATCCAAATAAAGAGCCATTAGATTTAATTTATCTTCATAAATTAAATTTGAGATACTATATCTCTATCATGTTAGTTATTAAATTTAATATATCTTAATAAATTAAATTGAAAACTAACACAATATAATAATATCATATAATATATATACATACATATACATATATATATATATAATATAAGATATGTATTTCAAAAATATATATCTATATAATATTATTAACGAATTTTATATTATATATATATAATTCGTCCACCTTAAATTAAACATTATCTCGTGTTGGGTCATTCTTGTGTGCGACCCTGTAGGCCCATATAAAGTTGGCAGTGGGCCAATAACTATACTAACCCAAAAGTCGCAAGCGGCCTCTAGCAAGACATTACGACTACCCAAATCACATGAGGATCGTTATCACGATGCAACCTGTTATACAACCATGTCACGTCCCTTTTGTCACATGATATATCGATCAAGGATAAAGCATGTATAATGTCATCATCTTATTCCTAACCATTACTTTCTCGATTCCTGAGTAGCTTGACAATAGAAATGGAAACTCCTTTCCATTGTAATATGGCCATACATTTCTCAGACTCACTCATCGAGGGACCCAGTAATATCTCTCTACTAATGTGAGGGACAAATTCCATCTTGATCATTCATATTCCTCTGCATGAAAAAACCACCAAGCCCATTCATAGCCTTTATCATCACTCGGTCAAAAGTGACTTTTAACTAGTTCAAATCTTAGCAACTCTCATATAGGAATTCATGATGACCTCAGGTCTAAGGGCATTGTGACGTGGTTATACATTAGAAAAACTTATGACTTGATCCATGTAGCTTTCTCATAGTGAGTAGGTCCAGCACCTTGTACTCTTACAAGTGCCTAAGACTTTGATTCATATCTCCATATCTTATCAAAGTCATACTTGTCTTGTTTCATCTATGCTCCCGCATAGATGACCGACCAAGGACATTTTAGGACAATCTTCATGAATTATCCAAGGATACAATTATCACAGTTAATATGCAAATAATATGATAACATAATAGAGAAATTTCATTAAAATAATAATGTTCCAAGTACAATGATTGGCCTTTAGGGGCACAATTTCCAACATCCTCCCTTTATGTATATTTGGTTAATAAACGTTGATCGTTAGGGCTGGATAATGGAGGGGCAAAATTGCCTCATTTTTTAAAAATCTAAGGCACATTTTTCCCCTGGAAAACTTCCATGTGCCCAATGTCCATACCCGAAAACTTTTAGGGCATTTAAACCCTTTAAGCTTTAATTATTTTCAATGTGTTCAAGATAAATGGGTGGGCACAAAGTTCATTTCTTTTGATATCGTTATAAATTCATTGTTGCAATAATTGATCTAAAATTTTTTTGAATTATCTCATAATTTTTATCGGTTACATGGAAGTTTTTTTTGTATCACCCTACTCTAGGAACAACTAATATAGGTATTTAACCAGTTGTGAACCACTAATTATCCAATCAGTATCCTACAAAGTTCAACTTTTAAAAACTTATCTCTGGGTGCTTTTCATGACAAGGAATGAGATTTTCTGGAAAACTTGAAAATCCAAATAGAATGATTTTAAATCCAAACTTGGTGCATGGTTCAAGTTCCTTTTTAAATCCTTTAAGAAACTTTTGATAACGAAATAAGACCCGGGGTCTTTTCTATTTCACTTAACCCTTCACATTCACATATTCATAACTTAATAGCTACTTAACTACAAGTACTAATCTACTCTTCATTTTAAAAACATATAAATTGGCACGTAAATATCGTAGGGCACAACTCATGCATTTGCCCGAGCTCATACATATTTTAAATACTAATCAATCATGCATTATTATCTACTTCTACTATTAACTAAATATAAATATAACTTTGCCATCACTATAGATGACGCTTACCATTAGGCTACCTTAGCCATAGCTCTCCTTCTTATGGAGGGTATTTACATGCCAACATATTTATAGACACACACACACACACACATATGTAGATGATCTCCAATATTAAAAGATATTATGGCCAGACAGATAGTCAATACTTAAACAACATAATAAAACTCCTTTAACTCCAACCTTCTGTAGGCCCACCAACCACAACACCTTAACCCCAAAGAGGTACCCACCCTTGCTATATGAAAGAAAGGGGTGAGATTTGGGTAAATCTTAATAGTGACAAATTTTTTCATGTTAATCATGCAAGATCACAACTAAGCATGCAAAATAAGGTATAGAGAATAACACCTTACAACCAATGTATCATCAAGGATGCCCATACATTATATAGACAACTTGGCTAATCGCTAACTGGTGTGTATACAAGATTAAATGAATAAATAATTGGGCGAAGTTGCCAAGGCAAATAATCTCATGCAAGGAAACTTACATGTCCTCATGCACAAGCAGCATAATGGCACTAATAGACATGCAGCAATCAATGCACAATTACATGAAAGGAAAAGAGTTACTACCTTTTGTGCTTTGTTTCAATTTTCCTACTACCTACTTCTTTCTTGATAATTCCTTGGTGGACTTGGACAAAACAGAATCCAACATTTATGTAAGGGTAGATTAACACTTTAATCATTCATAACTTATAACTTAACTAATGCTTCACAAAGTTTTAGCTTTAAACAAAGTCTACCCTTTATAGAAGTGGTTGGTCATCTAGAGCGAAGCTTATGTATGTTACATTTAAGGGCATTTGAAATGTCCACCATTTTCTTTAATATTTGAGCAAGTTAATCCATATCAATATCCTTCCATTTAATCTCTTCTAAGTTAGACCATTTGATCATTTTCTAAAATTTTGACAGTTTCTCTCCATGATGGCCAAGTTTAAATGTTCGAAAGTGTATCCTCTTCCACACAAAATTTCCCTTATTCTCACATCAAGTACTCATGTTTAATAAAAGTTACTACCTTCCTAGGAAAAATGCATTAACAAAAATAGGGTAATGGAAAGGGAATTATAAACTTTAATTCTTGTGTAACCTAGCACATCTAAGAAGCCTTTAGCTTGCCTTAGATATAACTTATTGAACTCAAACGGTTGTTCCATGTTAGAATTGCTCAAAACAGTGGGTACCCCCTTCAATTCATGCGTAATATCCCGAATTTTGGGCCTAGGACTTTGAAAATAAGCCTATATCAGGCAGACTACTAAGCCCAGTTTGAGAAGAGTCTCAAGTATGATGAGAGATAGAAAAACTCTCAGGGACTATATAATCTAGCCCTACCGAGCAGAGGGCCCAGTATGCGTAGGCAGTAGGATTAAAGTGTCGGTGCAGATGTGCACAAGACACATATACAGTGCCATTGGGTTAGTAGAAAGATGCCACCCAACTATGTCATGAGGTATGGTCGAGCAAAATATACCAGTATAGGTGTGCACCTGGCATTTTCAAGACAGACATGTGTACTCTGCGTTTTTGAAGTAGACACCAGTATGTGGCGGCATGTGGGGCCCACACACATACACTTTAACCTAGCATCATTTGACTGGCCACGGTATATGTGAAGCAACCCCGAATAAGTCTCGAGTGGAATCCCGAGTGAGTACCGATAAAGTAACTTTATTAAAGTAGCTTTAATAAAGTAAGTATAATGACTCAACTTTTGTGTTGGACAAATAAGAAAGTGACACTTGTCCATTCATCATGACAAAGTACAAATCAACTTTTGTGTTGGCATATTAAGAGAGTGACAAGTGTCCCTAACGAGGACACTTGCTTTTTTCTTTTTGTGTTGGCACACTCATGAGGTGCCACATGTCACCTAAGTCAGGAAAATCCATTGATCTTCGGTCCAGTCGTGTACTTGACTTCACAAACACTAAACCTAGGAGTCAGGGGAATTTATCAGGCATCTCCTTTCCTTGACTAAAAAGGCACCACCTATGAGAGAGATAGAGAGAAGACACGATGCTTTTGTGAAACATGGCAACCTTGAGCTCTAGCTTTGTGACACTTGGCACACTATGAGAGCACCTTCTTTCAAGATGAAATCACAACCATCCCTCCCTCTTTATTGCAAATTTTGGTCAGCCCAGGAAAGAGAAGAGAAATCTGAAAAATTTAAGAGAAAATTGGAAGAGGAAAGAGAAAGGAGGAATAGTGAAATCCCCAGAGCTTCAGAGCCGATTCCGACCCTGAATCGTCGTTATCGTCCAGTAAGTCCTTTAGGAAAGTTGTTTTACTCACAAAGAGCTTCATTTCTATGGTCTCAGTTTTCTAATCTAATGTATTTTGTATCATCTAGCTAGCCAGAGTACCGCCAGAATATTGAACTAGTTGTAGATGCGAAAAGGTAAACCTCGGCTTCCTTTTGAACCGATTGGTTTGTTGGTCGGATGAGTCTTCATGAGGTGGAGTACAGTTCATTTTTCGTCCAGGGGGTATTTTTTGGGTTTAATCATTGTTTATGGTTAAATGATGATTTATGACGATTTTGGAACTTTATGTTTAAAGCTTCCTGAATTCATTTTCTGGAGGCAGTGAACTTGCAATGCATTTTTGTTTTGTCAAACTTGGTCCAAATACTATGAAATGGTATAGGATTAGACATTCAGGGTTTTAATTTGATAGGTATTTAAAACCATTTGGACTAGTGGATTGAAACTTATGATTTTTTAAAGTTTGACCCTAAATCTGAAATGAAATACGCAATAGTCTGAGTTTAATGAATTTCTGAAAACTGTGTTGTTATAATTGGGACTCTAATATTTTTCATTGAAAGAGAACTTAAATATATTTTTATATAGCCTGAAACCAACCCATTTAGAGTTTTGTAGAATTAATTATGAATGTACAAAATTTGGTCAACAAAACTGGTGAAAATCTATAGCAGTGAGGATTAAATGTGAATTATGGATTTCTATGCATGGGTATATGTTAGAACCGGCTATCACCCAAGAGGGGGGGGGGGTGAATTGGGTGTATAATTAAAACTTAAGTGTAACCCCCTGCCTTAAATAGCGTAATTATAATTCGATATTACGTAATTAAATTGGTTTAGAGACCGTCGAATAGTTCAAAACTCATTTAGAACTCCCTGTGAAGTAGGGACTTTATAAAATTTTTAAAACTTCTTTCCTATTCCGGCCTCAAGTTCAATTATCGAATATAATCACCTGTGCAGTTAATTCACATTCATTCATATCAGAATATCTAATAGCAATCCCGGCAACCCCCGGGTTCCATTCATACACAAAAAGGGTTTACAACCTCCATATAGGGGACTACACAACTACGTTCAACTATTCTTTACAACCAACATAATATACAGACACCCTGTCCAACAGGTTTAACCAACATAACCAAAATAAATGTCCCTACAGGATTCTAACCGCTCCGGGTCGTACGCTTCTCCTTAGAGCCACTCGCCCTGTCTGAAAGGTTAGTTAAAGGAAAGAATGAGATTCAAGAGAATCCCAGTAGTAACAAAACATTTATACCACACATAAGCACACAGCATGTAAGCAAATCATCATACAGCAGCAGCACCACAAATCACACTCCACCCTCATCCCCTTTCTCCGCCGGGAAGGCACACCGCCTATCCCGAACCGTTGTTAGCTACTCAGGGACTATTGGCGTGGCAGTGCATACGTATAGCCTTATAGCCCATACAGCTATTCGGCTTTCACAAATGGCCCGTCGGCCTCCACAAATAGCCTTTCGGCTCACATAATCACATATATCACACCTCATCCTCATCCCCTTTCTCCGCCGGGAAGGCACACCGCCCTAACCCGAACCGTTGTTAGCTACTCAGGGACTATTGGAATGACAGTGCTAACACAAATCCACAGATGTCGCAGCATACGAATTCATTACAAATCAACGATATAACACACATACAATGCATCATATATGGTACAAAAGAAAAGTCACTACCTCGTTCCTTTCTGACGTTCGCTGGCGTAGTTGGCTCACGAGGGCGGCAAATATCGAATCCTACAATTCCAAATGCACTATTTAGACACTTCCATAGTGTTACTTAGGGTTATATGAGTCTATAATGAAAATTTACAAAAATACCCCCGGGGACCCGGCCTGGGCCCGCCATACCCGGACCGGTTGCACTTTTCTCGAAATTCTAATATGGGCTATCCTAACATATTTCCGCCCAAGGAATCCATTTCCGTACTCAGAATTATCAAATTCAATATCAAATTACGAAATTGCCCTTGGCAGCCCTACTTTTAGGGTTTTAGGGGTGTTTCCGTAATTATGCTTTCTCGGCCTTTTTTGAAAAAGTGCCCAACTGTAACCCCACCTATTTTCGCCCACTGAATCCAATGGAATCATCAAATCATTGAAAATCCAACTCTAAGACCCATTTACAGCCTTGGCCGAAATATACATGTTCTCCGGGAAAAATTGGGGTTTTACGATTTCGGCTCCGTAAACGCGTTCCTTTCTACTCCTAACCACTTTATTAACCATTACATTAGGTTACAACTAACATTAAGACCCAATTTGGGCAGCATAACCCCTAGGCCACCTCATTTCCAAACTTTAAAACCAATGACAATCCGGCGAAATTTCACCGATTAAATTGCCCACAACAGCCAGAATAAGCAATATATGAAAGTTTGGAAGTTACCTCAAGCTCCCACAAGCTTTTCCCAAATATTGCTGAAAACCCTAAGTGCTCAACAACAGATTTTGAGCTTCCAAACCTTAAAGAACAAAAAGGAGTAGCTTAGGATCGGAGTTATACGCGTTAGGAGCTAAATCGTCGGAGAAATCGGCTTACCTTGCGAGATTCCTTCCTCTTTTTCTCTCTTTTCTCCAAGCTCTCTCCACGTTTTTTTTTCTTGCTTCAGCTGCTGTGTGCGACAGAAATGAGCTGAGGAAGATGATAACATATGTAATTCCATGCTGACATCATCTTTTAATGAGATGATGTCATAATTCCCATTTTCGGATTTTCTGGCAGATTTTCTGCCCAAACTTTGAAAAATCATAACTAATTCTAGAAAAATTGAAATGAGGTGATTCCAAAGCCAAATGAAAGGTATTTAAGTCCTCTTTATAGGAAAAATATGGACCATTATTAGAAATCACCACAAAATTCCAGAATCACACAAATTTCATCACTGCCCCAGAACAGAGTCCATTTTCGACCTCAACCTTTGGACAGTCATATCTCCCAATTCCCAAAACGAAATGGCACAAATTATATGTCCATTTTGAAGCTTGAGATGTGAACTATAAGACTGGAAAATGTCAGAATTTTTAGATACCATTTGGTCATTAAAAACGTTCACACAAACGGACTGCCCAGAATAGAATTTCACTGGACAGAATTTTAGATTTTGCATCTTTGCTTCCATTGGTTCCATTTTCATACCAAACATCATTCCCACATAAATTTTCACAAGGACTCCATTGGAATCATTAAAATCTCCAAATTCCCATCACACATTCTTCAAAAGTGTTTATTCAACAATAATTACATCCGCTTTTGAAGTCATTAGCCCTTAATCACTTTTTGGGATATTACATTTCTCCCCCCGTAAAATAAATTTCGTCCTCGAAATTTGTCACACAACTTGAGCCATAAACTCTGGATAACGTCTTCGCATATCCGCCTCCGCTTCCCAAGTTGCTTCCCTCTGAGTCATTCCCTTCCAGATCACCTTCACAAAGGGAATGCTTCGGTGTCTGAGCCGTCGTTCTTCTCTATCAATGATCTGTTCTGGCTCTATCGCATATGTGAAGTTGTCTTGCAACTCGACTTCTTCGTATTCAACAATGTGAGATGGATCCGGTTGATACTTCTTCAGTTGGGAAACATGAAACACATCGTGGAGTCTGCTCAAGTTTGGGGGTAGGGCTACTCGATAAGCAACAGGCCCAATCCTCTCAAGGATTTCAAAAGGACCTATATATCTTGGGCTCAACTTCTTTCGTTTGATTGCTCGCCCAATGCCGGTGACAGGAGATACTCTCAGAAGCACATGGTCACCAACTTCAAACTCTAGAGGCCGTCTTCTCTTGTCAGCGTAGCTTTTCTGTCGACTCTGCGCTGCAAGCAACCTCTTACGAATAATCCGAATCTGTGTAGAGGTTTGATCAACCAAATCTGGCCCATAAAGCTTTCTTTCGGATAACTCATTCCAGCATATTGGTGATTGACACCGTCTTCCATACAATGCTTCATACGGAGCCATTTGGATGCTCGCATGATAGCTATTGTTGTAGGCGAACTCAGCAAGTGGAAGGAAATGATCCCAACTTCCTTTAAAGTCGAGAACACATGCCCGCAACATGTCTTCCAACGTCTGGATTGTTCTCTCAGATTGTCCATCCGTTTGAGGATGATAAGCCGTACTGAATCTCAGTTGAGTACCTAAAGCTTTATGCAATGCTTTCCAGAATCTTGAAGTAAATCGTGGATCTCGGTCGGAAATGATGTTCTTTGGTATACCATGGAGTTTCACAATCTCTCGGATAAAAATCTCCGCTAGTTTATCAGGAGAATAACCAGCATTGATTGGTATGAAGTGCGCCGACTTCGTTAACCGATCCACAATTACCCAGATCGCGTCATAGTTTCTGATCCTGGGCAATCCCACAACCAAATCCATGGTTACGCTTTCCCATTTCCATTCCGGAATCTCAGGACTCTGAAGTAACCCAGGCGGTCTCTGGTGCTCGATCTTTACCTTCTGGCAAGTGAGACACCTTGCAACATATTTGGTTACATCACTCTTCAATCCCGGCCACCAATACACAGATTTCAGGTTATGATACATCTTGGTCATACCAGGATGAAGAGTATACCGGCTTTTGTGTGCCTCATCTAGAATCTTCTGTCTCAACTCCACCTGAAGTGGAACACAGATTCTCTTCTGATAGCAAACTAATCCATGAGGCGATAAGTCATATCCTGGAACTTCTCCCCGCTCAATTCGAGTCAGATTACGCTCTATCCAGTCATCTTGCCTCTGAGCTTCTTCAATCTCAGTTCTCAGATCACTTTCCTCTTGAGAAACAGTGTAATTGGCACAAATGATCTGGTTTGTCAAATTCAAATCACGAAAGTCTTCAATCAGTTTCTTCTCTCGTATCATCATAGCGGCAACGAGCACAGTCTTTCGACTCAGAGCATCAGCGACTACATTTGCCTTACCCGGATGATATTTTATTTCCAGGTCGTAGTCCTTAAGCAATTCCATCCAGCGGCGCTGTCTCATATTCAGTTCTTTTTGATCATACAAGTATTTGAGACTCTTGTGGTCGCAGTACAGTTCCACAGTCACACCATACAGGTAATGACGCCAAATCTTCAAAGCAAACACAATGGCCGCAAGCTCCAGATCATGAGTGGGATAGTTCAATTCATGAGGTCTGAGCTGTCGAGAGGCGTAGGCCACCACACGTCCCTGCTGCATAAGGACACACCCTAATCCCTGCCCACTGGCATCAGAATACACAACATATGTCAAACTGGGATCGGGCAAAATCAACACAGGTGCCGTAGTCAACCTCTCCTTCAGCTCCACAAAACAGTTTTCACATTTCTCATCCCACACAAACGGCTGATCCTTTCTCGTGAGCTTGGTCATCGGCAACGCAATACGGGAGAAATTTTGGATAAATCTCTGATAATAACCAGCAAGACCCAGAAAACTGCGTATTTCCGCCACAGATTCTGGCCTCTTCCAGTCTAGTACTGCTTCCACTTTACTAGGATCCACAGAGACCCCTTCTTGCGAGATAACATGGCCTAAGAATTTCACTTCTGATAGCCAAAACTCGCACTTGCTCAATTTAGCATATAATTGTTTCTCACGCAATATATTCAATACAACTCCCAAATGATGCTCATGGTCTTCCATACTCTTGGAGTATATCAGAATGTCATCGATAAACACAACAACAAACTGATCCAGGTATTGTCGAAAGATACAGTTCATGTAATCCATGAATACCGCAGGCGCATTGGTTAGCCCAAATGGCATCACCAAGAACTCATAATGACCGTACCGGGTCCGAAAAGCAGTCTTCGGAACATCCTCTGCTTTCACTCGCAGTTGATGATACCCTGACCTTAGATCAATCTTTGAAAACACACACGAACCAGAGAGTTGATCTAATAGGTCATCGATTCGGGGAAGAGGGTACTTGTTCTTAATAGTAACCTTATTCAATTCTCTGTAATCAATACACAATCGAAGACTCCCATCTTTCTTCTTTACGAACAACACTGGAGCTCCCCAAGGCGACACACTGGGTCTAATGAACCCTTTCTCAAGCAAGTCTTCTATTTGTTTCTTTAACTCCGCCATTTCGTTTGGGGCCATGCGGTATGGGGCCTTAGATATAGAACCAGCTCCAGGAATAATGTCAATTGGAAATTGAACTTCCCTCTCCAGAGGCAATCCATTTAGATCATCCGGAAATACCTCAGGGAATTCATTTACCACGGGTATATCACTCAAAGTTTCACCAGTTTCCCTTTGCACTGAGAAAAACACTACATACCCCTGGCAACCCTTTTTAAGATACTTTTCAGCTTTAGCCGTAGAAAGAAAATTCATACCGGCATTCACAGCTTCAACCCTCTGAGAAACAGGATATACTATCCTCTTGTTTCCACAATCAAGCAAAACATTATTTGCCGTTAACCAATCAAAACCCAAAATGACTTCCAATTGGTAAAGCGGCAAACATATCAAATCTACAACAGATTGGTGCCCTTCCACAGTTACGACACAATTCAAGTAAGCTTCTGTGGTTAAAGCCTTAACACCCATCAGGGTTGACACTACCAAATCAAATGGTAATTTATGTACATGCAATCCCAGGCGCTTCACGCAATCATAAGCAATGAAGGAGTGACTTGCACCTGAGTCGAACAATGCTTGCAACAGATGGCCATTAATAGAGATTTTACCTTGTATCAACTCAGGAGATTTACTAGCTTCCTCGTGGTTCATAGCGAACACTCGGCCCTGTGTCCTCGGTTTCTATTCGACTCGTGGTCGTTGACAATCTCGGGAAAAATGTCCTGGCTGCTTACAGTTAAAACAAACCAATTCTCCCTGGCAATTTTGGCCATAATGCGTTTTGTTGCAGCGAGGGCATTTCCACTCAGTCACAGCCCTCTGAGGCTCACGGTCTCTGGGCTGATAGGGCTTCTTATCACCGCCCTTGTATGAAGAGGATCCTTGGCCTTTCCGCTTCTGGGAAGCATTACCCTTACTGGGTTCACTGCGATGGCCAATAGCTCTGGTAGGATTCAACTCCCTCAGATTATTCTCCGTAATTCGACATTGCTCCACAGCCTTGTTGAACTTAGTGAATTGGTTCGTAACCAATCGCTTTCTCAATTCTCGCCTCAGACCGCGGATGAGCATATCAGAACTCCATTCTTCATCATCTTTAAACCGGAGGTAAGAGGAGTACCGAGCCAACCGGACAAAACAGGACAAATAGTCGTCAAAGCTCTCTGTATCCCCTTGTTTGATGTTGAGAAATTCTGTCTCCTTCTCGAGCCGCATTGATTTGGGAAAGTATTTCTCGTTGAACTCTTGTTGAAACAGTTCCCAAGTCAATGGTGTTTCATTGCTCTTTAATGTCAGGGCGATATTCCGCCACCAACGATCCGCGTCCCCCTCGAGTTTATACACTGCCAACCGTGGCTTCACCTCCTCTGGGCAACACAGAACCTCAAATATCTTCTCCAGTCTGTACAACCAATCTTCGGCTACCTGAGGGTCAAACCTTCCTCTGAACGCCGGAGGCATATGCTTGCAGAATCGGGTGACCCAATACTGAAGGTCTTTTTCCTCCCTGGGTGGCATCCCATATGATTCCTGATTCAAGGTGGCACGAGGTGGGGATTCCAGAGGTCGTGCTGATCCTTCTGCAATGTCCTCATGTCGAGTCTCTTCTTGAGTCTCCTCCGGATTGGATTGAACCGGACCTTCCTGGTTCTTCGCCTTCTCAGCTCTGAGCTCTTCCCTCAGTTCAGTGATCATATCTCTCTGATCCCGAATTAGACCCATAAGCTCTTGCATTGCATCCGGTGGGTTTTCATTAACAACCTCCACCTCAGGGTCTACACGCGGAATATTGGGGCGTCCTCTAGTTTTCTTCATTCTACAAACAATTTGCCCCATTACTTCAGCAGAAATAGTATGCACAATAGTCATAAAACCCATATATGTCCACATCAATAAACATACATGTGCATACACAACAATCATTCACAGATAATCTTCTATCCCTACTACTATCTAAGGGATCTATCCTAGCAACCTCTACCCTTGCCAGGAACTACAGCTCTGATACCAAAATGTAACCCCCTGCCTTAAATAGCGTAATTATAATTCGATATTACGTAATTAAATTGGTTTAGAGACCGTCGAATAGTTCAAAACTCATTTAGAACTCCCTGTGAAGTAGGGACTTTATAAAATTTTCAAAACTTCTTTCCTATTCCGGCCTCAAGTTCAATTATCGAATATAATCACCTGTGCAGTTAATTCACATTCATTCATATCAGAATATCTAATAGCAATCCCGGCAACCCC
Source organism: Inga laurina (assembly GCA_963855925.1). Lineage (NCBI taxonomy): Eukaryota > Viridiplantae > Streptophyta > Magnoliopsida > Fabales > Fabaceae > Inga > Inga laurina. Next base: position 37,759,442 of record OY979705.1, read on the forward strand.
CGGGTTCCATTCATACACAAAAAGGGTTTACAACCTCCATATAGGGGACTACACAACTACGTTCAACTATTCTTTACAACCAACATAATATACAGACACCCTGTCCAACAGGTTTAACCAACATAACCAAAATAAATGTCCCTACAGGATTCTAACCGCTCCGGGTCGTACGCTTCTCCTTAGAGCCACTCGCCCTGTCTGAAAGGTTAGTTAAAGGAAAGAATGAGATTCAAGAGAATCCCAGTAGTAACAAAACATTTATACCACACATAAGCACACAGCATGTAAGCAAATCATCATACAGCAGCAGCACCACAAATCACACTCCACCCTCATCCCCTTTCTCCGCCGGGAAGGCACACCGCCTATCCCGAACCGTTGTTAGCTACTCAGGGACTATTGGCGTGGCAGTGCATACGTATAGCCTTATAGCCCATACAGCTATTCGGCTTTCACAAATGGCCCGTCGGCCTCCACAAATAGCCTTTCGGCTCACATAATCACATATATCACACCTCATCCTCATCCCCTTTCTCCGCCGGGAAGGCACACCGCCCTAACCCGAACCGTTGTTAGCTACTCAGGGACTATTGGAATGACAGTGCTAACACAAATCCACAGATGTCGCAGCATACGAATTCATTACAAATCAACGATATAACACACATACAATGCATCATATATGGTACAAAAGAAAAGTCACTACCTCGTTCCTTTCTGACGTTCGCTGGCGTAGTTGGCTCACGAGGGCGGCAAATATCGAATCCTACAATTCCAAATGCACTATTTAGACACTTCCATAGTGTTACTTAGGGTTATATGAGTCTATAATGAAAATTTACAAAAATACCCCCGGGGACCCGGCCTGGGCCCGCCATACCCGGACCGGTTGCACTTTTCTCGAAATTCTAATATGGGCTATCCTAACATATTTCCGCCCAAGGAATCCATTTCCGTACTCAGAATTATCAAATTCAATATCAAATTACGAAATTGCCCTTGGCAGCCCTACTTTTAGGGTTTTAGGGGTGTTTCCGTAATTATGCTTTCTCGGCCTTTTTTGAAAAAGTGCCCAACTGTAACCCCACCTATTTTCGCCCACTGAATCCAATGGAATCATCAAATCATTGAAAATCCAACTCTAAGACCCATTTACAGCCTTGGCCGAAATATACATGTTCTCCGGGAAAAATTGGGGTTTTACGATTTCGGCTCCGTAAACGCGTTCCTTTCTACTCCTAACCACTTTATTAACCATTACATTAGGTTACAACTAACATTAAGACCCAATTTGGGCAGCATAACCCCTAGGCCACCTCATTTCCAAACTTTAAAACCAATGGCAATCCAGCTTAGTTATATTGCATTGAATGTTGTAGCCAATATATATTCCTTGACTGAGCGTTAAAAACATCCTCAAGGTTGATAGAGTCTCCTTGTAGTATTTTGAGAAATGCTATTGCTTACAACAAATTCTCCTGCTTTAAATTTAAATCTTTCTTTGCAAAGAGAATTGCTAGTTCAATCAAGTAACAAACTATCCCTTTCCAAATGATATATTAAAATTAAGATCATGAAAAGAACAATATAAGAATAACTCATCATCAAAACTAATCAAGACATGGTGAATACAGATGAGTATATTAAAAGGATTTTCTTTCAAATAGGAGATAAACTTTCAAGATATAAAACACATATGAATGTGAAGCTCCCCCTTAATTGATGCATGGTTTTAAACATTTTCATTAGGAAAACAGTTAATAACTCTCCTGGATTTGAGAAACCATTGGAAACTTTATAGAGAAAATGATTTTGAAAGATTTAGAGAGAAATTAAATGGCAATTGCTAATAAGAGGTTTTAAGAGATACAACCCAATATCACCTGAGTGGTTACTTGAGTGATTCTACTCAATCATTACTCGATTGTATACTCAAGTGATACAACTCAAGGATTTTGAATTAAGCAAGAATACAATACTTCACTCGAGTAATATCGTAATCACTCGAGTCATAATCCTCTGTAGTCCATTGATGCATCATGTCCTAGTCAATATTGGATGATGTGACTGGTACTGAGGGATTCTGAAGTATAATCTTCTGTGAACACTTTAGGATACCAAGATGAGCTCAGAGTAAGGCTTTATGTGCATATTGGCTTAGTATGTACCCCTTGCTTAGCAAACATCATTGAGAACTTTTAATTTCACCATAGCACATAACACCTTTATTTTGTCATTCATCATCTCAAATAGAACTTTGAAGTTCTGGTTCACTAAGTCACACAACTGCTTCTTCTTATCATTGAATGATGATCTCAGCATTGTTTGCAGCAAGCTTTGTGTGATTGTTGAAGCTCATATCTCAGAAAGTTTTAGACAAATTGACCAAAGAATGAAGGATCATAGAGACCAACTCTAGCAAAATGTTGTCTCTCCTTGTTCGCCATAGCTCTAGTATAGGTATAGCAGATAATCCAGTGAAGATTAGACATAGAGCTAGGATAGTAGTTAAGAATCCTTATAGGCTCATCAAGCTTGATGATTCTGTGCATCTCAGCATCTTCCTTTAAACATCTCTGTTGGCTCCATATCATAGTGAAAATGTCTGATCACCTTGAAACGATAAGAAAGGTGGGTAGGCAACAAAGATTCATATTGGATAAACTTATTCTTGGCTCTGTACTGCTTTGAAATAATCTTCGCTGGGTCTACTAAGAGATCTTCCTTCTCTTTTTCTTTCTCTGATTGTATCACTAGCTGGTTATTTGCTAGTGGTGGGATGTCATTTGAGTAATATCACATATTCTGCTTCAACTCACCCTGCAACACTTTTAGTCATGCCTTTTCTGTTAGCCTCTGACCTTTGTATCCAAAATGAAAGTATCTTGATCAACTCCTGTAAAAGTATAAACATATGCTCTCTGGTACCCATCTTCTTTTGGGTCCGTACAATATTAGACATAGAAACTCTTATGCTCTTATGCAATTAATCATATGAAATTTCAGCAAAGAGTATCATAAACCAACAAAGATCAAAATATAATTCTTTACCCAATTAAATAAATTCAAGCAATTGAATAATAAAGAGTAATGAACAAATAATACCAAGAATGATGATTTCAAAGATCAATGACAATTTGTAAGTACATTTTAAAAGATATGTCATTGATAAGATTTTCGTGCAATCCATGTAAGTTGGATCAAGGAGAATAGAGAATCTATCCATAATGACCAACTTTTATGAAGTGATAAATCATGAATGAAACCAAATTTTCAAGAATGATAATGCGATATGCAAATTGTTTCAAAATCTCAAATGTTCTTTCGAATCATAAATATGCATTATGACATTAAGATTTTGAATGCATGAAAACTCATTTATGAAGCTTGTTAAATACCAATGCTTATGCCAAAAACAATGGAAGTCAACAGTTATAAAATATATATCAGAAAGCTTCACTAAGGAATTCAACTAAAATAACATGTTAATTGTAAGAGTTAACATGTTGAAGAATTTTCTCAAGAACAAAAGTCATATGAAAAATGAATTAGCCAAAATGGCTTATCTTGACATATATAAGCATGATGACTTTAGTATTGATCAAGAGATAAACTTGCCTCTTAGAGTTGCGTCTTAAAATGGATAAATATTCAAGGCAACAAGACCTAAAGTGCAAGATTCTAGTTACTCAAAAAAAAAAAAAAATGGATGAAGACAAATGGTAATGCATTTGAGCAACAATATGAGTATAAGAATTTATGGATGATGAAGCACATACTCATTGATCAAAATAACTAGAGTTTTAGAATATCCCGGTAAGTTATTCCACAATAATGGTTAATGCATTAAGATTCAATGCACTAATGAACATTTATAATACTTGGAATAACATGGCCAACTAATGATTTATGCATTAGGTACAAGGCTTTCACATATAGAATTCTTTTCTAGGGAATACACTTGAAACTCATATAGATAGTTAACTTGTTAGACATAAGATCTAACTTGTTACAAAATAAAAAATTGAGGAGTTCAAGTAGTAACAGGTTTAAGATTAAGAAACAAATATGTGAATGATGAGGAAAACTCTAGAGATGGATTTGAAGCATTTCTGACTTTCAGTATACATAGATATTAACTTCCAATTTTGAAACTGATTTAAATAAAATATGGAAAAATTTTCAAATAATGTGTATGCATTTTTATAAACAAGATGAATTTAAATCCAAGTAAATTTATGAAATGTGCATTTCAAATTGCCAATGCAGAGAAAAATTATGCACAATTCTATTTCAATACATTTACCAATCTGAAAATATTTTGAAATCCATAAATCATTGACTGCTAATGATATGTAGTAATGAGCAAGAATTTACCACTCAAATTGAGTTGGAAAGAATGAGTACGATGGTTGAGTTTTGAAATTACTGATACAGTGTACCTGGCTTGAGTGTAATTTGTAGACACCCAAGTTAATTTCCATCTTCTTATATCTTTGTACTCAAGTCCTCCAAGATCACTTGAATAAACCATATTTTGAAGCTAATTTATGCGTTTATACCTGTGGCATTGGCGGGTTCTTGATGTACTTTCAGGTGAGTTCTTCAAATACTCGAGTGTGTGACAGTACTATTGATGAATTTGAGAGTGTCCTTAGAGTTTCTGCACACTCTGTTAATCCCTGTTTTGCAATCCAAAAGCAGAGCATAGGATTCGAATCTATACTTGAGTGACCAACCAGTACTCGAGTGTTAACATGCCTTGCACTCGAATGTTCACTTCTGCTTTCTAGTGTCATGATTTTTTTTTTAAAATTATTCCTGCAAAAATCATATAACCCTTTTTCTTCCTTTGATATCCAATTCTACTTGGATCCACTCATGGTTAGCTTAAAAGAATCATAATTCACATGCTCTAAGAATATAATTAATTTGAGACAATTGAACACAATGAATTAAATACGTCTTTATGCATAAGAGAAATATTTTCTTTTCAAATCATTTTACATGCATAAAGAATTTTTGAGCATTACAATACCTTTATAAATAAGTCTATTAAATGGATTTTTTAAGGGATACGAAAACATAAATTCAAAAATATTTGCAATGCTCATTCCTAAGGTTCCAAAAAATAAAACCTCAACAAATATTACAAACAACAGCATAGGAGGTTTTATCATTGTGTACCTTTGCCTTAGATATTCGGAGGATTGCTTCTGCATACCCACTGCATCTTTCTTTGAAGTTCTGTTTTTGCATATTTGGCTTTGGGATTATGCAAATCTTTCTCATGTGATGTAGACTTCGAGAATCTTTTTCTTTGTGAATGAGAGATCCTCCTCTTCTTGTTCTTCTCAAGATAGTTGAATGGTACATTGTGGTAGCCCTTCGTTGAGGTAGAACATACTCCTTTTATCCATTGCTTCTTTCTCTGTTTATACTCTGTAACCCCAGCAATGAGTGCCTTGAGAGTTCTCCTTTTTGATATAAATGGTATGAACCTCTTTATTGGTGCATGAGAGACTCTTGGCTTCTTTTTCATCTTCTCCTTACCTTATGTCCATTCTTCTTATAATCAATCTGCACACATAAAGTACTAGATGGACATTTTGGTACCCACATATACTTGGGTCCTTGATTGTTAGTATTAACCCTTACATGTTTCTTTGGTACCCAAATATACTTATTTCTCACATGAGAATTTCTTCTAATATAGCATGTATGAGAAATATGACCGGATTTGCCACAATAATTGCAAATTGTATCAAGATATGCATTATGGGATATCATGCAAGTATTATGTCGATCATGAGAGTAGAAATTCGAATGGATTTGATTTAAACATTCTTCCTTCCCAACAAATTTTCCAGCATATTTGAAAACATTTTTGCTTTTCTCAATATAATCAACAATTGGTTGAGAAACAAACTTTTATAAACTTTGAAAATCATTTTTATGAAAATCACACAAAGAATTGGAACTTTTTACCTTAAGTTCATCTTGAGCTCCGGAGAGTGATTTTTCATGTTCGTCCATACTGAGCTCTTTTCGGGAATCCTCTTCTTCTTGTTTATCCATGTTGACTGTATAGAAGTGTTCTATGATTTTTCCATCTTCATCATCAACTTCCAATTGTTCATGCATAGTAGATGCGTAGCGTGCAGTTGCACATGAACTGTCAATACTTTCAACTTCAACACAATTGTTAGAAGCATACATAGAATCAAGAGTGTTCCAGATATGTTTAGCATTAGAACAAAATCTAATTTTCTCAAAATCATTTTCGGTTAAAGCACTATACAGAATTTTCATTGCTCTAATGTTCAATGAAAACATTTTCTTTTCACTTTCTGTCCAATCCTTTCTTGGTTTGAAATCAAAAGCATTTATAAAAACATTTCACATATCAAAATCATAAGCTTTTATAAAACTAGTCATTCTAGCTTTCCAAAACCAAAAATCAATATCTTTCAAAAGAGGTGGGATTGTATAATCAAAACCTTCTGAAAATATAAAATACCCAAAATTAGCCATTGTAACTCTTGAGACGGTTAAGTCCTTTAAACAAGAGCCTGGGCTCTGATACCAAATGTTAGAACCGGCTATCACCCAAGAGGGGGGGTGAATTGGGTGTATAATTAAAACTTAAGAACTTTAGAAATCTTTTCGTATCTTAACGAAAGTGGTAAGTATGAAGGTTTATAAATCAACAGTTAGATTAAATAATATATGCTGGAAATATAAGAGTTTAGGGAAGAGAATATGCAAACTGTGATTTATCCTGGTTCGGTCCAATCTGTGATGGCCTACGTCCAGTCCCCAGGCTCCTCCTGAGATTTTCAAATCCACTATCTTCTCGTTTAATCCAGGCACAAGAAAAGCCTTTACAATCCCATAAGTTTAGCCGGGTACTTGTGAAACCTTTTACAAATCTCTCACTGAAATACTCCCCCTTACGGCAAGTCTTACGAGCAGAGCAATTCCGAAGATCTTCCTCTCCTGCTTACTCATGCAAGTCTTACGAGCAGCAACGTTCTCTCCTGCTTACACCCTTGTAAGTCTTATGAGCAACAACGTTCTCTACTGCTTGCACCTTGTAAGTCTTACGAGCAGAATGTCTTACGGCAATTCTCTCTACTGCTTCCCCGTAAGAAAATCAACCCTCTCAAGGTCCCTCTACCTTGAGATCAACTCAGAAATATAGATGAAGGTGTTTACAGACTCTCTCACAGAGTAGATATAATACTCACTGAAGTACAATACAAATAATCACTCTCTCAATGATAAGTAATACAGAAACTGGAAAACAGAGAGAGTTTGGGTAGAAGCAGAGGATTCATGTTATTCGCATGTTGGTGTCGTTGCACTATTTTCTCTGTCTCCCATCAACGTTGAGTGCTCTCTTATTTATAGTTGATGAAGATCATGACTGTTGTAAGCATTCGTCCGTTGGAGTCTCATTGCTTCATTTGACCGTTGAGCATATTTGAAAATGAGCTACTGTCCGTTGCAGAGTGGAGCGTTTTGTTGAACAGCAGGAAGATTCATTTTGAGCTGTAGTAACGTTGTGGAGCGGGATGAATATGTTTGAGTTTCCAGACAATCTCTCATGGTGGGTCAGTTGCTTGTCGTGGTTGGTAGCCGCCATTCGGTGTGTAATGATGGAGTTCACCGTAGTTGACTTTTATTTGAATCTGCAACCCGAACGTTTAAAATCCTGTTTCACGCTGCAAAATACTTAATCATTAATATGATGAAGTATTAGTCATGGGTATGTTGGATCATTGGTCAAAAACTGAATTTCTGGCTTCTGGGACTCATCACATTGAGGGAAGAATTTTCATACGTGACCTCCATTCTTGAAGATGCAACCCAAATATGTAAACTCCTGTTTTACACTTGAAATATATGTTAGAATGTTTAGAAACAATAACAAGTGAAAACATAATGATTGTATAACGTTTAACCATGTTTAGATTGATGGTTGTGAAGCTCTGTTTTGTTTGTGCATTCTACCACGTTCTGTCAGGTCCTCACTTCGAGTGCAATATGCCTCACTCGAGTGCAGTTCATATTTCCACGTTCTGACTTCCTCTCGGGCAATCACTCGCTGCACTTCACTCGCATCTGCTCGAGTGAATTCTCGAATCACTCGAGCACAACCAGTCATGCTCGAGTGAGTTTCATGCTTCTACGTACAAACTTCTTCTCGGGTTATCACTTCCACGTCAAAACTTCCATGTGCTCGAGTGAGAAATCATCCAATGCTCGAGCATGGATCCTAGTGCTCGAGTGAAGCAATTTTCTCCACGTTTCAGTTGCTTCTGGACATCACTCGCACAACATTTTCAGAGAGTCAGTTTTTACACTCGCGGGTGATGTGGGGCCACTTTAGAAAAATTTTGTTCATTTGATTCAAATGATGTATCATAAGAATGCTCTTGCCATATGCATTCCAATGCAACAAGAATCAGCTCCAAACTCCTTGTATTCTGCAAGTTATGATTGAAAGAGTGTATATTTCGCTAGTCTGCACAAGCATCAACTTCCAGAAGGCATAGCTCCTAGAATATAAGTTCAAATTAGGCAAATTACCTATCCATGGAAAGCTCTTTGAGTCTACTTTCATTTGGCACTGGTCTCGTCTCAATCCGATGTGTAGTTTGGAAGTTACATGCAAAATACCGAACCTGTGTCGAAAAGTGACGGTGATTTCAGTTTCATTTTCGACGAATCATATCTCCTTCATTTGATCTTCTTTCAATGTGATCCTGGTGCCCAGTTTACGTGTTGGGAGTCTTCTTTCATATGCCACCGGTTTCGGGTCAATCCGACGTGTGGTTTGAGAGATATGATCAAAATACTAGACCTCGCTCAGGCTGAACGTAAAACAGAGTAGAACAGAGTATACACCCCGTGCTCGAGTGAATTGGTATGTGCTCGAGTGTGTTCTTCCTGTGCTCGAGCATAACACCTCGTGAAGTGCCAAAACTCATATATAAGTCATCTTAGCTTCATATTAACCTATTCCAACCATCATTTGATCATAGAAACCTCCGGTAACATTATAGAAACCTCCAATATCACATCTAACAACTTGAATCTTGATATTCATGATAGATCTTCCAAGTTCTTCATTCTTCAATATCTTTCTTCTTGGTTTTCCTCTTGATAATAATTCTCCATAATCCGAGTAGGCATCTCCTTGACTATCTTCAATTTCTCTTCTTCTTCTTCTTCCTCTTGTTCATTTTCATTAATTCAATCTTCTTCATTCTTTGCTTGACTAATCTACAAAATATGTAACATTAAATATAGTAGTTAGTCAAAGAAATACATTATATAAACTTTTTGCTCTTATCATTCCACATCTATATTTGACATCATCAAAACTAATCATATATAACATTCTCCCCCTTTTTGATGATGACAAATCCTTTAAGAAAAATATGTCTGAATGAAATGCAACATACATATATAATGCAAAATACAAACATACATATTATATATAATGCGAAGAGCAACATGCGTGCAACATACATATATAATGCAACATACATACGTGCAACATACATATTTTTCTTACATTTTTCTCCCCCTATTTGACATCAGCAAAAAGTTTGAAATATATAAAGAAATAAGGCTTTAATCACAATGAATGAACCAAGAAAACAATTGACTCTCCCCTATATGAAGGAACTGAAAATAGATTTGGAGAGGTTTTCAAGAAAACTTTTGTAATCAAGACAAATGAAATATATAAAATGTATTCTTGAAAAGTAAAGAGAGAAGGTTTATAAATGCTCATGTAGATTTTGAAAATTGATGAAGCGCTCCATGAAGTCCTTTGCTTTATCCTTTGGCAATGCTAGTTCATGATGACACCACACTTCTGTTATGCAACTCAATATATATTCATGTTGTTGCCAGGATTCTCCAATTAAGTTGAGTTTCTGTTTAGCATGTTCAATGCTTAGTTATATTGCATTGAATGTTGTAGCCAATATATATTCCTTGACTGAGCGTTAAAAACATCCTCAAGGTTGATAGAGTCTCCTTGTAGTATTTTGAGAAATGCTATTGCTCACAACAAATTCTCCTGCTTTAAATTTAAATCTTTCTTTGCAAAGAGAATTGCTAGTTCAATCAAGTAACAAACTATCCCTTTCCAAATGATATATTAAAATTAAGATCATGAAAAGAACAATATAAGAATAACTCATCATCAAAACTAATCAAGACATGGTGAATACAGATGAGTATATTAAAAGGATTTTCTTTCAAATAGGAGATAAGCTTTCAAGATATAAAACACATATGAATGTGAAGCTCCCCCTTAATTGATGCATGGTTTTAAACATTTTCATTAGGAAAACAGTTAATAACTCTCCTGGATTTGAGAAACCATTGGAAACTTTATAGAGAAAATGATTTTGAAAGATTTAGAGAGAAATTAAATGGCAATTGCTAATAAGAGGTTTTAAGAGATACAACCCAATATCACCTGAGTGGTTACTTGAGTGATTCTACTCAATCATTACTCGATTGTATACTCAAGTGATACAACTCAAGGATTTTGAATTAAGCAAGAATACAATACTTCACTCGAGTAATATCGTAATCACTCGAGTCATAATCCTCTGTAGTCCATTGATGCATCATGTCCTAGTCAATATTGGATGATGTGACTGGTACTGAGGGATTCTGAAGTATAATCTTCTGTGAACACTTTAGGATACCAAGATGAGCTCAGAGTAAGGCTTTATGTGCATATTGGCTTAGTATGTACCCCTTGCTTAGCAAACATCATTGAGAACTTTTAATTTCACCATAGCACATAACACCTTTATTTTGTCATTCATCATCTCAAATAGAACTTTGAAGTTCTGGTTCACTAAGTCACACAACTGCTTCTTCTTATCATTGAATGATGATCTCAGCATTGTTTGCAGCAAGCTTTGTGTGATTGTTGAAGCTCATATCTCAGAAAGTTTTAGACAAATTGACCAAAGAATGAAGGATCATAGAGACCAACTCTAGCAAAATGTTGTCTCTCCTTGTTCGCCATAGCTCTAGTATAGGTATAGCAGATAATCCAGTGAAGATTAGACATAGAGCTAGGATAGTAGTTAAGAATCCTTATAGGCTCATCAAGCTTGATGATTCTGTGCATCTCAGCATCTTCCTTTAAACATCTCTGTTGGCTCCATATCATAGTGAAAATGTCTGATCACCTTGAAACGATAAGAAAGGTGGGTAGGCAACAAAGATTCATATTGGATAAACTTATTCTTGGCTCTGTACTGCTTTGAAATAATCTTCGCTGGGTCTACTAAGAGATCTTCCTTCTCTTTTTCTTTCTCTGATTGTATCACTAGCTGGTTATTTGCTAGTGGTGGGATGTCATTTGAGTAATATCACATATTCTGCTTCAACTCACCCTGCAACACTTTTAGTCATGCCTTTTCTGTTAGCCTCTGACCTTTGTATCCAAAATGAAAGTATCTTGATCAACTCCTGTAAAAGTATAAACATATGCTCTCTGGTACCCATCTTCTTTTGGGTCCGTACAATATTAGACATAGAAACTCTTATGCTCTTATGCAATTAATCATATGAAATTTCAGCAAAGAGTATCATAAACCAACAAAGATCAAAATATAATTCTTTACCCAATTAAATAAATTCAAGCAATTGAATAATAAAGAGTAATGAACAAATAATACCAAGAATGATGATTTCAAAGATCAATGACAATTTGTAAGTACATTTTAAAAGATATGTCATTGATAAGATTTTCGTGCAATCCATGTAAGTTGGATCAAAGAGAATAGAGAATCTATCCATAATGACCAACTTTTATGAAGTGATAAATCATGAATGAAACCAAATTTTCAAGAATGATAATGCGATATGCAAATTGTTTCAAAATCTCAAATGTTCTTTCGAATCATAAATATGCATTATGACATTAAGATTTTGAATGCATGAAAACTCATTTATGAAGCTTGTTAAATACCAATGCTTATGCCAAAAACAATGGAAGTCAACAGTTATAAAATATATATCAGAAAGCTTCACTAAGGAATTCAACTAAAATAACATGTTAATTGTAAGAGTTAACATGTTGAAGAATTTTCTCAAGAACAAAAGTCATATGAAAAATGAATTAGCCAAAATGGCTTATCTTGACATATATAAGCATGATGACTTTAGTATTGATCAAGAGATAAACTTGCCTCTTAGAGTTGCGTCTTAAAATGGATAAATATTCAAGGCAACAAGACCTAAAGTGCAAGATTCTAGTTACTCAAAAAAAAAAAAAAATGGATGAAGACAAATGGTAATGCATTTGAGCAACAATATGAGTATAAGAATTTATGGATGATGAAGCACATACTCATTGATCAAAATAACTAGAGTTTTAGAATATCCCGGTAAGTTATTCCACAATAATGGTTAATGCATTAAGATTCAATGCACTAATGAACATTTATAATACTTGGAATAACATGGCCAACTAATGATTTATGCATTAGGTACAAGGCTTTCACATATAGAATTCTTTTCTAGGGAATACACTTGAAACTCATATAGATAGTTAACTTGTTAGACATAAGATCTAACTTGTTACAAAATAAAAAATTGAGGAGTTCAAGTAGTAACAGGTTTAAGATTAAGAAACAAATATGTGAATGATGAGGAAAACTCTAGAGATGGATTTGAAGCATTTCTGACTTTCAGTATACATAGATATTAACTTCCAATTTTGAAACTGATTTAAATAAAATATGGAAAAATTTTCAAATAATGTGTATGCATTTTTATAAACAAGATGAATTTAAATCCAAGTAAATTTATGAAATGTGCATTTCAAATTGCCAATGCAGAGAAAAATTATGCACAATTCTATTTCAATACATTTACCAATCTGAAAATATTTTGAAATCCATAAATCATTGACTGCTAATGATATGTAGTAATGAGCAAGAATTTACCACTCAAATTGAGTTGGAAAGAATGAGTACGATGGTTGAGTTTTGAAATTACTGATACAGTGTACCTGGCTTGAGTGTAATTTGTAGACACCCAAGTTAATTTCCATCTTCTTATATCTTTGTACTCAAGTCCTCCAAGATCACTTGAATAAACCATATTTTGAAGCTAATTTATGCGTTTATACCTGTGGCATTGGCGGGTTCTTGATGTACTTTCAGGTGAGTTCTTCAAATACTCGAGTGTGTGACAGTACTATTGATGAATTTGAGAGTGTCCTTAGAGTTTCTGCACACTCTGTTAATCCCTGTTTTGCAATCCAAAAGCAGAGCATAGGATTCGAATCTATACTTGAGTGACCAACCAGTACTCGAGTGTTAACATGCCTTGCACTCGAATGTTCACTTCTGCTTTCTAGTGTCATGATTTTTTTTTTAAAATTATTCCTGCAAAAATCATATAACCCTTTTTCTTCCTTTGATATCCAATTCTACTTGGATCCACTCATGGTTAGCTTAAAAGAATCATAATTCACATGCTCTAAGAATATAATTAATTTGAGACAATTGAACACAATGAATTAAATACGTCTTTATGCATAAGAGAAATATTTTCTTTTCAAATCATTTTACATGCATAAAGAATTTTTGAGCATTACAATACCTTTATAAATAAGTCTATTAAATGGATTTTTTAAGGGATACGAAAACATAAATTCAAAAATATTTGCAATGCTCATTCCTAAGGTTCCAAAAAATAAAACCTCAACAAATATTACAAACAACAGCATAGGAGGTTTTATCATTGTGTACCTTTGCCTTAGATATTCGGAGGATTGCTTCTGCATACCCACTGCATCTTTCTTTGAAGTTCTGTTTTTGCATATTTGGCTTTGGGATTATGCAAATCTTTCTCATGTGATGTAGACTTCGAGAATCTTTTTCTTTGTGAATGAGAGATCCTCCTCTTCTTGTTCTTCTCAAGATAGTTGAATGGTACATTGTGGTAGCCCTTCGTTGAGGTAGAACATACTCCTTTTATCCATTGCTTCTTTCTCTGTTTATACTCTGTAACCCCAGCAATGAGTGCCTTGAGAGTTCTCCTTTTTGATATAAATGGTATGAACCTCTTTATTGGTGCATGAGAGACTCTTGGCTTCTTTTTCATCTTCTCCTTACCTTATGTCCATTCTTCTTATAATCAATCTGCACACATAAAGTACTAGATGGACATTTTGGTACCCACATATACTTGGGTCCTTGATTGTTAGTATTAACCCTTACATGTTTCTTTGGTACCCAAATATACTTATTTCTCACATGAGAATTTCTTCTAATATAGCATGTATGAGAAATATGACCGGATTTGCCACAATAATTGCAAATTGTATCAAGATATGCATTATGGGATATCATGCAAGTATTATGTCGATCATGAGAGTAGAAATTCGAATGGATTTGATTTAAACATTCTTCCTTCCCAACAAATTTTCCAGCATATTTGAAAACATTTTTGCTTTTCTCAATATAATCAACAATTGGTTGAGAAACAAACTTTTATAAACTTTGAAAATCATTTTTATGAAAATCACACAAAGAATTGGAACTTTTTACCTTAAGTTCATCTTGAGCTCCGGAGAGTGATTTTTCATGTTCGTCCATACTGAGCTCTTTTCGGGAATCCTCTTCTTCTTGTTTATCCATGTTGACTGTATAGAAGTGTTCTATGATTTTTCCATCTTCATCATCAACTTCCAATTGTTCATGCATAGTAGATGCGTAGCGTGCAGTTGCACATGAACTGTCAATACTTTCAACTTCAACACAATTGTTAGAAGCATACATAGAATCAAGAGTGTTCCAGATATGTTTAGCATTAGAACAAAATCTAATTTTCTCAAAATCATTTTCGGTTAAAGCACTATACAGAATTTTCATTGCTCTAATGTTCAATGAAAACATTTTCTTTTCACTTTCTGTCCAATCCTTTCTTGGTTTGAAATCAAAAGCATTTATAAAAACATTTCACATATCAAAATCATAAGCTTTTATAAAACTAGTCATTCTAGCTTTCCAAAACCAAAAATCAATATCTTTCAAAAGAGGTGGGATTGTATAATCAAAACCTTCTGAAAATATAAAATACCCAAAATTAGCCATTGTAACTCTTGAGACGGTTAAGTCCTTTAAACAAGAGCCTGGGCTCTGATACCAAATGTTAGAACCGGCTATCACCCAAGAGGGGGGGTGAATTGGGTGTATAATTAAAACTTAAGAACTTTAGAAATCTTTTCGTATCTTAACGAAAGTGGTAAGTATGAAGGTTTATAAATCAACAGTTAGATTAAATAATATATGCTGGAAATATAAGAGTTTAGGGAAGAGAATATGCAAACTGTGATTTATCCTGGTTCGGTCCAATCTGTGATGGCCTACGTCCAGTCCCCAGGCTCCTCCTGAGATTTTCAAATCCACTATCTTCTCGTTTAATCCAGGCACAAGAAAAGCCTTTACAATCCCATAAGTTTAGCCGGGTACTTGTGAAACCTTTTACAAATCTCTCACTGAAATACTCCCCCTTACGGCAAGTCTTACGAGCAGAGCAATTCCGAAGATCTTCCTCTCCTGCTTACTCATGCAAGTCTTACGAGCAGCAACGTTCTCTCCTGCTTACACCCTTGTAAGTCTTATGAGCAACAACGTTCTCTACTGCTTGCACCTTGTAAGTCTTACGAGCAGAATGTCTTACGGCAATTCTCTCTACTGCTTCCCCGTAAGAAAATCAACCCTCTCAAGGTCCCTCTACCTTGAGATCAACTCAGAAATATAGATGAAGGTGTTTACAGACTCTCTCACAGAGTAGATATAATACTCACTGAAGTACAATACAAATAATCACTCTCTCAATGATAAGTAATACAGAAACTGGAAAACAGAGAGAGTTTGGGTAGAAGCAGAGGATTCATGTTATTCGCATGTTGGTGTCGTTGCACTATTTTCTCTGTCTCCCATCAACGTTGAGTGCTCTCTTATTTATAGTTGATGAAGATCATGACTGTTGTAAGCATTCGTCCGTTGGAGTCTCATTGCTTCATTTGACCGTTGAGCATATTTGAAAATGAGCTACTGTCCGTTGCAGAGTGGAGCGTTTTGTTGAACAGCAGGAAGATTCATTTTGAGCTGTAGTAACGTTGTGGAGCGGGATGAATATGTTTGAGTTTCCAGACAATCTCTCATGGTGGGTCAGTTGCTTGTCGTGGTTGGTAGCCGCCATTCGGTGTGTAATGATGGAGTTCACCGTAGTTGACTTTTATTTGAATCTGCAACCCGAACGTTTAAAATCCTGTTTCACGCTGCAAAATACTTAATCATTAATATGATGAAGTATTAGTCATGGGTATGTTGGATCATTGGTCAAAAACTGAATTTCTGGCTTCTGGGACTCATCACATTGAGG
The DNA here is from genome assembly GCA_963855925.1 of Inga laurina. Taxonomy (NCBI): domain Eukaryota; kingdom Viridiplantae; phylum Streptophyta; class Magnoliopsida; order Fabales; family Fabaceae; genus Inga; species Inga laurina. Next base: position 37,775,894 of record OY979705.1, read on the forward strand.
GAAGAATTTTCATACGTGACCTCCATTCTTGAAGATGCAACCCAAATATGTAAACTCCTGTTTTACACTTGAAATATATGTTAGAATGTTTAGAAACAATAACAAGTGAAAACATAATGATTGTATAACGTTTAACCATGTTTAGATTGATGGTTGTGAAGCTCTGTTTTGTTTGTGCATTCTACCACGTTCTGTCAGGTCCTCACTTCGAGTGCAATATGCCTCACTCGAGTGCAGTTCATATTTCCACGTTCTGACTTCCTCTCGGGCAAGCACTCGCTGCACTTCACTCGCATCTGCTCGAGTGAATTCTCGAATCACTCGAGCACAACCAGTCATGCTCGAGTGAGTTTCATGCTTATACGTACAAACTTCTTCTCGGGTTATCACTTCCACGTCAAAACTTCCATGTGCTCGAGTGAGAAATCATCCAATGCTCGAGCATGGATCCTAGTGCTCGAGTGAAGCAATTTTCTCCACGTTTCAGTTGCTTCTGGACATCACTCGCACAACATTTTCAGAGAGTCAGTTTTTACACTCGCGGGTGATGTGGGGCCACTTTAGAAAAATTTTGTTCATTTGATTCAAATGATGTATCATAAGAATGCTCTTGCCATATGCATTCCAATGCAACAAGAATCAGCTCCAAACTCCTTGTATTCTGCAAGTTATGATTGAAAGAGTGTATATTTCGCTAGTTTGCACAAGCATCAACTTCCAGAAGGCATAGCTCCTAGAATATACGTTCAAATTAGGCAAATTACCTATCCATGGAAAGCTCTTTGAGTCTACTTTCATTTGGCACTGGTCTCGTCTCAATCCGATGTGTAGTTTGGAAGTTACATGCAAAATACCGAACCTGTGTCGAAAAGTAACGGTGATTTCAGTTTCATTTTCGACGAATCATATCTCCTTCATTTGATCTTCTTTCAATGTGATCCTGGTGCCAATTTTACGTGTTGGGAGTCTTCTTTCATATGCCACCGGTTTCGGGTCAATCCGACGTGTGGTTTGAGAGATATGATCAAAATACCAGACCTCGCTCAGGCTGAACGTAAAACAGAGTAGAACAGAGTATACACCCCGTGCTCTAGTGAATTGGTCTGTGCTCGAGTGTGTTCTTCCTGTGCTCGAGCATAACACCTCGTGAAGTGCCAAAACTCATATATAAGTCATCTTAGCTTCATATTAACCTATTCCAACCATCATTTGATCATAGAAACCTCCGGTAACATTATAGAAACCTCCAATATCACATCTAACAACTTGAATCTTGATATTCATGATAGATCTTCCAAGTTCTTCATTCTTCAATATCTTTCTTCTTGGTTTTCCTCTTGATAATAATTCTCCATAATCCGAGTAGGCATCTCCTTGACTATCTTTAATTTCTCTTCTTCTTCTTCTTCCTCTTGTTCATTTTCATTAATTCAATCTTCTTCATTCTTTGCTTGACTAATCTACAAAATATGTAACATTAAATATAGTAGTTAGTCAAAGAAATACATTATATAAACTTTTTGCTCTTATCATTCCACATCTATATTTGACATCATCAAAACTAATCATATCTAACAGTATAGTTGAAGGAGATATTTTTCCTTCAAAAGAGACTTAAAGAGGGTCACGTAGGATTTTGAACCATCCCATTTGGAGATTTGGAGTTCTAGAGATTAAATTATGAATTTTAAAAGTCAGACCATTAAAACTAGAAAGATTTTCTAGTAGTAAGGGTAAAATTGGAAACTGAAAATGGTACGTGGATAAGTGGAATTGGAAATCCTTTTTCCTTTAAAATAGACTTAATAAATGACACAGAGAATTTTGAACCACCTAATTATGGCATTTGGTAATTAAGTTGACCTTCAATGGTTAAGTAAAGCCCATAAAATTAGTGTGGGCGCATTAAATACCCATTGTGCCTAATGTGTTAACTTTAAGGTTAACCAACGAGGGTGACTCGAGTTATTAAAAGTTGGGACAAGTATGAGCCTAAAGAATAAAGACATGTCCTAAAGGCTAAAATAGCCCATTGGACATTTATTTGCCATTGTTCTAATAATATGACCATTTATCTAAAGTCATGACAAGTCAAGAAAGAAGAAAACTGAAAGAATTTCCAAGAAGCTTCAATGGTTGGAATAAAAGGTACAAGAAGGGAACTTGAAGACAAAAGAAAGGGAACTTTCCTAACTTGCATAACTTAATATGTGTGCTTGTGTATTGATGTGTTAGTTGCTTTGATGAATTATATGAAGCATATGTGAACAAGTGAAGCTCTGTTTTAGTTATACTATGACCGTTAGTACAATGTGTTAAACATTGAGCATGCATATATGTTATTATATTAGCATGAATTTATGTAAGCAAGCATGTCATACACAAAACATTTCTTGTATGCATTTGTCAGCACTATTCGCTACTGGGATTTTTTGAATCTCACTCTTCCTCACTAACCATATAAGCAGCAGAGCACTGAAGAGAAGTGTAGGATGTTGTGCCAGGAGAAGAAGCTGCAATGAAGGAGAAGAATTATTTACATGCTGAACCGATGTGTAATAAACGTTGAGTGATTAATTGTACATCGCTGCATGACGAACAAGTCAAATTTCCTAAGCACGGAAATTGAATTAGAAATGGGTAATCGCAAGGTAAGAGCCCATTAGTTAAGAAACCTTTTACACATGAAAATGAGCAATGAATCACTCTGATTAAGATAATAGAGAGAATTCAGAAACAATAAGTTACGAAGAAGTTACAAACCACTTTATGATAGTTTTTGAAAAGATAGTTGAAATTTTCTGAAAAACCCACTCAACTACAGATTCGAATCCTGTCCTGAGATTGGGAACTTAAAGAACTTTATAAATGAATATCACTTCGTGGTTTGAATTCACTGCATAAAACTCATCAAATCAATCATAGAAGTAAGGTGTTACATCATGTATATGTAGTGCGCAAGCTTTGACTTTGTAAGTGCTTATATGCTTGTTATCTTTAAATGTAATCCCCTTCATATAAATTAACATATTACAGAAAAAGATAATCAAATTTCAGCTACAATATTCAGTCCATTAAGCCATATCATAACACACAAATCTGAAGTTTTCTAACTCCTAAATCGGTATTAAATCATCATTCTAATACCTAAAGCAGAAACCTTAATTCTCTTCTTTAAATCCTTCACTGACCAAAACGAGAAGGGAATACCCAAAGCATTCATGTCCACTCTTTGAACATATTTCATATATTACATAACTAATAACTCTTTAGATACTATAACATCCTTCAATTACAGACACTGATTATAACACCTTTTTTTTTATTATTATTCTTGAAAGTTTTTCCAGAAACTAAAATTTCATCTTGATCATCATAATGAAACGCTTAACATCCATTAAGCAATCTAAACACTCATTTACTTCTTAATAGTATCAAACAGTAAATTCCTTATCAATTTTCAGCCGCAAAAGTTCAACCCATCAAGCTACATATCATCATATCATCTCTCTTATCCTGAAATTATTTTCCAGCTTTGAAAATCACCATGCCAGCATTTCTAACATAATTTTTTACCATTAAAAATAGTTGCTAAACATTTAGAAGTAGCAAACAACAAGTCTTCATTAAATTTTCAGCTTCTCAATTCCAATTTCAGCACACTAGGCACTTAAATCTATCACATGTCACACTCACACTTCACATACTTTATCATTTAAACTATCTTTCACATTTAATAAGCATCTAGATCCGCTATTAGCCTTCAAAACTTTCAAACAGCAGAGTCCTACGATCCAGAAAATATTACCAATTCATAAAAACCATTATTCCAACATCATCTTAATACTTAAACCACAATTCAATAATTTAAACTATTCTTTTTAACACTTAGGGACTCTAAAACAGCAACTATATTTATCTTTTAAGCTTCATCTATTTTGATTTTAAAGCTGTCATCACTCGTATATCATATAGACATATACCATCAACATATACATACCTATTCAACATTTAAACACTCCTTTTAACTCCTTAACATTTAGTCCACACAAAATGACTTCCCTGCAACTTTTCAACCCCTTATCAGATATTAAACCCATTTTAACAACTTAAAACATAGTTTAGATACCTAACACCATTATTTATTCTAAATAGCATCAAACAGTGGGACATGGTTCATTTATAGGTTTCAGCACCCTTTAAACTATATTAAGCCATACTTCTCTAAACAGCAGCAATCTATATAATTCATGGCACATATCTTTGAAATATTAAATAATAGGCTGTAAATCAGTTTCCAATCCCAAAATTCAGACCCCACATTCTCAAGCATCATATATCGACTGATAAATGCAAACATATGTAAGCATAATGTTCTTTATGCTCCATATAGTCTTCTTTCAGCCTTTTTCATTTTAAAACCCGACACTAACCAATCAAAACAGGGGCTTCAGGTTCAGCCATTACCAAAAAAAACCAAACAACACATGCAACCTCAAATATTATCTTTAATCTACCCTTAAATACTATTAAAACCTTAGTGCTAACTCTTTACTTAGCTTCGAATTTTATCAACCCAAAACTCTCAAAACATCCCGCAAATGATGAAATAGAAGATAGAAGGAGAATTAGGAGACTACCATAGATTAAATCTAGCCTTGCATGTAGAAAATCCCCTCCTCTTCTTCTTCGTATTTACTTCCGACCCTCCTCTGCTCCCTCAATCACTCAATCTCTCTCGAGCTTTCTTCTTTCTGTTCCTTAGTGGGTGTGTCGATAATGAAGAGAAGAGTAAGGGGCGACTGAATTATATTGGTCTCATGACCAATTTACCCTTCAAGTAAACTTTATTTCCAGTTTCATCCTTTAAGACATTAAATAATCGCTAGAAATTAATCAATATGTTATAAAAATGGGAAAATACAAGAGAGGTAAAGAAAGAAATGAAGAGAGATGAAGAGAGAACTAGAGAGAAAGATGAAGCAATAATTAATTCATTTGGATACGACCAAAGTATAGTACATTGTGCTCTATTTATAGGCCCTCAACCACAACCAAGAGTTATACAAAGTCAATGGCAAACTTTAATCCTCATGAGTGCACACATTGTAACCTTTGAGTTATGGACATGGAAACTCCTGAAAACTATTCATTGGAGAGATTATGGGATGTAGAAAATGATAGGCCAAGAGTTTAGAGTTTATGGACTTTCACCTCAATTAGTATTTTTACAACACTATATTACTTTATCAGAGGTTTCTTCTTTAATTAGTTTCTTTAAAACATAATATAACTTATCTTGAATTCTCAGACCAAACGATAACCTCTAACTGATTTTCTTGAATTATTTTAAGAAAATAAGCCTTTAATTCCTTAAAATAGCCTTACAATTACCTATAACTCTTTTGAGAAAGAAACTTCTCTATAAACTCCTTTATTTTCCAAATAAATTTATCTGGGTTTTTATATATTTTTAATAATTGTCCCATACTTTATTTTTCAAAAATTTTGGGCTAAAAATAAGCTTTTTACTAAATAAATTTTTTTGAGGCTTTTTAATTCTTACTTAATATTCCTAGGATTCAAATATGTCTTATAAGTCTCTTCTCAAATTTTTGGGATCTTACATTTTTTACTTTGATATTTTAGATTAACTTATTCTGCATCTTCACTTTTGCTATTTACTATTAAAAAAAATTCTCTCAACACTAAAAAATATTTTAATTTAAAAGTTCATTCAAACAAAATAATTATAACCTTAATTATATAATGTATATAGTATTAGAAATAAATGATAATTTTATAATACACCCTCGGTAGATAGACAATATAGTATTTATATTTTTGAAATTTAGAAAGTTTAATATCTTATCCATTGTAATGAAAACGAACATGGGTATTGGTGATTTTCCTTTTCAATTTTTTTTCTAACTGTCATTCCTAGTATTATCAATTTATTGCTAAACAGCTAAATCAAGAAACAAGAATGGAAACTGTCACCACCATTACTGGAAAATTTACAGAATTGATAATAGATTACACTGTGGCACCCATTGCAAGACAAGTGGGTTATATGATTTTCTACAAAGACAACTTAAAGAATCTCAAAGATCAGGTGTGATATACCGAACTTTGTAACCATTAGAGCTTATACATGTATGCAGTTAAATGAAGTAAATATCGGTGCTTATGAATATAGATAAGGAGCTATTTTGTGGGGTTCCCAGACACACATGGTGTCATTTAATGAAGTTAAGAAGTTAGGTTACTAATTACAAGTTAAATAGTTGGAGGAAATTTCTCGGTGTTTATAAGACAGTTGGTGCCATTTAGGGGACATAGAGGGCTCATGGGTCATTTGGTAGGCCTCAATATAAGGTTGCAGTCCTGAGTAAAACCCGAGTAGGATCCCAAATAAACACTGATAAAGTAGTTTAATAAAGTAAGTAATGATAACTCAACTTTTATTGTAGCTCCATAAGACAGTGACACATGTCAATTCATCATGAAATGTGTTAGTTAACTTTTGCGTTGGCACACCTATACGGCACCACATGTCCATTAATTATGAGAATCACCCTTTTACTTTTGAGTTGGCACTCTAAAAAGGCGCCATGTAGCCTCTGAGTAAGAGGAATCCACCGCTCTTTGGTCCGGTCATGTACTTAAATTTTTGAATATTGAACCCGAGAGTCAAGGGAATTCATTAGGCTCCTCTTCCCCAGACCCATCAAGGATGCCTATAAGAGAGAGAAAACAAGATTAAAGAAGACACTTGGCATCTTAAGATTTAAGCATAAGACACATGGCAACACAAGATTAAACACATGTAATTAAAGATCATTTAACTCCCTTTAAGACCATTATTTGGCCAGCCAAGAGAAAAGAAGGCAAAAATAGGAAAATTCAAGAGAAATAGAAAGAAGAGAGGAGAGAAAACTTGGAGTGTTCTTGAGGAAATCAACCGATTTCATCACTAAATCTTCATTTCTGACCGATAAGGCATTTAGAAATGTTGTTCTACTCGATGAGAGCTTCATTTCTATGATTTCAATTTTCTAATTTGAGGTGTCTGGTGTTGTCTAGTTTGCTAGAGCATTGCCAAAATCAAGAACCGACTGTAGAATCATGTAGAGGTAAGCCAAAGCTTCAATTTGACCCGAGTATGTTGTGGTTTCATTGAGTTTTCATTGATCCTTGGGCTACCCTAGGGTTTCGTCCAAGAGGGATTTTGGGGTTATATGTTGTGTTAATCATGGATATGATGATATATTAGGGTTAATAAAGATATTTGACTAGTTGGTAGTTTAAACTTTCAAATTTGGTTGTTGTTAGTTTGGGTGTATGGTTTGGCCAGAACCATAACACAAGGAAGAAGTGTGATTTGGTATTTTTGATGTCATCAATAGATTTTACATTGAAAACTGTGTGGAAATAGCCCTATTTATGATTTTGGATGAATTGGAATGAAAAACCAAAAAACTAAAATATTGAAATAGTGCTACCAAAGTTGCGTTGACTGGCAGATTGGTTATGACTAAAATTTTAGTGGTCAAACTTTATCTAGGGATTATGATATTTTCTAGATTTCAAGTAGACATGGTAAGCTTTAAATTGATATATAATATGAGGAAATTGGATTAGTATATGAGAAGTTATGAATTTTTAAAGTTAGACATTTAAAGATAGAATGATTCTATGGCAGTGTAAATTAATTTGTGTTTTTGGAATTCTTTGTGTAGAATTGGCCAAAGGAGGTATTTTTCCTTTAGAATAGACTTAATTAGCGACACATAGAACTTTGAACCACTTGTATTAGATATTCCTAGAAAAAGATATGAATTTTCAAAGTTTATTGAAAATTTTAGCAGCTTTTAACTAACATGCGAATTTAAGAATTTAAGGGCCAAGTGTAATAAACTTGAACTCCAAGGGTAGAACTAAGCATTTTAGGCTAGTGTGAACGCATTGACTTTTTATTTGGCATAGTGTACTAACCTTAAGGATAACCAACTCAAGTGTTTTAGAGCTTTTAAAAATTGGGACAAATAATATGTACCATTTGTTCCTTATGCCCCTATACTATGCATCGGAAGCGACCTCATTATTCTTAGGGCTTATGAGAATCAGTAAATAATCTCCTAACTAAAATTTTTCACATTTATTCTTGGGGCTTTATTCATTTAGTAAAGGACATATATACCAAATTGTTTAACTTTATTCACTGGATTACTTAATTCTTTTCATTCCTTATTATCAGAGTATCTCTTCATTTATTACACCGCTCAGCTTGCTTAACTAATGGGCTCGTACTGTGAGATTACCCATTACTATTTCAAATCTCGTGCTTCCGAAAAACATCCATCTGTCATGTGGGTTATACAATTAACCATTTCAAATATTAATTATACATAACTGATTAGCGCGTCTTAGTCCTCATCTCCTCATCGCAACTTCTTCATCTGGCGTATTGTTTTGCACTACTCGTCTGTGCTTACATGCCTGTCTAGTTGGTTAGAGAAGGGTGGAATTCGGGGGAATCTCAGTAGCAAACAATACCACTTAGCATGTAAGATAAATGCTTAATGCATGACATGCTTGCCTTACATGAATTATTCTAACATAATGACATATTTGCATGCTTAATGTATCATACATCATACTCATGGCCATACCATATTAGAAGCAGAGCTTCAATTAGTCATATATGTATCACATGATAGAGCAAAGTAATTACTCATATCAATACATAAGCATATACTACTACAAAAAATGTAATTTGTAACACTTATTTTTGCTTTTTGTAGCTTTTTCGAAGCGCTACAAAAGCTAGAGCTGTAATAGGTTTTTGTAACGCTTTTTAAGCATTACAAAAGGGGGCTATTTTGTAGCTCTTTGTCAGAAAAGCACTACATTAAGTGATTTTTTTTTTTAAAAAAAAATTATTCATATATTGTAGCTCTTCCTTGAGGAATTGCAACAAAAGCTATTTTTTTAAAAAAAAAAAATTAAATTTACTGCAATTTTATCTACTAATTTTTTCAGTGTTCTTAAAACCGACCAACCGGTAGTCCGACCGGTCCGATTCGATAGTTAACCCTAGTTCAACCCACGGTTTGATCAATTTTTTTTTTCTTTTTTTAATATTTATTTAGAATTTCATATAAATGACCTTGAAATCTTCACTTCTTCACTAGTCTAGCCTTGGGTTAGCTCTAGTTTGACTCCGATTAGACCCACCGACCCTTGATCCTGTACCTTAGCCGGTTCAATGCCTGATCCATATTTCAGAACCTTGTTTTTTCACCACCATATCTAAAACATTTATAGCAAACAATCAAATCCAAAATTGCAATACATATCCTAATGATTTTCCACTGCCCATAAATATCTAGTTTTGCAAAACATATTACTTTATCTAGCCCTATTGAATATCTAATCAAATCCTTAAATATCTGACTCAAATCTTACTAAGATAAATAATATTTAATCCAAATCCTAATAAGATAAATATCTAAGATCCAAATCTTAATAAGATAATACATCAGAATCTTAATAAAATATTGTAAATAACATATCTCAATTATTTTCAGTAGCACATAACAAAATATAACACTTATTTACCAAGATATCTAACATAGCTAAAGCTGCAAGGCATTAAACACAAGATTTAGAACACTTAACAAAAAATATTGTAATTTAATCCAAGCATTGAAGAAATTAAGAATAAGCTTAAAAGCACAGCTCAAAGAATAATATACTACTTTACTTAATAAAGTCCAATTCTAGAACGACCAAACTAAAATTGTTTTCCATGACTTGAATTTGAATGGCGTGAAATCAAACTCAATATAATATAAATGGATCAATCATTAATATATCAAGAGATATATATTTTAGAATTTAGTATCTTCATGACACGGAAGTGAATGCAATCATGTATATGCACTCATAAGCTAGATTCTTCGTATCTTCATCCAGCCTCTAAGCATTCAATGAAGTGAAATTCTCCTAGAAACAGCCTAGTTTGACCTAACATTATTTGCAATGAAAAATTAAACAAGACTATTAGTTTGTGACCTCTAATTGTTACTCATTACTAAAGGTTCAACCCAAACGAACAAGAATACTAATCCTAAGGTACAATAGTTTGCCGTTAAAATTTGGTAGTATCCATTGTCTCATCCCATATACAAAAACACAAGTCCATCCATTAATAAAGAATTATGCAAAACAAGTGAAAAGCTAAAAATGAGAAAGGGGCGAGCCAAAAACAAAACAAAATCATGTTGAGTCTCCAATAAGTGATAAGCTTTTAATGATTATACTAAAAAACCCAAAAAACTAAATACAAGATTCATAAAAGTGATAGCTTTAATAGATAACTTTAAATAATTACAATGAGCTCATAAGGTTTATGTTATTATCATTTAGTGTTTGGGGGGGGGCATAAGGAAAAAGGGGATTATAGTGAGTACAACGATGAGATAAAATAGAAAAAAATTAATGTCCAAAAGCTCTAACCTCTTGATGAAGAATTAAATGACTAAATAATAATAACTGTATCACCAATGTTTTTGGGAAAAAATTTGTAACACCCCAATTTTTATCACTAATATTCCCTTTATGTAATGAGATATTTAATGGGATAAAATGGTGAATGGTGATGTATATAAAAGAATAAATACTCCAATTGGTGGTCACACACAACATGAGTACGTTTATAACACAAAGTGTAAACAATTGTATTTGCTGCCAATGAGTTTTACTGTGTAGCAGTCTTGTTATGTGACATTTTTTAACAAGCAAATGATGTTCAATGCCTATAAAATATTTTAGAATAAAAGTAGACTTATCAAGTTTTAATTTGATAAGTCATATAGGTCATTTGGAGCTATATACAAAAAGTTATGAATTTTTGAAGTTTACCCAGTAAAACTGGCCAATTTTTGGGATAATGTCCAAAGATTTAAATTCTGTGAATGTTGAGCTTCTAGTTGGCTAAACACTATATTGTTCTTTAAAACTAGACTTAATAAGTGTTAAGTAGCCTTTGGAAGCATCTCAATTGAATGTTTACAAATAAATATATAAATTTTCAAAGTTGGATGAAATCTGCTAGCTTTTGGTCTATGTGCGAAATTAACAATGTGATGGCAAAAATGTATGGGTCAAATAGTTATTTGGGTAAATTAAATCCAAAGCCAATATTTTTTCCCTTTTCCTTATGTGTTGGATGATCAAAAGGCAAGTAAGAATGGAAATGGATATTTGAAATACTCATCCTAAGAGTTGAAACATTTTAAACCAAGTAAAAGCAAAAGTTGAAAAGTCAACAATTATAGGCTAATATGTGTAACTCCGAGAGATAATTGAAGAAGCTTGCTTGGTTACTTTGGGAGCTTAATGTCGTCACTTTTGTGCAAAAAGCAAGGGAATCAATGATTTAATTTCAACTGCCAAGTTAAAGCACTTGAAACCAAGCAAAAGGTAAAGTTTGAAAAGTCAAATATTACAACTTTAATTTTTAAACTTCATAACTTTTAATATACTAATCCAAATGACACAAATGACATATCAAATTGACATGTATACATGAAATCTAGAAAGTTTTATAGCCATTAGATATCTTTTGGTCAGTAAAAAACATGCCAAAAGCAAACTGCCTCCTAGAACTCAAATATGGCAGCACCTTTAACAAAATTTCAACTTTTGGTTTTTCATTCCAAATCATTCAAGATTATAACTAGGAGCTACTCCCACACCATTTTTCATGTAGAATCCAATGGAAACCTTAAAAATTCCAAAATCACACTCCCTCTCTCAATTTTCTCCTGACTGAACAACAGCCCTAAAACTTGAAAAACCAAGTTTGTGTTTTGGACTACCAACTAGTCTAATGACATCATTAATCATCATTTATCACCTTATACATGATCAAAACAACATTAGTACTCAAGAACTCCCTCTAGCCAAAACATTAAGGTGGTCCAAGAGTCCACAAAACTCAACAAATCCTAAAAGACATCAGTTCAAAATGATGCTGAGGCTTACCTCTTTGCATTTCTACAATCAGTTCAGTATTTCGATGGCATTCTGGCTAACTAGATTACACAAAAAACCTCTAATAAAAAAACTAAGAACATAGAAAGAAATCTCTCAGTGAGTAGAACAACTTCTTAAAGCACTTTTCGAATGATAATGACGATTTGGGGTTGGAATCAGCTCTAGAGATCAAGAACACAACACATTCATCCTTTCTCTTTCCATTTCCATTTTCCTCATTTTTCGCTTCATTTTTGGCCCTTGGCTAAAATTTAATAAGAGAAGAGAGAGAGAGAGAGAGAGTTGAGTTGAGTTGTCTTAAAGTGACATGTGTCACTTGCTTTAATCCTATGGTGCCTGTGTCCTGATCTTGCTTCAGATGATGACAAGTGTCTTAAAAGCATCTTCCTTTCTCTTTTTCTCTCTCTGTATGCATCCTTACATGTCAAGGGAAGGAGAGGCTTGACAATTTCCTCAAACTCCTAGGTTCAGTGTTTAGGAAGTCAAGTACACGACGGGGCCAGAGACCCATGGATTCCCCTTACTTCATTGCCCCGTGCACCATCTTGGAATGACAACAAAAAGGAAAAAAGGACACCTTATGATGAAGGGACAAGTGTCACCTTCCAATTGCACCAACCAAAAAGTGTGGATAGTGTTTGTCATAATGATATGTACTTTGATGAAAAGTGTCATCTTCTTATTCATCCACTACAAAAGTAGAGTAATCATTACACATCATGACCTACTTTAATAAAGTTACTTTATCGGTGCTTACTCAGGATTCTACTTGGGTCTTACTTGGGATTGTGGCATGTATATCGAGACTCGCCAAATGACATCCTGATTAGAGTATGTGTGGACCCCACATTGTGCCACATTCCAATGTCTTTTCTGAAAAATGCAGGGTACTCATGTCTACCCTGAAAATGACATATGCACAAAGTGTCATGCAAGAGGATATAGATTCTTTTTTTTTTCAAACTAGCCAAGTACATGTTTGGGCAATTTGTCACTACTCATGAGGTGATTGGGAACAAAAGGTTCTCAAATCTGTTGGGGGCATATAATACCTAAAACACTTAGTGGCCAAGGGGTTTTACAATGGAAGGTTGTTCATTACGCATTTTAACTCTGAACTTTGGCTTTGACAACAATCTTAGTATTGAAATTACATCAAGATGATGTGAAGACAACTTTCTAATTTGGAAATTTGGAAATTGGATGATGAACTCTACATGAAGCAGCTTGACAGCTTCATAGAAACAATCATCCAGGTAGTAGTATATGATGTCTCACAAGGTGAAAAGCCTTACCAACTTTGAGATAATCAAAGAACACTACATAAGTGCTAAACAGTCTTGAGATGATTCTTTGTGAAGTCATCCTTTGTCAAATGATATATGTTTAGCTGAAACAAGTATCAATGGAGTCAAAGGAATAAAGGATCAGAAATCCTTAAATTCTAAGTTGAAAAAATCATGGGTTGAACAAATAATATCTTGAATGACAAGGTAAACAAAGATTGCACAAGGAAGATATAGTCTTTGTTAGAATCGGTAGGCACAGCGAAAGAATTTTAAAATTTTCACCGATCCTAATAGAGGATCTATCAACGGCGTTTAAACCAAGTTGGAAGGATTCATACCTTTTTGATGATTCAGAGTTTTCACGATCTCTAGGAGCCAACACGTCAGGTCCGCTCCCTCTACCGGTATCCACACGAATGCTCTCCAACCGAGACTGCGTGCTAGCACCTCTAATGTCTCCTAGGGTTTCGCTTGCACCTCTCAATTCTCATGTGCATATGAATATATCTGCTCTATCAAGTTTATAACCTATGAGGGCTATTTTCATATTTCAAAATTAATCATCATTAATTTCGAAATTAATTAACAATTAATTATCTTGATGAGCTAATTAAATAAATTCAGTTTAAATTAAATCTATCTAACAGTTTTAATTTAACCTATTTATTTAATCCAAATAAAGAGCCATTAGATTTAATTTATCTTCATAAATTAAATCTGAGATACTATATCTCTATCATGTTAGTTATTAAATTTAATATATCTTAGTAAATTAAATTTAAAACTAACACAATATAATAATATCATATAATATATATACATATATATATATATAAGATATATATTTCGAAAAAATATATATCTATATAATATTATTAAATATAATAATATCATATAATACACACACACACACACACACACACACACATATAAGATATATATTTTGAAAAAATATATATCTATATAATATTTTTAATGAATTTTATATTATATATATATAAATATAAAATTCATCCACCCTAAATAAAACATTATCTCGTGTTAGACCATTCTTGTGTGCGACCCTGTAGGCCCATATGAAGTTGGCAGTGGGCCAATAACTATACTAACCCAAAAGTCGCAAGCGGCCTCTAGCAAGATATTATGACTACCCAATTCATATGAGGATCGTTATTACGATGCAACCTGTCATACAACCATGTCACGTCTCTTTTGTCACACGATATATCGATCAAGGATAAGCCATGGATAATGTCATCCTCTTGTTCCTCACCATTACTTTCTCGATTCCTGAGTAGCCTGATAACAGAGACAGAAACTCCTTTCATCATAGTATGGCCATACATTTCTCAGACTCACTCATCGAGGGGCCCAGTAATATCTCTCTACTAATGTGAGGGACAAATTCCATCTTGATCATTCATATTCCTCTGCATGAAAAACCATTAAGTCCGATCGTAGCCTTTATCATCACCCGGTCAAAAGTGACTTTTGACTAGTTCAAAGCTTAGCAACTCTCATATAGGAATCCATGATGACCTCAGGTCTAAGGGCATTGTGACGTGGTTATACATGAGAAAAGCTATGACTTGATCCATGTAGCTTTCTCATAGTGGGATGGTCGAGTACCTTGTACTCTTACAAGTGCCTAAGACTTTGATTCGTATCTCCATATCTTATTAAAGTCATACTGGTCTTGTTTCATCTCTGCTCCCGCATAGATGACCGACCAGGGACATTTTAGGACAATCTTTATGAATTATCCAAGGATACAATTATCACAGTTAACATGCAAACAATATGATAACAGAATGGAGAAATTTCATTAAAATAATAATGTTCAAAGTACAATGATTGGCCCTTAGGGCACAATTTCCAACAGTCTTTACCACCTAAGACATATACAAGTGTGATCCTTAGGCATCTTAGGATGCCAAACTACAAACCCATGGACACCCTTGAAGTTCAGGGCATAAACCTATAGAGGTTACATGTCCTATGGGGAATTCAATATAGAAAAGGTGGATAGAGTCTCATGTAAGACTATCGTTGGTAATATGAATGTACACATTGGTGTATATAAGACCAAATGGTTTTGATCAGACTTGGAAGCTATTTTTGGAATGTTGTGAAAAAGATTATGAGAATAACCATGGATTAAGTTTTCAAGGCAACAACTTTCCTTTTGCAAGGATACTCCAGTACAAGGCCTAGGAAAATGCTAAAGGAGTAAAGAAATATACAATGTATTTTTGTTATACATGGAATTACAACACAAAGTGGGTTCTACCATCATACAAGGTGACATATGGCTAAAGCAGTTCCTATGAGTGATTGGGAATGAATGCTAGATAGAAGGATCCAGACAATAGCATCTTATGGTGATGTTCCAAAGTATCATAGCAAGACGAAACATATATTTGATATATCTCTATAAGAGTTATGTTTTCAAAGAGGGAAAGCGATAGTTCAATGATCTTCTGCTGATGGAATGTTGGTAGATCCCTTTACTGAGCCTATAGCTTGATGTTCATTGAGTTAGTAAAAATCTTGGGGCATAAATAAAATACAAGGTCGTAAACTTCTTTTATATGAAGATAAAAGAAATAGTATGTATGTTATGAGTAAATATATATAAGGTATACAATTTTGTATGTCGTACAGGTCCGAAGAGGTTGGTTCACTCACACGAACAATCGTCTTCCCATGTTTTGCAGGGGCATGGGAGGGTAAGACCAGCAAATAATCACCATGAGGTGGTTAAGAAGAATCTTTTCATTTGAGTCACCTCAGTTAGAATGAGATGGGATCCATATGTGTATATGTACACATAAAATGGATCGAAGCATAAATACAGACTGGTAGCCAAGCAAAGAACTCTTGTCCATAAATGAGATTGTAAAAGAGATATTGTGAAAAAGAGAGTTCTGGTTCAAATGTTGAATATATTTTGGAACTAATATCTGTATGGTGAAAGAGAAAGAAATCGACGTACACCATAAGCCATTTACCGTAGCATGCAATTCATATTGCATGTGCTTGAGAGTTAGACTGCAACATGGGATGTAGGTGAAAGATCCCTAGTTCACTACAGTATGAGTGCCAGGAAGGAAGAATCCTTCCACGATGCCCTTAAGACTTAGCCAGCTCCATGAAAGCTTGGTTTGGTGATAGCTACTTTAGATGAAGCTCTATGATCACATTCGATTAGGCCAGATGAGTGAAAACTAAGAAAGCGACCAAAAGTTAAGATGGATTGTTGTTTACTCAAAAAGGAAGATTTACTCCTAGATACAAAAGATGTGCTAGTGTCTGTGGTCGACTCCTTACTAGCTCTGTGTAGCATGTAAGTATAGATACTATGTGTGTGGAAGGCAATCTGAGTAAATCAATATATTAACTCAAGAGGGATTAGATATACCATGAGTAATATGTATGAGAGAATCTGGGGCATATGAGGTAATGAATATATAGCTTATAGATATATATAAAGGGTATCCTTGGATGCTGATCTGATATGAGGGATTTCTAGTATCACAAGCACCAAATCTTGAAGACGCTTTTACCCACACGGTCACGGCAGATGCTAAGTATGAAACAGGAAAGAGTAACGGATGCACGATGGGAGGCCTATCAAGTGCGAGTAGGAGATGTTGGACTTTGGGTCCAAGTCCGCCCTTGATGGGCCGGACTATTTGATTAGGATACAAGTAGCCTATTTAAATAAGAATCAAATCAACATTAATTGTAGATTAGGGAATAAGTTAGTATTAATTGTGATATTGTTAATTATGAAACATATAATCATAATTCAGGAAATTAATTGAGAATTAATTCTCTTGATTACTAACTTGGAAGGCAAGAAGGGTGGATATCATTTCCTAATTAGTGGCCACCCTAAACCACTATAAAAAGGAGGTGCCTCCTTCAGTTATTCCTCACCCTTGCTATTGAGTTTTCTAGCAATTTCTTATCTCCTACCATCTTTCTTATTCTTGTGATCTGCTGTGCCAATCCCAATTAGGCTCTAGTAATCTAATAATTTGTGGGCACTATTATGGGGCATTAGAGGTTTGACCTGGATCCAAACATGGATTCGCCCCTATACTTTAGTTAGACGAACTTAGCTAAAAGTGGGAGGATTCATCCTCTAAGCCTAAGGGCAAGAAACCTATGAGGTAAACTTGATCTAGAGGAGGTCAATGATTTCTATAAAGATAAAAGGCTACATTGATAATCCTTTGAGGGTTGTAGAAGAAATAATCCACATGAGTAGTGGATGTTTCACAAAAGCATATGCTTCATGTCGGATGCAAAGCAAAAAAGAGATAGAATCAAGGGATTGGGATTTGCACATTAACTCTGCATAGATAAACCCCCCTAATTCACTCCATGCAATTGCAATTGACAAAATCACATCTTTGGTATTTCTTTAGTTAAGGATCGATGGGACTGTGACTCTTAAATCCTTTGTTGGGTTTTTTGATGTTTTCTTTTTGGGGATAATAATTCTGTTTTCTTGCCACATGCATACATTGATCAAAAGAAATGATCAAACTAATGAAAGAAAATTTGCTAAATAATGTATGCTAAAGGGTTAGTACCCTTATGAGTAAGTTGAGAACTTAGTCTACCTGGCAAGAAAGGCAAAGAAACATTTTGAGAAAATATTCCCTGTAATTGGAAAACTATGATGTTTTCAAACTAATAAATGTGAGGGCAAAACATAAAGCTTGGTGTTTCATTAACGTCATAGATGTTTACTAGAAATACAGTTATGTTTACTTGATTTTTGACAAGTGTGAAGCTATTAGATAATGGCTGAACTAGTCAAGAATCAGTTATACTAAAAGGATAAGACCTTTTGAACTAAAAAGGGTTAAGGACACCCACGTGATTAGTTCAAGCTACTTTGTGTATAAGAAAAGGATTGTTAGGCAACTATCAATACCTAGAACCCTTCAACATAATAGAGTTGTTGAAATGGAGAGATAGACCTCTCCTTGACATGGTTGAGTAAATAATGGCATAAGTGAAACTATCATCCATATATTGGTATGTAAACTCATAGCTATTATCTTCACATTTAACCAAATGCCCTCTATGTCAGTCACAACCTTACCCTATGAATCATGGATAGGCCTTAGATCAGGCTTAAGCTCGTTAAGACCATAAGGGTCAACAACTTCATATTCATAACTGAAAGAGGCAAGCTTCACCCAAGAGGGGGGGTGAATTGGGTGACCTGATAAATTTTTTGCTTGATGTGGTGATGTGAAAATAGAGTAAACAGAGTAGAGTTGAGAAGATTAGAACACAGAGAGTTATACTGGTTCGGCCTAACAACCAGGCTTACGTCTAGTCCTCAGAGATCAAGACCTACTGAGATTTTCACTATTCTTCCAAGATTCAATGGGCTCTCAGAATGCCACAAAACAACAATTGTCCTCGAACGGACTATTAGCAGAAATATTCTCTCACTAAGAAATTTCTCTCCCCCTTACAACAAGTCTTATGTGCAGAAAAACAACCTATGACCTTTCCCACTTGCTTATGTATACAAGTCTTATGAGCAACAACGTTCTCTCCTGCTTACTCCACTGTAAGTCTTACGAGCAGCAACGTTCTCTCCTGCTTGTATCTTATAGTCTTATGAGTGGAAGGTTTAGCTAGGAATTTTCTCAACTACTTCTCTCGTAAGGATATCTACCCTCTCAAGGTCCCAATACCTTGAGATCAAATGAAAATAGAATTTGAGTTGTATAAAGACTCTCTTACAGAGTAAGTAGATGAACACTGAAATCAATATGTATACAGTGAAAATATGAATAACAGAGACTCGTGTATATGATTGTGAATTCTTGTGCTTCGTTGTTGTATTCGATCTCTCTGGAACTCTGTATTTATAGATGTTCAGTTTTTGTCCGTTTGAATAACGATCATTGTGGAGTGGGGCATGTTATTGTGGAACGGCATGCGCACGTTTGAAAACTTTTAATGTAGTAGGTGTGTGCTTGTCGTGATGTTGTCTGCCGTTGTTTGACTTCCTTCATATCTGTTTATTTCAACGTTCATCCTCCTGTATCACACTTATAAAACATTCAAAATGATGTTAAATAATAATAATAAGTGATAATAAGATAAATAAATAACATTAAAACATATTCGGATTGAACGCTGTGAGACTTGTTGCATTTAGTGTTCTACCAGAGTATTACTCGAGCATGGAAGGGCTCACTCGAGTGATCTTGCAAGTTTTCTCCTTGTTCTTCAGTTTTGTACTTGCACTCGCATAGAATTTCAGAGAGATAGTTTTCTCACTCGCGAGTGATGTGGGGCCTCACTCGAGCACAACTCCTTCTGCTCGAGTGGCCTTGCATTTTACACTAGTAGACTCTTCTCTGGACAGCACTCGCATACCATTTTAGCAAGAGTGAGATTTTGCACTCACAGGTGATGTGGGCCCTCACTCGAGCACACATACTCCTGCTCGAGTGAGAAGAATATTCTCAAGTAATATACCCTTATTATCAGTACTTGCATCAGAATTAGAGAGAGTTATATTCTCACTCTTGAGTGCTGATGTGTCACTCGAGCATATAAAACCTCACTCGGGCATACTTGTGCTTCTTTGACTTTCATGACTCTCAACCAAGCACTTGCAATCCCTCACTTGCTAGTGCTCGAGTACAAAGCAGTTTCATGCTCGAGTATTGATTTACCTACTCGAGTGCACCAAGGAAGAATGACAGGAATTGCTCTCGGCAAACACTCGCAGTCTCTCACTCGAGTGAATCAGTAAAAATGACATTAGCATGCTTTCAGGCAAACACTTTCTGGCTATCACTCACACCTGCTTGAGCATAAAAGAGTTATATGCTCGAGTGCTTGATTCATGCTCGAGTACACCATTTAATTTTGACAGCAAGCACCACAGAACTTTGCTATATGCATTTGATCATTTTGTAAACATTCCTTAAACTTATAAAACTATGATTTGCACACAATTGTCTTTTGTTATCATCAAAACTTGGGATCTAACAATAACATTTCCTATGAGTAAGGAAAATTAGGGCCAAGGTATATAAGGTATCTCTTTGTTATATGACCTGAGAATTTGACAAGACACGTCTTCATTATTGAAAATGATGGTGGCTTAGTGACTGCGAGAAAACTAAGGGACGCAATGTTCATAAAACCTGGATTTTCTAGCAGGAAATGAGCATTAATCATACTGAATCTCTTTAAGAGGTTCACAGAAATAAGGAATAAACAAGTGTTCCTAAGTTCACTGATCTAAATTGGAGGGTTGAGAGGCCATTTTCACAATGAAAGAGTAAGAGGTAAGTTACGAGAGTACTACCTTACCCATATATAGGAAATAAATCCTATGAAATCCACCTCACAGTAAATGGTCATCCAGCAAATAACTATAAAGCGATAAATTCCCTAATGGATTAAATGCTCTCTTCATCATTTAGAAGGTGATGATAACTACCTATAAGTGTCTAAAAGACATTACAAGGACCTGCTAAGAAGAATTGCAAAGTGTCATATAGGAGGATTTGGATTCCTTTTTGAAACTAGCCAAGTAGATGTTTTGGGCAATTTGTCACTTAACCAAGAGGCGATTGGGAACAAGTAGGTTCTCAAATCTGTTGGGGGTATGAAAAACCTAGAACACTTAGTGGCTAAGGGGACTACAATGGAAGGTTGTCTATTGTACATTTTAACTCTGAACTTTGACTATGACAACAATCTTAGTCTTGAAATTACAGCAAGATGATATGAAGACTGCTTTCCAATTTAGAATTTTGGAAATTGGATGATGAACTCTACATGAAGTAGCTTAAGGGCTTCATAGAAACAATCACCCATATAGTAGTATATGAGGTTTCATAAGGTGAAAACCTCACCAACTTTGAGATAATCAAAGAACACTATATGAGAGCTAAACAGTCTAGTGATGATTCTTTGTGAAGTCATCCTTTGTCAAATGAAATATGTTTAGCTGAAACAAGTATCAAGGGTGTTAAAGGAGTAAAGGATCATAGAATCCTTAAATTCTGAGTTGAAAGATCATGGGTTGAACAAATAATATCTTGAATGACAAGGTAAACGGAGATTGCACAAGGAAGATAC
This sequence comes from Inga laurina, assembly GCA_963855925.1. Taxonomy (NCBI): domain Eukaryota; kingdom Viridiplantae; phylum Streptophyta; class Magnoliopsida; order Fabales; family Fabaceae; genus Inga; species Inga laurina. The sequence continues at coordinate 37,797,391 of OY979705.1, forward strand.
AGTCTTTGCCACCTAAGAGATGTACAAGTGTAATCCTTAGACATCTTAGGATGCCAAACAGCAAACCCATGGATACCCCTGAAGTCAAGGGCACTAACCTAGAGAGGTTACATGTCCTACGAGGAATCCAACATAGAAATCATGCATAGTGTCCTATAGTAAGTATATGGTTGGTAATATGAATGTACACATTGGTGTATATAAGACTAAATGGTTTTGGTCAGACTTGGAAGCTATTTTTGGTCCTGCTATGAAATAGATCATGAGAATAACCATGAATTAAGTTGTCAAGGCAACAACTTTCCTTTGAAAGGATACTCCAATACAAGGCCAAGGCAAATGATAATGGAGTAAAGAAAAATACAATGTATTTTTGTTATCCATAGAATTAGAACACAGAGTGTGTTCTACCATTATTCAAGGTGCCATATAGCTAGAAAAGTTCCTATGAGTAATTGGGAATGAATGGTGGATAGAAGAATCCAAATGATAGCATCTTATCATGACGATCCTAATTATCACAGCAAGGCGAAACATACATTTTATATATCTCTATAGGAGATATGCGTTCAAAGAGGGAAAGCAATATGTTAATGACCTTCTGCTGATGGAATATTGGTGTATCCCCTTATTAAGCCTGTAGCTTGATATTCATTGAGTTAGTGAAAATCTTGGGGTGCAAATAAATTATAAGATCGTGAACTTCTTTTATATGAAGATAAAAGAAATAGTATGTATGTTATGAAAGATCCTTGGTTTACTATAGTGTGAGTCCCAGGAAGGAAGAATCCTTCCACGATGCCCTTAAGACTTAGGCAGCATTATGAAGGCTTGGTTTTGGTGACAGCTACTTTAGCTAAAGCTTTATGATCACACTCGATTTGGTCAAACGAGTGAGAACTAGGAAAGCGACCTAGTCAATATGGACTGATGTTTAGTCAAAGAGGAAGATGTACTCCTAGATACATAAGATGTGCTAGTGTCTGTAGCTTGTAAATGTGGATACTATATGCATGGAGGGCAATATGGGTTAATCAACATATTAACTTAGAGGGATTAGATATGCCATGAGTAATATGTATGGGATAATTTGGGGCATATGAGGCAAGTATGAAACAGGAAAGAGTAATGGACGCCCGATGGGAGGCCCATCAAGTGCGAATGGGAGATGTTGGACTTTAGGTCCAAGTCCGCCCTTGATGGGCCAGACTATTTGATTAGAATACAAGTAGCCTAATCAAATAAGAATAAAATCAGCATTAATTGCAGATTGGGGAATAAGTCAGTATTAATTATGGGATTGTTAATTGAGGAGCAAGTCACCATAATTAAGAAATTAATTGAGAATCAAGTAAATTAATTACTAACTTGGAAGGCAAGAAGGGTGGACACCATTTCCTAATTAGTGGCCACCTTAAACCACTATAAATAAGAGGTACCTCCTTCAGTTATTTCTCATCCCTACTATTGAGTTTTCTAGTAATCTCTTCTCTCTTACCATTTTTCTTATTCTGGTGATCTACTGAACCAATCCTGATTAGGCTCTAGTAGTCTAATAATTGCGTGAGCACTATTATGAAGCATCAGAGCTTTGACTCGAATCCAAACATGGATTCGCCCCGGTACACTAGTCTTCTCTCCCCTTATTTTTTCCTACAGTCTTTCATACTTAAGTTCAATGTGTCAAATCGCATTGCTAAAGGTCACAATATGCATATCAGGAGCAATATTTGTTTTTGTATATGCCCACTCACTGGAAGACGTGGCTTACTCTCACTCACTAGGAGACATAGCTTACTCCCACTCATTGAGAGACATCTTATTACAACATACATTTGTTGTTTGTTAGAAAGAACTTGACATTTTATTTGTGTCCACTTCTTAATTTGACATTTGCCTCAAGTGTTGCCTAAATGACATGTTAGGAATTAATACATTATGTTAAAACTTAACTTATTTTTAACTTTATGGAAGAAGATCATCTATATCACTATATTCCAACACTATCCAAATAGCTTGGATAAAGTTACATTGCTTGTACCATTATAAGTCTGAGCAATATTGTCCTTTTTATGCTTGATAGCATAAACCTTTTATATCCTTTGGTTGCTTTAGCCTTTAAATGCTGATGACTAGTTGGTAGGATGTCCCTAACATGTCATTCTTCCTGAATGAAAGAGATTTGAGAGTTTCTAACTCCATAGATATCTCTTATAAGCTTGTCTTCATAAGTCAGTCAAATAGACTTGGTCATAATTGGTCACTTAGACGATTATGGTATACAAATCCTATTTGTTCAAATAAGATAAAGGATAATTAGATAATAAGTTCACTAGTTTTATGTTTAGGAGACAACTATGTTGACTCCCATCCCAATCATGCTAGTTAGCTCATCACCCTTTTAACCATAGTCTTCATTGATCACATTCCTCTTTGAATTTCTAGACACATTCTAGAAACTCCCACTTGGATGTATTTGCAATATGCCTCCCACTTGATGAGATGATTCCTACATCTCTATCTATTTTGTCCTTTGTCAGAACATTTGTCATAAAGGGCTGACTCTAGAAGTCATTGCTTTAATCCCAGTTGAATTAATATGGTTAGAAGCATGGGAAGACTCATTATTATTCCATAATTTCAAGTTGCTGCAATTTTCAGGTTTTATCTCTAAGAGTTTAAGTCAATGTTGGATAGGATCTTATATTCAAAAAATCATTTGAATAATTTCTCACTTTAAAGATCTTTCAGTATTAACCTTATGTTGCAGCTAAAATACTCTTAATAAGTAAGCCAACCTATCCCAAAAATAATAGAATTCACATAGACTCAATTTCAACGTTGTTGGGAATTTATAAGTGCATAAGCACCTTTTTGACTAAAATCAAATCCAAACGTGCTTCAAATATATGCAAATTATATATCAAATTGCAGCTCTCAAATTTAGGGATTTTTAGAAACAAACCATATTTCAATTGGAGGTCTATACACCCTCACACGCCCTTAAAAGGTGTCTAGATAAAAAAATGCTGAAAAATTAGAAAATTCCAGTGAAGCCCATTCTTAGAGGTGGTGTGTGTAAGCTACGCGCCACCCTACGGACTTCAGTCAGTGACACGTGCTAGCTCACCTAATGTCACATGCCGTCCTCTCTCTGAAGGTGCCCGCCACGTGTCAAAAGTGACCCCAGTGGACCACACGTGCCAGTTGTCAATTTCTTGTTTTTTTTGGTCAATGGGTAGTCAACACTGACTGTTGACTCTGACATGGCAATGATATGGCACTGACATGTCTCAGTCAATGTGGCTGGTCAACGGATGATATGGCCAGTGTTAACCGATGCTGACGTGTGACTGAATACTGATGACACTCCCTTATTGGTGCCACATGGCTCGGTTGGCTGATGATGTGGCTGTCATCGTCTTTAACCTCCAGCCGGGTCAATTCGACCCGGTTGGAGCTCCAGTAGGCCATTACGACCCGCCAACTTTGGAAGGCCATATCTCCCTTTTTTTAGCTCTGTTTTTTGCGTTCTTGGTGTTGTTAGAATTGTAGTTGAACGAACTATAAATCTATGGCTCTTATTGGATCTGAAAACGTCATTTTTATTTATCAAATTGTGAGTCAATTGGTGACAGTGACAAGTGACCCACCAACTTCTTTCCTTCATTTCTCCCTAGTCTAAACTCTGTTAGACACGTTCTAAGTGTCGTTGGAATCGTCTCTTCGAGCTCTACACATCCATGGCCTTAATTTAGGCAAAAAAACTCAAATTTGAACACCCAATTTTTCTCGACATCGACGGCGCTTCGTAACATGAGTTAGAAGTGTATCCTCTGTATTTCAAAAACATTCCTAGCTTTTGAGGGTTAAAGTCTCTTGTTTTTTATTCCACATAGGTTTAAAAAACTTAACTTTATCAAATTGAAGATATGAAGAGGGGAAGAAGAAGATTTTGTGCCAGGAATTATATATATATATATATAATAACTAGAGGAGGAAACAATATTCGACTAGTACACAGATATATTAATAACAGCTAATGACACAAATATATATCATGCCTGAATCTTTCAAACATGCGGAAGCAAAATATATATATGAACTAGAGATACGGAAGCAACATGTTTTACAGAGCCAAACATTATGCACATATAATGCAAACATGCGCAAAATAACATCATATATTGAAAAAAATATGATAGCATAGCATATCGAAAATAATATAATAGAGATATAAATAAATTATATCATATGTTTATTCACATAGAATAATCATAGCCACAGGATCAACATGCTTTGATACTAATGTAGGAAAAATATAGAGGCAGAGGATAGACTAGCGTATTGGGGCAAATCCACGTTCGGATTTGGGTCAAAGCTCCAATGCTCCATAATAGTGCCCACACAATTATTGGACTACTAGAGCTTAATTGGGATTGGCACAGCAGATCACTAGATCAAGAAAGATGATTAAAGAATCCAAAATAAAACCTAACTTGGATCCAAAAAGAAGAAGAAAATGAGAAAGAATTAGAATGAAAGAAAAGATAATGGCACCTTCAATAAATGTTGCCATGATAAAAGGGCAAAAGAGGAAATTGTCATTTGATCTTGATGTTAGAATTGGAAATAAGAATGAAGGGCCAAGATTTGTTCTTGAAAAAGTAAGAGTAATTAAAAGGAAGAAAATAGAAGACAAGAGAATTCACTAAGAAAACCAATGGATAAAAGAAAGGAGAGAAGAAGGAAAGTCAAAGTGTCTTCAAATTTTTCCAACTTGGAAGGAAAGTTTGACCTTAACAGTAAGAATCAAGATGAAATTGGTCAACAATTCCACTCCTTTTTTAGTGGTAATTTCGGTTGGGATAGGACCAAGAAGGGAGAGAAAATGTCATCTAATTAACCAAACCATCCATTGGTTAATTAACTCACTTGCTTTTTTCAAGAAGCTACCATCATTTGACACTCATAACTTTTCCAGCTACCCACAATTTTTGGCCACATAAAGGAAAAAGAGTATAAGTGAATAAATGAAAAATTTTCACTCATTTCAAGCACCCAAATTCGACCAAAGAAGAAGAGGAAAGAGAAAGAAGAAGATTAAAGAATAAAGAGTAGGTAAGAACTTCTGTAGACTTTCATCCTCTTACTCACCTTTCTAGCCAAAAATGTCTTCATAGACATTGTTCCTCTTGATGTAAGCTTCATTTCTATGGTTTTAGTTTTTCAAGAAGAGGTGTTTGGAGGCATTTATCATGACCAAAAGTGGTTGAATCAAATAATAAAGCCTAGAAGAAGCAAGAGGTGAGTAAGAGCTTCCATTTGAACTAAGTATTGTGCGATTTGGTTGAGCTTTGTGGAATGGGTGTTTTTGCCCTAATTTTTGGCTATATGGTTATTCTTAGAGTTTATGGTGGTTTGGTCATGTGAATGGTGTTAAATAAGGTTTAGAAATGAGAAATCACAAATTTGGAACTTAAGAGTAGTGTTGCCAAAATTCATTTTCTGGAGGCAGTAATGTTTTGTCATGTTTTTTAGCTGCCAAAACTGGTCCAAATGCTATGAAAATTTTTAGAATGAAAGTAAAAAACTTAAGCTTCATTTTGATAGGTACCACTCTAGTCCTATTTATAAGTCCTTCTTGACCAAAAAAATTAGTCCTATTTATAAATTTAGTTTCAGGGTAGTAAATGCATTTTGTACTTTTTTACCTTTATTAATTGCAATAAATAAAAAGAATTTATTCATGATGACTTTTGGCACAGTGGGTATAATTTTTGGACTAAAGAGGTAGAATATAATTTTTAGACTAGTGGATTTAATGTTATAATTTTTCAAAGTTAGACTTTGTTTCCAAAACCAATTCTGGAATAGTTAAGGGTTGATGAATTTCTGGAAATTGTGTGGCTGCAGTTTCTAGAAAATGATATTTTAACTTGAAAGTGAACTTAAATAGGTTTATAATGTACTTGGAATCAGTCAATTTTGAGTTTATTAGAATTCATTATGACTTTTGAAAATTGGGCATTGAATCTAGAAGTTGTTCTATGCCAGACTAATTTTGCTGTGATTGTGTCTAGCCAAATGAAATCCAATGGCCACAAAATGTTTCAGAATTAAAGTGGACATAATAAACTTTAAAATGATATGTAATATGTGTCATTTGGACAAATACATTAGGAGATACAAATTTTTAAAGTTTGGTAATGATTTTGGAGGTTGTCCTATGATAGAAGTGAATAATTATGAAATATGAGATCTTGTGCTTGTGAACTGCAAGAGTAATCATTTTTTTTCTTTAAAATGGACTTAATAAGGGCAACATAGGGCTTTGAACCACCCTAATTGTAGTTTTGTAGAATTAGTTATGATTTTTCAAAGTTAAGTGAAAAATTCTATTAGCTTTTAGTTTATGCAAATTTAATGGGTTTGGGCCAAAAGTAGTAATGGCTGTATATAGTGCTCTAGGAAAGAAATAGTAGTTGTCTGGTCAAAAAGAATGAGAGAAAAGTACACCTTAAAAGTGAAATGAATAAGTGTGAATTTTAAAGGTGAAGATTAGTAATTGGGCCTAGTATAACCACATTAACTACTTAATTGGGCCTAGGCTGTCAAACCCCTTAACCTTTCGATGTACACAGAGTAATAAGCACATAAGTCCGTAAGGCATACAAAAATAGAGGAAACATACTGACATTAAGTACTTGTTTATATACAGGAGTCTCCCCGCAGGGTTCGATAATATGTACACATTTTTGTCCAAAAACAATATTCAAAAATAAACTAAATATAACCAAACAACTCCATTCTCTGGATTGCAAACTTCAGTTGCCAGTATTTACTATTTTGCCCTTAGATTCACTAGCTTCTGCTGGAATATTATTATGTTTTTTGAAAAAGGGTGATATTCAAATAAATCTCAGTAGTAACATACAATCGATAATATAAAATGTGAAAATTAAATATGCAATGCACCATATAGTGTAAAATGAAAATACATACTGTATCGTGTGTGTGCACAATGCTAAGGGGTAAATGACGTTTAGATCCTCTACTTGTCTGTGTATCTTAGCTGGGTCCCACACCATAGCTAGGTAATGTGGCCAAGGTACTATGTTCATATCACATGATATAGCAACATAAAGCATATCAACGTTCATATAGTATATGAGAGATAGAGTTACTTCCTTAAATCTCTTTTTGCAACACAAATCAATTCCTAATTTGATCTGGCTTAGGATAAACAGATGGTCCTAAAAATCCAAGTTTACAAGAATTAGGTTAATACACATTCATGTATCACTCTAGCCTCTTCCAATTTACTTTTGTTAGTTATATTAGTTTAAAACCACCAAGTTACCAAAATGGCGCTTCGGACCTGATCTAAGTTCCTTTTTACCTAGTTCGACTGTACTTTTCCAAAAATTTTGACCTACACTATTCCTACACAATCTTACTTGTTGAATCCATTTGTGACCTTGATTTTTGTAAAATCATTGCCAAATGACAATTTTGCCCTTGATAGCCTCTACTTAGGGTTTTAGGGGTATTTTCATAATTTCACTTTTTAGGGCTTTTCTCACAAAGTGACCAACATCAACCCCAAACAATTTTTCCTCCTAAACATAATGGAACCATTTGATTAATGAAATTCTAGCTGTTGCTCCTATTTCCAGCTTGGCCGAAACTTATTGTAAAAATAGGGGAAATGTGTTTTTGAGTTTCAACACCTATAGTTTGCTCCTTTTCACTCCTAACCACTTGTTAAACCATTTAAACACTTATCATATATTATTTGATGAAATTTGTGCGGCATAACCCCTTAGGGTTTTCTCTTCCCAAATTTACAAAATCAACAACCAAGCCACAAACCAAGCCAAGAACCACAACAACAACAACAATACCCCAAAGGAATTGAAGTTCTTGAAGTTACCTCTTGATTCTTGGACTTTCTCTCTATAGATGTCTCACTCTCTCTCCTCAACCTTGAGAATTTATTTGGTACACAAGGTTTTTCATGAAGAACAAGAGATTATGGAAGCTATTACACAAGTTAGAAGGCTTAAACACTTGAAAGTACAAGCTTACCTTTGATTTTCCTTCCTTGAGCTCCTCCTCCTCTCTATGTTTCTTCAAAGCTTCTCTCTCTCTCTATTTAGTGTGTAGGAGTGGAATGGGAAGGGAAAAGATGAAGGCAAGTGTTTAAAATATCTTCATCTTTCTTAATTAGTTGTATTTCAAAAATTGGATTTATGACATAAGTTGTGTACTTAACCTTATCTCTACATAATCATGGCATAAACCTCCCTTCCATGTGATATAATTTCCTCCCCTCTTGTTGGCCCAAAATGACGCCTAAAGGGGGTCCTTTCCAACAAATTTGGGCTTCATCCATTTATCTTAACCATATGTACCAATATATATTATTTTAATCTTAATTAACATATGCTCATACTTTAGTCAATTATTATTTAATTTGTTGCCTTAAGATAATGACACTTGGCATTTTTATGATTCAAACAACTATTTCCCTTCCTATTTTCTTCTAATAGGTGAAAATCATAAGAAAAAGGGAAATAATAGTTCCTCCAACATTTTTGACAGTCTCTTTAATTCATTTATGTACAAGTCCAACCTGAACTTTTCAAACCTTGATTTATTTGACCAAGAATGTTCCAAATATATATTCACCCTTTATTTTCCTTAATTAATTGAAATTAACTTCAATTAATTAAAAAATAATTAATCTTATGCTTTATTGGCAAATTACAATTTCGCCACTACATTTTTACATTTAATTGGCACTTATTCCTTCCCTTCCTTTATTTGGCCAAATTAACCTTAATATTGGACCAAATATTGTGCTTTACTATTCCTCCATTTTGGGGCTTTGATAATGGGCTTTTTGAAACACCCAAGAATTATTTTCATGACATGTTCTAGCCTAATTCTGATGAAAATAAAAATTTACTAGCTTCTTAAGTCCCAAGATCATGAATATTCACCATTTCATTTCATTAAAAGCCAAAGATAATTACAAGACATATTGGCGAATAAAATTTAGGGTGTTATATAAGCACTAACCCAAATGATAACCAACTAAGTGTCTTAAGTAATCAAAGAATTTGGATATGTAATAACTCATCTGTAAATTATAATCTATAGGATTTGACATTTATTCAGGACAACTGAGGAACGATAATTGAAGTTAAGGTTTGGAAAAATTATTAGGTAGTAACTTATCCCTCACATACTATGTGCTATGTTATATGTATGTTTGTCTTAATATGAATTTAAGCATTCAGATGCAAAGGGCTCATGCCCATAAGTATGCCCAGCACTGTGGCTACAGATGGTTGTCCTTGTATTTACCCAACTCTTTACTACTTGTATATCTAGTATTGGTGCTTGTACGCATATTGAAATTTAAAATTTTATGCTCTTTGCATATCTAGTACTAGTGCATATATGCATATTGTGAATTATCTATGAATGTTTGAACATGTTGCTTGTATAGTAACCTTGGTTGACATGACATATTGCATATATGCATTTTATATGAGGTGGTATTTGTTACTACTGGCATTCTTTTGAATCTCACCCTATTTTTCCAAAAAACCAATTTTCAGCTTGGGTAGGTAGCTCAAAGGAAAAGAAGGTAATGATGGATGAGTGAAGGACCAGAGTTTAGGAATTTCAGTTTGCTGGTTATCTATATTTTGGGAATTTGTATATAAGGTGAATGTAACTAAAGTCAGTTGAGTACTGTAATGGTAATGATATTTTCACTGTAACCCTGAATATGGTCATGTATAGTGACATCCAAACCAGCAGTGGATGGTCATCCACCTAGGGCCCATTAGTAAACAAACTTAACTTAAGTTTCAGCAGAGAACACTTTAAGGAACACTCTGATATTAAGAAATGAAATGAAAATAAATGGGTTAAAATTAGACTGCAAACCAGTTCGAGGCCAATCTGAAAATATTCCAAAAACTTTTGGACAACCCTATCCAAATGTGGGTTTAAACCCTATATTGAAGATGGAATCTTAATTGTTTATAACTGACTTCAAGTCTCCACCTTGGAGTCATTTTCCGTTTAAGGTTGATAAGCACGTGGTAAAAAGAAGGTGTTACACTATAAGAGTATAATGATCCATTAGGCTTGATATGCATTTATTGTGATTTGACAAAGTCTTGAACAAACTATAGGGCCTGATATTAAGATCTAGGTGAAGTCTTAAAGAGGCTATAAGGCCTAGTATGCACACAGTGTGATTCGGGTCAAGCCCCAAAAAGGCTATGTGGCCTGAGAAACCAAGCACTGTGAGAATGGACCAGTGGGTACTGTGTTTAAATGCTACATACTATGTATATAATGAATGAGAATTTTGTGTGATAATTGTTGAATATGATCTGAGATATTTGATGAGAATATGATTATTGTGTTGCATGATCAGTGAACTTGCATATGAAAGAGATAGATTGAAAAATGACTTGTGTGACATGCTTATTGAGATGCCCACGGGATGGATAGACTAATTATCGAGGTATAGACGTTCAAATTTTGAAGACGAAATTTATTTAACGGGTAGAGAATTGTAATATCCTAAACTTTGGGCCTAAAAATTTAAAGGTAAGCCTATATCAGGCAGACTCCTAAGCCCAGTTTAGGAAGAGTCTTAAGAATGCCTGGGAGATATAATGACTCTCAGGGACTGTATGATTCGGCCCTACCAGGCAGAGTGCTCAGTGTAATAACCCAATTTGAGATTAAGGGCTAATGACTTTGAAAGTGATTGCAATTAGTGTAATTAAACACTTTTGGAGAAATGTGATGTTAATTTGATATAAATGTACTTGGTGATAATTTAGTAAGCATAGTGAAAAGTGTAATATCCCAAAAAGTGATTAAGGGCTAATGACTTTGAAAGTGATTGCAATTAGTGTAATTAAACACTTTTGGAGAAATGTGATGTTAATTTGATATAAATGAACTTGGTGATAATTTAGTAAGCATAGTGAAAAGTGTAATATCCCAAAAAGTGATTAAGGGCTAATGACTTCAAAAGTGAATGTAATTATTGTTGAATAAACACTTTTAGAGAATGGGTGATGGGAATTTGGATGTTTTAATCATTCCAATGGCTTCCTTGTGAAAATTCGTGTGGGGAGAGTGTTTATTGTGAAATTGGAACCATTGGGAACAATTGTAATGGTTCCAATTGTGCAAAAGTTGGAAACTCTGTCCATTGAAACTCTGTACAGGGCAGTCGACTTGTATGGACGTTTTAAATAGGCAAATGGTGTCTAAAAATTCTGATATTTTCCAGTCTTAAATTTCACATGCCAAGCTTCAAAATGAACATATAATTTGTGTCATTTCAAATTTTGAGCTAAGAGTTATGATTTTCCAAAGTTTGGGATGGAAACTGGAATCTGTTTTGGAGCAGTGTGGACTTTTGTGCAATTCTGTATTTTTGAGGTTATTAAATGCAGTGATCCATATTTTTCCAATAAAGAGGACTTAAATAGATTCCGATTGGCTTTTGGATCACCTCATTTTGATTTTTCTAGAATTATTTATGATTTTTCAAAGTTTGGGCAGAAATCTGCCAGAATTTTGTGAAAATCCGAAATTGATGGAAATTTAGTAAATAATTAGAAAATAATATTATATTAAATCATCATCCACCTCCTCCATCATCTCAAAACCGTGATATTCAGCTGCAACTAGAGAGAGAAGGTGTGAGAAAATATAGAGAGAGAAGTAGAAGAGAACTTGTATAGTAAGTCGATTACTTCGGTAAATCCTTACCTAATGCGTATAACTCCGCTCCTAAGCTATTCTTCTATATTCTTCAAGGTTTGTGGAGCACAAATTTGGGTGTTCTAAGGCTAGGGTTTTCAGCCACCTTGAGGAAAAGCTAGTGGGAGCTTGAGGTAACTTCCAAACTTTCGTATATTGCTTATTCTGGCTACTGTGGGCAATTTAATCGGTGAAATTTTGCCGGATTGCCATTGGTTTTAAAGTTTGGAAATGATATGGCCTAGGGGTTATGCTGCCCAAATTGGGTCTTAATGTTAGTTGTAACCTAATGTAATGATTAATAAAGTGGTTAGGAGTAGAAAGGAACACGTTTACGGAGCCGAAACCGAAAAACACCAATTCTTCCCAAAGTATGCCAAGATTTCGGCCAGGGCTAGATCTGAGGGTTAGAGTTGGATTTTCAATGATTTGATGGTTCCATTGAGTTCAGGAGCGAAAATTAGGTGGGGTTACAGTTGGTCACTTTTTAGGAAAAGGCCAAAAAAGCATAATTACGAAAACGCCCCTAAAACCCTTAAAGTGGGGCTGCCAAGGGTAATGTTGTAAATTGACATTGAATTTGATAATTTCGAGTTCGGAAATGGATTCCTTGGGTGAAAATATGTCAGAATAGCCTATGTCAAAATTTTGGGAAAAGTACGGCCGGACCGGGTACGATCGGGCGGGTCCCCGGGGGCATTTTTGTAAATTTTCATAATAGCCTCATATAACCCCCAGAAACACTATGGAAGTGTCTAAATTGTATTTTGGAATTGTAGGACCAAGTTGTGAGCCCAGTGGTTAGCACATTTTACGATGCACACTAAAAGGTGGTCTTTGAGATAGTACTCCCCAACCCTTTAGGCATATGTCTAGACTTCTAGTAGCCACTTAAAGAGTCCAAGTGATAACCAACTTTAAGTGTTCTGAATGTGAGAATTTGGAATAGATAATAACTTGTCGTCTTTGACTTTGGTTTATAGGGTTCGACATTTGCCTTAATCGTAAGCAACCTGTGCCGGCGCACGTCAGGAAAGAACAAGGTAGTAACTCTTTTCCCTTATACTATATGTGATACATCGTATATTTGTTTGATCATTGTTTGTGAGTCTATCACCTGCGGCCCATCGGTGTTGACGGTGGGAGGATCGTACCTTCAGGGCGGTGGAATCCGGGGGATGAGAATATGTGAAAGCCAAAAGGCTATTTATGAAACCTTCACCCGCAGCCCATCGGTGTTGATGGTGGGAGGACCGTGCCTTCGGGGCGGTGGAATACGGGGGATGAGATTATGTGATTATGTGCATATGTGGCAGCCTGTGTGCTGTGCTTTATGTTGTGATGCTGCTTGATGATTTTCTTGCATGCTTTGTGATTACATGTGGTATGAGTGATTTGTTACTACTGGGATTCTTCTGATTCTCATTCTTTCCATTGACAAACCTTCAGACAGGGCAAGTGACTCCAAGGGAAAGGAGACGACCAAGGGCGGATAAGGCTCCTTAGGGAGATTTATATTTTGGTCTTAGATATCATGTTTTGTTGGGAGATCACCGTATATCTTATAAATGTTGTTTTGGAGACAGTGGTGTAATCCCTTAATGGGAATTTATAAACCTTTAGTTTATGTATGAAACCCGAGAGTTGCCGGGATTTTGTTGTACACTCTGATATGTAAATGTGATGTAACTACATAGGGTAATTATATTCAAGTTGTGGAATTTGAGACCAAGGTAAGGCAGAATCTTTGAAAATATTTGTGAAAACCCTTCCGTAAGGAAGGGATTGTAAATGAGTTTGATTATTATTTGTTTCTATTTCATTTTAAAATACGTATTTTGAATCATAATTATGAAGGGGGTTACAAAAAGCAGGGGGCAAAATGATAAAATTGGAAATTTACTGACCAATTGGTCGGTTAACAAAGAGGAAACTCATTGGTGATTAAGAATCAATAGTTGAGATTTATTGTGTATGGGTCAGAATCATGTGCTTTGAGCCTATGTGAGCTCATGGAGGAAGTGAGCAAGATTATGCCAAGTGGCATTTTATGGACCAAAGGATCATGTCCATTAGTTAAACATTCACTTTTCTCTTCTCTCTCTCCTATTCGGTTGTGAGCATGGGCCAAGGAAAAAAACTGCACTCTTCATCATCATTATCATCTCTCATCGTCTCTTTCTCTATTTCTCCATTTCTGGAGAACACGAAGAAGAAAGGTGTGATTGTAATGTCCTTGTTGGCCTGTAATGCTTTATACCTCTTCTCTAATGTTGTGCACCTCATTGAGAGCTTTATTTTGGTGGTTTTAGATATCTAAACAAAGGTGTTTAAGAGTTTGAGGGATTTGGGAAGTTGAAGAAATCAAGGTTTTGGTTTTTGCAAGTTGAAGAGGTGAGATTTGTGACATTTTGGTACAATTATTGTGAATTTTTGTTGAGTTTGATAAATTTTGGAATTTTGCCCTGAATATGGTATCAATTTGGAATGTAGGAATTGGATAGAGTCTTATGGTTAAATTGGTAGCCTATTGTGTCTTAGAGTTATTAGAATTGGTTTGAAAGAGGAAGTGGAAGTTTTGGTGATTAAGTGTTTTGGGTGTAATGTAGAGACCCAAGAGCAAAATCGTTGTCAGAATGGGATTTTATGTGATTTGAGGTTATCAAGGGGTTCCTCATGGAATTTTAGGTGGGAATGAACTCTGATATAAGTTTTGGAACCATTGGTATTGTTTTGGGAAAGTCTGGAAAGTTATATCAGTTAATGTGATTTGGCTTCTGATAAGACTCACTCAAGTGAGGTAGGGTATCACTTGAGTGCAGTATGATATGTCCAATGTTTCAGTGAAGTTTTCAGGTGAGAGTCAAGAGTGCTCTTCCTTATCTGTGGGTAGCATATGTATCACTCGAGTGCATGTGAATGTAGCACTATGGGTATGTGTCTCGGGTTATCACTCATAGGAAAATTGTCAATAGTGCGCGTGTGCACTCGTAAGTGTTGGGAAGTCACTCGACTGCTAGGGCTAGTGCTCAAGTGCACTTGTCACTTTGGGATTTTAGTTGCTCTTGGGTTATTACTTCCTGTACCTTACTCAATGGGACTCGGGTAAATTTGCGTCTTCACTTGAGTGCCAAGGATAGTGCTCGGGTGAACTGGCCACTCCAGTGTGTGTTGGTGCTCTCAGGTACACACTTTATGTGTCTCACTTTGTGGGACTCGAGTGCAAGTAGGGGTATTACTCAAGTGAGGCCTTCTTTACTCGAGTGATTCAGCCAAAAATTAGTGCTTTGGGATCTTTAGGGTAGTGTTTAGGCTTTTAATAGCAACCCAAAGAGTTCAAATGATAACCAACTTTATGTGTTATAGAAGAAATAGCTTGGAATAAGATTTTAATTCGCCATTCTTAATTTTGGGTTATAGGGTTTGACATCTGTCGTACTTATGAGCCCACTGTGCCAAGGAACGTTAGGTAAGAACAATGTAGTGACTCTTTCTTTTATACTGTGTAAAGTATTATATGTATGTCTATTATGCATTGTGTTGTTGCTGTTGCTTTGTGATACCTTATGATGCCTTGTGAAGCTTTGTGATGCTACTGTATAGTGTATACCACGAAAGCGGGCATAGTGATTACAGCAAAAGCTGTAGCATTGTGAATATAGACGTGAGTGCTGTTGTATGTGGCGTGAGCCATCCACCATTGTGTTGCTCCTTAACATGATCATATATGCTATATGTTTAAACATTGTATGAGTGATTTGTTACTACTGGGATTCTTTTGAATCTCATTCTTTCCTTTGGCTAACCATCTGACAGAGCAAGTGGCTCCAAGGAGAAGTGGGCAAATAGGAGCGGTTAGGATCTTGTAGAGACGTTTTACGTTTTGGACTATTGGTTATCTATTTTGGCTAGGGATTATTGTATATATTTTAGGATGTAAATATTGTTTTGGATATGTAATCCCCTATTTTGGGAAAATATACACCCATTATATATATACATGTAATCCGGGATTTACTGGGATTTTTAGTTGTGCACTCTGATATTTATGATTTTGATTTAATTGCACAGGTAATTATATTCAAAATGTGAATATAGGACCAAGTTAAATATATTTTGAATTATTTTTGTGAATACCCTATCTTAAGGATGGGGAATTATAAATATTAAATTGATATTATTGGTCTCTATTTCACTTAAATTTTAAAATCCGAATATAATTATGGTGAGGTGGTTACACTCAGTATGTGTAAGTAGTAGGATTATTGTGTCAGTGCAGACGTGCACAGGACACATATATGGCACCATTTGTTGGGCCACATGAGTGTATGAACTGTAGTATCCCAAATTTAGCAAGGGTTCACATACACCAAAAAGAAAGTGTGATAGCGATAGAGATTGCTTTAGGAATTAAATAAGGGAATTTGTACCAATTAATTGAAGAAAAGTGCCCAGATCCTTTATTTGAAGTTAGAAATTATATAAAATCTAACTTGGATAAAAAAGAAGGGGAAATGGCATCTTGAAAGAGGAATAGGAAGTGAAAGAAAAGAATTGATGGCAACTTAATTAATATTGCCATAATCAAAGGCAAAAGAGACATTTGCCATTTGATCTTGATGCTAGAATTGGAAACCAAAATGAAGGGATAACATTTGGCCTTGAAAAGAAAGAGTAATTATGAGGTTGAAAAGGAAAATTAACTCCCTCTCCTCATGATATTAAAACATCCAAAGATAATATCCCTCCCCTCATGATATTAAAATGTCCAAAGAGAATAAAGTAGGAAGAAAGGAAGTGTTGGTCAAAGTGTCAACCCAATTTCAAGAAGACTTTGGTCAAATGGTCAACACATGTTTCTCCCTGTTTCCCTTAGGCATTTCGGTCAAGAGAAAGAAAGATGGAATAGGAAAGATCATTTTTAATTAACCAAAAACACCTTAGCATAATTAGCCACTTACTTTTTCAAGGAACCACAAGAACTTAGCACTTGGCACATTGTGGACTAAGTATTAGGTTTAAGTGAAGATAAATATTAAACACTCCCTCTCTCCTCTTTTAAGTTGTCTAACACTCAAAAATAAGAGGAAACAATTGATGCAAAAAGAAAGAGGAGAGAAGGTCAGAAAACCTAAGGGTTCTTGAGAATTTCTTGAGAATCTTCATTTCTAACTGTTAGAGCCTTCACAAACGTTACTTTACTCAATAAGAGCTTCGTTTCTGCGGTTTTGGATTCTTGATAAGAGGGTTTGAAGCCATCTACCTATGGGAAGTGCTGTCAAAATGAAAAACCGGTTATAGAATCTAGTAAAGGTATGTATAAGCTCTGATTTGAACTGAATAACTTAAGGTCAGAAGCTGCCAATTTGTGTTTTTTGGGAGGCAGTCTGTTGGTGATGACATTTTGAATAGTCAAATCACGTTTGATGACTATGAAATTTTCTAGATTGGTAGTAGACATCCTAAGTTTTAAAATGATATATAGGATGCATTGATTGGTAGTCTGTGGAGTAAGTTATGAATTTTTAAAATCTAGGCACTGAATCTGGAACAATTTCTATAACTATGAGGATTGTTTGAGGTTGCTAGAATTTTATGACTATATGTGGAACTGGGTGATATTTTTCCATTGAAGAGGACTTGTATAGCTATAATAAGACTTTGAATCACCTCATTTGGAATTTTTTAGATTAAGTTATGATTTTTGGAAGTTAAGCTATGAAATAGGGGAAATCTGGAAATCAAATTTTGGCCACGGCAAGGCATTTTAGCTACGGCCAGGCATTTGAACTATTTCTTGGCTGCGGCCTAAGAATTTCTGATATCTTTTTGGCTTTGGCCAAAGAATTTAATGGCTGCGGCCAAAAACCTAATTCCAGCACTTCATATTTTTCTGAGAGACACCGACTTGTTTAGCCCTTTCCAACTTCTTAGACATTGAATTACACTTCCAACGACTTGCTATCTTGGCTTTGATGATGTGATTGGGTATCTAAGGCCATGAGAGGTCAAGGAAGAGGAAATGGGAGGCTTTTCAAGTAACTATAATGGTTGGGAGAAAAGGGAGCAAGATGAGGACATAAAGGCAAAAAGTAGTGGAACTTTCCTGACTTGCATGTATTT
This sequence comes from Inga laurina, assembly GCA_963855925.1. Taxonomy (NCBI): domain Eukaryota; kingdom Viridiplantae; phylum Streptophyta; class Magnoliopsida; order Fabales; family Fabaceae; genus Inga; species Inga laurina. The sequence goes on from OY979705.1 coordinate 37,815,328, forward strand.
GATATGCATATGCTTATGTTTGATGTGTTTTATTGCTTTGATGAATTGTATGGAATATATATGAATACTTGAAGCTCTATTTGTACTTATGTTGTAGCCATAGGTGTAGTGTGTCAAACATTGAGCATCCAAATGTCATTATGTTAGGATAAATTTATTTAAGCAAGCATGTCATACATTAAACATTATCTTGCATGCTTAGTTAGCATTTTTTGCTACTGAGATTCTCTTAAATCTCACTATCCCTCATCCAACCATATAGGTATGATGACTATAGGAGAAGATTGCATGAAGATATGCAATAGGCAAATATGAAGGAGAATAGAAGATTTAAGTACAATGCACTATTTATGTACTTTGATTAGGTTTGTGTATTTTTTTTTCAATATGAATGTATTAAGAATGAGCAGGAAATGCTCTGATGTTAATAAAAGGAATTAAGAATCGATGAGTAATAATGAAGTTGCGAACCACTAAAAGATACTTCTGCAAAATTTTGAAATATTCAGAAAAACCCACTTAACTATAGGTTTGAATCATGTCTTGAGGTTGGGAATTGAAAGAACTTTATCACTTAGTGGTTTGAATTCGTGTGTAAAGTTCATCATATCGGCTACAGAAATAAGGTGTTACAATGGTCTTTACAGGTACTTGGCAAACAAGTGCCTTCTAAGGTCCTTTTTTTAAAAAAAATTAATAAAGGGAAGCTAAGGTCCTTTTTAAAAAAAATTGATGAAAGGAAGCTATTGAATATTTTCCATAAAAGGTGTTTGGAAGCCAAGCACCTTCTAAGGCCATGTTCTTTAAAGGCACTTGGCAAACAAACGCCTTCCAAGATCCCTATTTTTAAAAAAAATTAATGAAGGGAAGCTATGGTACTTGCTTAGGTAAGCGCCAAAACTTCTCTAAAGCCTTGTATAGCATCTGTTTAAGCAAGTGCCATACAAGCTTACTTTTTTAAAAACATTTGCCCAACCCATTATATATGTTCTTCTTTGCATGCCCTTAGCTCCCCATTTCCCAGAATCTTATCCCAAATCTCCACTTTATTGGATCCCACTCCTTATCCCTTCATCCCTATTCACCACCTTTCCTTATCATTCTTCCCACTCCCCTCTTCCTATATAACACGGTCCACACTCCTTCTCTCTATCTTGAAGTTGTGACGCCATTATCCCCCTACTCCCTCCTCTCTTGGTCTGTACTTCCATTGCAGTATAAAGCTTGGTCTCCCACATGTTTTTTCCTTCTTCTCTCTACCTCCTACAGAAGCTCCCTAGCTTGTAAGTCTTCTTTTTTTACACAAAAGTTTAAGTTCGTACGTTTTCTTCTCTTTTTTTAAGTTAAAAAATTTGTCATGAATTTTATATGTGTGTTTATTTGCTTAAAAATAGTTGTGCATTACAATTGTTGTAATTAAATATATTTCATAGTGATTTTATGAATTAGTTATTTATTTCGAGTTATTTCATTTTGATTGGGTTTGATTCTTGTTTGGTTTTGTTCATTTTATTGTGGATTTTGACATAAATGCAGAGGGTTTCACTAGGAAAAGGAAAAAATTAAGCAAAATTATATTAAAAAAAGACTTCCTATGGTGCTTCTTTCGAGAAGTGCCATAAGAAGTCATATTACTTCCTTTGGTGCTTCCTTAGGGAAGCGCTATAGGCAGTGCCCCTTTAGAAAAAGTGCTACTTATGGTGTTTTTTGTTGTATTGCTAGAACAAGACACAATCATTGGGGCAAGCATGTATCTTCTCATAGGTAAGGATGACAGAGTGCAACATCTTCTTTGCAACATATGTTTTGGGTGAAAGCAAGTTTTTAGTTAGTAGCATTTTATTGAAAGACTCAAGCATATTTAAAGCCTTCAAGATGTACAACATCAATATAACGCTCAATAATGTAAACTCAATGCATCCCTCATACAATGGCTTGACTCTATCACCCTTTAAAGTTTCCATTATTTTAGGACAATTCCAGAGGTTTTCTTCTAATGCCTTGGCATATCATCAAGACAATTGCCATCAAATGTACTTGTGTTGAAATTAGGTGATGCACAGCTTTTCGTATGTTCTACCACTGCACTGATTGTCTCCTGATAGAGCTCAATATTTATATATTTTTATTAATTAATCTTAGGCTTTTGTGGGACTTAATTGAATATTTTGGGCATAATCAAGTGTTAATGTGAGATTTTAGTGAAAGAATAAATTGGGAATTATAGTGGCTAAATTGTTATGCTTTTAATTAATATTTGTTATCCCCATTATTTCTTTAATTGTGAACAAAAGATATTACCTTTGTGAATATAATTTTGTAGGTGATGATGTGGCATAACTTGAGTGGTCAAGATCAAAGATGTTATTTTGGAGTTTAATGAAGGACAAAAGTGGAACATCACAAGTGCATAATTTATTTTCACATTTTTTTTTCTAAAAGGAGGTTAAATGAGTAAGGGCCTTGTTTGGTAATTGCAATTGTATGCTTAATACCAAAACAGGTTTTTATTTCTTATCCAAACATACCTTTAACTCATTTAACCTAGTGAATTGAAGAAAGAAAAGGAGTGGGGACCATTGGTAAATGAGAGTGGCGGCTGTGAAGAGTTTGGAAGCAAAATCGAATTGGTGAAGAGAAGGAAAAAGGGAGTAAACCGAAAAGGGAAATGAAGAAGGGAGCTAGTTGGACCGATTTGAGTAATTAAAGAAAGGAAGATGAGCTGAACCGAATTGGGGATAATTGAAGAAATGAGGAGGAGCTCTGGACCGAAAATAATGATTGAAGAAAAGAAGATTGAAGGGAGCCGAAATTGCTGACCAAAAGAATTTGAAAAGGTCAAGCACGCAAGCAGCAACAAGTCTTCCAATTTTCAGCCAACAATTGGAATGGATTATTGAAGAAAAAGGAGAAGAGTTGACCGATGGGCTAAGAAGTAAGCTGGTGCAATTGAAGAAGACTTAGACCGAATAGGAATTAAGAAAGGGAGCAACTGGACCAAATGATTAAAAGGAGGGCTGACCGAGTTGAATTAAAAGGAAGATGGGAGCTGGATCGTATGGGAGAGCTGAACCAACTGAGAGGAGGAGTGAGCCGATTTTGTTGACCCAATTGGAGCTTGCTGAACCAAATAGCATGAAGGAGCAGATCAAATTGCATAAGAAAGGAGAACAAGCCGACATTGTTGACTGAATGGGAAAAGGGGCTGAACCAAATAAATAGGGAAGGAGCTACGGAAATAAGAGAAGGAGGAGGCAGTGAATAAGAGCGTGAGTGTGGCGGCTGTGAAGGATATTGAAGGAGATTTGGGCGAGAATTGGAGAGTCATTTCAGTGAAGCAAGCTGCTGCATTTCATGGCCAATTATCCCTTCATTCTTCAAGTTTCTTCCTCCTCTTTCATGAGTAGCTAAGCTTTGGTGATTTCCTTGAGTTGGGTAATGGTTTGAGCTTCTAAACTTCAATGGAATTCCTTAAGCTCTCTTTCTATTTCATAATTGTATGGCTTGGTAAAGTATGTGATTATGATTTAGATTATTCTATGCCAAGTGAATAAACTTGGTGGTTGAGCCAGGAGTTGATAATTAAGCTTTGTATGATTCAAATTTGAAGTAGGTTGAGTTGTTTATTCCAACTTGGTTAAGTGGATTGTAAATAACTAAACTCAATGTGTTGAACATTTGTAATGGTAATTACAAGATAGAATTGGAAGTTGATTATTCATCTCCTTGAGTCTAAATTATTTGTTGGTATTTATTTAATTGCTTCGGTAGAATGAATTAAATGATTATTGCAAGTATGGAGCTAGTGGTAACTTAGTTCCATCCACTTGACTCATATTGTGGAATTCATATCATTAGCAAGCAAGGACGACTAGAACCTCAACTCAATAGAATCCCATTTCATCATTATATTAGTTAGTTGAATTTATCTTGTTGTTAGTGTTAATTTCAATTCCTTTTGCTTCTTTGTCTTGAAAACCGAAAAAATACAAAAATATTGCTTTAGCTTAGATTACTTCATTAGTTTTAAAATCAAATTCTCAAAATGATTTCTCACAACTTTAAGGCTTTTTATCACTTTACTACTTAGAAACTTGGAAAATTAATCTCCTCACAAGAACGACCTAGGTTGAGCTACTATGCTACATTTTCTAACCTAGTTTTATTTTGAGAACTTACACGACATGGGTTCATCATCTCCGCATGCCTTATCTAACATGTATAAGTAGGATCAATTTCATGAATAACTAAGTACGACATACAAGTTTCTCAATCACACCACTATACTTTGCCACACTTTACATAGGGGCAAAGAATCAAATCATTGTTTGGGGTATTATGCGCAAATGCAAACTCAAGGAAATTTATTGCCCCATCCCAATAGACTCTTGTTAGCTGATCGGCATACATCCACTACTTATTCAAAGACCCTATCTAGCATAAATCATGTAGAAACAAAAGCCCTAATCAAAACCCAATAATCATCCGCGCCCAGAATAAATTCACAAAAATGTACAATAAAAGAAAAACCACAAACCTTATGTAAACTCGGTCAAAAGTTGAAGAAAGAAAACTCTGAGGTTGAACAAACACCTTTCTCATAGTTGAAATATCAAGTGTAAAATTTTGTAAATGTCAAACTAATTGAATGTTTTACAAACAAACCCCTTTTATAGATTTTAAAGTCTTACATAACGGTTAGTTGGTAAGAACCACTAGTAGTTTTATTTTTATAGCAATTATATTCAAGTAACCATGAGGTATATTATTAACAAATCTACTATGTTTAAGGTCTTACGTAATAGTTAGTTGGTAAGAACTGCTAATTATATTTTTACCTTTACAATTGTTATTTTAATTAATTTACCGAGAGGTATGTTTATCATAGTTCTTTAATAACAACTGTAAGGTATGTTATTATATGTGTGTGTGTGTGTGTGTTTGATCCATCACATTAGTTTATTTTTATATACAAAACTTAAAAATAGAAATAAATAAAACCTTCCTATCATCCTCGAAGGAGTTATCAAAATCATATGAAAAGATAATGAGTACAAGCTATATGAAAGTGGTAGTAATGCCGGTCGTCAGTTGGAGGCGGAGGAAGAGAAGGAGACAGTAGAGCAGGTTGGGAGGAGGAAGGGAAGCAGGTAGGGGTAGAGGAGGAGCAAGCAAAGCAAGCAAAGGAGGAAGAGAATTAGGTAGAGGAGTAGGTTGGGAAGGAGGAATCTCCAACATTTCTTTAGAATCAGCACGAGAAGGAGGAGTTGGAGCTTAGGGAGGATGAATCTCTAACATTTCTTATGTGTGACGCTTCATTGTGAGAATGAAGAGAAAATAGGAAGAGGGTGAAGAAAATGTAAAAAATAGGGAGTTTAAATATATTGGAAGTGAAGCATGCGATGGAAGTTGAAGATGAATCAGTTTGGGCAATTATATATGTTATTTTTTCCACGCCATGAGTTTCATGACGGTTGTTTTATAAACACCATTTTTCACTTATGAATTCATGATGGTTGTTTCTAAAAAACAGTTAACAAATCATTATTTATTATACTTTATAATGGTTGTTTTCTAATAACCGTGAGCATTGTTCTATATTTTTTTACAATAGTACATTAAAAGATAGAATAGTAGCGAGTTTATCAAGCTACTCATCATAGAGGAGTGATCGATATCATTGTTAAGATCAAGGTCAATCTCATACTCTTCAAGTATAAGATTAGCCTTCATGTTCATACTCGAGGGATATAAAGAAAGCCTCCTCACAGCATGGTTAGTATGTTCTGCATGCCGCAATATTGCCTTCAATTGTAGAAGCATAAGGTATAGAGGTGGAAGCGGAGGAGGAAGCAGTGGTGGCTGATGTAGGGGAGGAGAAGCAAGAGGTGGAGAGTGGGGACGAGGAGAAAGAGGAGGTGGAGGATGATGCTGAGAGCTTTTTGGCAATTCTTCCGTATGACGTTTCATCTTTGCAATAGAGAAAGCAAAAAGTGGACGATGATGAAGAAAAACATAGGAAAAGTAAATGAAAATGGGGAGTTTAAATAGATATTTGATGTAGCATCTCAAATTTTATTCACCCAAAATTCTTTATATTAAAGGGAATAAATGGTGAATTAAAGAGCACAGGAAATGACAAAACATTGCAATTGGAGGTCACACATAACATGATTATGTTTGGAACACAAATTATAAAATTTAGATTTGCTACTAATGTGTTCCTTTGTGGCAGTTTGGTTATGTGATGGTTTTGGATAATCTAATGATGTCCAATGAATGTGAAATTTTCCAGAATAAAGGTAGAATATGAAGCTTTAGTTTGGTAGGTCATATAAATCATTTGGACCTATACACTGAGAGTTATGTATTTTTGAAGTTACCAAGTAAAATTGGCAAGTTCCTATGGCAATGTCCAATAAATGGCAATTCTGAAATACTGTGAGTCCAGTTGGCTAAAGGAAATACTTTTCCTTAAAAATAGATTTAATAAGGGTCACATAGCCTTTGGAACCACTGCAATCGGATATTTATAAATAATGTTGTGAATTTTCAAAGTTTGATGAAAATTCTATTAGCTTTTTATCAAGGTGTGAAATTAAAAAGGTACTGGCAAAAACGTATGGGCAAAATAGTTATTTGGATAAATAAAATTAAAAACCAATATTTCCCCTTGTTTTATGATGTGGGACATCCAACAATAAGAGGCAAGAGGAAATTAAATACTTGGTCTCAATTAAGCAAAAGATGAATCAATTTGAGCTAAGTAAAATAAGTTGAAAAGTCAAAAGTAAGCATATGTCTTAATTAGCCATAATGTAATAATATGTAAGGAGGTGGAATTGGGATATGTTTGAGATCATTATCCCTTCCCAAAGACCCTTCATTTCATCCAAAATAGGGAAAAATAAGGGAATAATTGCTCTTAATAAATATGACAAAAGCTAGAGCAATTTTGACAAAGTAAATGAAGTTTGAAAAGTCAAAAAGCAAATTGTGATAAATGGCCATTACACATTAATTACAAGGAGATGGATGAAGCTAATTCAAGAGCTTATTTGGTTCCTTCAAAGAGCCAAGTTATGTCATTGTGGAGAGAGAAAAGGGAAGGTCTTTATGATCAAGACAAAGGGCATAAAAGAGATAAAGCATAAAGCAATTTACATTTGCAAAATCATAATTAAATATTATATTTCTAAGGAGGTGGAGTTGTGATATTTTAATGGATCATTTATCCATTTCCTTAGGCCATATTGACGTCCAAACAAGAAATAGAGAGAGAGAGAGAGAGAGAGAGAGAGAGCGCTTTGAAGAAACAAGAACAAGAGAGAACTCAAGCGAAACAAGAAACAAGAATCAAGGTGAGAAGGTTGAAATTCAAGTGTTTATAACTTCTAAATCATGCACAACTCTCTCTAATCTCTATACCATCTTGAAATACACATGCAACAAGGCAAAAACAAGAGCAACATGGAGGAGAGAGAGGATAGTTTAGAGAGAGAAAGTCAAGAGAACCAAGGTGAGCTTAAGAACTTGTCATTTATTGATGATTTATGTTTTTATTGTGGTTATTTGGTTAAGTTGTAGCTTGTTTGGATGGTTTTGTAAATTGGGATGATGAAACCCTAAAGGAAGGTGCTGCCCAAATTTCCATTAATCATGTTCAATAGGTGTTTAAGAGGTTAAACAAGTAATTAAGGTGAAAAGAATGTGATTAATGGAATAGAATAAAGAAACTCCAATTTTTCCAATTTATTGTGATTTTCATCCAGCAGCTATTTTCACTGTGTTTAGACTAGATTTTTTGTGTTTCTGATGATTCCACTGGGTTTATAATGGAAAATTGTGTAGGGAACATGTATATTATGAAGTATGAAGGCTTTAGGGTGTAAAATGACAATTTTACCCCTAAAACCCTAACAAAGGGGCTGCTAAGGGTAATTCTGTAATTTGAGCATGATTTTGACAAATCTGAGGTTAAAAATGGATTCTACACAAAAGAAATTGTTTAAGAATAGTTTGAGTCATAACTTTTGGTAAGGTACAGTTAGATCGGGTACAAAGGGGCATTTGTAGGCTTTTATTATATTTTAAATTTGTAAGCATTATGTACAATCCCTGTGGGGAATTCCTATAATATAATCATGTATATATTATCAGTATATTTATGTTATTTCTGTGTGCCCACTGAATTGTGTATTGCTACTCTGGTTAATATCAGAATAATTAAGGTTGTTGACATTTGGAACAAATAGAGAGTTAGAAAAGAAGCATCATTATACACGTTGGAAGTTGAACATGATGTAATGAAAGGGTACCTGGTTCTTCTGATGATCAGTTGGTAATTAGGAGGCACCAGAGTCGATCAGCAAGGGAAGAGAAAATGTTTCATCAGCCTTAATCTACATTTATTAAGTTAGAACCATTAAGTATGTTGGTTTTTTGAAACCACGGTAAAGGAATAATTTATGATAATTAATTAATAACCATGAAATATGAAGTTTTTATTTTTAACTTATTTTTTTAAAATATTTTAAAGGTATACTAGTGGTGTTCAGTCATCATCACCACTACTATTATCCTCTTCATTCTCATCATCAGATGAAGGAGATGAGGGGTCTGCTGCAAGTCATATTCAACCTCATTCTGATAAAGTATGAGGTTCAACTTCCTATTTAGCCTGTTGGCGTATGTCGTGAGACAACTTGCGTAGCGGTCATGGCCTACCAATAGTTACATCAGAGCCTCCATTTTTGGAGTAGGCAGAGGAGGAAGAGGTGGTGGTGGAGGAGGAGGAGGTGGGAGAGGAGAGCTCTTAGGGATCTTCACATGATGGAGAAAAGGATGAGGCCGATAAAGAAAAATAGTAAAAATCATAAGGAATAGGCGAGTTTAAATAGAGGTCTAATGGATGTTATGAAAGGTTATGACTTGTGAAGGTTTGACAATGTTACGAAGAGTTATGACCAATGAATTGGTACTTAGGGAAGCCAGATGATCTGTAAGTGTTACATGATAGTTGTTTCTGAACATTGTTATGTTTTGTCTTTACTGATATCAAAGGTTAGAAGTTAAATCATTTGTAAGTGTTATATGGTGGTTATTTTGAAAGAATCATCACTTTTGTCACTAATAAATGATGGTTATTAACTACAATAGTTAGTTTTGTAATTTTGTGAATTCTGCCTTGTAATATGTAATATCCCAAAAAGTAATTAAGGGCTAATGACTTCTAAAGTGGATGTAATTATTGTTGAATAAACACTTTTGGAGAATGTGTGATGGGAATTTGGATATTTTAATGATTCCAATGGCTTCCTTGTGAAAATTCGTGTGGGGAGAGTGTTTATTGTGAAATTGGAACCATTGGGAACAATTGTGCAAAAGTTGAAAACTCTGTCCATTGAAACTCTGTGCAGGACATTCGGTTTGTATGGACATTTTGAATGGGCAAATGGTGTCTAAAAATTCTGAAACTTTCCAGTCTTAAAGTTCACATGTCAGGCTTCAAAATGGACACATAATCTGTGTTATTTCAATTTGTGAGCTAAGAGTTATGAATTCTTGAAGTTTGCCCAGCGAAATTAATTATTTTCTGGAACAGCAGGCAAAGATTAAAATTCTGGGAGTTTTGTGATTCCATCTAGCAAAATTCTATATTTTCCCATAAAATTAGACTCAATAATGGTTATATAGGCTTTGGAATCACTCCAATTCGATTTTTCTAGAATTAGTTATGATTTATCAAAGTTCGGTCAGAAAATCTTACCGAAAATGGAAAATTTGTGATGGTAACTTTGTAATTATGGGATAATTTGTGATCAGCCCATTTTGGCACAAAATTGGGCCCCTGGACGTGAATATGACTGAACAAGAAGGGGAAAGAGTGGTTGGAATTTAATTGGGCTTGTGAACCATTTATATGTACAAAAAGGATTTGTGTACATAAAGTGGATTTTTAGAAATTTCTAAATATGACATAAGCGAGTAATACCATGACATAAATTTCGGCCAGATCTAGAAATGGGTCTTAGATTTGGACTTTCAATGATTTGATGGTTCCATTGTGTTCAGGAGCGAAAATTAGGTGGGGTTACAGTTGGCTACTTTTTCGGGAAAGGCCGAAAAAGCATAATTACGAAAACTCCCCTAATGCCCCTGAAGTAGGGCTGCCAAGGGTAAATTTGTAATTTTACATTGAATTTGATAATTCTGAGTCCGGAAATGGATTCCTTGGGAGGAAATATATTAGGATAGTCCATATTAGAATTTCGGAAAAAGTGCAACTGGACTGGGTACGGCAGGCCCGAGCCGGGTCCCTTGGGGCATTTTTGTAAATTTTCATTATAGACTCATATAATCCCAAGAAATACTATGTAAGTGTCTAAATGGTGCATTTGGAATTGTAGGATTTGATATTTGCCCTGTTCGTGATCCGCTTGCGCTAGAGCACAATCGGAAAGAACAAGGTAGTGACTCTTTCTCTTAACTGTGTGTGAGACATTGTATGTATGTTTGTCATGCATTGTGAATACATTGTGATGCTTTGAGTTCACAGCGCAAGCTGACGCATAGTGATACTTTGTGAATACATTGTGATGCTTTGAGTTCACAGCGCAAGCTGATGCATAGTGATACTTTGTGATACATAGAGATCGTAGCGAAAGCTGACGCATAGAGATTACAGCTATGAGTGCTGTCATTTGTGGCGAAAGCCATGATACATTGTGATGCCGCTTAACATGATCATATATGCTATGTGTTTATACATTGTATGAGTGATTTGTTACTACAGAGATTCTTTTGAATCTTATTCTTTCCATTGACTAACATTTCAGACAGGGCAAGTGGCTCCAAGGAGAAACGAACCACCAGGAGCAGCTAGGATCTTGTAGAGATATGTTGTTAGGTTGTTGGTTATCTGTTTTGGACTTGGGATTACTATTTATTTTTGAAATGTAGATATTAGTTGATATTGGTCATGTAATCCCCTAGTTGGAACTTACAACCCTTAGTTTATAAATGTATGAAACCCGGGAGTTGCCAGGAATTTGGCTATGCACTCTGATATGTATGAATGTAATTGAACTGCATAGAGTAATTAGATTCGGAAGATGAATCTGAGACCATGTTGAACAAATTTTAGAAAAGAGATTTGAGAAAAACGTATCTGTTGGTCTCTAATTCCTTTTAATTACACATTTTTGAATCTTAATTACGGTTATCAAGGTAGGGGATTACATAATACATGTGGCGAGCATAATTAACCGTTACATTTAAGCACTATATATCCTTGTGTGACCTTTGCCTAAACATACATGATGTTTATTAGTTGTAACTGTTATGTATTAAGCGTTATAAATGCCCAAATCTGTAGTAGTGTAAACATCCTTAAGCTTATATATCCAATACAGAGTTACTCAAAGGTAAAGGAGGAGAAATGATGTGGTGTATTATGAGTCTCCTTTTTCCAACAAAAGCCCTATAACCAAACTTGCAAATTAGAATATGGCATATAGATTATCTTCTATCTTTTTTCTGTGCAAGTTTATAGTTCAGTTATCAGTGCATCCAGGTTGATGAATGAGTTAACATTTTTCTTCCATTATGCGATTTGGTTTTTTGGAAGGAAAAAACCATGCATTTGTATTTAACCTTACCAATAATCTCTTTGACAACTAATTCTTGTTACAAAGGATACTCTGATGAATAACCATATTCCTTTTTATGCCACAATGTATTGATGAGATGATTATACCATATAATAAGAACATATTATCATCTTCTTCGAGTTGTTGTAGATTTCTTTTCAACCAAGTTTGGAATGAAACCAAATCAGATGCATCAAATCTAATAGAGAGACAACTAAACTAAATTAATCAATCAAATAGATAGGAATGAGATTAAGAGATGGTCAAATGTTTCATGTTGATCACAACAAACAAGAGAATAACTAGATGTATTGAGATGATGTGCCTTTAAGAATTCAGAAGAAGGCAATGCCTAATGAACAAGATTCCAAATGAATAGAAATGATTTATAGTGAAGTGAGATTGACCATAAAAATTCCAAAAAGGATAAATAGATAAAGATGATGAATGAGAGTCTAACATATTTTAATGAAACCATCCTTGGAAGTGTAGATGCCCGAAGAATTTCCTTTCTGGACTAAAGAGTCATTACCAGATAATAAAGATATTGAAGTTGAATTAATTTTATCAGTAGCATGAGGGGAATATAAACTTTGGATTAATGAAACATTCCATTTAGCAAGAAATAAATTAGAATGAGAATGCAATAAGAGATCAGCCATATTTTGAAGGTTTGAAGCTATATCTCAATGCATGGGTTACCACAAATGGTGGCTGAGGGGAATAAGTGAACTTGAAGAAACTTTCCATCCTAAATTACTGATCATATGATTAACATAGTCCATTATACCTTTCCAAATGCATGAAAAATTATATGGGCATTTGACCACCTGGGCTTTAGAACAATCAATGTATTTAATTTTGAGAGCAAAAGTGTTAGAACAAACTAACACCCAAGAAGGGGTTGAATTGGGTATAAGATAAAAACTTAAGAACTTTGAAAATCTTTCTACATCTTAGTGAAAGTAATAAGTATGAAAGTAATGAATCATAAATCAATAGTTAGATTAAATAATATATGCTAGAAATATAAGAGCTTAGGGAGAAGAATATGCAAACTGTGATTTATCCTGGTTCAGTCTAACCCAAGATGACTTATGTCCAGTCCTCAGGCTCCTCTTGAGATTTTCAAATCCACCATCTTCTTGTTTAATTTGGGCACAAGAAAAGTCCCTACAACCCATAAGTTTATCCGAGCACTTGTGAAGCCTTTTACAAATCTCTCACGAAGTTACTCCCCCTTACTCACCATAAGGATACAACTTTGATGATGAAAGATTAGAATCAATCTTCTCTCTCAAGTGAATAAGATGAACACTGAAGTGCAATACAAATAATCTCTCTCTCAAATATACATGATATAGAAAATAGATAAGAACAGAGAGTAGTTGGAATAGAGTGGATGATTCATGATATAAGTATGTTTTTGTTGTTGTTGTCTACTTGAATCTTCTATATTTATAATTGAGTAGGATATGACTGTTGTGAGTATTTCAACTTAACCATTGAGTTCTATTGCTTCGTTTGACCGTTCTTCATATTTGAAAAACTAACCGTTACGTTAAGTGGACGCTTCACTTTTATAAAGTCAACTTTTGTCTCTTTATTGTATTCTTGGAGAAATGCATTAAACACTAATACAATAAAGTGTTAGAGTGATTGGAAGCAAAAAGAGTAAGTTTCATAATCATTCCCATAATTTTTATAAACTTCAGAACGCTGTCTGTCGCATCACTCGAGTGATCCCCTTCAAAATGTGGCAAAGAGCATTGGAGTCATTTTCCAACTTTATCACTCAAGTAGTCACTTGACTGATCCTTGGACAGCACTCAAGTGATCTTTTGATTTTGATTTGAAGCAAGGCAAATTACATATCATCAGAAATTCCTTATCATCTACAATCCAATGCATCAAGAATCAGCTCCAAACTCATTATATTCAGAAAGTTATGATCAAAGGAGTATCTACTGTTCCTGACAGTCTTCAAAGTTTCCAATGTCAACTTCTATAAGGCATACCTTTAGCATATAACTTCAAATATGACAAACTACCTATCCATGGAAAGCTCTTTAAGTCTAGTTTCATATGGCACCATCTTTGTTGCAATCCGATATGTAGTTTGGGAGTTAAGTCCAAAATATCAAAGCTGTCCTGGAATATAATGGTGATTTATGTGTCAAATTCAACAAATCTTATATCTCTCATCTGAACTCCTTTTAATGTGATTTATGTTCAATTCGACATGTGGTTTGAGAGATATGGCAAAATTGTCAGACCTCTGTTATGCTGCATGAAAATAGAGCACACTAGAATGCTCATCACTCCAGTGGTCACTAGAGTGATTCTGGGTCATCACTCGAGTAATCACCTCGAAAATGAAGCAGTGGCATATCACTCGAGTGATCACCTCTAAAGGTAGCATGACTTCCATATAAGTAATTTTAGCTTTATATTGACCCATTCCAACTTCCATTTGACCATAAAATCCTCTGGTATCACTTCTAATAGTTTGGATCTTGATATTCCCATCAGTTCTTACAAGTTCTTCTTTCTTCACTATCTTCAATCTTCTTTCTTTGCTTAACTAATGTACAAGATATCTTCTTGTTTTTGCTCTTGATGATCATTCTTCATAATCCAACTGGATATCTTCTTTCTTTGCCTGACTAATCTTTCTTTGCTTCAATCTTCAATCTTCCTCTTTCTTTGTTTGACTAGTCTACAAGATATTTCATATTAAATATAGTAGCTAGTCAATGTAGAAGATAAGTATACTATGCAAACTTTTTGCCCTTAATATTTGACATCTATATTTGACATCATCAAAACTAATCATATCTAATAAAAAGCAACAAGTGATAGAGCCTCAAATGTTAAAATCATCCAAACCTATTTGGCAAGAATAGATTGATTTACAAACTGGGATGGTCTTATTCCTTATTCTCCTCAGCCCACTAGCAATAATAGATGGTCTTTTAGGAGGATATGAATTTTATTTTTATCCTTATACAATTGCCAAAAGAAATCTATGCAATGGCCATCAATCTTATCACAAACAAACTTTGGAAGCTTTACACAAGGAAGGATGTGAGTGTTAACTAAGCCCAAGAGTGATTTGATTAAACATAATCTCACAACTTGAGATAGTAGACTAGATTTTCGAACATGTGTTCTTGCTGCAATAGATTTTATAACTTGATTATAGCTGATAGATTTATTCCTTCCTGGGTCGACCCAAGTTCCTAAGTATTTTCCTAATCTAGCAAAAAATTATTATCTAATATCTTGGAAAGTCGAACCTTGTTAAGGTGGAGAACATTATATCTAAAACTAATGGAAGACTTGGAACAATTTATTTCCTGCCCAAACCAGAATTTATATTTGACTAATACTTGCTGAACCATCACCAAATTATCATTAGAGCATTCAAAGAAGAGTAAAGAATTATCACCATATAGAAGATGGGCAAAGAACTAATCTATTTTTGGGTGCAAAAGTAGACATAAATAATTTATTTGGGAGAAGATATAACACCGCCATTAAAGAGACTTAACTTCTTTTACTTTTTGCATATGGGTCCCACTAGTTTCTCTCTCTATTATTTTAATATTGTTTTAAAGGAAAATATCACTTAGACCCCAGGGAAAAAATTTTATTTAAGTTAACCCCCAATTTCATTGCATCCCCTTAGGTCAAAGTTAAATTAATTTTTTCAATGAAAAGACAATAATACCCTTACTTTATTTTTTTATAAGAAGATTTACAAGACAAATATGGGTATTTTTAAGACAAATAAATGTATTATAAGAAAAATAAAGGGATTCAACGAAAACCAAGGAGTCAACAAGAACATCTTGGCCATTCACAAGAGAAATAAGTGAATTCACAAGATAAATAAGGGTATTCACAAGACAAATAAATGCATTTACAAGACAAATAAAGGAATTTAAAATAATCCAGGAAATTAAAATTTTTTACAAGTCAAATATAGACTTTACAAGAAAAAGATGTGAATGACCAAAATTTTTTAACTCCCTGGTCATTCACATGTTTGTCTTGTAAATATCTTTGTTTATCTTGAAAATGTCTACATTTGTCTTATAAATGTTCTTATGAAAAAAATAAAATAAGGGTATTATTGTCTTTTTACTGAAATAACTTAATTTCATTTTTACCTAAGCGGGTGCTGTGAAATTTCAGAATCTTTTGGGGTTAACTAAAATAAAATTATTTCAATGGGGTCTAAGTGATATTTTCCTATAAAAAGTATTAAAATAATAGAGAGAGAATACTGGTGGGACCTACAATGCAAAAAGTAATAGAAGTTAAGTCCCTTTAATAGCGTTGTTATATCTACTTTCAAATAAATTGTTTGTCTACTGTTGCATTCTAAAATAGATGGTTCTTATGGGTGCTCATAACAAAAATGTTCTTACTAAATTTGCACCTTCACTCAACTAAATAATTTACTTCCTTTTTTGTAGTCACATATAAAATAATTTTAATAGATAAAAAGAGAAAAACATTTCATAGTTATTATATATAACAAAATTTATGTATCACAGTAAATTTTCTTTGTTACAATATTGTAACAAATGATTTCACTTCATCATTATTAAGGACTGAAAAATCAAGCTCAACAAGAGAAGTCAAAATTTAATCAATTGGCACCAAGCCAGAATCCTAATAAATAGAACTTAGGTATTGTAGTAATAAGAGACAATTCTTGCTAATTGTCTATCCAACTGTCATCATTCTATTTTAGAGAAGATATTATTTTATAAGTCTTCCTTCTACCAACCACTTCATGGAAGAATTGTGTTCCTTTCACCTTCAGCATGGCATTTCAATTTGGCTCTTTGTGCGCAAAAACCGGCTTAGTAGTCATATAAGAACTCAAGCTCATACTTCACAGAATTAATTTTATTTTCTAATCTTGAATTATCATTAGCAGCGAGTGAAACCTTATAGGTTAATTCCAGCAAGACGCTCTCTGCTTCGTTAATTCTATGATGGAAATTCCCAATGTGATACTCTCTTCAAAGAGAGAGAAGATAGAGTCCTTTCTAATTTTCACTGCACATGGTAGCTAGGGGAACCATTAACAAATTGATTCTAGCATTGATTGATTATCTCAAAACAAGTTTACAAGTTTTGGAGTTAATTTAATTATATATCTTTAGGAAAATATAGAAAAATATGGATTTAATTAGTATATAAAAGTTTATAATTTAATTGAAAATTTTAAAAATATATTTGAAAATATTAAAATAAAAAAAGGGAAAAGGTACCTATAACCCACCACCTGTAGCAGGCTTTAATTTGTTGTCATATTTTTGTGATTGCTCCTAATTGATTATTTTTTGGAATGAATTTTGGGTTGATTTTCATTGTAGACAATTTCGGAACTAAAAGCTAAAGCAATTGTAGAAATGACAGTTAAGGAACTTTATTTCTTAAATGACAAAAAGGACCCGAATTTCAAAAATGCCAGATTAGTACGCTTCAGAATCTGCAGCGTTTTTGGGTACTTTGAATCTTATTTTATGTCATCTATTTTCTCATTATGGAGGAGATAAACATAATGTATTCACCACCATCTTCTTTGACTCTACTCTCCATCCCACTTGAGTCTCCACTACTGGAAAAATCACTTTTAAGACCGGTTAAAAAAGACATTTTAGATCGGTTCTCAATCCGGTCTTGATACAGCCGGTCTAAAAAGTCTTCTACTTTTTAGGTCGGTTATGAAACCAGTCTTAAAAAAACTTTTTAAGACCGGTTATTATGAAACCGGTCAAAAAATAAGTATTTTTAGACCAGTTATAATAGGAACCGGTCTAAATTAATAAAATTTTAGACCGGTTCTTATGAAGAACCGGTCTGAAAATTTTACTTTTGAGATCGGTTTATAAAGAACCGGTTTAAAATGTGATACTTTTTAGACAGGTTTTATAAAGAACCGGTCTAAAAAGTATCACATTTTAGACCGGTTATTTATAAACCGATCTAAAAAGTCAAATTTTCAGACTAGTTTTATCCAAAATCGGTCTTAAATTTACTTTTCAGACCGGTTTTGGATAGAACCGGTCTTACAAGTTGAATTTTTTTGAAAAAAAAATTTCGTTTAAAAGTTATTATACCCAGCAATTCATTTCCCCTGTTAAAACATTTCACTCAGCAAGCAGCAGCCAGTTCAACGACATTGAAATAAATAAATCTTCTCTTACAGATTATATAACTAACATCTTAATGACATGTGAGAGACTTAAAACTCATTGGAACATATTAAAACTCAACTCCCTTGTTCTTAAACAGTGTTGGCCGAAACAGAAGCAAAGGAAAACAACCATGAATAATAAACTCACAACTATAGACAGAATCATAATGCAAGGAAATCATACAACCGTGACAATGTTGTTTTGACCAAGTTCCTTATCTTTTCACTTACATAAATACATCAAAGATTAAATTACATTAATGACTATTCTGTTATTCATTAGGGCCAAAATACTTTATACATACACACTCTTCTCAGGCTGATGATCACTAGCTGGCCTTGCTTTGGAGAATCTACACTAAGATGTACACCTCATCATATCCTTCATTTTCCTGTGACGACAACAAAAAAAAGTAGTTATATATATACACCAATAACAATATACATAATTCAAATATAATTCATGATAATTATTTTAGCTAACTAACCTTCATCGTAGTTTTATAAAGGGATATCCTCCCATATCCCTTCATGATGATCGTTTCTTGTGCCGTGCTCATTGTCTGCTTCATCTTCTTCATTCAATTCTGGTAAACCTCTAGAAAAAGGAGTCTCAAGCAGATCATTCATTGAATGACTTTCCTGATTAATATCAATGACCATTTTTCCTTGGAGAGCTACAGACCACATTTTGTTTGCCTGATCAGTAACATAGAACACTTGTTTCGCTTGATATGCCATAATAAAAGGTTCATCTCTAAAACTTCTACTATTCAAATCAACTAATGTAAATCCCAACTGATCAATCATCATACCATTGTTGACATCAACCCAGTTGCATTTGAAAATGGGAAGTTTAACTTTAACATAATCAACCACCCAAATCTCTTCAATCACCCCATAATAAGGTATTGCTGCCAATCTAGGATTCTTATCTTTTAAACTAGAGAAGTGCATAGATTCAGCCACTAACATAACCCCGCTGTTCTGGACGGTGCTGCTATCATTAAGGGACTTTGTGTAAAATGTATAACCATTGATCACAAATGAAGTCCAACTTATGACATTAGCCTCAGGACCACGTGCTAACCATTTAATTGCATCAGAAACACATTCTTCGCCGTCAACCTTTTGTTTGAACCAATGTGCAAAAGTTTTGTTATGCTCCCTAATTAACCTTTGTTCAGTCATTCGACTATTTTCTCTCCGTACAATTTCTTTATGAGTATTAATGTAATCTTGAACTTCATCAACATTATTCAAGATGTACAAGTGGACTTGTTGCAATTCATCAGGATCCATGCTCTTTACTGAAGCCCTGCATCTACCGCCTTCTTTGTCATGACGTTCAGGAAGTCCAATGTGTCCTACATTTGACAAGTAATCTTGACAAAACTCCATGGCTTCTTCAAAAACATATTTCTGAACAATAGATGCTTCAGGCCGGTTAGGGTTCTTCACATACCCTTTTAGGATTTTCATAGTTCTTTCAATTGGGTACATCCATTGTAAATAGATAGGGCCACACAACTTGATCTCCCTGACTAGATGAACAATTAGATATACCATGATGTCAAAAAAAGAAGGAAGAAAAAGCTTCTCAAGCTGGCACAAGATCAGATATCCTTCATTTTCTAGTTCATCCAATTTTTCTGTCTTAATGACTTTACTACAAATAACATTGAAGAAGAAACAAAGTCTAATCAAAATATGTTGAAGATCATATTCGGCAATGCCTCGAATAGCTACTGGGAGCAGTTGTTGCATTAATACATGACAATCATGAGACTTTAGACCCACTAACTTCAAGTCTTTCATCGACACAAGCTTCCTAACATTTGAAGAATACCCTGAAGGAACTTTGATGCCATGTAAACACTGGCAAAAGCTTCTTTTCTCATCCTTAGACAAAGTATGAGCAGCTGGAGGAAAAAAAGTTCTCTTACCATATGGCTTTGGATGCAAGTCTTCTCGTATCCCCATTTCTTGCAAATCTAATCTTGCCTTCACACCATCCTTAGAACTACCTTGTATGTTAAGCAGTGTGCCAACAATACTATCACAAACATTTTTCTCCACATGCATGAAATCAATACAGTGTCTTACATCAAGCTTCAGCCAATATGGGAGATTGAAGAAGACAGACCTCTTTTTCCATTTACTTTTCTCATTACTTTTCTTTGTAGTCTTACCAAAGATAACATTCATATTTTTCACCTTTTCATAAACTTGCTCCCCAGTCAATGCCTTCAGAGCATCTTCAAACTCTTGTCCACCAAAAATAGCTTTCTTTAATATGCGATACGGGTGGCCTCGTCTAAGAAATCTCCTATGGCTAAGATAAACTGTCTTTCTTCCATGTTGAAGTTGATGGTAGCATGTTCCTTCTTCACAAATCGGACATGCTTTATGGCCTTTAACACTATAGCCTGACAAGTTTCCATATGCAGGGAATTCATTTATAGTACAAAAGATCATGGGTCGTATTTTAAAAACCTCCTTCTTGTTTGCGTCAAAAACATCAACACCTTTGTCCCACAACTCTTTCAAGTCTTCGATTAAGGGCTTAAGGTAAACTTCTATATCATTTCTGGGTTGTTTTGGTCCTGAAATCAACATAGATAACATGATGTACTTTCATTTCATGCATAACAGAGGAGATAAGTTGTAAATTACCAATAGAACAGGCTATGAACTATGTATACTGCTCAGGCTACCAAAAGGATTCATGCCATCCCTGCTAAGCCCAAGCCTAAGGTTCCTAGGCTCTTCATCGAAGGTAGAAAATAATTGATCGATTTTCTTCCATTGAGAAGAATCAGCTGGATGTCGAAGCTTTCCATCAGATATCCTCTTATACACATGCTATCTCAAATTTCTTGCATCATTTTCATTAGCAAACAAGCGCTTGAACCTTGGTATGGTTAGAAGGTACCACATTACTTTTCCAGGAGCATTATTTGATTTGTACCTCGGGGTTTCAAATATTGGACATGTTGTTCCTCTTCATGCTCTTTTCTATACAATATACAATCATTAGGGCATGCATGGATCTTTTTATATTTCATCCCTAGTGGACACAATATTTTCTTAGCATCATAGTATCGAGAAGGCGACACATTATCATCTGGAAGCATGTCCTCAAAAGCCTCAAGCGTTTTGAAAAACTCTTGTCGCTCTATCCATGTCGTGCTTTCAAGCTTACCAATTTCAATACTGCTTTCAACCATTGGTACTTTTTACACCCCGAGTACAACGGCGTCTCAGCATCACTACACATATTACCATATGCATGTAATTGCTCAAAACTCTCTTCTCCTACATCACGAATAATATCCTCTATTCGATCATCCGTATCCATGTCATTATCATCAAAGTTCACTCCCCCCTGTTGAGATGAACTTGGCATTTCTAATTATTCTCCATGCCATACCCACACTGTATAACTCTTGCAGAATCCTTCACAAATTAAATGTGTATATATATCTACAGTACTTAGTCACTTCTCATTCAAACATACTACACAAGGGCAATAAAACTTTCCACTACCATCATCGGCATGTCTACTAGTGAAGTCTAAAAATCCCCTCACCCCATTATCATATTCAACACTCGTCCGTTTAGCGTTTATCCAACTATGATCCATATATATCTAAACACTTCTAGCACCCTATATCCAACAACAAAAGGATAGACAAAAAAACAACAACAATAGAGTTTTAGATATTTCAACGAAATTAACAAGCACCATTTGAAACTAGTATTGTTTTAACAAACCAATAACACTGACAATAATCAAACAACTGCACTAAACTAAAATAGAACATAAAGTGGTATTAATTCAAGCCAAATATCACAGGGATATAATTAAAAGTCAGAGCACATTAATTATAAAACAAGGAGAAGTGCTTAAATTAAAGCAACGACAAGAACTTTAATTTTTTCCAGATTACGTTTAAGTGCTCAAATTAAAGCAACAACAAGAACTTTTCATTGAGCATTATTAATTATAAAACAACGTACAACTAAATAACAGATCGATCGAACATTAACCTGAATGAAGACCAAGGAGTGAGCTTCAACCCAAAGTCACAGTGGCGTCGACTGAGGTTAAAATGAAGTCCTCAAATTCACTGCACTGATAAAGGGAAGTCAAATCAGAGGAGAATTGTCACTGCGCTGCGGAGATTAGAGGTCGCGGCGGAGAAGACTGACGATAATCAAAGAACAGCGATGACGAATACAGCAACGGAAGCGGTAATGACGGAGGAGACTTGAGCAAATGAGGTACGGGACGCCATGGATGAGTTCAGAACAAGCACGGACAGAGGTCACAGAGAAATGGCAAAGAGAGAAGAAAGGGTTCATAGAGCCGCAATCTGGGCGCGAGAGGAAAAATAAGTGTGAAAAATCTTACCTTTAAGACCAATTTTTATTAAAAACCGGTCTTAAAAGAGGGAAAATTCACATTTAAGACCGGTTTGTACAAAAACCGGTCTTAAATGTAACACATTTAAGACCGGTTTTTCCCACAACCGGCCTTAAAAAGTTATCGCATTTTGAATTTAAAATTTTTAACATTTAAAACCGGTTTACATATAAACCGATCTTATAAACCGGTCTTAAATGTTAAAAAATTTTAAATGCGTAAAATTTTGAGACTTTAAGACCGGTTTTTTTATAACTGGTCTAAATAAATTTTTTAAGACCGGTTTTTTTAAGAATCAGTCTAAAAAGTTCAATATAATTACAAAACTGCCACCACGCAAATTTTTAAGACCTTATCCTCCAAAACCGGTCTAAATGTGGCGGTCTAAAAAGGGTTTTTTTTCTAGTAGTGCTCCACATTTATCAACCATTGACGCCTTCGTCTGTCCACTCCATCTTCACCGGCAACCTACATTCCAGACTCCTCCATCGTGATCCTCATCATCTCTCATCTCCAAACCATACTTCATCATCCATCTCTATCATCTTCTCTATTTTCATCATCATTCTTCATCATCCTTCCATCAAACCTTATTCTTCCATTGTGCTTTCCATGGCTACTGTTGCAAATTCAAAGGTGGCTTCTATTTTGATGTCTAGGCAAGGCTAAACTTCCAATCCTCTGAAGCAGTGAGTGATGACCGGAGCTCAGAGTTTAAAAAGGAGTTCATCTCTTTAAATCTTCTATGTCCTCATTATAGATATGATTCCAAGGTCTTAGGATGATTTTTTGTGGTGTTGGATTGAATTGTATTAATGTATTTTGGAGATTAATTGTAGCTCTTGAACATGTTCTGTGCATTTGGACACTGAGATGTATTAGCTTTGATTTCTATACATTTTTGGGTTAATGATGTATTGAGATTATTATGAATATTTAGTGATAATTCAAGGTGTGTTGAATGCATTTCATAGGTTATTTGTTTATTAGTTGTGCTTCATTGATTTAATTTTGAGTAATTAGTGTTCTAGGTGGCCTAATATTAATGATTCTAATTAAACTTTAGTCTGAGAGGTCCTTAGGCATTTTTGAAAGCTAATTATCTCTGTTATCTTTTAAAGCAAGGAGCGCCATAATTCATTTGTCAAAGAGGATATCCATCTCATTGTTAATCATCTTTTTCATTTCATCATTTTACTATTCATATCTCTTCATATCATTTTGTAAACAAAAATACCAAAAAGAAGTAGTGCAGGACCATTCAATTCCAATTGCAAAAGTTGTTTTTTTTTCATAAAAAGAACAAACCATTTTCTTCGTTTCAAAGTCAATTTTTAGTACTTAATTTACTTAGGAATCATTGCATTTGAGCTCCATAAAGTGAACATGACGCAGATTGTACTTCTTTATTGTAGTATTATTAGGTTATTTGAACCCCGAGGTGACTAAAGGGAGTTTTCACGCGCCAATTCGCTGGTAGGTCTGTATTACCATTTCTAATTACCAATAACCTACTTGCCTACTTTTTGAAAAAAAAGCTATAAATTAGTTAAAAGGACTTTATTGGAGAAAGTATAATTTTTTTATATAAAAACTATATTCTTATACGTAAGTAATTTGCATCTGTCAAGACATATTGGTCCACAATGAGTGAGGTCCATTTGTTAAAAAGGATGGTGTTGAATGATTATGGCAAGAAAGGAATGACCAATCTTCATGCCAAGTCATCTTTGAGTCCACGTCCATATACAAATTTGGATAAACATTATCAATATTTATTTATGTAAATTATAACATGTGCATGAATTGTCATCTAAACAAATATTAAATGATATAGTTCATTTTTTGTTCCCAAAAATAAAGAGCCTGCTGTAATTTTGTATGATGTTCAGAAATGCATGCTCAACTTCGTAAATAATTAATGACAATGTGGCTGTAGAGTCGAGTAAGGAATTTGATTTTAACTTCACTTGACTTTGAGGATTCAAACAATTAAGGTCAATAGATCAAATATATGCCAAAATGTTATAAAGAAAGAGGAAGATAATAAAGAATATGAGAGAAGAAGGAGAGAGTAATTCTTATTCACTATTCAAGGTATGTCTAGTACATAATACATGTCTGCTGTTTATAGGCATAAGTTTATAATCTCAATAGAATGTATATCTATCATCAAGAGATTTAATGAGAACAAAGATAACTATAAGATACTAAAGAAAATATTAGATAATAGAGATATATGGATATCCACACAAATATTATATTCAAAATACTCCCCCTTAGATGTCCATTATGTATGAATGTGTCTCATTAAAAACTTTAACTAGGTAAAACTCAGTGGGACAAAAATCTAGCTAAAAAAAAGAGTACATCATTCATTGATACATGTCCAATGCTGCCTCATTAAAAATCTTTATAGGAAAACCCAATAGGGTAATACCTAGATAAGGGAAACAGAGTATAGTTTGTACCAACTCCCCCTCTTGACAATATTAGTAGAGATCTCTGAGACTGTGAAAATCAATGTCATGGACAAGCTTTTCAAATATTACACCTGGAAGAGACTTGGTGAATAAATATGCTATATTTTTACTGGAACATATTTGCTGGATATCTTTTTCACCATCTTTTTGAAGGTCACGAGTGAAGAAGAATTTTGGTGAAATATGGTTCATTCTCTCTCCATTGATGTATCCTTCCTTTAGTTGGGCAATACATATATCATTATCCTCATATATGATGGTGAGGATCATTTAAATCAAAGATAAACCACAAGTGATTCATGTGTGATATATTGTTGATCTTAACCATACACATTCTCAACTCGATTAATGCACCACTAGAATTTCTGTGTGGTTATATCATATGACTGATATAGTTTGCTTCATAGATCACCATGAAATAGTTGTACCACTGTTTTTGAATAAATATCCTATTTGTGATTTATCCTTATATGGATCAGACAAAAACATAACATCTGAATAGCCAACAAGTTCATGCTTGGGTACATTTGAGTAGAATAACCACATATCCATTGTACGTCTAAGATAAGGAAGAATATGCTTAACTCCATTTCAATGTCTTCATGTTTGTGAAGAACCTTATCATGCTAATAAGTTCATAACAAATGATATGTCACGTCGAGTGTAATTTATAAGACACATTAGTGCTCCAATTGCACAAGGTATGGTACTTTACCAAGTAGTTCTTCATCTCCTTCTCCGCTCAATATAAGGTCTAAATGGCTCTTTATCTGTAAAACCCCACTTTTATTCATCAATATTCCTTTTAAATATTTGTAGCATTTAGTGGAATAAAATGATGAATTTTGGTGCACTTGAAAGGACAGAAATACCTTTAATTGCGATCACATGAAAATTGGGCTAAAACAAGACATAAAGATAATTTTTGTCTTCCAAAAAGTCTATTATTGAAGCCCAAATTGGAGAATAGAAGAGCACAATTTTTGGCCCAATAATAATGGTGAAAGTTAGCCAAAAAGGGAGAAAAAAGAAGAACCCACAATTAAATAAAAAAATGTAAGGTTAAAATGGTAATTTGCCAATAAAGCACAAAGTTAATTATTTTCCCAATTTCTTGGGGCCATTTTCGGTCAAATAAGAAAATAAGAGGGAAAATAAATATTGGAGATAAATATCCAAATTTGGAGCAATTATGGCCAAGTAAAGTAAGTTAGAAAATTTAATAAGTAAATATAATGGATTAACTAATTACTTGAGGAAAGAGAATTATGATAATTCAAGAAGCATTAATTATTTCCCCTTTTATCTATGAATTTCGGCCAAATGGGGAAAATAGGAGGAAAAATAAATACTTGGAAGCTAATGATGCCATTTGGAATTATCTCAAGCCAAGTAAAAAGCAAGAAGTCATAAAAGTAAATCACATGTTGAATTAGCAACAAAATATATTAAGTTAAAGAAAGATGAAGATGATATTTTAAGAGCTTCTTATCTCTTTCCTTAGGCCATATTTTGGTCAAGTGAGAAAAAATAGAGAGAGAAAGAGATCTTGAAAAAACAAGAGCCAAGACAGAGCTAGAGAAAAGCAAGAATCAAGGTATGTTGTGTGAAATTCAAGTGTTTAGCTCTCTAGTTCAAGTATAACTCCCTTTAATCTTTACGCCACCATGAATATCAAGTTTAACAAGCAAAAGTCTAAGAGAAGAGAGAGAGAGATTGGATGGTTAGAGAGAGAGAGAGGAAAAATCAAGAGGTAATCTCAAGAACCTTGATTCTCTTGATATATAAGTTGTTGTTTTTTGTTTGATTTGTGGTTGTTTTGATTGCTTTTGCAGTTTTGGGATCATGAAACTCTAGGGGCTTATGCTGCCTAAATTTCCCCAAATCATGATTAATAAGTGTTTAAATGGTTAAATATGTGATTAGCACTACTATAGAATTATGATATAACCACCCCAAAGGACGTCCCAATTTTAAAATTGGGTGGTTAAAGAGGAAGGCGGTGGCATTTTCGTAATTAACTATATATAAGGAAACCTTTAGACGTCCCAAATTTGAATATGGGACACCTAAAGTGCTTCATGGCGTGAATTTAAATTTTCCAAAATTTTTTTAAGCACCAGAAATGGGGTTTAGACGTCCTAAAATCTATTTGGGATGCCTAAAGTGAGACTTTAGGCATCCCAAATACATTTCAGACATCTAAACCTGGGACTTTAGGCGTCCTAAATGCTATTTGGGACTCCTAAACTCATCTTTAGGTGTCCCAAATGGCCATTTGGGACGCCTAAAGGGGTCCCTGGATGCATGTCAGACGCTTGTCTGACATGCGTCTTCTCAAACACACACACCCCCTCCTTTACCTTTTGACCATATCCTTCCTTCATTCAATTATTGTCTTCTTCATAACTCAACTCATCTTCTTCGACGTTCTGGGCATAATTGTAATATCCTGGATTGTAATCAAGGGATAATAACTTCAAATGATGTAATTAATGATAATTAAGCACATTTGAAGTATATATTGTGTAATGTGATATCAAGATCATTAGTAATGATTTAATGAGTAATGTACTAATCAGGGGTAAATCGGTAAATTTACCAACCGTCTGGTTAGCTAATGATGAGGAAAACCTCTTAGTAATCAAGATCAATGGTTGAGATTGAAAGATCAAGGGGTGGAATTGTGTGCATGTGGATTTAGGTGAGATTATGGTGGGAAGAATGGGATGGTGCCAAGTGGCAAAATAATGACCATTAGATGAGTCAAAGTTTTCAAACTTTCCCTCTCTCCCTCTCAAGTCGGTTTGTGCATAGGGAAGAAGGAAATGATGTGATAATCAATATCTCATTTTTCTCTCTCATTTTCCTCCATTTTCGCTGCACAAGCTAAGGAAAGAGAAAGAGAAAAGCTTAAGTCTTGGTAAGTGGAGGTCTTTATATGTCTATGTACCCTTCATTAATGTTGATCAAGAGGATGAGAGCTTGACTTCTATGATTTCAGAATTTCCATTGGTGGTGTTTGATTGTTGGACAAATTTGAAAGTTGGTGGAATCAAGGTGTTGATTTCAGCAAGTTGAAGAGGTAGGTTTGTGATGCATTTTGGTATATATGTTAAGATGTTTGCCTAATCAATGAGAATTCTGGAAATTTGACCTAATTATGATGTTAGTTAAAGGTTAGGCTTTGATTAGTGGGTCACTGTTCATTTGGTCAGTTTTGACACTTGGGAGTGATTAGAAGTTGATTTGAAGTGGAATAAGGGAAATGTGTTAAGTTGTGGTTTTGGTGGATTTATGATTTAGAGTGAGAATATGTTGATTGAGTTGAATTTGGGTTGTTTTTGGTTGCCAATGGGTTCCTTGTGTTGAAATAAGTGAGAATGAGCTTTGACACAAGTTTTAGAACCATTGGAGTTCATTTGGTGAATTCTGGAGAAGTTTTTCAGTTGCTGCGTTTTGGGTATCTGATGGGTATCACTCGAGTGAGAAGGAGTCTTACTCGAGCACAAGATGAACATGCTCAAGTGAGCATGTGTGTGCTCGAGTGAGGGTGCATAAAACACTGGGGGGCTGAGCGTTGCAAGTTATCACTCGTGGGCAGTTTGCCAAGAGTGCGCTGGCACTCGCGAGCATTGGGAGATCACTCGAGCACTGGAGTTTATGCTCGAGTGAATCTGTTGCTTGGGAGTTGGGTTGCTCTCTGGTGGACACTCGCTGGACCTCATTTCCTTGTGCTCGAGAGCACTGAGGATTAGTGCTCGAGCACAGGTGTTTGTGCTCGAGTGAAGGTAGAGGAAGATGTTGAGAGATGCTCTCGGGTTGTCACTCGCAGGCCTCACTTCCGTGGTGCTCGAGT
Source organism: Inga laurina (assembly GCA_963855925.1). NCBI lineage: Eukaryota > Viridiplantae > Streptophyta > Magnoliopsida > Fabales > Fabaceae > Inga > Inga laurina. The sequence goes on from OY979705.1 coordinate 37,843,970, forward strand.
GCTTCTGAGGTCTCTGCTCGAGCACAGGTGTTTGTGCTCGAGTGAGAGTGTAGAATTGTCGCGGGAATTGCTCTCGGGCAAGCACTTCCTGCGTCTCACTCGCATGTGCTCGAGTGAGAATGGGGGGTCATGCTCGAGCACGGCCTTCTGTGCTCGAGTTCTTTATTATTAATAAATATATATAATTGATTATTAAGAAACACAATATACTTAATAAATAGATTGAAATATATTCTATTATCCTTCTCTTCAAATTATTATAAGTTCTTTATGTCCTAGAATAGAAAAAAATTGCATATTTATTTGAAATTCTATATTCTTTTCTATATTCATAGGAGAATTATATTATCAATAGCTAAGAATACAGAGTCAATAACTAAGATAGAATTGCTTGAAATTTTGGGATGTCTTACTTTTAAGGGGAAATGCTGTCGAAATATTTGTTGAAAAAAGTGAAAAAAGGCAATCCCATCCTATATCGTTGACAATTGTATTAAACGTGTGAGTGTTATTGGGAATGACTTAGGTGGTAACAAAATGGATCACAATTGGATGAATGCTTTGAGAACTAGTGAAGAATATGAGAAACGGGTGGAAGAATTTATTGAATTCGCTAAAAAGAATGCTCTTACAAAAAATGGGAAGTACTTTTGTCCTTGTGTGAATTGTTTAAATGAGAGTCGATGGGATGTTGATGTCATAAAGGATCACCTACTTTGTGATGGAATAAATCTACGATACACAAGGTGGATATGGCATGGTGAGGAAGTAACGGATTGTCCGTCGCATAAGAAGGAAGATGTGGATGTCATAGATGAAGATAGAATGGAGAAAATGATTCATGATATTGAGGTAGAATCCTTTACACAGTCGCAGGAGTATGACAGCCTACAGAGTGATGCAGAGACACCATTGTACCATGGGAGTAAGTACACACGGGTGATGGGAACATTACATTTGGTTAACTTAAAGGCAACTTGTGGGTGGACCGATAGTAGTTTCACATTGCTGCTTGAACTATTGTGTGATATGTTTCCAGAGGATAATGTGCTTCTAAATCGTATGTATGAGGCCAAGAAAATCCTGTCTACGATGAGTATAGAGTATAAAAAGATACATGCTTGCCCTAATGACTGCGTACTGTACAGAAATGAGTATGGAGGTCATAGTGAGTGTCCTAAGTGTAAAACTGCATGATAAAAAATGAAAAAAGATGGTGGTTGTGGCGATGTGACAAGTAAAAGGAACCTTTAAAGGTTATGTGGTATCTTCCAATAATACCACGTTTTAAACGTTTGCTTGTGACTGCAACAAAAGCGAAGAAGTTGAGATGGCACTCTGATGAGAAAATATCTGATGGGAAATATCTTCAGAACCCAGTTGACTCTCCACAATGGCAAAAAATAGATGAAATGTTCCCTTAATTTGGCAGCGAGCCGAGAAACCTTCAGCTTGGGCTTTGTACAGACGGCATCAATCCGTATGGAACTCTTACTAGCATACATAGTGTGTGGCCGGTTCTCCTTGTAATATACAACTTGCCTACCTGGCTATGTATTAAATGCAAGTATATGATGCTATCTATGATGATTTCTAGACCAAAATAGCCATAGAACGATATTGATGTCTATTTGGCGCCTTTGATTGAGGACTTGAAGAAGTTGTGGGAGGAAGGTGTAGATGTGTTTGATGCTTATAAGAAGGAGTCTTTCAAGCTACGTGCAATGATTTTCATAATGATAAAAGACTTCCCTGTGTACGGAAACTTGTCAGGGTATAGCGTGAATGGTCATAAAGCATGCCCAATATGTGAAGCAGACACACTTCCATCAACTAAAGCATAGAAGAAAAACTGTCTACCTTGGCCACAGGAGGTTTCTTCATCGGTTCTAGCAAGCTAGGCGAAACAAGTGTTTTATGTCACCGATCCTGCAAGCAAGAACATGTCCATTGTCCTTAAAAGTAAAAAACAGAAGTATGGTGATCCGACCTTCAATCTTGATGACACACCACCTTTCACAACAACTCCACCTTGAAGAAATGAAGTAGAATTGGTAGATGATGACAAATATGCTGTAAGAAATGACCATAATAAAGGACTATGGGAAACAATATAGAGTAAGACCTTAATTTATAAACGAGAACTGTGTGTTTTTTTTGTTTTACTCCCGCTTAGTTTATTTCATTTTTATTGCAATTTATTTACGTTTCTGATTATGCTTTTTGTGTTAACAGGAATATGGACAACTCTTGTGATGACGAAAGGTGTAGAGATGACGAAAGCCCTAGCAATGATGAAAGGCCTAGAGATGAACCCGTTGCAAGAAGGAGGGTTAGAGGCTGTACAAAGATGGGAGCATTGGTTGCATGTCATGAACATCAACAAGAAAAGATGCATATACACTTTGATGACAATCTGAATCCAGTTGGTCCTGAGGAATACCACTTCATTAGCTACATAGGGCTTTTGGGTCGAAGCAAAGTGCGCATTAGCTACGATAATTAGAGATTGGTTCGCCCAAAAATGAAAGACATGATTTGGCAGCAACTTTTGGTATATAAGTTTTAATGCATATATGGTAATTGTAGCTTTATTGTTATTGTTTCAAATATAATAATCTTATCTTTTACCTTGCAGCAAACATACGATGTCCCAGACACCAGGGAGATGTACAAGCACTGGATGGATGAGGTTCATATACAATGGAAAGGTTTCAAGAACAAGCTAACAACACGGTACATTCGAGGGGTCCTTAGGGGTCAGGATCCATGTACACATTATTCATATTTGTCTCCAGAGGACTAGAGGTTGTTTGGGGCATCACGAGCAGATCTTGAGTTTTTGGTAAGATTTCTGTCATCATGATATAGAGCTTTTAATTTTCATACACTTGATATCATTGATTTATTTTTTGTTGTTTTTCATTCATAGAAATTAAGTGCAATAAATGTACAGAGGCAATCAGAAAATAAATATCAACATTACATGTCTCGTGGTGGATATCGGAAGCTTGACCGGCAAATAATGCAAGAAGAGTTAGAGAAAATGAAGGAAGCAGTGAAATCTGATCCTAGAATTGTTATCCAGCCACTGGCACCTCCTCCACTTCACAAAAAATGGAAAGAAGGGAGGATTAAGGCTGGGAAGTACATAAATCCGGCTGTTGCTGAGGTTGCTGCGAGGATTGTAAGTAGTTATACCATAAGTACCTAATTTTTTGCATATCGTGAGTGGTTTCTATATATTGACTATAAAATGTATGCTACAGGATGAACTAGAAGATTAGAGTAGCTAAGGTTCATTAAATCCAAGTAGACAGATGGACATCTTGTCAACAGCTGTTGGGAAGGCAGATGACCTTAGTCGTGTTCGAGGAGAGACAAGGGGAGTTAGTGCCGTGAGATATTTTGGACGAGACTCATGTTATTCATCACAAGCTAGACCTAGTAAGGACCTTGTGGCCAAGATTCGAGAGGACCTCAAATGAGAGCTCGAGGCCAACCTTCGCGACAAGCTCCAACAAGAGCTGTTGCCAGAGCTTCAACTTGAAATGGCAAAGATGTTCAAAGCGCAAAGGGCAAGGGACGAGCATAGAACTCAGGAATCCCTGGCCTTCAATAGCACCAAAGGAAGTTGCAACTCTCTGGAGGAACTACTTGGCGACCCTTCTCCCACTCCAGTATCAGGAGACCCTTCCACCCTCTATTTGGATGATCCACTATTGCGTGTTGTTGCCGATGCTCTCGTTCACACACGTGCTACCACCTACCCTCATCAGTAAATTCTATAGGATTTTCTTAGGGTGAATGTGACTAGTGTTAGAAAGGGGGAATAAGGTACAGCCATCCCTGTTCCTGATCCAGAGGTTAGCACATTAGGTCAGGCGATAGGATATTTCATCCTTTGACCTCACAATCTTAGTGGTTCAGATGCAACACCTCCAATGGTAGGAATTACCTTACTATTACTGAAAATATGTTGGCATCCTAATAACAATTTGTTTTTTGATGTTCTAAAAGGATGACGAAGATGCGAGGAAATAACCCTACTTAGCACGACTGCAACAGATCTACAAGGGCATTAAACAGGTTGACTTGAAGATGCCTCAAGGGATTGTGGGCCTTATATTGGAGTATCCCTACAAGATTGATGATACAGATCTCAAGCAGTTTATCAGGTTGGAGGAGATAGATGCAGGCTGGGTGAAATTTGCAATCCGGTAAGTTTTTTTTTCAATTTTCCCATAGAATTCATTTAGTGGTTTTTTGATTTAATACTTTCAATAATTCATTCCTTATTTTAATTCTATTATAACATCTTCCACGGTCTCTGCACAAACATGGAAAGACGTGATTGGTATGGATTCTTATGCCCTGTGAATACGACAGGGGATACCAATACTGTGGGGCATAGGACTCACTATGTCGGCTACGCAATGGGAGAGACCAAACTTCGTTATTATCTAGCACCCAATGTTCAACGGTTTGTATTTTCATTATGTCAATTTAAGAAGTTTAATAAATAATTGTCTTGTTATCTAACTTCATTTTAATCTGTACATGTTGTTATAATTACCACTGGAGTTTGTGTGTTATATGTCCTCGCCAAAATGTAGTCTATTGGTTTGATCCCTTGAGTAAAAAGCCAGACAAAGATACAAAATCCGTCTTCGACACGTAAGTTATTCTGTTTGTATTTCATTGACTCTTAAAAAAATGAATAGTTCTAATTTTTGTTCATTTTGATTTTCATGATAGTGCTTGTTAAACATATAGAGTCCTAGGCGGGTCATGTGAGGGTACAGTTTTTAAAAAGCCAAAGTGGTTTTATATGATAGTAAGTAGTTTCGATTCTAATTGTTTCATTGAAGGTCCTTTTATACATACCTTTATTGATTTTAACAACCAATTGCATGCCTTTGATTTAAAGTGCCCTCGACAACCTGGCAACACTGAATGCGGATATTATGTTATACTTTATATGTATAACATTACTCAAAGTGGAATTACTAGTGATTTTGAAAAGGTAATCGCTTCTTCATTCTCAAATGATAATATTTTTTGTGTTCTAATCAAAATGCTAATTAATTCATTTGCTTGATTCATTTTATCAAAGCTTATTTCCTTATTTTCATATTTTTTATAATGAATATGCCTACCTACGTGAAGACCTTGATTTGATCAGAGACCTTTTGGCTGGACATCTTCTTCAACATAAAGAGCAGTAAAATTTTTATTTATATCAGTTTGTAGTTGTGTGATGACAGCATTTTGACACTTTCTAGTTGTTATTGTTGATATATATAGTAGTAGGTTGTATGAGTTGTTATTGTATGTATATATAGTAAAGATTGTAGTGCAGGATGACCTCACCATTTTGTAATGGACATTGTGGTTTATGTATCCATTTTCTATTCTATTTCTACAGTTTGAATTTGCTGGGTAATACAGAATGTAAATGATGGTATAAAAAAATCTAACCTTTCAACGTTTCAAATTAAGAATTGGGACGTCTAAAGTCATCCATGGGGACTTTAGACGTCCTAAATGGAAATTGGGACGTCTAAAGTCTCCCTTTGGAGGACTTTCTTAAAACATACTACGCCCCCAACATATATGTCCCCCTATCTTTGGATGTTAAAAGTGCCAAAATTGGGACGTTAAAACCCCGTTTTGCAGTAGTGTAGGAGTGAAAATGAAGGTGTTTAAAGGGTTAAATCAAGACGACATCATTTTTCCCAAATTTTGTGTAACTTTCAGCCAGACCTAGACTTGAGGTTTAAAGCTGGAATTTCATCAATTTGATGGTTCCAATGTGTTTAGAAGGGAAAATTGTGTAGGGTACATGTGGATTGTTAAGTATAAAGGTCTTAGAATGTGAAATGACAAAATTACCCCTAAAACCCTAAGTTAGGCGTTGTCAAGGGCATTTTCATCTTTTGGTAGTGAACTTGGTAAATCTGAGGTCAAAAATGGATTCTTCACGTAAAATTGTATAGGAATAGCTTGGGTTATAAATTTTGGAAAAGTGCAGTCGGACCGCGTATAAAGAGACTTGGACCTGGTCCCCAGGGGTATTTTAGTCATTTTGTAGTTTTATGCTAAGATAACCAACAAAGTATGTTTGGAAGAGTATATGAATGAGTAATAACTCATTTCTTTGAAAATTTGGAATTTTAGGACCAAACAGTTTGCCCAAGCCGAGACGAACACTTAAAAAAAGGAAAAGGGTCTTAAGGTAATAACTCTATCTTTCATACACTATGTAAACTTGTATATGCTTTGTGTATGCCATCTTTTCTGATATGTATAATGCACACACATTATCTGAATGGTGCAAAAAAAATCACAAGTACCGTTCGGGGGCAAAGCACAAGTACCCCAACGGCCCAAAGGGCATCCAGTTATAATACACAATGCCTATAAGGTACGTTACCCTGTTTGTGATCTTGAGCCTAGTTGAGGTATGGACAAGTAGGGTTATAAATAGTTGGCCTTGAATATGTGCACATACCGATTATTATTATAGTGTTATTATTCTGTTGCATTATATGGGGCTTGGCATATTTATTTATCACATTCTCTATGAATGACTGCCTTTTACTATTGAGATTCATTTGAATCTCACCCTTTCTAATATTTAAAAATATTCAAGTAGAAGCTAGCAGCTCTAAGGGAAAACTGTAAATACCGGCAACTGAGGGTATTGGATCAAGAAGGCATAGCTGTTGGTTATCCTTAGTCTCTTTTGGTAGTTTTGGATAATTTGTATATATTTTTCAAACCCTATAGGGATTGTAAATAAGTACTCATTATCAATATATTGAGCTATTTTAGTATGCCTGTGGAACTATGCCTTTATTACTGTGGCAAATATTGAAATGTTAAGGGGTTTGGCATTTTTGGTATCAGAGCGAAAAACGGTTTTGGCATTATCAGAATGGAATACTGATATGGTCTTATTTACATGAGGACAACATCACGTCTAGTAAAGAGCACAGGGTGGTGCCAGAATGATGAGGATGCCTAGGAAGCGGGTCCGAGTCAAGCCAGTGTATGGGCTATAGCTGAGACCAGAGCTATGACTTAGAACATCAGTGGGAAATACTGATAAGCCACTGTTAGATGGTACTGAGTTAGACCACGAGCTGGGTATAATAATCAAGAACCAGAACCCAGACTTGACCCAATGCAAGAAATATTGGGCATATTAACACTGCAATAGGAAACAATGAACAATATCATGGAGGAGCTATGAAAGGTGCAGTAAAGACAAGATCGATTGGAAAATCTAGTAAATGGAGACAGTAAGCCTAATCCACCAGAGGGACCTCAACCTAAACATGAGCCACAACCCATGCCTGCACATGAGGCTGATATCTTACACAATTGGTTAGAAAGGTTTAGTAGATAGTAACCTCCTGCCTTCAGACGAAGATTTGATCCTTAACAAGGTGAAGACTGGATATCACGCTTGGAGAAAATTTTCAAAATCCTGTTGTGCCCTGATGACATCAAAGTCTAGTTAGCAATCTACAAGCTTGGAGGTGATGCTGACAGATGGTGGAAAAATACCATGATGATTCTACGGGGAAGGATTGTTTCGGTGACATGGGAATTATTCCAAGAAAAATTTAATGAAAAATATTTCCCTAGTTCAATTCGGCTAGAGATGGAAAAATAATTCCTTAACATATAACAGGATGACAAATAGAGTTTCGATGAGTACCTAGCTCATTACATTCAGTTATCTCGATACTCATTATACCTTAAGTATTGGGATGATGACGAGTCGAGTTTGGATATGATGATACAGGGATTAAAACAAGAGGTGAAAGAAAAGCTGGTTTCCAAACACTTCACAGAGTTCAACAAGGCAGTGGAAGAGTACTAAATCACTAAGAATAATTTGTTGAGCTTGTATTCCGAATAAAATACCAACAGCAAGGGTGTGTCTGGTAGTGGGAGTTCTTCCCAAAAGCGTAAAGAATAAAGTAGACCACCCAAACGCGGAAACAAGTAGTCGTATCAGGTTGGGGGAAGTAATAACCAAAGGCCCTCTTAGGGAAAAACATGTTGGTATTACAACAAACCACACCATCCTAGCAGGACATGTAGTGGTACCCCATTACATCAGGCTTCACTAATAAATCAAGCTCCAGCAAGGCCAATCACTTGTTACTTATACCAGAAACCAAGGCATTATGGTAAAGATTGCCCACTACAGTAGTAACAACCTATAGAGCCTATATAGAGAGTTCAGGGTAGATTTTACACAACTACTCAGGAAGAGGCCAGAAAATCTCCTAAACTAATACAAGGTATAGTTTCCCTTAATGGTAATTCAGTTCAAGTAATGTATGATTCAAGTTCTAGTCATTCATTTATTGCATATAATTGTATGAGGCGGCTAGGCCTGAGTGTACATAAATTCCCATATGATCTAGTTGTGTCAACACCCATGGGTGTTAAAGTTGTCGAAGCCGAAGTCTGTTTGAATTGCATAATAAATGCCGAGGGGAATGAATCAATAGTGGATCTAATCTATCTACCATTGTAAGGCTTATACATAACCCTCAGTATTTACTGGCTAATAGTAAATGGGGTATTGTTAGACTATAGAAGAAAAAGGGTTATTTATCTTAATTTGCAATCAAAGGCTCGAACAAAAATAAACCTTAATTTTCTTTTAGTAGCTAAGGCTGAGAGATGTCTGTATAGAGGTTGTCAGGGGTACATAATGTTCTTCATATAGTAAATGAGTTTCATGAGGTGTTTACAGAAGATATCAGCGGATACCTCTGGACAGGGAAGTGAAATTTGCAATTGACCTTAGGCTTAGAGTAGGACTAATATCTAAAGCCCCATACAAAATGGCTCCAAACGAGTTGGTAGAATTGAAGAAGAAATTAAGGAGCTGTTAGAAAAAGGGTTCATTAGACACAATGTTTCACCAAGGGGAGCTCCAGTGCTTTTAGTCAAAAAGAAAGATGGAAGCCTATGACTTTATATTAATTATAAGGAGCTGAACAAGGTGATTGTTAAAAACAAGTACACACACCCTAGAATAGATGATTTACTCAATCAGTTATCTGGTTCCTGCATATTTTCAAAATTTGACTTGAGATTGGGACATCACTAGCTCAAGGTAAAAGCAGAAGAAGTACCAAAAACTACTTTCAGGACTAAATTGGCCATTATGAACTTCTAGCAATGCCATTTATGTTAAAATCGGCTGACACTCAAGAGGGGGTGAATTGGGTGTAAGATAAAAATCTTAAGAACTTCGAAAATCTTTTGCATCTTAGAGCAAGCAATAAATATGAAAGTAATCAATCATAAATCAACAGTTAATATATGCTGCAACTATAAGAGTTTAAGGAAGAGAGTATGCAAATTGTGATTTATCCTGGTTCGGTCCATCTGTGATGGCCTACGTTCAATCCCCAGGCTCCTGAGTTTTTCAAATCCACTATCTTTATGTTTAATCCAGGCATAAGAAAAGCCTTTACAAAGTTCTCACTAAGATACACCCCCTTACAGCAAATCTTACGAGTAGAGCAATCCCGAAGATCTTTCCTTCCTGCTTACCCGTGCAAGTCTTACGAGCAGCAATGTTCTCTCCTGCTTACATCCCTGTAAGTCTTACGAGCAGCAACGTTCTCTACTGCTTGCACCTTATAAGTCTTAGAGCAAAAAGTCTTACCGGCGATTCTCTCTACAGCTTCCCGTAAAGGAAATCAACCTACTCAAGGTCCCACTACCTTGAGATCAATTTAGAAATATAAGTGAAAGTGTTTATAGACTTTCTCATAGAGTAGATATAATGAACACTGAAGTACAATACAAATAACTCTCTCTTAAATATACATGATAAGGAAAATATATAAGAACAGAGAGTATTCAGGTAGAAGTGGATGATTCATAATCTTATCATATTCTGTGTTTTTTTTGTCTGCTTGAATCTTTTATATTTATAGTTGAGTAGGATATGACCGTTGAGAGTATTTCAACTTATCTATTGAGTCCGTTGCTTCCTTCGTCCGTTTCTTGAATTTGAAAACTAGTCGTTACGAACGTTGACGGCCTCTTCCGTAAAGTATCTTTTGTTCCCTTAGCATGATCTCTTTATTATATTCCTGGAGTAATGCTTAGAATACTAATACAATGAAGTTTTAATCATGAAGATAATAAATCAATAAGAAACAGATGATTTTCATTCTTTCTAGTCTACATCACTGGAGTGGTCACTCGATTGATCAAGGGTAATCACTGAGTGTTCACTTGAGTGATTACTTACGAAAAACTGGTAGAGACTTCTGACTTCTTTTCATGTCATATCATATCTTCATTGTATTCTTAGAGACATACGTTAAACACTAATACAATGAAATGTTAGAATGATTAGAAGAAAGAGGAATAAGTTACACGATCTTTCCTATGATTTCTAGGATCTTCAGGACGTTGTTTGTTGCATTACCCGGGTGGTCACTCGAGTAACCCTTAGTCATTACTCGAGTGATCCCTCAAGTAATTTGCTTTAAAATATGGCTGAGAGCATTTCCAACTGCATTACTCGAGTGGTCCCTCGAGTGAGGTTACAAATAATTCTGCAGATTACTCAAGTAAGCCCTTCAAGTGAATTCTTGATTTTGATTCAAAACATAGAAAATTATATATCATCGGAAAGCTCTCATCGCCTACATTCCATTGCAACAAGAATCAGCTCCAAACTTGTTGTATACCGAAAGTTATGATCCAAAGAGTATGTACAATTCTTAGACAATTTCTGAAATCACGAGCAGCAACTTCCAGAAGGCATAGCTCTTAGGATATAACTTCAAATATTCCAAATTACTATCCATGGAAATATCTTTGAATCGACATTCATATGGAACCAATTTTGTCCTAATCCGATATGTAGTTTGAGAGTTATGTCGAAAATACCGAAGCTATCTTGGAATATGATGGTAATTCATGTGTCAACTTCAACAGATCATATCTCCCTTATCTAAACTTCTTTTAATGTAATCTTGGTGTCCATAGTTCATGTTGGGAGTCTAGATTCATATGCCAGTAGTTTCATATCGATCCCACTTGTGGTTAGAGAGATATGCCCAAAATACAAAACCTCTACCTACCGTGTGAAAACAGAGTACAATAAAAATACAGATTACTCGAGTAATGCCTTCCAAAACATGGTAACAAGCCAAAACTCAAAGAAACACCTTGGGGAAGTTCCATAACTTCCATATAAGTCATTTTAGCTTTAATTGACCCATTCCAACCTCCATATGATCATAGAAACCTCTGGTATCACTTCTAATAACTTGGATCTTCTTATTCTCATGTGATCTTGCAAGTTCTTCTTTCTTCAATCTTTCTTCTTCTTTCTTCTTGTTTTACCACTTGAAGATCATTCTTCATAATCCAACTAGATATCTTCTTGAATATTTTCAAACTTCTTTCTTTACTTAACTAATCCTTCTTCTTGAAATTCCCATTAGTTCCTATAAATTCTTCTTTCTTCAATATCATTCTTCTTGATTCCATAATCCAATTAGATATCTCTTTGAATATCTTCAATCTTCTTCTTTTTTGGCTTGACTAATCTACAAGATATCCAACATTAAATATAGTAGTTAGTCAATGAAGATAATAAGTATGTCATACAAACTTTTTGCTCTTAATACTTGACATCCATATTTGACATCATCAAAACTATTCATATCTAACATTCTCCCCCTTTTTGATGATGACAAATCCTTTAAGAAAAATATGTATGAGTATGACAACAATTTGAATGCAGCATATTTTTCTTGTTTCTCTCTCCCCCTATTTGACATCAACAAAAAGTTTGAAGCATAGATAGGAAAAGCTCTTGAAGAAGCAAATATAAAATCGAATTAGAAATGCCTTTCTCTTTGTCAATCAAAATAAATATGTCAAGAAAGTAGTTTTCTCTCCCCTGTTTTGAAGGTAACTTGATGCAAATGAAAAATGGTTTTCATGAAAATAAATTTGAAACAATTTGGAGAGATTTTCAAGAAAACTTTCATAATCAAAGCAAATTAAAGTCAAATATATGAAAAATATTCTCAAAATAGAAAGAGAGGGTTTAGAAATGCTTATTTGGATTTAGCAAGATGATGGTTGATCCATGAAACCCATTGCCTTCGTTTCGTGTTGTGTTAGATCCAAGATGTCAGGTTCACCACATTAACTGTGGTTGGCTCAATGGAAGGCTTTAAAGTGTGCTCAATAGAAAGCTTAGGAATAGCCTCTAAGATGTGAAAGGGAACTGAAGTACTTGCTTCTCAAGTGGCATCTAAACTCTTTCTTGAAATGTTGTTGTCCCTTGATTGAGTGTTAAAGCATATGTCCTCAAAGTTGATATATTCTCCTTTTAGTATGTTGAGGAACGATCTTGCATAGAGCAAATTCTCCTGCTATAAGTAAAAGCATTCTTGCAAGGAGAATGGTTAGTGCAATCAAGTATTAAATTTATTGCACAAATCAAAGTCATCCTTTCTATATGATATGTTAAAAATTAAGATCATGAAAGGAAAATATAAGAGTAACCCATCATCAAAACTAATTAAAAGATAGTGAATTCAGATGAGTATATTAAAAGGATTTTCTTTCAATAAATGAGATGAGCTTTTAAGATATAAAACACATGTGAATATGAAGCTCCCCCTTAATGACTGCATGGCTTAAAGAAAATCATCATGAGCAATACAATTAATAACTCTTTTGGATTAGTAAAATCATTGGAAATTTTGTAGAGACAATAATTGTGAAGGTATGAAGATTTAGAGAGAAATCAAGTTTTGAAAATGATGATGCTATTCAGGGTTTAAAGGCTGTAACCCTATATTACTTGAGTCATTACTCAAGTGTTCACTTTGAGTGATACAACTCAGAGAATTTGTATTAAAGAATACAATACCTAACTCGAGTAATATTTTAATCACTCGAGCCATAATCCTCTAAGTCTATTGATGCATCATTAGCTAGTTATTGTTTGTAGATGTGATCAGTATAGATGGATTCTAAAGTATAATCTCTGTGATCACTTAAGAATACCAAGATAAACTCAAAATGAGGCCTTTAAGTTCTAGTTGATCAAGTCACAGAGTTTGTCTATTCTTGCAATTCACAGAAGTGATGAACTTAGCTTGTTTGTTGTAAGTTCTGTGTGATTGTTAAAGTTCTTCTTCTAGATGGCCATGGACAGATGGACCAAAGAATGAAAGACCAGGGAGACCAACTCTAGCAAAGTGTTGTATCTTATCTATCCTTGAAGTATTAGCTCCCATCCTCTATGCCTCTTATGTTAACTTGGAGTGAGATTCAGACTTACTTGGAGTAATTGCAAATTACTTGAAGGTCTACTTGAAGTAATTGCCGATTACTTGAAGGTTTGCTTGAAGTAATTTTAGATTACTTGAAGTAAGTCCTGTAGAAGTATATATTATACCTCTTGTTCTCTGTAAACATGATTTTTCTAGTATTCCTCTCCTCCTTGCTTATAATATAGGACATTATGTGGTAATTCTTCTCGATGAAGTAAGTGAAGTTATTGGCCTTGTTCACCATAGCTCTAGTTTAGATGTATCATATAACTTTGTGAAAACATAGAGCTAGGATTGTAGTTGAGAATCCTCATTAGTTCTGATGGTTTGATGATTTTGTACTTCTCAGGCTCGTTTAACTCCTTGAAAGGTCTAGTAGGAGGTTCGGTAATTTAAACAAAGTGGTTGCAAATCCCTTGGAGTAATCTTCATATTACTTGGACTAATCCTCAGATTACTTAGAGTAACCGACAGATTACTTGGAGTAACCGTCAGATTACTTGGAGTAACTGTCAGATTAAATGTAGAACCCATCAGATTACTTAGAGTAATCCCAGATTACTTGAAGTAACCGTCAGATTGCTTGGAGTAACCATCATATTTAGCTTTCGCTCATACTGTAATACTGCCAGTCACACCTCCTCTGTTAGCCTCTGATCTTTGTATCCAAAAGTAAAGCATTTTGATCAAATCCTGCAAAAGTATAAATAAATGCTCTTCAATACCCAACTTTCTCTTGGATCCATACAGTATTAGACATTATAACTCTTATACTCTTATACAATTGAATTATATGATATTTGAGTTAAGAGTATAATAATCAACAAAGATCATAATATAATTTTACCCAATTAAATAAATTCAAGCAATTCAATCATAAAGGTTAATAAAAAAATAATACCAAGAATGATGATTTTAAATATCAATGACAATTTGTAAATATACTTTAAAAAATATGTCATTGATAAGATTTTCAAGCAATTCAGGATCAAAAGAATAGAAAATCTATCCATGATGACCAATTTTTATGAAAGGATAAATTATGAATAAAATCAAGTTTTTCAAGAATGATAATGACATATGCAAATTGCTTCAAATCTCATATTTAATTTCAAGTCATAACAATGCATTGTAAAATTCAAATTTTGAATATATGCAAAACTCATCTTTGAAATATGTTTATAATCAATGTTCATGTTGAAAATGGTGGAAGTCATCAGTTTAAATATACATATAGCAGAAAGCTTCTCTTTTAGAGAACAACTAAGGTGACATGTTAATCATCAAAGTTAACATGTTAAAGAATTTTCCAAAGAGCAAGAGTCATATGGATTGTAACCCCCTGCCTTTGATCACGTAATTATAATTCGATATTCGATAATTAAATTAGATTAGAGACCTTTGAATAGCTTAAAGACATTTCAATCTCCTACTTTGTAGTAGGGTTTTCACAAAAACATTCAAAATCTCTTCCTATTCTTGGTCTCCATTTCAAAATTTGAATATAATTACCTGTGCAGTTTATCTACATTCACGTATGACAGGGTGTATTACCAAATCCCCGGCAACTCCCGGATTCTATACATATATAACCTGAGGGTTAAAATATCCACTAGGGGATTACACATCCAAAATCGAATACATAATTCATTTTTTAGCATATACAGTAATCCCGAGTTCAAAACGAATAACCAACATCTCCAAAACAGATATACCCCCAAGGGTCCTAATGGCTTCGGGTCGGCCTCTTCTCCTTTGAGCCACACGCCCTATCTGAAAGATTAGTCATAGGAAAGAATGAGATTCGAGAGAATCTTAGTAGTAACAAACCACTCATACAATGTATAAATACCAAGCATGTACAGAAATCATAACCAGCAACAACAGCAGCAACAATCTCAACGATACATGGTTTTCACCACAAACGACAGCACTCACGGCTGTATACACAATACGACAGCTCTCGCTGTAATCTTCATCACGACAGCTTACGCTGTAATCACAATAACGACAGCTTACGTTGTAAACGATAGCTTACGCTGTAAACGACAGCTATCACCAGCTGTAACCGCAGCAGCATAACAACCATCACAGAACCATGATAACACACACATACAAAGCATTACACACAGTATAAGAGAGAGAGAGTCACTACCTGATCCTTTCCTGATGTCTCTGGGCACTATGGACTCACGAGGACGGCAAATATCAAACCCTGTAATCAAATTAGGGACAACCCGTCAATTACTTTTCCAAGTTCTTATCTCTATGATACTTTAAGTTGGTTATCATTCGAACTCTTTAGGTGACTAATATGGGCCTAAACATATGCCTAAAGGGTTAGGAGAAACTACCCCGAAGACCCTCTTTCTTGGAAGAATTTATAAATTCTGGGCTCGCTCACTCGAGTGAAAGGAGTCTCACTCGAGTGACACCCCCCGCCAGCACTCGAGCACATGTGAGTGACCTTCAGCAAGTGCTTGCCCGAGAGCAAACTTTGCTACAAACAATCACTCTCACTCGAGCACAAAGGTTGTGCTCGAGCAGCGGCCTCAGGAGCACTCGAGCACCAAGAAAGTGAGACCCCGTGAGTGACAACCCGAGAGTGATCCCTTCCTTCTAGTCACAAGTGCACTCGAGCACAACCCTAGTGCTCGAGTGATTTCTCCATACTCGCGAGTGATCACGCTCACCCTCAACAATCTACCCACAAGTGATAACCTGAGACGCTCACCTATAGCACCAGCTACACTCACACTAGAGCACGCCCTCGCTCACTCGAGCATGTTCATTCTTCACTCGAGCATGCCCATGCTCACTGGAGCATGATCGTATTTCTCTCGCAAATCGGGAAGCATGCTCGCGGTTTCTGCCTGAGAACCTTCCCAACTACCCAGAAAATCATGCCGTGCTCGAGTGAGTTCTTCCCTCACTCGAGTGATCCTATCAGGTGCCCAAAACGCAGCAACTGATATGATTTTCCAGAATTGATCAATTGAACCCCAATGGTCCTATAACTCATACCATTACTCATTCTCATTCTAACTTCACCATAAACCCATTAATAACCACAAAACCACCAAATTTCCACTCAACAACAAAATCTCATCTCTAAACTATAAATCCACCAAAACAACAACTTAACACACTTCCTCCTCTCAAATCCCAACCAAACCATTATCATTCACACACTTTTTGACATCTATTCCAACACAATACATCACCTAATTCATCTTTTCTGAAATTACTAGAAATCAGGGTAAAATCCCAGAATTTACTAAACTCACTCAAAAACCATAACATTTACATCAAACTTCATATAAAACTCACCTCTTAAACTTCCTGAAATCAGAACTTGGATTCTTCAACTTTCAATTTCCCTCAAGTTGCCACACACCACCAATTCAAAGTCTGAAAACATAGAAATAAGGCTCTTGACTATGTGAACAATATTAATGAAAAGTGTTTAGGCATGTGAAATCATTTACCTTAACAAATTTCAAACCCTTCTTTTCTCTTTCTTGCCTACTCGCCGGAAATGGAGGAAATGTAGAGAGAGAGATGAGTTGGTGAAAATGATGATCATTTGCTTCTCTTTTCCCCATGCATGCCAACGGTTTGAAGAAAGAGAGGGAAGAGAAGAATAGGTTGAATCTTTGACTTAATCCAATGATCCTTCTCTTGACACTTGGCACCATCCCATTCTTCCTACCATGATCTCACATACACTTGCATGCACAAGATTTCATCTCTTGGTCTTTCAATCTTAGCCATTAGTCTTAATTACCAAAGAGTGTTCTCAATGGTATCTAACCAGTCGGTCGATAAATTTACCGTTTTGCCCCTGATTAATACAATGCTTACTAAATCATCATCATCATACACATTGGCATCACTATACACATTATTTACTTCAAAAGTGTTTAATTAATATTAATCACATCACTTTGAAGTTATTAATCCTTGATTACAATCCAGGATATTACATGGATAACCAAAACTATTAGCTTGATAGACATATACAAGCACCATGACTTTGCTATTGATTTATAGACTATCTTGACACTTAGAGTTATGTCTTGAAAGATATGAATATTCAACTCAAGAATACAAATATATGACATTGTTTACTCAAAGATAGATTTTATCAATGGTGAATATGTTTGAGCAATTTTGAGATGAGTAAAAGAATTTATGACTGATGAAGCACATACTCATTAGTCCAAATGACTAGAGTACAAGAGTATCATCCAAGTAAGTTATTCCACAATAATGGTTAAAGCATTAAGATTCATTGCACTAATGAACATTCATAATGCTTGGAATAACTTGGGCAACCAAAGATTTATGCATTAGGCACAAGGCTTTCATATATAGAATTATTTTCTAGGGAATACACTTGAAACTCATATAGATAGTTAACTTGTTAGAAAATAAAGATTGAGGAGTTCAAGTAGTAACAGGTTTAAGATCAAAAGACAATATGTGAATGATGAGGAAAACTCCAGTGGATGGATTTGAAGCATTTCTAACTTTTAGTATACATAAATATTAACTTCCAATTTTGAAACCAATTTGAATGAATGCAAACAAAATATGAAAAATTTTCAAATAATGTGTATGAATTTTTATAAACAAGATAAATTGGAATCTAAGTACATTTTTGAAATGTGCATTTCAAAACTCAAATAAATAGAATGATTAGCCATAATTTCACTTTCAGCCCATTTAGCAATCTAAAAACAATTTGAAAACCATAAATGATTGATTGCTAATGGTATGCAATAATGAGCAAGTATTCATTACTCAATTTAATTCATATAAGCACAAGATATGAAAAGATATAGAGTAAGGATTAGATATCACCGTAATTCTTCTTGTCCTTGTGATAGCTTGCTTGATTTTGGTGGAATAATATTGGTTTCTCTCCTTTGCACAATCAGTACCAAAATCCAAACTCCAAAATTCAGCATCATCAAGATATGAATTTGTTTTCATGTGGCTATAGTCTTGAGAAGGTTTTTGTTATCCTATAGAATTGTATCAATTTCTTTTCTTCATGGTATCCAACATTTATTGGATCCATTTCTTATTAGCTTATAGGAATCAAGATAGAATTCACATGCTCTAAGAATATAATCAATTCAAGGCAACTGAGCATAATGAATTAAACATGTCTTTATGCATAAAATAAATATTTCCTTTTCAAATCATTGTATATGCATAAAGAATTAGCCTATTGAGCATTGCAATCCCTTTATAAATAAATCTATTAAATGGCTTTTTAATGGATACGAAAACATAATTTCAAAATTAGTTGCAATGCTTATTTCTAAGGTTCCAAAATATAAAACCTCAATAAATATTACAGACAATAGCATAGGAGGTTTTTTCATTGTATACCTTTGCCTTAGATACTTGGAGGATTGCTTTTGCTTACCCATTGCATCTTTCTATGATGTTGATACTTTGAATATCTTGCTTTGGATGCTAGCAATCTTCTCTCAAAATACATAAACTCCAAGAGTCTTTTATTTAATACTTGAGAGATCCTCCTTTTCTTGTTTTCCTCAAGATAGTTGAACGATACTCTATGGTAGTCCATTCTTGAGGTAGAACGTACTCCTTTTCTCCATTGCCTTTCTTTGTGACTAAACTTAGTAGTTCCAACAATGGGGGATCCGAGAGTTCTCCTAATTGATGTGAATCTCCATTTAGGTGCATTAGGAACTCTTGGAATCTTCTTAATTTTCTCAGTACCCTTTTGTCCATTTTTTCTAGGATCAATCTGCACACATGAAACACCAGATAGACATTTTGGTTCCCATTTTGCTTTGCGTCCTTGAAAGTTAGCATTTGAGGTCACTTGCGTTTTAGGAATCCAAACAAATTTATTTCTCACATTAGAATTTCTCCTAATATAGCATGTGTGAGAAATATGACCTGATTTACCACAATAATTGTAAATAATATGATGATATCCATTATGAGATTCTATGCAAGTATTGTGTCGATCAATAAAAGGTTATCTCAAATAATCAGTTTGCCTAAGTTCGTTCTTCTCGCATGAATTTCAGCGTGATTGAATTTTTTTTTGCTTTTCTTAACAGAATCAATAATTGATTAAAAGACAATTTTATGCAAGCTTTGAAAATCAGTTTTACGAAAATCACAAGAAGAATTGGAACTTTTTACCTTAAGTTCATCTTGAGCTCCGGAGAGTGAATTTTCTTGTCTGTCCATAATGAGCTCTTTTCGGGAATCATCTTCCTCTTGTTCTTCTATGTTGACAAGATCATGGAAGTGTTGTATGATTTTTTCTTCTTCATGAATCGTAGATATGTAGCTTGTAGTTCCACATGAACTGTCAACACTTTCAACTTCAACACACTTATTAAAAGTATATATATAATCAAGAGTATCCCAAATATCTCTAGAGTAGAGCAAAATCTAATTTTCTCAAACTCAATTTTGGTTAAAGCACTATACAGAATTTTATTGCTCTAATGTTCAATGAAAACATTTTCTTTTCTCTTTCTATCCAATCCTTTCTCAGTTTGAAATCAAAGGCATTTGTAAAAACATTCCACATATCAAAATCATATGCTTTTATAAAACTAGTCATTCTAGCTTTCCAAAACCAAAAATCAATATCTTTCAATATAGGTGAAATTGAATAGTCAAAACCTACTGAAAGCATATAACACCCAAAATTAGCCATTATAAGCTCTTGAGACGGTTAAGTCCTTTAAACAAGAGTCCATCTATGATACCAAATGTTATAACCGACTGACACCCAAGAGGGGGGTGAATTGGGTGTAAGATAAAAATCACTTTGAAAATATTTTTGCATCTTAGAGGAAGCAATAAATATGAAAGTAATGAATCATAAATCAACAGTTAATATATGCTGGAACTATAAAAGTTTAAGGAAGAGAGTATACAAACTGTGATTTATCCTAGTTCGGTCTAATCTGCGATGGCCTACATCCAGTCCCCAGGCTCTTGAGATTTTCAAATCCACTATCTTCTTATTTAATCCAGGCACAAGAAAAGCCTTTACAAAGTTCTCACCAAGATACTCCCCCTTACAGCAAATCTTACAAGTAGAGCAATCCTGAAGATCTTTCCTTCCTACTTACCCGTGCAAGTCTTACGAGCAGTAACGTTCTCTTATGCCTACACCCTTGTAAGTCTTATGAGTAGCAACATTCTCTAGTGCTTGCACCTTATAAGTCTTAGAGCAGAAAGTCTTACCGGCGATTCTCTCTACAGCTTCCCATAAGGAAATTAACCCACTCAAAGTCCCTCTACCTTGAGATCAATTCAGAAATATAAGTAAAAGTGTTTACAGACTCTCTCATAGAGTAGATATAATGAACACTGAAGTACAATACAAATAACTCTCTCTCAAATATACATAATAAGGAAAATAGATAAGAACAAAGAGTATTCGGGTAGAAGTGGATGATTCATAATCTTATCATATTCTCTATTTTTTGTTGTTGTTTGCTTGAATCTTCTGTATTTATAGTTGAGTAGGATATGACCGTTGTGAGTATTTCAACTTATCCGTTGAGTCTGTTGCTTCGTTCGTCCATTGCTTGAATTTGACAACTAGCCATTACGAACGTTGATGCTCCGCTTCTGTAAAGTATCTTTTGTTCCCTTAGCATGATCTCTTCATTATATTCCTAGAATAATGCTTAGAATACTAATACAATGAAGTTTTAATCATGAAGATAATAAATCAATAAGAAACATATGATTTTCATGCTTTCTGGTCTACATCACTTGAGTGGTCACTTGAGTGATCAAGGGCAATCACTCGACTGATCACTTGAGTGATTACTTACGAAAAACCGACAGAGACTTCTGACTTCTTTTCATGTCATATCATATCCTCATTGTGCATTCTTGATTTTGATTTGAAACATGGCAAATTATATATCATCAGAAAGCTCTCATCATCTATATTCCAACGCAACAATAATCAGCTCCAAACACGTTGTATATAGAAAGTTATGATCCAAAGAGTATATACTATTCTTAGATAATTTTTGAAAACACGAGCAGCAACTTCTAGAAGGCATAGCTCTTATGATATAACTTCAAATATGCCAAATTACCTATCTATGGAAAGCTCTTTAAGTCTACATTCATATGGCACTAGTTTCGTCTCAATCTGATATGTAGTTTGAGAGTTATGTCCAAAATACCAAAGTTGTCGTGGAATATGAGGGTGATTCATGTGTCAACTTAAACAAATCATATCTCCCTCATTTGAACTTCTTTTAATGTGATCTTGGTCTCCATAGTTTGTGTTGGGAGTTTAGTTTCATATGCCACTAGTTTCATATCAATCTAACGTGTGGTTAGAGAAATATACCAAAAATACCAAATCTTTATCCTACCATGCAAAAACAAAATACAATAAAAATGCATATTACTAGAGTGATCATGTCCATTATTCAAGTAACCACTCGAGTAATGCCTTCCAAAATAGAGCAGCAAGCCACAACTCGAAGGAACACCTTGGGGAGGTTCCATAACTTCCATATAAGTCATTTTAGCTTCGTATTGGCCCATTCCAACCTCCGTATGATAATAGAAACCTCCGGTATCACTTCTAATAGCTTGGATCTTCATATTCTCACGTGATCTTGCAAGTTCTTCTTTCTTCAATCTTTCTTCTTCTTTCTCCAATCTCTTTCTTCTTGTTTTGCCACTTGATGATCATTCTTCATAGCCTAACTAGATATCTTCTTGAATATCTTCAAACTTCTTCTTTCTTTTCTTGACTAATCTTTCTTCTTGAAATTCCCATTAATTCCTATAAATTCTTCTTTCTTCAATATCATTCTTCTTGACTCCATAATCTAATTAGATATCTCTTTGAATATCTTCAATCTTCTTCTTTCTTCACTTGACTAATCTACAAGATATCCAACATTGAATATAGTAGTTAGTCAATGAAGATAATAAGTATGTCATACAAACTTTTTGCTCTTAATACTTGACATCCATATTTGACATTATCAAAACTATTCATATCTAACAATTTGGCTAACCAATGCACCTACCATGTTCATAGACTACATGAATTGAATTTTTCATCTGTATTTGGACCAATTGTAGTAGTTTTTATTGATGATATTCTGGTATAATCACATAATAGAACCAAGCTTGAACAATATTTGAGAACTGTGTTAAACACATTAAAAGATAAGAACTTTATACCAAGTTGAGAAAATACGAATTTTGGCTTCTAGAGGTTAAATTTATAGGTGATATAGTCTCATAGCAAGGGGTCTCAGTGGATCCTAGCAAAGTGGAAGTAGTACAAGATTGAAAGAAGCCAGACACTATTTTTGAAATACACAGTTTTTTGTGTCTTCCCAGATATTACAAAAGATTCATACAAAATTTCTCCAGAATAGCTTTGCCACTAATAAAGTTAACACGACAAACTTAACCTTATATGTGGGACCACAATTATGAGAGGAGCTTCTTAGAGATGAAACATAAATTAACAACAGCTCTAGTATTAACAATCCCAAATCCATAGTTGACGTTCATTGTCTATATTGATGCCAGTGGGAATAGATTGGGATGTGTTTTGATGCAACAAGGCCTTGTAATGGCATATGTATCTAGACAGTTAAAGCCTCACAAATAGAATTACCCCCCATATGGTCTTGAGTTAGCGACAATTGTATTTATGCTAAAAATATGTAGACACTATCTCTATGAGGCAACCATAGAGCTATACTGAGACCACAAAAGCTTGAAATATTTGTGTGATCGAAAGAGCTAAACATGAGACAACGCAAATGGATGAAGCTGCTTAAAGATTACAACCTAGAGATCAAATACCATCTAGGAAAGGTTAATGTCGTTGTTGACGCATTAAAATGTAAAATAGAGCAGGTGGCAACCTTAATGATACATAAGCAAACTCTGATTGAGGACTTTAGAGATCATAGTCTATCTAAATAGATTTTGATAGGTAGTAACAATGTCAGTCAGACATACAATGATCTGAGAGCAGCAATTGAAGAAGCTCAAATCCAGGATAGATGAACACAGTCTATCAAAGACATGATTGAACAAGGAAAATCTCAGGAATATGACTTGTCACCCAGCAGACTAGTCAGATAAAAGAAGTGAATATATTTTCCACCTCAACTAGAGCTGAAACGATAGATCCTAGAGGACGCACATAAGAGTAAATGTACTCTACACCCAGGACTAACCAAAATGTATCATAACCTAAAGTCCACATATTGGTTGGTCAGGCAAGAAAAGAGTGGTAACAAAGTTCATTGCTGTTGTCTCACTTGCCAAAAGGCAAAAATTGATCATCAATGACCATCAGAACTTTTTTAGAATCCTAAAACTCCTGAAATCATGATGCGATATGGGTAATCGTTGATCGATTCACAAAGACAGCCTATTCCCTACCAATCAATATCCACTCCTAGTAAGCTAGCAGAGATCTATATCATAGAGATTGTACGATTACATAGTACTCTAAAGAACATCATTTTAGATAGAGATCCTCACTTCACTTCAAATTTTTGGAGAGCGTTACATGAGGCAAGCTCAGATTTAGCACATCATATTATCCTCAGACTGATAGACAGACATAATGAACAATACATACAATAGAGGATATGATGAGGGCGTGTGCCTTAGATCTCAAAGGTAGTTGGTACAAATTCCTTCTATTGGCGGAATTTGCCTACAACAATAGTTACCACTGAGTATTCAAATGGCTCTATATGAGGTATTGTAAGAAAGGAAATGTTAATCGCCCTTATGCTGGATGGAATTGTCTAAGAGGTGCTTGTTTGGGCTAGATATAGTTGATTAGACAACAGAAAAATTATGCTGATCAAGTAGAGATTATTAACTGCTCAAAGACGATAAAAGAGCTAAGTTGACGAGAGGAGCAAACTTCTAGAGTTTGATGATGGTGATCATGTATTTATGAAAGTGTTGCTTGTTATGAGTATTCGTAGAGCACTGAAAGTGAAGAAGCTAAGTCTGAGGTACATTTGAGATCTTGTGAAGGTTGGCTAGTAGCATGTTGGATAGGTTTACCCCTAAATATAAGCCGGTTGTATGAGATTTTTAATGTTTCCCAGTTGAAGAAATATCAACCCAATTCAGAACATGTAATTGAATACGAAGATATAGATGTACTGGATGATTTGACATATGAGGCCATACCTGACCGAGTCATTGATCGGTAGGAGAAACAACTCAGGCATAGGAATATCCCATTCATAAAAGTAGTATGGAAGGGGTTATCTACTAGGGAAGCTACCTGAGAAGTAGAGGAAGACATGAAGAAGCGTTTCCCATAATTCATGTGCATGTACATGCAGCTAATTTCTAGGACGAAATTTATTTAAGGGGGGAGAGCTATAACACCACTTTTTATTCACCAATATTCCTTATAAATATTTGTGGCATTTAGTGGAATAAAATGATGAATTTTGGTGTACTTGAAAGGACAGAAATACCTTTAATTGAGGTCACATGAAAATTGGGCTAAAACAAGACATAAAGATAATTATTGCATTCCAAAAAGTATATTATTAAAGCCTAAATTGGAGAATACAAGAGCACAATTTTTGGCCTTATAATAATGGTGAAAGTCAGCCAAAAAGGGAAAAAATGAAAGAAGCCACAATTAAATATAAAAATATAAGGGCAAATGGTAATTTTCCAATAAAGCACAAAGTTAATTATCTTCCCAATTTCTTGGGGTGATTTTTGGTCAAATAAGAAAATAAGAGGGAAAATAAATATTGGAGATAAATATCCAAATTTGGAGCAATTGTGGCTAAGTAAAATAAGTTGGAAAAGTCAAAAAGAAAGTATGTGGATTAACTAATTACTTGAAGAAAGAGAATTATGATAATTCAAGAAGCATTAATTATTTCCCCTTTTCTTTATGAATTTTGTCCTAATGGGAAAATAGGAGGAAAAATAAATACTTGGAAGCTAATGATGTTATGTGGAATTATCTTAAGCCAAGTAAAAAGCAAGAAGTCATAAAAGTAAATAATATGGTGAATTACTTTAAAATATATTAAGTTAAAGAAAGATGGAGATGATATTTTAAGAGGTTCTTATCTCTTTCCTTACACCATATTTCAGTCAAGTGAGAAAAAATAGAGAGAAAAAGAGAGCTTGAAGAAACATAAGCCAAGAGAGAAGCAAGAATCAAGGTATGTTAGTGTTAAATTCAAGTGTTTAGCTCTCTAGTTCATGTATAACTCCCTCTAATCTCTATGCCACCATGAATATCATGTTTATCAAGTAAAAATCCAAGAGAGAAGAGAGAGAGGATGGCTAAAGAGAGAAAGAGGAGAAACCAAGAGGTAATCTCAAGAAACTTGATTCTCCTGATAAATATGTTGTTGTAGTTGTTATTGGTTTGATTTGTGGTTGTTTGGATTGCTTTCCTATTTTTGGGATGATGAAACCTTAAGGGGTTATGCTGCCCAAATTTACCCAAATCATGATTAATAAGTGTTTAAATAGTTAAACATGTGATTAGGTGTAAAAAGGAAGGTGTTTAAAGGGCTAAATCTTGACGACATCATTATTTCCCAAATTTTGTGTAACTTTCAGCCAAACCCAGAACTGAGGGTTAGAGCTGGAATTTTATCAATTTGATAGTTCCATTATGTTTATAAGGGAAAATTGTGTAGGGTACATGAAGATTGTTGTTAGTGTAAGCGTTTCATCCAATAGGGGGTGAATTAGGTGATACCAAAAACTTCGTTGCGAATATATAAATTGACTGTAAATTTAAAACAGTTAAGAGCTAGGAGGAATATCATCGAAGTGTGTATTGGGAGTTATACTAGTTTAGCCACAACCACTTTGACCTATGTCCAGTCCTCAGAGTATCTCTGAGAGTTTCACTATATCTTCCAAGATTCAGTGGGTTATTGGCACCTCAGTACAGAACAAGCTCCTTCACTAGACACTCGCTCCTCCTTACACGTTGTAATCAAATCCCCAACTCAAGGTTCCACAACCTTAAGTTGTCTCAATAACAAATATCGAGTCTGTAATAAAAAAAAACTCTCTTACAAAGCAAATATATAATCACTGAAGTACAAAGAGTGAGTATAAGAAAAATGAGAACAAAGAATGTATTGATCGATATGAGTTTACTTGTTCTCAGTTGTTGAGTTATGTTCTTTGAATGTTCTATATATATAGATTATTTATGGTGTCCGTTGGAAGCATTTCAAACATGTCCGTTAGAGTCAAGCAGCTACGGTTGACCGTTATTCGAATTTGAAAACTATCCGTTTGCAATAGATAGCGGTAGGTGAGATATCAGATGTTTTATTTGACTTTTCTCTCACTGCATGATTTCTTCATTATTTTTCTGCATATATACTC
This sequence comes from Inga laurina, assembly GCA_963855925.1. NCBI lineage: Eukaryota > Viridiplantae > Streptophyta > Magnoliopsida > Fabales > Fabaceae > Inga > Inga laurina. Next base: position 37,870,762 of record OY979705.1, read on the forward strand.
AGAATACTAATACAATGAAAAGTTAATCATATAGATAACAAACCAAAAAATATAAGATTAAAATCATGCTTTCTGAACTGCCTTACTTGAGTAGCTACTTGAGTGATCATGTCTATTACTTGAGTAGTCAATCGAGTGATCTTATTAAAAATATGGCAGAGAGTAAGTCAATGTTTTCTCACTACATTACTCGATTAAGACATGGAGTAACTTACTTCACAAAACTTCTAAATACCTGGTTACTCGAGTGCTTCCTTAAGTAAGCATGTCTTTTCTTTACTAGTTACTCGAGTGATCCCTCGAGTAAGCTTTCTAATAAGTATGCAAATTACTCAAGTGGTCCCTCGAGTAATGAGACTCAAATCTTGGCTGAGAGTACTTGTTCTTTGCTTTACCTGATTACTAGAGTGAGCCCTCGAGTAATGCTTTAAATAACTCTACAGATTACTTGAGTGCTCCCTCGAGTAATGCCTTTTCTCTATGGTTACTCAGGTGGCTACTTGAGTAATGGTTCATATAACTTTGTAGATTACTCGAGTGGTCCCTCGAGTAACTTCATCTAAAATTTGACAGTGCTTCATTGGGAGATTTTCTCCATCATTACACGAGTAATGCCTTGTGTAACAAGGTTTATTACTCAAGTGCTCACTCAAGTAACCCCTTCAAAAATCTGCCTGTGATGTTTTCCCTGTGCTCTGTCTCTTAGTTCTTCTTCATTACTCCAGTGCTTACTTTAAGTAATGCTTTTGTCTACCATTTAGTTACTTTGTTCAAATTATTTTGTTTGTTATCAAATCCTTTTGTATTATAGATCCAATTTTTGTTATCATCAAAACACATGGAATCTAACATTCTCCCCCTTTTTGATGATGACAAAACTTGGTGATTTTGAACAAAGTTTTTGAAATTTAGTTTTCAATCAAATGTTTCTTGAAAACTTTTCATATGAAATCTCTTGTTCAATTTAGAGTTGAAAACAGTAATTTTGCAATGATCTTTTTAAATGTCATGATCTTGAAAAATTGAGTTTTTGTTCTAATTTACTTGTTTACCTTGCATACACAATCAAAAACTCATTAGTTCACAATGTAATATAACTTCAATGTAATATTCAATTAAAATTGCATAAGAAGTTCATTACATAATTAAAAAAATAAGGTCCCTTAAACCCTATACACCCAATAGATTTACAAAATCACTTAACAAGACATTGTTCACAAAATCACTCAAGCTCTTCTCCCCCTTTTTGTCTTAATCACAAAGTAGGATCAATCAATATTAGAAGGAGGAATAGATTGCTTGGCTATAGAGATAGGAGTGATAGGAAATACCAAAGATTCATGTGAGTCATTTAAACTAGAAGAATTTGAAGATGATGGTTCTGGTTCAGGAAGATTCACTGGGGGTACCTTAGGATCTTCTGGGGGGTTCTGAGGTTGAAATGGAATAAGAGAAGTAATCTCTACCTCCTCTGTAGCAGCAAGTGAAGATGCAAGCACTTCCTCAGTGTGTAAAGGTGAGGCAATAGGAGTAGGCACTGAGTCAGGCTGAACTGGCCGAGTTGGATCATCAGAGGTGATGTGAATAGACTCGGATGTAGTTGGGTCAGTATCGAAAATAAGAAGTTCTTTGAAATAGAGATAGGTAAGGGAGGAAGAGAAGTGGATGAGGGTCTAGGCTCAAAAGGTATAGACTAAAAAGGTCCAGGCTGAGAAGGTGGTACAGGCTCAGGAATAGAGGAGCCAGATGCCATAGCATCAAGTATGGCAACAATTGATCTTAGAAGCTCACCCTGGGCACGTTGTTCTTCTAACATCTCTTCGTGCCTCTTATCCATTCTCTCCACAAGTTCTCCCATCTTCACATTCCATGGGTTACCAACTCCGCATTTGTATTGGCAATGTCGATATGGAAACCCTTCTGAATGTTCCCCATAAATGTTTGCATTGAGGCACCAAAGAATGAGGGAGATGATGTATTAGTTGGAGTAGAAGACTGTGTATCATCCATCCGACTAGACTCAGTTGTAGTCTTCTTCTTCTTGGAACTTGCTTCAAGAGGAGTCTTCAGGGGAATATCAATGTTCAGCTTTCCAATCTGATTGTGCCCCATTGGAGTTCACCTCTCAATTGGTTCTTTACTCTCCAAGTACCTAATCTTGTTCTTCTTCAAAAATAGAGATATAAGCTGAGGATAAGGCATTGGAGTAGTAGGTTTTCCTTCAAACCTATATCACTTGATCTCAACAAAGATATATTCTCCCAAGTCCTTTTGTTCTTTGAGAAGTAATGAGGCAAATTTTCTGTAGTCCCTCTCAATGAAATAAGTGTAGTTGTTGGATTTGTTGACTATGGCTCTCAAATAGATATACCATAGGACTCGATGAAAATCACGCATATCACTCGGATTGAAATTAAGGGGTCCTATTATCTCACCAAGTCTTAGGATAGAAAACAACTTGTTTGAATCAAGGTTAGGATAATTATCATCAGGAGGATCGTTTATTCCTAACCAGGTATTGATTCTAGAAGGTGATATTAGAATTCTCTATTCTCTAATCGTAGAATTCATTTCTTCTTCCACAGACTTTCTAGTGGGATCATTTATGGGCTCTATATCTCTATCATGTTAGTTATTAAATTTAATATATCTTAATAAATTAAATTTAAAATTAACATAATATAATAATATCATATAATATATATACATACATATACATATACATATATATAATATATAAGATATGTATTTCGAAAATATATATCTATATAATATTATTAACGAATTTTATATTATATATATATAAATATAAAATTTGTCCACCCTAAATTAAGCATTATCTCGTGTTGTGCCATTCTTGTGTGCGACCCTGTAGGCCCATATGAAGTTGGCAGTGGGCCAATAACTATACTAACCCAGAAGTCGCAAGCGGCCTCTAGCAAGACATTACGACTACCTAAATCATATAAGGATCGTTATCACAATGCAACCTGTCATACAACCATGTCACGTCCCTTTTGTCACACGATATATCGATCAAGGATAAGGCATGGATAATGTCATCCTCTTGTTCCTGACCATTACTTTCTCGATTCCTAAGTAGCCTGACAATAGAAAGGGAAACTCCTTTCTATTGTAGTATGGCCATACATTTCTCAGACTCACTCATCGAGCGGCTCAGTAATATCTCTCTACTAATGTAAGGGACAAATTCCATCTTGATCATTCATATTCCTCTACATGAAAAACCACCAAGCCCGATTATAGCCTTTATCATCACTTGGTCAAAATTGACTTTTGACTAGTTCAAAGCTTAGCAACTCTAATGTAGGAATCCATGATGACCTCAGGTCTAAGGGCATTGTGATGTGGTTATACATGAGAAAAACTTATGACTTGATCCATGTAGCTTTCTCATAGTTGGTTGGTCCAGCACCTTGTACTCTTACAAGTGCCGAAGACTTTGATTCGTATCTCTATATCTAATCAAAGTCGTACTGGTCTTGTTTCATCTCTGCTCCTGTATAGATGACCGACCAGGGACATTTTAAGACAATCTTTATGAATTATCCAAGGATACAATTATCATAGTTAACATGCAAATAATATGATAACATAATGGAGAAATTTCATTAAAATAATAATGTTCAAAGTACAATAGTTGGCCCTTGGTCACAATTTCCAACGCTTCTTCCTTGGTTTGATCAACAACTTCTAGGATGAGATATTTAGAAATAAATTGACCATTTTCTTGATTTTAAACAACTTCCAGCTTATCATCAAAAGTTTTATCAGAGGATTCAAATTCATCAAATACAACATGAATTGATTCTTCAACAATACATGTTTGTTTATTGAAAACTCTGTAAGCTTTGCTCTGATTAGAATAGCCTAGGAAAATTCCTTCATCTGTTTTAGAATCAAATTTTCCTAAGTTATCTTTATCATTATTATGAATGAAACACTTATAACCATAGATGAGCAGATGAGCATGGTTTGGTTTCCTTCATTTGTATAGTTCGTATGGTGTCTTCCTAAGTTTTGTTATGATGTAAGCTCTATTTGAAATGTAGAATGTTGTGCTTATTGTATTAACCCAGAAAATTTGAGACACGTTCTTTTCATTCAACATTGCTCTAGCCATTTTAGTTAGAACTTTATTCTTTCGTTCCACGACTCTATTTTCTTAAGGTTTCCTTGGAGCGGAGAAATTGTGATCAATGCCATTAGTATCACAATATTCTTCAAAGGCTTGATTTTCAAATTCTTCACCATGATCTGTCCTAATATCTGCAATGGATATACCTTTCTTATTTTTCACTTTCTTGGCAAAAATAATAAATTGTCCAAAGGTTTCATCCTTTGATGACAGAAAAATAGTCTATGTAAATGTAGAGAAATCATCAACAATGACCAATGAATATAAGTTGCCACAAAGACTCTTAACTCTTGCTGGTCGAACTAATTCCATATGTAGCAATTGAAGTGGTCGACTTTTTGTAATTTCATTTTTTGATTTGAAAGATGATTTAGTTTGTTTACCTTTCTGACATGCATCACAAATCAAATCATTTTTTAAATTTACTTTGGTCAATTCAAGGACTAAATCCTTTTTGATAAGTTTGCCTAGTTGGTGCATGTTGACATGAGATAGTCTCTTTTGTCATAACCAACTTTCATCGACATTACTTAGAAAACAATTTTTAGAATCATTTCTACTAATACCAAGAGTATAGCAGTTACCTTCCCTTTTTGATCTGAGCTTTGCTTTGAGATTGTTCTTATCTAATTGTAAATCTTTGTTGTTTACAATTAGATATTCCTCTGAGTCAAATATTATCCAGTTATCTTTATTTGCACTTTGACTCACGCTCAGCAAGTTGTGACACAATCCTTTAAGGTAGTATACATCTTGGACTTGTATGCCTTTATCAAGTTTATTTCACCAATTCCTGCTATTTTTCCGTATTGATTTCCTCCAAATTTTACCTTTCCACCTTCTTTAGGTTGTATCATGGTAAAATTTTTGAACTCATTGGTCATATGTCTTAAGCATCCACTGTCTATGTACAACTTGTTGTTTTTGGATGCTTTAAGACATCTACAATCAAATACGATTATGTCTTAGGTACCCATATCTTTTTGGGTCCTTTTGGGTTAGTGTAGAATATTTTTTGAACATATGAACCTTTAGGTACCTATTTGTAGGTTTCTATTTTTCCTTTCTTTTTATGAATACATGATGAAGTATAATGTCCCTTTCTGTTACAATAATTGCAATATGCGAAAGGATTTGAAGTATGAACAGAATGCTGAAAGTAACTCAAGTATGCCTTACCTCCTACTTGCTTTATTCCTTTCCTTTTATCTGATTTTGGATAATATCCAATACCAGATCGATTATTTACAAATTGTTGGGCTTTTAAAATCAAATTTAACATCTCACTTCCTTTGGTGAATTTTTCAAAATTTTTCATGAGATCAATGTTTTTCTTTTACAAAGAAGAACAGTTTTCACAATCTTTTTCTAAATTCTCTTTAAGTTCTACCTCAAGAACTTTGTTTTTCTTTTTGAAAACAACTAGTTCTTTAACTACTTTGATAAATTCAGAATGTAAAATATTATATTCGAAAAGTAATTCATCATATGTCAGATCAGAATCAGTTACCTCTTCTTCTGTTTCTTCTTAAGTAACTAGACAGATATTGGCTACTTCTTCTTCATCACTATCTTTGTCATAAGAACTATCTCCCCATATGGCAGATACAAAGACTTTCTTTTTGTTGTAGAACTTGCCTTTTCTCTTTTCTTTATTCTTCTGAGCCATTTCTTGACATTTTTATTTCATATGTCCTGGCTTTCCACATTCATAGTAGATGATGTATTCTTTACTGCTTATTCCTCCTTTCTAAAAGTTTTTCAATCCTTGGCCTTTCTTGTAAAACTTTCTAAATCGTTTCATTATTAGGCTCATTTTGTCATCATCAAGCTGTTCATCTTCATCTTGATCTTCTTCTTTTACTCTCAGTGCTAAACCTCTATTCTTCTCGTCACCAATATCATCTAGTTCTTGTTTAAACTTTAATTTACTTTCATATTCAGAAAGACTTCCGAATAGAGAAGTAACCGATCACATTGATTCACCTTTTGCTTCCTTAATTGCAGTAACTTTGGCTTCCCAGTCTTTAGAAAGAATATTCAGAATCTTTCTTACTTGGGTATGTTGATCATATACTTTCCCAAGTGCTGCAAGTTGATTAACAAGATGAGTATATCTAAGTTCGTATTCAGCTATAGACTCACCTGATTTCATTCGAAGTAGATCAAACTTAGTAACCAGAGTATTGATCTGGTTTTCTTTTATTCATGAAGTTTCTTCATGTGCTATTTCTAGAGCTTCCCATATTTCTTTAGCTGTTGGAAGTGGTGCAGATCCTGAAGTACTCATTTTGACTCAAGGCACTTTGAATCATTAAAATTGCCTTGCTATTGAGTGTGATGAGTTTCTTGTCATTCCATCATATTCTGCTGGTGTCTTAGGAATCCTCTATGAATCTACAATCTTTTCAGGATTGTAGTTTCCACTCTTAATCACATCCCATAGTCCGTATTCTATAGCCATTACAAATACTCTAAACTTGGCTCTCCAGAAAGAGAAGTTTTCACCACTGAAACCCGGAGGTCTGGTGATGGAAACTCCGTTAGGAAGAATTCCTTCACCCATGCTTGCCATTAGATCCTTTTTAGGTTGTTATACCTTAATAAAAAGACCTAAGCTCTTATACTAAATGTTAGTGCAAGTGTTTCACCCAAGAGGGGGTGAATTGGGTGATACCAGAATATTCGTTACGAATATATAAATTGACTATAAATTTAAAAGAGTTAAGAGCTAGGAGAAATAGCATCAAAGTGTACATCGAGAGTTATACTGGTTCGGCCACAACCACTTTAACCAACATCCAGTCCTCAGAGCATCTCTAAGAGTTTCACTATATCTTTAAAGATTCAGTGGGTTCTTGGCACCTCAGTACACAACAAGTTCCTTTACTGGACACTCACTCCCCCTTACACGTTATAATCAAATCCCCAACTCAAGGTTCCACGACCTTAAGTTGTCTCAATAACATATATTAAGTTTGTAATAAAAAAACTCTCTCAAAGAGAAATTATATATTCACTGAAGTATAAAGAGTGAGTATAAGAAAATAGAGCACAAAGAATATATTGATCGATATGAGTTTGCTTGTTCTCAGTTGTTAAGTTCTGTTCTTTGAATGCCCCATATATATAGATGATTTGTGGTATCTGTTGGAAGCATTCCAAAAATGTCCCTTAGAGTCGGGTAGCTACGGTTGACCGTTATTCAAATTTGAAAACTATCCGTTTGCGATAGGTAGCAGTAGGTGAGATCTCAAACATTTTATTTGAATTTTCTCTCACTGCATGATTTCTTTATTGTTTTTCTGCATATATACTCAGAATACTAATACAATGAAAGGTTAATCATATAGATAACTAAGCAATAAATATAAGATTAAAATCATGCTTTTTGAACTGCCTTACTCGAGTAGCTACCCGAGTGATCATGTCCAATACTCGAGTAGTCAATCAAGTGATCTTTTTAAAAATATGGCAAAGAGTAAGTCAATGTTTTCTCACCATATTGCTCGATTAAGACATGGACTAACTTACTTTACAAAACTTCTGAATACCTAGTTACTGAAGTGCTTCCTCAAGTAAGCATGTCTTTTCTTAACTAGTTACTCAAGTGATCGCTCGAGTAAACTTTCTAATAAGTATGCAGATTACTCGAGTGGTCCCTCCAGTAATAAGACTCAAATCTTGGTTATCCTTTCCAATATTTAAAAATGTTCTAACAGAAGCTTGCGGCTCTAAGGGCAAAACCATAAATATCGGAAACTAAGGGTATTAGATCAAGAAAGTGTAGATTTGGTTATCCCTGGTCTCTTTTAGTATTTTTGGACAATTTGTATATATTTTTCAAACCCTATGGGGATTCTTGTATTGTAAACAAGTACTTATTATCAGTATATTTGGGCTATTTCTATATGCCAGTAGAACTATGGCTTTATTACTCTTGCAAATAATGAAATGTCAAGGCATTTGACATTATCTACCTATCTACCTTACAACCATTGTAGTACATAGTGGATGTGACTTATCCATGTAAAACGACTCTAAGACCTTCCTTATATAGGCTTTTTAATGCAAAAAGGTTCCATTTCTTAGGTACTCAATCTGCAACTCAAGACAACATTTTGTTCTTCCTAAGTCCTTCATTTCAATTCTTTCTTTAAACAATTAAATGCATTTTGAAGCTTTTCAAGAGTTCAATGATATTGATATCATCAACATAAACAATAATTACAGCAAACTCACTTCTATATCTTTTCATAAAGATTCATGCGTATATTGAATCAATTTTTTATCCTTCTTTTAACAGATGTTCACTGAGATGATTATACCACATGCACCTTGATTACATCAGGCCATACAGGGACTTATTTAATTTAATTGACTATTGTTCTCAAGAACTTACATTTGATGCTTTTGGCACCTTCAGTCCTTCAGGGACTTGTGCTTCTGGAACCTTGAGTCCTTTCAGGGATTTATGCTTTTGACACCTTGAGTGCTTTAAGGACTTACACTTCTTGCACTTTGAGTCCTGTATTATCCCGAATTTTGGGATTAGAGGCTTGAGAATAAGCCTGAATTAAGTTGATTGCTAAGTCTCGGTTTAGCAAGAGTCCCAAGAATGAGGATTGTTGTCAGTGTATTTTCAAAGCATTATAGTCTTGTTGTATAATATTTTTAAATAGGCAAATGATGTCCAATGCCTATGATAGTTTTCAATATGAACGTAGACTTATTAAGCTCTAATTTGATAGGTCATATAGTTCATTTGGAGCTATACACAAAGAGTTATGTATTTTTAAAGTTAGCCTAGTAAAACTGGCGATTTTCTGTGGCAACGTCCAAAAACAATAATTCTATTAATTGTCAACTTCTTGTTGGCTAAAGGCTATATTTTTACATGAAAATATACTTAATAAGGGTCACATGGCGTTTGGAACCACACCAATTAGACATTTGTTCAATTAGTTATGAATTTTCAAAGTTTGATGAAAATTCTACCCATTTTCCAACAAGTATGAAAATGGAAATAAATGTAAGGGCAAAGTAGATGGTAATTTCAAGAGGCAATTAAAAAAGCCCATTTGGTCCAATTGGAACTCTACATGGTGTCATTTAGTAAAGGAGAAAGAGAAAAAATTAAGGCCAATTAATTAGAGATAAGCCTAAGCAAAAGACATGTGCAAGTTCTATTAAAATAATATTTCCCAAAAAGTAAGAGAGATAAGAGAAGAGATATTTGATGAAGCTCTTTTTCCTTCACCTCTTCATCATTTTCGATCAGCTGCAAGGAAATAGAAAGAGAGAGCTCTAAGGAAATTCCCAAGAGCAAGAGAAGAGGAGGAAAATCAAGAGGCAAAATCGAAGGAAAGTAAGCTTAGATTTAAGTATTCTTGACTGGAATTGATGCATTTGAGAACTGGGCTGAGAAGGAGTTTGAGGCAGTATAAACGATGTGTTGGTATGGCCCTGAAGTCTAAATTATCTTGTGACAAGGGGTCTAGGTGGATCCTGGTTTGGTGAAAAGAATTCACGGTGTTGAAGGTGAAGTTGTTAAGATGCCCAGTTCTAACTTGTTGTGATTGTGTATTGTGAGTCCATCTCCCCAGTTTGGCCGGATTGGGTTGGTCTGGTGGGCTGCGTTTGGTAGGCATAGGCTCAGGTTGTGACGAACATTTATGATGTCTTTCACTTGTGGCTCATCAGGTGATTCTGGTGGGAGGACCGTTCTGCTGGTGCGGTAGTTTACAGGGGATTGACTATTTGTGAGCCGTAAGGCTATGTGTATACATCGCCACGCCAATAGTCCTTGAGTTGCTAACAACAGTTAGGTAAAGACTGTGTGTCTTCCTGGCGATAAAAAGGGATGAGGGTGAGGTGTGATTGTGGATCATATGTGTATATACTGCCACGCCAATAGTCCCTAAGTCGATAATAACAGTTCAGGTGGGGCTGCATGTTGGAAATTGTGCCCAAAGGGCCAATCATTGTACTTTGAACATTATTAATTTAATGAAATTTCTCCATATTATTTGCATGTTAACTGTGATAATTGTATCCTTGGATAATTCATAAGATTGTCTTAAAATGTCCCTGGTCGGTCATCTATACGGGAGCAGAGATGAAACAAGATCAGTATGACTTTGATAAGATATGGAGATACGATTCAAAGTCTTAGGCACTTGTAAGAGTACAAGGTGCTGGACCGACTCACATGAGAAAGCTAAATGGATAAAGTCATAAGCTTTTCTCATGTATAACCACGTCACAATGCCCTTTGACCTGAGGTCATCATGGATTCCTAATGAGAGTTGCTAAGCTTTGAACTAGTCAAAAGTCACCTTTGACTGGGTGATTATAAAGGCTATAATCGGGCTTGGTAGTTTTTCATACAGAGGAATATGAATGATCAAGATGGAATTTGTCCTTCACATTAGTAGAGAGATATTACTGGGCCCCTCGATGAGTAAGTTTGCAAAATGTATGGTCATACTACAATGGAAAGGAGTTTCCATTTCTATTGTCATACTACTCAGGAATCGAGAAAGTAATAGTCAGGAATAAGAGGATGACATTATCCATACCTCATCCTTGACTGATATATCGTGTGATAAAAGAGATGTGACATGGTTGTATGACAGGTTGCATCGTGTTAACGATCCTCATATGAATTAGGTAGTCATGATGTCTTGCTAGAGGCTGCTTGCGACTTGTGGGTTAGTACAGTTATTGGCCCACTGTCAACTTCATATGGGCGTACAGGGTCGCACACAAGAATGGCCTAACAGGAGAAAATGTTTAATTAGGGTGGACTAATTTTATATTTATATATATATAATAGAAAATTCATTAATAATATTATATAGATATGTATTTTCGAAATACATATTATATATATATATATTATATTATTATATTGTGTTAGTTTTAAATTTAATTTATTAAGATAAATTAAATCTAATAACTAACATGATAGAGATATGGTATCTCAGATTTAATTTATAAAGATAACTTAAATCTAATGGCTTATTATTTGGATTAAATAAATAGGTTAAATTAAAACTATTGGACAAATTTAATTTAAACTGAATTTATTTAATTAGCTCATCAAGATAATTAATAGTTAATTAATTTCAAAATTAATGATGATTAATTTTGAAATTTGAAAATAGCCCTTACAAGTTAAAAACATGATAGAGCAGATATACTAAGACACACATTAGAATTAAGAGCCCCAAGGGAAAACCTAAGAGACATTAGAGGCGCTAGCACGCAGTCTCGGTTGGAGAGCATTCGTGTGGATACCGGTAGAGGGAGCGGACCTGACGTGTTGGCTCCTAGAGATCGTGAAAACTCTGAATCATAAAAGGTATGAATCCTTCCAACTTGGTTTAAATGCTGTTGATAGATCCACGATTAGGATCGAAGAAAATTTTTTAAAATTCTTCCGCTGTGCCTGCTTATTCTAACACTGCATGCCTTCCCGGTGGTCAAAAGGGATGAGGGTGGGGTGTGACAATTGTGAACAAGCTTGGATTGGGGTGTGGTTGTGTGGTAGAGCAGAGCTAGTTCAGTTGATGGCAAATTCGACTATATGATCAGGGGTTCTTACTTCTGAAGGCACTACCCTGGCATGGCCGGCATGGCTAGCCACCAGGCTGGTTGCACGGTATTGACCCTAGGCCGAAAGGCGGTGCGTAAAATTGGAATATGTGATGTGTGTTTGATGTAGAAGTTACGTGAATGCTAGAAGGTAAATGTGTAATTGTGCAAGCGGCCAAAGTCGAGGTATTCTTGCAATATGTGTATATGTGTGTAAGCACCGCCACGCCAATAGTCCCTGAGTCGCTAACAACGGTTCAAGTAAAGACTTTGTGTCTTCCCAGTAGTAAAAGGGGATGAGGGTGGGGTGTGATTGTTAATCTGTGACATCGGTGTGGAATCATCTATCGATATTGTTGTCACGCAGTGAAATTTGATACGGTGAGGTGATATTGTGAATACCCAAAAGTCCCGGTTACCACTAGAGGAGTTACTGGTGGGTGTACGGGTGAGGGTAACGCCATGAAAGCTGATACGATGATGTGATAATGTTATGAATGTGGCAAATGGCAGGAAGCTGAGGTATCTTTGCAAAATGCGGAAAGCCAAGGTATTTTTGCAAACAACAAGAGCTGAAGTACTTGTGTATACAGCAGAGGCTGTCATTATGTGTAATGAGTTTGTGGTGCTTTGAGTTACTCCCAGAAGGGGTGACCAAATTAGGCAGAGTGATAGCTTGGGCCATCCAATTTCTAAGGTTTTGTGAGATACGCTAGGCCATCCATGATCTGGGGCCTTGCGACAATTGTGGTTATTGATGATAGTGTGTTGTGGCAATCATGCGTGGCGGTGATTGCATTTGCTTGGCAATTGTGTGGTGACTGTGTTAGTACAGCAATGTGTAATGGGCCGATTGCTATTTGTGGCAACTATGTTACATCATACTCATACCAAGGATATGGTGATGTTACCTGTATGGGGTAATAGCAGGGTTGTATGGTGATGATGAGAATCTCGAGTACTTGTGTGGTAAACCAAGTATGACACATTAGGTTTTTTAAGATTCTTGAGCATGACACATTAAGTTGTTTAAGATTCTTGAAAGAATCAGATTGGTAGAGTATTGTGTTGTAGGTGGTCTAGAAGGGACCGTCCTAATGTGAGAAACAATTTGTGAAATGGAAGCCATCGTGAAGAGGCATCCATAGTTTGTGGTTAAGTTGTGTGAAAAATTTCGAGGACGAAATTTATTGAACAGGGGGAGAAATGTAATACCTCGAATTTTGAGATTTAAGGCTAGAGAATAAGCTTGAAATAAGTGGAATACTAAGCCCCAGTTTAGCAGAAGTCCAAATTTATTCCCTAATGATTCTTATATCTTTGGGGTATTAAAGAAAGTAAAATGGTGAATTTTGGATAAAGTAATTATGTTTTTGGTGAAATCGCCTATGAGGTAGTAAGCTTGTCATGCAATTTTGTATGACTAAATGATGATCGAAAATTATGAAATTTTATAGGGTGAAAGTAGACATCCTAAGCTTTAATTTTGATGGTCATATGACTCAATTAGACCTATATATAAAAACTTATCAATTTTTGAAGTCAGTACAGAGAAGATGTGAAATATCTGGAACACTATGCAAAGATTGAAATTCTGGGAATTTTGGGATTCCATCTAGCAAATTTCTATATTTTTTTCTTGAAACTAGACTCAATAAGGGTTCTATAGGCTTTGGAATCACTCCAATTCTATTTTTCTAGAATTAGTTATGATTTTGCAAAGATTGGGCAGAAATCTGCCAGAATTTCCAATTAATCCGAATTTTGGAAAATGACTACATAATTAAAAAACAATATCATATATGATAAATTAAATCACCTACTTCCTCCATCAGGCCAGAATGACATCCATTTTGCTAGAATAGGGAGAGAAAGCTTGAGAGGGTTTAGAGAGAGAAGGAGAAGAGAACTCGCAAGATAAGCCGATTTCTCTGACGATCTAGCTCATAACGCTTATAACTCCGCTCCTAAGCTACTCCTCTATGTTCTTTAAGATTTGGAAGCTCAAAATCTATTTTTTAACACCTAGGGTTTTTAGCCAAGTCAAGGAAAAGCTATTGGGAGCTTGAGGTAACATCCAAACTCTTGTATATTGACTATTCTGGCTGTTGTGGACAATTCAATCAGTGAAATTTTGCCGGATTGTCATTGGTTTCAAAAATGGAAAATGGACATGTGGGGCTGTTATGCGGCCCAAATTGGTACTAAATGGTAGTTGTAACCTAATGTAATACTCAATAAAGTGGTTAGGAGTAGAAAGGAACGCGTTTATGCAGCCAATACCGAAAAACCCCAATTTTTCCTGGGCAACTGAGAATTTTTGCCAATGCTATTTTGATGGGTTAGAGTTGGATTTTCAATGATTTTATGGTTCCATTAAGTTTAGGAGCGAAAATTAGGTGGGGTTACAGTTGGTTTCATTTTTGGAAAAGACCGAAAAATCATAATAACGAAAACACCCTTAAAACCTTTAAAGTGGGGCTGCCAAGGGTAAATTTATAATTTGATGATAATTTTGAGTCTAGAAATGGATTACTTGGATGAAATTATATCAGGATAGCCCAAGATAGAATTTCGGGAAAAGTACAGCCGGACCGGGTACGGTGTGGCCAGGTCGAGTCCCAGTCCGTGGGGGCTGATAGAGATCAATATTTATATATTTTTATTAATTAATCTTAAGCTTTTGTGGGACTTAATTGAATATTTTGGGCATAATCAAGTGTTAAAGTGAGCTTTTAGTGAAAGAATAATTTGAGAATTAAAGTGGTTAAATTGTTATATTTTTAATTAATATTTGTTATTCCCATTATTCTTTAATTGTGAACAAAAGATATTACCTTTGTGAATTTAATTTTGTAGATGATGACATGGCACAACTTATTTAATCTTGAGATAATTGTAAAGAAAGGAGGTGGTGCTGTTTTTGGGCTGAATTAAGAAGCATGGGAAAGAAGCAATTAAGGGCTTTATTTGAATAAAGCTAGACCAAAGGGAATGGAAGAATGAGAAAGGCATGAATTGAAGATGGTCTTGTCTGAATGGGAGTTGTTTGGAATTAGAGAGTAGGCTAAATGGATTAAATGAGAAATAGAGAGGAGATGCAGGACCACATGAAATGAGAAAGGAGGAGGAAGTATGCGTTGAAATTGTTGAATGGAAAAGGGGAGCAGCTGACCAATTAATTAAAGGAAATGAAGGGATGAGATGGGTTGAATCATTGAATACAAGAGCATGTGTTGGACCGAGCAGAGAAGGCTGACCGTGGACTTGAGGAATGAAAAAGAGAGAAAGAAAAGAGGGTAAAGGGTTGTACGTGGAGGCAGGAAAAAAAAGAAAAAACACGAGGGAATAAGAGAAGAGTGTGCGGCGGCTGTGTAAAAGGGGGTGAGGCATCGGAATGAAAAGAAAAAAAAGAGATGCAGCGGTGTGTGTGTGTGAAAAGAAGAAGAGAGCTGAAATATTTGACCGGGTGACTTTGAGAATAAAAAAAAGGAACCGAATGGAAGAGCTGAATTAATGGGGGG
Organism: Inga laurina; assembly: GCA_963855925.1. Taxonomy (NCBI): domain Eukaryota; kingdom Viridiplantae; phylum Streptophyta; class Magnoliopsida; order Fabales; family Fabaceae; genus Inga; species Inga laurina. Next base: position 37,886,044 of record OY979705.1, read on the forward strand.
TTGTGTAAAAGGGGCCAGCAGCGAATGAGATTGGAGCATCAACTTGGAGAAGGAAATTGCTGTGAAGAAACAATGAGAGCTGTTCGGTTTTGTTCTCCATGGCTATCCTCCTCTCATTTCATCAAGCTTCAGCTTCCTCTTCTTCCATGAGTAGCTAAAGTATTGGTGATTCCCTTGAGTTGGGTAATGGTTTGAGCTTCTAAACTTCAATGGAATTCCTTTAAGCTCTCTTTTTAGTTCATGATTATGTAGCTTGGTTAAGTATATAATTGTGATCTAGATTGTTATGCCAAGTGAATAAACTTGGTTGTTGAGCTAGGAGTTAATTAATTAAGCTTTGTATGATTCATATTATAAGTAGGTTGAATTGTTTATTCCAACTTGGTTAAGTGGATTTAAATGATTAAATTGAATGTTTTGAATTGTTGTAATGGTAATTACAAGCTAGAATTGGAAGTTGATTATTCATCTCCTTGAGTTTGAATTATTTGGCGGTATTCATTTAATTGCTTCGGTAGAATGAATTAAATGATTATTGCAAGTATGGAGCTAGTGGTAACTTAGTTCCATCCTCTTGACTCATATTGTGGAATTCATATTATTAGCAAGCAAGGAAGACTAAAACCTCAACTCAAGGGAATCTCATTTCATCATTATTCTAGTTTATTAAATTTACTTTGTTATTAGTGTTAAATTCAATTCCATTTACTTCTTTGTTTTAAATACTGAAAAATACAAAAATATTGTTTTAGCTTAGTTTACTTCATTAGTTTATAAATGCAATTTCTCAAAAATGATTTCTTACCACTTTAAGGCTTTTTATCACTTTACTACTTAGAAAATTGGAAATGAATCTCCTCACAAGAACGACCTAGGTTGACCTACTACACTACATTTTTAAACCTAGTTTTATTTTATGAACTCACACGACATGGGTTTATCAGGGGCATTTTTGTAATTTTACATAATAGGCTCATATAACCCCTAGAAACACTATAGAAGTGTCTAAATGGTACATTTGGAATTGTAGGATCGAATATGAAGCCCGAGTTGTTATCACTCTTTACAAGGCACACATTTCGAGGCAGAAATAGGTTAAGGTAGGGAACTTTCCTCTCCTGCATGTATTTGATATTTGTGTTGTGTATTGATGCACGTTATTGCTTTGCTTGGTTATGTGAAATATATATGAATGATTGAAGCTCTATTTTTTTTATATTGTGGCCATAGTTTTATTGCACGAAACATTGAGCGCGCAGATATGAAATTTTGTTAGCATAAGTTTATGTAATTCAAGCATGTCATCATTAAGCACTTATCTTGCTTGCATATTGGTATCTGTTTCCTGCTGAGATTCTCTCAAGTCTCACCCACCCTTACCAGCAATTTAGACAGAAGGAGATAGAAGATACACTGAGAACAAAGAATATAACCGTATGAAGGGATTGCGGTGGTGGAATGAAGACAAGAAGATGTCTCTGTTTTACTGGGATGGGTTTAGATACCCAAGTAGCCTTTTGTGGCTACATTGATGGTAATGATCATGTACAAACCCCTATGGGGAATTTATGTAATCATGCACATATTATCAGTATAATTATGCTATTCCTGTGTTGTCTACCGAACCGCGTATCATTTTCCACAAATACACTGAAAAAGGTTAAAATGAGATAACGGTGTGACACACATATCATCTATCATGCATGCATTATGGTAACTATTTCCTATAGAGATTCTCTTGAATCTCACCCTCTCCTACCAGTAATTTAGATGGGTGTAAACAGGAGGTGTGCTGAGAACGAAAAAGAGAATCACATGAGAGGAATGCTGTAGTGAAACAAAGATAGGAAGGTGTCTGCGTTTCATTGTAATGGGTTTAGATACCCTAGTAGCATTGTGCAGCTACATTATTTGTAATTATTATGTACAATCCCTATTTGGAATTCTCAGTAATCAAGTACTTATTATCAATATTTTCATGCTATTTCTATAAGGCCACAGAACTGCGCAATTGCTACTCTGATTAATATCAATAATAAGTGGTATGTAAGGGAGGGTCTTACAAGTCCTTTAGGGACTTGTGCTTTTGACACTTGCTTATGAATTTTGGCTCATGATCCTCATTATCCTTAATGATATCAAAACCAATATTATAAGCAAAGATGTTGTCAACATTGACTTCATTTTGGTCCGATCGGATTCTATTCTTAACATCATTTATTGAGATCTCATTAAATTCACATATTTCAGGTACCTTAGTCTCTTATGGGACTACAACATTCTCTTCGGGAGAAAATAACTCTTTAGGAGATGACTCTTCTGGAGCTAATAACTCTTTAGTAGATGGCTCTTTTAGAGCTACTAACTTTTCTTGATTATCCTCTACTTGACCATGTATATTCTTAGCTCATTTTTTCTTTCAAGGATTTTCATCTTTGGAATTGATAGGGCTTCCACGCTTCAGGTGTGCTTTAGATTCATTCACAATAGGCTATTCTTCAGGAACATGAATTTTAATAGGAGCATTAGCTGTTGGAACATGTGACTTTGTCACTTTCTTTATGTCGATCAGTACATGCTTCTAGCATTTGATTAGTTAAGTTCAGCAAAAGAACTATCTTTTAAACCTCTAGTTCATATTGTTTTATATAAGGATCGAAATGTCCTAATGATAATTCATTCCAGCTAATCTCTTTACCCAACCACTTCTTTTCTCCCCCTAATGTTAAAAAACTAATTCATCAAAATGACAATCAGCAAATCTAGCTGTAAATAAATCTCTTGTAGATGGTTCTAGATATTTTATGATTAAAGGAGATTCATATCCAAAATATATTCACATCCTTCTTTAAGGACCTATTTTGGTGCGTTGTGGTGGTGCTACTGGCACATATACTGCACACCCAAAAATTTGTAGATAGAAAATGGTAGGTTCCTAACCAAAAATCATTTGTAAGAGGGAAACCTTTAGATAGCTTATTGGCCTAATGCAAATTAACATTGCTACATGTAAAATGGCATAGCCCCAAGTAGAAATTAGGAAATTATATCTCAAAAGTAAAAGTCTTGCAATTATTTGCAATCTTTTAACCAATGATTATGCAAGTCCATTTTGTGTATGAATATAAGCTATAGGATGTTCCACATTAATTCCAAGGGACATTCAATATTCATTAAAAGCTTGTGAAGTAAATTCACCAGCATTATGAAGATGTATTTTCTTGATGGGATAATTAGGGTTGTATCTCTTAATCTAATCATATGAGCAAGCGATCTTGTAAATATCAAGTTGCGAGAAGATGATAAGCAAACATACGACCATTTAATTGATGCATCGATTAAAACCATATGGTAACTAAATGATATGTATGGTGGCTATATTGGCCTACAAATATCTCCCTCTATATGTTCTAAAATTATGAGAGACTCACTTTTTATTTTACTTGGTGAGGGCCGAATAATCAACTTTCCCTTAAAACATACAGCACATGAGAATTTATTGGCTTGTGGTATTTGTTTACACTTTAGGGTATGACCACATGAATTCTCAATTATTTTTGGCATCATAATTAAACCAAGATAGTCTAACCTGTCTTGCCAAACATTAAATTCATCAATAAACTTCTGGTATACATTAGCAAATTTCTTGTTTGCATTATTATTTTAAACTTATGCTTTATATTAGTAAACTTCTAGTTTTCAACAACAAATGTTTCCTTAGGAAATAATATATTAACTCTTGTATGTCATTCAATCAGATTTATACTTCTAGATATAATCTAAACATTGACTTCTCCCATAAACACATGATAGGAAATACATACATAGTAGCACATATGATATAAGGGACAGGGTACTTCCTGACAGCCTTTCCAAATTTGGTTCTTGTTCCCAGTCTCTTAGGTGTCTCGGGCAAATGTTAAATCCTATAACTTATAATTCACGGATAGGCGAGTTATTACTTATCCCAATTTATTAATAACTTAAAACACATAGGTTAGTTATCTTTATTGTCAATGCATTAAGCCTAATGTGTAGTTAATGGGCCTACACTAACTCCAAGTGTAATATCCTGAATTGTAATTAAGGGCTAATGACTTCAAAGTGGTGTAATTAATATTAATGAAGCACTTTTTAAGTATGTAATGTGAATTGTGAAATGAAACGTTTTTATAATGGTTTAGTATATATTGTGATAATCAGGGGCAAGATGGTAAATTGTGGACCAAACTGTCCGTTATCGAAGAAGAAACTCCTTAGTAATTTAAGAATCATGGCTAGTATTAAGTGATTGAGAAGGTAGAATTGTGAATGAATGAGTTCATGTGTGTGTGTGTGTGTGTGTAAAGAGAATCTAGGATCATGACAAGTGGCATCTTGAGGACCATGGATGAAGTCAACATTTCAAAACTCATTTTTCTCTTCCCTCTCACTTGTAAAGTCAGTTGGTTGCATGGGAATAGGAGAAAAATCTGCATCTTCATCCTTTTCATCTCCTATCTCATTTAACCTCCATTTTTGTTGAGCAAGAGAAAGAAAGAGAAAGTGTTAAGGTGAGTTTTGGCTAGCTAGATGCCTCTTAATGCTCAAATGTTCTCCATTAAAGTTATACATGGTGTTGAGAGCTTTCTTGCTATGATTTCAGATTTGTGAAAGATGGTGTTTTAGTGTTGGAGGGAATTTAGAAGTTGAGAAATCAAGTAACTCACTTTGGGAAGAAGAAAGAGGTATGAAAGAGCTCTCTATTAATCTAAATTTTGTGATCATAGGTTGAGTTTTGAGAATTTATGATTTGCCCTGATTTTGGTATAATTTGAAATGCATGAATTTGGATGATGTTTGGTGTAGGATTAGATGGCATATTGTGTCTTTAAGCTATTGTGATTAGTTGGGATTTGAATGGGGATGTATGGTGAATTTGGTAGTTGTGGTGTAATGTAGGTCAAAACCCAAACTTCTTGGTAGAATGGAAATTTGATTGTTTTGAGGTTAACAATAGGTTCATTGTGGATTTTGTGTGGGAATGAACTTTGGTATAAGCTTGAAAACCATTGGAATTAGATTTGGTAAATTTGGAAAAGTATATCAGCTGCTGTGATTCTAGTTCTGATAGCCTCACTCGAGTGAGGTTGGAGCTCACTTGAGTGCAGCGTCATGTTCTTTCTTTTTCTTTTAGTATTTCAGTTAAGTGTTCAGGTGTACACTTCCTTTCCTGCGGGTGAATGAGTCATCACTCGAGTGAACTCAGTCTCACTCGAGTGCGGGAGTCAGTTGCACCTTAAGGTTGCTCTCAGGTAGTCACTCTTTGTACCCCACTCGATGAGACTCGGGTGACAATGGGTCATCACTCAAGTGGCCAGAGAAGTGCACGAGTGAACTGGTCACTCCAGGATGTGTGGTGCTCTCAGGTACTCACTTCCTGTGTTTCACTCGCTAGGGCTCGAGTGCAAGTGGGGGACCATCACTCGAGTGAGGTCTCCTTCACTCGAGTGACTCGACCAGAAATCAATACTTTTTCTCCCAAAAAGAAATCTTTAGTCAAGTGTTCCCAACCCTTTAGGCATATGTTTAGGCTTCTATTGGTCACCTAAAGAGTTAAAATGATAGCCAACTTAATGTAAAATGAAGATAAGAATTTGGGACAAAAAATAACCTATCGTCCTTGATTTTTGGTTTATAGGCTTTGACATTTGCTCTGGTCGTGAACGAATGATGCCAGAGCAAGTCAAGAAAGAATAAGGTAGTGACTCTCTCTCTTATACTATATGTGATACATGGTTTGTCTGTTTGATCATTGTTTTTGAGTCTATCTCCTGCGGCCCATCGGTGGTGATGGTAGGAGGATTATACCTTCAGGGCAATGGAATCCGAGGGATGAGACTATGTAAAAGCTGAATGGCTATATGTGGAAGCCGAAAGGCTATTTGGGAGTCTATTACCTACGGCCCATCGGTGGTGACGGTGGGAGGATCGTACCTTCAGGGTGGTGGAATCCGGGGAATGAGACTATGTGATTATGTTCATATGGCAACCTATGTGCTGTGTATTATGCTGTGATGTTGCTTGATGATTTACTTACTTACTATATGACTACATGTTGTATGAGTGATTTGTTACTACTGGGATTCTTTTGAATCTCATTCTTTCTATTGACTAACCTTACAGATAGAGCAAGTGGCTCCAAGGAGAAAAGGACGACTAGGAGCGGTTAGAATTTTGCAGAGATATTAGATATTAGTTTTGGATTGTTGGCTATTCATTTTGGGATTACTATATATTATTTTTTGATGTAAATAATATTTTGATTACGGTATGTAATCCCCTAGTTGAAAATTATAAACTTGAAAGTTAGTAAATACACGACCCGGGGGTTGCCGGGATTTTTGTTTCACACTCTGATATGTTTAAATGTGATTCAACTGAACAGAATAATTATATTCGGATTATGGAATTTGAGACCAAGGAAGGTAGCAATTTTGAAAATGTTTGTGAAAACCCTATCATAAGGAAGGGATCGAAAGTGAGTTTTGTTTTACTGGTCTCTATTTCATTTTAATTATAAATTTTGAGTCATAATTATGAAGGGGGTTACACCGAGTGCTTAACTTAACCCTTGGAAGTTAACTTTATTACCAAATGCCATTACTTTCTTATTTTCGCACAATTACTAAAACTAGCAGAATTTTCAACTAATTTTGAAAGTTCATATCTTTCTCTAAGGAACCCAATTAGGTTGGTTCAAAGTTCTATGTGACCCATTTTATGTTTACTTTAAGGGGGAAAATGCCTCCTACTTGTTCCTATACCCACATACATCCAGAATTTCCATTTTACCCTTACTGCCACATAATCTTTCCAGTTTTAATTGCCTAATTTCAAAAAGTCATAACTCCTAAAGTACTCATCCAAAGGCATAAATGATATGTCAAATTAAAGCTTATCATGTCTACAATCATTCAAGAAATTTTCATAGCCATTTGATATCATTTGTCGGTAAAAAACATACCACAAGCAAGCTGCCTCCCAGAAACTCAAATCTGGTAGCACTTATGCAAAAATCTTAACTTTTGGTTTTTCATTCCAATTCATTTAAGACTATAACCAAGGGCTATTCACACATTGTTTTTTATATAGAATCTAATGGTGACATCAAAAATACCAAAAGCACACTCCCTCCCTAGTTTCTAGTGCTAGCTAAACCATAGACCTAATATTGTTCATAGTGATGAGAGCTTCATTACTATGGTTTTAGATTTGTGAAAGGAGATGTTTGGGAGCTTGAGGAAAATTAGAAAGATGAGAAATCAAGGAATTGGTTTGGGAAAGAGGAAGAGGTAAGTATTTGATGCCTTTTGATCTAAGTTTTGTGATTTGTGGTTGAGTTTTGAGAATTTTGGAATTTGCACTGATTTTGTGGTAATTTCAAAATGTATGAATTGTCATGTGTTTTGTGTTGCAATTGGTGTTTTGTTGTGTTGTATGGCCATTGGAATTGGTTTGGTTTGGTTTGAAACCTTAAATAGGAAGTTTGGCCATTTAGTGGTTGTGTGGCAATGGAGTTCAAGAACAGAATATATGTAAATGGAATGTGAATTTGGTTGATTTGATATTTCCAATGGATTCCTTGTGAAATTTTGTGTGAGAATGATGCTTGATGTGAAAATTGGACCATTGGAAGCAATTGAGAAAAAACTGAAAATCTGTCCATTGAAACTCTGTTCTATGCGGTCTATTTGTGTTGACATTTTGAATAAGCAAATAGTCTCTACAAATTATGAAACTTTCCAGTCATAAATTTCACATTCCAAGATTCAAAATGGACATATAATTTGTGTCATTTCTTTTTGTGAACTGGGAGTTATGGTTTTCCAAAGTTTGACGTTAAAACTGGGTGCAAATTTGGAACAGCAAGGGAATTTCGTGTAATTCTGGTATTTTGTGATGATTTTTGGTAATGGCTCATATTTTTTCTATGAATAGGACTTAAAGATATTTCAATAGGCTTTGGGATCACCTCATTTCAATTTTTCTAGAATTAGTTCTGAATTTCCGAAGTTTCCTTGGCTACAGCGCAAAACTTTCTGTGCACATTTTGGCAGCAACCAGAAAATCTTGGCTGCCGCCAAAAACTTTATAGGCTGTTTTTGGCCGCAGCCAAAGATTCTTGGCTATAGCCAAAACCCTATTTTCAGCACTTTGAGAATTTGAAAGGTGATTTCCAACCTAGTACTTCCCAATCCTTTAGGCTTTCATTGAGCTTATTATAGCCACCTAAAGGGTGTGAATGATAACCAACTTTAAGTGATATGAAAGTAAGAAATTGTAATAGAGAATAACCCTATGTCCTTAATTTGGTTTATAGGGTTTGATATTCTCTTCGATTGTGAGTAGCCGGTGCTGGAGCATACGTGGAAAGAAAAAGTGCAGGGAACTTACCTCTCTTGCATGTATTTGATATTTGTGTTGGTGTATTGATGCATGTTATTTCTTTGCTTGATTATGTGTAATATATATGAATGATTGAGGCTCTATTTCTATTTATGCTATGGCCATAAATATGTTGTTTGAAAAATTGAGCACATAGATATGTCATTGTGTGAGCATGTGTTAATGTGATACAAGCATGTCATGCATTAAACACTTATCTTGCATGTATATTGGTATCTGTTTCCTACTGAGATTCTCTTGAATCTCACCCCCTACCAACATTTTAGACAGGACAAGTGGATCGAGGAAGGAGCAAGCAACCAAGGGCAGCTAGGGCTCCCATTGGAGTTTGATGTTGGTAGTTAGTTATCATAGATGGGAATATTATTTAATTTGTATTAGTATTTGGATATAGGAATGTGTATTTGGAATGTATATGTAGATTTGGAGATGATATTATGTAATCAGCGTATGAGAACTTGTATATGGGTGAATGTGCCCTTTGAAACCCATTAGTGAAGATATGAACCCAGGATTGCCGAGATTTATGTTGTGCACTCTGATGTTTATAATAAATGTGATTTATCTTCGCTAAGTAATTGTATTCGAAATGTGAATGTGAGACCAGGTGCATTAGATTTTAAAAAGTATTTGTGAAAACTCTATCTCAATGATGGGATTGTAAATGAGTTTTGATTATTATTGGTCTCTATAAGGTGGGTTATGATTCACCTCTTCCTTTACCACAACTTCCTCAATCTCTGGTTCTACTGGTATGTTCCTCAGTCGAACCATTATTCCTTTTCACTATTAAAAAGGGATCATACTATTAATATCATATTTGGCTTATGTATATATATATATATTCCTTAAACTTAAATATCACTACATCAACACATGCAGGAATATACCTATATTGCTACAAACAGTCACATTTACATCAAAAGCAGTCTTCACTACTTTATCATTACAAGCCAAGTGCATACTAGTGCTACTCTCATTACATATATTGCCACACATACTCAATCATAGGCCAATAAAAATGGAAGAACTCATAAGGGCTATGATCTAGAAGATCATTCATCTTCCTAGTCCAGAAAGCAGTGCTAAGGAAGAAGTATAGGTTGGTCCTAATCCATGTACCGCCAGGCATCCCTAGCCCATACAAGTCCCTATCCCAATACAATGACTACACCTCATCCAAGAATGCTAAGTAATGAGCTAGTGGAAAGGGTTGCTCATCAGAGGTTTTCTAGTATATCTCATTAATATACTCCCTCAACTCATGGTTAAGATGCAAATTATATGCCATCTTAATAGATTGAGTCCTAGAGCTAGCATCAGAGTCTAAGTACTACTACTAGTGGAAAAATCACTTTTAAGACCAGTTAAAAATGACGTTTTAGACCTGTTTTGGATGAGGTCTTGATACAGCCGGTCTAAAAAGTCTGCTACTTTTTACACAAGTTAAGGAACCGGTCTTAAAACAAAGTTTTAAGACTATTTATTTATACAACCAGTCTAATAATAATTATTTTTAGACCAGTTATTAAAAAACAGTCTAAAAAGTGCAACTTTTTTGCTGAGTAAAATGTTAAAAAGTGCAACTTTTTTGCTGAGTGAAATGTTTTAATAGGGGAAATGGCTTGCTAGGTAAATGTTTTAAAAGGAACAATTTTTTTAAAAAAGGAAAACTTTTTAGACCGGTTCTTTCCAAATAAATTCTTCTCTTACATATTATAACAAACATCTTATACAAAAGCATTTTCATCAAGCATTTCAATTGGATGTTGTAATACTTACATCATTCTTCCTAGACCCCACATTCCACTAAAGCAACAATAATAAATCATTCTTTTTACACCCCAAATAAATTATTCTCTCTCACACATTCCTATTTTGTGAAGCATTTTAAAACATAATTTCAAATCTTGTAACTTACATTATCGTTCTTCCTACACCCCATATTCCACAGAAGCAACAACAATAAATCATTGAAAATCAACACATGATCACACACAATATGAAAATTAAGGCATGCTACTAAACATTTTTATTCCCATGTTTTAATATTACAGTTTGACAACAGAAGTCAAATCTTTAGCTAAGATCATAATATAATCAAAACACTTTAATTAATGATAGAGGAGTGTATCGAGAAAGAACACATCAGATAGTAATCCATGGCTGATGATCACTAGATGGCTTCGGAGCATCTACACTAAGACACCTCATATCCTTCATTTTCCTATGACGACAACAAAAAATGTAGTTTTATATATACCAATAACAATATATAATTCAAATATAGTTCTTGATAATTATTTTAGCTAACTAACCTTTTAAGTAGTTTTATAAAGGGATATCCTCCTATATCCCTTCATGATGATCGTTTCTTATGCCATGGTCATTGTCTGCTTCATCTTCTTTGTTCAATTCTGGTAAACCCCTAGAAAAAGAAGGAGTCTCAAGAAGATAATTTATTAAACAACTTTCCTGATTAATGTCAACAATGACCACATTTTATTTGCCTGGTTGTTAATATAGAACACTTGTTTCGCTTAATATGCCATAATAAAAGGTTCATCTCCAAAACTTCTATTATTCAGATGAACCAATATACATCCCAACTGATCAATCATCACACTATTGTTGACATCAACCCGCTTGCATTTGAAAATGGGAAATTAAATTTTAACATAATCAACCCCCAAATCTCTTTAATAACCCCATAATAAGGTATTGCTACCAATCTAGGTTCTTATCTTTCAAACTAGAGAAGTGCATAGATTCTGCCACTAATATAACTCTACTGTTCTTGACAGTGCTTCTATCATCAAGGGACTTAGTATAAAACATATAACTATTGATCACAAATGAAGTCCAAGTTATGACATCAACCTCAGGACCACATGCTAACCATTTAATTGTATCAGAAACACATTCTTCTCCGTCAACCTTTTGTTTGAACCAATGTGCAATAGTTTTGTTATTCTCCCTAATGTGCAATAGTTTTGTTATGCTCCCTAATTAACCTTTGTTTAGTCATTCAACTATTTTCTTTCTGGACAATTTCTTTATGAGCATGAATGTAATCTTGAACTTCATCAACATTATTCAAAATGTACCAATGAACTTGTTGCAATTCATCAGGATCAACACTCTTTACTGTAGCCTCATGTTTACCCCCTTCTTCATCATGACATTCAGGAAGCCCAATATGTCTTACATTTGACAAGTAATCTTGATAAAACTCCATGGCTTCTTCAGAAACATATTTCTGAACAATAGATGCTTCAGACCGATTTGCATTCTTCACATACCCTTTTAGGATTTTCATAGTTCTTTTAATTGGGCACATCCATCGTAAATAGATAAGGCCACACAACTTAGACAACATGATGTACTTTTATTTCACGTATAACAGAGGAGATAAGTTGAAAATTATCAATAAAATAAGCCATGAACTATGTATACTGATCAGGCTACTAAAAGGATTCATGTCATCCATGCTAAGCCTAAGGGTCCTAGGTTCTTTACCAAAGATAGGAAATAATTGATCAATTTTCTTCTATTGAGAAGAATCAGCCGGATGTCAAAGCTTTCCATCAGATATCCTCTTATCCACATGCCATCTCAAATTTTTTGCATCATTTTCATTAGCAAACAAGCCCTTGAACCTTGGAAAAATTGGAAGATACCACAACACTTTTGCAGGGACGTTATTTGATTTGTACCTCAAGGTTTTATATATCAGACATTGTTATTCCTCTTCATACTCTTTTCTATACAATAAACAATCATTAAGGCATGCATGGATTTTTTTATACTTCATCCTTAGTGGACACAGTATTTTCTTAATATCATAGTATCGAGAAGAAAACACATTATCATCTGGAAGGATGTCCTTAAAAGCCTCAAGTGTTTTTGAAAAATTCTTGTCGCTTCATCCATGCCGTGCTTTCAAGCTTACCAATTTCAATACTGCCTTCAACAATTGGTTTTTTTACACCCTGGGTACAGTGGCATCTTAGTATCACTGCACATATTACCATATGCATGTGATTGCTCAAACGCCTCCTCTCCTACATCATGAATAATACTCTCTATTTGATCATCTGTATCCGTGTAATTGTCATCAAAGGCTATCCCCTTGTTGAGATGAACTTGGCATTTCTAGTTCTTCACCATGCCTTACCCATACTGTATAACTCTTACAAAATCCTTCATAAATTAAATGTGTATATATATCTACAGCACTTAGTCACTTCTCATTCAAACATACTACACAACGGCAATAAAACTTCCTACTACCATCAACGGCATTTATTCTAACAAAGTCTAAAAAACCCCTCACCCTATTATCATATTCAACACTTATTCGTTTAGCAGTTATTCAACTATGTTCCATATATATATCTCAACACTTGTAGCACCCTATATCCAATAGCAAGATAGACAAAAAAACAACAACCATAGAGTTTTAGAGATTTCAACGAAACTAGTATTATTTCAACAAACCAATAACACTGACAATCAAACAATCACACTACATTAAACTAAAACTTAGAATGGTATTACTCCAAGCCAAATATCATAGGGATGTACAAGTCAGAGCATCTACCGAGCTATGCATTTTTTTTTCCAAATTACGTTATCACAAAACAGTTGGATTTCCAACAAACTATAACAGCAACTTGTGGGAATTAAGTGCTCAAAACAACAAGAGCCATTTTCAAAGGACATTATTAATTATTGAATAACAACTAAATAAAAAACACTAACCTGATTAAAGACTAAGGAGTAAGCTTCTACCCAAATTCATATATTGGCGTCGACTGAGGTTAAAATGAAGTCCTCAAATTCACGACACTGACAAAGGGAAGTCACAGAAGAGGAGAATGGTCACTACGGAGAATAAAGGTGGCAGTAGAGGAAAGTGACAATGATCAAAGAACAACGTCGAGTAACATAGCAATGACAGCCATAATTATGGATGAGAGTTGAGCAAATGAGGAATAAGGCACAATAGAGGACTACAGAACAAGCAAGGATAGAGCTCACAGAGAAATGACACAAGAGAAGAAAGGGTTCATATAACGTGGGATTTGGGCGTAGGAGTAAATATAAAGGGCAAAATGCTCACCTTTTAGACCGATTTTAGATTAAAACCGATCTTAAAAGGGTGAAAAAAAATAATTTTTAAATTTTTCATATTTAAGATCAATTTTTATGAAAATCGGTCTTAAATTATAGATATTGAAGACCGGTTATTATGAATAACGGTCTTAAAAGTTTAAAATTTTTAATTTTTTAAAAATTTTGATATTTTTAGATTGGTTTTATTTATAACAAGTCTAAATAATTTTTTTAAGATCGGTTTTTTGGAGAATCGGTCTTAGAAGTTCTATATAATTACAAAACCGCCACGCTATAACCAGTCTAAATGTGGCGGTTTAAAAAGGGAATTTTGTACTAGTGTACCATAAGTCTTCCACCTCTAGGTTATCAATGTTGCCGATAGAAGAATCATGCCTAGGGGTAAGTTCGAACATCACCCTTACTAGGGTTCTACCTCTTTTTCTTGGGGTGATTGTCATCCCCAACCCAACTAGTGTTCTAAACCTAAGTATTTGATGTTCGTCTGGTGTACGTCTTTCCTCCAAAGGATGGTTAACTGAAGGGGGTGATCTACCACTCTATCTTCTTTTATCACTTATGTCTCCTAGTTTGTGTGTCGGTATCCCTACATAGACAGAGTACGTTAGCTTCTTGCCAAGATCAACTACTCTGATACCAATAAATGTAACAACATACTTTATAAAGTGTTTCGATGAATTCTAGTCACATAATGTTTACAAACTTGAGACTTTATTTTAATGTGGTTTGTTAAAGTCTCGACTTCAATACAAGGTTTAAATATGCATTTGAGTGGGATTTTCAAAAACTTTTGAAAACACATTAAGTGTGGTCTCAAAATGGTTTGTAAATTCTTTACTATTTATCAGTTTCAAAACCTTTTATTAAAAATACAAAGCGTCTTTTGGCAATAGCCCGTGTAATGGTGGTTAATCTATGGGCTTTTAGAGATTGGTTGCCCGATTCTAATTCACTTATCGTGTTAGGATACTAATATGCTTGTTGATATATTAATGTACCGATTACAACTAGTGTGGTTAGTGCTACTGTTACTGTTACTGGTATTGGTACTGCTACAGCTACTTCTACTTTGTTACATTCACAAATATTATAGTTATCCAAAATAAAGATAACCAAAGGAACTTTAATTAATTAGCATTTGCTTCCCTCGTCTGTATTACCTTCTTGCCCTTGGAGTTTGTCATCTTTGTTGTAGATCATTTGGTTTGAAAGATTGAGATTCAAAATAATTCCAATAGTAAATAGATCACTTATATGGTATGCTGAATCATAAGTGTGTAAAGCAAATCATCAAATAGAACAACTTATAGGAATGTAGCAAACAAAAAGGGTATAAGCAGTCCCTTATCATAGAATCACAATGCTTGGCAATCATAAACCAGCAGCCAGGGCCTCTGCCCTGTACAAGATATGCAATCTAGGGTAACTCCCTATACACTTGTACTTACGGGTACTACAGCCTAGGGACTAAATATCCCACATATAAGCATATGATAGGAAATACATACACAGTAGCACATATGATATAAGGTATAAGGTACTACATGACAGCCTTTCCAAATTTGGTTCTTGTTCCCAGTCTTTTGGGTGTCCTAAGCAAATGTCAAATTCTATAATTTATAATTCATAGACAGGCGACTGATTACTTGTCCCAATATCTTAATAACTCAAAACACTTAGGGTGGTTATCTTTAAGGTCAATGCATTAAGACCAATGTGTATTTAATAGGCTTACACTAACTCCAAGTGCTTAACTTAACCTTTGGAAGTTAACTTTATTACCAAATGCCAATACTTTCTTATTTTAAATTACTAAAAGCTAGCAGAATTTTCAACCAATTTTTAAAATTCATATCTTTTTTAGGGAACTCCATTTAGGTTGGTTCAAAGTCTTATGTGACCCTATTTATGTCTAATTTTAAGGAAAAAATGCCTCCCACTGCCCCCTTTACACACACAGATCTAGAATTCCCATTTTACCATTGCTACCACAGAATCTTTCTAGTTTTAATTACCTAACTTCAAAAATTTATAACTCCTAATATAATAATCCAAATGGCACAAATGACATATCAAATTAAAGCTTGTCATGTCTACTATCATTCTAGAAAATTTCATAGCCATTGGATATCATTTGCTTAGTTAAAAACATGGCACAAGTAGGCTGCCTCCCTGAAACTCAAATCTGGCAACACTTAAACAAAATCCCAACTTTTGGTTTTTCTTTTCGATTCATGTAAGACTATAACCAGGGTCTATTCCCACACCATTTTTCATATAGAATCCAAAGGTGATATCAAAAATACCAAAATAACGCTCCCTCCCTAGTTTTTGGTTCTAGCTAAACTATAGACCCAAACTAACAACAACCAAGTTTGCATTGTTAACTACTAACTATTCTAACACAATCATTAATCATCATATATCATCTTACACATGATTAAAACAACATATATCCCCAAATAAAACCCCTCTAGCTGAAACATTAGGGTGCCCCAAGGATTTCTTAAAACTTATCAAAACCTTAAGACAGTCAGTTCAAAATGAAACTTAGTCTTATGTTAACTCGAATCAACAACAAGTTCAGGATTCTGGTAGTACTCCAACTAACTAAATGGCATAAAACACCTCTAATATGAAAACTGAGACCATATAAATGAAGCTCTGAATAAGTATAACAACTTTCTTGAAGGGCTTACTAGTCAAAAATGACGATTCAGGGTCGAAATCGGCTCTAGAGCTCTTAAACTTCTACTATTCACACTCCTTCTCTCTTCTTTCTATTTCTCTTGGATTTTTGCTATTTTTTCCCTTTCTCTTTCATGCTAGCTAGAATGTTTAAAGAGGGGAGATGTTGGATTTTTGCCAAGTGTTTTATGCTTTAATCCTAGAGTGCCATGTGTCAAGTAATCAAGTGACATGTGTCCTCCTCTATCCTCTAGGCATCCTTACATGTTTCAGAGGAAGGAAAGGATTGACAAATTCCCCTGACTCCAGAGTTCAATCTTCAGAAAAGTCAAGTACATGACCAGGCCTGAAACTAGCGAATTCGTTGGACTCAAAGGCTAGATGGCACCTTCCCAGAGTGACAACTCAAACATGAAATAGCAAGTGTAATGATTACAGAAAAAAGTTATGTGGTACTTTATCAAGATGAGAGGACACTTGTCACTTTCTTATTGAGCCATCACAAAAATTGTGTCATGATTGCTTACTTTATTAAAGCTACTTTAATAAAGTTACATTATCGATGTTCCCACAAGACTCTTCTAGGTCTTAATTAGGATTCCGGAATGTATTTTAAGGCCTACCCAATAGCATCTGCGCCCGCGTCCCCTATAATGGCACCATATGTCTTATGGCACCAACATATTTCCTCCAACTACTTGCACTCATAATCTGTACCATAACTTCTTAACTTTGGTAAATGACACCGTGTGTTCCTGAAAATCTCAAGTATAGCTTCATAAGTATATACATAAACTTTGGTATTTATTTTATTTAACTGATTTACATATACAACCTTTAATAGTTATAAGGTTTGGTATCTTACAAAATAACCTATATAGAATATGTAGAACAATTAAATCCCAAAGACAGAATTATACATGTCATATGCTATCTAAGAGTACAAACATTCACCTGAGAAGAAAATTTAAACTAATCTTATTCATGCTCTATATATATAAGTGAGAATCAAATTTGCAAAAATATATCTATTGCCAAAGTAGATAAATTAATTAGGAGGAAAAACAATATTGTACCTTAGTTAGAAATTGATTCTCATAAACATAGAAGATCTTTCTAGAAACTATAATGTCATCATTCCCTCTAAATAAATTGTAAAAATCTTACCATGCCATATCATAAGCTAACAGAGTCAATGTATGCACCTTTATAACATTAAGTATTAGTAATTAATAGCCAACAAAAATCAGATCTTCTTAAATAAATTGAAAATATTTTAGAAGAAAAATGGAAGCAAGCTCACAAGCAATTTTATACTAGAAAAAAAATAATAAATCAACATTATTGCATATTAAAGACTCTACAAGTCATATATGAGGATAATGCTACATGTATTGCCCAACTAAAGGAAGGGTGCGTCAAAAGAGATAGAACAAAGTATATATTGTAACACCCCAAATTCTAAGACTTGAGACTGGAGAATAAGCCTGGATTAAGTGGACTGCTAAGCCCTAGTTTAGCAAGATCCCAAATTGCGATTAAGGGATTAAGACTTTAAAAGTGGATGTGATTATTTATAGATAACCACTTTTGGAGAAGATGATATGCTTTGTGATTTGAGTGTGTTATGAGCAGCACCAGAATCTTGTATTTAAGCTTATTTATGGATTAATATCTAAATTGACTTAAAATATAGGGAAGGCGTATAATGTGGTGATATGGAATGAGAAGAATGTGTTTTGTGGTGATTCAAGAGGAATTACCATAATCAGGAGTAAAACAATAAAGTTACTGGCCTATTGATCAGTTGCCGAAAAGGAAACTCATTGGTAACTTGAAAATCAATGGCTAGGATTGATTTGTGCATAAGATCAAAGGGTGGAATCCTATATGCTTGGGTGTATGTGAGCTCATAAAGATGGAACAAGGTATTGACATGTGGCAAAATGTGGACCCTTGGATTTGGGTAAAAGTTTCAAATATCTTTTCCTCTCTCCTCTCTTCTCTAAGTTAGTTTGTGTGTGCTTTTGGGGGGCCAAAGATCTGATCTTCCTCTCTCTCTTCCATGCTTCCACATGTGCTTCTATACTAAGAGCTGCTTCTTGGGTTGTCACTAACAGTTAGTTTGGCAAGAGTATGAGCTAGCACTCCTAAGTGTTATGCCATCACTCAAGTGCCACAGCTAGTGCTCGAGTGCACTTCTGGCTTTGGGTTTTCTGTTGCTCTCGAGTGGTCACTTCTTGAGCCTCACTCGATGGAACTCGGGTAAGTGTGAGGCCATCACTCGAGTGCTATGTTGGATGCTCGAGTGCTGTGGGTATTTTCTATTTCTGGTTATGCCTTCGGTCAAGCACTCGTATGAGTGAGCGGTCCTCACTCGAGTTTCCATCCATCACTCGATTAATGAAGCTAAAAATGAGATTGTGAGGTTTCGAAAGAGATCTTTGGTTAAGTTTTTCCCAACCCTTTAGGCATGTGTCTAGGCTTTGAGTAGCCACCTAAAAGTTATAAATGATAACCAACTTAAGTGTTTGAAAGTTAAGGAATTGGAAAAAGGATTAACCCTATTTCCTTGGTTTTGGTTATAGGGTTTGGTGTTTGCCTTGATTGTGAGGGGCCAGAGTTGGAGCTTACATGGAAGAACCAGTGTAGGAAATATACCTCTCCTGCATGTATTTGATATTTGTGTTAGTGTGTTGGTGCATGTCTTTGCTTTGCATGATTATGTGTAATTTAAAGCTATGTTTCAATTTATGTTAAGGCCATTAATATGCTATTTGAAGCATTGAGCTTACAAATTTGTCATTGTGTGAGCATGAGTTATGTGATACAAGCATGTCATGCATTAAACATTTATCATACATGCATATTGGTATTGTTTTCCTATTGAGATTTTCTTGAATGTCACCCTCCCCTACTAACCTTTCAGACAGGGTAGTGGGTCGAGGATGGAGCAAGCAATCAGGGACGGCAAGGA
Source organism: Inga laurina (assembly GCA_963855925.1). Lineage (NCBI taxonomy): Eukaryota > Viridiplantae > Streptophyta > Magnoliopsida > Fabales > Fabaceae > Inga > Inga laurina. The sequence continues at coordinate 37,905,296 of OY979705.1, forward strand.
CTTCCTTCGGGTTGAAGATTTAGTAGTTGGTTATCATTGCTTTTTGGGATGTGTATTTGGATTTGGTTGTGTATATGTGGATGAGGATTTGATTATGTATATGAGATAGTTTGAGTAATCCCCTATTTCGGAAATTGTATATGGGCGAATGTGCCCTGTAAGGCTTTGATTAATATATGGAACTCAGGATTTATCAGGATTATTACATTGAGTACTCTGATATATTTAAATGTGATTTATCTTCGTGTGGTAATTGTATTCAAAATGTGAATGTGAGATCAGGTTATAAATGATTTCGAAGGGTATTTGTGAAAACCTCGTCTGATAGATGGGATTTAAATTGAGTTTTGATAATGATTGGTCTCTATTTCACTTTAATTGCGTAATCCGAATATTAATTACGGCAGGGGGTTACATATATCACCAAAAATCCTATGTTATTCGAGAGCTTACCTTGCTATCTCATTAAATTGAAGAGCCTTATCATGATATCTCATTAAGCATTCCCTCTTCTGTTTCTTCCGTTTTGACTATACTACTCCTTTTCAAACTTCCATCTGTTTAAGGAGACATGCACAACTATAGGAATAATTGTACTACAACACAATCTATGTGCATTAGTTATGAAAAAAAATAACTTATCTGATAGAGTCTTGTGCTAATAACATGTTATAAATAAAGAGAAATATAAGAGAGAATATGAATGGAGGAGGAGAGAGTAATTTTTATTCGCAATTCAAGGTACGTCTAGTACATAATACATGCCTGCTATTTATAGGCATAGGTTTACAATCTCCATATAATCTATATCTATCATCATCAGATTTAATGAGAATAAAGATAACTGTAAGATACTAGAGATAATATTAGATAACAAAGATATATGGATATCCACACGAATATTATATTCATAACATAGAAGAATTATTACTATTTATTCTAAACAATATGGTAGAAAATACATAATTTAATGTTGGTTCCTTGAGGAACAAACTTGGAAATTACTTATTGAATTGAGACGCTAATTATATTAAAAGAAGAGAGAGGAAAAATGGGAAGAGTGAAGTGAAGTCCTCAAAATAAAGTTCCACCTCTTTTAATTCAATTAATGTAAATTTCATAAGGGAGGGAAACACTTGATCAAATAAAAAAATGTATGTTTATTTCAAAAATGTAAAGTTTCTATTTAATTAAAACCGTAATCTTTAAGAAATCGTAAAAAATTGAAAACTGCACCACTTTCTTACTCATAAGATATGAAACTATATAATCTAATACTCCTACTAGTCTTTGATATAAGATATATTTACCTAGTTTGATTATATTAATGAATTTAGTTAAGTTCTTTAATATAATATGTATTCTCTAAAACATTCTAGTCATCATTTTTAATTCTCTCATTCTCCGTCCTCCTTGATTATTCTTTAGAGAACATCAATATGAGTAAATTAGAAAAATAGTGACAAATATAAAAAATATGTCTTATATATATTAACTCTGAGAGGGAGTACTAAAAGAAGCAAGAAAAAAAATTGGAAAGCAAGGAAAAATTAAGGACTTGGCTTGTCTCCTTTACATTTCCCATTCATTGCCCTCCTATACCTTAAAATGATGCCGTTTTGTAACCCAAAAAGAGATCTCAGCCATCCATGCTTGTGTAATCGAAACCATTGGTTGTGAGGGCAATTTACTCTTCATTTGCATAGAACAATTGAACAGATCTAGTCGAACAGCTTAAGCACCTGAAGGAGCTCTTATCTATTATGAAAGCTTGCTCTCTCTCTCTCTCTCTTTCTCTCTCTCTCTCGTCGATTAAAGATGATGAAAGCATCCTCTCTTTCCAATTGAATAGGAAGAAGATATTGCCTCACATCAACGTCTTCCTTTCCTGCCGATTGAAAGGGTATATCAAATTGGCGTCTTCCTTTCGAACAAGGTACTTCAGCATCTTCCATTCTTGCAACTTGTTAATCAATTTTAATTAGGGTTGCATAATATAAAGTCATTTCATTATAATTTTCTGAAACTTGAATGTTTGTGTGAAATAGTAGATTTCTTTGTGCAAGCAGTTTTATGAGGACAATTCTATAGACTTTTGGGAATCTGAAGAACCTTACACTTCTGTGAGTGAAGTATTTTTTTTGTTTAATTTGGTTTTCTATTTGGATTGGCCTTTGTCCTATACTGAGATAACTCCTAATTTTCTAGTAATTTCATGGATGGGAACAACTTATCAGGGAAGATAACAAGTTTTATTTTCTACAATAGCTTGAGATTGTTTGGAAATCATCCAGCCATGTAGTCTTTACTGTAAGCCCCCATGTCTTTAATCTTTATTTTGTGCAATAGCTTAGGATATGTTTCTGATCATTAAATTATCACTAAGAAACAAGAAAATAACTTATTGCATTAGACAAGCTTTCATTTTGTTGCATTTTTTCTCAATGTGGCCTAGGCCCTAGTACTACTTTATGTTATTGATTTGATTCTTAATTCAGGATGTACTATTTCATGGCCACTTTTTTTTGGTGTTTTCTGATATATTGTTGCAATGCCCTACTTTAATAGCCTACTAATATGAAACATGAGCACTTGTCTCCTCAAAGTTTTGGAAATTTGAGCAGCTTACGAAGATTATAAGTTGATTTTTATTCTTCTTGCAACTTGCTAATTGATTTTTAATTGGGGCTACATAATATAAATGTCATTTCATTATAATTTTCTAAAACTTGAATGTTTGTATAAAACTGCATATTTCTTTATGCAAATAGTTTTATGGGGACAATTCCATAAAATTTTTGGAATATGAAGAACCTTACACTTTTGTGAGTGAAGTATTTTTGTTGTTGTTTATTTTGGTTTTCTATTTAGATTGGCCTTTGTCCTATACTGAGATAACTCCTAATTTTCTGGCAATTTCATCGATGGGAACAACTTATCAGGAAGATGCCAAGTTTATTTTCTGCAATATCTTGAGATTCTTTGGAAATCATCCAACCTTGTAGTTTTTGCTGTAAGCCTCCATGTCTTTAATCTTTATTTTGTGCAATAGCTTAGGATAGGTTTTTGGTCATTAAATCATCATTAAGAAACAAGAAAATAACTTACTACATCAAACAAGCTTTCATTTTGTTGTATATTTTCTCAAATTGGCCTAGTGCTACTTCATGTTGTTGATTTGATTCTTAATTCAAGATGTACTATTTTATAGCCACCTTTTTCGGTTTTTTCTGATATATTATTGCAATGCCCTACTTTAATAGTGTAGGCAAATTTGGCAGTTATGGTTGTGCTACTTTTGATGAGTTGACATCATGGTCACAAATGTTTTGTTTTACTCATTCTATTTGTTATCAGGAATGACTAATACATGAAGAACTTTAGTTGTTAAATTCAAATTCTTATCTTTCACTTTTTCAGAGAAACAAAATAATATTGAAACTAGGTATGTGACTAATTATGGGTTTTATTGCATAACAAATTACACAAATAATGGGCAATCTTGACCCAAAAATAGAGCCAACTCAGACTACATCAAGTGAGAAGACATGAACATCCTTGAGAAACAACATGAAAGGCTTGCTTGACATGAGAAAGAGAGTAGCCACAAGAACAAAATGGTGAGCTCGCTTGACCAAAAAAGAGAGTAGCCATAAGGAAGACATAAGCTGTACAAAAGAGCTAGACAAAATAAGGAGGAATGGAGGCTTCATGTAGGATGATCTAAGTCAATCATTGAACCTATAATTATGACAGGGTGTAACTTCATAGTGTAAATGAATATAATAGCAAGAGTCTTAAAAGTTTCCACTCTCTTAAGATGAAACAATGCTATGTAAGAAAGTTTAGATTTTAATAAATGTGACTAAATTGTTTCTTGCCATTATCATTTTTCTTCTTGCTTACCAACATTATATGTTTGGCTGAATTCCAATGGTCCAAGTGATGCAATGTCAGTGTCAAGTGTTGCCTATGATCAAGAAATTAAAGAATGCCTTAATATATACATGTATTCTATAAACAAAGTAGTTGAGGATGCTCTATGACATACCATCAATAAATTTGTAAAAGGCATTTGACTTGATTGAGAGTCACCCAACATCATATTATTATGCGGTACTTGAGTTGATGTCTCAAATTGTTGAAGTTGATTATGGTGCCCCTAGAACACATTTAAAAAGACATAGAGAAGTATATAATAATCATATGTAACAAAATTAAACCAATCAAAAGTATACCTATAAAGCTTGAGGAAGCTTTTTAGAAGTTTTCATTCTCCTTCTTCTTGGATCGAGTTCAACACAACTCTTTATCCATTTACTTATCTTTCTACCATATCTCTTTTTAAATCCAACAACTTTGCCTCCATCATTACTGCCAACATGGTTCCCCACACCATTCTCATCACCCTTACCATCATGTGATGGGTACTTTATGTGAAGCTCAGTCACTTTTTTACTTAGTTCCAGAACAGTTTCATGAATAAGTGAGAATGCCTCTGAACTTTCTGATGCATCATTAGCTAATTTAACAAGCAAGGAGGATAATTGTCTATACCAATTTGACCTTTGTATTTTTGGATCAACTTCAATTTGTTTCCCCCTGATATCATACACCACACCATATTGTGATTCTCTTGTCCACCTCTTTAATATATATTTACTAGGGAGTAATTTGACATCACGTTCATGCAATACCCTTAATGCATGACAACCTAATATGCCCACTCTTTCAAACTTTTTGTAACTGCGGGTAATTGTCTCTTTTGAAGAATCAAATGTTAAACTATGCTTCAGTTCATTACCATCCATTGTAATCACATAATCAAACACGATGGCACTATCATCCTTATTTATGCATATCTCTCTTTCTTTCCTGTCTTTTATACATGTAGCGTCACGAAGATCACATTGGTGTTGGAATAAGTCAAAACTAAGTTGAGTATATACTTCAGAAAGTTGACGAAGCATACTTAAACTTTGTAATATCAACCTTGGCAACTTATCTAGTGTATCAAAATCACTTTTCAATTCGTCATAGCGCTTATCCTCTAGAACTTGTTCAAATTATTGGAGGAATCGATTGATATCTAGTTTAACATGGGTGCAACTTTTGACAGATGCATTAACACTTTCACTAATTTGTGTGCTTCTTATGCCAAGTGTCTTTAAGTTGTACATATAGCACTCTGCCCATTTCTCTTTTATTTGATACATAGACATCAACCCCAAATTTTCTGTCATATCTTCCTTTAACAATAATGCTTGCCAAGCTTCATTAAACTTGGCTGTATCCCAACAATGATATATGCAGTGATTAAAATCCCTAACCATTGAGTTTGGAAGGTGCTTCATTGCATTTTTTTTTGAAATATGCCAAGTGCATAGGGCATGCTTTACACCTTGCATCACTTCTTGTAATGCTTGTGACATAACAGCATCTTGATCAGTAAAAATGGTTAGCGGCCTTACATTTTTGTGTGTGAAAAAAAAAAGTCTTAAAGAGCCATTTGAAACTCTCAATAGTCTCATCATATAACAATGCCACTCCAAATATCGCTCTTCCTTTGTAATGGTTGAAGCCAGAAAAAATTGTAAGAGGTCTATGGTCACGATTTGTGCAATAAGTAATATCAAGTGAAATGACTTCTCCAAAACAACCATAGTCAACCAACATGCATGCATCAGCCCAAAATATATTTTTCACCTACTCCTCTGAGTTCATTTGGTGAGCATGAAAAAAAGATGAATTTTCTGCCAATTGTTGCTCAAAATACTGAAATATACATCCAACTTAAACATATTTCATGGCTCATTGCCTTTTTGAATTAAGATAACTTCTTACATCACCTCTTTTATATCCCAAATTGGTTCGACCTCTAGCATTTTGGCTCTGCAAATTGAATGCTGATTTTTGACTAATCCCAACTTTTTCAGCATTTTCTAATCATAAACATTGAGTTGGTGTTAATCCTCGATATGATGCAAACCAGTGAACAGCTTCAAGAGGCTGAAGAAGATGATTATGATCTAAGAAAACTTCATTTATTTTGTATTTCCCTACTAATTTAACTCTCATTCTAGCTTTGCTTCCTGTTCTTGTCTCATCTCTAGGCTTCTTTGTTTTGACTTATCTTTTTTACTCTTGTTGAAGCTCTGTTTTTGAACACCACAACCAGTTCTTCTACCATATGACCTCCAAAATTCATATGCTTCTTCTATATCGTTAAATTCAAGATCAAGCCTAGGAGCTAAATTTATATCCATCATATAAGCCTCCTGCAAAATCAAAAAATATATACCCTGCAAAATTAAAAAATTTATGCCCAATATAAACACAAACTCATAGCTGCTATGACATAAAAAATGTGATATCATGGCAAATTGCCCACATTTACAAATTATACTACTCCCCACATTAACTAGTATTTACATATTTACTCCCTCACATCTATATCTTAACCAGAGCATACACGAAAAAAAAAAAAAACTTTTACGCATACAGGGCACACTAACTTTTAAGCAAATAAACAAATTGCGCAAAGATATTAAAAAAATTTATAAACCAAACAAATAAAAAAAATAAATTTTATTTATAAATAGGAATAGGTATATAGACATACATAACAAAAACATAATATTCAGAATCCTTTACTTTGAAGATTATGAACTTAGATTATAAAAATCATAAATGCAAAAAGTAAATATAAAATATCAAGAAATTTTTAGGCATTTGATTAAAGACAGTTATTTACTCATCAATCTTTGATAAATGACAGTTGTTTAGCTCCCTTGTGGTTCCTCTTCTCAAAGAGGTCTTCCCACCAGGTCCTTTGATTTTCTTGAGAAAATGGACACTGAAGAAGGAAAAGAGACGAAGCGCGCGACTGTTGCATTGCTGTGGCAAGGAAAAAAATGACACTTTAACATGATATTACTGATGTAATGGCATTTTGATAACTTTCAAAAGTTAACTCTGTCTTTTTCATTCAAAAAAAAACATGATATTACTTGGATGACTGAGATTGATTGGGAAATTTGATGGGTCAGATGCAATATTCAAAACCACATCATTTAAATTATTTATCTATCATCACCGTTGATGCACTTGTTACAAATAAACGACGTATATTTCAGTTTTTAATAAAACGGAGTCGTTTTAAGATAGAGGAGGGCAGCCAATAGAAAAGCAAGCAGCTGTTTTGTATGGCAAGTCGCTTTATATGATATTTATATCGCAACGCCTACTCTTTTATTCTCCTCTACCCAAATTCATCATAGACGTGGACGTTTTTCTTGTCTCTTTCCTGAGAAAATACTGTCGTATAACAGATAATACAAAATCGGTACAATTGCAGATTCACGAGCTACACCCTTCAAAATCCTACGTTTACGTTAAAAAGCTTATAGCTGCGTTTTCCATTTTAAGTTCTCTCTCTCTCTCTCCACGGAACAAACTCTTCTTCTTCTTCACTTTTGAACGAGAGGAAAAAACGTTTCTGTTGCAGAACCAAAGCTCAGCCATAGCTTGCTTTTACTCTCATGGAGACCAAAACGCACGTCGCTCTCATCTCAATCCCAGCGTTTAGCCACCAAGTGTCGATTCTTGAGTTTGCGAAGCGTCTTGTTCAGGTCCACCCTGACTTCCACGTGACCTGCATCATCCCCACCATCGGATCTCCGCCTTCTGCCTCCTTGCTTTTCCTCCGAGCACTTCCTCCAGCGATAGATCACGTCTTCCTTCCTCCTGTAAGCTTCCACGACCTTCCTGAAACGACGTCGCTCCAAGTCCAGCTTCAGCTTGCCGTCTCTCGCTCCATTCCTTTGGTACGGGAGGCCCTGTGCTCCCTCGTGGCATCAACGAACCTCGTCGCTGTTGTCGTTGATCCCTTTGCGAATGAAGTGATTGAACTGGTCAAGGAGCTAAACGTCTTGTCGTATATTTACTTCCCTTCGTCTGCCATGTTGCTCTCGCTTTGTCTTTATTCATCGAAGCTGGACGACAAGGTCGTTTCGAACTGTGAATTCCGAGACCTTCCAGGGTTTATAGAAATTCCGGGTTGTGTGCCAGTTCTTGGAATAGATCTTCCAGATAACCTTCAAGATCGAAGAGATGTAGCGTACAAGCAGTTTCTTCAACGATGCAAACGGTACCAACTAGCTGATGGTTTCTTTGTAAATAGCTTCGTTGAGATGGAAGATGGCCCCATCAAAACGATGCAGGAGGAAGCTAGATCCGTCCAGGTAAGTAACCTGAGGATATGACGTAATACACACACTAATTTGTGGCCAATCTCCTCTCTATGTATGAAATATAACAACTAATTTGAATCTAGGTGAGTCATCATGCTTGTACTGTATATTGTGTTAAGGATATCTATTATTAGATCAATTTTTAATAATTGATATTTAATAATATATATCTATAAAAAAAAGGATATTTAATAATATATAAATAATATCGTTATAATATAAATCTATTATAATAAACATCAACCATTGAAAGTTGATTTAAATATAGATATATTTAATAGAGAGTAAATGGAGAGAAAATCAATGGAGACACTCATCTTCCACTTATATTAGAGGAATATTTTCTAATTAGATATTTTTTTTTCATTCATAAAATTTCAACTCAATTTGAGGAGAGTCGCAAGATAATATTTTGGTTCAGTTTGTCTAAAATTATATACAAAAGATATATAATATTAGATAAATTAATTAATTTTTTTAATCTAATTAAGTTAGATAAATATATCTTATATTAATAACTGAAGGAATATTTTAATTAGGTTTAACACTTGAATTTTTGGGGGGAAATGAAGCTAATCATAAAGATTTTGTTGAAAAAATATATAGTCTTAACTTTTTTTTGTTACTATTTTGAATAGCTTATCAAAATAAGCTTTTTTATTCCCAACATGTTCCTAAACATTATGTGTTTGGCCTAAATTTTTTTGACAACGCTCTTGTACTCAGCAACATTTTCTTGTTTATTCTAACTAAATTACTTTTTTTTCTGAGTGAATTATTTTTAATTTTAAACAAACTGGCCTTTAATTTTGTGCATATATGTTGTGTGACAAATCTACCCATATACAAATAGCTAATTTGAATTCAAGCAAGAGAAACCATACTTCGATATTAGGAGGAACCTCTTCATTTAGATATTTTCCACTCACAAAATTAGAATTCATTTTGTTTAAGAATATTGAATTTTTTTCTCACTCAATCTAATTACTGTTGGTTAATGACTCACACATACACCTATTGAATTTTATGAACAAGACTGATGATTAATTTTGATTTTCTCAAACGACTTCCGGTGAATAACAAAAAAAAAAAAAAAACGATATTCATAATATATAGCTTATCAGGCCAACGACTCCTTGGATTCTCTGAAAGTGAGATCTGTTATTACTTATTACACGATTTTCTATTTTTGTCCTTTTTGCTTCGCCTAAACACTAAATTCAGTTTAATTATGTATTTATTTAGAATAATGATTAAAATATTGAAAAATAGTTATTGAATTATAATTTATAGTATATAAGATAAGTATGTGAAATGAGACTTATCTTGATATATTTAAATAAACATTTATCATAAAAAAGTCAGCGTCAAGTATTTAATTTCAACTGTTGCGTTCATTGTTCACATGGGGTATTTTTGAGGTGAATGAATATAATGTGAAATATTAGAAATTAATGCATAGTACGATTTTGAAGAGGACAGTACAACAAATTAAGTGGCTGGACTGGGATTGATAGATGTTACAAAAACCGTAGCATGGTTTTTAACTTTTGTGGACAAATCATCATCTCCATATAACTTAAATATCAAAATACATTCAATTTTTTTTTTCTTTTCTAAAATCAACACATTCTTTTTTTTTTTTTTTTTTTTTGCCAATGTAAATCAACACATTCATTTCTGGTAAAAAGCAAAATCAAACACATTCATGAGTAAAGGACGTATCTAAATGAGCCGAACTACACGGATAATGGTCCCAGAAACAAATAAATATTTTCACCCACTCAATCATGTATTTTTTATATATTACTCCCTGTATATCTTAATATATGGTATATTTAAAAAGTTAATATTATATTTAAATATAAGACCTATTTTTTTTTATTTTTATCTATCTTTTTTCTAACCTATCTTTAGTGATGCTCCATTAATAATACTTAAGTAAGAGAGGGAATGATTAAATTAAAGAAAATGATTAAGATATTCTAGAAAATATATGTTATATTAATAATTTAACTAATATAATTTTCTTCTTCTTTCTTTGTCAAGAATTTAACTAATATAATCCTGGGCAAAAAAAAACTAATATAATCAAATTAAACAAATAGATCTTATAGTAATTATCAAATTGATTGAGTAATTAGTGTGGATTTTATGTATTCATATTAAACTCAATATATCATATTATTCTCAATTCATGGATAAGATATAATTTTTTATATTTTTTTAAGTTTTCCTTTGATTATATCACGTGTAACAATTATGAATAACTTTGCCTAAATGCAGGCCTCGATTCAGTATTTTAATGTTAAAAAAATGCTGAAGCGTCTTGTCTTGCAGGGCGATGAAGCTACGAATGTCTATCCAGTGGGACCCATTATAAAAACCGGGTCAACAAATCGGGGAATTGGGTCGGATTGCTTGAAGTGGTTGGACCTCCAGCCACCCAACTCGGTTCTGTACATTTCTTGCGGAAGTGGTGGGTCCCTCTCGGATGACCAAATCAACGAGCTAGCATTAGGACTAGAAATGAGCAACGTAAGGTTCTTATGGGTCAACATGAAAGCTCCGAGCAACAAAGCCTCCGCTTCTTACCTCACAACGCCTGAGAATGACCAGCTCGACAGTTTCTTACCAAAAGGGTTCCAAGAGAGAACACAAGGGCGTGGTCTGATCATGGCTTCATGGGCCCCACAAGTGGAAGTGCTGGGTCACGAAGCCACCGGCGCGTTCTTGACTCACTGTGGTTGGAACTCCGTGCTGGAGAGCGTTGTTAACGGAGTGCCACTGATCGCTTGGCCGCTATTCGCTGAGCAGAGAACGAACGCAGCGATGCTCGTTGATGGCTTGAAGGTGGCTGTGAGGTCATGGTCATCGGAGAATGGGTTGGCGGTGGTGGAGAGGGAGGGAATAGCGAAGGTGATTAAGAGTGTGATGGAAGGTGAAGAAGGGAACGAAGTTCGCAGAAGAATGAAGAAGCTGCAGGAAGCTGCTGCAAGTGCTTTAATGGAGGATGGGTGGTCCTCGAAGACTCTGTCCAGTCTGGCAATGAAGTGGAAAGCGTTGAAAGGCACAATATAAAAAGTTAACGATATCTTCTTCTTCTTTGTGTTTTTGGGTCTTGATTGCTTTGTTTGCTGTTATATATTGAACTTCCTTGTTTTGTTTCATCCTTTTGTGGTTATTTACAGCTCGATATTCATTCTCTTTTGACCCTACCAACTGATCATTCGATAATGGAACATATATAGCTTAGAATGATGGAATTTTTTGGTTGCTGTTTTTATGTTTATTTAATTATTTATTGAATTACTTATATCATGTAGAAAAACAAAGGGAAGGTTGTGTTTGTTCATATTGTTGCAGGTCTTTTTTTTTTTTTTTTTTTGGCTTTTCAGCCATGGCGTTGACACTATTAAAAAACACTAATGGCCCGTTTGGTTAGATTGCATTGCACACCTGTGATGGTAATATTGATTGCATTACCATTGATGGCCTGTTTGGTTGGGCTTATTAATGATAATGTAGATTACAATTGTAAAATAGATTGCATATTTTATAATAATCTCCATTCATAGGGGGACCCCTATGAAAACTCATTGCAGGCTTGTAATCATTGATGAAATCTCAATTTTGACCCTACTAATATAATAAAAAGACAAGATTTATCCTCACCAAACAAATAATTAAAAACAGGCTATCATCATTTTTTTCTTCTGAAAATCCCTAATAGAGAGCAGAACAACGTTGAGTGAGAGCAGAAGGTCGAAAGCAGCAGAGAGAGTGAGGTGGTTCATGGCGGAGGACGGCAGAAACAAACACCAAATTTACTCTGGCCGATGAGGCAAGTTTTGGTTTTATTGTTTCGAATCTATTTTGCCTTGCTAAGGGAATCTGTTAGCCTATCTTCTCAATTTCCCTCTTTTTCTTTCTTGAACTTCAATTCATGCTGTTTAGAAATTGTTTTTGTTTGCCAAAATTTTCATCATCTTCTTTTTCTTATGGGATTAGATGATTTAATCGATAGGTGATTGTTGTGATTCAATATTCCTCTCGTTTCAATCGTCTTCGTGCGCCTCTATTTCTCATTTTCCCCCCAGGTTTCTACTTTTTACTTCTTTTTAATAGATATAATTTAGGGTGCTTGTTCTCATGCCGGCTCCACGTCTCTCTCCCAATTTCTTAAGGATATGGTATATTATGAAAATTCTGACATGCCCGTGAACATCATCGTTCCCCCCTTAATCTAAAGGCTCACATTTATGTTACTTAGCAGCCTTGCACTCTCTTGTTTTCATGTTACATTTATATGCTAGCTTCAAGCATTATTGCTTCAATTGGGTAGTTCTTCCAAGTTGACTGTCCATTTTGCTTGATCTAACTACTGCTAGTTATGGAACTTCACTCCATCTAGGCTCACATGAAGAGTTCTTTGCTATATTTGTTTACAGGATCAACTTTTAATATGCATATGATCTTAATTTTTTATAGTGCTTGTTATTACATAATTAATTCCACCTCTATTAATATTGGGTTACTTCTAGAGTTGATGATAAATGTTGTGAATCATTGTTCACCTAAAAAAAAAAAAAACTGAATGCTGTGAAGCATTTATAGCATTCATGCTTTTGATATTATTTTCCTCTTATTGATACTTAATTTGAAGTGGGGAAGATTAGTTTTGGTGCAAGTTACTTGTTGAGAAACCAAGGCAGGTAAGAAAAGAACTTTTATTGAGTTGACACATCAAGACTTGAATATCTCAATAAGACTTGTGGCGATGTTTATTCTTAAAGGCATAACTTGACGCTTATCAATGAAGTTGGATTTGATGAAAGATCTTAACTCTTCTACAATTATCAATGAAGTCGCATTTAATTTTTGAAAACTATTTTTTTGTTATGTCGAATTTAGTTTCAGCTAATTTTGGGATGTCCAGAAGATTCATGTATCTGTATTAGTAGAATGTTTTATTCAAATATTGCCCTATTCACATATATTTTATCATTGTTGTTTTATATATGTTGTTTGATTGATTGCAACCTCTATCTTTTTTTGCAAGTTTGGATTCTATGTTCATTGTCCTATTCTAATTATTATTATTATTGAGTATTGGGAAATCAGTCTCTGTCTGTGTTTTTTTACCCCCTTCTCATATTGTATTATTCGCCATCCTTCGTCTTATGCAAAATAAATCACTTGAAACATATCAATAGTGAGCCAAATTAACATCGTATTGTATTTTCCATGATTGTTATATATTAATTTAGGTGTGATCCACTCTACCAACACCTTTGACAGTGGGAAAAATAATTAAAAGATTCAAAATAATGAAATACGAGGCACAAAGTTGAACCTAATCGAGCTTGCCTTTAGGAGGACAATGAAAACAAGACTGAAAGAATGGAACCCAATAAGCCCTGATCTTTTGCAGTACATTGACCCAGAGTGTAGTAGCAAGATATATCTATAAACCCAAATAACTTTTAAAAATCCTCATATTTTAAGTCAAAGAGAATCACAAACCAAGTCTGCTAGTATATTAATTTATAATAAAATCCTAATCCTTATAAGCTGGTGCCAGCAGAATTAGACAGACTGATACAATTAGTAGTTTTAAGTAATGGAAGATACTCTGGATTATGGAGAAAGAAAATGATGTGGAAGACTAACGAGTTGGTTCATATTTGTCAATTGCTACAGAGTTACACTTATCTTTCTCCTTTCTTATTTTGCCCCGAAAAGTTGATAGAAGATGTTACATTCAAAGAACAATCAAGAAAGTTCAAACAACGCTTGTATATCGGAAGATAGAGGAATTTGCATCCCCTTAATTGAGGCTTCCTAAATTGACTCAGTTGAGGGATGTTAGCTATTAGATTAGGAATGATTTATAAATTTTTTTAAAAAACAAAAGTCTTTATCATAACTCCTCTCTCCCAACACCATTAGATTACAATTTAATGTTAATAACCCTCAATATACAGAAACCAAATGTACAGAATTAGAAGCAATCCAAATCCTCTACGTTCACAAGACTAACAAGGGTAAAGAGTGAAATATGTATTACATTAAGGGAAAATTAAATTGAAAAAAATGAATTTACTCAATCACACTATCATTTTAAATGTACGCACACATAAAAATAGAAATGAAACTTCAGACGAAGCAGAGTACTTTCACCTGTTAATTGTTGAGAAGCAGGCATAGATCAACATACATAGGACATGTATAAAAGGAAGAAATTGACATAAAGGTAAAAGGAAGAAAGCAGATAACTGATAAGGGTAATATAAAAAGTAAGCAGAAAAAAGCCTTCAAATAACAAGCTGGTTTAGAGCTCAATCTTTTCCACCTATGCTTTATTTGAGATTTTGATACACAAAAGTGTTGAGAGACAAAGACTAACAGCTAAGGTAATGGTGATTCTCCACATTGTTTACATTTCATGCCTAGTAAAATGTAATGGCTATGAATGCCCTCCTAGATAAAATACATTCTATGGAATTTTCTAACAGGTTGTTGCCTTAAAAATTTTTAATTTAATTTGTCATGACAAATAATGCCGTATGAAATGTTCTCATCTTTACCAGTTTCTTCAAAATGTTTCTGAACTGCTTCACAAGAAGTGTCCCTCTTCCAAGCTTTTACCCATTCTGAATAATATGCTATAAGACCTATCCTTTCCAGTCTCTCTTGTTTCAGCTTGAAACCTGTAGACAAAAAAAAAACACACACACACACACACACAACTTCGATCAAGTGGAACATGATACTACAGAAAGCTTTTACAATCAGCATTACTCAGGTTTACAAGGCAATCATAACAGAGGCATAATAAGGCAAGGTTCCTGATGTTCTGATTTAGGTAAAAGTGACTGCAAAATTTTTAAAATACATTTACACATACTAATAAGCAATTAGATTAGATATGTCTTTATCATCAGATACCATACTGCTAATTAGAACTCTGAAATCCTTCAGAAAGTCACAGCAGGTAGGCTTTCTTGATTTTTCCTTGCACGTGCTATGAGAGTCTTGAGTCCAAATGAATGGACAATGGTTCCATTTGGGCCCAAGAATGGTGTGCATCCAAAATTTGGGATTCTCCTATAGGGAACAAGATTTTCATTGAGATTCACATCAGCAGCAGTAAATTTCAGTTTTCACTCTTAAGATCTGAAAATGCTGCTGGACTTGTTTATAATAATTTCAATACACATTGCGTCCAGATCGCAGAGTTGATGAATTTCTTGAATTCATAGACCATGTGAAGAGATATATTGGGTAGAAAAATCATGCATTATATAGAACTGACCTGGTAAACTGCATGCTCTTTGATTGACTCTTTTTCCTGATGAACATAGAATTGAGAAATTGTCCAGTGCAGAAAACAAAATGGCAGCGAAGAAAAAAGGCATAAGACCTGGTAGAAACATCTAAGAAGCAGAGAGCAATAGTAATGCATGCCAAACCTGAAAAAACCACTGTCTGGGTCATCTTCGCCGAACATGTATAAGAAAAGCCTCCTTCATCATACTCCACCATGCGTGTCCTCCACCGCCATCCCCCTCCACCATCGTCGTCCCCTCTTTCGTGCTCGTCCTCCTCCGCCATCATCGTCCCCTTCGCCTTGCTCGTCCTCCTCTACCTACGTGGGAGAAATGGTTGCTGTTAGGGTTGTCGAAGAAGAAGATAGGGGTAAATTTTTTTTGCCAAATGAAGATGGGGTAAATTGGTCTTTTAAATATATATTAATTTTAAAACATTATTAAAAAATAACCCATTGCACCACTTTCTAAAAAGCTTACCAAACATTATCCCGGTAATTCCAATTGCATTGCATCCCTATTACATTACATTGCAGGTGGTAATGGGGTTGAACCAAACGGGCATTAAATTTCCAACAGCATTTGTCACTAATTTGTGACGGAAATGGATTTTCGACAGAAAGATTCGATCTCTAATAATAGCATGATAAACCAATTTTTGACAGAATTCATATTCCAACACAAATTTCTGACAGAATTTCTAAAGATATTAATTCCATTGCAAATTTCTGACTGAATTCCATCGGGAATTTGCGACTGAAATCAATTCTGTTAGAAATTATTTCCAACAGAATGCAAATTTCGCAAACTTATTTTTTATTTTTTTTTTTTAATTTTCAAAAGCCATATAGCAACTCCGGCTACCACCACCTCATCGCCGCCGTCGGCGGGTGGCAGCGTTGGTGGCCTCCACCTCATCGCCGGCGCCCAGCTCCGCAATGTATTGCAACCTCTTTTTTCCTAAAAATGCAACTCCTCTTGGCCCCCTTTGGTAATAACCCACAACCTCGTCCGTACTCGAATGATGTCTTACTGAATGGGCTGGACTGCTTTGACGTTTTATTATTACACAATTATATATAATCTTATTATATATAATCAATTATTTATAAATATATATTTGTTTCTTATACATAAATATATGTTATTATAAAAAAATAAATATAAATGTAATAATAATATAAAATAATTTTATATATTCTTATAATTTTTAATATAAATTAATTTCAAATTAAAAAAATTTTACATCTTAAATAAATTTCATATGACTATATTTTTGTCTAATTTCTAAAATTAAGATTTTTTATTAAAATTAATTAATAACTAATAAATTTTATTCTTTATAAATAAATTTTTATATAACTATTTTGCCCCTACAAGAACTAAAACCTATGGTTGGAAACTTGAGGGGCCAAAACCAAAAAGAGAAAAAACTTGAGGGATAAAAGATGGTATTAACCTTAATTTTTAAATATTTATATGGCTAGTCATATCATAATTTTAAATTTTATAAATATATTTTTTAAATTAAATTTAATTAAAAAAATATTAATTTTCAATTTTTCTAATGGAATTTGCCGTGGAATTTTTTCATAGCAAATTCTGTGGCAAAATTAGCCATGGAATTATTCCGTGGCAAAATTATTTGCCATGGAATTCCCGACAGATTTCTGACAGAATTTGCCACGGAAACAAATTCCTAGACAAATTCTGTCAAAAATTTAATATTTTTTTGTAGTGTGATAAACACTCATACTTTTCTCGATCATATAATGGATGAAATTTTGGATGTGTTGGGGGATAGTGAGTACATACTCCTGGTGGATTAAAGCGCAAGCCTAAGCCCACTTACAAGTAGTACACAAACAGAAATAAAACAATGTAATAGGCAAGCATGTGCTTATTTCTTTTTTGGTGATAACATGTGCTTAATATATGCCTTCATTTGAATTGGGTGTTCCACAACCTTTTCTTTTTGTTATTTTTTTCAAGATACAAAAACAAGTGGAGCTTGGAATCAAAGAAGGAAGGAAAATCTCCTGGATACAACATATCACAGCAAAACAAATGAAAACAAAATAACACTTAAGCCAAGCATTGTTTATATTGGATTTTCCCTACATCCAAAGGAGTTAGATATTTTTGAGTATTGCATATAGTGGATTCTTTAGGCTCGGCATCTGCATGTTGTTGACGCATGATTCATATTGTGAGCATCCCTAAAGTTGAATGTAGTTAACTGTGGAATGGTTGTTAGGTTACCATACCTATGTATTTTAATTCTTCTAGACTTCATATGTGAAACATGGCTCTTCCTATCTCAGATGATAAAGGAGAAGATTCTTATTTAATAAACTATATTATAACAGAGTTAATATACAAATATAAGAATAGCATTTTATATGAGTGAATTTGATATCATTATCAGGTTTTAGATAAGATGGAAAACAAGTGGAAGGCCAATAATAAGGAAGTAATCGACTAGGTGAAAATACTAGTGACAGGTTGAGGACTAATAACTCTAAATTGGAGGATGAAAAACATTAGCTAGATGATCATCACTTTCAAGGACAAGTTTGTTGGACTGGATGGTAATCCAATGCAACGAATTTTTCTTGCAAGCATAAATCACCTGGCCAACATTTTTCATTATCTAATTTAGATGTCTTAACTATCAACCCCTCACTAGTAACTCTACCTAGTCATGTAGCACCTTATTATTCTATTCGCCTTCACTTTAATTTCCCTCTCAACCAAGACCTCATCACATGACCATATTCAACCATACAAAATAGAATTCTGAAGTTTGTATATCAACCATATTAGACTTAACTTCATTAAATAAGATATTCCACCTTTATCAGCTAAAATGAGGTAGGCCAGAGCCATTTTCTTTTTGAAGTATCAAAAGAACCAAAATGCCTAAGCTTAGTAAACTTAGCACATAGTCCTAGGGTCGCTATATTCGACTATAAAGATGGTTTGCAATATGAACCACGCATCAACAACACCCACACATCAGGGTAAAAATTACAACTGACACTCTCATCCTACACTCAATAATGATATAAGCCATTTCAAGGAGGGGGCATCCAAACAAAAAACAACTGAGAAAGAACAAAGGCATGACAAACAAGATTCAATTAAACAACCTTAGAAGCATATAAATATGATGATGAGGAGAATGATATAATTTCATTAAACATGAACATATCAACTTGGTGCTTCTAATGATATAATAAAACATGAGATAACATGTTATGTGATATCGATATTGTGTTATATCTTGAGAAGCACCAAGCTATGTCCACGTAAAATGGAATTGTATGATTCTCATAATGACAAGTTCATATTTTAGTCCATAGTGTATATATTTATACTTGTGGAAGGAAGCCAACATCCACAGAGAATGTCGCAGCCCTTGGCTTGCTTGTATATACAACCTCTAACTTTATTTATCCCCTATTTTCAATTACACAAAGTTACATATTATATTAGATTATATAATGCTATTCACATGCCTTTTTGCAACTCAGAGGAATATGTAATGAACACAATGATATTGATTGTAAAAGAAGTAGAAAAACTTAACTGATAGCTATAAAAAACCACTCAACTTGGTTCTCTTCATAGCCTCTATGCTATGTATATAGTTGTTGGGTTTATTCCCATTGCAGGTCAAACCTTGTGTTATACTTGGTGTTATTTGGCTAGAATTAATTGCTATGAATGCAATGCAATGTAGTTCACTGACATGTTTCGTACATAACGAAATTACTGCATATGTAATGTACTACATATGTTCACAAGTGGATCGCATTTAGAGCAAGGAGCAAAGTAAATAATCTTGACCTACCAATACTACTACATATAACACATTGGACACTTCTAAAGCTCTTCATACTCTTTCCTGTCATTATGCAATCATTAAGGCTTATGCAAATATTTTTCACAACCAAGTGAATGGAAATTTGCATGCAATAACTGCAAGAACAAGAGAGAATATTGATGAAGAAGAAAACATTCATTTATGTGGATGTAAGACAAAAAATCTAAACTTTCTATTAGGGTTTTGACTTACTCATGAATATATATATATATATTTGGTACTTGTCTGACCTCTATTCTATATATGCATGTCTTGTGTCCATTTCCATTGCAAGTTGATCCTTGTGCTATATGTAATGGTTGGAGGACACAAGACATACATACATAGCATAGAGGCTATATGGTGAAAAGGCATAAGCATTAGTGTTTTGACAGAGAAAGAAAAAGAGTGAGCATTAGGATCAACCGATAAAAACATCCATGCAAGAAAAGACAATGAAAGAGAACACAAACAGAAGAGGGCTAGTGAGGGTTTGTAAAAGTCAACAATTTTGTCGAATGTGAAAGCAAAATAATGACGACAGAGAGGGAGAGCCTAACAAAAAGTAATACCAAGTCATCTTGATGGTAGAAAGAGAGAGACTATGGCAGCCGAAGGCAACGAAGAGAAGAAAAGACGCGCGAAGAGCTTGCGACTCCACGGGCTGAGAGATGAAGTTTAATCATGAATGTGAGTATAAATACTTGAGCAATTTTTTTTCTAGACCAATCCTCTATAAATTTGATCTTAATATTCATAACGAAACCAGGTTAAATAATAGCTAGTTTCTATATGTAAAAACATTTTTAATTCATAAGGAGATTGTCTTTTAAAACAATCGGTCTAATAAGTAATTTTTGAAACCAGCGAAATAAAATTTAAGAAACAAAATTCATAAACTAGAACTGAAACCATCTGAATAATCATATAACACCAAAAGATGAAGATTATCAATAGGAAATAATAGTAATAGATCAGAAGGCATAAAAATATTGAAACTTTTTCTTTAATATATTCTCCTAAAGGTGGCAGTACATTCATATATATATATATATAATGATTTGGTAAAAAAATAAAAAATACAACAAAATATGTTTATAAAAGGAGGTTATTGAACCCATGCCATAATCTTATGATCATCATCAATCCAGCTAGGACACAATCCTTAGAATACATGGTCCAAGATGTCATCTAATATGGTCATCAACTCTTCCAGTCATTCGGAGAAGTGATATTTCTTCTCCGTCACCTCCAAAATGATGCCTTAAAGGTGAAAGATAGCCACAGTGATGTCCTCTAAGGATGAAGGTAGAGGGGGTTGCGAAAAGGAACCATTGGTAGGTACTACCACTGGAGGAGAAGGGGAACACTACCTCTTTTTGTTCTTGCCATTGAAAGTGTTGCCACTCAAAGAAGAGATAAAGAGAAGTAGAAAGGGACTTTTGAATTTGAACTTCAGAACTAAAGGCACATCGGTATTTATAATTGGAACTAATGGCCAGAAACTTTAGATGATATGGTTGATACATGATGATATGTGTTTGAAGTTTAAATGTTAGAAATTTAGATCGATAATCTTCTAACACTCGGTCTAAATAATAATAAAATGATACTGGATGTTCATCTTAACTGGCCTAAATAAAAAGTGGATGTTAGAATATTAAATGATGGTTAGATTATCATATTTAAACCTTGTGCCACTACAACTGATCTAAATATAATCAAATTATATAATTAATAGTATTCAGATAATATAAGTTACTAATATATTATCTATATAATTATATATATATATACATGGATTAATTACATAACCAACATCAAGAATTCAATATTAGAAATAAAAATGTTTTCCATTAATATAACTTTTTCCTGCTTGAGGGTAGCAAATTACATCATGCATAAAAAGATACATCATTTTATATAATAAAAAAACTATTCATCCTTCCTTGTTATCACCGAAGGTAATGGAGAAGGAAGAAGAGGGGTTAGAAGAAAGATTATACTTGACGTTATTGGTATCAAGCACACGATTCAACTTCTTGTTAATGGTGTGCAATTGAGGGACAATTCTTGCAAGGCTTCGTTCCATGTGTTCCATCCTTGCATAGAGCTAGTCAAAAACCTCTTTTATTAAAGGAGGTGGTGGACGCAGCGGTGCATGCAGAGGAGGAAATGGAGGACAAACTGATGAAGTTATGATTCATCTCACCATAACATTGAATGAGAGTATAGAAGAAATGTATTATCCTAAATTTTGGGCCTAAAAGCTTGAGAATAAAACTAAATCAAGTAGACTACTAAGCCCAGTTTGGAAAAAATTCCAAGAATGTCCAAAAGATAAATATGATATTCAGGGACTATATGATTCAGCCTCTAGGGTATAGGAGAATGAATTCCTTGGATCACATGAGGCCTCAGTGTGTGCAATGACTCAGATAAAATATATAGTATATATGTGTATAAGGATACTTGGTGCCTTCTTAGAGACACATAAATGGTGTAATATCCTGAATTTTGAGCCTAGAGACTTGAGGATAAGGCTATATTAGGTAAACTACTAAGCCTAGTTTAGGAAGAGTCCCAAGAATATCAAGAGATAGAAAGATTCTCGAGGACTATATGATTTAGCTTTCCAGGAAGGAAATGGTCCTCCTGATGATATGAGGGCTCAGAGGTTGTAGTTAGTCAGAGAAATAGACCGACGCATGTACTTGGGTACATGTGGTGACCTTATGGGTAGAAGGCCACTTAGTGCCTTTTTGAATGGCAAACACAAGTATTTGTAGGCCATGTGGGGTCGTAAACTATGTGATTCGGTTCCTCAGGGTAGAGAACAAGTGTCTGGATTCTTAGTAGGTGTGATTAGATAGATAAAATATGTCAGTTGACATGTACATATGGCATTTTTAGTTCAAGTACATATACCCTACATTTTTGAAAAGGAAGAAGAGATATAGGCTATGTGGGTCCCACATGTAGACATATCAACACACACACTCGGCAATCCCTTGAGGCAGCACATATAGTGCCTTTTATAAGACACATACCCGTGTGGCATGGTCTGAGCCTACACCGATAAAGTAGCTTTATTAAAGTAACTTTATTAAAGTAGCTTTTATAAAGTAAGTAATGATAAGTAATTATGGCATTTAATTTTGTGTTAGACAAATAAGAAGATGACACATGTCCCTTCATCATGGGATTCACTTTTTGTCTTTTGTGTTGCCACTCTTATGAGGTGACACCTAGCACAATAGTTAGAGAAATTCATTGGTCTCCGATCCGGGTAAATGATTGACTTTCTAAATAAGCTTTAATATATGGATAAAGTAGCATTATTAAAGTAGCTTTATTAAAAAAATTTTATGAAAGTGGCTTTATGACTAAAGGTGCTTTTGGGTTGGAACAGTTAAGAGACGCCACCCAATTGCCTCAGGCACCACATGTCCAAAAGGTCGGGATTGTAACACCCTGCCTTTAATCACGTAATTATAATTAGATATTAGGTAATTACATTAAATTAGAGACCGTCAAATAATTCAAAACCCATAAAATGTTTACTCTTCTTCCGGTCTCAAGTTCAACTATCGAATATAATCACCTGTGCAGTTTATCTACATTTATGTATGACAGAGTGTATAACCAAAATCCCGACAACCCCCGGGTTCAACTACATATATATATATATATAGTTCTATCTCCTGATTAGGGAAATACAAAACCAAGTATTCAGACTATATACATCTCAAAATGTTATACAGAAATCCCTATCCAAAATGAATAACCAACCAAAACCATATTAATGTCCCTAGGAAAACTCTACCCGCTCCGGGTCACGCGCTTTTCCTTGGAGCCAGTCGCCCTGTCTGAAAGGTTAGGTCAAAGGAAAGAATGAGATTCAAGAGAATCCCAGTAGTAACAAAACATTTATACCACATATAAGCACACAACATGTAAGCAAATCATCAACAGCAACAGCACATATCACACTCCACCCTCATCCCCTTTCTCCGCCGGGAAGGCACACAGTCCTAACCCGAACCGTTGCTAGCTACTCAGGGACTATTGGCGTGGCAGTGCATAAACATAGCCTGACAGCTCATACAGCTATCCGGCTCTCGCAAATGGCCCGTCGGCCTCACAAATAGCCTTTCGGCTCACATATCACATATATCACACTTCATCCTCATCCCCTTTCTCCGCCGGGAAGGCACACTGCCTAAACCCGAACCGTTGTTAGCTACTCAGGGACTATTGGAATGACAGTGCTATCACAAATCCACAAAGATCACAGCATACGAATCCATTCCCAATCAACGATATCACACCCATGCAATGCATCATATATGGTACGAAAGAAAAGTCACTACCTGATCCTTTCCTGACGGTTGCTGGCACAGTAGGCTCACGAGGATAGCAGATGTCAAATCCTATAATCAAATAGGGACATTTGGTTAATTTCCTTTTCCAAGTTCTTAATTCAATAACACTCTAAGTTGGTATTCATTTGGACTCTTTAGATGGCTATTATATGCCTAAACATATACCTAAAGGGTTGGGTTAACTATCCCCAAAGATCCTTCTTTGGAAAGATAAACACTAATTTTTGGTTCCTTCACTCGAGCACAGAAGGCCGTGCTCGAGCATGACTCCCGCTCTCACTCGAGCACGCATGCGAGTGACCTCCAGCGAGTGCTTGCCCGAGAGCAAACTTCACTACAATTCCACACTCTCACTCGAGCACAAGAGGCTGTGCTCGAGCAGAGACCCCGAGCACACTCGAGCACCACGGAAGTGAGGCCTGCGAGTGACAACCCGAGAGCATCTCTCCACTTCTTCCTCTACCTCCACTCGAGCACAAACTCCAGTGCTCGAGTGATCTCCCAATGCTCGCAAGTGCCAGCGCACTCTTGGCAAATCACCCACGAGTGATCACCCGAGACGCTCACCCCCAGTGATTTCATTCACCCTCACTCGAGCACAAACATGCTCACTCGAGCACGTTCATCCTGTGCTCGAGTGAGTTCTTCCCTCTCTCGAGAAATCACATCAGATACCCAAAACGCAGCAACTGAGTTGATTTACCAGAATTCACCAAATGAATTCCAATGGTCCTATAACTCATACCATTACTCATTCTCATCCAAAACTTCACCATAAACCCATTGGCAACCAAAAACAACTCAAATTCAACCCATTCAACACATTCTCTCTCAAAATCACCAAACTACTCAAAACCTCATTCTAACAAATTCCCTTATTCAACTTCAAATCAAATTCTAATCACTCCCAAATGTCAAAACTGACCAAATGAACAGTGACCCACTAATCAAAGCCTACCCTTCACTTAACATCATAATTAGGTCTAATTTCCAGAATTCTCATTGATTAGGCAAACATCTTGACATATATATCAAAATGCATTACAAACCTACCTCTTCAACTTGCTGAAATCAACACCTTGATTCCACCAACTTTCAGATTTGTCCCACAATCAAACACCACCAATGGAAATTCTGAAATCATAGAAACCAAGCTCTCAACCTCTTGGTCAACATTCATGAAAGGTAGCTAAGCATATAGGACCATTTACCTTGACAAAAATTCAAACCCTTAATTCCTCTTTCTTGCTTTGTTCGACGAAAATGGAGGGAATGGAGAGAGAAAATGGGTTGGTGAATGATGATCATTTCCTTCCCTTCCTCCCATGCACTTGGCCGACTAAGAGGGAGAGAGAAAGAGTTTGAAAATGTTGACCCATCCAATGGCTCTCATTTAGACACTTGTCATCATCCTATTCTCCCTATCATGATTTCACATAATCTTGTTTGTATCAAATTCTACCCCATAATCTTTCAATCTCAACCATTGATCATGATTACAAAAGGGTTTACTCATCCGGAACTAACCAGACGGTTAGTAAATTTACCATTTTACCCCTGATTAGCACAGTACTCATTAAACCGTCACTAATGATCTTGATTTCACATTACACAATATATACTTCAAATATGCTTAATTAGCATTAATTACATCATTTGAAGTTATTATCCCTTGATTACAATCCAGGATATTACAGGGATGACTCACCGGTCTCTGGTCCAGCCACATGTCCGACTTTCCTAAACACCGAACATGAAAGCCAAAGGAAATCGACGGACCTCCTTTCCCCTGACCTATTAAGATGCCCAAGACATAAGAGAGAGAGGGAGGAGGCCATATTTCAAAAAGAGTGACTAGCATCCCAGGTTTCAAGAAGAGCATCTGGCACCCTGAGGAAAAAGAGCTCTGGCACCATAGGAGATTAAATACTCCCAACTCCTCCTAAACTCTTCATAATTCATCCAAGAATAGAAAAATTGGGAGAAAATTGGAGAGGAAATGAAAGAAGAGAGAAGGTGGAGGATTTTAGAAGAACAAAGTATTACTGAGTGATTTTCACCTCCAAATTCGCGTTTCTAGCCGATAGAGCCTTCATGAATCTTGTTTCTCTCAATGAGATCAACATTCCTACAATTTTAGATTTTTGAACAAAGGAGTTTTGTAATATCCTGGATTGTAATCAAGGGATAATAACTTCAAATGATGTAATTAATGCTAATTAAGCATATTTGAAGTATATATTGTGTAATGTGATATCAAGATCATTAGTGATGATTTAATGAGTAATGTATTAATCAGGGGTAAAACGGTAAATTTACCAACCGTCTGGTTAGTTATTGATGAGAAAACCCCTTAGTAGTCAAGATCAATGGTTGAGATTGAAAGATCTAAGGGTGGAATCTTGTGTATGTGAAGCTAGGTGAAATCATTGTAGGAGGAAGGAGATGGTGCCATGTGGTTAGATGAGAGCCATTGGATGAGTCAACAATTTCAAACTCTTTTCTCTCTCCCTCTTAGTCGGCCAAGTGCATGGGAGGAAGGGAAGGAAATGATCATCACCTTCACCTACTCATCTCTCTCTCTCTTCATTCCTCCATTTCCGGCGAGAAAGCAAGAAAGAGGAATTAAGGGCTTGAATTTTGTCAAGGTAAATGGTCCTATATGCTTAGCTACCTTTCATGAATGTTGACCAAGAGGTTGAGAGCTTGGTTTCTATGATTTCAGAATTTCCATTGGTGGTGTTTGATTGTGGGACAAATCTGAAAGTTGGTGGAATCAAGGTGTTGATTTCAGCAAGTTGAAGAGGTAGGTTTGTAATGCATTTTGATATATATGTCAAGATGTTTGCCTATCAATGAGAATTCTAGAAATTAGACCTAATTATGATGTTAAGTGAAGGGTAGGCTTTGATTAGTGGGTCACTGTTCATTTGGTCAGTTTTGACATTTGGGAGTGATTAGAATTTGATTTGAAGTTGAATAAGGGGATTTGTTAGAATGAGGTTTTGAGTGGTTTGATGATCTAGAGAGAGAATGTGTAGAATGGGTTGGATTTGGGTTGTTTGTGGTTACCAATGGGTTCTTTGTGTTGAAATAAGTGAGAATGAGTTATGGTATGAGTTTTAGGACCATTGGTAATCAATTGGTAAATTTTGGGAAAACCATATCAGTTCAGCGTTTTGGGCATCTGTCAGGATTTCTCGAGTGAGGGAAGAACTCACTCGAGCACAGGATGAACGTGCTCGAGTGAGCATGTTTGTGCTCGAGTGAGGGTGCATGAAATCACTGGGGGTGAGCGTCTCGGGTGATCACTCGTGGGTGGTTGCCAAGAGTGCGCTGGCACTCGCGAGTATTGGGAGCAAGCATCAGGAGATCACTCGAGCACTGGAGTTTGTGCTCGAGTGACTCTGTTGCCTGGGAGTTGGGTTGCTCTCGGGTGGACACTCTCGGGACCTCACTTCCTTGTGCTCGCGAGCACTGGGGATCAGTGCTCGAGCACAGGTGTTTGTGCTCGAGAGAAGGTAGAGGAAGAAGTGGAGAGATGCTCTCGGGTTGTCACTCGCAGGCCTCACTTCCGTGGTGCTCGAGTGTGCTCGGGGTCTCTGCTCGAGCACAGCCTCTTGTGCTCGAGTGAGAGTGTGGAATTGTAGTGAAGTTTGCTCTCGGCCAAGCACTCGCTGGAGGTCACTCGCATGTGTGCTCGAGTGAGAGCGGGAGTCATGCTCGAGCACGGCCTTCTGTGCTCGAGTGAAGGGACCAAAAATTAGTGTTTAGCTTTCCAAAGAAGGATCTTTGGGGATAGTTATCCCAACCCCTTAGGTATATGTTTAGGCATATAATAGCCATCTAAAGAGTCCAAATGAATACCAACTTAGAGTGTTATTGAATTAAGAACTTGGAAAAGGAAATTAACCAAATGTCCCTATTTGATTATAGGATTTGACATCTGCTATCCTCGTGAGCCTACTGTGCCAGCAACCGTCAGGAAAGGATCAGGTAGTGACTTTTCTTTCGTACCATATATGATGCATTGCATGTGTGTGATATCGTTGATTGGGAATGGATTCGTATGCTGTGATCTTTGTGGATTTGTGTTAGCACTGTCATTCCAATAGTCCCTGAGTAGCTAACAACGGTTCGGGTTTAGGCAGTGTGCCTTCCCGGCGGAGAAAGGGGATGAGGATGAAGTGTGATATATGTGATATGTGAGCCGAAAGGCTATTTGTGAGGCCGACGGGCCATTTGCGAGAGCCGGATAGCTGTATGAGCTGTCAGGCTATGTTTATGCACTGCCACGCCAATAGTCCCTGAGTAGCTAGCAACGGTTCGGGTTAGGACTGTGTGCCTTCCCGGCAGAGAAAGGGGATGAGGGTGGAGTGTGATATGTGCTGTTGCTGTTGATGATTTGCTTACATGTTGTGTGCTTATATGTGGTATAAATGTTTTGTTACTACTGGGATTCTCTTGAATCTCATTCTTTCCTTTGACCTAACCTTTCAGACAGGGCGACTGGCTCCAAGGAAAAGCGCGTGACCCGGAGCGGGTAGAGTTTTCCTAGGGACATTAATATGGTTTTGGTTGGTTATTCATTTTGGATGGGGATTTCTGTATAACATTTTGAGATGTATATAGTCTGAATACTTGGTTTTGTATTTCCCTAATCAGGAGATAGAACTATATATATATATGTAGTTGAACCCGGGGGTTGTCGGGATTTTGGTTATACATTCTGTCATACATAAATGTAGATAAACTGCACAGGTGATTATATTCGATAATTGAACTTGAGACCGGAAGAAGAGTAAACATTTTATGGGTTTTGAATTATTTGACGGTCTCTAATTTAATGTAATTACCTAATATCTAATTATAATTACGTGATTAAAGGCATGGTGTTACATTTTGGTATCAGAGCTATAGTTCCTGGCAAGGGTAGAGGTTGCTAGGATAGATCCCTTAGTTGGTTTAGGGATATAGGATTATCTGTGAATGATTGTTGTGTATGCACATGTATGTTTTGTTGATATGGATGTATATATGAGTTTTGTGACTATATGTGCATACTATCTCTGTTGAATTAATGGGGCAAGTTGTTTGTAGAATGAAGAAAACTAGAGGACGCCCCAAAGTTCCGCGTGTAGATCCTGTGGTGGAGGTCGATGATGAAAATCCACCAGATGCAATGCAAGAATTAATGGGTTTAATTAAAGATCAGTGGGATATGATAACTGAGTTGAGAGACGAGCTCAGAGCAGAGAAGGCAAAGAATAAGGAAGTTCCGGCTCAGTCTACTGCGGAAGAAACTCAAGAAGAGACCCGTTATGAAGATACTGCTGAGGGGTCAGCACGACCACTAGAGTCCCCACCTCACATGGTCCCAAATCAGGAATCACATGGGATGCCAGTTAAGGAGGAAAGAGATCTTCAGTACTGGGTTACCAGATTCTGTAAGCATCTGCCTCCGACATTCAGAGGAAGGTTTGACCCTCAAGCGGCTGAAGACTGGTTGTACCGGCTGGAGAAAATATTTGAAGTACTTTGTTGTCCAGACGACGTAAAGCCACGGTTGGCAGTCTACAAACTAGAGGGTGATGCGGATCGTTGGTGGCGGAATATCGCCTCAACATTGAAGAGTAATAAGACGCCATTGACTTGGGAACTGTTTCAACAAGAGTTCAACGAGAAGTATTTTCCCAAATCAGTGCGGCTGGAGAAGGAAACAGAATTCCTGAATATCAGGCAAGGGGACACAGAGAGTTTTGACGAGTATTTGTCCCGTTTTGTTCGGTTGGCTCGATACTCCTCCTATCTCCGGTTTAAGGATGATGAAGAATGGAGTTCTGATATGCTTATTCGCGGTCTGAGGCGGAAATTGAGGAAGCGCCTGGCTACTCATCAATTTACTAAGTTCAACAAGGCGGTTGAACAGTGCAGGATTACGGAGAATAACTTGAGAGAGTTGTATCCTGCCGGAGTTACTAGCCACCGCAGTGAACCCAGTAAGGGTAACGCCGCTCAGAAGCGGAAAGGCCAAGGATCTTCTTCATACAGGGGTGGTGACAAAAAGCCCTATCAGCCTAAGGGTCGCGAGTCTCAGAGATTTGGGACTGAGGAGAAATGTCGCCGTTGCAACAAATCACATTATGGGAAAAACTGTCAGGGAGAGATGGTTTGTTTCAACTGCAAGCGGCCAGGACATCTTGCTAAAGATTGTCAGCAACCGAGAGCCGAACAGAGGCCGAAGACACAGGGTCGAGTGTTCGCGATGACCCACGAGGAGGCCCGTAGATCTCCTGAGTTGATACAAGGTAAAATCTCTCTAAATGGTTATTTGTTACAAGCATTGTTCGACTCGGGTGCCAGTCATTCCTTCATTGTGTATGATTGTGTAAAACGCCTGGGTATGCATGTGCATAAGTTACCATTTGATCTGGTAGTGTCAACTCCGATGGGTGTTAAAGCCTTGACCACAGAAGTTTGTCTGAATTGTGTTATAACTGTGGAAGGGCACCAGTCTGTTGTAGACTTGATTTGTCTGCCGCTTTACCAATTGGAAGTCATCTTGGGTTTTGATTGGTTAACGGCAAACAACGTATTACTTGATTGCGGGAACAAGAGGATAGTATATTCTACTCTTCAGAGGGCTGAAGTTGTGGAGTCTAGTATGAATTTCCTTTCTACGGCTAAAGCTGAGAGATATATTGAGAAGGGTTGCCAAGGGTATATGGTGTTTTTCTCCATACAGGGGAAAACTAGTGAAACTTTGAATAATATACCTGTGATAAATGAATTCCCTGAGGTGTTTCCGGATGATCTTAGCGGATTACCTCCAGAAAGGGAAGTTCAATTTCCAATTGACATTACGCCTGGAGCTGGTTCTATTTCAAAGGCCCCATATCGTATGGCCCCAAATGAGATGGCGGAGTTAAAGAAACAGATAGAAGATCTACTTGAAAAAGGGTTTATCAGACCCAGTGTGTCACCTTGGGGAGCTCCAGTGCTATTTGTTAAGAAGAAGGATGGGAGTCTTCGACTATGTATCGACTACAGAGAGCTGAACAAGGTTACTATCAAGAATAAGTACCCACTTCCTCGAATTGACGACCTTTTAGATCAGTTATCTGGATCGTGCGTATTCTCAAAGATTGATCTAAGGTCAGGGTATCATCAGCTGCGAGTGAAAGCAGAGGACGTTCCAAAAACTGCTTTCAGGACCCGGTATGGTCATTATGAGTTTCTGGTGATGCCATTTGGGCTAACCAATGCGCCTGCGGTTTTCATGGATTACATGAACCGTATCTTTCGACAATATCTGGATCAGTTTGTTGTTGTGTTTATTGATGATATTCTGATATATTCCAAGAGTATGGAGGAGCATGAGCATCATCTGAGAGTTGTATTGAATATTTTGCGTGAGAAGCAACTATATGCTAAGTTGAGCAAGTGCAAGTTTTGGCTATCGGAAGTGAGATTCCTAGGCCATGTTATCTCGCAAGAAGGGGTCTCTGTGGATCCCAGTAAAGTGGAAGCAGTACTAGATTAGAAGAGGCCAGAATCTGTGGCAGAGGTACGCAGTTTTCTGGGTCTTGCCGGGTACTACCGGAGATTCATTCAGAATTTCTCCCGTATTGCGTTACCAATGACCAAGCTCACGAGAAAGGATCAGCTGTTTGTGTGGGACGAGAAATGTGAAAAATGTTTTGTGGAGCTGAAGGAGAGGTTGACGACGGCACCTGTGTTGATTTTGCCCGATCCCAGTACGACATATGTTGTGTACTCTGATGCCAGTGGGCAGGGATTAGGGTGTGTCCTTATGCAGCAGGGACGTGTGGTGGCCTACGCCTCTCGACAGCTCAGGCCTCATGAATTGAACTATCCCACTCATGATCTGGAGCTTGCGGCCATTGTGTTTGCTTTGAAGATTTGGCGTCATTACCTGTATGGTGTGACTGTGGAACTGTACTGCGACCACAAGAGCCTTAAATACTTGTATGATCAAAAAGAACTGAACATGAGACAGCGTCGCTGGATGGAATTACTCAAAGACTACAACCTGTAAATCAAATATCATCCGGGTAAAGCCAATGTAGTCGCTGATGCTCTTAGTCGAAAGACTGTGCTCGTTGCAGCTATGATGATATGAGAGAAGAAATTGATTGAAGATTTTCATGATTTGAATTTGACAAGCCAGATCATCTGTGCCAATTACACTGTTTCCCAGGAGGAAAATGATCTAAGAGCTGAAATTGAAGAAGCTTAGGGGCAAGATGACTGGATACAATGCAATCTGACACGGATTGAACGGGGAGAAGTCCCAGGTTATGATCTGTCACCTAGTGGATTGGTTCGCTATCAGAAAAGAGTTTTTGTTCCACTTAAAGCGGAGTTGAGGCAGAAGATTCTGGATGAGGCGCACAAGAGCCGGTACACCTTACATCCTGGTATGACCAAGATGTATCATAATTTGAAATCTGTGTATTGGTGGCCGGGATTGAAGAGTGATGTAACCAAGTATGTGGCAAGGTGTCTCACTTGCCAGAAGGTAAAGATCGAGCACCAGAGACCACCTGGATTACTACAGAGCCCTGAGATTCCGGAATGGAAATGGGAAAGTATGACTATGGATCTTGTTGTGGGTTTGCCCAAGATCAGAAACTATGATGCGATCTGGGTTATTGTAGATCGATTAACGAAGTCAGCCCACTTCATACCAATCAATGCTGGTTATTCTCCTGATAAACTAGCAGAGATTTACATTTGTGAGATTGTGAAGCTCCATGGTACACCGAAGAATATCATTTCTGATCGAGATCCTCGATTTACTTCGAGATTCTGGAAAGCGTTGCATGAAGCCTTGGGAACTCAATTGAGGTTCAGTACGGCTTATCATCCACAGACGGATGGACAATCAGAGAGAACAATCCAGACACTGGAAGATATGTTGCGAGCCTGTGTTCTCGACTTTAAAGGAAGTTGGGATCGCTTTCTTCCACTTGCGGAATTCGCCTACAACAATAGCTATCATGCGAGCATTCAGATGGCTCCGTATGAAGCGTTGTATGGAAGACGGTGTCAATCACCATTGTGCTGGAACGAGCTATCTGAAAGGAAGCTTTATGGACCAGATTTGGTTGATCAAACCTCAGTACAAATTCAGATCATTCGGAAGAGGTTACTTGCAGCGCAGAGTCGACAGAAAAGCTATGCTGACAAGAGAAGACGACCTCTAGAATTTGAGGTTGGAGATCACATTTTTCTGAGAGTATCTCCTGTCACGGGCGTTGGGCGAGCGATCAAGAGGAAAAAGCTAAGCCCAAGATACATAGGTCCTTTTGAGATCCTTGAGAGGATTGGGCCTGTTGCATACCGAATAGCTCTACCTCCGAGCTTGAGCAGACTCCATGACGTGTTTCACGTTTCCCAACTGAAAAAGTACCAACCAGATCCATCTCATGTAGTGGAATATGAGGAAATTGAGTTACAAGATAACTTTACATATGCAGTGGAGCCAGAGCAGATCATTGACCGAGAGGAGCGACGGCTCAGACACCGAAGCATTTCATATGTGAAAGTGGTCTGGAAGGGAATGACTCCGAGGGAAGCAACCTGGGAAGCGGAGGAAGATATGCGAAGAAGATATCCGGAGTTTATGGCTCAAGTAGTGTAACAATTTCGAGGACGAAATTAAATTTTCGGGGGGAGAATTGTAATATCCTGGATTGTAATCAAGGGATAATAACTTCAAATGATGTAATTAATGCTAATTAAGCATATTTGAAGTATATATTGTGTAATGTGATATCAAGATCATTAGTGATGATTTAATGAGTAATGTATTAATCAGGGGTAAAACGGTAAATTTACCAACCGTCTGGTTAGTTATTGATGAGAAAACCCCTTAGTAGTCAAGATCAATGGTTGAGATTGAAAGATCTAAGGGTGGAATCTTGTGTATGTGAAGCTAGGTGAAATCATTGTAGGAGGAAGGAGATGGTGCCATGTGGTTAGATGAGAGCCATTGGATGAGTCAACAATTTCAAACTCTTTTCTCTCTCCCTCTTAGTCGGCCAAGTGCATGGGAGGAAGGGAAGGAAATGATCATCACCTTCACCTACTCATCTCTCTCTCTCTTCATTCCTCCATTTCCGGCGAGAAAGCAAGAAAGAGGAATTAAGGGCTTGAATTTTGTCAAGGTAAATGGTCCTATATGCTTAGCTACCTTTCATGAATGTTGACCAAGAGGTTGAGAGCTTGGTTTCTATGATTTCAGAATTTCCATTGGTGGTGTTTGATTGTGGGACAAATCTGAAAGTTGGTGGAATCAAGGTGTTGATTTCAGCAAGTTGAAGAGGTAGGTTTGTAATGCATTTTGATATATATGTCAAGATGTTTGCCTAATCAATGAGAATTCTGGAAATTAGACCTAATTATGATGTTAAGTGAAGGGTAGGCTTTGATTAGTGGGTCACTGTTCATTTGGTCAGTTTTGACATTTGGGAGTGATTAGAATTTGATTTGAAGTTGAATAAGGGGATTTGTTAGAATGAGGTTTTGAGTGGTTTGATGATCTAGAGAGAGAATGTGTAGAATGGGTTGGATTTGGGTTGTTTGTGGTTACCAATGGGTTCTTTGTGTTGAAATAAGTGAGAATGAGTTATGGTATGAGTTTTAGGACCATTGGTAATCAATTGGTAAATTTTGGGAAAACCATATCAGTTCAGCGTTTTGGGCATCTGTCAGGATTTCTCGAGTGAGGGAAGAACTCACTCGAGCACAGGATGAACGTGCTCGAGTGAGCATGTTTGTGCTCGAGTGAGGGTGCATGAAATCACTGGGGGTGAGCGTCTCGGGTGATCACTCGTGGGTGGTTGCCAAGAGTGTGCTGGCACTCGCGAGTATTGGGAGCAAGCATCAGGAGATCACTCGAGCACTGGAGTTTGTGCTTGAGTGACTCTGTTGCCTGGGAGTTGGGTTGTTCTCGGGTGGACACTCGCGGGACCTCACTTCCTTGTGCTCGCGAGCACTGGGGATCAGTGCTCGAGCACAGGTGTTTATGCTCAAGAGAAGGTAGAGGAAGAAGTGGAGAGATGCTCTCGGGTTGTCACTCGCAGGTCTCACTTCCGTGGTGCTCGAGTGTGCTCGGGGTCTCTGCTCGAGCACAGCCTCTTGTGCTCGAGTGAGAGTGTGGAATTGTAGTGAAGTTTGTTCTCGGGCAAGCACTCGCTGGAGGTCACTCGCATGCGTGCTCGAGTGAGAGCGGGAGTCATGCTCGAGCACGGCCTTCTGTGCTCGAGTGAAGGGACCAAAAATTAGTGTTTAGCTTTCCAAAGAAGGATCTTTGGGGATAGTTATCCCAACCCTTTAGGTATAT
The DNA here is from genome assembly GCA_963855925.1 of Inga laurina. Taxonomy (NCBI): domain Eukaryota; kingdom Viridiplantae; phylum Streptophyta; class Magnoliopsida; order Fabales; family Fabaceae; genus Inga; species Inga laurina. Next base: position 37,940,503 of record OY979705.1, read on the forward strand.
GTTTAGGCATATAATAGCCATCTAAAGAGTCCAAATGAATACCAACTTAGAGTGTTATTGAATTAAGAACTTGGAAAAGGAAATTAACCAAATGTCCCTATTTGATTATAGGATTTGACATCTGCTATCCTCGTGAGCCTACTGTGCCAGCAACCGTTAGGAAAGGGTCAGGTAGTGACTTTTCTTTCATACCATATATGATGCATTGCATGTGTGTGATATCGTTGATTGGGAATGGATTCGTATGCTGTGATCTTTGTGGATTTGTGTTAGCACTGTCATTCCAATAGTCCCTGAGTAGCTAACAACGGTTCGGGTTTAGGCAGTGTGCCTTCCCGGCGGAGAAAGGGGATGAGGATGAAGTGTGATATATGTGATATGTGAGCCGAAAGGCTATTTGTGAGGCCGACGGGCCATTTGCGAGAGCCGGATAGCTGTATGAGCTGTCAGGCTATGTTTATACACTTCCACGCCAATAGTCCCTGAGTAGCTAGCAACGGTTCGAGTTAGGACTGTGTGCCTTCCCGGCAGAGAAAGGGGATGAGGGTGGAGTGTGATATGTGCTGTTGCTGTTGATGATTTGCTTACATGTTGTGTGCTTATATGTGGTATAAATGTTTTGTTACTACTGGGATTCTCTTGAATCTCATTCTTTCCTTTGACCTAACCTTTCAGACAGGGCGACTGGCTCCAAGGAAAAGCGCGTGACCCGGAGCGGGTAGAGTTTTCCTAGGGACATTAATATGGTTTTGGTTGGTTATTCATTTTGGATAGGGATTTCTGTATAACATTTTGAGATGTATATAGTCTGAATACTTGGTTTTGTATTTCCCTAATCAGGAGATAGAACTATATATATATATATGTAGTTGAACCCGGGGGTTGTCGGGAATTTGGTTATACACTCTGTCATACATAAATGTAGATAAACTGCACAGGTGATTATATTCGATAATTGAACTTGAGACCGGAAGAAGAGTAAACATTTTATGGGTTTTGAATTATTTGACGGTCTCTAATTTAATGTAATTACCTAATATCTAATTATAATTATGTGATTAAAGGCAGGGTGTTACAAGTTTCATATTGCCTCTAAGGAGTAGATGCTACCAAAATAAAGAATGGGCTATAGCATCGGATAGAGGTAAGCATAAGCTCCGGTTTGAGTATAATATCTTGAAGTTTTGGTTAAGATTTCATGACATTGTGCTGCCGCCCTATTTTTGTAAAGATGTAATCTTAGGGTTTTGATGATATTAAGAACATGAACATCATGATAGAAATAAAGTTTAGCTAGCCTTGTGGTTAAAATTGTCAAAATCACTTTGTTTGTGCCATGATAAATTTTGGCTAGACTTGAATCTTATGGAAGGAATATGATTTTGATGTTTCCAATGAGTTTATAATGAACAAATTATGTAGGATAAAGGTGTGAAAATGATTTTAGAATCTTCGGAATTGAAAATTGGAATTTTGGCCTAAATACCCTAAGATTCATCCTTAATGAATTAATAGGGAAGGAGTTGGTTTTTGTTAAATTTGAGATTAGAAATGAATTCTACATGAAAAATTGTGAAGGAATAGCTTATTGGAATAATTTTAGAACGATTGGATTGAAAATCCAATTACTGGAACTAAAGATTATGTAAGAGAACAAGTTATATGCAATGGCTTGCTTTCATGGCTCTCATGAATTAAACACATGATGTGGTTATGTATCTAGGGCCATGACATATCAAGGAAGAGGAAAATGGAAGGATTTTCAGGCAACTTCAATGGTTAGAAGAAAAGGGAACAAGAGGAGAACATAAACACAAAGGTAGTAAACTTACCTAACTTGCATGTAATTGATATGTATGCTTGTGTATTGATATGTATAATTGCTTTGCTTGTTTATATGGAGCATATATGGATGATTGAAGCTTTATTTCTATTGAAGCTATGGCCATTTGTATGATAGTGAAACATTGAGCATGCAAATATGTCATTATGTTAACATGAATTGAGGTAAGGCAATTTATTACGTATTGTATGCGATATTCAAAATATGCTTCGGTTTTGAGAAAGTCGAACCTATGTGATTTGTTGATGTCACGATTTCTGTTTTGGATTGGATATGAAATTGGAATTCTCGTCATTCTTGGTTTTGAATTGGTTAAAGATCACGACGTGCGGACATTTTAGGGTCTCTAATCGAATTTAGGAATCCGAATTCTTGGAGAAGAACCGGGTTATAGTGGGACAGCCGTGACTACCTATTCTTGGTGTGATATAACCTAATCATGACATTTACTGCTCTTCATATTATATAAACTATTACTTGTTGTGGTTTATTTTCAAACTTGTTTGGGTATGGTGAACAACATGGCTTTAGATTTTTACAAAGGGTTGTAATATTTAAATACGGTCTGCGTACTGTGCCTTCCTCTAAATACTCTCAATGTACATTCTCTTCTCATCTCACTCCCCTCGAATATTTAAACGAGGTTTCTCTCAATGTATTTCTTTTTTTATTTAGAGAAGTCCTCTAATTGGCTTGGGAGGATTTTATGTTAGGTAAGCCATATTGTATCACGTTTAAATTATGCTTTTGATTAGATCATTGCATGAATTCTTTTGCATTTATATGTATTTATTTGTATGAGATACGACCACGATTACATTCATATAAACAAAACTAATTAATTGAGCCATTTGAATCAAATCTTAAGTCATAATGCATCAATTAATGAATACTTGTCAAAACTTAAATCGCTCAATTATAGAAACCACCAATGTGGATGCACTTGAGTTATTTTGACGAGACAAGCATGAGTAATGGTACTGCTCATAATATTCATTATTGTTTTGACTTAATTGAGATTAACAAAATGGTTTTAAATATCAAGGAATTAGATGGGATTAAACATGCCATATCATATGATGATTGAATCCTATAAAGATCTAAGAGTACATGTGATGTAATTGGTAAATAGGTTACCTACCTAAATAACTTGAATTTAAGTGTCTTGCTAAAGCAGACTTAAGTTTAAGCCAAATATGGATCTTAGGCCACTAATTATTATATTAAGGGTTGTTAATTTAGTGGGAGATTACTAACTGACTTTGCATATTTTAATTGTTGAATCATGTTGACTAGTAATACTGCTACACTATCGTTGCGATCAGTCCTTGAGAAGGACAAACTCAACAGGACAAACTTTCTTGACTGGTTCAGGAACTTGAGAATTGTTCTCAAGCAGGAGAGAAAGGCTTATGTCTTAGAACAACCCATTCCTGAGGAACCTGCAACTAATGATCCAAGAGCTCAGAGAGATGCTTACATGAAGCATCAGGATGACTTTGTGGATGTAGCTTGCCTGATGCTTGCCACTATGGTTCTAGAGCTCTAAAGAGATCTAGAACTTATGGAGGCTTATGAGATGATTGTCCATCTCAAGGAAATGTTCCAGCAATAGGCAAGGCAAGAAAGGTATGAGACCACAAAGGCCTTACATTCTTGCAAAGATGGCTGAAGGTGCATCAGTTAGTACTCATGTGTTAAAGATAAAAGGCTATATTGATCACCTTGAGAGGCTTGGATTTCCCATGAGCCAAGAGTTAGCTATGGATTTGATCCTAAACTCACTCTCGGAGAGTTATGACCAGTTTGTCATGAACTACAACATGAACAACATCGAGAAATCAATTTCTGAGCTGCATGGTATTCTCAAAACTGCTGAGTAAAGCATTAAGAAAAAGGCCAGTACTATTTTGATGGTTAAAAAAGGAAGGGTATGAATAAGAAAGGGAAGGGCAAATAGAAGGGTAATTTCTCAGGTAGTAAGACTAAAGAGTCAAACAAGCCTGAAACCAAGCTTGCACTTAAGAAGGCAAAGCCTCTAAAGGAAAGAGTCTGCTACTTCTACAATAAACCCGGTCATTGGAAGAAGAATTGCAAACTCTACCTTGAAGATCTAAAAAGGAACAAGAAGATAGCCGAGCTACCACTTCAGGTATTTATGTTATAGACATTCATTTTTCTACTTCCTGCAAGGTCTAAAGAATGGTAGAAAGGTGAAGAAGGGCAAGGTGGACCTAGGAGTTGGAAACAGAGCAAGAGTTGCTACTTTAGCTTTAGGCACTTATGAATAGTTCTTCCCAGTGGGCTTTTATTAGTTTAGAACAATTGCTATTATGTTCCTGTATTAAGTAGTAACATTCTTTCTCTTTCTTTTTTAGATAAGGAAGGTTATATTTCCATTACTAGGAATGGTAAATGTTCTATTTATCGTAATAACATTTTCTATGCTGATGGTGATTTACATATTGGTCATATATATTAAATTTAGAACATCCTAATAATGGGTATATGTATAATGTAACTAATAAAAGGATAAAATCAAACGATTTGAATCCGACCTACCTATGGTAGCGTCGTCTAGGCCATATAAATGAGAAACACATTTCTAATCTCCATCAAGATGGATTTCTTAACTCCTTTGATTTTGAATCATATGATACATGCAAATCTTGCTTATTAGGAAAGATGACAAAACCACCTTTTACTGGGTATAGTGAGAGGGCCACTAAATTATTGGGCCTCATACATACAGATGTATGTGGACTATTAAATACAGCTGCCAGAGGTATGTCTACTTCATTACATTTATAGACGACTTTAGTAGATATGACAATATCTATCTAATGAAACATAAATCTGAATCTTTTGAAATGTTCAAAATATTCCAAAATGAAGTTCAAAACCAACTTGGTAAAATAATTAAAGCACTTTGATTTAATCGAGGTGGTGAATATTTGAGCCAAGAGTTCAGTGACCATCTTAGGAGTTGTGGGATAATCTCACAATTGAATCCTCCAGGGATACCATAATGGAATGACATTTCTAAACTGAGAAATCGAACACTATTAGATGTGGTTCGATCTATGATGAGTCAAACAGATCTTCCACTGTCCTTTTATGGACATGCCCTAGAGACAGCTGTACTTATACTAAATCGTGTTCCATCTAAGGTAATTGAAAAGACACCATATGAGATATGGACTGGAAAGAAACTAAGTTTATCTTGATCTAGGGATGTGAGGTATATGTTAAGCAATAAGCCTATGATAAATTAGCACCTAGATCGTTAAAGTGCTGTTTCGTGGGGTATCTTAAAGAAACGAAAGGATACCATGTCTACAATCCCACCGATAACAAAGTGTTTGTTATTTGAAATGTAAGTTTCTAGAAAGAGAGTTTGTTCTAAAATAACCAGTGGAAGCAAGGTACATTTCAAAGAAGTTCAAGAGTCACAAGATAGTACATAACTACATATGGAAATTAGAGAAGACTTACAACAAGTTGCTGAGCCTCCTCAAGTAACACCAGGTCTATAAAGATCTGATAGGACACGACATCAACCTCAGAGATATGGATTTCTAATTATTAATGGCCATGATGTGTTGATCATTAAGCAAAATTAGCCAACCACCTATAGAGAAGCCATATTGGGACCAAACTTTGAGAAATGGCTAAATGCCATGAAGTCTGAAATGCAATCCATGTACGAAAATCAGGTATGGACCTTAGTTGATCCACCTGAAGGTGTAAAAAACATTGGGTGCAAATAGGTTTTCAAGGAGAAAACTGACATGGATGGCAATGTAAATGTCTTCAAGGCGCGACTGATTGCAAAAAGAATTTACTCAAACTTATGGTGTAAAGTATGATGAAACCTCTTCCTCAGTTGTAATGGCCAAATCAATTAGAATCCTTCTTGCCATTGCAGCATATTATGACTATGAATATGACAGATGGATGTCAAAACAACCTTCCTTAATGGAAAGCTCCTTGAAGATGTGTATATGATACAACCTAAAGGTTTTGTGCGTCCAGAGGACTTTGGAAAAGTTTGCAAGCTTCAAAGATCCATTTATGGACTGAAGCAAACATCTCAGAGCTAGAATAATCATTTTGATTAAGTAGTCAAGAGTTTGGATTCATTCAAAATATCGATGAACCTTGTGTTTACAAGAAGGTTTGTAGGAGCACAGTTGTATTTCTAGTACTTTATGTAGATGACATCCTACTCATTAAGAATGACATTCCTACCTTGCAGAGTGTTAAGTCTTGATTAGGAAAGTCCTTTTCAATGAAAAACTTAGGTGAAGCCACCTACATCCTAGGGATTAGGATCTATAGGGATAGATCCAAAAGACTAATAGACCTAAGTCATCGCATATACATAGACAAGATAATGCATAGGTTCAGTATGCAGGATTCAAAAAAGGGTTATATGCCTATGTCTTATGCATCCATCTTAGCAAGGAAATGTGTCCTAGTACACCTGATCAGTGAGATCACATGAGTAAGGTTCCATATACCTTGGCCATTAGATCCATCATATATACCATGTTATGTACTCAACCGAATGTCTCATTTTCCATAAGTATGACCAGCAGATATCAATAATATCCTAGTGAGGGTTATTGGACTACCGTCAAGAATAAGCCAAAGTACTTAAGAAGGACTAAGGACTTATTTTTGGTCTATGGTGGATTGGATAACGAGCTTTGTGTAATCGGTTATATAGATGCAAGTTTCCAAACTGACCAATATGACTTTAAATAGCAATCTGGATATGTATTCCTCTTGAATAGTGGAGCAGTAAGATGGAAGAGCTCCAAGCATAGCACTGTAGCAGATTCTGTAATAGAAGCTGAGTATATAGCAGCATCAGATGAAGCTAAAGAAGCTGTTTGGATTAGAAAGTTCATTACTAAATTAGGGGTGGTGTTCACCATCTCAAATCCAATAAATCTGTTTTGTGACAATAGCGGTGATATTGCACATGCTATGGAGCCTAGGTCACATCAAAGGACCAAGTATATACTCAGGTGATTTCATCTTATTAGAGAAATCAATGATATAGGTAATATAAAGATATTCAAAGTAGTAGGAGAAGACAATGTTGTTGATCCTCTTACTAAGCCACTTGCACAGGCAAAGCATGAGCGTCATGTTAGAACAATGAGAATGAGGCAAATTAATGATTGTACCTGGTGCAAGTGGAGGATGTTGGAAATTGTGCCCTAAAGGCTAATCATTGTACTTTGGACATTATTAATTTAATGAAATTTCTTTATTCTGTTATCATATTATTTGCATGTTAACTATGATAATTGTATCCTTGGATAAATCATAAATATTGTCCTAAAATGTCCCTAGTCGGTCATCTATGCGGGAGCAGAGATGAAACAAGACCGGTATGACTTTGATAAGATATGGAGATACGAATCAAAATATTAGGCACTTGTAAGAGTACAAGGTGTTAGACTGACCCACTATGAGAAAGCTACATGGATCAAGTTATAAGCTTTTCTCATGTAGAACCACGTCACAATGCCCTTTGACCTGAGTTTATCATAGATTCCTACATAAGAGTTGGTAAGCTTTGAACTAGTCAAAAGTCACTTTTAACCGGGTGATGATAAAGGCTACAATCAGGCTTGATGGTTTTTCATGCAGAGGAATATGAATTATCAAGATGGAATTTGTCCCTCACATTAGTAGAGAGATATTATTGGGCCCCTCGATAAGTGAGTCGAAGAAATGTATGGCCATACTACGATGAAAAGGAGTTTCCATTTTTATTGTTAGACTACTCAGGAATTGAGAAAGTAATGGTCAGGAACAAGAGGATGACACTATCCATACCTCATCCTTAACCGATATATTATGTGACAAAAGGGACATGACATGGTTGTATGACAGGTTGCATCGTGTTAATGATCCTCATATGAATTGTGTAGTCATAATGTCTTGCTAGAGGCTGCTTGCAACTTGTGGGTTAGTATAGTTATTGGCCTACTGCCAACTTCATATCGGCCTAGAGGGTCGAACACAAGAATGACCCAATACGAGATAATGTTTAATCTAGGGTGGATGAATTTTATATTTATATATATAAAATATAAAATTCGTGAATAATATTATATATATATATGTATTTTTGAATTACATATTTTATATATGTATATATATTATATGATATTATTGTATTGTGCTAGTTTTAAATTTAATTTTATTAAGATAAATTAGATTTAATGACTAACAGGATAGAGATATAGTATCTCAGATTTAATTTATGAAGATAAATTAAATCTAATATCTCTTTGTTTGGATTAAATAAATAGGTTAAATTAAAACTGTTGGATAGATTTAATTTAAATTGAATTTATTTAATTAGCTCATCAAGATAATTTAATTGTTAATTAATTTCAAAATTAATAAAGATTAATTTTGAAATTCGAATATAACCCTGATAGATTATAAACTTGATAGAGCAGATATACTCATACACGGATGATAATTTAGGGTTTAGGGTTTAGAGCCGCAAGGGAAACCCTAGGAGACATTGGAAGGGCTAGCAAAGAGTCTGTGTTGGAGAGCATTTGTGTGGATACCGGTAGAGGGAGCGGACCTGACGTGTTAGCTCATAGAGATCAAAAGCCCTGAATTGAAAAAGGTATGAATCTTTCTAATTCGATTTGTTGATAGATCCTCGATTAGGAACAGCGAAAATTTTAAAATTCTTCTGTTGTGCTTGTCAATCCTAATTGTAACCCCTGCCGTTTAAAAGGTAATTATGATTTAAAAATGCATAATTATAATGGATTAGAATCCATTGGATAATTAAAATTCATTTCCAATCCCTTCTTCCTGGTAGGGTTCTCACAAATTCTTTCAAAATTTCTTCCTTACCCAAATTATATTCCTATAGGAGTCCTAGCCACCCTTGGTCGTCTCCTTCCCTTTGGAGCCGCTTGCCCTGTCTGAAAGTTAGTCAAAGGAAAGAATGAGATTCAAAAGAATCCCAACAGTAACAGATCACTTATTCCACATATAATCACATAGCATGCAAGTGAATCATCAAACAACATAACAACACAAAACACAGCATATCAGCTATTACATATACATGTTGCCTTATTGGCATACACATAACACATTGCCATATTGGCATTTACATAGCCTCACTGGCTTTCACATAGCCTCTCTGTCATTCACATAGCCTCACTGGCTTGCAGCATTCACAATTATCACAAAATAATGATAACACATACATACAATGCGTTTACACATAGTATACGGGAAAGTGTCACTACTTGTTCTTTCCGAAGGTGCTCGGGCACAGGTTGTTTGCGTACAGGGCAAATATCAAACCCTATAAACCAAAATCAAGGATGATGGATTAATCTCTATTCCAAATTCCCACTTTTATAACACTTAAAGTTGGTTATCGTTGCACTCTTTAGGTGGTTACTAGAAGCCTATACACATGCTTAAAGGGTTGGGAAGTACTAAGTTTGAAACAACTTTTCAAAATAACAAAGTGCTGAAAATAGGGGTTGGCTACAGCCAAGAATCCTCTAGCTACAGCCAAAAACAACATAAAAGGTTTTTGGTTGCAGCCAAGATTTTATGGCTGCGACCAAAACATGCACAAAAATTTTGCAGCCAAGAAAACTTCAAAAAATCATAATTAATTCCAAAAAAATTGAAATGAGGTGATCCCAAAATCCTATTGAAATCTATTTAAGTCCTATTCACTGAAAAACTATAGATCAAAGCGTCAATAACCACAAAAATAGAGAATTGCACAAAATCCAACTCTGCTCCAAAACATATTTCAGTTTTGATCTCAAATTTTGGAGAATCATTACTCCCAGCTCACAAAATGAAATGACATGAATTATATGTCCATTTTGAAGCTTCTCATATGAAATTTAAGACTGGAAAGTTTTAGAATTTTTAGACACTCTTTGCTATTCAAAACTTCCAGACAAATAAACTGCCTAGCTCTGAGTTTTAAATGACATAATTTCAGTTTTGTACAATTTCTTCCAGTGGTTCCCAATTCACAACAAATACCATTCCTACACAAATCTTCACAAGGAATCCATTGAAAACACCAAAATGACCAAATTCAAATCACAGTGACATGTTTCATGAGTAACACAACATGTCACACAATATCACACACCAAAACTCACAATGCATTCCTTTCCATTCAAGGTTCCAAACCAATTCCAATGGCATCAAAACACAGTATGACACCTATTCCAATGCCAAATCACCATGCAATCCAAAAGACCTTAATAACATGAAAAATAGGGCCAAAATCCATAAATTCCAAGTTTAAACAATAACCACAATGAATATGTCAAAATGTGCCAAATTCTTACTTCTTCCTCTTTCTAAGACCAGTTTTCTTGATTTCTCTTCTTTCAAATTTCTTCAATTGTTCAAACACATTCTTTCAAAAATCTAAAACCATTAAGATAAAGCTCTCATCAACATGATCAAAGTTAAACAAGAACAAGGTCAAATAGAACACCTACCTTGAACTTCTTTCTTTCTCTTTCCTTCCAAGCTTGAACGAAAATGGAGTTGGAGAGAGAGATGAGATAATGATGAAGTTAATATGATTTTGGGGAGGGGAGGCCTCTTGGCCGACCTAAGTGGAAGAGTGAGGGAGAAAAAGAGGTTGAAACATTGACTTTGATCCAATGCTCCACATAGTGCCAAGTGTCAAGATCTTGTTCTCTTTACCATGAACACACATAAGCTCAAAAGCACATGATTGAACCCTATTGATCTCTTGACAATGAATCACAACCATTGATCTTTAAGTTACCAATGAGTGTCCTCTTTCGTAATTGACCAAGTGGTCGGTAACCTTCCTTTTTACCCATTTGACCCCTGTTTGTGGCAACTCTTACTGAAACACCGCCAAACACATGTTTATAGTTCATATCACTCAACCATGTGCCCTCCCCCTTATTTAACTCAATTTAGATGTTAATCCACCATTAAACTTAAATATAGGGTTTAGGCACTGATCAAAAGCACATTCAGATCAAAATTCACATCTTATTCTTCAAAAATGTTTATTCAACAATAATTACATCCACTTTTAAAGTGATTAGCCCTTAATCCTATTTTTGGGTCATTACACTAACATCATTTAATTTATTTTGGTTTTGTTTTTAATTTCTTCATGAGCTAAATTTTCATTTTCTTACAGTGATGATGTAGTTCACTAATGACAGATTGAATCTTAACTTATTAAATCTAGTTTTAATTTTTCCTTCATGATTGAATTTTGATTATTGTTCTTAATGCTTTTAATTGATTTTCCATCTTTTGAATAATTTCAATATATATGGTGAGACCAGAAGGAAATACATGTGTGTAGATCCTATATTCAAAACCATAATTTACCTATGAAATAGGAATATATTCATATGGGTTGTGTAGTTTTAATGAGTTCTATAAATCTTAACGTATGATTAATTATTTTAATTCATATAGTGTTATATTGTATTAGCTGTTAGATCTCATGTTTTGATGATAACAAAAGAATGGTTTGAAAAGGAAATAATTATTAAACAAGTTTGATCTAAGCAATTACAGGAATAAGCATCACTTGAAGTAAGCTTGGAAGTAATGAAGAAAGGACAGGAAGAAATGCTGAGAAACTTGATTAACTTCAAGTTTCCTAAAGCATTACTCGAGCATGTACTCGAGTAATGAGACAAAACTTGAAGTAACCAGAGACAACTTCCAGTAACCAGGCAACTTTACTCGAGGAGCTACTCGAGTAACAGTGTAAAAGTTTTCAGGATACCATTGATACTCGAGGAGCTACTCGAGTAACCCTGTTTCTAAAAATGTGCAGCTCTCGGCATTTAGTACTACTGCAACATTACTCGAGGAGCTACTCGAGTAATCATGTGGAAAACTTCCAGTTGCCTTCAGGTTACCAACGATACTCGAGGCGCTACTCGAGTAACTCTGTTTCTGAAAAGATGAAGCTCTCGGCACTTTGTACCACTGCAACAATTTACTCGAGTATGTACTCGAGTAACTCACTAAGGTAAGTGAAAAACTTGAAGTTGGTACCCGAGTATGATAAGTTATTTGGAAGGTAAACCTCAAGTCACTACCCGGGTAAGCCATGTTCAGAAAGTACAGTTACTCGAGGTGATACCCGAGTAACCCATGCAAAAATGAATCAATTACTCAAGTAAGTACTCGAATAACATGGTAAGTGCTCTCGGCTTTGAAATTCTGCAACATTACTCGAGTAGGTACCCGAGTAACTCATAAAGTTGTGAGTGAATTACTCGAGTAGGTACCCGAGTAATATATAAAGTTGACAGTGCATTACTCGAGTGTGTACCCGAGTAAATGATTTTTCCAAAGGTTTAAAATTAAGTTATTCCATGCACTACCCGAGTGTTCTTATTTTTATTCATTGACTTTCAGAATTCCCGAAGATACTCGAGTAGGTACTCGAGTAACCTTCAAGGAATACTCGAGTAGCTACTCGAGTAAGCATACCCAGAAATCCAGAAATCATTCAAACGTTCATTGATTTGTTCCCTAATGATTTATATTTCATTGTATTAGTATTCTTAGTCTATTTACAGATAAACAATGAAGAAATCATCTCAAGTAATGAAAGTCAAAGGAAACGTTCAAATGCCAACCACCGCCAACGGATATTTTTCAAAAACTGGAAAAGTCAACAGTGGCTGCGCACTCTCCAACGGATGAAAGAAAATGTTCCAACGGTCATCACCAACATATCTATATATATGGGAACCTTCAAACAGAGAAACAACAACAAGCACACACACAAACGTATTATCAAGTTTATTGCTCTGTTTTCACATTGGAATTGTATTTCTATGCTTCAGTGATCCTTATTTACTCTGTAAGAGAGATATTTCATTCAAACTCAATATTTGTTATTGAGATAACTTAAGGTTGTGGAACCTTGAGTTGGGATTGAATTGCAACTTGTAAGGGGGAGCGAGTGTCCAGGTATAGGAACTTGCTTGTACTGAGGTGCCAAGAACCCACTGAATCTTGGAAGTGATAGTGAAACTCTCAGAGAAGATCTGAGGACTGGACGTAGGTCAAAGTGGTTGTGACCGAACCAGTATAACTCCCGGTGCACACTTCGGTGATATTTCTCCTTTCTCATTACTGTTTTTAATTCCTCTGCTAAAGTTTTATATTTCCGACGAAATTTTAGTATCACCCAATTCACCCCCCCTCTTGGGTGAAACGCTTGTTCTAACATTTGGTATCAGAGAGTAGGTCTTCTTGTTAAGGTATAACAACCTAAGAAGGATCCAATGGCAAGCATGGGTGAAGGAATTCTTCCCGACGGAGCATCCATCACAAGACCTCCTGGTTTCAGTGGAGAACACTTTTCATTTTGGAAAGCAAAATTCAGAGTGTTCGTGATGGCTACCGAATATGGGCTATGGGATGTAATTGAGAGTGGAAATTATCAACCTACAAAGATTGTAGATTCTCAGAAAATTCCCAAGACACCAGCGGAATATGATGAGAATGACAAGAAACTTATCACTCTCAACAGCAAGGCAATCTTGATGTTACAAAGTGCCTTAAGCCAAAGTGAATACTTCAGAATCTGCACACTTCCAACAGCAAAGGAAATGTGGGAAGCTCTGGAAATAGCTCATGAAGGGACTTCGGGAATAAAGGAGAATCGCATCAACACCTTGGTCACTGAATTCGATCTACTTCGAATGAAATCAGGTGAATCAATCTCTGAATTTGAACTTAGATATACTCATCTTGTTAATCAACTTGCAGCACTTGGGAAATCTTATGATCAACATACCCAAGTACGAAAGATTTTGAATATTCTTTCTAAAGAGTGGGAGGCCAAAGTCACTGCGATAGAAGAAGCAAAAGGAGAATCAATGAGATCAGTTGCTTCTCTATTTGGAAGTCTTTCTGAATATGAAAGCAAACTAAAGTTCAAACGGGAACTAGATGACATCGGTGACAAGAAAAAGAAAGGTCTAGCACTAAAAGCAAAAGAAGAAAATCAAGATGAGAATGAAGAGTTCGACGATGACGAAATGGGTCTAATCATAAAACGATTCAGAAAGTTCTACAAGAAAGGACAAGGATTCAAACACTTTCAAAAAGGTGGAACTAGCAACAAAGATCACATCATTTGCTACGAATGTGGAAAACCAGGACATATCAAATCAGAATGTCCAGAACTGAATCAAAAGAGCAAAGAAAAGAGAAAAGGCAAATTCTTCAACAAAAAGAAGGCCTTCGTATCAGCTATATGGGGTGATAGCTCTTCTGACGAAGAAAGTGATGAGGAAGAAGTAGCTAACATATGCCTCGTTGCTCAAGAAGAAACAGAAAGAGAGGTAAATGACTCTGAACCTACCTATGATGAATTACTTTCCGAATATAATGCTTTGCATTCTGAATTCATCAAAGTAGTTAAAGAATTGATTGTTTACAAAAAGAAAAACAAAGCTCTTGAAACTGAACTTAAAGAAAAGATTTGTGAAAATTGTTTATCTCTAAAAAAGAAAAACGTTGATCTTACAAAAACTCTTGAAAAATTTACACAAGGTAGTGAGATGCTAAATGTTATTTTAAAAGCTCAACGATTTGTAAATGATTGATTTGGAATTGGATACGATCCAAAATCAGATAAAAGGAAAGGTAGAAAGAAAGCAGGGGGTAAGTCATATTTGAATTATTTCCAGCATTCTGTGCATACATCAAATCCTTTTGCATTTTGTAATTACTGTAATAGAAAAGGCCATTATACTTCTTCATGCATTCATAAGAAGAAAGGAACGATAGGAACCTACAAATGGGTACCTAAAGGTTCATATATCCAGAAAATTATTTGTACTAATCCAAAAGGACCCAAAAAGATGTGGGTACCTAAGACTTAGTCATTCGATTGCAGGAATGTCTCAAAGCATCCAAAAATAACAAGTGGTATATTGATAGTGGATGCTCTAGACATATGACCGGTGATTTCGAAAGTTTTACCAAATTGCAACCTAAAGAAGGTGGAGAGGTAAAATTTGGAGGAAATCAAACCGGAAGAATAGCAGGAATTGGTGAAATTAAAAATGACAAAGGAATACAAGTCAAAGATGTATATTATGTTGAAGGCTTGTGTCATAATTTGCTGAGCGTAAGTCAAAGTGCAGATAAAGACAACTGGGTAATATTTGACTCAGAAGAATGCTTAATTATCAACAAGAATGACTTACAACTTGATAAGAAGAATATCAAGGCTAAGCTCAGAGCAAAAAGGGAAGGTAACTGCTATACTCTAGATATTAGTAGAAATGAATCTGAAAATTGTTTCCTGAGTAATACTGATGAAAGTTGGTTATGGCATAAGAGATTGGCTCATGTTAATATGCATCAATTAGGCAAACTACTCAAAAAGGATTTAGTTCTTGGATTGCCCAAAGTGATTTTCAAAAATGATTTGATTTGTGATGCATGTCAAAAGGGTAAACAAACTAAATCATCTTTTAAATTGAAAAATGAGATTTCAACAAATAGACCACTACAACTATTGCATATGGATTTAGTTGGTCCAGCAAGAGTAAAGAGTCTTGGTGGCAACTTATATTCATTGGTCATTGTTGATGATTTCTCTAGATTTACATGGGTTATCTTTCTATCATCAAAAGATGAAACGTTTGAAGAATTTATTGTCTTTGCTAAGAAAGTGCAAAATGAGAAAGGTATGTCCATTGCAGGTATTAGGACCGACCATGGCGGAGAATTTGAAAATCAAGCATTTGAAGAGTATTGTGATACTAATGGGATTGATCACAATTTCTCTGCTCCAAGGACGCCTCAACAAAATGGAGTTGTAGAACGCAAGAATAGAGTGCTTACAGAAATGGCTAGAGCAATGTTGAACGAAAAGAACGTGTCTCAAGTATTTTGGGCTGATGCCATGTGTACAGCATGCTACATTTCAAATAGAGCCTATATCAGAACAAAACTTGGTAAGACACCATACGAGCTGTACAAAGGAAGAAAGCCAAACATTGCTCATCTACACATCTTCGGCTGTAAGTGTTTCATTCATAATAATGGTAAAGATAACTTAGGAAAATTTGATTCTAAAACTGATGAAGGAATTTTCCTAGGATACTCTAACCGAAGTAAAGCATATAGAGTTTTCAATAAACGAACATGTGTTGTTGAAAAATCAATTCATATTGTATTTGATGAATTTGAATCCTCTGACAAAACCATTGATGAAGAACAGGAAATTGTTTTAAATCAAGAAAAATCTATTTCTAAGTCTCTTATTCCAGAGGTTGATGAAACTAAGGAAGAAGAGCAATCCCTAGGTCAACCTAGAGCTTGGAGATACAATAAAAGTCATCCCCTAGATCAAGTCATAGGAGATGTGAATGAAGGGATCAAAACTAGAAATAGAATTTTCAATGAAGTAAGTTTTTCTGCATTCATTTCTGAGATTGAACCTTCTAACATTGATGAAGCCTTATTAGACAATGATTGGGTTATAGCAATGCAAGAAGAACTAAATCAATTTGAGAGAAATCAAGTTTGGGATTTGGTGCCCCGACCCAAAGATCATCCGATCATTGGTACTAAATGGGTATTCAAGAACAAACTTGATGAATCTGCAATTATTGTCAGAAACAAGGCAAGATTGGTGGCCAAAGGCTATAATCAGGAAGAAGGAATTGATTATGAGGAAACGTATGCTCCAGTGGCTAGATTGGAAGCTATACGTGTACTCTTAGCCTTTGCATGCATCAAGGGATTCAAACTCTATCAAATGGATGTAAAGAGTGCTTTTCTAAATGGTTACATCATGGAAGAAGTGTATGTAGAACAACCTCCAGGCTTTGAGGATGTTACTAAACCTGACCATGTTTTCAAACTCAGAAAGGCTTTATACGGTTTAAAACAAGCTCCTAGAGCATGGTATGAAAGGCTCAGTAAGTTTCTCATCGATCAAGGTTTTGTGCGAGGAAAAGTTGATACAACACTCTTTATAAAACGAAAACACAATGATATTTTAATTGTTCAAATATATGTTGATGACATTGTTTTCGGTGCTACTAATGAATCTCTATGTAAGGAATTTTCTGAGATAATGCAGGGAGAATTTGAGATGTCAATGATGGGAGAATTGAATTT
This sequence comes from Inga laurina, assembly GCA_963855925.1. Taxonomy (NCBI): domain Eukaryota; kingdom Viridiplantae; phylum Streptophyta; class Magnoliopsida; order Fabales; family Fabaceae; genus Inga; species Inga laurina. The sequence continues at coordinate 37,957,559 of OY979705.1, forward strand.
CTTTCTTGGTTTACAAATCAAACAAAGAAAGAATGGAATCTTCATATCTCAAACAAAGTATTTAAAAGAGCTATTGAAGAAGTATGGAATGGATGAAGCAAATGGGACAGATACGCCTATGAGTTCAACTACATTGCTTGATGCTGATGTCAAAGGTAAAGACTACAACATAACAAAGTATAGAGGAATGATTGGATCATTACTCTACCTCACGGCAAGTAGACCGGACATCCAATTTAGTGTTGGCATATGTGCAAGATATCAATCAGCACCAAAAGAATCACATGCTGAAACAGTCAAACGAATCTTTAGATACCTTGCTGACACACCCGAACTGGGTCTGTGGTATCCCAAAGGAAGAAGTGAATATCTTGTTGCATATTCAGATTCAGATCATGGAGGATACAAAACAGACAGAAAGAGCACCAGTGGACAAGGACAATTTCTTGGGGGATCTCTTGTATCGTGGTTCAGCAAGAAACAAAATACAGTGTCTCTTTCGTCAACGGAAGCCGAATATGTTGCAGTCTCAAGTTGTTGTGCACAAGTGATATGGTTAAAACAACAACTACAAGATCTTGGTATTTATCTCAAGGAAATACCAATCTATTGTGACAATACAAGTACGATAAGCTTGGCAAAAAATCCTGTTCAACATTCTAGAACCAAGCATATCGATGTCAGACATCACTTCATCAGAGATCACGTTCAAAAGAAGGATGTGAAAGTGATATTCATTCCTACTCATCTTCAACTAGCAGATATCTTCACAAAACCCCTTGCAAAAGATCAATTTCTATTTATTAGAAGAGAATTGGGAATGGTAAATCCCAATGAGTTGTAAGTTTATTTCAACATCTCATAATATTAGATGAAGTCATTTGTTAAAGTTTTGATGATTACTAACTTAAGCATCGGAGTATATAGAAATTTGTTTTGCAGGAAGGTTGAAACTCTGTTTTGTGAAATAAAAACAGAGGTGATCAGAGGACATATTTACTGGAGTACCAACTTGAAGTTTTGGCTATCTGAGAAACATTACCCGAGGAGCAACTTGAAGTAAAGAAGGACTTTACTCGAGTATGTACTCGAGTAATGGCCCCCAAAACTGGAAGTAACGGATCAAGTTACTTGATTTTCAAACATAACGGTTCAGATTTCAAAGAAATGAAGAGTCAGAAGTTGAAAAGCTGGTTACCCGAGGCATGCCTCGAGTAAACTTGGAGCTTACTCGAGTAAGGCCTCAAGTAACGTCGGAGTCCAGATTCTCAAATTAATAAATAATGATTCAAATCTGCTCCAAATTGGTTGTAATTGATCGAGGGAACATCCATAGATAATTACAATATTATTCATGCCAGGTACGCAATTTAAATGAATTATTTTAGAAATTTTCTGTATGAACACTCGAGTAAGGCCTCGAGTAAACTTGAACATTACTCGAGTAAGGCCTCGAGTAACGTCGGGTTCTAGGGCTTTATCAGTCGCGAACTTGGTCATTTCCACAGAATCTCCTCGAGTAAATCACTATTTCCTCTCACAAAAATTTTTCTTGAGTGATTCCTTGCCTCATTTCCGTCAAAACCCAACTGATTTCAAGTTCCAAAACTTCCTATTCTGTTCAAAATCTCTGTGCGACAGTTTTCTCATTTTTTTCTGAGTTTCTCGTTTTTCAATTTTTCTGAACAATGAGAACCAAAAATCTTACTCCCATGGATTCCTCTGATTCCCAACCTCACTCTGATCCTCCTTCTTCTCCTCCCAAAAAGAGAAGAAAATTGACTCCGAGATCAAAAGCCAAAATTCCTCTCCAACCACAACCAAAAGCCAAAAGTGTTGTGATTAAAGAGCCTATCGCTACAAGGGCTCAATCCAAGAAAAGTACCTCTACCGGAAGAGGGAAGAGTACCAAATCTCCCTCACCTCCTCACTCTGATTCCTCTACCCCTTCTTTCACTCCTAAGCCACTCAAAAAGCCAAAATATGACAAGAAAGTGGCAAGTGCTATGGCTGGGATCATTGACCAAATGGAGAAGGGTCAATCTTCTAAGAAGTCCAAGATTCCGGAAGCAGAGATCACTTCCCCACCAAAGGCATACAATGTGAGCAAATTGGTGGAGTCTCTGAAGTACTCAACTCAATTCTCCAGAAGGAAAGTGTGCAAAACACACTATGTTGATCTGAAGTTGCTTCAAGAGGTAGTGAAGTATGACCTAAGCTCTTATCTAGAACCCTTTATGCCCTGGCTTTCTATTAGGTTACCATTTTGTACTAAAGTAATTACCCATTTCTATTGCAACCTAGAAATTATAAGTAAGCCTAACCGAACCTCAGTAGAGGAAGAAATGACCACATTTGTAAGAGGTCAAGAGATCTTAATTTCACCTTCCAGAATTAACTTGTGGTTAGGGATAGAGAGCCCCCCTGATGATATCTATTCAGAGCTTGAGCCAAACCAAATTTTCACAATTCTCAAACCCGGTGAGATAGTTGGCCCTCTAAATTTCAAGCCCAGTGATATGTGTGATCATCATAGGGTCCTTTGGTACATATACTCTAGGTCCCTAGTAAACAAAGCCAACAATTATACCCACTTCTCTGATAGGGACTTTAGGTGGTTTGCTTCACTGCTTCTTAAGGAACAAAAGGATCTGGGAGAGTATATCTTCTCAGAGATGAAGAGGTATAAGGTGGAAGGGAAGCCTACTACACCAATGCCATATCCACAGATTGTGTCACTGATCTTGAAAGAAAACAAGATATGGTACTTGGATAGTAAGGAGCCGATTGAAAGGTTGACCCCAGTGGGGAGAAATCAAATTGGGAAGTTGAAAATTGACATCCCTCTCAAAGGCCCTCTGGAGTCTGGATCTATGAAGAAGCGGAAGGCTACTGAGGCTGAAACCAGTAGGATGGATGACACTCAGTCATCGGCTCCAGCTGGTACCACATCATCACCATCCTTCCTCAATGCCACTCTCCAGCACTTTATGGAGAATATGCTCAGAGGCTTCCATGTGGACATAGCCAATACAAACGCTGAGTTAATCACCAATACGAACTTCAAAATGGGAGAGCTGGTTGAGAAAATCAACAAAAGGCATGAGGAAATGGTTGAAAGAATGGATAGAAGGCATGAGGAGTTACTAGCAGAGCAACGTGCCCAGGGAGAGACTTTGAGATTAATTCTGGCACGGTTGGATTCTTTGGGCCCTGGACCTTCTGTTGGTCCTTCCTCATCTGCACCACCACCACCTCCAGAGAACCCTCCTATTATTGATCCCATTCCTGAGGCTGAACCATCTACCCCTCTGGGTTCTGATCCACTTGAGCCCCAAGGCAAAGAAATTCTATTCACAGTGGATGATCCTGAAACCCATGAAACCACTCACATTACCATTGATGATTCACCTCCCAAGCCTCAACCAGAAACTGATCCTAAACCAACTTCATCACCTGCTCCCACAGAGGAAATCTCTTCTTTCACATCCTCCTCTGAACATCTTACTCCCTCGGCTGAGACCACCCCTGAGAATCAGACCACTCCAGGAGGAGATACATCTTCTATGGTTGTCTTCCAATCCACTCCTCCAGGGGATGACATCCAAGTGCCTCCAGTTCATCTACCTGACCCTGTCCCATCTAGCTCTTTTGACTCTTTGAGCTCAGATGGTTCTCCGGTCCTTCCAGTGACACCCATTTCCGTCGTCAAGCCACCTAGCCCTCCTCTTGATTGATGAAGCCAAAAAGGGGGAGAAGAGAAGAGTGATTTTGTGGATATGTCCTAGTTTATTTTGGGATAATTGGGTGTATATGGGTTTTAGGGAGCATTTCATTTTTAATTATGAACTTTATCTTGTAATTTGAAATTTTAAAGTTTAATGCAAGTATATTTAAGTTATGATGTTAAAGTTTGGACTAATGAAGTTTTTGTGAATGTAAGGTGAACTGAGATATATTTTTTTTGAAAAGCTATCCAAAATCACCAAGTTTTGTCATCATCAAAAAGGGGGAGAATGTTAGATCTCATGTTTTGATGATAACAAAAGAATGGTTTGAAAAGGAAATAATTATTAAACAAGTTTGATCTAAGCAATTACAGGAATAAGCATCACTTGAAGTAAGCTTGGAAGTAATGAAGAAAGGACAGGAAGAAATGCTGAGAAACTTGATTAACTTCAAGTTTCCTAAAGCATTACTCGAGTATGTACTCGAGTAATGAGACAAAACTTGAAGTAACCAGAGACAACTTCCAGTAACCAGGCAACTTTACTCGAGGAGCTACTCGAGTAACAGTGTAAAAGTTTTCAGGATACCATTGATACTCGAGGAGCTACTCGAGTAACCCTGTTTCTAAAAATGTGCAGCTCTCGGCATTTAGTACTACTGCAACATTACTCGAGGAGCTACTCGAGTAATCATGTGGAAAACTTCCAGTTGCCTTCAGGTTACCAACGATACTCGAGGCGCTACTCGAGTAACTCTGTTTCTGAAAAGATGAAGCTCTCGGCACTTTGTACCACTGCAACAATTTACTCGAGTATGTACTCGAGTAACTCACTAAGGTAAGTGAAAAACTTGAAGTTGGTACCCGAGTATGATAAGTTATTTGGAAGGTAAACCTCAAGTCACTACCCGGGTAAGCCATGTTCAGAAAGTACAGTTATTCGAGGTGATACCCGAGTAACCCATGCAAAAATGAATCAATTACTCAAGTAAGTACTCGAATAACATGGTAAGTGCTCTCGGCTTTGAAATTCTGCAACATTACTCGAGTAGGTACCCGAGTAACTCATAAAGTTGTGAGTGAATTACTCGAGTAGGTACCCGAGTAATATATAAAGTTGACAGTGCATTACTCGAGTGTGTATCCAAGTAAATGATTTTTCCAAAGGTTTAAAATTAAGTTATTCCATGCACTACCCGAGTGTTCTTATTTTTATTCATTGACTTTCAGAATTCCCGAAGATACTCGAGTAGGTACTCGAGTAACCTTCAAGGAATACTCGAGTAGCTACTCGAGTAAGCATACCCAGAAATCCAGAAATCATTTAAACGTTCATTGATTTGTTCCCTAATGATTTATATTTCATTGTATTAGTATTCTTAGTCTATTTACAGATAAACAATGAAGAAATCATCTCAAGTAATGAAAGTCAAAGGAAACGTTCAAATGCCAACCACCGCCAACGGATATTTTTCAAAAACTGGAAAAGTCAACAGTGGCTGCGCACTCTCCAACGGATGAAAGAAAATGTTCCAACAGTCATCACCAACATATCTATATATATGGGAACCTTCAAACAGAGAAACAACAACAAGCACACACACAAACGTATTATCAAGTTTATTGCTCTGTTTTCACATTGGAATTGTATTTCTATGCTTCAGTGATCCTTATTTACTCTGTAAGAGAGATATTTCATTCAAACTCAATATTTGTTATTGAGATAACTTAAGGTTGTGGAACCTTGAGTTGGGATTGAATTGCAACTTGTAAGGGGGAGCGAGTGTCCAGGTATAGGAACTTGCTTGTACTGAGGTGCCAAGAACCCACTGAATCTTGGAAGTGATAGTGAAACTCTCAGAGAAGATCTGAGGACTGGACGTAGGTCAAAGTGGTTGTGACCGAACCAGTATAACTCCCGGTGCACACTTCGGTGATATTTCTCCTTTCTCATTACTGTTTTTAATTCCTCTGCTAAAGTTTTATATTTCCGACGAAATTTTAGTATCACCCAATTCACCCCCCCTCTTGGGTGAAACGCTTGTTCTAACATTAGCAATTAATTATATAATTGCTTGACCTTGGAAGAGGCTAGTAATTAGATTAGGGAAACTTAGCTATCAATCATGTGGAATAAATTGAACTAGAATAGAGAAGTGATTCAATCCAAAATTTGCTAAGTGAAATATGATCCCTAGGGCTTTTTCTCATAGTTATTTTCATATAAATTGCATTTATATATAATTATTTTTATTTTGTACTCTCAATCACCAACTAATCGATCTACTAAATAGAATTAAGATGACTAATTTTGGTACTTAGTGATCAATCCTCATGGGAACGATACTCTATTCACCTCTATATTACTTGTTTATGACAGTATACACTTGTACTTTTTAATAAGCCATTTATACTAGTAACAAGTTTTTGGGGTCGTTGCCCGGGATTGTTGTCATTAATATCAATACTAAGTAATTTTAATACTAATTTGATCTTTTTATTACATTTGTTTTTATTTTTAGTGTCTTTTGTTTCTTTTCAAGATTTTGCTTAATGCATGGCCAGATCGAAGAAGACTAAACTACAACCTTTTGATTTTGAGATCTAGAGAACTTGTCGAAGAAATTGATGAGTTCAAAAGCAATCTACTTCTATCCTAAGAAATATGATGGCAAATTGGGGAGAAGATGCAACATATACCAAAACATTCCATGACTATACAACACCGACAGTCATGGAGACAATTTCTGGAATCAGAAAACCACTAGTAGCAGCCAATAATTTTGAAATCAACCTTGCAATAATCCAGAGAGTACAAGCAAATTAGTTCAATGGTTTACCAATAGAAGATCCTAACACACATATAGACAACTTCCTAGAAATCTATGACACATTCAAGCATAATGGTTTACTGATGATGCCATTAGACTTAGACTTTTTCCTTTTCACTTAGGGATAAGGCTAAGAGCTGGTTACACTCACTACCAGTAGGAACCATAACTATATGGGATGTCTTGGTGTAGAATTTTTGGCAAAATACTTTCCTATAAGAAAAATTGCTAAATTAAGGAATGAAATTGCCTCAGTTCCCTAGCATGAACTAGAAATCCTCTATGACGCTTGGGAAAGATATAAGGAGTTGCTAAGGAGATGTCCTCATCATGGGTTACCAGATTAGTGGTAACTGCAAACTCTCTATAATGGGATGATGTATACCTTCAGAATTCTTGTAGACGTTATATGTAACCCCCTCACGGTAATTACATCCGAATTTCGAAGTTTAAGTGAAATAGAGACCAATAAAATCAAATCAACAATTTATAATCCCTCAACTCAGGATGAGGTATTTCAAAATCAATTCAAAACGTATTAATTCCGGGTCTCACATTCACATGCGGATATAACTACTTGAGAAATCAAATTACATAAGAAATATCAGAGTATGGAAACTAAAATCCCGGCAAACCCCGGGTTCATCTACATATATAACATGGGTCGCAAGTTCCCAAAATGGGGATTACATATCCAAAATATTCATTTACATCTCATATACACTTAGTAATCCCAAAACCAAAACAAGGATAACCAACATCCAATATAAAATGTCCCTAAGCCCTAACCACTCCTGGTTGGTCGCTTCCCTTTCGAGCCACTCGCCCTGTCTGAAAAGGTTAGTCATATGTAAAGAGTGAGATTCTAAAGAATCTCAGTAGCAACAAGACACTCATACAATATATAAACATAGAGCATGCATGTTTATCATGTTCAGCAGCTTCACAATGATCTCTGGCTTGCGCCACATACGACAGCACTCATGGCTATAATCACAATGCACTACGCTCGCTTTCGCGGTGAACACTATGCACAACGCCCGCTTTCACGGTGAACACTATGTAGCAGCAACACGAAGCACAAAGCACCACAAAGCATCTCAAAGCACAATGTATCACAAAAACTCCACAAGGTATCTCAATACACAGGGTATCACAAAGCAGTAGCAGCAGCATCCACACAATGAATGACAAGCAAACATACAATACATTTACACAAAGTATAAGAGAGGAGTCGCTACCTGTATCTTTCCTGACAATCTTTGGCACAGTGGGCTCACGCGTTCGGTAGATATCAAATCCTGTACCAAATTAGGGACAATTGATCAATCTCTTTTCCAATTACTTAATCCCATAATACACTAAGTTGGTTATCATTTAGGACTCCTAAGAGGCCACAAATGTCTCTAATGAAAGCCCTAAAAGGTTGGGAAACAATAGGTTGAAGGTCACTTTTTGAAAACACTAAGTGCTGGAACACAGGCTTGGGCCGCGGCCCGCCCATCCTTGGGCTGCGGCCCAAATATGGTCAGAAGGTCTTGGGCTGCGGCCTGCAACTCTTGGGCCGCGGCCCAAAACAGGTCAGAAAGGCTTGGGCCGCGGCCCAGAAATTTCCTGACTATGGGCTGAACTTCGAAAAACCATAACTAATTCTAGAAAAATTGAAACGAGGTGATTCCAAAGCCAAATGAAAGGTATATGAGTCCTCTTTCAAGGAAAAATATAGCCCCTCACTGGAAATCACTACACAAATACAGAATCACCAAAAACTACACACTACTCCAAAACAGAGTTCTGTTTTCATCCCAAACTTTGGACAACCATATCTCACAGAATACTAAACGAAATGACATAAAATATATGTCCATTTTGAAGCTTGGGATGTGAACTTTAAGACTGAAAAGTTTCATAATTTTCCAATACCATTTGGTCATTCAAAACGCTCATACAAACTTACTGCACAAAACAGAGCTCAACTAGACAACTTTCCAACTTTTCCCCAAGTGATTTTAATGAACCCAAAATCACTAACCAGGCTTATTCCCACACAAAATCACTCAAGGAATCCAATGGAAATGTCAAAATCACCAAAATCCTATTCCATTATCATGCTTTGGTTTTGGGTAACATTAAACACCAAACTTCCAAAATCTCCAAACTTAACAATTTCAAACCCAAACAAATCTATCTATCCAAAATGCATCACAACATACAATTTCCATACCAAACATATACCAAACTCTCAATGGCCCTCATTTTCGAAAATGGCCCAAGAATTTCCAGAAAATCCAAGTTAATCTATTTGGTATAAAACATAGATAGATAGATAGGTTTCACTCACCTTATCAACTTTCTCAAAGAAAGCTTTTGATTCACCACTTTCCAAAATTTCGAGTGGCCACAATCCACAACCAATAGACAAACTACAACCATAGAAATGTTGCTCTTAACTCAAGGATCAATTTTAATGAAGGGAGTTTGAGCAAAGGAAGGCATTTACTTACCCAAAAATCCAAGCTTTCTTCTTCTCTTTCCCAAGCTTGCGCCAGAAAAATGGAGGAAGGAGAGAGAAAATGGTGAGATGGAAGGGATGATGATGAAATGAGACTTTTCTCCCTTGTACACACACACACACTACCGATGAAGAGAGAGAGAAAAGAGAGGAAAAATAGCATGTTGTCCTCTAGTGCCTCATCCAAAGGCCTCCACTATGCCACATGTCACTATCTCATCCACTTCCACTATGAGCTCACATAGACACAATGTATAGGATTCCGACCCATCAATAATGAATCTCAACCATTAATTTCAAATACCACACACATTCATCTCAAATTTACATCATATTACTTCCAAAATATTTAATTACACAATTTTATAATCAATCTCAATGCCATTAGCCCTTAATCATAAATTGGGATATTGCACTATAGCTGGAGGATCTTTAATGGGAAGAAATTTAGATAATGCCTACAATCTACTTGAGGAGATGGCAGCCAATGCATACTAATGGCCTTCTGAACATAACATTTCAAAGAAAGTACTTGGAGTGCATGAGCTAGATATCCTTAAAACTTGTCTTCTTAAGTTGCATATGTAATCAAGCAAGTGAGCTCATAGACATACCAACCAAATGTAATCAGCACTCTTACTGAAGTCTGTGATCGATGTGGAGGACCTCATGTGAACACATAATGTTAAGAAGGACACCCATACATGCTAGAGCAAGCTCATTATATTGGAAATCAAAGAAATAACCCAATCTCAAACACTTACAATCCAGGTTGGCGAAATCATCCAAACATTAGTTAGAGGAATAATCCAAATGTGTTCAAGCTATAAGGGAACTACCAATAACAAGCTCTTTAACCACCAAATCCATCATAGCAGAAAGTAAATGTCGAATATGTATTGGCTCAACTAACCATGAATACATCTCAATTTATGGCTAGGACTGATGATACACTCAAAAGCCAAGAAGCTTCAATAAAGAACTTGGAGATCCAAATGGGCCAAATTGCAAATATGTTGAATTCTAGACAACTAGGAACTCTACCAAGTGACACCAAAAGAAACCAAAGAGAGCATGTGAAAGTTGTTACATTAAGGATTAGGAAGAATTGAAAGATCTTGTAATTAAAAAAAAGAATGATAGAGAAAAGAAAGAAAGTAAAGAAGAACAGAATAAGGAAGCATATAAACCTAAAGAGGATGATGTGCTACCAGGAAGAATCATCTTTCTAGATAACCATCCTCCATATGTACCACCAGTTCCATACCCTCAGAGACTTGTGAAGGCAAAGCTAGACAAGTAGTTTGGAAAATTTCTAGAGGTTTCAAAAAGTTACATATCAATATCACTTTTGCAGATGCTCTTGCCCGAATTCCTAGTTATGCAAAATTCATGAAGAATAATCATTTATGAAGGATAATCTCTCAAATAAGCATAAACTTGAGGAATTTGAGACAGTTGCTCTTACTGAGGAGTGAAGTGCTATTCTACAAAAGAAATTCCCACTAAAGTTGAAAGATCCAAGAAGCTTTTGCATACCTTGGACCATAGGTCAATGTAACTTTAAAAGAGCACTTTGTGACCTGGGAGCAAGTGTAAATCTCACGCCTCTATCTTTTTACAAAAACTCGGTCTTGGAGAGGTGAAGCCTACCATAGTTTCATTACTTCTAGCTGACTGATCAATAAAACATCTAAGGGGAATCTTAGAAGATGTTATGGTGAAGGTGGAAAAACTCATATTTCTAGCTGATTTCATAATACTCGATATGGAAGAAGACCAAGAAATTTCTATAGTTCTACGGAGGTTATTCCTAGCAACTGGGAGAACTTTAATATATGATGAGTTCAAGATAATCAAGTATCTTTCAACATTTTTAAGGCTTTTTTCCTAAAGGTGACACCTATTATAGAGTAGATACATTGATGCTGCACAAAAGACATGGGGAACAAAATTTGCATCGATCAACCATTAGCAATGGGAATGGTAGATGTATCAAAATCTACTCCTGAAGTCTTGAAGTAGATTAGGTACCTTGGAGCAAATTCCCAAATTTTTATCAAGAAACCATTTGAAGATTTGGGAGAAAGGTCATGAGGACCCTAGAATTCCTATCATTTTTGTCAAATTCATGTGTTTCGGCCCTAAAGGGCCACATACACGATTTTGGATGATTTGAGGTCAATAGAATGAAGGTGTGGTCACTGTCTCAGATTTACGTGAAAACCCACATACCATTTCAATTTTTCATAAGGATATTAAAATGCCTATCATTTTTTTCAAATTCATCTTTTTGGAGCCAACAATGGCCACATACATGATTTGGGCTGATTTGGGGTCATGAGAATGAAAGTTTGGTCACCGTATTGGATTTCCATATAAACCGACACACCCACTCAATTTTCATGAGGACCCTATAATTCCTATCATTTTGTAAAATTCATCTGTTTGTGCCCTAATGGGCCACATACGTTATTTTGGTTGTTTTGAGGTCAAGAGAATGAAGGTGTGGTTGTAACCCCTGCTGTAATTATATCCGAAATACGCAATTAAAGTGAAATAGAGACCAATAAGAAACAAATAACATTTTACAAACCCATCTACCAGACAAGGTTTTCATAAATACCTTTCGAAATCATTCATAACCTGGTCTCACATTCACATTTCGAATACAATTACTACATAAAGATAAATCACATTTAAATATATCAGAGTACGCAATATAATAATCCCAGCAATCCTGGTTTCCATATATTAACTCAAGCTTTATAGGGCATATTCGCCCATACAAGCCCTCATATGGGGATTACACAAATCTTTCTCATACACATAATCAAATCCTCATCCACATACATATATACATATCCAAATACAAATACAAATCATCCCAATTATGATAATAACCAACTACCGAATCTTTAACTCGAAGGGAGTCCTCTTCGCCCTTGTCTGCTTACTCCATCATCGATCTACTACCTTGTCTGAAAGGTTAGTAGGGGAGGGTGAGATTCGAGAGAATCTCAGTAGGTAAACAATATCAATATGCATGTACGATAGATGTTTAATGCATGACATGCTTGCATCACATAAATATCATGATGACAAATCTGTAAGCTCAATGCTTCTAACAATATACTAATGGCCATAGCATAAATTGAAACATAGCTTCAATAACACATAACCATGCAAAGTTAAGACATGCATCAACACATTAACACATGTATCAAATACAAGCAGAAGAGATATGTTCCCTACACTCTTTCCACGTAAGCTCCAGCTTCGCTTACTCGCGATCAGAATGAATACCAAACCACGATCAGGGCGAACATCAACCCTATAATCAAAATCATGAACATAGGGTCAATCCTTTTTCCAATTCCTCAACATACAAACACTTAATGTTGGTTATCATTTAACACCTTTAGGTGGCTAATCAAAGCCTAAACATATGCCTAAAGGCTTGGGAAACACTTGACCAAAGATCATCTTTTAAAAGTCCAAATGCTGATTTTTGGGGGTGGGCCGCGGCCCACAATCCTTGGGCTGCAGCCCAAAACTGCCCAGAAACATTTGGGCTGCGGCCCAGAAAATCCAGTTTCTTAGCTGAACTTCCAAAAATCATAACTAATTCCACAAAACTCAAAATGAGGTGATCCCAAAGCCAAATGAAAGCTATTCAAGTCCTCTACACAGGAAAAATACTGGCCAATACTGGAAATCACCATACAAATACAGAATTCCCAAAAATTCAAGACTGTCCCAAAACAGAATCCATTTTCGACCACAAACTTTGGACAGCTATAACTCCCAGTTCTCAAAACGAAATGGCACACATTATATGTCCATTTTGAACCTTGGGAGGTGAAATTTAAGACTGGAAAGTTTCATAATTTTCAGACATCATTTGCCCAGTCAAAACGTCCACACAAGCAGACTGCCTAAAACAGACTTTCAAAAGACAGAATTCCAGATTTGCACAATTGGCTTCCAATGATCCCATTTTCACATCAAACATCATTCCCACACAAATTTGCACAAGGAATCCATTGGAAATACCAAATCAACCAAATTCACATTATATTGACATGTTTCACAATGAATTGCAACATGTCACACAATTCACAATACCAACTCTACATTACAATCTCTTTCCATTTCAAATTCAAAACCAATTTCAATGATCAAATACCACAACATGGCACCATTTCCAACATAAAACACATGACAATTCATGCATTTGACAATTCCACCAAAATCAGGGCAAAAACCAAAATTCACAATACTCATCCACAAATCACAAAACTTAGGTCAAAATGCTTCAAATACTCACCTCTTCCTCTTTCCCAAACCAATTCTTTGATTCCTCATCTTTCCAATTTTCCTCAAGCCATTAAACACCACCAATCAAGAATCTAAAACCATAGAGATGAAGCTCTCATCACTATGAACAACATTAATGAAGAGTGTTTGAACATTAGAGGACAAGAACAAGGCCAAAATCTCACCTTTTGATTTCTCTTTCCTCCCTCCCAAGCTTGCGTCCATGGAGAACAAGAGAAAGAGAGATGAGATGATGAAATGAAGATGATGTTCAGTTTTTTGGATGCCACAACCGACTAAAAAGTGAGAGGGAGAGAGGAAAATGAAGTTGGACACTTTGACCAATCCAATGGCTCACAACTTGCCATGTGTCAACATCTTGCTCCATCAACCATGAGTTCACATAGGCACATGCACATTGGATTCCACCCTTTGATCTCAACACAAATCAATCCTAACCATTGATCTTGAAGTTACCAATGAGCTTCCTCTTCGGTAACCGATCAATTGGTCGGTAACTTTACCGTTTTGCCCTTGATTATGGTAATTCTCATTGAATCACCACCGACACTTCACATCTTTTCATTTAGCCACAATATGCGCCTTCCCTCTATTTTAAGTCAATTTAGAGGTTAATCCATAATTGAACTTAAATATAGGGTTTCGGCATTGCTCACAGCACTTACGAATCACATTCGAGTGCCAAATCACATCATAGTCTCCAAAAGGGTTATTTATCACTAACCATATCCACTTTTGGAGTCATTAACCCTTAATCACAATTTGGGATCTTGCTAAACCGGGGCTTAGCAATCCACTAATCTCAGGCTTATTCTCTAAGCTCAAGTCTCAAAATTCGGGGTATTACAGTGGCAACCGTCCCGAATTACCATGAAAACCCACATACCAACTCCATTTTTCATGAATATTATAGAATGCCTATCATCTTTTTGCAAATTCATCTCTTTGGGATCTTGAACTACCACATACGCGATTTGTGCTGATTTGAGGTCAAGAGAATGAAAGTTTGGTCACCGTCTCAGATTTACGTGAAAACCTACATACCCTTTCAATTTTTCATAAGGATATTAGAATGCCTATCAGTTTTTTTTCAAATTCATCTTTTTAGACCCAAGAACGGCCACATACGTGCTTTCGGCTGATTTGGGGTCATGAGAATGAAAGTTTGATCACCGTATTGGATTTCCATGAAAACTAACGTACCCACTTAATTTTTCATGAGGTTTCTTGAATTCCAATCTTTTTTGAAAAATTCATCTGTTTGGGCCCTGAAGGGCAACATACGTGATTTGGGCTTATTTGAGGTCAAGTAAACGAAGGTGTGGTCATCATCTAGAATTTTCATAAAAACCAACTTGCAAACTTGATTTTTCCTGAATATTATAGAAAGGCTATCATTTTTTTTGCAAATTCATCTCTTTAGGATACTGAATTGCCACATACGCGATTTCTGCTGATTTAAGGTAAAGAGAATGAAAGTTTGGTAACCGTCATGAATTTTCTTGAAAACCCACATACCCACTCCATTTTTCATGAACATTATTGAATTCCTATCATTTTTATGCAAATTCATCTCTTTGGGATCCTAAACTACCACATACACGATTTGTGCTGATTTGAAGTCAAGAGAATGAAAGTTTAGTCACCGTATCGGATTTTCGTGAAAACCCACTTACGGACTCCATTTTTCATAAGGACCCTAGAATTCCAATTATTTTTGTCAACTTCATCTGTTTTGGCCCTCAAGGGCCACATACGCGATTCAGGATGATTTGAGGTCAAGAGAGTGAAGGTGTGGTCCCTGACTTAGATTTATGTGAAAACCCACATACCCTCTCAATTTCTCAAGAGGATTAGAGAATGCCTATCATTTTTTTCAAATTCAACTGTTTGGACCCAAGATCAGCCACATAGGTGATTTGGGCTGATTTGGGTTCATGAGAATGAAAGTTTGGTCACCATATTGGATTTCCATGAAAACTGACATACCCACTCAATTGTTCATGAGGATACTTGAATTCCAATTATTTTTGTAAAATTCATCTGTTTGGGCCCTGAAGGGCCACATACGTGATTTGGGATGATTTGAGGTCAAAAGAATGAAGGTGTGGTAACCGTCCCGAATTTCCGTGAAAACCCACATACCCACTCCATTTTTCATAAATATTATAGAATGCCTATCAGTTTTTGCAAATTCATCTCTTTGGGATCCTGAACTACCACATACGCGATTTGTGTTAATTTGAGATGAAGAGAATGAAAGTTTGGTTGCCCTATCAGATTTCCATGAAAACCCACATACCCACTCCATTTTTCATGAGGAACCTAGAATTCCTATCATTTTTGTCAAATTCATATGTTTCGGCCCTCAAGGGCCACATACGCGATTTAGGATGAAGGTCAAGAGATTGAAGGTGTGGTCACCATTTCAGATTTACGTCAAAACCCACATACCTTCTCAATTTTTTATGAGGATTATAGATTGCCTATCATTTGTTTCAAATTCATTTGTTTGGACACATGAAAGGCCACATACGAGATTTGGGTTGATTTGTGGTCATGAGAATCAAAGTTTGGTCACCGTATGGGATTTCCATAAAAACTGACATACATACATGATTTGGGCAGATTTGTGGTCCACAGAATGAAAGTGTGGTCATCATCCAGAATTTTCATGAAAACCCACAAACGCACTCCATTTTTCATGAATATTACAGAATGCCTATCATTTTTTTTTTGCAAATTCATCTCTTTGGGATCCTGAACAGCCACATACACGATTTATGCTTATTTAAGGTCAAGAGAATCAAAGTTTGGTCACCGTATCGTATTTCCGTGAATACCCACTCCATTTTTCATGAGGACCCTAGAATTCCTCTCATTTTTGTCAAATTATTTAAGGGCCACATATGCTTTTTGTGATGATTTGAAGTAAAGAGAATGAAAATTTGGTCACCGTATCGGATTTCTCTAAAAACCCACGTACCCACTCCATTTTTTATGACGGCCCTAGAATTCGTATCATTTTTGTCAAATTCATATGTTTGGGCCCTGAAGGGCCACATACGCAATTTGGGATGATTTGAGGTCAAGAGAATAAGGTGTGGTAACTGTCCCAAATTTCCGTGAAAACCCACATACCTACTCCATTATTCTTGAATATTATAGAATGTCTATTATTTTTTTTTCGAAAGTCATCTCTTTGGGATCCTGAACTACCACATACACAATTTGTGCTGATTTGAGGTAAAGAGAATGAAATTTTCGTCACCATATCGGATTTCCGTGAAAACCTACTTACCCACTCCATTTTTCCTGAGGACCCCTAGAATTCCTAAAATTTTTTGTCAAATTCATCTGTTTGGGCCCTGAAGAGCCACATACGGTATTTGGGATGATTTGAGGTCAAGAGAATGAAGGTGTGGTAACCGTCATGAATTTCCATGAAAACCCACATACCCACTATATTTTTCATGACTATTATAGAATGCCTATCATTTTTTGGAAAATTCATCTCTTTGGGAAACTGAACTGCCACATACGTGATTTGTGCTTATTTGAGGTGAAGAGAATGAAACTTTGGTCACCGTATCGGATTTCAGTGAAAACTCACTTACCCACTCCATTTTTCCTGAGGACCCTAGAATTCCTAAAATTTTTTGTCAAATTCATCTGTTTGGGCCCTGAAGAGCTACACATGCTATTTGGGATGATTTGAGGTGAAGAGAATGAAATTGTTGTCACCAACTCAGATTTACGGGAAAACCCACATACCCACTCAATTTGTCATGAGGATTATAAAATGCCTTTCATTTTTTTCAAATTCATCTGTTTGGACCCCGGAACGGCCACATACTTAATTTTGGCTTATTTGGGGTCATGAGAATCAAAGTTTGGTCACCGTGTTGGATTTCCATGAGTACTGACATACCCACTCCATTATTCATGATGATTCTAGAATTCCAATTATTTTTGTAAAATTCATCTGTTTGGGCCTAGAAGCGCCATATACGTTATTTGGGCTGATTTGAGGTCAAGAGAATGAAGGTGTGGTCATCATCTAGAATTTCCGTGAAAACCCACATACCCCATTTTTCATGAATATTATTGAGTGCCTATCATTTTTTTTTGCAAATTCATTTCTTTGGGATCCTGAACTGCCACATACACAATTTGTGCTAATTTGAGGTCAAGAGAATGAAAGTTTGGTCATCGTATCAGATTTCCGTGAAAACCCACTTCCCACTCCATTTTTCATGAGGACCCTAGAATACCTAACGTTTTTGTCAAATTCATCTGTTTGGGCTCTGAAGAGCCACATACGCTATTTGGGATTATTTGAGGTCAAGAGAATGAAGGTTTCATCAACGTCTCAAATTTACATGAAAACCCACACACCCTCTCAAATTTTGCATTAATTTTATAGAATGCCTATCATTTTTTTTTCAAATTCATCTGTTTGTACCCTTGAATGGCAACATACGTGATTTGGGCTGATTTGGGGGCATGGGAATCAAAGTTTGGTCACCATATTGGATTTCAATGAAAACCGACATTCCCACTCAATTTTCCATGGGGATTCTAAAATTTGAATCATTTTCATAAAATTCATCTATTTGGGTCCTGAATGGCCACAAAAAAAATTTGGGATGATTTGAGGTCAAAAGAATGAAGGTGTGGTAACCATCATGAATTTCTATGAAAACTCACATACCCACTCCATTTTTCATGAATATTATAGAATGCCTATCATTTTTTGGCAAATTCATCTCTTTGGGAAACTGAACTATCACATATGCGATTTATGCTGATTTGAGGTCAAGAGAATGAAAGTTTGGTCATTGTATTTGATTTCTGTGAAAACCCACGTACCCACTCCATTTTACATGAGGACCCTAGAATTCCTATAATTTTTGTCAAATTCATCTCTTTCGGCCCTCAAGGGCCACATACGCAATTTGGGATGCATTGAGGTCAAGAGAAAGAAGGTGTGGTCACCGACTCAGATTTACGAGAAAACCCACATACCCACTCATTTCTCATAAGGATTATAGAATGCCTCTCATTTTTTCCAAATTCATCTATTTAGACCCAGGAAGGGCCACATACATGATTTTGGCTTATTTGGGGTCATGATAATTAAAGTTTGGTCACCGTGTTGGATTTCCATGAAAACCGAAATAGCTACTCCATTTTTCATGAGGACCCTATAATTCCTAATATTTTTTGTCAAATTCATTTGATTTGGCCCTGAAGAGCCACATACGCTATTTGGGATGATTTGAGGTCAAGAGAATGAAGGTGTGCTCCCCGACTCAGATTTACGTGAAAACCCACATACCAACTCAATTTCTCATGAGGATTATAGAATGCCTATCATTTTTTTAAATTTCATCTGCTTGGACCCATGAACGGCCACATAAGTGATTTTGGCTTATTGGGGTCATGAGAATTAAAGTTTGGTCACCGTGTTGGATTTCCATGAAAACTGAAATACCCACTCCATTTTTCATGAGGAATCTAGCATTCCAATCATTTTTGTAAAATTCATCTCTTTGGGCCTTAAAGCGCCACACACATGATTTGGGCTGATTTGAGGTCAAGAGAATGAAGGTGTGGTCATCGTCTAGAATTTCTGTGAAAACCCATGTCGCCCATTTTTCAAGAATATTATTGAATGCCTATTATTTTTTTGCAAATTCATCTCTTTGGGATCCTAAACTGCCACATACACGATTTGTGCTGATTTGAGGTTAAGAGAATGAAAGTATGGTCACCGTATCGGATTTCCGGGAAAACCCACTTACCACTCCATTTTTCATGAGGGCCATATAATTCCTAATATTTTTGTGAAATTAATCTGTTTGGGCCTTGTAGAGCCACATACGCTATTTGGGTTTTTTTGAGGTCAAGAGAAAGAAGGTGTGGTCACTGACTCAGATTTACGTGAAAACCCACATACCGACTCAATTTCTCCTGAGGATTATAGAGTGCCAATCATGTTTTTTCAAATTCATCTGTTTGGACCTAGGAACGGCCACATACGTGATTTTGGCTTACTTGGGGTCATGAGAATCAAAGTTTGGTCACCGTGTTGGATTTCCATGAAAACCGACATACCCACTCCATTTTTCATGAGGAATCTAGAATTCCAATCATTTTTGTAGAATTCATCTGTTTGGGCCCTGAATGGCCACAAACACAATTTGGGATTATTTGAGGTCAAGAAAATGAAAGTGTGCTAACCGTCAAGAATTTCAGTTAAAACCACACACCCACTCCATTTTTCAAGACTATTATAGAAAGCCTATTATTTTTTGGAAAATTCATCTCTTTAGGAAACTAAACTGCCACATACATGATTTGTGCTGATTTGAGGTCAAGAGAATGAAAGTTTGGTCACTGTATAGGATTTCCGTGAAAACCCATGTACCTACTCCATTTTTCATGAGGACCCTAGAATTCCTTTAATTTTTGCCAAATTCATCTATTTCAGCCCTCAAAGGTCCCATACGCGATTTGGGATGATTTGAGGTCATGAGAATGAAGGTGTGGTCACCGACTCAGATTTATGTGAAGTCCCACATACCCACTCAATTTCTCATGAGGATTATAGAATGCCTATCAATTTTTTCAAATTCATCTGTTTGGACCTAGGAATGGCCACATACGTGATTTTGGCTTATTTGGGGTCATGAGAATCAACGTTTGGTCACCGTGTTGGATTTTCATGAAAACCAACATACCCACTCCATTAATCATGATGATTCTAGAATTCTAATCATTTTTGTAAATTAATCTGTTTGGGCCTAGAAGCGCCATATACGTGATTTGGGTTGATTTGAGGTCAAGAGAATGAAGGTGTGGTCATCGTCTAGAATTTCTGTGAAAACCCACATACCCCATTTTTCATGAATATTATTGAATGCCAATCATTTTTTTTTTGCAAATTCATTTCTTTGGGATCCTGAACTCCCACATACACGATTTGTGCTGATTTGAGGTCAAGAGAATGAAAGTTTGGTCACCGTATCGGATTTCAGTGAAAACCCACTTACCTACTCCATTTTTTATGATGACCCTAGAATACCTAACATTTTTGTCAACTTCATCTGTTTGGGCTCTGAAGAGCCACACATGCTATTTGGGATTATTTGGGGTCAAGAGAATGAAGGTTTCATCAACGTCTCAGATTTACGTGAAAACGCACACTCCCTCTCAATTTTTCATTAATTTTATAGAATGCCTATCAATTTTTTCAAATTCATCTGTTTGGACCCTTGAATGGCAACATACGTGATTTGGGCTGATTTAGGGGCATGAGAATCAAAGTTTGGTCATAATATTGGTTTCCACGAAAACCGACATTCCTACTCAATTTTCCATGAGGATTCTAGAATTTGAATCATTTTGTTAAAATTCATCTATTTGGGCCCTGAATGACCACAAACACAATTTGGGATGATTTGAGGTCAAAAGAATGAAGGTGTGGTAACCACCATGAATTTTCTGTGAAAACCCACACACCCATTCCAGTTTCCATGAACATTATAGAATGCCTATCATTTTTTGGGAAATTCATGTTTTTGGGAAACTGAACTATCACATACGCGATCTATGCTGATTTGAGGTCAAGATAATGAAAGTTTGGTCACCGTATCGGATTTCCGTTAAAACCCACATACTCACTCCATTTTTCATGAGGACCCTAGAATTCGTATACTTTTTGTCAAATTCTTATGTTTCGGCCCTTAAGGGCCACATACGTGATTTGGGATGAATTGAGGTCAAGAGAAAGAAAGTGTGGTCACCGACTTAGATTTACAAGAAAACCCATACACCCACTCATTTCTCATAAGGATTATAGAATGCCTCTCATTTTTTTCAAATTCATCTATTTGGACCCAGGAAAGGCCACATACGTGATTTTGGCTTATTTGGGGTCATGAGAATTAAAGTTTGGTCACCGTGTTAGATTTCCATGAAAACTGAAATACCCACTCCATTTTTCATGAGGAATATAGAATTCCAATCATTTTGGTAAAATTCATCTATTTGGGCCTTGAAGGGCCAGATACGTGATTTGGGCTGATTTGAGGTCAAGAGAATGAAGGTGTGGTCATCGTCTAGAATTTCCGTGAAAACCCACGTAGCCCATTTTTCAAGAATATTATTGAATGCCTATCATTTTTTTGCAAATTCATCTCTTTGGGATCCTGAACTGCCACATACACGATTTGTGCTGATTTGAGGTTAAGAGAATGAAAGTTTTGTCACCGTATCGGATTTCCGTGAAAACCCACTAACCACTCCATTTTTCATGAGGACCCTAGAATTCCTAATATTTTTTTCATATTCATCTTTTTGGACCCCGAAGAGCCACATACGCTATTTGGGTTTTTTTGAGGTCAAGAGAATGAAGGTGTGGTCACTGACTCAGATTTACGTGAAATCCCATGTACCCACTCAATTTCTTTTAAGGAATATAGAATGCCTATATATTTTTTCAAATTCATCTGTTTGGACCCAGGAATGGCCACATACGTGATTTTGGCTTATTTAGGGTCATGAGAATCAAAGTTTGGTCACCGTGTTGGATATCCATGAAAACCGAGATACCCACTCCATTATTCATGATGATTCTAGAATTCCAATCATTTTTCTAAATTCATCTGTTTGGGCCCACAAGCGCCATATACGTGATTTGGGCTGATTTGAGGTCAAGAAAATAAAGGTGTGGTCATCGTCTAGAATTTTCATGAAAACCCACATACCCCATTTTTCATGAATATTATTGAATGCCTATCATTTTTTTTTGCAAATTCATCTCATTGGGATCCTGAACTGCCACATGCATGATTTGTGCTGATTTGAGGTCAAGAGAATGAAAGTTTGGTCACCGTATCGGATTTCCATGAAAACCAACTTACCCACTCCATTTTTTATGATGACCCTAGAATACCTAACATTTTTGTCAATTTCATCTCTTTCGGCTTTGAAGAGCCACATATGCTATTTGGGATTATTTGAGGTCAAGAGAATGAAGGTATCGTCAACATCTCAGATTTACGTGAAAACCCACACACCCTCTCATTTTTTCATTAATTTTATAGAATGCCTATCATTCGTTTCAAATTCATCTCTTTGGACCCTTGAATGGCAATATACGTGATTTGGGCTGATTTGGGGGCATGAGAATCAAAGTTTGGTCACCATATTGGATTTCCATGAAAACCGACATTCCCACTCAATTTTCCATGAGGATTCTAGAATTCAAATTATTTTGGTAAAATTCCTCTATTTGGGCCCTGAATGGCCACAAACATAATTTGGGATTATTTGAGGTCAAAAGAATGAAGGTGTGGTAACCATCATGAATTTCTGTGAAAACCCACATACCCACTCAATTTTCCATGGATATTATAGAATGCCTATCATGTTTTGGGAAATTCATCTCTTTGGGAAACTGAACTATCACATACGCGATTTATGCTGATTTGAGGTCAAGAGAATGAAAGTTTGGTCAACGTATCAGATTTCCGTGAAAACCTACGTACCCACTCCATTTTTCATGAGGACCCTAGAATTCCTATAATTTTTGTCAAATTCATCTGTTCCGGCCCCTAAGGGCTACATACGCGATTTGGGATGAATTGAGGTCAAGAGAAAGAAGGTGTGGACACCGACTAAGATTTACAAGAAAACCCACATACCCACTCATTTCTCATGAGAATTTGAGAGTGCCTATCATTTTCTTCAAATTTATCTGTTTTGACCCAGGAACGACTACATATGTGATTTTGGCTTACTTGGTGTCATGAGAATCAAAGTTTGGTCACTGTGTTGGATTTCCATGAAAACCGACATACCCACTCCATTTTTTATGAGGAATCTAGAATTCCAATCATTTTTGTAAAATTCATCTGTTTGGGGCCACATACGTGATTTGGGCTAATTTAAGGTCAAGAGAATTAAGGTGTGGTCATCGTCTAGAATTTTCGTGAACACCTACGTAGCCCATTTATCATGAATATTATTGAATGCCTATCTTTTTTCTTTCGCAAATTCATCTCTTTGGGATCGTGAACTGCCACATACACGATTTGTTCTAATTTGAGGTCAAGAGAATGAAAGTTTGGTCACTGTATCGGATTTTCGTGAAAACCCACTTACCACTCCATTTTTCATGAGGACCCTAGAATTCCTAATATTTTTGTCAAATTCATCTGTTTGGGCTCTGAAGAGCCATATACGCCATTTAGGATAATTTAAGGTCAAGTGATTGATGGTGTGATCACCGACAAAGATTTTCGTGAAAACCAACATACCCACTCAATTTCTTATGAGGATTATAGAATGCCTATCATTTTTTTCAAATTCATCTGTTTGGACCAGGGAACGGCCACATACGTGATTTTGGCTTATTTGTGGTCATGAAAATCAAAGTTTGGTCACCGTATTGGATTTATGTGAAAACCAACATTCCTAATCAATTTTCAATGAGGATTCTAGAGTTTGAATGATTTTGGTAAAATTCATGTATTTGGGCCTTGAATGGCCACAAACATAATTTGGGATTATTTGAGGTCAAAAGAATGAAGGTGTGGTAACCATGAAGAATTTCTGTGAAAACCCACATACCCACTCCATTTTCCATGAATATTATAGAATGCCTATCATTTTTTGGCAAATTCATCTCTTTAGGAAACTGAACTATCACATACGCGATTTATGCTGATTTGAGGACAAGAGAATGAAAGTTTGGTCAACGTATCAGATTTCCATGAAAACCCACATACCTACTCCATTTTTCACGAGGACCCTAGAATTCCTATAATTTTTGTCAAATTCATCTATTTCGGCCCTCAAGGGCCACATACACGATTTGGGATGAATTGAGGTCAAGAGAAAGAAGGTGTGGACACCGACTACGATTTACGAGAAAACCCACATAGCCACTCATTTCTCATGAGAATTTTAGAGTGCCTATCATTTTTTTAAATTTATCTGTTTCGACCCAGGAAAGACTACATACGTGATTTTGGGTTACTTGGTGTCATGAGAATCAAAGTTTGGTCACCGTGTTGGATTTCCATGAAAACCGACACACCCACTCCATTTTTTATGAGGAATCTAGAATTCCAATCATTTTTGTAAAATTCATCTGTTTGGGCCCTGAAGAGCCACATACGTGATTTGGGCTCAATTGAGGTCAAGAGAATTAAGGTGTGGTCATCGTCTAGAATTTCCGTGAACACCCACGTAGCCCATTTATCATGAATATTATTGAATGCCTATCTTTTTTTTTTTTTTGCAAATTCATCTTTTTGGGATCGTGAACTCCCACATACACGATTTGTTCTGATTTGAAGTCAAGAGAATGAAAGTTTGGTCACCGTATCAGATTTTCGTGAAAATCCACTTACCACTCCATTTTTCATTAGGACCCTAGAATTCCTAATATTTTTGTCAAATTTATCTGTTTGGGCCCTGAAGAGCCATATACACTATTTGGGATGATTTGAGGTCAAGTGATTGAAGGTGTGATCACTGACAAAGATGTTCGTGAAAACCCACATACCCAATCAATTTCTTATGAGGATTATAGAATGCCTATCATTTTTTACAAATTCATCTGTTTGGACCCAGGAACGACCACATACGTGTTTTTGGCTTATTTGTGGTCATGAGAATCAAAGTTTGGTCACAATATTGGATTTCCATGAAAACCAACATTCCTACTCAATTTTCCATTAGGATTATAGAATTCGAATGATTTTGGTAAAATTCATCTATTTGGGCCCTGGATGGCCACAAACACAATTTAGGATAATTTGAGGTCAAAAGAATGAAGGTGTGGTAACCATGAAGAATTTCTATGAAAACCCACATACCTACTCCATTTTCCATGAATATTATAGAATGCCTATCATTTTTTGGCAAATTCATCTCTTTGGGAAACTGAACTATCACATACGCGATTTATGCTGATTTGAGGACAAGAGAATGAAAGTTTGGTCAACATATCAGATTTCCATGAAAACCCACGTACCTACTCCATTTTTCACGAGGACCCTAGAATTCCTATAATTTTTGTCAAATTCATCTCTTTCGGCCCTCAAGGGCCACATACACGATTTGGGATGAATTGAGGTCAAGAGAAAGAAGGTGTGGACACCGACTTAGATTTACGAGAAAACCCACACACCCACTCATTTCTCATAAGGATTATAGAATGCCTCTCATTTTTTTCAAATTCATCTATTTGGACACAGGAAAGGCCACATACGTGATTTTGGCTTATTTGGGGTCATGAGAATTTAACTTTGGTCACCGTGTTGGATTTCCATGAAAACCGAAATACCCACTGCATTTTTCATGAGGAATCTAGAATTCGAATCATTTTGGTAAAATTCATCTATTTGGGCCCTGAATGGCCACAAACACAATTTGGGATCATTTGAGGTCAAAAGAATGAAGGTGTGGTAACCATCATGAATTTTTGTGAAAACCCACATACCCACTCCATTTTCGATGAATATTATAGAATGCCTATCATTTTTTGGCAAATTCATCTCTTTGGGAAACTGATCTGTCACATACGCGATTTATGATGATTTGAGGTCAAGAGAATAAAAGTTTGGTCACCGTATCGGATTTCCGTGGAAACCCACGTACCCACTCCATTTTTCATGTGGACCCTAGAACTCCTATAATTTTTGTCAAATTCATCTCTTTCGGCCCTCAAGGGCCACATACGCGATTTGTGATGAATTGAGGTCAAGAGAAAGAAGGTGTGGTCACCGACTCAGATTTATGTTAAAGCCCACACACACTCTTAATTTTTCATTTATTTTATAAAATGCCTCTAAATTTTTTCAAATTCATCTATTTGGACCCAGGAACGGCCACATACGTGATTTTGGCTTATTTGGGGTCATGAGAATCGAAGTTTGGTCACCGTGTTGGATTTCGATGAAAACCGAAATACCCACTCAATTTTTCATGATGAATTTAGAATTCCAATCATTTTTGTAAAATTAATCTATTTAGGGTCTTGAAGGGCCACATACGTGATTTGGGCTGATTTGAGGTCAAGATAATAAAGGTGTGGTCATCGTCTAGAATTTCCGTGAAAACCCACGTAGCCCATTTTTCATG
Source organism: Inga laurina (assembly GCA_963855925.1). NCBI lineage: Eukaryota > Viridiplantae > Streptophyta > Magnoliopsida > Fabales > Fabaceae > Inga > Inga laurina. The sequence continues at coordinate 37,984,131 of OY979705.1, forward strand.
AATATTATTGAATGCCTATCACTTTTTTTGCAAATTCATCTCTTTGGGATCCTGAACTGCCACATACACGATTTGTGTTGATTAGAGGTTAAGAGAATGAAAGTTTGGTCAACGTATCGGATTTTCATGAAAACCCACTTACCACTCTATTTTTCATGAGGACCCTAGAAATCCTAATATTTTTTGTCAAATTCATCTGTTTAGGCCCTGAAGAGCCATATACGCTATTTGGGATGATTTGAAGTCAAGAGAATGAAGGTGTGGTCACCAACTCAGATTTATGTGAAAACCCACATACCAACTCAATTTCTCGTCAGGATTATAGAATGCCTATCATTTTTTTCAAATTCATCTGCTTGGACCTAGGAACGGCCACATACGTGATTTTGGCTTCTTTGGGGTCATGAGAATCAAACTTTGGTCACAATGTTGGATGTCCATGAAAATCGAAATACCCACTCCATTTTTCATAGGAAATCTAAAATTCCAATCATTTTTGTAAAATTCATCTGCTTGGGCCCTGAAAGGCCACATATGTGATTTGGGCTGATTTGAGGTCAAGAGAATGAATGTGTGGTCATCGTCTAGAATTTCAGTGAAAACCCACGTAGCCCATTTTTCATGAATATTATTGAATGCCTATAATTTTTTGCAAATTCATCTCTTTGGGATCCTGAACTGCCGCATACACGATTTGTGATGATTTGAGATCAAGACAATGAAAGTTTTGTCACCGTATCGGATTTCCTTGAAAACCTACTTACCGCTTCATTTTTCATGAGGACCATAGAGTTCCTAAATTTTTTGTCAAATTCATCTGTTTGGGCCCTGGAGAGCCACATACGCTATTTGGGATTATTTGTGGTCAAGAGAATGAAGGTGTGGTCATTGACTCATATTTACGTGAAAACACACATACCCATTCAATTTCTCATGAGGATTATAGAATGCCTATTATTTTTTTCAAATTCATCTGTTTGGACCCAGGAACGGCCACATACGTGATTTTGGCTTATTTGGGGTCATGAGAATCAAAGTTTGGTCACCGCGTTGGATTTCGATAAAAACCGACTTACCCACACCATTTTTCATTAGGATTCTAGAATTCCAATCATTTTTGTAAAATTCATCTGTTTATGCATTGTAGGGCCACATACATGATTTGGGCTGATTTGAGGTCTAGAGAATGAAGGTATGGTCATTGTCTAGAATTTCCGTGAAAACCCACATACCCCATTTTTCATAAATTTTATTGAATGTCTATCATTTTTTTGAAAATTCATCTCTTTGGGATCCTGAATTGCCACATACAGGATTTGTGATGATTTGAGGTCAAGAGAATGAAAGTTTGGTCACCATATCGGATTTTGGTGAAAACCTACTTACCCACTCCATTTTTCATGAGGACCCTAGAACTCCTAACATTTTTTTCAAATTTATCTGTTTGGGCCCTGAAGAGCCACATATGCTATTTGGGATGAATTGAGGTCAAATTGAATGAAGGTGTGGTCAACGTCTCAAATTTATGTGAAAACCCACATATCTTCTCAATTTTTCATTATTATTATAGAATGCCTATCATTTTTTTTTTTTCAAATTCATCTGTTTGGACCCTTGAATGGCAACATACGTGATTTGGGCTGATTTGGGGGTATGAGAATTAAAGTTTGGTCACCGTATTTGATTTCCATGAAAACCAACATTCCCACTCAATTTTCCATGAGGATTCTAGAATTCTAATCATTTGTGTAAAATTCATCTATTTGGGCCCTGAATGGCCACACACGCAATTTGGGATGATTTGAGGTCAAGTGAATGAAGGTATGGTAACCATCATGAATTTCCGTGTAAACCCACATACCCACTCCATTTTTCATGAATACTGCAGAATGCCTATCATTTTTGGCAAATTCATCTCTTTGGGAAACTAACTCCCACAAACGCGATTTGTGCTGATTTGAGGTCAAGAGAATGAAAGTTTGGCCACCGTATCAGAATTCTGTGAAAAGCCATGTTCCCACTCCATTTTTCATAAGGACCCTAGAATTCCTATAATTTTTGTCAAATTCATTTGTTTTGGCCCTCAAAGGCCACATACACGATTAGGAATGATTTGAGGTCAAGAGAATGAAGGTGTGGTCATCGACTTAGATTTAAATGAAAACCAACATACCCTCTCAACTTCTCATGAGGATTATAGAATGCCTATCATTTTTTCAAATTCATCGTTTGGACCCAGGAACGGCCACATACGTGATTTTGGCATATTTGGGTCATGAGAATCAAAGTTTGGTCACCGTGTTGGATTTCCAAGAAAACCGACATACCCACTCCATCTTCTATGATGTTTCTAGAATTCCAATCATTTTTGTAAAATTCATCTGTTTGGGCCCAGAAGCGCCACATACGTGATTTAGGTTGATTTGAGGTCAAGAGAATGAAGGTGTGGTCATCGTCTAGAATTTCTGTGAAAACCCACATACCCCATTTTTCATGAATATTATTGAATGCCTATCATTTTTTTTGCAAATTCATCTCTTTGTGATCTTGAACTGCCACATACACTATTTGTGCTGATTTGAGGTCAACAGAATGAAAGTTTGGTCACCGTTTCGAATTTTCGTGAAAACCCACTTACCCACTCCATTTTTCATAAGGACCATAGAATTCTGAACATTTTTTTCAAATTCATCTGTTTTGGCCCTTAAGAGCCAGATACGCTATTTGGGATGATTTGAGGTCAAGAGAATGAAGGTGTGGTCAGCGACACAGATTTACGTGAAAACCCACATGCCCTCTCAATTTTTCGTGAATATTATAGAATGCCTATCATTTTTTTCAAAATTCATCTTTTTGGAACCTTGAATGGCAACATCGTAATTTGGGCTGATTTGGGGGCATGAGAATCGAAGTTTGGTCATCGTATTGGATATCCATGAAAACCAACATTCCTACTCAATTTTCCTATGAGGATTCTAGAATTCCAATCATTTTTGTAAAATTCATCTATTTGGGCCCTGAATGGCCACATACGCAATTTGGGATGATTTGAGATCAAAAGAATGAAGGTGTGGTAACCGTCATGAATTTCCATGAAAACCCAATTACCCACTCCATTTTTCATGAATATTATAGAATGTCTAACATTTTTTGGCAAATTCAAATCTTTGGGAAACTGAACTGCCACATACGCGATTTGTGCTGATTTAAGGTCAAGAGATTGAAAGTTTGGTCACCATATCGAATTTCCGTGAAAACCCACGTACCCACTCCATTTTTCATGAGGACCTTAGAATTCCTATAGTTTTTGTCAAATTCATCTGTTTCAGCACTCAAGGGCCACATATGCGATTTGGAATGATTTGAGGTCATGAGAATGAAGGTTTGGTCACCGACTCAGATTTAAGTGAAAACCCACATACCCTCTCAACTTCTCATGAGGATTATAGAATGCCTGTCATTTTTTTCAAATTTATCTGTTTGGACCCAGGGACGGCCACATACGTTATTTTGGCTGATTTGGGGTCATGAGAATCAAAGTTTGGTCACCGTATTGGATTTCCAAGAAAACCGACATACCTACTCCATTTTCAATGATGTTTCTAGAATTCCAATCATTTTGGTAAAATTCATCTATTTGGGCCCAGAAGCGCCATATACGTGATTTGGGCTGATTTGAGGTCAAGAGAATGAAGATGTGGTCATCATCTAGAATATCCGTGAAAACCCACATACCCCATTTTTCATGAATATTATTGAATGCCTATCATTTTTTTTTTTTGCAAATTCATCTCTTTGGATCTTGAACTACCACATACGTGATTTGGGCTGGGTTGAGTTCAAGAGAATAAAGGTGTGGTCCTCGTCTACAATTTCCGTGAAAACCCACATACCCACTCCATTTTTCATGAATATTATAGAAAGGCTATCATTTTTTTTTCAAATTCATCTCTTTGGGCTCCTGAACAACCACATAAGCTATTTTGATGATTTTAAGTCAAGAGAATGAAAGTTTGGTCACCGTTTCGGATTTTCGTGAAAACCCATATATGCACTCCATTTTTCGAGAGGACTCTTGAATTCCTATCTTTTTTTGTCAAATTCATCTGTTTTGGCCCTGAAGTACCACATACGTGATTTGGGATGACTTGATGTCAAGAGAATGAAGGTGTGGTCACTGACTCAGATTTACGTGGAAACCCACATACCCTCTCAATTCTCATGAGGATTATAGAATGCCTATCTTTTTTTTTCAAATTCATTGGTTTGTACCTATGAATGGCCACTTACGTGATCTGGGCTGATTTAGGGTCGTGAGAATCAAAGTTTGGTCACCGTATTAGATTTTCGTGAAAACCCACATACCTACTCCATATTTCCTGACGACCCTTGAATTCCTATCATATTTTATCAAATTCATCTGTTTTGGCCCTGAAAGACCACATACACGATTTGGGATGATTTGAGGTCAAGAGAATGAAGTTGTGTTCACCGTCTCAGATTTACGTGAAAACCTACATATCCTCTCAATTTTTCATGATGATTATAGAATGCCCATCATTTTTTTGAAATTCATCTGTTTCGACCCATGAATGGCCCACCATATACGTGATTTAGGCGAATTTGGGATAATGACAATGAAAGTTTGGTCACCATATTGGATTTCTATGAAAATAGATATACCCACTTAATTTTTCATGAGGATTCTAGAATTTTTAACATTTTTGTAAAATTCATCTGTTTGGGCTCAGAAGGGCCACACACATGATTTGGGCTAATTCGTGGTCAAGAGAATGAAGGTTTGGTCACCGTCTCGAGTTTCCGTGAAAACCTAAATAACCTCTCCATTTTTCCTGAATATTACAGAATGCCTATCATTTTTTTTCCAATTCATCTCTTTAGGCTCCTGAACAGCCACATACGCGATTTGTGCTTATTTCAAGTCAAGAGAATGAAAGTTTGGTCACCGTATCGGATTTTGGTGAAAAAACACATACCCAATCCATTTTTCATGAGGACCCAAGAATTCTCATCATTTTTTGTCAAATTCATTTGTTTGGGCCCTGAAGAGCCTCATACACGATTTGGGATGATTTGAGGTCAAGAGAATGAAGGTGTGGTCACTGTCTCATATTTGCGTGAAAACACACAAACCCTCTCAATTTTTCATGAGGATTATAGAATGCTAATCTTTTTTTACCAAATTCATCTATTTGGACCTACGAATGGCCACATTCATGATTTAGCCTTATTTAGGGTCAAGAGAATGGAAGTTTGGTCACCGTATTGGATTTCCATTAACAACGACATACACACTCAATTTTTCATGAGGATTATAGAATTCCTATCATTTTGTTTAAATTCATCTGTTTGAGCCCTGAAGGGCTACATACGTGATTTCGGCTGATTTAAGGTCAAGAGAATGAAGGTGTGCCCACCGTCTCAAATTTCTATAAAAACCCAGATACCCACTCTATTTTTCATGAATATTATAGAATGCCTGTCATTTTTTTTTCAAATTCATCTATTTGGGCTCCTGAAGAGCCACATACTTGATTTGTGCTGATTTGATGTCAAGAGAATCAAAGTTTGGTCACCGTATTAGATTTTCTTGAAAACCCACATACCAACTCCATTTTTCATGAGGACCCTAGAATTCCTATCATTTTTGCAAAATTCATCTGTTTGGGCTCTGAAAGGCCACATACACAATTTGTGATGATTTGAGGTCAAGAGAATGAAGGTGTGGTCACTGTCTCAGATTTGCATGAAAACACACAAACACTCTCAATTTTTCATGAGGATTATAGAATGCTAATCATTTTTTCCAAATTGATCTATTTGGACCTACGAATGGACACATTCATGATTTGGGCTGATTTGGGGTCATAAGAATGAAAGTTTGGTCACCGTATTGGATTTCCATTAACACCGAAATGCCCACTCAATTTTTTATACGGATTATAGAATTCCTATCATTTTTGTAAAATTCATCTGTTTGGGCCCGCAAGGGCTACATACGTGATTTGGGCTGATTTGAGGTCAAGAGAATGAAGGTGTGCCCACCATCTCAAATTTCCGTAAAAACCCAGATAGCCACTCCATTTTTCATGAATATTATAGAATGCCTATCATTTTTTTACAAATTCATCTATTCGGGCTCCTGAACAGCCACATACTTGATTTGTGCTGATTTGATGTCAAGAAAATCAAAATTTGGTCACCGTATTGGATTTCCGTGAAAACCCACATACCCACTCCATTTTTCATGAGGACCCTAGAATTCCTATCATTTTTGCAAAATTCATCTGTTTGGGCCCTGAAAGGCTACAAACGCAATTTGTGATTATTTGAGGTCAAGAGAATGAAGGTTTGGTTACAGTCTCATATTTGCTTGAAAACCCACATATCCTCTCCATTTTTCATGAGGATTGCTAAATGCCTATCATCTTTTTCAAATTCATATGTTTGGACCCATGAACGGCTACATACGTGATTTGCACTGATTTCGGATCATGAGAATGAAAGTTTGGTCACCGTATTGGATTTCTGTAAAAACCGACATACCCACTCATTTTTTCATGAGGATTCTAGAATTCCTATCATTTTTGTAAAATTCATCTGTTTGGGCCCTCATTGGCCATGTACCTTATTTGGGCTGATTTGAGGTCAAGAGAATGATGGTGTGGTCATCGTCTAGAATTTCCGTGAAAACCAACATACCCACTTCATTTTTCATGAATTTTATAGATCTTTGGGCTCCTGAATAAGCACAAAAGCTATTTTTGATGATTTGAGGTGAAGAGAATGAAAGTTTGGTGGCTGTATCAGATTTTCATGAAAACCCCATTCCATTTTTCATGAGGATTCTAGAATTTATACCATTTTTGTAAAATTCATCTGTTTGGGCCCTAAAGGAGCACATAAGCGATTTGGGATGATTTGAGGTCAAGAGAATGAAGGTGTGGTCACTGTCTCATATTTGCGTGAAAATCCACAAACCCTCTCAATTTTTTTCATGAGGATTATAGAATGCCAACCATTTTCTCCAAATTTCATCTGTTTGGATCTACGAACGGCCACATACGTGATTTGGGCTGATTTGAGGTCAAAAGAATAAAGGTGTGGCCATCGTTTAAAAATTCTGTAAAAACCCACATACCCACTCCATTTTTCATGAATATTATAAAATGCCTATCATTACGTACGTGATTTGCGATGGGTCAAGAAAATGAAGGTTTAGTCTCTGTCTCAAATTTGCATGAAAACCAACATACCCTCTCCATATTTCATGAGGATTGTTGAATGCCTATCATTTTTTTCAAATTCAACTGTTTGGACCCATGAATGGCCACATACGTGATTTGAGCTGATTTGGGATCATGAGAATGAAAGTTTGGTCACCGTATTGGTTTTCCGTGAAAATTGACATACCCACTCAATTTTTCATGATGATTCTAGAATTCCTTTTATTTTTGTAAAATTCATCTGTTTGGGTCCTAAAGGGCCACATACGTGATTTGGGCTTATTTGAGGTGAGGAGAATGAAGCTGTGGTCATTGTCTAGAATTTCTATGAAAACCCACATACCCACTCCATTTTTCATGAATTTTATAGAAGGCCTATAATTTTTTTTTTCAAATTCATCTCTTTGGGCTCCTAGACAGCCATATAAGCTATTTGTGATGATTTGAGGTGAAGAGAATGAAAGTTTGGTCACCATATTGGATTTTTGTGAAAACCCCATTCCATTTTTCATAAGGATTATAGAATTTATAGCATTTTTGTAAAATTCATCTGTTTGGGCCCTGAAAGGCCACATACGCGATTTGGGATGAATTGAAGTCAAGCGAATGAAGGTGTGTTCACCATCTAGGATTTACGTGAAAACCCACATACCCTCTCAATTTTTCATGGGGATTATAGAATGCTAATCATATTTTTAAAAAAATTCATTTGTTTGGACCCATAAACGACCACATACGAGATTTGGGCTAATTTAGGGTCATGAGATTGAATGTTTGTTCACCGTATTAGATTTCCATAAAGACCGACATACACACTTAATTTTTCATGAGGAATATAGATTCCTATCATTTTTGTAAAATTCATCTGTTAAGGCCCTGAAGAGCCACATACGTGATTTAGGTTGAGTTGAGGTCAAGCGAATGAAGGTGTGCCCACCATCTCAAATTTCTGTAAAAACCCACATACCCACTCTATTTTTTGTGAATATTATAGAATGCCTATCATTTTTTTCTCATTCATCTATTTGGGCCCCTGAACAGCCACATACGTGATTTTTGCCGATTGGATGTCAAGAGCATGAAAGTTTGGTCACCTATCGGATTTCTGTGAAAACCCACATACCCATTCCATTTTTGATAAGGACCCTAGCATTCCAATCATTTTGTCAAATTCATCTATCTGGGCCCTGAGGACCACATACATGATTTGGGATGATTTAAGGTCAAGAGAATGAAGGTGTGATCACCCTCTCTGATTTGCGTGAAAACCCACATACCCTCTCAATTTTTAATGAGGATTATAGAATGCCAATCATTTTTTTCAAATTCATCTATTTGAGCTCCTGAACAGCCACATACGTGATTTTTGCCGATTTAATGTACAGAGAATCAAAGTTTGGTCACCGTATCAGATTTTCGTGAAAACCCACATACCCACTCTATTTTTATGAGGACCCTCGAATTCCTATCATTTCTATCAAATTCATCTGTTTGGGCTCTAAAGGGCCACATACGTAATTTGTGAGGATTTGAGGTCAAGAGAATGAAGGTTTGGTCACCGTCTCAGATTTGCTTGAAAGCCCACATACCCTCTCCATATTTCATGAGGATTGTTGAATGCCTATAATTTTTTTAAATTCAACTGTTTGGACCTGTGAATGGCCATATACATGATTTAAGCTAGTTTGGGGTCATGAGAATGAAAGTTTGGTCACTATATTAGATTTCCGTGAAAACTAACATACCCACTCCTTTTTTCATGGGGGTTCTAGAATCCCTATCATTTTTGTAAAATTCATCTGTTTGGGCTGTAATATCCCTAATGTTAATTAATGGCTAATAACTTCAAGTTATGTAATTAATGTTAATTTAACACTTTTGAAGTAAATAATGTGAATTATGATGCAAATGTGTTTGATGATAGTTTAGTAAGGATTGTGTCAATTAGGGGAAAAACGGCAAATTTATCGATCAATGCTCAATTATGGGAGAGGAAACTCCTTGGTAATTGAGATCAATGGTTAGGATGTGTTGAGCAAGAGGTAGAATCTTGTGTGGATGAGTTCATATGAACTCATGTTAGGGAGAATGAGATTTTGCCAAGTGTCACCATAAGGACCCTTGGATTAAAGTCAAAATTTCAAACTCAATTTTCTCTTCCCTCTCCTCTTCCACGTCGGTTGAGGTATGGGAAAAAAGGGAAAATATGTGATCACCATCATCTCTCATCTTCTCTCTCATCATTCTCCATTTTTGCTGAAACAAGGCAAGAAAGAGAAAGTGTTAAGGTTAGTTTTGGCTAGCTAGATGCCTCTTAATGCTCAAATGTTCTTTATTAATGTTGTGCAAGAGGTTGAGAGCTTTAAACCTATGGTTTCAAAATTTTCATTGGTGGTGGTTGGAAGATTGTAAACTTTGGGAAGTTGAAGAATCAAGAAGTTGGTTTTGGAAGACATAAGAGGTGAGTAGTTGATGCATTTTGGCATGATTGCTTTGATCATTAGTTGAGTTTTGAGAACTTTGGAATTTGCCCTTATTTTAGTCTAATTATGAAATGCATGAACTAGCTAGTGTTTTGTGATGAAATTGATGCCAAATAGTATCTTGGTTTCAATGGTTGTGGTTTGGATTTGAAAAGGGAAAGTTTGATCATTAGGTGTTATTGGGTGTAATGTGATTAGAAGAGTAGAATGTATTTTTGTGGTAAAATTTTGGTTGTTTTGAGGTTGCCAATAGGTTCATTATGGAGTTTAGTATGGGAATGAACTTGGTATATGTTTAGAAACCATTGGAACCAGTTTTGGTAAATCTAGAAAATTATATCAGTTGCTGCGATCTAACTTCTGATAAGCTTCACTCGAGTGAGGAGGGGTCTCACTCGAGTGCAGTATGAAATTCTGGGTATTTTTGTTAAGTCTTCAGGCAGAAACCACGAGTGTACTTTCGTTCCTGTGAGTGATATAGGTCATCACTAGAGTGCAGCTCCCTGTGCTCGAGTGAGGGAGTAAGTTTAAGACTTTGGAATTTATGGTTGCTCTCAGGTAGTCACTCGTTGTGCCTCACTTCTTGGTACTCGAGTGAGTGTGAGAGATATTTCGAGGTTTGCTCTCAGGCAAATACTTCCTGTGTCTCACTCGCTGGGACTCGAGCACGGGTGAGGGCAAAACTCAAGTGAGACTTCTTTCACTCGAGTGAGCCAGCCCAGAATTAGTGTTTCTTTTTCCAAAAAATGTATCTTCGGGGTAGTTTCTCCCAACCCTTTAGGCATATGTTTAGGCATTTAATGGCTACCTAAAGAGTTCATATGTATACCAACTTAAAGTATTATGGAATTAAGAACTTGGACAAGAGATTGATCTATTGTCCCTATTTTGGTTTTTAGGATTTGACATCTATCGTCCTTGTGAGCCAACTGTGCCAGTGAACGTCAGAAAGGAACAAGGTACTGACTTCTTCTTTATACCATATGTGATGCATTGTATGTGTGTTATATTATTGATTGTGATGAATTCGTATGCTACGACATTTATGTAAGCACCGCCATGCCAATAGTCCCTGAGTCGCTAACAACGATTCGGGTTAGAACGGTGTGCCTTCTCGGCGGTAAAAGGGGATGAGGTTGGGGTGTGATATGTGTGATTATGTGAAAACCCGAAAGGCTATTGTGAAGGCCGACGGGCCATTTGTGAAAGTCGGATGGCTATATGAGCTATAAGGCTATGTGTATGCACTGCCACTACAATAGTCCCTGAGTCGCTAACAACGATTCGGGTTAGGACAGTATGCCTTCCTAGCGGTAAAAGGGGATAAGGGTGGAGTGCGATTTATGCTATTGCTGTATGATTATTTGCTTACATGCTGTGTGCTTATGTGTGGTATAAATGTTTTGTTACTACTAGGATTCTCTTGAATCTCATTCTTTCTTTTCACTAACATTTTAGATAGGGCAAGTGGCTCCAAGGAGAAGCGCACGACCCAGAGCGGTTAGAACCCTGTAGGGATATTTGCTTTTGGATATGTTGGTTAATCATACTGGACAGGGATCTTGTAAATTATTTTTGGGTTATAATTAGTAGTTGAATATAGTTGTGTAATCCCCTATATGGGAATTGTAAACCTTTTAGTGAATGAGTGAAGCTCAGGGGATTGCTAGGATTTTCGTTATACACTCTGATCTGTATGAATGTAAATATAACTATAAGGGTAATTATATTCGATGTTTGAACTTGAGACCAGGATTGGAAAGAAGTTTTGAAAATATTGTGAAGTCCCTACTACATGGAGGGAGTTTTAAATGAGTTTTGAATTATTTGATGGTCTCTAACCCATTTTATTATGCATTATTGAATATTAATTCGCTAGTTAAGGCAGGGAGTTACATAGGCCCTGAAGGGCCACATACGTCATTTGGGTTGATTTGAGGTCAACAGAATAAAGGTGTGGTCACCGTCTTTAATTTGCGTGAAAACACACATACCCTCTCAATTTTTCATGAGGATAATAGAATGCCAATCATTTTTTTCAAATTCATTTTTTTAGACCCATGAACGGCCACATACGTGATTTGAGCTGATTTGGGGTCATGAGAATGAAAGTGTGGTCACCGTTTTGGATTTTCGCCAAAACCGACATACCCACTCAATTTTTCATGAGTATTCCAGAATTTATACCATTTTCGTAAAATTCATCTGTTTGGGCCCTGAAGAGCCACATACGTGATTTCGCCTAATTATTGGTAAAGAGAATGAAGGTGTAGTCACCGTTTTGAATTTTCGTGAAAACCCACATACCCACTCCATTTTTTATGAATATTATAGAATGCCTACCATTTTTTTTTGAAATTCATCTATTTAGGCCCTTGACTAGCCACATACGCGATTTGTCCTTATTTGATGTTAAGAGAATGAAAGTTTCATCGCCGTATCGGATTTCTGTGAAAACCCAACACCATTTTTCATAAGGACCCTAGAATTCCTATCATTTTTATCAAATACATTTGTTTGGACCCTGAAGGGCCACATACGCGATTTGGTATGATTTGAGTTCAAGAGAATGAAGGTGTGGTCATCGTCTCAGATCTCCATGAAAACCAACATACCATCTCCATTTTTCATAAGGATTGTTGAATGCCTATCATTTTTTTCAAATTCATCTATTTGGACCCATGAACAGCCACAAACGTGATTTGAGCTGATTAGGGATCATGGGAATGAAAGTTTGGTCACCGTATTGGATTTCCGTGAAAACCGACATACCCACTCAATTTTTCATGAGGATTCTAGAATTCATATCATTTAATCTATTTGGGCCCTTAAAGGAGAGATACGTGGTTTGGGATGGTTTTAGGTCAAGAGAATGAAGAGTATGGTTGTCGTCTTTGATTTGCATGAAAACCCAGATACCCTCTGAATTTTTTATGAGGATTATAGAATGCCTATAATTTTTTTCAAGTTCATCTGTTTGGACCCATGAACGGCCACATACGTGATTTGGGCTGATTTGGGGTCATGAGAATGAAAGTTTAGTCACCGTATAGGATTTCCGCGAAAACCGACATACCAACTCAATCTTTCATGAGGATTCTAAATTTTATACCCTTTTTGTAAAATTCAGCTGTTTGGGCCCTGAAGGGCCACATACGTGATTTAGCCTGATTAGAGGTCAAGAGAATGATGGTGTCGTCACTATCTCGAATCTCCATGAAAACCCACATACCCACTCCATTTTTTACGAGGACCTTAGCATTCCAATCATTTTGTCAAATTCATCTGTCTGGGCCTTGAGGACCACATACACGAGTTGGGATGATTTGAGGTCAAGAGAATGAAGGTGTGGTCGCCATCTCTGATTTGCGTAAAAACCCTCATACTCTCTCAATTTTTTTATGAGCATTTAGAATGCCAATCATTTTCTTCAAATTCATCTGTTTGGACCCACGAACGGCAACATATGTGATTTGGGCTGATTTGGGGTCATGAGAATGAAAGTTTGGTCACCGTAATGGATTTCCATAAACATCGACATACGCACTCAATTTTTCATGAGGATTATAGAATTCCTATCATTTTTGTAAAATTCATCTGTTTGGGCTCTAAAGGGCCACATACGTGATTTAAGTTGATTTGAGGTCAAGAGAATGAAGGTGTGGCCACCGTCTCAAATTTTCATAAAAACCCACATACCCACTCCATTTTTAATGAATATTATAGAATGCCTATCATTATTTTTTCAAATTCATCTATTCAAGCTCCTGAACAGCCACATACTTGATTTGTGCTGATATGATGTCAAGAGAATCAAAGTTTGGTCACCGTATCGGATTTTCGTGAAAACCCACATACCCACTCCATTTTTCATGAGGACCCTAGAATTCCTATCATTTTTTTCAAATTGATCTCTTTGGGCCCTTAATGGCCACATACGCGATTTGCGATGATTTGAGGTCAAGAGAATGAAGGTTTAGTCACCGTATCAGATTTGCTTAAAAACCCACATACCATCTCCATTTTTCATGAGGATTGTGAATGCCTATCATTTTTTCAAATTCAACTGTTGGGACCCATGAATGGCCACATACGTGATTTGAACTAATTTAGGATAATGAGAATGAAAGTTTTGTCACCGTATTGGATTTCTATGAAAACCGTCATACCCACTCATTTTTTCATGAGCATTCTAGAACTCCTATCATTTTTGTAAAATTCATCGGTTTGGGTCTTGAAGGGCCACATACGTGATTTGGGATGATTTGAGGTCAAAAGAATAAAGCTATGGTCACTGTCTGTGATTTGCGTGAAAACCCACATACCTTCTCAATTTTTCATGATGATTATAGAATGCCAATCATTTTTTTCAAATTCATCTGTTTGGACCCATGAACAGCCACATATGTGGATTGGGCTGATTTAGGGTCATGAGATTGAAGGTTTGGTCATCGTAATAGGCTGATTTACAGACTCAATTTTTCATGAGGATTATAGAATTCCTATCATTTTTGTAAAATTCATCTGTTTCGGCCCTAAAGGGCCACATACGTGATTTAGCCTGATTAGAGGTAAAGAGAATGATGGTGTAGTCACCGTCTTGAATTTCTGTGTAATCCCACTTACCCACTCCATTTTTCATGAATATTATCGAATACCTATCATTTTTATTTCAAATTCATCTATTTGGGCTCCTGAACAGCCACATACGCGATTTGTCCTTATTTGATTTCAAGAGAATGAAAGTTCGGTGGCCGTATTGAATTTTCGTGAAAAACCCAATACCCACTCCATTTTTCATAAGGACACTAGAACTCCTATCATTTTTGTCAAATTCATCTATTTGACCCTGAAGGGCCACACACGCGATTTGGGATTATTTGAGGTCAAGAGAATGAAGGTGTGGTTACCGTCTCAGTTTTACGTGAAAACCCACATACCCCCTCTATCTTTCATGAGGATTATTGAATGCCTACCATTTTTATCAAATTCATCTATTTGGACCCATGAACGGCAACATATGTGCTTTGGGCTGATTTTGGGTCATGACAAAGAAAGTTTTGTCACCATATTGGATTTTCGTGTAAACCGACATACCCACTTAATTTTTCATGAGGATCTAGTATTTATACCATTTTTATAAAATTTATCTCTTTGGGCCCTGAAGGGCCACATACGTGATTTAGGCTGATTAGTGGTTAATAGAATTAAGGTGCCGACACCGTCCCGAATTTCCTTAAAACCTACTTACCCTCTCCATTTTTAATGAATATTATAGAATGAAGATCATTTTTTTTCAAATTCTTTTATTTGGGCTTCTGAACAGCCATGTAGGCGATTTGTCCTGATTTGATGTCAAGAAAATGAAAGTTTGGTCACCATATCGAAATTCCATGAAAACCCATATACCCAATCCATTTTTCATGAGGACCCAAGAATTCCTATCATTTTGGTTAAATTCATCTATTTAGGCCTTGAAGGGCCACATACGCAATTTGAGATGATTTGAGCTCAACAGAATGAAAGTGTGGTCTCCGTCTCGAATTTGTGTGAAAACCTACACACCCTCTCCAATTTTCATATCATTTTTTTCAAATTCTTTTGTTTGGACCCATTAAAGGCCACATACATGCTTTAGGCTGATTTGGGGGGATGAGAATGAAAGTTTGGTCACCTTATCGGATTTTCGTGAAAACCCACATACCCACTCAATTTTTCATGAGGATTCAAGAATTCATATCATTTTTATAAAATTCATCTGTTTAGGCCCTGAAGGGCCATAGACGTGATTTGGGCTGATTAGAGGTCAAGAGAATGAAGGTGTAGTCACCACCTTGAATTTTCGTGAAAACCCACATACCCACACCATTTTTCATGAATATTATAGAATTTCTATAATTTTTTTTCTAATTCATCTATTCGGGCTCCTGAACAGCTACATACGCGATATGTGCTTATTTGATGTCAATAGAATGAAAGTTTGGTCACCGTATCGGATTTCATTGAAAACCCACATATCCACTTCATTTTTCATGAGGACCCTAGAATTCCTATCATTTTTGTCAAATTCATCTGTTTGGGCCCTGAAGGACCACATACGCGATTTGGGATGATTTTAGGTCAAGAGAATGAAGGTGTAGTCACCGTCTCTGATTTACGTGAAAACACACATACACTCTCAAATTTTAAGGAGGATTATAGAATGCCTATCATTTTTTTCAAATTCATCTGTTGAACGGCCATATATGTGATTTAGGCTGATTTGGGGTCATGACAATGAAAGTTTGGTCACCTATTGGATTTCTGAGAAAACAGACATACCTACTCAATTTTTCATAAGGATTCTACAATTTATACCATTTTTATAAAATTCATAAGTTTCGGCCTTGAAGAGCCACATATGTCATCTGGGCTGATTAGAGGTCAAGAGAATGAACGTGTAGTCACCGCCTCGAATTTATGTGAAAACCCACATACCGACTCCATTATTCACGAATATTATAGATAGCCTATCATTTTTTTCAAATTCATCTCTTCAGGCAACTGAACAGCCGCATACTCTATTTTTGCTGATTTGATGTCAAGAGAATGAAAGTTTAATCACCATATCAGATTTCTATGAAAACTCACATACCCATTCCATTTTTCATGATGACCCTAGAATTCCTATCATTTTTGATAAATTCATCTGTTTGGGCCCTAAAGGGTCACAGACGTGATTTAGGATGATTTAAGGTTAAGAGAATGGAGGTGTGGTCACCTTCTCAGATTTATGTGAAAACCCATATTCCCTCTCAATCTTTCATGAGGATTATCGAATTCCTATCATTTTTTTGAAATTCATCTTTTTTGACCCTTGAACAGCCACATACGTGAGTTGGGCTGATTTTGGGTCATGAGAATGGAAGTTTGTCATCCTATTGGATTTCTGAGAAAACTGACATACCCACTCAATTGTCATGAGGATTATAGAATTTATACCATTTTTATAATATTCATCTGTTTAGGCCCTGAAGGGCCACAGACGTGATATGGTCTGATTAGAGGTCAAGAGAATGAAGGTGTAGTGAACGCCTTGAATTTTCGTGATAACCCACATACCTACTCCATTTTTCATGAATATTATAGAATTCCTATGATTTTATTTTTTCAAATTCATCTATTCGAGCTCCTGGAAGGCACATTCGCGATATATGCTTGTTTGATATCAATAGAATGAAAGTTTGGTCACTGTATCAGATTTCCGTGAAAACCCACAAACCCACTCCATTTGTTAAGAGGACCCAAGAAGTCCTATCATTTTTTTCAAATTCATCTTCTTGGGCCCTGAAGAACCAACAACACGATTTCGGATGATTTGAGGTCAAGAGAATGCAAGTGTGGTCACCGTCTCATATTTGCATGAAAACACATATCCCCTCTCAAATTTTCTTGAGGATTATAGAATTCCCATCATTTTTTTCAAATTCATCTGTTTGGACCCATGAACGGCCACATACGTGATTTAGGCTAATTTAGGGTCATGAGAATGAAAGTTTGGTCACCGTATTGGATTTCCGAGAAAACAAACATACCCACTCAATTTTTCATAAGAATTTTAGAATTTATACCATTTTTATAAAATTCATAAGTTTTGGCCCTGAAGAGCCACATACGTGATCTGGGCTGATTAGAGGTCAAGAGAATCAAGGTGTAGTCACAGCCACGAATTTCCATGAAAACCCACATACCCACTTCATTATTCATGAATATTATAGAAAGCCTATCATTTTTTTTCAAATTCATCTCTTCGGGCACCTGAACAGCCGCATACTCTATTTTTGCTGATTTGATGTCAAGAGAATGAACGTTTAATCACCATATCAGATTTCCGTGAAATCCCACATACCCGTTCCATTTTTCATGAGGACCCTAGAATTCTTATCATTTTTTATAAATTCATCTGTTTGGGCCCTCAAGGGCCACAGACGGGATTTGGGATGATTTAAGGTCAAGAGAATAGAGGTGTGGTTACCTTCTCAGATTTATGTGAAAACCCATATTCCCTCTCAATCTTTCATAAGGATTATAGAATTCCTATCAGTTTTTTGAAATTCATCTTTTTTGATCCATGAACGACCACATACGAGATTTGGGCTGATTTAGGGTTATGAGAATGAAAGTTTGGTCACCTTATTGGATTTCCGTGAAAACCGACATACCCACTCAATTGTCATGAGGATTATGGAATTTATACCATTTTAATAATATTCATCTGTTTAGGCCTTGAAGGGCCACTGACGTGATATGGTCTGATTAGAGGTCAAGAGAATGAAGGTGTAGTCACCACCTTTAATTTTTGTGAAAACCCATATATCCACTCCATTTTTCATGAATATTATAGAATTCCTATCATTTTTTTCAAATTCATCTATTCGAGCTCCTGAAAGGCACATACGTGATATATGCTAGTTTGAAATCAATAGAATGAAAGTTTGGTCATCGTATCAGATTTCGGTGAAAACCCACAAACCCACTCCATTTGTTAAGAGGACCCAAGAATTCCTATCATTTTTTTCAAATTCATCTACTTGGGGCCTGAAAGACCACATATGCGATTTCGGATGATTTGAGGTCAAGAGAATGCAGGTGTGGTCATCATCTCAGATTTGCATGAAAACACATATTCCCTCTCAAATTTTCTGGAGGATTATTGAATTCCTATCATTTTTTTCAAATTCATCTGTTTGGATCCATGAACGGCCACACACGTGATTTAGGCTGATTAGGGGTCATTAGAATGAAAGTTTATCACCGTATTGGATTTTCGAGAAAATAGACTTACCCACTCAATTTTTTGATTAGGATTCTTGAATTTATACCAGTTTTATAAAATTCATATGTTTGGGCCTTGAAGAGCCATATACGTGATCTGGGCAGATTAGAGGTCAAGAGAATGAAGCTATAGTCACCGCCTCGAATTCTCGTGAAAACCCACATACCCACTTCATAATTCATGAATATTATAGAAAGCCTATCATTTTGTTTTGCAAATTTAACTATTCGGGCACCTGAACAGCCGTATACTCTATTTCTGCTGATTTGATGTCATGGGAATAAAAGTTTGGTCACCGTATCGGATTTCTGTGAAATCTCACATACCCACTCCATTTTTCATGAGGACCTTAGAATTCCTATCATTTTTTAAAAATTCATCTGTTTAGGCCCTGAAGGAATATTATAGCGATTTGTGATTATTTGAGTTCAAGAGAATTAAGGTGTGGTCACCTTCTCAGATTTACGTGAAAACCCATATACCCTCTCAATTTTTCATGAGGATTATATAATTACTATCATTTTTTTGAAATTTATCTTTTTGGACCCATAAACAACCACATACGGGATTTGGGCTGATTTAGGGTAATGAGAATGAAAGTTTGCTTACCTTCTTGGATTTATGTGAAAACTGACACAGCCACTCATTTTTTCATAAGGATTCTGGAATTTATACCATTTTTATAATATTCATCTGTTTAGGCTCTGAAGGGCCACAGACGTGATATGGTCTGAATAGAGGTCAAAAGAATGAAGGTGTAGTCAATGCCTTGAATTTCCGTGAACACCCACATACCCACTCCATTTTTCATGAATATTATAGAATTACAATCATTTTTTTTCTAATTCATCTATTCGGGCTCCTGTATAGCCACATACGCGATATATGCTTATTTGATATGAATAGAATGAAAGTTTGGTCACCGAATCGGATTTCCGTGAAAACCCAAAAACCCACTCAATTTTTCATGAGGACCCTAGAAATCCTATCATTTTTTTCAAATTCATCAGTCTGGGCCCATAGAACTACACACACGATTTGGGATGATTTGAGGTCAAGAGAGTTAAGGTGTGGTCACTGTCTCTGATTTACGTGAAAACCCATATGCCCTCTCAATTTTTCATCAAGATTATAGAATTCCTATCATTTTTTTGCATTTCTTCTTTGTGGACCCATGAACGGCCACATACGAGATTTGGGCTGATTTGGGGTCATGAGAATGAAAGTTTGGCCACCTTATTGGATTTACGTGAAAACCGACATACCCTCTCAATTTTTCATAAGGATTCTGGAATTTATACCACTTTTATAATATTCATCTCTTTAGGCCCTGAAGGGCCACAGACGTGATATGGTCTGATTAGATGTCAAGAGAATGAAGGTGTAGTCACGGCCTTGAATTTCCGTGAAAAACCACATACCCACTTCATTTTTCACAAATATTATGGAAAGCCTATCATTTTTTTTTCAAATTCATATCTTTAGGCACCTAAACAGCCGCATACTCTATTTGTGCTTATTTGATGTCAAGAGAATGAAAGTTTGGTCACCGTATCGGATTTATGTGAAAACCCACAAACACACTCTATTTTTCATGAAGACCCCTAGAATTCCTATTTTTTTTTTCAAATTCATCTGTTTGGGACCTGAAGGGCCACATACGCGATTTGGGATGATTTGAGGTCAAGAGAATGAAGGTGTGGTCACCGTCTCTAATTTTCATGAAAACACATATTCCCTCTCAAATTTTCTTGAGGGTTATAGAATTCCTATCATTTTTTTTCAAATTCATCTGTTTGGACCCATGAACAGCCACATACTTGATTTAGGCTGATTTGGGGTCATGAGAATGAAAGTTTGGTCACCGTATTGGATTTCTGAGAAAACAGACATACCCACTCAATTTTTCATAAGGATTCTAGAATTTATACCATTTTTATAAAATTCATAAGTTTCGGCCCTAAAGAGCCACATATATGATCTGGGCTGATTATAGGTCAAGAGAATGAAAGTGTAGTCACCGCCTAGAATTTATGTGAAAACCCACATACCCACTTCATTATTCATGAATATTATAGAAAGACTATCATTTTATTTTGAAATTCATCTATTCGGGCACCTGAACAGCCGCATACTCTATTTGTATTGATTTGACATCAAGAGAATGAAAGTTTGGTCACCGTATTGGATTTCCGTGAAAACCCACATACCCACTCCATTTTTTATGAGGACCCTAGAATTCCTATCATTTTTGATAAATTCATCTGTTTGGGCCATGAAGGGCCACATACCCGATTGGGATGATTTGAGGTCAAGAGAATTAAGGTGTGGTCACCTTCTCAGATTTACATGAAAACCCATATACCCTCTCAATTTTTCATGAGGATTATAGAATTCCTATCATTTTGTTGAAATTAATCTTTTTAGACCCATGAACGGCCACATACGAAATTTGGGCTGATTTGGTGTAATGAGAATGAAAGTTTGGTCACCTTATTGGATTTCCGTGAAAACCGACATCCATACACAAATTTTCATGAGGAATCTAGAATTTATACCATTTTTATAAAATTCATATGTTTGTGCCCGAATGGGCCATATCCGTGATTTGGACTGATTAGAGGTCAAGAGAATGAAGGTGTAGTCACCGCCTTGAATTTCCGTTAAAACCCACATACCCACTCAATTTTTCATGAATATTATAGAATTCCTATCATTTTTTTCTAATTCATCTATTCAGGCTCCTAAATAGCCACATACGCGATATATGCTTATTAGATATCGTTAGAATGAAAGTTGGGTCACTGTATCGGATTTCCGTGAAAACCCACATACCCACTCCATTTTTCATGAGGACTCTAGAATTCCTATCATTTTTGATAAATTCATCTGTTTGGCCCTGAAGGGCCACAGACGCTATTTGGGATGATTTGAGGTCAAGAGAATGAAGGTGTGGTCACCTTCTAAGATTTACGTGAAAACCCATATACCCTCTCATTTTTCATGAGGATTATAGAATTCCTGTCATTGTTTTGAAGTTCATCTTTTTGGACCAATGAACGGCCACATACGAGATTTGGGCTTATTTGGGGTAATGAGAATGAAAGTTTGGTAACCTTTTTGGACCAATAAAGGGCCACAGACGTGATTTGGTTTGATTAGAGGTCAAGAGTATGAAGGTGTAGTCACCGCCTTGAATTTCTGTGAAAACCCCCATACCCAGTCCATTTTTCATGAATATTATAGAATTCTTATCATTTTTTTTCTAATTCATCTAATCGGGCTCCTGAACAGCCACATACACGATGTATGCTTATTTGATATCAATAGAAAGAAAGTTTAATCACCATATCGTATTTTCGTGAAAACCCTCAAACCCAATCAATTTTTCATGAGGACCGTAGAATTCCTATCATTTTTTTAAATTCGTCTGTTTTGGCCCTGAATGACCTCATACGCAATTTGGGAGGATTTGAGGTCAAGAGAATGAAGGGGTGGTCACCGTCTCTGATTTATGTGAAAAGCCTTATGCCCTCTTAATTTTTCATGAGGATTATAGAATTCCTACCATTTTTTTGCAATTCATCTTTATGGACCCATGAATGGCCACATCGAGATTTGGGCTGATTTGGGGTCATGAGAATGAAAGTTTTGCCATATTATTGGATTTCCGATAAAACCGACATACCCACTCAATTTTTCATGAGGATTCTAGAATTTATATCATTTTTATAATATTCATCTGTTTAGGCCCTGAAGGGCCACAGACGTGATATGGTCTGATTAGAGGTCAAGAGAATGAAGGTGTAGTCACCTCCTTCAATTTTCGTGAAAACCCACATATCCACTCCATTTTTCATGAATATTAAGGAAAGCCTATCATTTTTCTTTTCAAATTCATCTCTTCAGGCAACTGCACAGTCGCATACTCTATTTGTGCTGATTTGATGTTAAGAGAATGAAAGTTTAGTCACCGATTCGGATTTACATGAAAACCCACAAACCCATACTATTTTACATGAGGACCCTAGAATTCCTATCATTTTTCTCAAATTCATCTGTTTGGGTCCTGAAGGACCGCATACGTGATTTGTATGAAAACACACATACACTCTCAATTTTTCATGAGAATTATAGAATGCCTATCATTTTTTTCAAATTTAACTGTTTTGACCCATGAATGGCCACATACATGATTTGGGCTGATTTGGGGTTATGAGAATGAAAGTTTGTTCACCATATGGGATTTCCCAAAAAACAGATATACCCACTCAATTTTTCATAAGGATTCTAGAATTTATACCATTTTTATAAAATTCATAAGTTTGGCCCTTGAAGAGCCACATACGTGATCTGGGCTGATTAGAGGTCAAGAGAATGAAGGTGTAGTCACCGCCTCGAATTTTCGTGAAAAGCCACATACCCACTTCATTATTCATGAATATGATGGAAAGCCTATCTTTTTTTTCAAATTCATCTATTCAGGCACCTGAACAGTCGTATGCTCTATTTGTGCTGATTTTATGTCTAGAGAATGAAAGTTTGGTCACCGTATCGGATTTCCGTGAAATCCCACATACTCACTCCATTTTTCATGAGGACCCTAGATTTCCTATCATTTTTTATAAATTCATCTGTTTGGGCCCTGAAGGGCCACAGAGGTTATTTGAGTCAACAGAATAAAGGTGTGGTCACTGTCTCTGATTTGCGTGAAAACACACATACCCTTTCCATATTTCATGATGATTATTGAATGCCTATCATTTTTTCTAATTCATCTGTTTGGACCTATTAACGGCCACATACGTGATTTTACTGATTTTGGGTAATGAGAATGAAAGTTTGGTCAACGTATTGGATTTTTGTGAAAACCAACATACATACACAATTTTTCAAGAGGATTCTAGAATTTATGCCATTTTTTAAAAATTCATTTGTTTGGGCTCTAAAGGGCCACATACGTGATTTGGGCTAATTAGAGGTCAAGAGAATGCAGGTGCGGTCACCATCTCAGATTTGCATGAAAACAAATATTCTCTCTCAAATTTTCTTAGGATTATAGAATTCCTATCATTTTTTTCAAATTCATCTGTTTGGACCTATGAACGGACACATACGTGATTTGGGCTGATTTGGGGTCATGGGAATGAAAGTTTGTCATCGTATTGGATTTCTGAGAAAACTAACATACCCACTCAATTTTTCATGAGGATTCAAGAATTTATACCATTTTTATAAAATTCATCTGTTTAGGCCCTGAAGGGCCACAAACGTGATTTTGGTAGATTAGAGGTCAAGAGAATGAAGGTGTAGTCAGCTCCTTGAATTTCTGTGAAAACTCACATACCCACTCCATTATTCATGAATATTATAGAATTCCTATCATTTCTTTTCTAGTTCATCTATTCGGGCGCTTGAACAGCCACATATGCGATATATGCTTATTTGATATCATAACAAAGAAAGTTTGGTCACCGTATCGGATTTTCGTGAAAACCTACAAACCCACTCAATTTTCCAAGAGGACCCTAGAATTCCTATCATTTTTTTAAAATTCATCTGTTTGGGCCCTGAAGTACCACATACGGGATTTGGGATGATTTGAGGTAAAGAGAATGAAGGGGGGTCACCATCTCTGATTTACGTGAAAACCCGTATGCCCTGTCAATTTTTCATGAGGATTATATAATTCCTATCATTTTTTTGCAATTCAGCTTTGTAGGCCCATGAACGGCCACAAACGTGATTTGGGCTGATTTTGGGTCACGAAAATGAAAGTTTGGCCA
The DNA here is from genome assembly GCA_963855925.1 of Inga laurina. NCBI lineage: Eukaryota > Viridiplantae > Streptophyta > Magnoliopsida > Fabales > Fabaceae > Inga > Inga laurina. Next base: position 38,008,462 of record OY979705.1, read on the forward strand.
CCTTTTTGAATTTCCGTGAAAACCGACATAGCCACTCATTTTTCATGAGGATTCTAGAATTTATACCATTTTTATAATATTCATCTGTTTAGGCCCTGAAGGGCCACAGACGTGATATGGTCTGATTAGAGGTCAAGAGAATGATGGTGTAGTCACCGCCTTGAATTTCCTTGAAAACCCACATACCCACTCCATTTTTTATGAATATTATGGAAAGCCTATCATTTTTTTTAAATTCATCTCTTCGGGCACCTTAACAGCCGCATACTCTATTTGTGCTGATTTGATGTCAAGAGAATGAAGGTTTGGTCACCGTATCGGATTTATGTGAAAACCCAAAAACCCACTCCATTTTTAATGAGGACCCTAAAATTCCTATAATTTTAGATAAATTCATCTGTTTGGGCCTTGAAGGGCCACATACGCGATTTGGGATGATTTGAGGTCAAGAGAATGAAGGTGTGGTCACCGTCTCAGATTTACGTGAAAACACACATACCCTCTCCATATTTCATGGGGATTATCAAATTCCTATCATTCTTTTCAAATTCATCTGTTTGGACCCATGAACGACCACATACAAGATTTGGGCTGATTTGGGGTCATGAGAATGAAAGTTTACTCACCATATTGGAGTTTCGTGAAAACTGACATACCCACTCAATTTTCTATAAGGATTCTGGAATTTATACCATTTTTAGGATATTCATTTGTTTAGGCTCTAAAGGGCCACAGATGTGATATGGTCTGATAAGAGGTCAAGAGAATGAAGGTATAGTCACTGCCTTGAATTTCCGTGGAAACCCACATACCCACTCCATTTTTCATGAATATTAAGGAAAGCCTATCTTTTTTTCTAATTCATCTATTCAGGCTCCTAAATAGCCGCATACGCGATATATGCTTATTTGATATCAATAGAATGAAAGTTTGGTCACCATATCCGATTTTCGTGAAAACCCACAAAGCCACTCCACTTTTCATGAGAACCCTAGAATTCCTATCATTTTTGATAAATTCATCTGTTTGGGCCCTGAAGGACCACATACGCGATTTGGGATGATTTGAGGTCAAGAGATTGAAGGTGTGGTCACCGTCTCTGATTTGTGCGAAAATACGTATACCCTCTCCATATTTCATGAGGATTATTGAATGTCTATAATATTTTTCTAATTCATCTGTTTGGACCCATGAATGGCCAAATACATGATTTTGGTTGATTTCGGGTCATGAAAATGAAAGTTTGGTCAAAGTATTGGATTTCTGTGAAAATCGACATACATACATAATTTTTCATCTGTTTCGGCCTTGAAGGGCCACAGACGTGATTTGGGCTTATTAGAGGTCAAGAGAATGAAGGTGTAGTCACCGCCTTGAATTTCTGTGAAAACCCACACACCCACTTCATTATTCATGAATATTATAGAAAGCCTATCATTTTTTTTCAAATTCATCTAATCGGGCACCTCAACAACCGCATACTCTATTTGTGCTGATTTGATGTCAAGAGAATCAAAGTTTGGTCACCGTATCGGATTTCCGTGAAATCCCACATACCCACTCCATTTTTCATGAGGACCCTATAATTCCTATCATTTTATATAAATTCATCTGTTTGGGCCCTGAAGGGACACAGAGGCGATTTGGGATGATTTGAGGTCAACAGAATAAAGGTGTGGTCACTGTCTCTGATTTGCGTGAAAACACACATACCCTCTCCATATTTCATGATGATTATTGAATGCCTATCATTTTTTCTAATTCATCTGTTTGGACCCATTAACGGCCACATACGTGATTTTTGCTGATTTTGGGTCATGAGAATGAAAGTTTGGTCAACGTATTGGATTTTCGTGAAAACGACATACATACAAAAATTTTCATGAGGATTCTAGAATTTATGCCAGTTTTTTAAAATTCATTTGTTTGGGCTCTAAAGAGCCACATACGTGATTTGGGCTAATTAGAGGTCAAGAGAATGCAGGTGCGATCACCATCTCAGATTTGCATGAAAACAAATATTCTCTCTCAAATTTTCTTAGGATTATAGAATTCTTATCATTTTTTTCAAATTCATCTGGTTGGACCCATGAACGGCCACATACGTGATTTGGGCTGATTTGGGGTCATGGGAATGAAAGTTTGTCATCATATTGGATTTCCAAAAAAACTGACATACCCACTCAATTTTTCATGAGGATTCTTTAATTTATACCATTTTTGTAAAATTCATCTGTTTAGATCCTGAAGGGCTACATACATGATTTTGGTAGTTTAGAGGTTAAGAGAATGAAGGTGTAGTCACCTCCTTGAATTTCTATGAAAACCCACATACCTACTCCATTATTCATGAATATTATAGAAATCCTATCATTTCTTTTCTAATTCATCTATTTGGGCTCCTAAACAGCCACATACACGATATATGCTTATTTGATATCAATACCATGCAAGTTTGGTCACCGTATCAGATTTTCGTAAAAACCCACAAACCCACTCAATTTTTCAAGAGGACCCTATAATTCTTATCATTTTTTTCAAATTCATCTGTTTGGGCCCTGAAGGACAACATACGCGATTTGGGATGATTTGAGGTCAAGAGAATGAAGGGGTGGTCACCGTCTCTGATTTACGTTAAAACCCGTATGCCCTCTCAATTTTTCATGAGGATTATAGAATTCCTATCATTTTTTTGCAATTCATCTTTGTCAGCCCATGAACGGCCACATACGTGATTTGGGCTGATTTGGGGTCACAAGAATGAAAGTTTGGCCACCTTTTTGGATTTTTGTGAAAACCGACATAGCAAATCATTTTCCATGAGGATTTTGGAATTTATACCATTTTTATAATATTCATCTGTTTAGGCCCTGAAGGGCCACAGACGTGATATGGTCTGATTAGAGGTCAAGAGAATGATGGTGTAGTCACCGCCTTGAATTTCTTTGAAAACCAACATACATACTCTATTTTTCATGAATATTATGGAAAGCCTGTCATTTTTTTTCAAATTCATCTCTTCAAGCCCTGAACAGCCGCATACTCTATTTGTGCTGATTTGATGTCAAGAGAATGAAGGTTTGGTCACTGTATCGGATTTACGTGAAAACCCACAAACCAACTCCATTTTTAATGAGGACCCTATAATTCCTGTAATTTTAGATAAATTCATCTGTTTGGGCCCTAAAGGGCCACATACGCGATTTGGGATGATTTGAGGTCAAGAGAATGAAGGTGTGGTCACCGTCTCAGATTTGCGTGAAAACACACATACCCTCTCCATATTTCATGAGGATTATCGAATTCCTATCATTTTTTTCAAATTCATCTTTTTAGACCCATGAACGACCACATACGAGATTTGGGCTGATTTGGGGTCATGAGAATGAAAGTTTGGTCACCATAGTGGAGTTTCGTGAAAACCGACATATCCACTCAATTTTTCATGAGGATTTTGGAATTGATACCATTTTTATGATATTCATTTGTTTAGGCCCTAAAGGGCCACATATGTGATATGGTCTGATTTGAGGTCAAGATAATGAACGTATAGTCACTGCCTTGAATTTCTGTGGAAACCCACATACCCACTCCATTTTTCATGAATATTAAGGAAAGCCTATCTTTTTTTTCTAATTCATCTATTCGGTCTCCTAAACATCCACAAATCCACTCCAATTTTCATGAGGATTCTAGAATTTATACCATTTTTATAAAATTCATATGTTTGGGCTCTAAAGGGCCACATACGTGATTTGGGCTAATTAGAGGTCAAGAGAATGCAGGTGCGGTCACCATCTCAGATTTGCATGAAAACAAATATTCACTCTCAAATTTTCTTAGGATTATAGAATTCCTATCATTTTTTTCAAATTCATCTGGTTGGACCCATGAACGACCACATACGTGATTTGGGCTGATTTGGGGTCATGGGAATGAAAGTTTGTCATCGTATTGGATTTCCGAGAAAACTGACATGCCCACTCAATTTTTCATGAGGATTCTTGAATTTATACCATTTTTATAAAATTCATCTGTTTCAGCCTTAAAGGACATACGTTATTTTGGCTTATTAGAGGTCAAGAGAATGAAGGTGTAGTCACTGCCTTGAATTTCTGTAAAAACCCACATACCCACTTCATTATTCATGAATATTCTAGAAAGCCTATCATTTTTTTTCAAATTCATCTAATCGAGCACCTGAACAACCGCATACTCTATTTGTGCTGATTTGATGTCAAGAGAATGAAAGTTTGGTTACCATATTGGATTTCCGTGAAAACCCACATTCCCAATCCATTTTTCATAAGGACCCTAGAATTCCTATCATTTTTTATAAATTCATCTGTTTGGGCCCTGAAAGGCCACAGACGCGATTTGGGATGATTTGAGGTCAAGAGAATGAAGGTGTGGTCACCATCTATGATTTGCGTGAAAACACACATACCCTCTTCATATTTCATAAGGATTATCGAATTCCTATCATTTTTTTGAAATTCATCTCTTTGGACCCATGAACGGCCACATACGTGATTTAGGCTTATTTGGGGTCATGAGAATGAAAGTTTGGTCACTTTATTTGATTTCCGTGAAAACTGACATACCCACTCAATTTTTCATGAGGATTCTAGAATTTATACCATTTTTATAATATTCATCTGTTTAGGCGCTGAAGGGCCACAGACGTGATATGGTATGACTAGAGGTCAAGAGAATGAAGGGGTAGTCACTGCCTTGAATTTTCGTGGAAACCCACATACCCACTCCATTTTTCATGAATATTAAGGAAACCCTATCTTTTTTTTTTTCTAATTCATCTACTTGGGCTCCTAAACAACCACAAACGCAATATATGCTTATTTGATATCAATAGAATGAAAGTTTGGTCACCTTATCGGATTTTTTTGAAAACCCACAAAGCCACTCCACTTTTCATGAGGACCCTAGAATTCCTATCATTTTTGATAAATTCATCTGTTTGGCCCCTGAAGGACCACATACACGATTTGGGATGATTTGAGGTCAAGAGATTGAAGGTGTGGTCACCATCTCTGATTTGCGTGAAAACACACATACCCTCTCTATATTTCATGATGATTATTGAATGCCTATCATTTTTTTCTAATTCATCTGTTTGGCCCCATGAATGGCCATATATGTGATTTTGGCTGATTTCGGGTCATGAGAATGAAAGTTTGGTTAAGGTTTTGGATTTTCGTGAAAACCGATATACATACACAGTTTTTCATGAGGATTCTAGAATTTAAAACTTTCTTATAAAATTCATCTGTTTGGGCCCTTAAGGGCCACATACGTGATTTGGGTTAATTAGAGGTCAATAGAATGCAGGTGCGGTCCCCGTCTTAGATTCGCATGAAAACACATATTCCCTCTCAAATTTTCTTGAGGATTATAGAATTCCTATCATTTTTTTCAAATTCATCTGTTTGGATCCATGAACGGCTACATACGTTATTTGGGCTGATTTGGGGTCATTAGAAAGAAAGTTTGTTCAGTCACCGTATTGGATTTCCGAAAAAAGAGACATACCCACTCAATTTTTCATAAGGTATCTAGAATTTATACCATTTTCATAAAATTCATCTGTTTGGGCCCTAAAGAACCACATACGTGATCTGGGCTGATTAGTGGTCAAGAGAACGAAGGTGTAGTCATCGCCTCGAATTTCCGTGAAAACCCACATACCCACTTCATTATTCATGAGGACCCTAGAATTCCTATCATTTTTGACAAATTCATCTGTTTAGGCCCTGAAGGGCCACAAACGCGATTTGGGATGATTTGAGGTCAAGAGAATGAAGGGGTGGTCACCGTCTTTGATTTGTGTGGAAACCCACATACCCTCTCAATTTTTCATGAGGATTATAGAATGCTATCATTTTTTTCAAATTCATCTTTTTTGACCCATTAACAGCCACATACGTGATTTAGGCTGATTTGGGGTCATGAGAATGAAAGTATGGCCATAGTATTGGACTTCATATAAAACAGAGATACCCACTCAATTTTTCGTAATGATTCTAGAATTTATACCATTTTTATAAAATTCATCTATTTGGGCCCAGAAGAGTCACATAGGTGATCCGTGAAAACCCACGTACCCACTTCATTATTCTTGAATATTATGGAAAGCCTATCATTTTTTTTTGAAATTCATCTCTGCGGGCACCTGAACAGTCGCATACTGACATGATGTCAAGCGAATCAAAGTTTGGTCACCGTATCGGATTTCCGTGAAAACCCACATACACACTCCATTTTTTATGAGAACCCTAGAATTCCAATCATTTTTGACAAATTCATCTGTTTTGGCCATGAAGGGCCACAGAAGTGCCTTTGGATGATTTGAGGTCATGAGAATGAAGGTGTGGTCACCTTCTCAATTTTGCGTGAAAAGCCATATACCCTCTCAATTTTTCGTGAGGACTATAGAATTTCTATCATTTTTTTGAAATTAATCTTTTTGGACCCATGAACGGCCACATACATGATTTGGGCTGATTTGGGGTCATAATAATTAAAGTTTGGTCACCTTATTGGATTTCCGTGAAAACCGACATACCCACTCCATTTTTCATGAGGAATATGGAATTTATACCATTCTTATAAAATTCATCTGTTTAGGCCCTGAAGGGCCATAAACTTGATTTGGGCTGATTAGTGGTCAAGGGAATGAAGGTGTAGTCACCGCCTTGAATTTCCATGAAAACCCACATACCCACTCTATTTTTCATGAATATTATAGAATTCCTATAATTTATTTTCTAATTCATCTATTCAGGCTCCTGAACAGTCACATATGCGATATATGCTTATTTGATATTAATAGAATAACATTTTGGTCACCGTTTCGGATTTTCATGAAAACCCACAAATACAATCCATTTTTCATAAGGACCCTATAATTCCTATCATTTTTTTCAAATTCATCTGTTTGGCCCTGAAGGACCACATACGCGATTTGGGATGATTTGAGGTCAAGAGAATGAAGGTGTGGTCACCGTCTTTGATTTACATGAAAACACACATACCCTCTCAATTTTTCATGAGGATTATAGAATGCCTATCATTTTTTTCAAATTCATCTGTTTTGACCATTGAACGACCACATATGTGATTTGGGCTGATTTGTGGTCATGAGAACGAAAGTTTGGTCACCTTATTGGATTTTTGTGAAAACCGACATACCCACTGAATTTTACATGAGGATTCTGGAATTTATACCATTTATATGAAATTCATCTGTTTAGGCCCTAAAGGGCAGTAGACGTGATTTGGGCTGATAAGAGGTCAAGAGAATGAAGATGTAGTCACCGCCTTGAATTTCTGTGAAAACCCACATACCCACTCCATTTTTCATGAAAATTATAGAATTCCTATCATTTTTTTCTAATTAATAAATTCGGGTTCCTGAACAGCCACATATGCGATATATGCTTATTTAATATGAGTAGAATGAAAGTTTGGTCAGCGTCTCGGATTTCCGTGAAAAGCCACGAACCCACTCCATTTTTCATAAGGACCCTATAATTCCTATCATCTTTTTCAAATTCATCTGTTTGGGCCCTGAAGGACTACATACGTGATTTGGGATGATTTGTGGTCAAGACAATGAAGGTGTGGTAACCGTTTCTGATTTGCGTAAAAACACACATACGCTCTCAATTTTTCATGATTTGGGCTGATTCGGGGTCATGAGGATTAAAGATTGGTCACCGTATTGGATTTCCTAGAAAACAAACATACCCACTGAATTTTTCATAAGGATTCTAGAATTTATACCATTTTTATAAAATTCATCTGTTTGGGCCCTAAAGAGCTACATATGTGATCTAGGCTATTTAGAGGTCAAGAGAATGAAGGAGTAGTCACCGCCTCGAATTTCCGTGAAAACCCATATATCCACTTCATTATTCATGAATATTATAGAAAGCCTATCATTTGTTTTCAATTTCATCTATTCGGGCACCTGAACAGCCGCATACTCTATTTGTGCTGATTTGATGTCAAGAGAATGAAAGATGGGTCACCGTATCAGATTCCCGTGAAAACCCACATACCTACTCCATTTTTCATGAGGACCCTAGAATTCCTATCATTTTTTAGAAACTCATCTGTTTGGGCCTTGAAGGGCCACATACGCGATTTGGGATGATTTGAGGTCAAGAGAATAAAGGTTGGTCACCTTCTCAGATTTGCGTGAACACCCATATACCCTCTCAATTTCTCATGAGGATTATAGAATTCCTATCATTTTTTTGAAATTCATCTGTTTTGACCCAAGAACTGCCACATACGTGATTTTGGCTAATTTGGGGTGATGAGAATGAAAGTATGGTCACCGTATTGGATTTTCGAGAAAACAGACATACCCAATTAATTTTTCTTAATGATTCTAGAAATTATACCATTTTTATAAAATTCATCTGATTGGGGCCTAAAGAGCCACATACGTGATATGGGCTGATTAGTGGTCAATAGAATGAAGGTGTAGTCATCGCCTCGAATTTCTATGAAAACCTAGATGCCCACTTCATTTTTCATGAATATTATAGAAAGCCTATCATTTTTTTTCAAATTCATCTATTAGGGCACCTGAATAGCCGCATACTCTATTTGTGCTAATTTGATGTCAAGAGAATGAAAGTTTAGTCACCGTATCGGAGATCTGTGAAAATCCGCATACCCAGTCCATTTTCATGAGGACCTTAGAATTCCTATCATTTTTGAAAAATTCATATGTTTGGGCCCTGAAGGGCCACATACATGATTTGGGATGATTTGTGGTCAAGAGAATGAAGGTGTGGTCACCGTCTCTGATTTTCGTGAAAACCCTCATACCTTCTCAATTTTTCATGAGGATTATAGAATGCCTGTCATTTTTTTCATATTCATCTGTTTTGACCCATGAACGGCCACATATGTGATTTAGGCTGATTTGGGGTCATGAGAATGAAATTATGGTTACCGTATTGGATTTCCTACAAAATAGACATTCCCACTTAATTTTTCAAAAGGATTCTAGAATTTATACCATTTTTATAAAATTCATATGTTTAAGCCCTAAAGAGCCACATAGGTGATCTGGGCTGATTAGAGCTCAAGAGAATGAAGGTGTAGTCATCGCCTTGAATTTCTGGGAAAACCCATATGCCAACTTCATTATTCCTGAATATTTTGGAAAGCCTATCATTTTATTTTCAAATTCATCTCTTCAGACACCTAAACAGCCGCATACTCTATTTGTGCTGACATGATGTGAAGAGAATCAAAGTTTGGTCACCGTATCAGATTTCCGTGAAAACCCACATACCCACTCTATTTTTCATGAGAACCCTAGAATTCCTATCATCTTTTACAAATTCATCAGTTTGGGCCTTGAAGGGCCACAGACGCGACTTGGGATGATTTGAGGTCATGAGATTGAAGGTGTGGTCACCTTCTGAGATTTGTGTGAAAACCCATATACCCTCTCAATTTTTCATGGAGATTATAGAATTCCTATCATTTTTTCGAAATTCATCTTTTTGGACCCATGAACGGCCACACCCGTGATTTGGGGTCAAGAGAATGAAAGTTTAGTCACCTTATTGGATTTCTGTGGAATCTGACATACCCACTCAATTTTTCATGAGTATTATAGAATTTATACCATTTTTATAAAATTCTTCTGTTTAGGCCTTAAAGTTCCACAGACGTGATTTGGGCTGATTAGAAGACAAGGGAATGAAGGTGTAATCACCGCCTTGAATTTCCGTGAACACCCACATACGCACTTCATTATTCATGAATATTATAGAAAGCCTATCATTTATTTTCAATTTCATCTATTCGGGCACCTGAACAGCCGCATACTCTATTTGTGCTGATTTGATGTCAAGAGAATGAAAGTTGGGTCACCGTATCAGATTCCAGTGAAAACCCACATACCCACTCCATTTTTCATGAGGACCCTAGAATTCCTATCATTTTTTAGAAACTCATCTGTTTGGGCCTTGAAAGGCCACAGACGCGATTTGGGATGATTTGAGGTCAAGAGAATGAAGGTGTGATCATCGTCTCTGATTTGTGTGAAAACACACATACCCTCTCAATTTTTCATGAGGATTATAGAATGCCTATCATTTTTATCAAATTCATCTGTTTTGACCATTGAACGACCGCATACGTGATTTGGGCTGATTTGGGGTCATCAGAATGAAAGTTTGGTCACCTTATTAGATTTCCGTGAAAACCGACATACGCACTCAATTTTACATGAGGATTCTGGAATTTATACCATTTTTATGAAATTCATCTGTTTAGGCCCTTAAGGGCCACAGACGTGGTTTGGGCTGATTAGAGATCAAGAGAATGAAGGTGTAGTCACCGCCTCGAATTTCCTTGAAAACCCACATACCCACTTCATTTTTAATTAGGACCCTATAATTCCTATCATTTTTTTCATATTCATCTGTTTTGGCCCTGAAGGACCACATACGTGATTTGGGCTGATTAGATGTCAAGAGAATGAATGTGTAGACACAACCTTGAATTTCTGTTAAAACCCAAATACCCCATCCATTTTTCATGAATATTATAGAAATCTTATCATTTTTTTTGAATTTATCTATTCCGGCTCTTGAACAACCACATACACGATATATGCTTATTTGATATGAATAGAATTCCTATCATTTTTTTTTGAAATTCATCTCTTTGCACCCAAGAACGGCCACAGACACACCTACTTTGAAATTCCTATGATTTGGGCTGATTTAGGGTTATGAGAATGAAACTTTGGTAACCATATTAGATTTTTGTGAAAACCGACACACCTACTCAATTTTTCATGAGTATTATGGAATTTATACCATTTTTATAAAATTCATCTGTTTAGGCCCTGAAGGGCCACTGACGTGATTTGGGCTTATTAGAGGTCAAGAGAATGAAGATGTAGTCATCGCCTTGAATTTCCGTGAAAACCCACATTCCCACTCCATTTTTCATGAATATTATAGAATTCCTATTGTTTTTTTTCTAATTCATCTATTCGGGCTCCTGAACAGCCACATACGCGATATGTGCTTATTTGATATCAATAGAATGAAAGTTTAGTCAACGTATCAGAATTCCATGAAAACCCATAAACCCACTCCATTTTTCATGCGGACCATATAAGTCCTATCATTTTTTTTCAAATTCACCTTTTTGGGCCCTGAAGGACCACATACGCGATTTTAGATGATTTGAGGTCAAGAGAATGAAGGTGTGATCACCTTCTCTGATTTGCATGAAAACGCAAATAACCTCTCAATTTTTCATGAGGATTATAAAATGCCTATGATTTTTTTTAATTCTTCTGTTTTTACCCATGAACGGCCACATACATGATTTGGGCTGATTTGGGCTAAGGAGAATGAAAATTTGGTGACCATATTGAATTTTCGAGAAAACAAACATACCCACTCAATTTTTCATAAGGATTCTAGAATTTATACCAATTTTATAAAATTCATCTATTTGGGCTCTGAAGAGCCACATACGAGATATCGGCTGATTAGTGGTCAAGAGAAAGAAGGTGTAGTCACTGCCTCGAATTTCTGTAAAAACCCACATACCAACTTCATTATTCATGAATATTATATAAAGCCTATCTTCTTTTTTCAAATTCATCTATTCGGGCACCTGAACAGCAACATACTCTACTTGTGCTGACATGATGTCAGGAGAATGAAAGTTTAGTCACCGTATCGGATTCCCATGAAAACCCACATACCCACTCCATTTTTCATTAGAACCCTAGAATTCCTATCATTTTTTACAAACTCCTTTGTTTGGGCCCTGAAGGGCCACAGACGCAATTTGGGATGATTTGAGGTCAAGAGAATGAATGTTGGTCACCTTCTCAGATTTGTGTGAAAACCCATATACCCTCTTAATTTCTCATGAGGATTATAGAATTCCTATCATTTTTTTGAAATTCATCTTTTTTGATCCAAGAACGGCCACAGACGTGATTTGGGCTGATTTAGGGTCATGAGAATGAAAGTTTGGTCACCTTATTGGATTTCTGTGAAAACCGACACACCTACTCAATTTTTCATGAGTATGGAATTTATACCATTTTTATAAAATTCATCTGTTTAGGCCCTGAAGGGCCACAGACGTGATTTGGGCTTATTAGAGGTCAAGAGAATGAAGATGTAGTCATCGCCTTGAATTTCCGTGAAAACCCACATTCCCACTCCATTTTTCATGAATATTATAGAATTCCTATTGTTTTTTTTCTAATTCATCTATTCGGGCTCCTGAACAGCCACATACGCGATATGTGCTTATTTGATATCAATAGAATGAAAGTTTAGTCAGCGTATCAGAATTCCATGAAAACCCATAAACCCACTCCAATTTTCATGAGTACCATATAATTCCTATCATTTTTTTTCAAATTCATCTTTTTGGGCCCTGAAGGACCACATACGCGATTTGGGATGATTTGAGGTCAAGAGAATGAAGGTGTGGTCACCTTCTCTGATTTGCGTAAAAACACAAATAACCTCTCAATTTTTCATGAGGATTATAAAATGCCTATGATTTTTTTTAATTCTTTTGTTATTACCCATGAATGGCCACATACATGATTTGGGCTGATTTGGGCTAACGAGAATGAAAATTTGGTCACCATATTGAATTTCCGAGAAAACAAACATACCCACTCAATTTTTCATAAGGATTCTAGAATTTATACCAATTTTATAAAATTCATCTATTTGGGCCCTGAAGAGCCACATACGAGATATGGGCTGATTAGTCGTCAAGAGAAAGAAGGTGTAGTCACCGCCTCGAATTTCTGTAAAAACCCACATACCAACTTCATTATTGATGAATATTATAGAAAGCCTATCTTTTTTTTCAAATTCATCTATTCGGGCACCTGAACAACAACATACTCTACTTGTGCTGACATGATGTCACGAGAATGAAAGTTTAGTCACCTTATCGGATTCCCATGAAAACCCACATACCCACTCCATTTTTCATTAGAACCCTAGAACTCCTATCATTTTTTACAAACTCATTTGTTTGGGCCCTGAAGGGCCACAGACGCAATTTGGGATGATTTGAGGTCAAGAGAATGAATGTTGGTCACCTTCTCAGATTTGTGTGAAAACCCATATACCCTCTTAATTTCTCATGAGGATAATAGAATTCCTATCATTTTTTTTGAAATTCATCTTTTTTGATCCATGAACGGCCACAGACGTGATTTGGGCTGATTTAGGGTCATGAGATTGAAAGTTTGGTCACCTTATTGGATTTCTGTGAAAACCGACACACCTACTCAATTTTTCATGAGGATTATGGAATTTATACCATTTTTATAAAATTCACCTGTTTGGGCCCTGAAGGGCCACAGACGTGATTTGTGCTTATTAAAGGTCAAGAAAATTAAGATGTAGTCACCGGCTTGAATTTCTGTGAAAACTCACATACCCACTTCATTTTTATGAATATTATAGAATTCATATAGTGTTTTTTCTAATTCATCTATTCAGGCCCCTGAACAGACACATACGCGATATATACTTATTTGATATCAATAGAATGAAAGTTTGGTCACTATATCAGATTTTCGTGAAAACCCACAAACCCACTCCATTGTTCATAAGGACCCTATAATTCCTATCATTTTTTTCAAATTCATCTTTTTGGGTCCTAAAGGACCACATACGCGATTTGGCATGATTTCAGGTCAAGAGAATGAAGGTGTGGTCACCTTCTTAGATTCCTGTGAAAACCTACATACCCACTCCATTTTTCATGAGGACCCTAGAATTCCTATCATTTTTTAGAAACTCCACTGTTTGGGCCTTGAAGGGCCACATACGCGATTTGGGATGATTTGAGGTCATGAGAATGAAGGTTGGTCACCTTCTCAGATTTGCATGAAAACCCATATACCCTCTCAATTTCTTATGAGGATTATAGAATTCCTATCATTTTTTTGAAATTCATCTATTTGCACCCAGGAACGGCCACATACGTGATATGGGCTGATTTAGGGTCATGTGAATGAAAGTTTGGTCACCTTATTTGATTTTTGTGAAAACCGACACACCCACTCAATTTTATATGTGGATTATGGAATTTATACCATTTTTATAAAATTTATCCGTTTAGGCCCTGAAGGGCCACATACGTGATTTGGGCTTATTAGAGGTCAAGAGAATGAAGATGTAGTCACCGCCTTGAATTTCCGTGAAAACCCACATACCCACTCCATTTTTCATGAATATTATAGAATTCCTATAGTTTTTTTTTCTAATTCATCTATTCGGGCTCTTGAACTGCCACATACGCGATATATGCTTATTTGATATATGAAAGTTTGGTCACCATATCAGAATTCCATGAAAACCCATAAACCCACTCCATTTTTCATGAGGAGCTTATAATTCCTATCAATTTTTTTAAATTCATCTCTTTGGGCCCTGAAGGACTACATACGCGATTTGGGATGATTTGAGGTCAAGAGAATGAAGGTGTGGTCACCGTCTCTGATATGCGTGAAAAGCCATATACCCTCTCAATTTTTCTTGAGGATTAAAGAATACCTATCATTTTTTTGAAATTCATCTTTTTGCACCCATGAACGGCTACATACTTGATTTGGGGTCATGAGAATGAAAGTTAGGTCACGTAATAGGATTTCTGTGAAAACCGACACACGCAATCAATTTTTTATAAGGAAAATGGAATTTATACCATTTTTATAAAATTCGTCTATTTGGGCCCTGAAGGGCCACAGACGTGATTTGCGCTTATTAATGGTCAAGAGAATGAAGATGTAGTCACCGGCTTGAATTTCTGTGAAAACCCACATACCCACTTCATTTTTCATGAATATTAAAGAATTCCTATAGTTTTTTTTCTAATTCATCTAATCGGGCTCCTAAACAGCCACATACGCGATATATCCTTATTTGATATCAATAGAGTGAAAGTTTGGTCACTGTATCAGATTTTCGTTAAAACCCACAAACCCACTCCATTGTTCATAAGGACCCTATAATTCCTATCATTTTTTTCAAATTCATCTTTTTGGGCCCTAAAGGACCACATACGCGATTTGGCATGATTTGAGGTCAAGAGAATGAAGGTGTGGTCACCTTCTCAGATTTCTGTGAAAACACACATACCCTCTCAATTTTTCATGGGATTATAGAATGCCTATCATTTTTTAATTCATCTGTTTTGACCCAGGAACGACCACATACGTGATTTGGGCTGATTTGGGCTCATAAGAATGAAAGTTTGGTCACCGTATTGGATTTCCAAGAAAACAGACATATCCACTCAATTTTTCATAAGGATTCTAGAATTTATACAATTTTTATAAAATTCATCTGTTTGGTCCCTGAAGAGCCACATATGTAATATGGGCTACTTAGAGGTCAAGAGAATGAAGGAGTAGTCATCGCCTTGAATTTCCGTGAAAAGCCACATACCCACTTCATTATTCATGAATGTTATAGAAAGCCTATCATTTATTTTCAATTTCATCTATTCGGGCACCCGAACAGTCGCATATTCTATTTATGCTGATTTGATGTCAAGAGAATGAAAGTTTTGTCACCGTATCGGATTCCCGTGAAAACCCACATACCCACTCCATTTTTCATGAGGATCCTAGAATTCCTATCATTTTTTAGAAACTCATCTGTTTGGGCCTTGAAGGGCTATAGACGCGATTTGGGATGACTTGAGGTCAAGAGAATGAAGGTTGGTCACCTTCTCAGATTTGCATGAAAACCCATATACCCTCTCAATTTCTCATGAGGATTATAGAATTCCTATCATTTTTTTAAAGTTCATCTTTTTGCACCCATGAACGGCCACATAAGTGATATGGGCTGATTTAGGGTCATGAGAACGAATGTTTGGTCACCTTATTGGATTTCTGTGAAAACCGACACACCCACTCATTTTTTCATGTGGATTATGGAATTTATACCATTTTTATAAAATTGATCTATTTAGGCCCTGAAGGGCCATCGACGTGATTTGGGCTTATTAGAGGTCAAGAGAATGAAGATGTAGTCACCGCCTTGAATTTCCGTGAAAACCCACACACCCACTCCATTTTTCATGAATATTATAGAATTCCTATAGTTTTTTTTTCTAATTCATCTATTCGGGCTCTTGAACTGCCACATACGCGATATATGCTTATTTGATATGAATAGAATGAAAGTTTGGTCACCATATCAGAATTCCGTGAAAACCCATAAACCCACTCCATTTTTCATGAGCACCTTATAATTCCCATCTTTTTTTTTAAATTCATCTCTTTGGACCCTGAAGGACCACATACGTGATTTGGGATGATTTGAGGTCAAGAGAATGAAGGTGTGGTCAACGTCTCTGATTTGCGTGAAAAGCCATATACCCTCTCAATTTTTCTTGAGGATTATAGAATTCCTATCATTGTTTTGAAATTCATCTTTTCAGATCAATGAACGGCTACATACGTGATTTGGGCTGATTTGGGGTCATAAGAATGAAAGTGATTTCCATTAAAACAGACAAAGCCACTCAATTTTTCATGAGGATTATGGAATTTATGCCATTTTTATAAAATTCATCTGTTTAGGCCCTGAAGGGCCACAGACGTGATTTGGGCTGATTAGAGGTCAAGAGAATGAAGGTGTAGTCTCCACCTTGAATTTCTGTGAAAACCCACATACCCCATCCATTTTTCATAAATATTATTGAATTCCTATCTTTTTTTTCTAATTCATCTATTCGGGCTCCTGAACAGCCACACACACGATATATGCTTATTTGATATCAATAGAATGAAGTTTGGTTACCGTATCAAATTTCCATGAAATCGCACAAACCCACTCCATTTTTCATGAGGATCATATAATTCCTATCATTTTTTTCAAATTCATCTGTTTTGGCCCTGAAGGACCACAAACGCGATTTGGGATGATTTGAGTTCAAGAGAATCAAGTTGTGGTCACTGTCTCTGATTTCCGTGAAAACGACATACCCAATTAATTTTTCATGAGCATTCTAGAATTTATAAAATTTTTATAAAATTCATCTGTTTAGGCCCTGAAGGGCCACAAACATGATTGGGATAATTAGAGGTCAAGAGAATGAAGGTATAGTCACCGTCTCTGATTTACGTGAAAACACACATACCCTCTCAATATTTCATGAGGATTATAGAATGCCTATCATTTTTTTAATTCATCTGTTTTGACTCATGAACGGCCACATAAGTGATTTGGGCAGCTTTGGGGTAATGAGAATGAAAGTTTGTCACCGGATTGGATCTCCGAGAAAATAGACCTATCCACTCCAATTTTCATAACGTTTCTAGAATTTATACCATTTTAATAAAATTCATCTGTTTGGGCCTTGAAGAGCTACATACGTGATCTGAGCTATTTGGAGGTCAAGAGAATGAAGGAGTTGTCACTGCCTCGAATTTCCATGAAAACCCACATACCCACTTCATTATTCATGAATATTATAGAAAGCCTATCATTTTTTTTTCAAATTCATCTTTTCGGGCACCTGAACAGCCGCATACTCTATTTGTGCTGATTTGAAGTCAAGAGAATGAAAGTTTGGTCACCGTATCTGATTTCCGTGAAAACCCATATACACACTCCATTTTTCATGAGGACCCTAGAATTCCTATCATTTTTGACAAATTCATCAGTTTGTTCCTTGAAGGGCTACAGACGCGATTTGTGATGATTTAAGGTCTAGAGAATGAAGGTTGATGAGCTTCTCAGATTTGCGTGAAAACCCATATACCGTCTCAATTTTTCATGAGGATTATATAATTCCTATCATTTTTTTAAAATTCATCTTTTTGCACCCATGAACGGCCACATACGTGATTTGGGCTAATTTAGGGTCATGAGAATGAAAGTTTTGTCACCTTATTGGATTTCTGTGAAAACCGACACACCCACTCAATTTTTGATGACGATTATGTAATTTATACCATTTTTATAAAATTTTTCTATTTAGGCCTTGAAGGGCCACAGACATGATTTGAGCTTATTAGAGGTCAAGAGAATGAAGATGTAGTCACCCCCTTGAATTTCTATGAAAACCCACATACCCACTCCATTTTTCAAGAATATTATAGAATTGCTATAGTTTTTTTTCTAATTCATCTATTCGTGCTCTTCAACAGCCACATACGCAATATATGCTTATTTGATATCAATAGAATAAAACTTTGGTCACCGTATCAGATTTCCGTGAAAACCCACACCATTGTTCATGAGGACCCTATAATTCCTATCATTTTTTCAAATTCATCTTTTTGGGCCCTGAAGGACCACATATGCGATTTAGGATGATTTGAGGTCAACATAATGAAGGTGTGGTCACCGTCTCTGATTTGCGTGAAAACACACATACCCTCTCAATTTTTCATGAGGATTATAGAACGCCTATGATTTGTTTTAATTCTTTTGTTTTGAGCCATGAACGGACACATACTAGATTTGGGCTGATTTAGGCTCATAAGAATGAAAATTTGGTCACCGTATTGGATTTCCGAGAAAACAGACATACCCACTCAATTTTTCATAAGGATTCTAGAATTTATACCATTTTTATAAAATTCATCTATTTGGTCCATGAAGAGCCACATACGTGATCTAGGCTGATTAGTGGTCAAGAGAATGAAGGTGTAGTCACTGCCTCGAATTTCTGTGAAAGCCCACATACCCACTTCGTTATTCATGAATATTATAGAAAGCCTATCATTTTTTTCAAATTCATCTGTTCGGGAACCTGAACAGCCGCATACTTTACTTGTGCTGACATGATGTCAAGAGAATGAAAGTTTGGTCAACGTATCAGATTTCCGTGAACAGCCGCATACTTTATTTGTGTTTTGACCCATGAACGGCCACATATATGATTTGGGCTGATATGGGGTCAAGAGAATGAAAGTTTGGTGACCTTATTGGATTTCCATTAAAATAGACATACCTACTCAATTTTTCATAAGGATTATGGAATTTGTACCATTTTTATGAAGGTGTTGTCACCGCCCTGAATTTCTGTGAAAACCCACATACCCCATCCATTTTTCATGAATATTATAGAATTCCGATCAGTTTTTTTCTATTTCATCTATTCGGGCTCCTGAACAACCACATACGCGATATACGCTTATTTGATATCAATAGAATGAAAGTTTGGTTACCGTATCGAATTTCCGTGAAAACCCACAAACCCACTCCATTTTTCATGAGGGCTAAATAATTCCTATCATTTTTTTTAAATTTATTTGTTTGGGCCTTGAAGGACCACAAACACGATTGGGGATGATTTGAGGTCAAGAGAATGAATTTATGGTCACCGTTTCTGATTTCCGTGAAAATCGACATACCTAGTTAATTTTTCATGAGGATTCTAGAATTTTTACCATTTTTATAAAATTCATCTGTTTAGGCCCTGAAGGGCCACAAACGTGATTTGGCCTGATTAGAGGTCAGCAGAATGAAGGTGTAGTCACCGCCTTGAATTTCCATGAAAACCCACACACCTACTCTATTTTTCCTGAATATTATAGAATTCCTATCATTTTTTTCTAATTAATCTATTCGGGCTACTGAACAGCCATATCGCGATATATGCTTATTTGATATCAATAGAATGAAAGTTTGGTCACCTCATTGGATTTCCATGAAAACCGACACACCCACTCAATTTTTCATGAGGATTCTGGAATTTATGCCATTTTTAAAAAATTCATCTGTTTAGGCCCTGAAGGGCCACAGGCGTGATTTGGGCTAATTAGAGGTCAAGAGAATAAAGGTGTAGTCACCGCCTTGAATTTCTGTGAAAACCCTGAAACCCACTCCATTTTTCATTAATATTATAGAATTCCTATCATTTTTTTCTAATTCATCTATTCGGGCTCCTGAACAGCCACATACGCGATATATGCTTATTTGATATCAACAAAATGAAAGTTTGGTCACCGTATCGGATTTCCATGAAAACCCACAAACCCACTCCTATTTCATGAAGACCCTAGGATTCCTATCATGTTTTTCAAATTCCTCTATTTGGGCCTTGAAGGACAACATTCGCTATTTGGGATGATTTGAGGTCAAGAAAATGAAGGTTGGGTCACCGTCTCTGATTTGTGTGAAAACACACATACCTTCTTAATTTTCCATGATGATTATAGAATGCCTATCATTTTTTTCAAATTCATTTGTTTTGACCCACGAACAGCCACATACGTGATTTAGGCTGATTTAGGGTCATGAGCATGAAAGTTTGGTCACCATATTGGATTTCCGAGAAAACAGACATACCCACTCAATTTTTCATAAGGATTCTAGAATTTATAAAATTCATCTGTTTAGGCCCTGAAGAGCCAAAAACTAGATCTGGCCTGATTAGAGGTCAAGAGAATTAAGGTGTAGTCACCTCCTCGATTATTCGTGAAAACCCACGTACCCATTTCATTTTTTCATGAATATTATAGAATGCCTATCATTTTTTTCCAAATTCATCTATTCTGGCACCTGAACAGCCGCATACTTGATTTGTGCTGATATGATGTTAAGAGAATGAAAGTTTGGTTACCGTATCAGATTTCTGGGAAAACCCACATACCTACTCCATTTTTCATGAGGACCCTAGAATTCCTATCATTTTGTTCAAATTCATCTGTTTGGGCTCTGAAGGACCACATACGTGATTTAGGATGATTTGAGGTCAAGAGAATAAAGGTGTAGTCACTGTCTCTAATTTTCTTGAAAACACACATACCCTCTCAATTTTTTATGAGGATTATAGAATGCCTATCATTTCTTTCAAATTCATATATCTTGACCCATGATCGGCCCCATACGTCATTTATGCTTATTTAGGGTCATGATAATAAAAGTTTGGTCACCGTATTCGAAAACCAGCATACCCACTAAATTTTTCAAAAGGATTCTAGAATTTATACCATTATTATAAAATTCATCTATTCGGACCCAAAAAGGCCACATACCTGATTTGGGCTGATTAGAGGTCAAGCGAATGAAGGTGTAGCCACCTCCTCAAATTTTCGTGAAAACCCACATACCCACCCTATGTTTCATGAATATTATAGAAAGCCTATCATTTTTTCCTAATTCTTCTATTCGGGCTCCTGATTAGACACAAACAAGATATATGCTAATTTAATATCAATGGAATGAAAGTTTGGTCACCTTATTGGATTTCCGTGAAAGCCCACACACCCACTCCATTTTTCATAAGGACCTTTGAATTCCTATCATTTTTTTCAAATTTATCTGTTTTGGCCAAGAAAGGCCACATACGCGATTTGAGATGATTTGAGGTTAAGGGAATGAAGGTGTTCTCACCGTCTCCGATTTACGTGAAAACCCACATACCCTCTCCATTTTTCATGAGGATTATTGAATGCCTATCATTTTTTTCAAATTCATCTGTTTGGACCCATGAACGGTCACATAAGTGATTTGTGCTGATTTGATGTCAAGAGAATCAAAGTTGGGTCACCGTATCGGATTTCTGTGAAAACCCACATACCAACTCCATTTTTCATGAGCACCCTAAAATTTCTATCTTTTTTGTCAAATTCATCTGTTTGGGCCCTGAAGAGCCACATACGTGATTTGGGCTGATTAGAGGTCAAGACAATGAAGGTGTGTTCACCGTCTCAAATTTCTTGTAAAAACTCACATACCCACTCTATTTTTCATGAATATTATAGAATACCTATCATTTTTTTTTTCAAATTCTTCTATTCGGGCTCCTGGACAGCTACATACTTGATTTGTGCTGATTTGATGTCAAGAGAATGAATGTTTGGTCACCGTATTGAATTTTCATGAAAACCCACATACCCAGTCCATTTTTCATGAAGACACTAGAATTCCTATCATTTTTGTGAAATTCATCTTTTTGGGCCCTGAAGGACAACATACGCGATTTCGGATGATTTGAGGTCAAAAGAATAAAGGTGTGGTCATTGTCTCTGATTTGCTTGAAAACACACATAGCCTCTCAATTTTTTATGAGGATTATAGAATGCCTATCATTTCTTTAAAATTCATCTATTTTGACCCATGAACGGCCCCATTCGTCATTTGTGCTTATTTAGGGTCATGAGAATGAAAGTTTGGTCACCGTATTGAATTTTCGTGAAAACTGACATACCCACTCAATTTTTCATAAGGATTCTAGAATTTATAACATTTTTATAAAATTCATCTATTCGGGCCCTGAAAGGCCACATACTTGATTTGGGCTGATTAGAGGTCAAGAGAATGAAGATGAAGTCACCTCCTCGAATTTCCGTGAAAACCCGCATACCCACCCTATGTTTCATGAATATTATAGAAAGCCTATCATTTTTTTCTAATTCTTCTATTCGGGCTCCTGAACAGCCACAAACAAGATATATATTGATTTGATATCAATAGAATGAAAGTTTGGTCACCTTATCGGATTTCCGTGAAAACTCATAAACCTACTCCATTTTTCATGAGGACCCAAGAATTCCTATCATTTTTTCAAATTAATCTGTTTGGGCCGTGAAGGACCACATATGCGATTTGGGATAATTTGAGGTCAAGAGAATGAAGTTGTGGTCACCGTCTCTGATTTGCGTGAAAACACACATACCCATATAATTTTTCATGAGGATTATAAAATGCCTATCATTTTTTTCAAATTCATCTGTTTTGACCCATGAACGGCCACATACGTGATTTGGGCTAATTTGGGGTCATGAGAATAAAAGTTTGGTCACCGTATTGGATTTCCGAGAAAACAAACATACCCACTCAATTTTTCATAAGGATGCTAGAATTCTTACCATTTTTATAAAATTCATCTGTTTGGGCCCAGAAGAGCCACATACATGATCTGGGATGATTAGAGGTCAACAGAATGAAGGTGTAGTCAGCGTCACGAATTTCAGTGAAAACCCGCATACCTACTCCATTTTTTATAAATATTATATAATGCCTATCATTTCTTTTTCAAATTCAGCAATTTGCGCTCCTGAATAGCCACATACTTCATTTGTGCTGATTTGATGTCAAGAGAATCAAAGTTTGGTCACCGTATCGGATTTTCATGAAAACCCACATACCCACTCCATTTTTCATGGGGACTGTAGAATTTCTATCAGTTTTGGTCAAATTCATTGGTTTGGGCCATGAAGGGCCACATAAGTGATTTGGGATGATTTGAGGTCAAGAGAATGAAGGTGTGGTCACCGTCTTTGATTTGCGTGTAAACCCATATACCCTCTGAAATTTTTATGAGGACTATAGAATTCCTATAATTTTTTTCAAATTCATCTGTTTGAACCCATGAACGGCCACATACGTGATTTGGGTTGATTTGATGTCATGAGAATCAATGTACCCACTCAATTTTTCATGAGGATTCTAGAATTTACACAGTTTTTTCAAAATTCATCTTTTGGAGCCTTGAAGAGCCAAAAACTTGATCTGGCCTGATTAGAGGTCAGGAGAATGACGGTGTTGTCACCGCCTCGAATTTCTGTGAAAACCCACATACCCACATCATTTTTCGTGAATATTATAGAATGCCTATCAATTTTTTTCAAATTCATCTATCCGGCACCTGAATAGCCGCATACTTTATTTGTGCAGTTTTGATATTAAGAGAATGCAAGTTTGGTCCTCGTATCTGATTTCTTTGAAAACCCACATACCCAGTCCATTTTCCATGACGACCCTAGAATTCCTATCATTTTTGTGAAATTCACCTGTCTGGGCCCTGAAGAACCACATACGCGATTTCGGATGATTTGAGGTAAAAAGAATAAAGGTGTGGTCATTGTCTCTGATTTGCTTGAAAACACACATACCCTCTCAATTTTTCATGAGGATTATAGAATGCCTATCATTTCTTTCAAATTCATCTATTGTGACCTATGAACGGCACCATTCGTCATTTGGGCTTATTTAGGGTTATGAGAATGAAAGTTTGGTCACCGTATTGAATTTCCACGAAAACCGACATACCCACTCAATTTTTCATAAGGATTCTAGAATTTATACCATTTTTATAAAATTCATCTATCCGGGCCCTGAAAGGCCACATACCTGATTTGGGCTGATTAGAGGTCAAGAGAATAAAGGTGTAGTCACCTCCTTGAATTTCCATGAAAACCATCATACCTACCGTATATTTTATGAATATTATAGAAAGCCTATCATTTTTTTCTAATTCTTCTATTCAGGCTCCTAAACAGCCACAAACGCAATATATGCTGATTTGATATCAATAGAATGAAAGTTTGGTCACCTTATCGGATTTCCATGAAAACCCACAAACCCACTCCATTTTTCATGAGGAGCCAAGAATTCCTATCATTTTTTCAAATTAATCTATTTGGGCCGTGAAGGACCACATACGGGATTTGAGATGATTTGAGGTCAAGAGAATGAAGTTTTCGTCACTGTCTCTAATTTGCGTGAAAACACACATACGCTTTCAATTTTTTATGAGGATTAAGAATGCCTATCATTTTTTTCAAATTCATCTGTTTTGACCCATGAACGGCCATATACGTGATTTGAACTGATTTGGGGTTATAAGAATAAAAGTTTGGTCATCGTATTGGATTTCCGAGAAAACAGACATACCCACTCAATTTTTCATAAGGATGCTGAAATTCTTACCATTTTTATAAAATTCATCTGTTTGGGCCCAGAAGAGCCACATACGTGATCTGGGTTGATTAGAGGTCAACAGAATGAAGGTGTAGTCAGCGTCACGAATTTTCGTGAAAACCCGCATACCCACTCCATTTTTTATAAATATTATAGAATGCCTATCATTTTTTTTATAATTCAACTATTTGGGCTCCTGAACAGCCACATACTTCATTTGTGCTGATTTGATGTCAAGAGAATCAAAGTTTGATCACCGTATCAGATTTTTGTGAAATCCCACATACCCACTCCATTTTTCATGATGACCTTTGAATTCCTATCATTTTTGTCAAATTCATCTATTTTGGCCAAGAAAGGCCACATACGCGATTTGAGATGATTTAAGGTCAAGAGAATGAAGGTGTGGTCACCGTCTCCGATTTGTGTGAAAACCCACATACCCTCTTCATTTTTCATGAGGATTATTGAATGCCTATCATTTTTTTCAAATTCATCTATTTGGACCCATGAACGGTCACATACGTCATTTGTGCTAATTTGATGTCAAGAGAATCAAAGTTGGGTCACCGTATAGGATTTCTGTGAAAACCCACATAGCAACTCCTTTTTTCATGAGGACCCTAGAATTGCTATCTTTTTTGTCAAATTCATCTGTTTGGGCCCTGAAGTGCCACATACGTGATTTGGGCTGATTAGAGGTCAAGACAATGAAGGTGTGTTCACCATCTCAAATTTGCGTAAAAAGTCATATACCCACTCCGTTTTTCATGAATGTTATAGAATGCCTATCATTTTTTTTTTCAAATTCATCTATTCGGGCTCCTGAACAGCCGCATACTTGATTTGTGCTGATTTGATGTCAAGAGAATGAAAGTTTGGTTACCATGTTGAATTTCCATGAAGACCCACATACCCACTCCATTTTTCATGAGGACCCTAGAATTCCTATCAGTTTTGGTCAAATTCATTTGTTTGGGCCCTTAAGGGCCACATACGCGATTTGGGATGATTTGAAGTCAAGAGAATGAAGGTGCGGTCACTGTCTCTTGTAACCCCCTGCCTTAATTAGCGTAATTATAATTCGATATTACGTAATTAAATTGGTTTAGAGACCGTCAAATAGTTCAAAGCTCATTTAAAACTCCCTTTATAGTAGGGACTTAACAAAATTTTCAAAAACTTCTTTTTCCCATCCTGGTCTCAATTTTCAATTATCGAATATAACCACTTGTGCAGTTAATATACATTCAATCATATCAGAGTGTATAACCAAATCCCCAGCAACTCCCGGGTTCTATACATATAACCTGAGGTTCATAAGTATCCGCTACGGGATTACACAACCAAAACTAAAGGTAATATTCCTAATTCGAAATATACAGTAATCCCGAGTTCAAAATAGATAACCAACATCTCAAAAATCCCTAGTATCACTAAAGATCCTAAGTGCTTCGGGTTGGCCGCTTCTCCTTTGAGCCATATGCCTGTCTGAAATATTAGTCATAGGAAAGAATGAGATTCGAGCGAATCCCAGTAGTAACAAACCACTCACACAATGCATAACACCAAGCATGTATATAAATCACAACCAGCAACAGCATCAGCAATCTCAAAGATACATGGTTTTCACCACAAACGACAGCACTCACGGCTGTAAGCACAATACGACAGCTCTCGCTGTAATAATAATCATGACAGCTTACGCTGTATTCACAATAACGACAGCTTACGCTGTAATCACAA
Source organism: Inga laurina (assembly GCA_963855925.1). NCBI lineage: Eukaryota > Viridiplantae > Streptophyta > Magnoliopsida > Fabales > Fabaceae > Inga > Inga laurina. The sequence continues at coordinate 38,034,945 of OY979705.1, forward strand.
TAACGACAGCTATCACCAGCTGTAATTGCAGCAGCATCAAAGATTCATCACAAAATAGTGATAACACACACATACAGAGCATTATACATAGTATAAGAGAGAGAGTCACTACCTGATCCTTTCCCAACGTTTCTTGGCACTGCGGGCTCACGAGGACGGCAAATATCAAATCCTGTAAACCAAATTAGGGACAACCCGTCAATCTCTTTTCCAAGTTCTTTTCTCTATAATACTTTAAGTTGGTTATCATTTGAACTCTTTAGGTGACTATTTTAGGCCTAAACATATGCCTAAAGGGTTGGGAAAGGCTATACCAAAAACCACCTTTAAAAGTGCTAAACACAGATTTTTGGGGGTGGGCCGCGGCCCAAAATCCTTGGGCTGCGGCCCAAAACTGCCCAGAAACATTTGGGCTGCGGCCACCATCCTTGGGCCGCGGCCCAAGGCTGTCCAGGGCTGTCCAGAGACGCACAGAAACATTTGGGCTGCGGCCCACCATCCTTGGGCCGCGGCCCAGGAAAATCCAGTTTCTGGCTGAACTTCCAAAATTCATAACTAATTCAGGAAAAATCGAAATGGGGTGATTCCAAAGCCAAATGAAAGCTATTTAAGTCCTCGTTCAAGGAAAAATACTGGCCATAACTAGAAATCACCATAAAAATCCAGATTTACCAAAAACCTAACATTGTACCAAAACAGGGTCCAGCTTTGATGCCAAACTTTGGACAGTTCAAACTCCCAGCTCAAAAAGCGAAATGACACAAAATTTATGTCCATTTTGAAGCTTGAGATGTGAAATTTAAGACTGGAAAGTTTCATAATTTTTCAACATCATTTTCCAAGTCAAAACGTCCACACCATCTGACTGCCCAGAATAGACTTACATTCGACAGATTTTCCAGATTTTGCCAATTGGTTTCCAATGGTCCCTAATTTCAAATCACATACTATTTTCACACAATTTGGCTCAAGGAACACATTGGAGCCATCAAAATGACCATATTCATTATCCATGAGCATGTTCTACCACAATCGCCATATTCTCACTCTAGTTCATAAAACCACTCAGAACTTCATTCTAACAAATTTCCCTTATTCAACTTCAAATCAAATTCTAATCACTCCGAAGTGTCACAACTGACCAAATGAACAGTGACACTCTAATCAAAACCTACCCTTCACTTAACATCATAATTAGGTTAAATTTCCAGAATTCTCATTGATTAAGCAAACATCATAACATATATACCAAAATTCATCATAAACCTACCTCTTAAATTTGCTGAAATCAACACCTTGATTCCACCAACTTTCAGATTTGTTCAACAATCAAACACCACTTTTCACATATCTGAAAACATAGCAAGGGAGCTCTTAACCATTTGAACAAAATCAATGAAGGTGAAGTGAGCATTTAGAGTTAAATACTCACCTAAAATTCAAACCCTTTCTTTCTCTTTCTTGCTCAATCATTAGCGAGAATGGAGAGAGATGAGAGAGAAATGAGATATTGAAGATGATGATTCATTGTTTAATTGCTCACACACACATAGCCGACTTGAGAGGGAGAGAGAGATAGAGTTTGAAAATTTTGACTTCATCTATGGTCCCTAATTTGACACTTGGCACCATCTCATCTTTCCTCCTATGATTTCACAAACTCTCCAACACACTTGATTCCTTCTCTTAACATTTAATCCTAGCCATCGATCATAATTACCAAGGAGTTTCCTCTCCAGTAGCTTACCAGTCGATCGGTAAATTTACCATTTTACCCCTGATTAGCACAATGCACGATATATACTTCAAAAGTGCTCAATTAATATTAATTACATTACTTTGAAGTTGCTAATCCTTGATCACAATCCAGGATATTACATTTCTGATGTGGTGAAAACCCACATACCCTCTGAAGTTTTTATGAGGATTATAGAATTCCTATAATTTTTTTCAGATTCATCTGTTTGGACCCATGGACAGCCACATACGTGATTTGGGTTGATTTTATTTCATGAGAATCAATGTTGGGTCACTATATCAGATTTCTGTGAAAATCCACATACCCACTCAATTTTTCATGAGGATTCTAGAATTTGTACCATTTTTTCAAAATTCATCTGTTGGGGCTGTTAGATATGATTAGTTTTGATGATGTCAAATATAGATTTGAAATGATAAGAGAAAAAAGTTTATATAATGTATTTCTTTGACTAACTACTATATTTAATGTTACATATTTGTAGATTAGTCAAGCAAAGAATGAAGAAGATTGAATTAATGAAAATGAACAAGAGGAAGAAGAAGAAAAGAAATTGAAGATAGTCAAGGAGATGCTTACTTGGATTATGAAGAATGATTATCAAGAGGAAACTAAAAAAGAAAGATATTGAAGAATGAAGAATTTGGAAGATCTATCAAGAATATCAAGATTCAAGTTGTTAGAAGTGATATTGGAGGTTTCTATGATGATACTAGAGGCTTCTATGATCAAATGATGGTTGGAATAGGCTAATATGAAGCTACGATGACTTATATGTGAGTTATTACACTTCTAGGGGAGTTTTGCTCGAGTGAGAGCTCAATACTTGAGTGCCAAAGGTGTTGCACTCGAGCACGGGGTGAACACTCTGTTCTACTCTGTTTTATGTTTAGCCTGGTAGAGGTTCAGTATTTTGATCATATCTCTCAAACCACACATCGGATTGACCCGAAACTGGTAGCATATGAATGAAGACTCACAACACATAAACTGTGCACCAAGATCACATTGAAAGAAGCTCACATGAAGGAGATATGATCAGTGGAATATGAAAGTGAAATCACCGTCACTTTTCAACACAGGTTCGGTATTTTGAGCATAACTCACAAACCGCGCATCGGATTGAGACGAGACCAGTGCCAAATGAAACTAGCCTCAACGAGATTTCCATGGATAGTTAATTTGCCTAATTTGATCATATGTTCTAGGAGCTATGCCTTCTGGAAGTTGACGCTTGTGCAGTCTAGTCTGATAGACACTCTTTCGATCATAACTTGCAGAATACAAGGAGTTTGGAGCTGATTCTTTTTGCATTGGAATGCATATGGCAAGAGCTTTCTTATGATACATCATTAGAATCAAATAAATAAATTTTTTCTAAAGTGGTCCCACATCACCCGCTAGTGCAAAAACGAACTCTTTGAAAAAGTTGTGCAAGTGATGTCCAAAAGCAGCTGAATCGTGAAAAAATTTACAACACTCGAGCACTGGGATCCAAACTCAAGCATTAGACTATTTCTCACTCGAGCACAAGCAAGTTTTGACATGAGAGTGTTAACCCAAGAAGAAGCATGTACGTGAAAATAAGAGGCGCACTCCAGCAGGATGTGTTGTGCTCGAGTGATGTCTAGAATTCACTCGAGGAGATGCAAGTGAAGAGCAGCGAGTGTTTGCCCGAGAGGAAGCTAGAATGTGAAAATATCAAATGCTCTCGAGTGAGCCATACTGCAGTCGAGTGAGAACTTGGTAAATTCTAGAAACGAAATAGAGCCTCACAGCAATCAATCCAAACGTGGTTAAATGTTATACAATCATTATGTTTTCACTTGTTATTGTTCCTAAACATTAACTAACATATATTTCAAGTGTAAAATAGGAGATTAAATATTTGGATTGCATCTTGAAGAATGGAGGTCACGTACAGCAAATATCATCACTCAACGAACAATCCGAATATGGTTACATGTTATTGAATCATTGTGTTTTCACTTGTTATTGTTTCTAAATGTTAGCTAACATATATTTCAAGTGTGAAACAGGATATTAAACGTTCGGATTGCAGATTCAAATAAAAGTCAATTACGGTGAATGATGAGTGCTTCTGTCGCTAAAGCAATCAATTAATAACTAGGACAACCTACTAATGCAATATAGTGGCAACCTAGGTCATTCTCCCAAGGAGCAATATGTGAGTTTTTTCTAGAATGGAATTTAGGTGATAAAAAAATGCAATGGAATGAACCTAAACTAAAATGCAAGACTCCACTACCTAAATGTAAAATGTAAAAGACTCTAAAACCTATATGAGAATGGAACTAACCTAAATGAATTGGAATGTAATGTTTGGGGTTTTTTATGAAAAAGGAATTAAGATGCTAGGCAAAGAAAATAATCAAAAGTAAGACAATCAACAAGGATTTAGTTCAGTTATGATAATGAAGGGGACAACTTAGGATTCACATGGATTTAGCTTTCTTAGCCATTCAATTTATTAGACCAAAGGGATTGATGAAATATTGGAATTAATAAATTTAATCACCTAATTGAAACATGGGAAACCCTCAAGCTCAATAACACCTAATCCACTAGAAAACTCATAATGGAGAAAAGCGATGGTTAATTAAATCCATTAAAACCCAATCACAATTGCTTAAGATAGTTTTGGAAATTATGTTTACAATTGCCTAATTAAACAATTCGACAATTAATCACCTAATTAAACAATCAAGAGATTAAACCCAAATTGATAATTAAATTAATAATTTAATTGACAATCAAAGGTTTGCAAACAAAAATCCTAATGATCAATTAAGAATAAATCAAATCCAAATTATCAATTCAATCCAAATAAAAAATAAGTCTACAATCTAAAACTAGATTTTTCTCAATTATTACAACTCAAAAATCATTTAAAACTAAATAATCCCAAGTCGTAAATCAAAGAGATAAAAGAAAGACACTCCCTTATAGTCTTCAAGTGTAAGCTCCTAGGCTCTAGCTTCCTCCATACTCCTCCCAAATTGCCTCCCAAAAGAATTTAAGCTATCATAGGATTAGTTCTCCCTCCAATTCCCAAACACGTCACCACAGCCATGAGAATAGGAGAATGGACGTGGGACCCGCGGTGATTGGAGATAATGAATCGCACAACCACTTTGCTATGTGTGCACGTCTGCGGTTCAGAGGAAGAATTGGAATGGAGATAATTGCTGTCAGGGTGTGTCTGTTTGTGCCTCCCTCTCCAGCAGCGTCAGTCCGTCTCAGCGTCTCAGTCCGTGTATATATCCCAACTTCTGTGACGGCTAGGGTAATTAAAAGGGAGGAGAAAAGAGTTTTTTTTGGGTATCAACTTGAGCCCATTAAAATTTAAGAAGCCCAATAATATTCAACCATCAGATTCTATTTTACCTTCCCAGAAAAATTCTGCACCATAGGATCTTCTAATATGCTTTTCCTTATCCTACAAGAATCTAATAAAATCGTGATTTATCATATAATTGGAAATATTTTCCAATAATAATATAAAAATCAAAATAATAATAATTTAAGCTAAAAAATATCATAATCCATTCAAATTTATATTATTTCCTCAAATTGGCTAATAATCCAAATATTATCTAATCAACCCAAATTAGCCTAAAATAATCCCCAAAATAAATGAATAAGGTGGGATAAAATATATTAAAATTGTGATTTATCAGTGAACATCATCATTACACACCGAATGATGGCTACCTACCACGACAAGCAACTGACACATTACGAAAGACTGTCGAATATTCAAACATCTTCATACCGCTCCACAACGTGAGGTACAACTCACAATGAAACATCCCACTACAGCTCAATGAAACATCCCACTCTTCAACGGGATGCTCTGCTCTACAATGGACAGTAGCTTGTTTTTCAAAAATGCTCAATGGTCAAAATGACTCCAACGGACGAATGCTCACAACGGTCATCATCTTCATCAACTATAAATGAGAGAGCATTCAACGTCAATGGAAAACAGAGAAAACAAAGACAACGAGCAACTACGTGAAAAATGATAGAAATATGAATCCTCTGCTTCTACCCAAACACTATCTGTTTTCTAGTTTCTATGTTACTTATCGTTGAGAGAGTGATTTGTATTGTACTTCAGTGAGTATTATACCCACTATGTGAGAGAGTCTGTAAACACTTTCAACTATATTTCTGAGTTGATCTCAAGATAGAGGGACCTTAAGAGGGTTGATTTCATTACGGGGGAAGCTGTAGAGAGAATTGCCAGTAAGACATTCTGCTCGTAAGACTTACAAGGTTCAAGCAGTAGAGAACATTGCTGCTCATAAGACTTACAGAGGTGTAAGCAGGAGAGAACGTTGCTGCTCGTAAGACTTGCACAAGTAAGTAGGAGAGGAAGATCTTTGGGATTGCTCTGCTCGTAAGACTTGCCGTAAAGGGGAGTATTTTCAGTAAGAGATTTGTAAAAGGTTTCACAAGTACCCGGCCAAACTTGTGAGATTGTAAAGGGTTTTCTTGTGCCCTGATTAAACAAGAAGATAGTGGATTTGAAAATCTCAGGAGGAGCTTAGGGATTGGACGTAGGCCATCATAGATTGGACTGAACCAGGATAAATCACAGTTTGCATATTCTCTTCCCTAAGCTCTTATATTTCCAGCATATATTATTTAATCTAACTGTTGATTTATGATTCATTACCTTCACACTTATTGATTTTACCAAGATGCGAAAAGATTTTCAAAGTTCTTAAGTTTTTATTATACACCCAATTCACCCCCCTCTTAAGTGTCAGCCGGTTCTAACATTTGGTATCAGAGCCTGGGCTCTTGTTTAAAGGACTTAACCGTCTCAAGAGTTATAATGGCTGACTTTGGGTGTTTTATACTTTCAGAAGGTTTTGATTATACAATCTCACCGCTTTTGAAAGATATTGATTTTTGGTTTTGGAAAGCTAGAATGACTAGTTTTATAAAAGCTTTTGATTTTGATATGTGGAATTTTTTATAAATGTTTTTGATTTCAAACCAAGAAAGGATTGGACAGAAAGTGAAAAGAAAATGTTTTCATTGAACATTAGAGCAATGAAAATTCTGTATAGTGCTTTAACCGAAAATGATTTTGAGAAAATTAGATTTTTTTTCTAATGCTAAACATATCTGGGACACTCTTGATTCTATTTATGCTTCTAACAATTGTGTTGAAGTTGAAAGTGTTGACATTTTGTGTGAAACTACACGCTACGCATCTATTGTGCATGAACAATTGGAAGTTGATGATGAAGATGAAGAAATCATAGAACACTTTCATACAGTCAACATGGATGACAAGAAGAAGAGGATTCTCGAAAAGAGTTCATTATGGATGAACATGAAAAATCACTCTCCAGAACTCAAGATGAACTTAAGGTAAAAAGTTCCAATTCTTTGTGTGATTTTTGTAAAACTGATTTTCAAAGTCTACAAAAGTTTGTTTCTCAACCAATTGTTGATTTTATTGAGAAAAGCAAAAATGTTTTCAAATATGCTGGAAAGTTTGTTCCGAAGAAAGGATATTCAAATAAAATCCATTCAAATTTCTACTCTCATGATCGACATAATACTTGCATGATATCCCATAATGCATATCTTGATACAATTTGCAATTATTGTGGTAAATCCGGTCATATTTCTCACACATGCTATATTAGAAGAAATTCCATATGAGAAATAAGTATATTTGGGTACCAAAGAAACATGTAAGGGTTAATACTAACAATCAAGGACCCAAGTATATGTGGGTACCAAAATATCCATCTAGTACTTTACGTGTGCAGACTGATTATAAGAAGAATGGACATAAGGGTATGGAGAAGATAAAGAAGAAGCCAAGAGTTTCTCATGCGCCAATAAAGAGGTTCATACCATTTATATCAAAAAGGAGAACTCTCAAGGCACCCATTGCCGGAGCTACAGAGTATAACCAGAGAAAGAATCAATGGATAAAAGGAGTATGTTCTACCTCAACGAAGGGCTATCATAATGTACCATTCAACTATCTTGAGAAGAACAAGAAGAGGAGGATCTCTCATTCACAAAGAAAAAGATTCTCGAAGTCTACATCATATGAGAAAGCTTTGCATAATCCCAAAGCTAAATATGCAAAAACAGAACTTCAAAGAAAGATGCAGTGGGTATGTAGAAGCGATCCTTCAAGCACCTAACGTAAAAGTTATCAACGGTAAAAACCTCCTACAGTATCATCTTTAATATTTATTGAGGTTTATACCTTGTTACTTGTTACCTTAGGTGTGAGTATTGCACATAAGTTTTCACAATCTTTAGAAAAATCATACATAAAGAGTTGCAATGTTCATTAGTCTAACTTGTTATGCATATACATACTTCATGAGAAAACAATGTTTATTCATAAAGTCATACTTAATTCATTATGTTCAATTTCTTTGAAGTGATTATATACTTAGAGCATGTGAATTATGATTCTTTTTAAGCTAACCATGAGTGGATCCAAGAAGAATTGGATACCAAAGGAAGAAAAAGGGTTATATGATTTTTGCTGGAATAACTTTAAAAAGAAGCATGACACTCGAGTACAGAAGTGAACACTCGAGTGCAAGGCATGTTAACACTCGAGTACTGGTTGGTCACTCGAGTGCAAATTTGAATCCAATGCTCTGTCTCTAGTTTGTAAAACAGGGGTTAACAGAGTATGTAGAAACTCTACATACACTCTTGTGTTCATCAAGAATAATGTCACACACTCGAGTAAGACGGGAGCACACTCGAGTGCATAAAGAACTCACCTAAAAGTGCAACAAGAACTCATGAAAGCCACAGACACAAATGCATAAATTAGCTTCAAAACATGGATTACTCAAGTGATCTTGGAGGACTTGAGTACAAAGATACAAAGAGATGGAAATTAACTTGGGTGTCTACAAGTTACACTTAAGCCAGGTATGTTGTATCAGTAATTTCAAAACTCAACCATCGTACTCATTCTTTCCAACTCATTTTGAGTGGTAAATTCTTGCTCATTACTATATATCATTAGCAATCAATGATTTATGGTTTTTCAAAATATTTTCATATTGCTAAATGTATTGAAATAGAATTATGCATAATTTTTCTGTGCATTGGAAATTTGAAATGGACATTTCATAAATTTACTTGGATTTCAATTCATCCTATTTATAAAATGTATATATATTATTTGAAAATTATTCATATCTTGTTTGCATTCAAATCGGTTTCAAAATTGGAAGTTAATATTTTTCTTGTAAACTGAAAGTCAGAAATGCTTCAAATTCATTTATCAAAGTATTTTCCCATCATTGACACATTGATCTTAAATGTGTTATCCAATACTTGAACTCTCTTTAGTCTTTATTCTCTAACATACTAGACTTTACGTCTAACAAGTTAACTATCTATATGAGTTCCTAGTGTATTCTCTTAAAAAGAATTCAACTTGTGAAAGCCTTATGCCTGATGCATAAATATCTAGATAATTATGTTATTCCAAGCATTATAAATGTTTATTATTTCATTGAATGTTGATGCATTAACCATTATTGTGGAATAACATACTAATATTCTTAAACTCTAGTCATTTGGACTAATGAGTATGTGCTTCATCATCCATAGATCAATGTACTCATTTTGTTTCTCAAATACATTAATCTTTGTCTTTATCCATTTTTGAGTAACTAGAATCTTGTACTTTAAGCCTTGTTGCCTTAAATATTCATCCATTTTAAGACACAATACTAAGAGGCAAGATTATCTCTTGATCAATACTGAAGTCATCATGCTTATATATGTCAAGATAAGCCATTTAGGCTAATTCATTTTCCATATGACTTTTGTTCTTGGAAAAATTCTCCAACATGTTAACTCTTATAATTAACATGTTATCTTTGTTGAACTCCCTAGTGAAGTTTTCTGATATATATTTTATAATTGTTGACTTCCATTGTTTTTTGCATCAGCATTGATATTTAACAAACTTCATAAATGAGTTTTTATGTATTCAAAATCTTAATATCATAATGCATATTCATGATTCAAAAGAACCTTTGAGATTTTGAAACAATTCACATAACTTATTATCATTTTTGAAAAACTTGTTTTCATTCATGATTTATCATTTCATAAAAGTTGGTCATTATGGATAGATTCTCTACTCTCTTTGATCCAACTTACATCTATTGCATGAAAATTTTATCAATAACATATTTTCTATATAAAGTGCATTTACAAATTGTCATTGATCGTTGAGAATCATCACTCTTGGTATCACTTATTTATCATGCTTCATGACTCAATGGATTGAATTTACTAGGTAAAATTATATCTTGAACATTGTTGGTTTATGATACTCTTTGCTCACTTATCATATGATTAATTGCAAAAGAGCATAAGAGTTGTTATATCTAATATTGTACGGACCCAAGAGAAGCTGGGTACCAAAGAGCATATCATTATACGTTTACAGGAGTTGACCAAAATGCTCTACTTTTGGATACAAAGACCAAAAGCTAACAGAAGAGGCATGACTGATAGTGTTGCAGCGTGAGTTGAAGCAGAATATGTGATATTACTCAAATGACACCCCATCACTAGCAAATAACTAGCTAGTGATACAATCAGAGAAAGAGAAAGAGAAGGAAGATCTCTTAGTAGACCAAGCGGAGATTATTTCAAGTAGCACAGAGCCAAGAATAAGTTTATCCAATATGAATCTTTGTTGCCTACTCACCTTCCTTATCATTTCAAGGTGATTAGACATTTTCACTATGATATGGAGCCAACAGAGATGTTCAAAGGAAGATGCTGAGATGCACAGAATCATCAAGCTTGATGAGCCTATGAGGATTCTTAACTACTATCCTAGCTCTATGTCTAATCTTCACTGAATTATCTGCTATACCTACACTAGAGCTATGGTGAACAAGGCCAATAAATGAGAGACAACACTTTGATAGAGTTGGTCTCCATGATCCTTCATTCTTTGGTCCATTTGTGTAAGGCTTTCTGAGAAAGGAGGTTCAACTCTTTCACACAAAGCTTACTACAAATAATGCTGAGATCATCAGTCAATGATAAGATAAAGTAGCTGTGTGACTTAGTGAACCAGAACTTCAAAGTTCTATTTGAGATGATGGATGACAAAATAAGGGTGTTATGTGCTATGGTGAAATTAAAAGTTCTCAATGATGTTTGCTAAGCAAGGGGCACATACTAAGCCAATATGCGCATAAAGTCTTACTCCAAGCTCAACTTGGTATCTTCAAGTAGCAACAGAGATTACATCATTAGATCATATATTCAGACAGTAACTAGCCAACGATGTATCAATGGACTATAGAGGATTATAACTCGAGTGATTGCGATATTACTCGAGTGAGGTATTGTATTCTTGCTTAATTCAAAATCCTTAAGTTGTATCACTTGAGTATACAATCGAGTCATATTAGGCTGTATCTCTTAAAACCTCTTATTAGCATTGCCATTTAATTTCTCTCTAAATCTTCATACCGTTAAAATCATTTTCTCTATAAAGTTTCTAATGGTTTCTCAAATCCAGGAAAGTAATTAACTATTTTTTCTAAGACAAGTTTTAAAACCATGCATCAATTAAGGGGGAGCTTCGCATTCATATGTGTGGAAGCTTATCTCCTATTGGAAAGAAAATCCTTTTAACATACTCATCTGTATTCACCATGTCTTGATTAGTTTTGATGATGAGTTATTCTTATATTGTTCTTTTCATGATCTTAATTTTAATATATCATATGGAAAGGAATAGTTTGTTACTTGATTAAATTAACAATTCTCTTTGCATAGAAAGACTTAAATTTATGACAGGAGAATTTTTTTTTGTGCAATAGCATTCCTCAACATACTAAAAGAAGACTCTATAAACCTTGAGGATGTTTTTAACACTCAGTCAAGGAATATATATTGGCTACAACATTCAAAGCAATATAACTGAGCATTGAACATGCTAAAAAGAAGCTCAACTCAATTGGAGAATCCTGGCAACAACATGAATATATATCTGAGTTGCATAACAGAAGTGTAGTGTACATCATCATGAACTAGCATTGCCAAAGGATAAAGCAACGGACTTTATGGAGCGCTTCATCATTTTCTAAATCTACATGAGCATTTCTAAACCTTCTCTCATTACATTTCAAGAATACATTTCATATATTTCATTTATCTTGATTATAAAATTTTTCTTGAAAACCTCTCCAAATCCTTTTTAGTTCCCTCTCATTAAAAATGAAAGTACTTTCACATAGGGGGAGTGTAAATTGTTTTCTTGGTTCATTCATTTTGATTAAAGTAATTTCTACTCTATTTACTTCTTCACAAGCCTTAGGGGGAGAAAAATGTAAGAAAAATATGTATGTTGCATTATATATGTATGTTGCACTTCATTCAGACATATTTTTCTTAAAGGATTTGTCATCATCAAAAAGGGGGAGAATGTTAGATATGATTAGTTTTGATGATGTCAAATATAGATGTGAAATGATAAGAGCAAAAAGTTTATATAATGTATTTCTTTGACTAACTACTATATTTAATGTTACATATTTTGTAGATTAGTCAAGCAAAGAATGAAGAAGATTGAATTAATGAAAATGAACAAGAGGAAGAAGAAGAAAAGAAATTGAAGATAGTCAAGGAGATGCTTACTTGGATTATGAAGAATGATTATCAAGAGGAAAATCAAAAAGAAAGATATTGAAGAATGAAGAACTTGGAAGATCTATCAAGAATATCAAGATTCAAGTTGTTAGAAGTGATACTGGAGGTTTCTATTATGATACCAGAGGCTTCTATGATCAAATGATGGTTGGAATAGGTTAATATGAAGCTAAGATGTCTTATGTGAGTTATGGCACTTTTAGGGGAGTTTTACTCGAGTGAGAGCTCAATACTCGAGTGCCAGAGGTGTTGCACTCGAGCACGGGATGAACTCACTCGAGCACGGGGTGAACACTCTGTTCTACTCTGTTTTACGTTTAGCCTGACAGAGGTTTGGTATTTTGGTCATATCTCTCAAACCACACATCGGATTGACCCGAAACTGGTGGCATATGCACGAAGACTCACAACACGTAAAATGTGCACCAAGATCACATTGAAAGAAGCTCAAATGAAGGAGATATGATCCGTGGAATATGGAAGTGAAATCATCGTCACTTTTCAATACAGGTTCGGTATTTTGAGCATAACTCACAAACCACACATCAGATTGAGACGAGACCAGTGCCAAATGAAACTAGACTCAACGAGCTTTCCATGGAGCTATGCCTTCTGGAAGTTGACGCTTGTACAGTCTAGTCCGATAGACACTCTTTCAATCATAACTTGCAAAATACAAGGAGTTTGGAGCTGATTCTTTTTGCATTGGAATGCATATGGCAAGAGCTTTCTTATGATACATCATTAGAATCAAATAAATAAATTTTTTCTAAAGTGGTCCCACATCACCCACGAGTGCAAAAACGAACTCTTTGAAAAAGTTGTGCGAGTGATGTCCAAAAGCAGCTGAATCGTGAAAAAATTTACAACACTCGAGCACTAAGATCCAAACTCGAGCATTATACTATATCTCACTCGAGCACATGCAAAGTTTGACATGAGAGTGTTAACCCAAGAAGAAGCATGTACGTGAAAACAAGAGGCGTACTCCAGCAGGACGTGTTGTTCTCGAGTGATGTCTAGAATTCACTCGAGCAGATGCAAGTGAAGAGAAGCGAGTGTTTGCCCGAGAGGAAGCTAGAACGTGAAAATATCAAATGCACTTGAGTGAGCCATACTGCAGTCGAGTGAGAACTTGGTAAATTCCAGAAACGAAATAGAGCCTCACAGCAATCAATCCAAACGTGGTTAAATGTTATACAATCATTATGTTTTCACTTGTTATTGTTCCTAAACATTAACTAACATATATTTCAAGTGTAAAACAGGAGATTAAATATTTGGATTGCATCTTCAAGAATGGAGGTCACGTACGGCATATATCATCACTCAACGAACAATCCGAATATGGTTACATGTTATTAAATCAATGTTTTTTCACTTGTTATTGTTTCTAAATATTAGCTAACATATATTTCAAGTGTGAAACAAGATATTAAACGTTCGGATTGCAGATTCAAATAAAAGTCAATTACGGTGAACTTCATCATTACACACCGAATGACGGCTACCTACCACGACAAGCAATTGAAAAACCATAAAAGACTGTCGAATATTCAAACATGTTCATACCGCTCCACAACGTGAGGTACAACTCAAAATGAAACATCCCACTACAGCTCAATGAAACATCCCACTCTTCAACGGGATGCTCTGCTCTACAATGGACAGTAGCTTGTTTTTCAAAAATGCTCAACAGTCAAAATGACTCTAATGAATGAATGCTCACAACGGTCATCATCTTCATCAAATATAAGTGAGAGAGCATTCAACGTCGATAGAAAATGGATAAAACAGAGACAACGATCAACAACGTGAAAAATAATAGAAATATGAATCCTCTGCTTCTACCCAAACACTCTTTGTTTTCCAGTTTCTATATTACTTATCGTTGAGAGAGTAATTTGTATTGTACTTCAGTGAGTATTATACCCACTCTGTGAGAGAGTCTGTAAACAGTTTCAACTATATTTCTGAGTTGATCTCAAGGTAGAAGGACCTTGAGAGGGTTGATTTCCTTACGGGGGAAGCTATAGAGAGAATTGCCAGTAAGATATTCTGCTCGTAAGACTAGCACAAGTAAGCATGAGAGGAAGATCTTTGGGATTGCTTTGCTTATAAGACTTGCCGTAAGGGGAGTCTTTTAAGTAAGAGATTTGTAAAAGGTTTCGCAAGTACCCGGCTAAACTTGTGGGATTGTAAAGGCTTTTCTTGTGCCCGGATTAAACAAGAAGAGAGTGGATTTGAAAATCTCAGGAGGAGCCTGGGGACTGGACGTAGGCCATCACAGATTGGACCGAACCAGGATAAATCATAGTTTGCATATTCTCTTCCCTAAGCTCTTATATTTCCAGCAAATATTATTTAATCTAACTGTTGATTTATTATTCATTACCTTCACACTTATTGCTTTTACTAAGATGCGAAAAGATTTTCAAAGTTCTTAAGTTTTTATTATACACCCAATTCAACCCCCTCTTGGCTGTCAGCCCGTTCTAATAGGGGCCCTAAATGGCCACACACGTGATTTGGGTTGATTAGAAGTCAAGAGAATGAAGGTGTGTTCACCGTCTGAAATTTCTGTAAAAACTCCATACTCACTCCGTTTTTCATGAATATTATAGAATTCCTATCGTTCTTTTTCATATTCAACTATTCGGGCTCCATAATAGCCGTATACTTGATATATGCTGATTTGATGCCAAGAGAATTAAAGTTTGGTCTATTGGAAATTGTGCCCTAAGGGCCAATCATTGTACTTTGAACATTATTATGAAATTTCTCCATTCTGTTATCATATTATTTGCATGTTAACTTTGATAATTGTATCATTGGATAATTCATAAAGATTGTCCTAAAATGTCCCTGGTCGGTCATCTATGCGGGAGCAGAGATGAAACAAGACCAGTATGACTTTGATAAGATATGGAGATATGAATCAAAGTCTTAGGCACTTGTAAAAGTACAAGGTGCTCGACTGACCCACTATGAGAAAGCTAAATGGATCAAGTCATAAGCTTTTCTCATGTATAACCATGTCACAATGCCCTAAGACCTGAGGTCATCATGGATTCCTACATAAGAGTTGCTAAGCTTTGAACTAGTCAAAAGTCACTTTTGACCGGGTGATGATAAAGGCTACGATAGGGCTTGATGGTTTTTCATGTAGAAGAATATGAATGATCAAGATGGAATTTGTCCCTCACATTAGTAGAGAGATATTACTGGGCCCCTCGATGAGTGAGTCTGAGAAATGTATGGCCATACTATGATGAAAAGATTTTTTGTCTCTGTTATCAAACTACTCAGGAATCGAGAAAGTAATGGTCAGGAACAAGAGGATGACATTATCCATGCCTTATCTTTGATCGATATATCATGTAACAAAAGGGACGTGACATGGTTGTATGACAGGTTGCATCGTGATAACGATCCTCATATGAATTGGGTAGTCGTAATGTCTTGCTAGAGCCTGCTTGCGACTTTTGGGTTAGTTTAGTTATTGGCCCACTGCCAACTTCATATAGGCCTACAGGGTCACACACAAGAATGGCCCAACACGAGATAATGTTTAATTTAGGGTGGATGAATTATATATATATATATAATATAAAATTCATTAATAATATTATATAGATATATATATATATATATTTGAAATATATAACTTATATATATATATGTATATATATTATATTATTATATTTAATAATATTATATAGATATATATATTTTCGAAATATATATCTTATATATATATATTATATGAAATTATTATATTGTGTTAGTTTTAAATTTTATTTATGAAGATAAATTAAATCTAATAGCTCTTTATTTAGATTAAATAAATTGGTTAAATTAAAACTGTTGGACAGATTTAATTTAAACTGAATTTATTTAATTAGCTCATCAAGATAATTAATTGTTAATTAATTTCAAAATTAATGATGATTAATTTTGAAATTTGAAAATAGCCCTCATAGGTTATAAACTTGATAGAGCATATATATTCATACGCATATGAGAATTGAGAGCCGCAAGTGAAAACCCTAGGAGACATTAGAGGCGCTAGCACGCAGTCTCGGTTGGAGAGCATTCGTGTGGATACCAGTAGAAGGAGCGGACCTGACGTGTTGGCTCCTAGAGATCGTGAAAACTCTGAATCATCAAAAAGGTATGAATCCTTCCAACTTGGTTTAAACGCCGTTGATAGATCCTCGATTAGGATCGGTGAAAATTTTTAAATTTCTTCCGCTGTGCCTACCGATTCTAACATGGTCACCGTATTGGATTTCTGTGAAAAGCCACATACCCAATCCATTTTTCAGGAGTACCCTTGAATTCCTATCATTTTTGTCAAATTCATGTGTTTCAGCCCTAAAGGGCCAGATACGCGATTTGGGATGATTTGAGGTCAAGAGAATGAAGGTGTGGTAACCATCTCAGATTTGCGTAAAAACTCATATACCCTCTTAAATTTTCATGAGGATTATAGAATTCCTATCGTTTCTTTCAAATTTATCTGTTTAGACCAATGAATGGCCACATACGCGATTTGGGATAATTTGAGGTCAAGAGAATAAAGGTGTGGTAACCGTCTCTGATTTGCGTGAAAACCCATATACCCTCTGAAATTTTCATTAGGATTATAGAATTCCTATCATATTTTTCAAATTCATCTGTTTGGACCCATGAATGGCCACACACGTGATTTGGGTTGATTTAGGGTCATGAGAATGAAAGTTTGGTCACCGTTTTGGATTTCCGTGACAACCAACTTACCCACTCAATTTTTAATGAGGATTCTTGAATTTATACCATTTTTATAAAATTCATATGTTTGGCCCCTGAAGGGCCACATACGTGATTTAGGTTGATTAGCGATCAAGAGAATGAAGGTGTAGTCACCACCTCGAATTTCAGTGAAAACCCACATACCCACTCCATTTTTCATGAATATTAAAGAAACCCCTATCATTTTTTTAAAATTCATCTCTTTGCGCTACAGAAGAGCCATATACGCGGTTTGTCCTGATTTGATGTCAAAAGAATGATAGCTTGGTCATCGTTATGGATTTCCATAAAAACCCACATACCCACTCCATTTTATAAGAGTACCCAAGAATTCCTTTTGCTATTTGTTGTTGGAGAGATTTTAATAACCGTTGGAGACATTCTGTTTTCCCATTACTCTCTAAGCATTATTCAGAACATTCTTTATGATATTTGAATATAGCCGTTGAGGTGAAGAGAATGTGTTGGTAGAAGGTCAGACTGCATTTAATATCTCTCACACAGTATATCTACTTTTCTTGGAATTCAAAGTTCTAAAGTGTTAAACTCTTATAACTTGCTTTGAGAGCGTTAATCATGAAGGAAAATGATAATAAACAAGATTAATGAAAATACTCAATGATTCTGTGCAATCATAGACTCAAATTTGATGCTCTGTTTTTCATGATGAACAAGTATTTGAATACTCTTATAGTTATCAGGATAATCTGAGTATATATAGATAACATACTATTTGAATACCTTTTCCACTATTTGGATAATATTTGAAATTTTATACTGAGACTATTTGAATAGTTGAGGTACCTATTTGAATAGTGATCTCTTAAATTTAAAAAGATTATCCTGATACATTTGTTTCTATTCGAATACTTGCTCTGAATTTGATTAGAAATATTTTCTTTCAGCTTCCAATATTATTCGAATAGTCTTCTTGCTATTCGAATAATTGCTTATCTCAAACTCATAGTCTTGATGTTGGTTTTGAAATGCTATTCGAATATTAATAACACTATTCGAATAGTTTCACATTATTCGAATAATATAATTTGAGAACTCTTTTGAACATATGTTGATTATTTTGATAAGGGTCATACTATTCGAATAGTGACCATACTTATTTGAATAGTCATACTATTATTCGAACAATGCATTTGATATTCACTTTGGAAAATATAAGTGCTATTCAAATAAAGTACCAGCTATTCGAATACCTTTTTGTTCAGAAAAAATTTCAACTGTTATATTAGATTATACTAATCGAATAGTCAAAGACTTATTCCAATAGTATAATTGTATAGTGTATCTCTATGTATTTTACTATTCGAATAGTCTGAGAGTTATCAAAATAAAAGCTGGTAGATACTGAGTGTCAGTACTCAAATAGTAAGTATACTATTCGAATAGTCTAAGAGTTTATCAGAATAAAAGCTGATAGAGACTGAGTGTCAATATTCGAATAGTAAGTATACTATTCGAATACTCTCTTAGCAAAAGTCTTGTGAATAAGAAAGCAGAGACAAATTAAACTAGACTTAGGTTTGTTATCATCAAAACTCTGAATCTAATATTCTCCCCCTTTTTGATGATGACAAAACTAAGTGATATAAATCAGAATACAGTTAACTGATAAGAACAGATATATATGAATTAAGGCAAAAATCTCTGGTCCAATAATCTAAACAACGTTAGTGAAGATAAACAATCTAAACATTCTAAACAATTAGGAAACTAAACATTTCAAAAGCTCTTATCACATTTGATGGATGAAACAACAAGGTTGAGAAGGTTATCGTGTCTGACCATGTTGTTGATTCACTATACTGTCTGGTGACTGGGGACTTATGAAGAGGGTGATGGCCAAGGAGAGCTATTATCCCTCTTTTTGTCATTATCAGAAAGGTTGGGAGGGAGAGGAAGTGAGAAATCAGAAGGAGGAAGAACATCTTTGGTAGGAGCAGGAGGAGGAGTGGAGGTAGAGGGCAAAGTATGGTCAGAGGGAGTATGGAATTGATCTGAGGAAGAAACAATAGTAAGTGATAGTGAAGTAGGAAGAATATTAGTAGGTGTGGTTACAGAAATAGATGGAGAGGAAATGGGGCAAGGTTGTTTGGAAGATTCAGGTTGGGTAGTGTTTTCAGGATTAGACACTTCCTGAGTCTCACTAGAGGAGCTAGAGAGAGGTTGTGGAGTGGGGTGAGGAGAGGCAACAGGCTAAATCACTGGCTCGACAGTGATATGAATAGGGGTAAAGGTGGAGGTTTCCTGGATAGTAGAGAGAACATTGGAGGTTTCAGGAGGTGAAGGAGAAGTGGTTGGAGGTGGCTAAGTTGGAGGGGCAAAAGGGATATCAGAATATGGAGGGATGATAAGAGCAGGGGCGCTGGTGAGAGGAGAGCTAGTAATACAAGTCTCTTAAGCAGTAAAGTTTATGCCTGATGTCGCAAAGCTGCTGAAGATTGTAGAAAGACTTGAAGTTCTCATTGACTGTACCGATGATACCTTGAATTTCATTGTGAAGATCTTCCCCTAATTGTTGATTGGACCTCTTGAGTTGCTCAACCATAGGTTTGAGGGCTTCCTGAATGTGAAGTTGAATAGAGGTACCAAAGAATGAGGGAGAAGGAGATGTAGCTCTAGAGGAATGAGCTTTATCTGCCTTAGAAGTCGCAGCCTCCACTCTTTGTCTTTTGGATTGGGGTTCCTCAAGGACATCCAATGGCAAAGGAATCTTCATTTTTCTAATCTAAGTCTTGCCAAATCGTACCATTCTCTCTTGCTCTCCATCTAGGTACCAAATGTTATTCATTTTGAGAAATAAGGAGATAAGTTGAGGAAAGGGGGCAGGAGTAGTTTTGTTGGATCCCACTCTGTACCTCTCAATTTATTGGTATATGAATTCCCCAACATTTATCTTCACTTTAGATAATAGACAGGCCAAAAAGTGGAAGTCTCTATATGAAAAGAAGTTGAAATTCTGGAATTTGTTGATAATAGCTCTTGTATAGATGTACCACATAATTCTTTGATCATTATTGAGACACATTGAAGAGAACTTCTTTGCTTGCCTTATTGGCTTAATGATATGATGAATCTATTCAATAGAGAACTCAGGAATTTCATCAAATTCATCTTCATCATATCTAAGATACATGTTGATGATAGAGGGGGACAACTGCATTTTCTGGCCACTCACAGTGGACTCCAATCTCTCCTCAAATAATTCCTTTTTATTTCCTTTGATTTTGAAAGAGTATAAATTGGAATAAAAGGTCCTTACTACAGAGGGACTATAGGATAAGTCAATCCAAAACCACCTCTGGTAATGTTCTAAGTACTCATGCAAGTTGAAGTCAAGATTGTCTCTTAAATGGGGAAGGTCCACATAGATAATAGGGTCATTGGATGAAAAGAGAATAGATCTTTGTACCTCTTTTTCTTATTAGGCTGGAGAAGTGGTCCATTATTGAAATCTTTAGGAGGTCCAGCTTTTTCTTCCTCAATCAAGCTTCGAGATCCTTCAGGCATACTTATTTGAGACTGAACTAGTGGAGTCTTGCTAGGCCCAACTTCAACATTCTGCACAAGGTTTCTGACAATATTCCTTACTGTTTGATCCAAGCTGTCACTCTCGGTAAAGGAATCATTGGAGGAAGCACTTGCAGTATGTTTGTTCTTAGATTTTGAAGTAGTTGCGGTAGCTTTAAATATGGACCTAGTCTCCATTGGCTCTCTGATTATAACCCCTTTAGCTCGAGAAGGCCCCTTAAATGAAGTATCTACAACCTTAGGTTTGAATTTCTTGGGAGTTTTTTGGGTTGAAGACCTTTTTGAGGATGATTTTGGAGGAGGAGTAACTTCTCCTTTCTCAATATTAGCTCTCTTCGTTCTCATTTTAGGTTTTCTAAGATATATCGAGGGTTTAGTTTTTTTTGGGGAAACTATGAGGTTTTTGGAGATTAGGATAAGGAAATAGTGTGATTATTGGGGGGGTTTTGATCATAAGGGAGAGTCAAAAAGGATAGGAAGAATTTGTATATAGAGATAAACTGATTGGTATTCGGATAATGATTAGAGACTGAGCTTAGTTCCCTTATATTTAGGTTAAAAATTATTTGGATAATTACATGTGTATTCGAATACTCGAGTGATTATTTGAATATTAAGAGAGTAAGTGTGCATACCTATATTTGGATAGTTCTGGTGGTATTCGAATATTATTGTCTCTGATGATTATAACTATTTAAATAGTTGTCCAAGTTTCAAATAGTCTCTGTTGTCCTGTAACTCTGATTAATCGAATGATAAGAGTAGTATTTGGATAATTCTTCTTTAGTCAAATACTCATCTTCTCTATTCGAATAGTTCATCAGCTATTCGAATAATCCTCTGTTCTTTGCTTTTAGTTGTACTCAAATAATGACTTTGATATTGGGATATACTTCATACCTGTGACATATGAAAAGTGCAATCTATTCGAAAACAAATTACTATTCAAAAAATCACTTGCATTTAAAATCAATTTTATTCGAATAGACCTTTGGTTAATCGAATATTCTGAAAAAATAAAATTCTATTCGAATAGTAATTAGAGTGTCCGATTATTTTGTCAATAATAACCACTATTACTATTCGAATAGTTTGAGTTGTATTCGAATAATTTTTTAAATTTAAATCTCAGATTTAATTGGTTACTATTCGAATAATGGATGCACTAATTGAATACTTTCATTTGAATCTTGACTTAGTATTCGAATAGCGATTATGTTATTCGGATAGTTCCCCTTTTAAGCTCTGAAAAAGAATAGTATTATTTGAATAATATATTGATTATTCTAATACTTCTTTTGAAATTCTCACTTTTTGTATACGGATAGCAGTAAGAGTATTCGAATAATGGGCCATATGTTCTAAACTTTGTATTGTTATTCGAATATCATTACTTGTATTCAAATAGTTCTTTGTGATGAAAGTACTTCTTTATTCGAATAACTCTTACCATATTCCAATAGTTTTTACAAAACTGAGTAGTAGTCGAATAGATTTATATCATTAGGATAGTTTCTTACTAATATCTCAGAGTGGTATTCGAATAGTAATTTATGTATTTGAATACTATCCTTTGAAAAACTTGATTGAGTATTCGGATACCATAATCATTATTCAAATAATTCTTCTTTTACCTAGATTTCTCCTTTAGACTTTATCCTACAAAATACATAACTAGAAACTCCGATGCTTAAGTCAGTAATGTTTATCATCAAAGTTTAATTAAAAAAGTGAAGAAAACATATATTTACTTACAATTCATTGGGATTTACCATTCCCAATTCCCTTCTTATGTAAAGAAACAGATCTTTTGCTAGAGGTTTGGTGAATATATCATCTAACTGTAGATATGTTGGAATAAATATGACTTTGACATCTTTCTTCTAGACGTGATCTCTGATAAAATGATGCCTCACATCAATGTATTTGGTTCTTGAATGCTGCACTGGATTTTTGGCCAAGCTAATAGTGCTCATATTGTCACAACATATAGGAATTTCTTTGAGATAGATACCAAGATCTTGCAATTGTTGTTTTAACCATAGTATTTGAGCACAACAACTTGAGGCAGCTATATATTCAGCTTCTGTTGAGGCTAATGGTACTGTGTTCTGTTTCTTGCTAGCCCAAGAAACCACTGCTCCTCCTAAGAACTGGCACTGTCCACTTGTGCTTTTTCTATCTGTCTTATAGCCACCATGATCTGAGTCTGAGTATGCTATAAGATATTCACTTCCTCCCTTAGGATACCATATTCCCAAATCTATAGTGTCAGCAAGATATTTAAAAATCCTTTTCACCATTTCAACATGAGATTCCTTGGGACATGATTGGTATCTAGCACACATACCCATGCTGAACAGAATGTCTGGTCTACTGGCTGTGAGATAGAGTAGTGACCCTATCATTCCTTGGTACTTTGTTATATTGAATTCAGGTCCTTTTGCATCTGCATCTAGTAAGGTTGTTGAACTCATGGGTGTGTCAACTCCATTAGCTTCATCCATTCCATATTTCTTGAGGAGTTCTTTGAGATATTTAGTATGAGATATGAATATTCCATTCGTTCTTTGTTTGATTTGTACACCCAGAAAGAATGTTAATTCTCCCATCATTGACATCTCAAATTCTCCTTTCATAGTGTCAGAAAATTCCTTGCACAAAGAATCATTAGTTGCTCCAAAGATAATGTCATCTACATAAATTTGAACAACTAACATATCATTTTTCTTTTGTTTTATAAATAAAGTAGTGTCTACTCTTCCTCTGTCAAATCCATGATTGATAAGAAAGTTGCTTATCTTTCATACCAAGCTCATGGAGATTGTTTAAGACCATAAAGTGCTTTTCTTAGTCTATAAACACCTTCTAGATTATAAACATTTTCAAAACTAAGGGGTTGTTCTACATAGACTTCTTCTGAAATATACCCATTAAGAAAAGAACTTTTTACATCCATTTGATAAAGTTCGAATCCTTTGATACACGCAAAGGATAAGAGTACATGTATGGCTTCCAATCAGCCACTGGAGCATATGTTTCCTCATAATCAATTCCTTCTTCTTGATTATAACCTTTGGCTACCAACCTTGCCTTATTCCTGACAATTATTACGGATTCATCAAGTTTGTTCTTAAATAACCATTTAGTGCCAATGACCGGATGATCTTTAGGCTGAAATACTAAGTCCCATACTTGATTCCTTTTAAATTGATTAAGTTCCTCCTGCATTGCTAAAACCCAATCATTGTCTATTAGTTCATCAATGCTTGAGGGTTCCAGTTCTGAAATAAATGCAGAAAAGCTAACTTCGTTGAGAATACTATTTCTGGTTTTTACTCCTTCAACATTACCTATTACCTGGTGCATAGGATGATTTCTATTAAATCTCCAGGCCTTGGGTTGATCAGAAGAAGGAGGCTGACTTTCTTTTTCTTCAAAGTTAAAAGACTCATTTGAGGATTTTGAAATCATTTGATTTGTTTCAGAACTGATCAACTTTGACTCGTTAACAACTAATTTTGAAGGGGAATCCATTTCATCAAACACAACAGGAACAGATTCTTCAACAACACATCTTCATTTATTAAATACTCTATAAGCTCTACTACAATTAGAGTAACCTAAGAAAATACCTTCATCAGCTCTGGAATCAAATTTTTCCAGATTATCCTTACCATTGTTATGAATAAAGCACTTACACTCGAATACGCATAAATGACTGAGGTTTGGCTTTCTTCCTTTATAAAGTTCATATGGTGTTTTTCCTAGCTTTAATCGAATATAACCTCTGTTAGAGATGTAACCCCCTCTGTAATTATATCTGAAATGCGCGATTAAAATGAAATAGAGACCAATAATAATCAAATAACATTTACTAACCCATCACATGATGGGGTTTTCAAAAATACCTTTCGAAATCATTTATAAACTTGGTCTCATATTCATATTTTGAATACAATTACTACACAAAGATAAATCACATTTATATAAATATCAGAGTGCACAACATAATCATCCCGGCAATCCTGGGTACATACCTTCGCTAAAGATACACAGGGTAAAATTGCCCATTACAATTCTTCAAATGGGGATTACACAATCTCATCTCAAAGGAGTCCTAGCCGCTCCCTCCACGAGCCACTTGCCCTATCTAAATTGTTGGTAGGGGAGAGTGAGATTCGAGAGAATCTCAGTAGGAAACAGATACCATAATGCATGCATGATAGATGCTTTGTGTATGACATGTTAGCTTTATCTAGATGCATGCCCCATAATGATATTTCTGCATGCTCAATATTTCATGTAACAAAACTATGGCCACAGTAAAGCAGAAACAGAGCTTCATTTATTCAAATATGCTCTACACAATCAAGTAAAGCAATCACATACATCACTACACAAGCAAAGATATCAAATACATGCAAGTAAGGTAAGTCCCCTACCTCAAGTCTTTTCTCCTTGATTTACGTGCCAGCAACTCAGGGCTTCACATTCGATCCTACAATGTCAAATGTACCATTTAGACACTTCCATAGTGTTTCTGGGGGGTTATATGAGGCTATATTGAAAATTTACTAAAATACCCTCGGGGACCCGGCCCGGCCGTACCCGGTCCGGTTGTACTTTTCTTGAAACTTTGACATGGGCTATTCTTACATATTTTCGCCCAAGAAATCCATTTCCTAACTTGGAATTATCAAATTCAATGTCAATTTATAAATTTACCCTTGGCAGCCCCACTTTAAGGGTTTCAGGGGCATTTTCGTAATCATGCTTTTTCGGCCTTTTCCGAAATGTGACCAACTGTAACCCCACCTAATTTTCGCTCCTGAACTCAATGGAATCATCAAATCATTGAAAATCCATCTCTAACCCCTCCAAACTAGGCTTGTCCGAAATTCTGAATTCCCCGGGAAAAATTAGGGTTTTTCTGTTTCGGCTCCGTAAACGCATTCCTTTCTACTCCTAACCACTTTATTGACCATTACATTATGTTAGAACTACCATTTAGTATCAATTTGGGCAGCATAACACCTAGGCCAACCCATTTTCCAAATTTACAAACAAAGACAACCCGATGAAATTTCACAGATTAAATCAACCACAGCAGCCAGAACAATCAAAGATTGAAGTTTCAAAAGTTACATCAAGCTCCCTCTGGCTTTTACTCAATATGGCTACACCCTAGCCCCTTTTAAACCATGAAAATTGAGCCTCCAACTCCTTAAAGAACATGAAAGAGAAGCCTAAAAGCAAGGTTATACGCGTTAGGAGCTAGATCGTCGGAGAAATCGGCTTACCTTGCGAGATTTTTCCTCTCTCTCTCTCTAAGAGCTCTCAACTTTCTCTCACTAGTTTCAGCTAGTTCAGCACGAAATGAGAGCTGAAGAAGGTGAGAAAATATTTAATTCCATGCTGATGTCATCTTTTATTGAGATGATGTCATAATTCCCATTTTCGGATTTTCTGGCAGATTTTCTGCCCAAACTTTGAAAAATCATAACTAATTCTAGAAAAATCGAAATGAGGTCATTCCAAAGCCAAATGAAATTTATTTAAGTCCTCTTTATTGAAAAAATATGATCCATTACAAGAAATCACCACAAAATTCCAGAATTACACAAATTTCATCACTGCCCCAAAACAGAGTCCATTTTCGACCTCAAACTTTGGACAGTCATATCTCCCAGTTCCCAAAACGAAATGGCACAAATTATATGTCCCTTTTGAAGCTTGGGATGTGAAATTTAATACTGGAAAGTTTCATAATTTTCTGACATCATTTTCCTAGTCAAAATATCCACACGAGAAGACTACCCAGAATAGAGTTTCACTGGACAGAATTTCAGATTTTGCATCTTTGCTTCCAATGGTTCCATTTTCATACCAAACATCATTCCCACATAAATTTTGACAAGGAATCCATTGGAAACACCAAATCAATCAAATTCAAATCTCATTGACATGTTTTCACAACAATCTCAACATGTCAACACAATTCACATTTCAAAACCTAACATTGCAACTTTTCCATTCCAAAGTTCCAAACCAATTTCAATGACATCAAAACACACTATGACACCATTTCCAACACAATAGCCCATTCAATGCTTCCCTCTATTCTAAGTCAATTTGGATGTTAATCCACAATTGAACTCAAATACAAGGTTTCGGCACTGCTCACAACACACACGAATCATATTCGAGTGCCAAATCGCATAATATTCTCCAAAAGGGTTATTTATCACTAACCACATCCACTTTTGGAGTCATTAACCCTTAATCACAATTTAGGATCTTGCTAAACCGGGGCTTAGCAATCCACTAATCTTAGGCTTATTCTCTAGCCTCGAGTCTCAAAATTCGGGGTATTACAAGAGATGTAGCAGGCAGTACTCATTGCATCAGCCCAGAATACTTGTGAGATTTCCTTCTCATTGAGCATTGCTCTTGCCATCTCTATGAGAACTCTATTCTTTCTCTCTACAACACCATTCTGCTGTGGAGTTCTTGGTACTGAGAAGTTGTGCTCAATTCTGTTTGTGTCACAGTAATCTCCAAACACTTGGTTTTCAAATTCACTTCCGTGATCTGTTCTAATTGCTGTAATTGACATACCTTTCTCATTTTGAACCTTCTTAGTAAAAATAATGAATTCACTAAAAGTTTCATCTTTTAAGGATAAAAAGATAGTCCATGTAAATCTTGAGAAATCATCAACAACGACCAAGGTATATAAGTTTCCCCCAAGGCTTTTTTACCCTTGCTGGTCTAACTAGATCTATATGGAGTAGTTGTAATGGTCTTTTTGTTGATATTTCTTTTATGGTTTTGAAAGAAGATTTAGTTTGTTTTCCCTTTTGATAGGAATAACAAACTGAGTCATTTTTAAATTTCAGTTTAGGTAAGCCTATCACCAAGTCCTTTTTCATGAGTTTATCTAACAGCCGTATATTTATATTGGCCAATCTTTTATGCCATAGCCAGCATCCATCATCATTACTAAGAAAGCAATTTTTGGAAGTGTGATTATCAATATCAATAGTATAGCAATTACCTTCTCTTTTGGCTTTGACTTTTACCTTAAGTTTGTCTTTCTTGATAGATAAGTCTTTCTTGCTGACTATAAGACATTCCTCAGAGTCGAATATGATCCAGTTGCCCTTGTCAGCACTCTGACTCACACTCAAAAGATTGTGCATTAGCCCTTCTACATAGAAGACATCTTTGATTTGAATTTTGTTCTTAATTCTAACTTCTCCTATACTAGCAATCTTTCCTGTTTGATTTCCACCAAAACTTGACTATGCCTCCTTCTTTTAGATTTATGGAAGTAAATCTTTCTCTGTCACTAGTCATATGACGTGAGCATCCACTATCTATGAACTACTTTCTTCCTTTGGATGCTTTGAAACATGCCTACAAAGATAGAAAATTAGGTTTTAGGTACCCATACTTTCTTGGGTCCTTTGTGGTTAGTTTGAGAATATGTGTCTTTAGGTATCCATTTGTAGATTTCTATAGTTTTTTCCTTTTTATGATAACATGACAAAGTGTAGTAACCCTTTTTGTTGCAAAAATTGCAATAAGCAAAAGGGTTAGAAACATGCAAAAATTTTTTAAAATAATTCAAATAAGATTGATTCTCTATCTTTTTATTTCCTTTTGACTTATCTGTCTTTGGGTCGTATCCAATTCCAGATTTGTCCTTGGTAAATTTTTGGCTTCTTAAAATTACCTTGAGCATTTCACTTCCTTTGGTGAACTTCTCAAGAGTTTTGATAAGATCATCATTTTTCTTTTCTAAGCTTTGGCAAGTGTTACAAGAAACTGGTTTTGGTTCCTTGAGTTGTTCCTCAAGTAATTTCACCTGTTTCTTGTGACTTATAAGTTCCTTGACAATTCTAATAAATTTTGTATGTAAGGCATTATATTCATCATAAGAAGGATTTTCAGTTACCTCCTCCTCTTCTTCTTCTGATTGTTCTTGAGCTACCAGACAAAGGTTAGCCATTTCTTCATCACACTTTCTTCATTAGAGGAATTGTCTCCTTAAATGGCTGAGACAAAGGCTTTCTTCCTTGCAAACTTGTTTTTCTTCCTTTCTTTGTTCTTTAGATATTCAGGGCATTCGGATTTGATGTGTCCAGGCTTCCCACATTCGTAACAAATGATTTGTTCCTTAGTCTTGTTTTTACTTCCTCCTTTATTGAAGTTCTTAAATCCTTGTCCCTTTATATAAAAATTTTTGAATCTTCTTATAATCATTCCTATCTCATCATCGTCAACCTCTTCTTCTGATTTCTGTTGCGTTTCCTCCTTGATGCAATTTAATGCTACTCCTTTCTTCTTCTTGTCATCAATTTCATCTAGTTCACATTTGAACTTCAGCTTGCTTTTGTATTCCGATAGGCTGCCTAATAGAGAAGCTACTGATCGCATAGATTCTCCCTTGGCTTCTTCTATTGCTGTGACTTTAGCCTCCCATTCTTTAGAAAGAATGTTTAGTATTTTTCTCACTTGGGTATTTCGATCATAGTACTTTCCAAGTGCCCCAAGTTGATTCACCAGATGAGTGTATATGAGTTCAAACTCAGCTACTAATTCTCCAATCTTCATGCGAAGCAGATCATACTCAGTGACAAGAGTATTGATCCAATTCTCCTTAATGCTTTAAGTTCCCTTATGTGCTGTTTCCAGCGCTTGCCACATCTCTTTGGCTGTTGGAAAAGTGAAAATTCTGAAGTACTCCTTCTGACTCAAGGCACTTTGAATCATGAGGATTGCTTTGCTATTGAGGGTCACGAGCTTTTTATCATTATCATCATATTCAGCTAATACTTTTAGAACAGCTAGACCTTCTACCATCTTTTTGGGAATGTAGTTCCCTTCTTCAATGACCTCCCATAGTCTATATTCTGTTGCCATGACAAACACTCTGAATTTGGCTTTCCAGAATGAGAAGTATTCTCTATTAAAACCCAGAGGTCTGGTGATTGAGGCTCTATCTGGAAGTATTCCCTCACCCATGCTTGCCATAGGATCCTTCTTAGGCTATTAAACCTGACAAAGAAGACAAAGCTATGATACCAAATGTTAGTGCAAGCTTTTAACCCAAGAGGGGGGTGAATTGGGTGATAATAAAAAATTTATGATAAAATAGATTAAAACTGGAAATCGATAACGAGAAGATTAAAGAGTAAGGAAGATTTCACCGATATGTACGCCAGGAGTAATACTAGTTTGGTCTAATTCACAATGACCTACGTCCAGTCCACAGACAGAATCTGTGCCTTCACTATACATTCCAAGATTCTGTGGGTTCTTGGCACCTCGTACACAATAATCTATTCCTCACTTTGAATACTCGCTCCCTCTTACACCATGTAAGTAGATGCCCACCTTAAGGTCCCACAACCTTAAGATATCTCTTAAACAAATGTATTGAATCAATGAATGTTCTCTCTTACAGAGTTGATAATATAAACACTGAAACGTATTAATACAGAAGGGTAATAAGAGTTCAGAAAATGAATATTTGTCAGTTCGGTAGTTCAGCGTCTTAACCCCCACTTTGAATGCCTTTGATATTTGTATTTGGAGAGATTTTAATGACCGTTGGAGACATTCTGTTTTCCCGTATTCTCAGAGCATTATTCAAAACATTCTTTATGATATTTGAATATAGCCGTTGAGGTGAAGAGAATGTGTTGGTAGAAGCTCAGACTGCATTTAATGTCTCTGACACAGTATATCTACTTTTCTTGGAATTCAAAGTTCTAAAGTGTTAAACTCCTGTAACTTGCTTTGAGAGTGTTAATCATGAAGGAAAATGATAATAAACAAGATTAATGAAAATACTAAATGATTTTGTGAAATCATATACTCAAATTTGATGCTCTGTTTTTCATGATGAACAAGTATTCGAGTACTCTTATAGTTATCAGGATAATCTGAGTATTTATAGATAACATACTATTTGAATACCTTTTCCACTATTTGGATAATATTTGAAATTTTATACTGAGACTATTCGAATAGTTGAGGTACCTATTCGAATAGTGATTTCTTAAATTTAAAAAGATTATCCTGATACATTTGTTACTATTCGTTGGAGTCCCATTAGTTCATTTGACCGTTGTGTTCATTTGAACAACTAGTTGCTGTCCATTGGAGAGCAGAGTATCCTGTTAAAGAGTGGGATGTTTCATTATAAGCTGTACGTCACGTTGTGGAGCGTTGGTGTTTTAGACATTCGTTCATGTTGGGTCAATCTTTTGTCGTGGTAGGTAATTGATATTCAAGGTGTAATAATGCCACCCGCCATAATTGACTCTTCCATTTGAATATGTAATCTCAACGTTAAATTTCCTGTTTCACACTGCAAAATGCGTAATCACTAATATGATGAAGTGTTAGTCATGGATATATTAGATCATTGTCAAAAGCTGAATTTATGCCTTCTAGGACTCATCACGTTGAGTGAAAATATTTGCCATAAATGACCTCCGTTCTTGAAGATGCAATCGAAATGTTTAATCTCCTGTTTTACACTTGAAATATATGTTAGTTAACGTTTTGGAACAATAACAAGTGAAAATATAATGAATGTATAACATTTAACCACGTTTGGATTGATGGCTATAAGAGTCTGAACTTTCTGCATTTTGGTTTTGTCAGGAATTCACTCAAGTGCAAAGAAGCCTCACTCGAGTGCATGTATAATTTCACGTTTTGGCTTGCTCTCGAGAAAACACTTGCTGCTCTTCACTCGTAAAACTCAAGTGTAATCCTTCTCCTCACTCGAGTGTTACCAGTCATGCTTGAGTGCTCTTCACATTTCTTTGGTCATATTTCTTCTCAAGCTAACACTTTCATGTCAACACTTGCATGACTCGAGTGCAATTTTGATCCTCACTTGAGTGTGTTGTTCAATGCTCGAGTGTTGCTAAATTTCTCCACGCTTCAGCCACTTCTGAACAACACTCGCATGACATTTTTCAAGAGTGCGTTTTTGGACTCATAAGTGATGTGGGGCCATAATAGACTCAATTTATTCATTTGATTCTAAATATGGACAACAATGTATCATAAGAAAGCTCTTGTCATATGCATTCCAATGCAAAAAGAATCAGTCCAAACTCCTTGTATTCTGCAAGTTATGATCGAAAGAGTGTCTATTGCACTAGACAGAACAAGCATCAACTTCCAGAAGGCATAGCTCTTAGAATATAAGTTCCAATTAGGAAATTTCCCTATCCATGCAAAGCTCTTTGAGTCTATTTTCATATGGCACTGTTTTTGTCTCAATTCGATGTGTCGTTTTTGAGTTATCTTAAAATACCAAACCTGTCTTGAAAAGTGATGGTGATTTCAGTGTCAACTTCCACGGATCATATCTCCTTCATCTGAGCTTCTTTCAATGTGATCTTGTGTACATGGTTTGTGTTGTGAGTCTTCTTTCATATACCACTAGTTTGAAGTCAATCGAATGTATGGTTTGAGAGATATTGCCAAAACACTTGACCTCTGTCAGGCTAAACATAAAGCAGAGTTGAACAGAGTAGCCCGACATTCGAGTGTGTTCTTCCTTCACTAGAGTGCTACAGTGCCACACTTGCTACAGTGATTTTGCACTTTCAGTATGCACCTCAAGTGCTACAGTGCCAAATAGTGCTCGATTGCTACAGTACGACCGCTACAGTGCAAAACAGTGCTGCCTAATTTCCTTCTGACCATAGAAATCTCAGAGAATTTGAATCTTGATATTCCCATTAGATCTTGCAAGTTCTTCTTTCTTCAATATCTTTCTTCTTGATAGTAATTCTCCATAATCTGAGTAGGCAGCTTCTTAACTATCTTCAGTTTCTTTCTTCTTCCTTTTGTTCATTCTCATCAATTCAATCACTTCTTTGTATATTTGATAATTTATTCTTCTCATTCTTCCTCCATAATTCAACTTAATTAATCTACGAGATATTTCACATTAAACACAATAATTAAACAAAGAAATACATTATATAAACTTTTTGCTCTTATCGTTTCATATATATATTTGACATCATCAAAACTAATCATATCTAACACTAGCAAGTTAAAATTTATTTTAAGTATCTTTCTAGTTTGGATATTGTATTATGAAAGAGTTGATTGCATCGAAATCAGATCTATCACTTTTTAAAAAGAAAAGTTTATTAGAAAAAGATTTTAAAACTTATTACAAAAGTTTGAAAATGCCAAAATCTTTTGTACATTGAAGCAAAGAGAATTTTGAGTCCCAAGATAATGTGAAGAGCTCAAGACTATTTTTTTTTGTTGCATTAAATGCTCTCCTACCCAGCTTCAATTTGAAACTTCAAATGGGAAGAATTCAATGGGAAGATCTCTGTATCCAACAATCAAAAGAACATGATTGACCATAAAAGGATCTAGCCACATGAAGATCTAAGGAAAGGAAGAGAAAAATATAAAGTTGATTATTAGATAAGTTTATTTGCTAGAACAAGAACTTATTCTCTGAACTTATGTTTTTGTAATTATTCCTTTATTTGAGAGAGATTTATACTATAATCTTACTATTTGATTTGTGTAGCTTAAAAATGTGTGATCCTAACTAGAATATAACCATGCATACTGGAGTAAGGGGGAGTGTCTTGTCGATTGTATTAAGGCGCCAAGAGTCTACTGAATCTTGGAGTTTATTGTGAAAATCTAAGAGGTGTTCTAAAGATAGGACATAGTTCAAGTGGTAGCCTAAACCAGTAAAAATCAACACGAACCTTTCTCTGAACTCTTCCTTCTATAGTGATATCTTCCTTACTATGTGCTCAACATTTAGTTTGATTTATTTGAATTTTATTAATCTTCCAATTCAACCCCAAGCCCTTGAGCGATTTTGACACTAACAACAAGTTCATCCTTTATTTACCTAAATCACTTTTTATACAAGTCTTGAAAAATGAAAACACTATAATACTAATGTTTTGGTTGTGTAAAAGCATGACAAATCTTGAGAGGCTTCTCAAAATAAATAGTCCCTAATATAAGTACAAAATGTGGCCAAAACTATAGCTGAAGTGAGTCACATACATGGAACAACCTGATTCTATTGGTAACGTCTAACATATTATTACATAACATCCAATATCTGGAAAGAAAGCCATCTATGATCATCTAAAGTCACCAAGCTAATGGAACTAAGAAGCACTGAACAAGGAAAATGCTTAGCAATCACGTCTTGAATATTGCAACCTTCAACCACTATGATTGTCTAAATATTGCAAATTACCAAAGATATGAATTTGAATCTTGGGATGAAGTTGGTGGTGAAATTACCAAAGATGACTAAAACTTAAGACAATCTAAAGGAATCCATGGTTTGTTTGAAGGGTTGTAGATATAAAAGGTTGTTTTTATAGGAGATATCATGAAGCGAAGCTTATGAAAACGTATTAACCCATTGAATGAAGACAACAAAACAACATCTTGATGAAAGGAACAAAAAATATTTAAGGAAGCTATAACACTATAGTTTTTTTTTTTTTGATACAAGCTATAACACTATAGTTTCACATGTGTAAAATCATGACAAATATTGAGAGGCTTCTCAAACAAAATAGTCACACACATTGTGGCCAAAACTATACCTAAAGTAATTCACATCCATAAAGCCAAGCCTATAAAAACATATTAACCCATTGAATGAAGACAACAAAACAACATCTTTAGGAAAGAAACAAAAGATATTTAATAAAGCTATAACATTATTGCTTCGCATGTGTAAAATCATGACAAATATTGAGAGGCTTCTCA
Organism: Inga laurina; assembly: GCA_963855925.1. Taxonomy (NCBI): domain Eukaryota; kingdom Viridiplantae; phylum Streptophyta; class Magnoliopsida; order Fabales; family Fabaceae; genus Inga; species Inga laurina. The sequence continues at coordinate 38,069,584 of OY979705.1, forward strand.
AACAAAATAGTCACGCACATTGTGGCCAAAACGACACCTGAAGTGATTCACATACATAGAAAACCTGATTCTATTGGTACCATTTAACATGTTACAAAACATCTAACATATAATATAATTGATTAATTTGTTGTTAAAAGAGAAAGAAAGAAAATGATGAATGATCATCCAAATTAAAGTCACCAAGCTCATGGAATTGGGAAGCACTAAATAAGGAATATGTAATATCTCAAATTTCAGTCAACAAAATTCCTTATACCATTAGGGTATTAAATAGGATAAAATGGTGAATATTGACACACTTTGAATAGCCTCTAGCTATAAATTCAAGATCATAAGAATTAAACACTGAAAATTGGAATGTGAATAGTATTGCCAGTGCAATTTCCTGCGAGACAATGAGTTGTCATGTGATTTTGGATGAACAAATGATGTCCAAAAATGTGAAATTTTTCAAAATAAAAGTAGACATTCTATGCTTTAATTTGATAGGTCATATGAATTATTTGGATATGTATACTAAGAGTTATGTATTTTTGAAATTAGCCTAGTGAAACTTGCTAGTTTATGTGACAACGTAGAAAAATGGAACTTCTGAGAATTATGAGTTTCTAGTTGGCTAAAGGTTATATTTTTTCTTAAAAGTAGACACAATATGGGTCTACTTTTGTACAATTGGAAGTTTGATCAAAATTTTGCTAGCTTGGGCAAAAATCACAAAATGTATTGATAAAATGGTAATTTGCCAATAAAATAGGAAGTTGATTATTTTCCCCTTCTCTAGAGCTCTAATTCATCGAAAAAGAGATAAACGAGGGGAAAAATAATTAATTGAGCAATTATATGTATTTGGATCAATTTTTGAGAGGAGGTCAAAGAAAAAAATGATTATGACAATCAGTTAACAATTGCAACTCACAATAATACATGTAGAGGAGGAAAATTATGCTAATTAAATAGCACATATGACTCCCTCTTGAGACACAATTACAGCCAAATATATGGCCAAGGGAAAAGGTGATGATTCGATAGAAATTTGCATGTGTCTAATTATAATAAAATAGAAAAAAGAAAGGAGGTGAATGAAGATGAATATTTACGAAGATTCTTCTCTTTCCTTAGCCTTATTTTCAGCCAGCACTTTATGAGCAAGAGAGAAAGTGTGTCATACTAAAAGGGGAGTTCAAGAAGAAGCAAGAGTTAAGGTTCTAGAAGAATTCAAGGTAAGATGATGAAAATCCAAGTGTTCTTGTATATTAGTTCATGGAAAACCTCTTTTAACCTCTATATCATCATGCAAATGGCTTGTGGCAAGCAAAATCAAGAGGTTAGAGATAGGGAGAAGCCACGGTTAGAGAGAGATAGTGGAGTAATCACAAGGTAATCTCAAGAACCTTGATTATGTTGCTTATTCTTGATGATTGTTGATGTTGTTGTTGGTTTGGTGGGTTGTTAGATTGAGTTTTATAATTTGGGAAGACCAAAACCTAAGGGATGGTGCTACCAAAATTCACTCTAATATTGTTTAAGTGGTGTTTAATGGGTTAAACATGTGATTAGAAGTGTAAAGAAGCTGTTAAGATGATTGGAAACAAGAAACATTAATTTCCCTAATTATCCACTAAATTCGTCCAGCTACTATTCGTCCAGGGATAAGGCTGAAATTTGTTAATTTTGATGATTCCATTAGATTTAGAAGGGAAAATTGTGTAGGAATATATGAGTTCATGATTTTTTGGATGTTTATATGCAAATCTAGAAATTGTTGATGTTGAAATTGATTGGTTTCAGTGGAGGCAGTGTTGTTGTGCAATGAAATTTGTTAGACAAACCTAATCCAAAAATTATGAAATTTGATAGGATTAAAGTAGTCATCTAGAGCATTAATTTGGTAGGTAGATAATAACTTTTGGACAAGTGGATTAAAAGATATGATTTTTCAATGTTGAGCCCTGTTTCTGGAAGGAAATCTTGAACATGGGAGGTTTAACAAAATTATAGGAAAAGTGTGATGATAGTGGTGTGACTTAAGTATTTTTCCTTAAACGAACATTTAGAGAGTTTCAAATAGGATTTGGAAATAGTCAATTTGGAATTTCCTAGAATTAATTATGATTTTTCAAAGTTGACCCTAGACAATTTTCCATTCTAAACACAATGGAATCATTAAAAGCATCAAAATCCAGTCCAAACATAGCCCAACACAGGTCTGGATGAAATTCCAAAAAGTTTAGGGAAAATGAAGTTTTATGATTTTAATCCTTAAAACACCTTCTTTGTACCTCTAATCACTTGTTTAACCACTCAAACACCTTTTACACATGATTAATCAAGATTTAGGCAGCACCTACCCTTAGGGTTTGACATCTCCAAAATTACAAAATCAATCAAAACATCCACCAACCAGCACAATATAAAAGCCAAAGTGAAGCTCTTTCTCACCTCTTGCTCTTTCTTGAGTTCTTTTATTGATCCTCCAAGTTTGAATTTTGCTAGAAGTCTTAAAACACCTCCTCTTGAAATAAAACCATAGAATAAAGCTCTCATCAAGAGGAACAACTTTCATGAAGAACTCAAGAGCAAGAGAGGTGATTTGGAAGGTGAAAATTGAAGTAGAACACCTTACCTTTATTCTTGTCTTCTCTTTTCTTTCTTTTGGCCTTGCTTGGCTAACTTGTGTGTATGAGGAAGAGAGAGAGAGAGCTGATCTTCTCTTTTATGTTCTTTGGCCACTTGAAGCCTTGGACGAAAATGCATATGGGAAATATGGGAAACGGAAATAATATGTGGCTATCATTTATTCTTCTTATAGAAGCCAAATGGGTTTAGCATGTGTGGTAAATTCTTTAATTGTGTTGACTTTTCCCTTCCCTGCTCTCTCCTATTTTTGGACGAAACATGAGGTTGTTGGAAGGATAATTATCCATTTAAAATATCACAACTTCACCTCCTCAAATAATAATATCAACTTGTCAATTAGCATGATAAATTTAACTTCACCCCTTTCTTTTTGAACTTGACTTTAATGGCTTCTAAGAGACCTATCTATGTTCAAATATCCACTTTCTCTTTCCTTCCCCCATTTCATACGAAATTACATCACAAAATTGAAAGAAAATGTTGACCAAGGTTCTCTTCTTGCTTTCTTTATGTCTAGCCACTATTTTTGACTTCTCAACCTCATGTTTACTTAGTGTAAAATGTTTCAACTTTTGGCATGAGTATTTCAATTATTCATTTCCCTTCTTGCCTATCTTTTAGATGTCCTAACATCATGAAGGAAGGGAAAAATATAGGCTTTTATTTTTTTCCAGAATTTACATAATTGCCATTACATTTTTTCCAAATTCATAATATTTGGCAATTCTGGCAGATTTTCTGACCAAACTTTAAAAAATCATAACTATATTTGTGGAAATGCAATTGGAGTGATTTTAAAGGCTATGAAACCCTTATTGAGTCTAGTTTCAAGAAAAAAATATAGCCGTTAGCCAACTACAAGCTCAACATTCCCAGAAATTCGTTAAGCCTTACCTGTTCTAGAATTGGTTTCAGAAATAAGGTTTAACTTTGAAAACTCATATCTCTCAATCCTCAAGCCCAAAAATCACATATTACCTATCAAATTAAAGCTTAGGCTATCTACTTTCATCCTATAAAATTTCACAATTTTTAGATATCATTGACCTATTTAAAAATACACTACAAGAAAATTGCCATGCAGGGAATTACCTTAGTAGCAAACTCCCTATGGTGTATAACCCATTGGTGGGTTAATGACTAAATTTTCTATACTCTTTAATTTACCATTTTGTTACCTTCTATTTCATTAAATGCCACAAATAATTATAAGGCATATTGGTAAATAAAATTTGGGATGTTTCACTTATAGTGTCTAAGGGGGAGTCCTTATCTCAATACAAGAATTGTAAAGGCTTCACAAGTGTCCAGATTAAACTTGTGGGATTGTAGTGGTTCTCAATTACCTAGTTAAACTTGAGGAAGATAGTGGATTGAAATTCAGGAGGAGCCTGGGGATTGGATGTCATACCTACTTTCATTTATTGTAAACTTATGAGTTATTATGGAATTCATCTGAAGATGTGTGAAATAAGTCACTACGGACACCAGCATCTTGGTAGTATCTTATGATACCACTGTTCTCTGATAATTCTGATACCATACTCTGGTAATAATACCCTTATCTTAAATACTAATCTTACCTTTACATGTGTTCACATAACCAAATTCCTAAGAATTTTGATGAAATAACTAAGACCTCTAATACCGCTTCATACTATGATTATTGTAGACCTTACACAGGTCACAATAAGTAGTATCATTTAATGGGTTAATTAAATTTTTCACTACGTGAAGTGTACTATCACTATTACTATTACTATCAGTACATGATACACTAGGTTTATAGTATGTTATAATGAGTGTTTAGTTATACATACAACATATTAAAATATATACAAGACAGTCATCAACAAAACTACATTACTAGCTTCTTCTTCACTCCTCTGTGCTTACCTCTTTGCCCTTCGAGCCACTGGTCTTTGCCATATAATGAATTTTGGAAAGGATGAGTTTAAACAGAATCTCAGTAGTGATAGACATTCAATCATATAAAATACAATTACACAAAGCATGTATTACAACCATCACAACACAATGAGTATTTTCAAAGCATTTAATACTTTGTCATGCAGCACAGCATACACATAACACATTACGACAGTGCTTGTCACAAATACGGGTGTCACCCATTATATGCTCAGATGCCACGGGCATCCACCCGACATACTCACATGCTTAATACAATCACATTGATGGCAAAACACACATACACAGCATTACACAGTATATGAGAGAAAGAGCTACTATCCATATGCCTTTCTGATCACTTGTCCTGGTTTATCAATCTGTTCGTTGGCCCGGGCAAAGATCGAATCCTATAAGTTAGAATTCATAAGGAATGTGTTATTGCTTGGTTAGGTATCCTCTAAGTCTAGTACATTAAGTCAAATGGTAGTAAATGGGGTTTACTTCTAATATATGCCCTTATCCTTTGGAATCAAAGTTAACTCGATTCACCTTAGACACTTCAAATCCAACTAACCAAGCAGATTTGGTTAGCAGATTTGGCACATAACTTTCAAAATTCATAACTTAATCATGAAAAATCCAAATAGGTTGATTCTAAGTCCCATAGTAAGTTATTTAAGTCATATTTCAAGAAAAAAAATACCACTATGTCCTAATTACGATGTCAAGACCTCAATAATCTAGACCAACTATACTGCCTCAAAATGTATTCCAATGTTTGTACCTCAAATTCAATAGATCATAATTCAAAATTGTCAAGGCCAAATGGCACATACTATATATCATTAAAAAGCCTAGGATATCTACTAATACCCTGTAAAATATCACATCACAAGGTTTGACTAATCAAAAACATCTCAGAAGTAGACTGCCATGAATCTGGCAGATTCTACAACAACACTTTAAATTCCAAAATTAGTGTTTTCTAACGGATCATCCAAAACTCATAACCACATGTTATGCCTACATAATTTTGGCTATAAAATCCATGTATAAACTCAAATTTATCAAAATCCATATGCAACCCAAAGAACTAGGGCCGGGTGATTCTGACCTTAAATTGGCGAAAGAAGTGTTCTTGAAATTTCAACCTTAAATTATGTGACTAATTATCATAAACCCTTAATTAACATCATGCCCATCATTAAACACCCATTAAAGCCCAAAATCATCCTTTAGGGTAAAACCCTAGGGTCCTATAACTTCAAAAATATTCAGCAAAACATCAAAATGTTATACTCAATCGAAGCTTATGATTACCTTTACGCTATTATCCGATCGGTTCTTGATTTTGGCAGTACTTCCACCAGCAAGATGACACCAAACACCTCTAATAAGAAGTCCAAAACAATAGAAACATAGCTTTCAATGAGTAGAAGAAGATTATATAGGCTTCAGAGGCTAGAAACACAATTTTAGGCTTCAATCAGCTGTTGAACTTAGAACACAAAACTTCTCTCCTCTTTCCTTTTCTCTTGAATTTTCTGATTTTTCCTCTTAATTTAGGGTACTAAATGAAATCAATAACCCTTATAAGTGTTGGAAGATGCGTTAATGACATATGTCAAGTATAGACAAATCCAGGGTGCTAGGTGCTCTTTTTGGAAATTATCGAGTATCTAGCAATTCTATGTACTGGATAGGGAACCGGGTGTCTTAAAATTTTTCTTCCCTTCCCTTCTTATGGTTCAAAAAATTCAATGATCAGGGGAAGTAAAGTCTGAGGAATTCATCTGACTTCCGATATATAGTAGGGATAATCAGGTATGCAGTCGTATCAGAGACCGATGAATTGGACTGGCCTTTCAACATGTGCCTAATGTTCAACTATAAATGGCACCGCTGGATTGGATAATCAGCATAAAAAGTCAAAATTTAAATTAATAAAATTACTTTAATAAAGCTACTTTTTGATACAGGGCCACCCAGTTTCGCGCTTAGTTTCATGACATGTATCATTCTTCAGCCTGATTATTGCCATATGTTCCCGATGCCTCATGATTTCACCACATATATGCTTGGGTGTCCTAAATAAATGACATCAAGCCAGTATTTCTTCAAAAGCGTTGGGCACATGTACCTGCCATGAAAATGCCATGTGTACTCACACACCGGCATATTCTATCCAACTAATTGGTACATATGTCCATGTCTTTAAGAATGTGCCACATATGTGCCTGTATGGCATAAAATGGCGCCACATACCTCAAAGACTATCACGTGTTAGCCTGTGTGTCTTATGGCACACTGAGTATACATAAACTTCCAGTACATACGGCAACTTCTCATTACGCCAACTCAAATGCTTCTTCATATATTTAGGAACCAAATAGTACTACATATGCCTTTAGGTGCCACCAAAATGGCGCCCAGTGTGCCAAAGTGCCCATAAACTGCATCTTTTATTTGACTATTTATACGCACTGAGCCTCATGTAATCAGGAGACTTATTCTTAACCTAGAGGGCGGAATCACATAGTTCCATAAAACTCATTCTATCTTTAGGACGCTTACCAAACTGAGCTTAGTAGTCTTCTTAACAGTCTTATTCTCATGCATCTAGGCCAAAAATTTATAATATTACAATAGACGTAGGTCTTCAAGGATTGGGCCGAACTAGTATAAATCATAGTTTGTATATTCTCTTCCATTATCTCCTATATTTCCAGCGTACCTGATTTGCTTAATTGATTGTGATTTTCTAGGTCATTATTTTCATACTTATTATTATCACTAAGATGCAAAAGGATTTTCAAAAATTCTTAGTTTTTATCTTACATCCAATTCACTCCCTCTTGGTTGTAAGCCGATTCTAACATTTAGTATCAGAGTGAATCTCTTGTTTAAAGGACTTAAACATCTCAAGTGTTTTTAATGGCTGATTTTGGGTGTTACATGCTTCTAAAAGTTTTTGATTACTGTGTTCCACCTATTCTAAAAGATATTGATTTTTGGTTTTGAAAAGCTAGAGTAACATGTTTTATAAAAGCATTTTATTATGATATGCGGAATGTTGTTACAAATGTTTTTTATTCCAAACAAAAAAAGGATTGGACAGAAGAAGAGAAGAAAATGTTTTCTTTGAATATTAGAGCAATGAAAATTTTGCATAGTGCTTTAACAAAATGTGATTTTAAGAAAACTGAAGCTTGCTCTACTGCCAAAGATATTTGGGATACTCTTGATTCTATTTATGCTTTTAACAACTATGGTGAAGTAAAAAGTGTTAATAATTCATCAAAAACTATAAGCTGCATATCTACGCTTGGTGAATAAATGGAAGTTGAGATTAAAGGATTCAAAGAACACTTCCTTGAGTCAGTCAACACAAAAGAAAAAGAGGAAAAGGATTCCCAAGAAGACACTATTACAAAAAACATAATAAACGACACTTATTTTTATAAATACTATGGCGCTTCCCAAGTGCTATAGCTTCCAGTGTCATAAAAGTAAGCTACGACGCTTCTTAAATTTCTAAAAGCATTACAGCTTGTGTTTTTTTTAAATCCTACCTACGGTGCTTCTTCGCAGAAGTGTCATAGGAAGAGAGGCCCTTTTACGGTGCTTATGGGGAGAAGTGCTATTGGAGGCATATATCTCCTATGACACTTCTCCCCGGAAGTACAATAATAGGTAATAATTTTTTTTATTATTTTATGTAATTGTTTCCTTGAACCCAGCCAATTAAAATTCACAATAATTTATAATATGAATGAGAAAAAAGTAAACCAAATCAGAATGAAATAACATATAACTAATTCATAAAATTAGTACTAGATGTATGTAATTATAATTAAGTTAATTGTACAAATAATTTTAAGAGAATAAACAAAATGAGAATAGACAAAGAAATTTTTAGTACAAGCATTTCACCCAAGAGGGGTGTGATCAAATCATGAGGCATTAAATCCCCAACTCAAGGTTCCACAACCTTAAGTTGTCTCAATAACAAATATTGAGTTTGTAATGAAAAACTCTCTCACAGAGCAAATATATAATCATTAAAGTACAATGAATGAGTATAAGAAAATAGAGCACAAAGAGTATATTGATCGATGTGTGATTGCTTGTTCTCAGTTGTTGTACTCTGCTCTTTGAATGGTCCATATATATAGATGATTTGTAGTGTCCATTGGAAGCAATTCAAACATGTCCCTTAGAGTCGCACACCAACAGTTGACCATTCTTCTAATTTGAAAACTATCCATTTGCGGTAGCTAGCGATAGGTGAGATCTTGGACGTTTTATTTTACTTTTCTCTTATGTCATGATTTCTTCATTGTTTCTATGTAAACATACTTAGAATACTAGTGCAATGAAGAGTTAATCATATAGATAACAAATAAATAAACATTCAATTAAAAACATGATTTTTGGACTCCCTTACTCGAGTGGCTACTCGAGTGATCATGTTCATTACTCGAGTAGTCCCTCGAGTAAACTTATAAAAAACATGGTAGAAAGTAATTCAACATTTTTCATAAAATAAGTAACTTCTTCTAAATTTTGGCAATTGGCAGTGCCTCTCTGAAACATTTTCTCCAACATTACTCGAGTGCTCACTCGAGTAACAGTGTTCCTTACTCGAGTGCTCACTCGAGTAAACCTTTAAATAATCTACCAGTGATGTTCTTCTTTTGCTCTGTCTCTCAAATCTTCTCTATTACTCCAATGCTTACTTCAAGTAAAGCTTTTGTCTGCCATCTAGTTACTTTGTTCAAATTATTTTCTTTGTTATCAAATCCTTTTATATTCTTGATCCAATCTTTGTTATCATCAAATCACATGGGATCTAACATTCTCCCCCTTTTTGATGATGACAAAACTTGGTGATTTTAAACAAAGTTTTTTTTTGAAATTGAGTTGTCAATCAAATGCTTCTTCAAAGCTTTTCATATGAAATCTTTTGTTCAATTTAAACTTGAAAACTCTTTTGAAATAGTTTAGTAAAGTTCTTTTTCAAATGATCTTGAAAAAGAATTGAGTTTTTATTTACTTGTTCACCTTGCATACATAATCGAAATTTCATTAGTCCCACAATGTAATATAACTTGAATTTGAAATTGCAATATGAGTTCATTACATGACAAAAGACTATAAAAGCTCTCTAAAGCCCTGTACACCCATATCCCCAATACATTAACTCAACTATTGATCACAAAATCACTCAGGCTCTTCTTCCCCCTTTTGACTTCATCACAAAGGTGGAATCAACCATGAGGAGGATTAGATGGCTTGGCTGCTAAGATAGGAGTGACAGGAAATGCCAATGATTCATGTAAACCATCTGAACTGGAAGGATCTAAAGATGATGGTTCAGGGTCAGGAAGGTTCATTGGGGGTGTCTGAAGATCCTCTGGAGGATTCACTAGAGGTGATGGGTAAGGAATTAGAGAAGTAACTTCTACTTCCTCTATAGCAACAGGTGAAGAAACAAGCACCTCCACAGTGTGTGTAGGTAAGGCAATAGGAGTATATATGGGCTCTGGCTGAACAAGCTGAGCTGGATCATCAATGGTGATGTGGATTAGCTCGGATGTGTCAGGGTCAGGCATAGAGAACAAGAGATTACTGGGTCCAATCTCAAAGGGTCTAAGCTCAATAGGTATAGTATCAGAAGGACTAAGCTTGGAAAGTCCAGGTTCAGAGACTGGTACTAGTTCAAGAGTAACAGAAAGACCAGGAATAGGGGAGCCAGATGCCATAGCATCAAGTCTGGCAACAATGGATCTTAGAAGCTCACCCTGGGCACGCTGTTCAGCTAACAACTCTTCATCCCTCTTATCTATTCTCTCTACAAGTTGTCCCATCTTCTCATTCATATGAGTTATCAACTCAGCATTGGTATTCGCAATGTCGATATGAAAACTCTTCAGAATGTTCTCCATGAATGTTTGCATTGTGGCACTAAAGAAAGAAGGAGAGGATGTGTTAGCTGGAACAGAAGACTATATGTCATCCATTCGACTAGTTGTAGTTTCAGTCTTCTTCTTCTTCTTGGGACTTGCTTCTAGAGGAGTCTTCAGAGGAATCTCAATGTTCAACTTCCCAATTTGATTTCTCCCAACTGGTGTTATCCTCTCAATTGGCTCCTTACTCTCCAAGTACCAAACCTTATTCTTCTTGAGAAACAAAGCAATAAGTTGAGGGTAAGGCATTGGAGTAGTAGGTTTTCCTTCATACCTATATCTCTTGATCTCAACAAAGATATATTCTCCCAAGTCCTTTTGTTCTTTTAGAATCAATGAAGCAAATTTTCTAAAATCCCTCTCAATGAAATGTGTGTAGTTGTTGGATTTATTCATTATGGCTCTAGAATAGATATACCATAGGACTCAATGAAAATCACTTATATCACTTAGATTGAAATTTAGAGGCCCCACTATCTCACCTGGTCTTAGGATAGAGAATATCTAGTTTGAGTCAAGATTAGGGTAATCATCATTAGGAGGGTCCTCTATTCCTAACCACATATTGATTTTGGAGGGTGAGAATAGGATTTCTTTACCTCTAACCTTAGTAATCATTTCTTCTTCTAAGGCATTTAGGAAAGGGTCATTTACAGTCTCAAGATTACACTAAAAAATGCCTCACAACTTTAGTGCAAAATGGGAGTTTAATAGACAGCCATGGCATATAAGAATCAAGATAGGGACTCCAATCGAATTTCAATACCTCTTGAAGAACCTTGTAGTAAATGTAGTACATCTTGCACACATTTCTTCTTACAAAGTGACTCAAGTACTTCTAAGATTCCTCAAGTTTGCTCACATTGAATCCCTGAGGAGGGAATGTGATTTCTTCATCCCTTTCTTCTAGCTGCTTTGAAGATTGTCCTTTCTTTGCTCCCTTAGACTTAAAAGCTTCTTCAAGCATGCCTACCATGACTTTGGTAATCTTCTCATTAATCTTGGGCTTTTTCAGAGGTTTTTGAGGAAATGTGGGAGCGTCAAATGAATTAGGTGGAGGAGGAGAAGGTTCTTTTGTTCTTTTGCCTCTTCCAGGAGGTGAACTCTGTAACCCCCCTTCAGTAATTAATATTCAAAATACACAATTAAAGTGAAATAGAGACCAATAACAATCAAATAACATTTATTAACCCATCACATGATAGGGTTTTCACAAAATACCTTTCAAAATCATTTATAACCTGGTCTCACATTCACATTCTGAATACAATTACTACACGAAGATAAATCATATTTATATAAATATCAGAGTACACAAAATAATTCCCAGCCAATCCCGGGTTCCATTTATTAACTCAAGCTCTATAGGGCACATTCACCCATTACAAGCCCTCATATGGGGATTACACAAATCCATGTCAAATACATAACAAATCCTCATCTACATGCATATATACACATCCAAATCCAAATAATCCCAACTATGATAACCAACTACCGAATCTTCAACCCGAAGGAAGTCCTTGTCGTCCCTGATTGCTTACTCCATCCTCGATCTACTACCCTGTCTGAAAGGTTAGTAGGGGAGGGTGAGATTCAAGAGAATCTCAATAGGAAAACAATATCAATATGCATGTACGATAAATGTTTAGTGTATGACATGCTTGCATCACATAACTATACTAACACAATGACAAATTTGTAAGCTCAATGCTTCAAACAACATACTGATGGCCATAACATAAATTAAAACATAGCTTCAAATTATATATAATCATGAATGTGAAGAGATGCACCAACACACTAACATAAGTATCAAATACATGCATGAGAGATATGTTCCCTACACTCTTTCCACATAAGCTCCAGATCTGGCTGGTCACGATCAGGGCAATCATCAAATCCTATAACCAAAATAAGGATATAGGGTTAATCCCTTTTCCAATTCCTTAAATTTTAAATACTTAAGTTGATTATCATTCATGACCTTTAGGTGGCTACTTAAAGCCTAAACACATGCCTAAAGGGTTGGGAGACACTATACCAAAAATCTCTTTCAACACCTCACAAACCCATTTTTGGCTTCATCACTCGAGTGATAGACAACTCGTACCCCAGTGAGGCTCAAGAAGTGACCACCTGAGAGCCACAAAAAACCCAGAGCCAGAAGTGCACTTGAGCACTAGCTCTGTCACTCAAGTGATGCCATAACACTTGCGAGTGCTAGCTCATACTCTTGACAAACCAACTGCGATGATAACCCGAGAAGTGGCTCTTAGTGCAGAAGCACATGATCACTCGAGTGAGACCACCTTCACTCAAGTGATAACCCACATCACTCACAGGTAAGGAAGTGTACTCTTGCTTCTTCCATGAACAAGTGCAACCAAAACCGAAGGGGAAATGGAAAACATCATGCTGCACTCGAATGAGACCCTTGTTCACTCAAGTGAGGCTCTATCAGAACCCAGAACGCAGCAGATATCAGAATTTTCCCAACTTAACCCATATGTTTTCCAATGGTCCTAAAACTCTTACACAAGGCTATTCCCACATAATTTCACACAAGGAATCCATTGGAAACCTCAAAACAACTAAAATCACACCACAATGACATTTTCCCCATTGATCACAGTAATCACACATAATACCCAAATTCCACAACTTTTACTCCCCAATGCCTCAAATAAATCCTAATGGCATCAAAACAAACTATGACACCATTTTTACCACATTACCATATTCAAATCATCCATTTTGCAATTATACCAAAATTAGGGCAAATTCCACAAATCACAAAACTCAACCATAAATCACAAATAATATATCAAAAGGGAGCAAACACTTACCTCTTCCTCTTTCCCAAGCCACTTCCTTGATTCTTCACCTTTCCAAATTCCACTAGCTCTCAAAACACCTTCTTTCCCAAATCTAAAACCATAGCAATGAAGCTCTCATTACTTATGAACAACTTTAAAGAAAGGTATTTGAGCTAAAAAAGACAAGAAACTAACCAAAAACCCTTCATTTTCTCTTTCTTCCTTCAAGTATGGCAAAAATGGAGGACGAAGAGAGAGAAAGGATGATAAAGAAGGCATAGATTTTTGGCCCCCAATGTAATACCCCGAATTTTGAGATTTGAGCTTAGAGAATAAGCCTGAGATTAGTGGATTGCTAAGCCCCGGTTTAGCAAGATCCCAAATTGTGATTAAGGGTTAATGACTCTAAAAGTGGATGTCATTAGTGATAAATGAACCCTTTTGGAGACTATGATGTGATTTGGCACTCGAATGTGATTCGTAAGTGCTGTGAGCAATGCCGAAACCCTATATTTAAGTTTAATTATGGGTTAACCTCTAAATTGACTTAAAATAGAGGGAAGGCGCATATTGTGGCTAAACGAAAAGAGGTGAAGTGTTGGTGGTGATTCAATGAGAATTACCGTAATCAGGGGCATAACGGTAAAGTTACCGACCAATTGATCGGTTACCGAAGAGGAAACTCATTGGTAACTTCAAGATCAATGGTTGAGATTGATTTGTGTAGAGATTAAGTGGGTGGAATCCCATGTGTGTGGGTTCATGTGAACTCATAGAGATTGAATAAGGGTGTGACAAGTGTCACAATTTGAGCCCTTGGATTTGGTCAAAGATTTCAACTCATTTTCCCTCTTTCCTCTCTTTATTTTGGACGGTTTTTGGCCCTAAAAACCTGATTCTCTCTTCATCATCTTCATCTTCACTCCCTCTCTCTCTCAAGACTCCATGGCGCCCAAGTGGAGGAGGAAAGAGAAAGAATCAAGGTGAGATTTAGCTTGTTTCTTGTCCTTTAATGCTCTAATCACCTTCTATAAAGTTGTTCATAGTGATGAGAGCTTCATCTCTATGGTTTTAGATTCTAGATTGGAGGTGGTTGATGGCTTGAGGAAATTTGGAAAGATGGAGAATCAAAGAATTGGTTTGGGAAAGAGGAAGAGGTGAGCATTTGAAGCATTTTGATCTAAGTTTTGTGAATTATGGTTGAGTATTGTAAATTTCGAATTTGCCCTGATTTTCTTGTGATTTTGGATTGGATGAATTGGGTTGTGTCTTATGTTGGAAATGGTTCCATGTTGTGGTATTTGGCCATTGGAATTGGTTTGAGAACTTGGAATGAAAAGAATGACAATGTGTGATTGTGTTGTGGTTTTGTGATGACATGTTATGATTATTGGTAAAACATGTCAATGTAATGTGAATTTGGTTGATTTGGTATTTCCAATGGATTCCTTGTGAAATTTTGTGTGAGAATGATGTTTGATATGAAAATTGGACCATTGGAAGCCAATTGTGCAAATTTGGAATTCTGTCCAGTGGAAAGTCTGTTTGGGCAGTTCTGTTTGTGTTGCCGTTTTGAATGGGCAAATGATGTTAGAAAATTCTGAAACTTTCCAGTATTGAATTTCACATCTTAAGCTTCAAAATGGACATATAATATGTGCCATTTCGTTTTGGGAACTGGGAGTTATAGCTGTCCAAAGTTTGGCATCAAAACTGGACCCTGTTTTGGTACAATGTTAGGTTTTTGGTAAATATGGACTTTTGTGGTGATTTCTAGTATTGGTCAATATTTTTCCTGTGTAGAGGACTTGAATAGCTTTCATTTGGCTTTGGAATCACCTCATTTTGATTTTTTTGGAATTAGTTATGAGTTTTGGAAGTTCAGCCAGAAACTGGATTTTCTTGGGCCGCGGCCCAAGGATGTTGGGCCGCAGTCCAAATGTTTCTGGGCAGTTTTGGGCCGCAGCCCAAGGATTGTGGGCCGCGGCCCACCCCCAAAAATCAGTGTTTTGCATTTTTGAAAGGTGATCTTTGGTCAAATGTTTCCCAAGCCTTTAGGCATATGTTTGGGCTTTAATTAGCCTCCTAAAGGTCATGAATGATAACCAACTTAAGTGTTTGAGAGTTAAAGAATTGGAAAAGGGATTTAACCCTGTGTCCTTGTTTGGTTATAGGGTTTGATGTTCTCTCTGAACGTGGTTCGATATTCGCCTGGTCGTGAGTAAGCAGAGCTGGAGCTTACGTGGAAAGAGGGTAGGGAACATATCTCTTCTGCTTGTATTTGATACATGTGTTAATGTGTTGATGCATGTCTTAGCTTTGCATGGTTATGTGTTATTGAAGCTATGTTTCAATTTATGCTATGGCCATTAGTATATTCTTAGAAGCATTGAGCTTACAGATTTGTCATCATGATAGTTATGTGATGCAAGCATATCATGCATTAAACATTTATCGTACATGCATATTGATATTGTTATCCTACTGAGATTCTCTAGAATCTCACCCTCCCCTACTAACCTTTTAGACAGGGTAGTAGATCAAGGACATAGCGAGTAGCTAAGGGTGAAGAGGACTTTCTTCGGGTGGAAGTTGGAAGTTGGTTATCTTAGTTGGGAAGTATATTTGGATAATTGTAATTGGTTATTTGGATAAATATATGTGGATAAAGATTTGATTATTTGTATTGAGATTTGTTGTGTAATCCCCATATGAGGGCTTGTATGGGCGAATATGCCCTATAAAGCTTGAGTTAATATATGGAAACCGGGATTGCCGGGATTATTATAATGCGTACTCTAATATATTTAAATGTGATTTATCTTTGTGTAGTAATTGTATTCGAAATGTAAATGTGAGACTAGGTTATGAATGATTTCGAAAGGTATTTATGAAAACCCCGACTGGTAGTTGGGTTTGTAAAATGTTATTTGTTTCTTATTGGTCTCTATTTCACTTTAATCGCATATTTCGAATATTAATTACGGCAGGGGGTTACACCCAAAACACACACAACCGACTTGAGGGAGAGAGGAGAGAGGGAAGAGTTGAAATCTTGACCCAAATCCAAGGGTCCACAATTTGCCAAGTGTCACCATCTTGATCAACCTCCCATGAGCTCACACATATACATATACATGGGATTCTGGCCCTTGATCTATTGCATAATTCAATCCTAACCATTGATCTTGAAGTTATCAATGAGTTTCCTCCTCGGTAACCGATCAATTGGTCGGTAATTTTACCATTTTTCCCTTGATAATGGTCATTCCCTTGGAATCACCATCAAACTCATTTTCATATTTCTTAATCCAAATTTGGGATCCTGCTAAACCAGGGTTTAGCAGTCCACTTATCTCAGGCTTATTCTCTAAGCTCAAGTCTCAAAATTTGGGGTTTTACAAACTCTTCTTGGTTTGAGTTCTTGTGACCTTTGGTTCCTTCATGACAATCCCATTTACCTTAGGCTTAGATTGCAGCTTAGACTTTGCTTTTGGTTTGGGAGAGATTTTTCTTTTCTTGGTGGGAGGAGAGGAAAGTGAATTAGAGGGTTGATATGGTTCGAGGACCCAGAAGGAGCGCTAAGACTGGGAGTTTTAGTCCTCACCATTTTGATTTATGAGATACAAAGATTTCTGGAAAATAGAGGCTGAGGGTCATAAGATTAGGCTAAAAGATTCAGTGCAATCTGAGAGGTTTTTGTAAGCAAAAATCAATGGGTTTTAACGGTTATGAGAATAGAAAATGATTGTGAAAAGTTTTTGTGAGAGCACAAGGAGAATCACTCAAGGTGATTTTATGAGAAATGACCGAGTAACAACTGAAATAGACTTAGGACCTGACATCACTTGAGGTCTTACTTGAGTAATCATCAGCTTCACTCGAGCAACCACTCGAGTGATCATACCAAAAATTTCAAAATACAGTGAATTCAAGTGCGTACCTGGCATGAATAATATTGTAATTACACATGTATATTCCCTCGATCATTTGACGGCTCTTTAGGACAAATATGAGTTGAAACTCAGCAATTTCATGATCTGTACCCAGGTTCACTCGAGGCCTTACTCGAGTAATATGTGAAGTTTACTCAAGGCCGCCCTCGGGTAATCAATCCCTACACATTATGACCGTTCATTTCCTACCGATATGCCATTTCTTTTGAATTTATTTTGAATCAATGCTCCACTGTCATAATTTTCAGGTCATTACTCGAGTGGCTACTCGATTAATCCATTTAATTACTTCAAGGTGTCACTCCAGTAATGCCAGTTAATTGAAGTTGTCCCTCCAGTATTGTTGTCCTCTATTAACCTCTGCTTTTCAGACTCCAAAACAGAATATCATGATCTTGCAAAATAAATTGCTAGAAACTCTGATTCTTAAGTGAGTAATCATCAAAACATCAATAAATAACATTATCTAATATTTTGTAAACACTAAATAACTTACAATTCATTGGGATTTACCATTCCCAATTCCCTTCTAATATATAAAAATTGATCTTTTGCAAGAGGTTTTGTGAAGATATCGGCTAGTTGAAGATGAGTTGGAATGAATATCACTTTGACATCTTTCTTTTGGACATGATCTCATATGAAGTAATGTCTAACATCAATATGCTTGGTTCTGGAATATTGAATAGGATTCTTTGCCAAGCTTATCGTGCTAGTGTTGTCACAGTATATTGGTATCTCCTTTAAATAAAAACCAAGATCCTAGATTTGTTGCTTTAGACATAATCCTTGTGCACAATAACTTGGACAAAAGAGACACTGTATTTTGTTTCTTGCTAAACCATGACACTAGTAAGCCTCCAAGAAATTGACTTTATCTACTAGTACTCTTTCTGTCTGTCTTATATCCTCCATAATCAGAGTCTGAGTATACAACTAGATATTCACTTCTTCCTTTAGGATACCACTGACCTAATTTTACAGTGTCAGCAAGATATTGAAAGATACGTTTGACTGTTTCAGCATGTGACTCTTTTGGTGCTGATTGATATCTTCTACACATACCCACACTGAATTAAATGTCAGGCCTGCTTGCTATGAGATAGAGTAATCATTCAATCATTCCTCTATATTTTGTGATGTTGTAATCTTTTCCCTTGACATCAGAATCAAGCAATGTAGTTGAGCTCATAGGAGTGTCTATTCAATTTTTTTTCATCCAATCCATACTTCTTCAATAGCTCTTTCAGATACTTCATTTGAGATATGAAAATTCCATTCTTTCTTTGTTTGATTTTCAAAATGAGAAAGAAATTCAATTCTCCCATCATTGACATCTGAAACTCCCCTTGCATTATCTCAGAAAATTCTTTGCACATGGTTTAGTTAGTAGCACCGAAAAGTATATCATCAACATATATTTGCACAATTAAGATATCATCACATTTTCATTTTGTAAAAAGTGTGTTAGGATCGGCAAGCACAGCAGAAGAATTTTAAAATTTTCACCAATTCTAATCGATGATATATCAACGGCATTTAGATCGAGTTTGAAAGATTTGTACATTTTACAACTTAGGGTTTTCACGATCTCTAGGAGCCAACACCTCAGGTCCGCTCCCTCTACCGGTATCCACACGAATGCTCTCCAATAGAGATTGCGTGCTAGCACCTCCAAATGTCTCCTAGAGTTTCCCTTGCAGCTCTAAATTCTCATGCGCGTATGAGTATATCTGCTCTATCAAGTTTATAACCTATGAGGGCTATATTCGAATTTCAAAATTAATCTTCATTAATTTTGAAATGAATTAACAATTAATTATCTTGATGAATTAATTAAATAAATTCAATTTAAATATAAATCTGTTCAACAGTTTTAATTTAACCTATTTATTTAATCCAAATAAAGAGCCATTAGATTTAAGTTATCTTCATAAATTAAATCCGAGATACTATATCTCTATCACGTTAGTTATTAAATTTAATATATCTTAATAGATTAGATTTAAAACTAACACAATATAATAATATCATATAATACACACACACACACACACACATATAAGATATGTATTTCAAAAATATATATCAATATAATATTATTAATGAATTTTATATTATATATATATAAATATAAAATTCGTCTACCCTAAATTAAACAATATCTCGTATTGTGCCATTCTTGTGTGCGACCTTGTAGGCCCATATGAAGTTGGCAGTGGGCCAATAATTGTACTAACCCAAAAGTCGTAAGCGGCCTCTAGCAAGACATTACGACTACCCAATTCATATGAGGATCGTTAACACGATGCAACCTGTCATACAACTATGTTTCATCCCTTTTGTCACACGATATATTGGTCAAGGATAAGGCATGGATAATGTCATCCTCTTATTGCTAACCATTACTTTCTTGATTCCTGAGTAGCCTGACAATTTTTACAGGTTGATAGTTTCCACATTCAATTACATCACATAGCCCGTATTCTGTAGCCATTACGAAGACTCTGAACTTTGCTTTCCAAAATGAGAAGTGTTCACCATTGAAACCTAGAGGTCTTGTGATAGAAGCTCCTTCAGGAAGAATTCCTTCACCCATGCTTGCCATTGGATACCTCTTAGGCAGTTATACCTTAACAAGAAGACCTACTCTCTGATACCAAATGTTAGAGCAAGCGTTTCACCTAAGAGGGAGGGTGAATTGGGTGATACCAGAAATTTTGTGTATAAGAAAATTAACAGAACGTTTAAAGCAGTTGAGAGCAAAGAGAAATAACACCGAAGTGTATACCAGGAGTTATACTGATTCGGCCACAATCACTTTGACCTACGTCTAGTCCTCAGAACGTCTCTGAGAGTTTCACTATATTCTCCAAGATTCAGTGGGTTCTTGGCACCTCAGTACACAGCAAATTCCTTCACTTGGACACTCACTCCCCATTACATGTTGTAATGAAATCCCCAACTCAACATTCCATGACCTTAAGTTGTCTCAATAACAAATATTGAGTTTGTAATGAAAAACTCTCTCACAGAGCAAATATATAATCACTGAAGTACAATGAATGAGTATAAGAAAACAGAGCACAAAGAGTATATTGATTGATGTGTGATTGCGTGTTCTCAGTTGTTGTACTCTGCTCTTTGAATGCTCCATATATATAGATGATTTGTAGTGTCCGTTGAAAGCAATTCAAACATGTCCGTTAGAGTCACACAGCAATGGTTGACCATTCTTCTAATTTGAAAACTATCAGTTTGTGGTAGGTAGCAGTAGGTGGGATCTCAGACGTTTTATTTGACTTTTCTCTTATGTCATGATTTATTCATTGTTTCTCTGAAACATACTTAGAATACCAGTGCAATTAAGAGTTAGTCATATAGATAACAAATCAATAACATTCGATTAGAAACATGATTTTTGGACTACCTTACTCGAGTGGCTACTCGAGTAATCATGTTCATTACTAGAGTAGTCCCTCGAATAAACCTATAAAAAACATGGCAGAGAGTAATTCAACATTTTTCATAAAATATTACTCGGGTAAGACATGGAGTAAGATACATCACAAACCTTGGAAATACCAGATTACTCGAGTGGTTACTCGAGTGAGCATGTCTTTTCTTCACAAGTTACTTGAGTGAGCCCTCGAGAAAATTTCAAATAAGTTTGCAGATTACTCGATTACTCCCTCGAGTAATAGCATCAAATTCTTGGCCTAAAGTACCTATTATTTGCTTGCCTAATTACTCAGTGACCCCTCGAGTAGTGAATCCAATAACTCTGCAGATAACTCATGTGCCCCTCGAGTAATGCCTTTTTCTTCTCACTTGGTTACTCGAGTGGCTACTCAAGTAATGCCTTATGCTCATGTTGTTACTCCAGTGGCTACTCGAGTAATGGTTCATATAACTTTACAGATTACTCGAGTGGCCCCTCATGTAACTTCTTCTAAATTTTGGCAGTGCCTCTCTGAAACATTTTCTCCAAAATTACTCGAGTGCTCACTCCAGTAACAGTGTTCCTTACTTAAGTGCTCACTCGAGTAAACCTTTAAAAAATCTGCCAGTTATGTTCTTCCTTTGCTCTGTCTCTCAAATCTTCTGCATTACTCCAGTTCTTACTTCAAGTAAAGCTTTTGTCTGCCATCTAGTTACTTTGTTCAAATTTTTTTCTTTGTTATCAAATCCTTTTATATTATTGATCCAATCTTTGTTATCATCAAAACACATGGGATCTAACAGAAATAACCTAACATATGTACCTAAATATTAACTAATTGCCTGACCATATATGCACACGATTCCTCAATGATTTCATCCACTTGTTGTCAGTCAATTGGGCACAATGTTGATCTTCATAATATGACATAAATATCATACACAGAATGAATTAAACTAAGTATTATTATGTTTATAAGCTCAAAAATTAAAAACCCTACAATGTATAGGAAGTTCAAGAAGGTAGACTTGACACTTCAATTAAATACCTAAAAAAATTATGAGCACACTTATAAAACTCATGACATTTTAACTAAAAAAGAAAACGTGAACCAAATGTTAAGGGAAAAAACACTTGCACACTAGAGAGATTATGAAGGAGACTGAGACAAAGAAAAAAACATGGGAGAGGAAACTTTGTACTACAACGGAGTTCTGAGAAACGAGGGAGAAAGAGGGAACACGGGAAGATAAAAATGAAAATGAAAATGAAAATGGTGGGGGTGAAAATTAAATAGGAATTTGTACCGAAGCTATGGTGCTTTTTGTCAAAGCATCATAGCTTCCTAATTTAAAAAAAACAAACACCAAATATAAAAATAACATTTTATATATATTCAAGGCACCACATGTAGCCTATATATTTCAAGGCACCACATGGGTGCCTTGAATATTCAAGGCACCCACGTGGTGCATATTCTATTTATGTTTGAATATATGTGGCCTTAGCCCAAGCTTCTCATGCAAATACCAGCTAATGCACTTAGCCCTTAGCCGGCCCTTTCTTAGAAAGCGCCGGCCAAGGATTACCTCGGTCGACGCTTGTGTGGTTTTAGCCTTGGCCAGCCCTTGCTTTGCAAGCGCCGGCCAAGGTGCTATTAATTTTTTTTTATAAACTTTTTTTTAAACAAGAGCAAAGATCTCTAAAGCATTGTTTTAAGATACCAATTTTTTTTTAAAATAAGACGAATATAGAGGATAATTAATGCTTAATAATAAATGAATTACTAAGAAAGAGTATTCTCTATTTAAATGTTAATTGAAGGCTTATTTTCCCAATTCTACTAAGATCCTTTTGACTTACTACAACACGAGATTCTGAACAATAATGCATTATAACAAATGTCAGCTTCATTTTATTTTTTTTACTTACTCCCACCCTTATCCGGCACTTTTTTTTAAGCACCGGATAAGGGTTTTTTCAAATAAAAAAATGATAAAAAATTATTCCATCTATGGCGCTTTTTTGAAAAGCACCGTAGCTTGGACTTTCATTTTTTTCATATAAATAAATGTTTTGTGTTGTGCTTGTTTAATAAAGTGTCACACAAGCCTAATACTAAGCTTTAACGCTTATATTAGGAAGTGCCATAGCTTCTAATTTTTTTTTTAAAAAGATATTATCTACTACGCTTCTTCAAAGAAGCGTCAAAAAATGGGATCTGTTAAATCCCTCTTTTGTAGTAGTGAGAGTTCATCATGGATAAATGAGATGAATCATTCTCAAGAACTCAAGATGCACTATTGGTAAAACGCTTCAATTCTTCTTGCGCATTGACGAATAATGATTTGGAAAGTTTACATAAAATTGTTTTCAACCAATCATTAATTCTATTTGAAAAGTAAAAATGTTTTAAACCATACTGGAAATTTACGAGGGAAGAAAGAATTTTCAAATATAGATTACTCAAAAATTCCTCCACTTGACCAACATAATAATTGCATAAAGATTCATAAAGGTCATCATCCTACTATATGCAATTATTGTGGTAAATTAGGTCATGTTTCTTACACATGCTATTTTCTAATGTGAGAAATAAATTTGTTTGGGTTCCTAAAAGGCAAGTTAGTTCAAAAGCTAACGATCAAGGACCCAAAGTAAAGTGGGTACCAAAATGTCCATCTGGTTTTTCATGTGTGAAGATTGATTCTAGAATGAATGGACATAAGGGTACAGAGAAAATTAAAAAGATTCCAGAGTTTCTAATGCACCAGAAAGTAAATTCATATCAAAAGGAGAAATCTCAGAGCACCCATTGCCATAACTATAAAGTCTAATCACAAAGAGAAGCAATGAAGAAAAGGAGTATGTTCCACCTCAAGAATAGACTACCATAGAGTACCGTTTAACTATCTTGAGGAGAACAAGAAAAGGAGAATCTCTCAATTATCAAACATAAAACTTTTGAAGTCCATGTCTTTTGAGAGAGCTTTGTAGGCACCCATAGGAACACATATGAAGAATCAATGTAATAGAAAGAGGCAATGGGTAAGCAAAGCCAATCCTCCAAGTATCTAAGGCAAAGGTACACAATGATAAAATTTCCTTTGCTATTGTCTGTAATATTTATGAGGTTTTATATTTTGGAACCTTAGGACTGAGCATTGCAAACTATTTTGAAATTATGTCTTCAAATCCCTTAAAAAGCCACTTAATAGATTTATTTATAAAGGGATTGCAATATTCAATAGGTTAATTCTTTACGCATATATAATGATTTGAAAATAAAATATTTCTTTTATACATAAAGTAATGTTTAATTCATTATGCTCAATTGCCTCGAATTGACTTTATTCTTAGAGCATGTGAATTATGATTCCTACAAACTAACAATGAGTGGATCTAAGTGATATTGGGAACCAAAGAAAGAAAAAGATTTACATGGTTTTATAGGAAAAATAAGAGAAAACTTCATGCCAAGAGTATAGCTACATGGAAACAAATTCTTCTCTTGATTTTGGAGCTTAAATTTTGGTGCTGAGTGTGCAAAAGAGGAAAATCAATATTATTCCACCAAAACTAAGCAAGCTATCACAAGAACAAGAGGAATTATGGTGATATCTAATCCTTACCCTATACTATAATTATATGAATTATTTAATTTGGGTAATGAATATTTGTCCATTATTGCATTCCTTTAGCAATCAATCTTTAGTGATAGTCAAATTATTTATAGATTGCTAAATGAACCAAAAATAAAATTGTGTATAGTTTTTCTATTGGTTTATGTTTTGAAATGCACAATCCAAAAATGTGTTTTGGTTTCAATTTATCTTCTTTTATAAAAGTGCATACACATGTTTTGAAAAATATTCATACTTTGATTGCATTCAGATGTTTGTTTAAAAAAATTGGAAGTTAAATCTTTATATACTAAAAGTCAGAAATGCTCCAAATCTATTTTCCCATCATTGACATCTTGATCGTTGGTCTTAAATATGTTATCTTATACTTGAACTACTCAGAGTTAGTTAGACCTCATGTCTAACAAGTTGATCATCTATGAGTTTCAAATATATTTCCTAGAAAAGAATTCAATACATGAAAACCTTATGCATAAATCCATATTGGCTGAGTTATTCCAAGCATTATGAATGTTCATTAATGCATTTAATGTTAATGCATTAACCATTATAGTGTAATAACTTACTAGGATAATATTTTGGAACTCTAGTCATTTAGACTAATGAGTCTAAACTTCATAATTCATAAATCCATGTACTCATCTTGTTGCTCAAATACATTAACATTTGTCTTCATCCATTTTTGAGTAATAAGAGCCTTATATTCGAATCTTTGAGTTGAATGTTCCTATTCTTCAAGACAAAACTCTAAGAGTCAACATTATCTCTTAGTCAATAGCAAAGTCATTGTGCTTATGTATGCCTATCAAGTAAAGGTTTTTTGGCTAATTCATTTTCCATATAACTTTTGCTCTTAGGATATCTCTCAAACACGTTAACTCCAATGTCTAACATGTTATCTCAGTTGTTCTCCAACTGAAGCATTATGATATATTTTTAAACTTGTTGACTTCTACGATGTTGAGCCTAAGCATTGATTTTAAACATGTTTCAAAAATTAGTTTTGCATATATTCAAAATCGCAATTTCATTGCTTTGCCACAATTTGAAATATCATTTGAGATTTGAAACAATTTGCATTTTTCATTATCATTCTTGAAAAACTTAATTTCATCTCATAAAAGTTGATCATATGGATAGATTCTCTACTCTCTTTCATCCGACTTACATGGATTACATAAAAATCTTATCAATGACATATTTTTTATATAAAGCTCATTTATGAATTGTCATTGATCTTTAAAAAACATCATTCTTGGTATCATTTGTTCCCTTTATAATTCAATAACTTGAATCTAATTAATTAAGTAAAACTACTTTAGTCTTGGTTTATTTATTATACTATTTGCTCAATAATCATAGTTCAATTATATAAGAGCATAAGAGTTGTTATGTCTAATATTGTGTGGATCCAAGAGAAGTTGGGTACCAAAGAACATGGATTTATACTTTTGCCAGATTGTTCATAAAAAGGATACTCTGATGAGAGAAGATTTATTCGAATGCAAACCTCTATATTTGAATACAAAGATGAATTTTTTAAAAGACTTTATTCAAATAGAAGTTATTTATTTGAATATGATTGTTACTGCTTGAATCCATTTATTAAAGACTATTCGAATAACAAAGTAACTATTAGAATATAGAAGAAAGATTTTACAAAAGTTTTATTCGAATAACAGCTATCTATTCGAATAAAAAAAGTTTTCCAGAAAATCTATTTGATTAATAGATTACTTATTCGAATACAAGAGCAAGTTTTAATAAAATGATTATTCGAATAAACCAAGTGTATTTGAATAAAAGCAAAATTTCACAAAGTATACAAAAGTCTCTATGAATAACCAAGTCGCTATTCAAATACAGAAACAAGTTTTTTCAAAAGCATAATTCGAATAACAGACAACCTATTCGACTAGAAGAAAATTTTTTCAAAAAGTCCATTCAAATAACAGTGAGGTATTTGAATAACAATATTTGGCAAACAAGGATTCAAAAAATTTACTTGAAAACATTATTCAAATAAAAATCAACTTATTTGAATAGAATTGATGTTTTTCTCAGAAGATCTATTCGAATAAATTATGAATTATTCAAATAATAAATGTTTCAAAAACTGTATTCAAATAAAGAAGCCTATATTCAAATAAACTTAATTGACATTTCAAGAAGTCTATTAAATATTTTTCTAAAGCAAACATTACAAAGGCTGTATTAAAATAAAGAAATCCATATTCGAATAAACTAAACTATTTTGTCTACAGATACATCACTTTGTGTATGCAGGAAAAGAATTCTATTTGAATACAAGATTGTCTATTCAAATAAGATGAAGAACCAATTATAGAAATCTATTCAAATAATGACATGTTTATTCGAATAAGATAAGTAGAGGTAAGTGTCCAAGACTATCGCTACTATTTCAAAGGATAAAGACTGAAAGAGGCAAGTTTCGTCTAGTGATAGAAGCTCCGTCTGGAAGGATGTTCTCACCTATTGTTGCCATTTACTGAAAGAGGCAAGTTTCATCGAGTGCAGTTTACATTTTGAGTTTACCTTGCTCTCAGGTAAACACTTGCTCTACTACACTTGCAAGGACTCGGGAGCACTTGAGACTATCACTCGAGTAGAGGTTTTGTGCTCGAGTGAGATGATGATATCCTGTCTCTGTCATTGCTCTCTGTCAAACACTTTCTGTCCAGCACTTGCAATGCTCGAGTGCAAAAGTGCTTACTGCTTGAGTGCTTGCTCCTTTACTCGAGTGCATCAGTTAAAAATAGCAGCAATGACTCTAAACTTTGTGATGCATTTGGTAAGTTTGTAATCATTGCCTAAACTTGCAAAAACATAATTTTCTTACCATAACACACAAAAGCCTTTTGTTATCATCAAAACTTGGAATCTAACATTTTCCCCCTTTTTTGATGATGACAAAACCTTTGTGATGAGTTTTAAAAACTTGATTGAAGTGAAAATTTTGAAAACATTTTCAACATTTCCAAATGCATATTTCACCAAAGTTTAGAGTCATTTTCAGATTTTTGCACTTAATCTCATATGATTCCTGCAATACTTCCATTAGACACTTAAAAGCAAAGATAAGTCATAGTACCATTATATTTGCACAGAAACCATTAAATCTGAACAGAAAACTTAGCAAACTGTAAAATGAACTTGTAAAGTACAATGTCAAGCTTGAATCAGCATCTACCCATAAAACCCCATATACAACTATGTTAGCAAAATAAACTAGAAAAGCTCAAATAACAATAATTTCCTACCCAATATAGAAAAGCTACCTAGACCATATCAGCTCAGCAGCTCAGAAAACCATCACTGATCCTTCTCCCCTATTTTGTCAGCATCTGAAGGGGGTTAAGGGAAAGTGAGATCACATGATGGAGTAAAGATCACCATGGCAGTAGAAGGATCAAATGGCTCAGGCTCAAAATATGGAGATAATGGCTGAGGAACTGATGCTGTAAGTGGTAGTGAAGGCGACCGATCATAAGTGACATCAACATTGGAATCTAGGTATGTGAAGAGAACACGAGTCTAAGTTTGAGAAGGTGATGCTGTGGTAGGAGTAGACTTAGGTGGCACCTCAGGAGAAGCAGTAGTAAGAAGATTTCCATATCAGTGATTCTTCTCGACATATCTTCTTGAGTCTTGAACATCAAGTCAAAGTTAGTATTTGCCTTGTCCACCAACTTTGAGACTTATATCTCCATTATGTTTACCAATTTCTCACACTCATCAATTCCTTTTTCAGGCGAGTCACAACTTGATTGATCACTTCGGCCAGATAGGTTGATAGTGATGCATTCAGGAAAGATAGAGGTGTAATTGGTCCTTAAGCAAAAGATTGATCCTCATCACCTCTTGATGGAGTGGCTTCTCACTAAGATGTGGCTTTGGTTTGGCTGACTGGTAGAAAGATCCCCATGTGTGTCAACTATGTTTTGCCAAACCTTTGGATGTTTGTCCTTTCAATTCCTTCCAAATACCAAATCTTGTTGTACTTTAGAATGAGGGACACAAGTTGAGGATATGGTATTGTGGCAGATCTTGATGAAGAAAATCGAAACCTTCTCATCTCACCAAAAACAAGTTCCCCCACATTTCTTTGTTGCCCGGCTAGGAAAGAGGCCAATAAATAAAAATCTCTCTGATCAAAATGGGTATAATTTTTGGATTTGTTAATAATGCTATGTGAGTATATGTAATAAAGAGCACGAATAGAATCAGGTATATCAATAGGCTTAAAATTAAAAGGGTCTATAGGGTCATTTGGCCTTAAATGCCGGAAAGCTTCATTGGCAGTAAGTGTGGGTAGAACAGAAGGTAGTGCAACATAGCCAAAAATGTCATTTATGATAGTAGCAGATATCATAACATGTTGATCTCTAACAGTGGTAGACATTGCTTCTTCTATCAACTCTCCAGGCCTAGAATATATGTTATGGACTTTCATGTTGCAGTAAAAAGTTCTCACAACAATAAGTGAATAAGGAGATACACATTTAGCCATGAAGCATAGAAACCAAGAAAAGGATGAAAATCCAAACTACAGCTTTTCTTCAGATAATATAAGTCCACATAAACTATGGGGCAGAAATGTCTATAAGCAAACTCAGAGTCATATACCTTCTGAATAAGTGCCTACAGTTCCTTAACATTGAATCCTTCTAGATGATTTGTGACTTGTTCTTCCTCTGGAGCTTGTGAAGTAGAATGTGCTCCTGAAGCAGCTTGACTTGTCTGGCCAATATGATGAGAATATGAGGCACCGGCTTGAGAGGCAATCTTGCCAATTAAGGCGTCAAGCTTGGATTTTTCCATTGCTTCTCTGAGCTACATGTTGAATGAGTCATCTGAGGAAGAAGATTGTTGTGGTTGCTCTGTGTCCTTCTTCTTTCCTCTTCCTTTGACTTCTTTTGATTGAGACCGAGTGACAACTAGTTCCTTGAAAACCACTCCCTTCATTTTCTTTTGTGAAGGTTGATCCTTCTTAGCCATCTTAGGCTTGGGATGAGGTTTCTTGGTTGGAGTTCTTTTCTTGGTGGTTTTGTGTTTAGGAGGAGGTGTTGGTGTAGAAGATAGAGAAGGTGTTGGAGATGAAGGTGTTGCCATTGGAGTATCTGAAGCACTAGCGACAAATTGAGTAGGTGAAGGTGAATAAGAACTTTGGGGAATAATAGGCATTTTAGTTCTAGCCAATAAAACCAAAATGAGAATCAAAGAGTTGATAAGAACTTGAAGAAATATTTTCAGAAAATCTCTTCAGTTATGGCAAGAAATGAGAAGCTAAAATGATAAATCTGACCTTATGAAGATAATTGAAGAGTTCTAACAGAAATTTGAAGCAATCTGAGTCGTTTAATTGATGGGTAACGGTCGGAAGTGAAGAGGTATGTCTTCCGAGTGATATGATGCTTCAAGTGAGAAGAGGAAGTATGACAGTCTGAGCTCTCATGTAACTGATATAAGGGCCAACACTCAAGTGACAACCCTAATGCTCGAGTGTTATACATAAAGCACTCAAGTGACACAATTTTGTGCTCAAGTGATACTCAAAAAAATCTGATAAAGCATGTAATAGTGTACCTGGTTTAGATGTCTCTTGTTATATTTTTCATCTTTGTACTCAAATCCTCCAAGATCATTTGAGTAACCATTCTTTGAATGAGTATTTGCATAATTCTTTCTCTTCTGCTCGATTGCTCTTGCTTTACTTCAAGTGTATTCATACTGTGCTCGAGTAGTGTTTTTCCATCACTCGAGTGAGAGCTATCTCACCCGTTGTATTTAAGTAACCCCTTGGTACTTTTATCTCCTCTGTTAACCCTTGTTTTACAAGCTTAGAAACAGAGTATATGATATAGTTATTTACTCGAGCATTTATCTCTTACTCGAGTGTAACTTTACTTATCACTCGAGTAATACATCTAGTGCTTGAGTGACAGGCCTACAAAAATAATTTCTACATACTCCGATGCCTAAGTCAATATGGTAATCATCAAAACTCATATTAAACATAGTAATTATCAAGAAAAAACTTACAACTCATTGGGATTAACCATTCCCAATTCTCTTCGTATATATAAAAATTGATCTTTAGCTATCGGCTTTGTGAATATGTCAGCAAGTTGAAGATATGTCAGTATGAATTCTACTTTGACATCCTTCTTTTGTACATGATCTTGAATGAAGTGATGTCGGATATCTATGTGCTTGGTCCTTGAATGTTGTACAGGATTCTTGGCCAAGCTAATAGTACAAATGTTGTCACAACAAATTGGTATGTTCTCTAAATATATCCCCAAATCTTGAAGTTGTTGCTTCAACCACAATACTTGAGAACAACAACTTGCTGCAGCTATATATTCAACTTCGGTGGAAGATAATGACACTGTGTTCTGCTTCTTGCTGAACCACGAAACCAGAGAGCCTCCAAGAAATTGACCAAATATTCTGTCAGTTTTATATCCTCCATGATCTGAATCTGAATAGGCCACCAAATATTCGTTAACTCTTTTTGAATACCATAGGTCAAGTTCTGCAGTGTATCCTAGGTATTTGAAGATTCTTTTTACAGTTTCTGCATGTGATACCTTAGGAGCAAATTAATACCTTGCACACATTCCAACACTGAATTATATATCTGGTCTACTTGTTGTTAGATAGAGTAATGAACCAATCATTCCTCTATATTTGGTGATGTTGTAGTCAGGGCCTTTTACGTCAGCATCCAACAACTTTGTAGAACTCATTGGAGTATCAGCTCCATTAGTATTGTCCATTCCGTACTTCTTCAACAGCTCCTTCAAATATTTTGTTTGAGATACAAATATCCCATTCTTCCTTTACTTGAATTGAAGTCAAAGAAAGAAGTTTAATTCTCTTATCATGGACATTTCAAACTCTTCCTACATAAGCTTGGAAAACTTTTGACAAAGAGATTCGTTAGTAGCACCAAAAATATTATCAT
This sequence comes from Inga laurina, assembly GCA_963855925.1. Taxonomy (NCBI): domain Eukaryota; kingdom Viridiplantae; phylum Streptophyta; class Magnoliopsida; order Fabales; family Fabaceae; genus Inga; species Inga laurina. The sequence continues at coordinate 38,100,956 of OY979705.1, forward strand.
CAACATAAATTTGAACAATTAGAAGATCATTTTTATTATGTTTGATGAAAAGAGTTGTATCTATTTTCCTCTGACAAAGTTTTGATCAAGAAGAAATTTGCTTAGCCTTTCATGCCAAGCTCTGGTCGCTTGTTTCAAACCATATAAAGCTTTCTTTAGTTTGAAAACATGATCAGGTTTTGTTTCATCTTCAAAACCAAGAGGTCATTCTACATATACTTCCTCCATAATATAACCATTTAAAAAAACATTTTTTACATCCATTTGATAAAGTTTAAAACATTTAATGCAAGCAAAGGCTAAGAGTACTCATATTGCTTCCAATCTTGCTACTGGAGCATATGTTTCCTTATAATCAATACCATCTTCTTGATTATAGCCTTTGGCAACCAATCTTGCTTTGGTTCTCACAATGATTGCTGATTATCAAGTTTATTTTTGAAAACCCATTTGGTTCCTATAACCGAGTGATCTTTAGGTCGAGGAACTAAATCCCAAACTTGATTTCTTCGAAATTGATTTAATTCTTCTTGCATAGCAATCACCCAATCATTGTCAGATAAAGCTTCTTCGATATTAGAAGGTTCAATCTCAGAAATAAAAGCAGAAAAAAGTACCTCATTGAGTATTCTATTTCTGGTTTTGATACCTTCGTGAATATCTCCAATTACTTGATTAATTAAATGATCTTTAATATGTCTCCATACTTTTAGTTGAGCATGATCATCGACATCTTCTATATTTTGAAAGTCATTTGTTTCAAAATCATTCTATTTTGAAATAGTTTTATTTTTCTTTATCAAATCTATTTCTTCTTCATCAAAATTCTTTATCTGAGAATCAAGTTCATCAAACAAAACATGAATGGATTCTTCAACAGTACATGTTCTTTTATTAAAGACAATATATGCTTTACTTCTATTAAAATATCCTAGAAATAAACCTTCATCAGACTTTGAATCAAATTTACCCAAGTTTTCTTTACTGTTGTTGTGAATAAAGCACTTACATCCGAAGATGTGTAGATGAGCAAGATTTGGCTTTCTCCCTTTATAGAGTTCATATGGTGTCTTTCCAAGTGACTTGCGAATATATGCTCGATTTCAAATATAGCATGCGGTACTCATTGCATCCGCCCAGAATACACTTGACATTTTCTTTTCATTGAGTATTGCACATGCCATTTCTGTGAGGACTTTATTCTTCCTTTCTACTACTCTATTCTGCTGAGGCATTCTAGGTGCAAAAAAGTTGTGATCTATTCCTTCGTTGTTGCAGAAATCTTAAAACATTTGATTATCAAATTCTCCTACATGGTCTGTCCTAATAGAGACAATGGAAATACTTTTCTCATTTTTGACCTTCTTAGCAAACATAATAAATTCGACAAATGTTTCATCTTTTGAAGTAATAAATATAGTCCATGTAAATCTTGTAAAATCATCGACAATTACTAAAGTATATAGATTTCCTCCAAAACTTTTTACTCTTGTTGGACCTACCAAATCCATATGAAGTAATTGTAAAGGCTTGGAAGTAGAAATCTCATACATTTTTTTGAATGAAGATTTAGTTTGTTTGCCTTTTTGACATGCCTCACAAATCATGTCATCTTTGAATTTAAGTTTAGGAAGACTAACAACTAAATATTTTCTAATCAGTTTGTCAAGTTGGTTCATATTAACATGAGCTAGACCCTTATGCCATAACCAATTCTCCTCTGATTTGCTAAGAAAACAATTTTCAGAAGAATTTGAATTTAAATCAATAGTATAACAGTTACCATCCCTTTGAGCTCGGATCTTTGCCTTGATGCATTCTTTATTAAGCATTAGATCCTTTTTGTTTACTATCAAGTATTCTTCGGAATCAAAGATCACCCAGTTATCTCTGTCAGTGCTTTGACTTATACTCAGGAGATTGTGGCATAATCCTTTAATGTAATATACATCATTGATTTAAACACCATCGAATTTTCCCACTTCACCAATTCCAATAATACGTCCAAATTGGTTACCTCCAAAAGTTACCTTTCCTCCTTCCCTGGTTTCTAGCATAGTGAATTTATTTCTGTCACCAGTCATGTGTCTCGAGCATCTACTATCAATGTACCACTTGTTTGCTCGTGATACTTTGAGACATACCTAGAGTAAGGTGATCAAGTTTTAGGTACCCACACTTTCTTGGGTCCTTTGTGGTTAGTATGCATTACTTTTGGTACATGTGTCCCTTTCGGAACCCATTTATACGTACTAATGACTTGTCATTTTCTAAAATAACATGATGAAGTATAATGTCCTTTCCTATTACAATAGCTACATGATGCAAATGGATTTGATGTATGCATAGAATTCTTAAAATATTTCAGATAAGTTCTACTGCCATTTTTCTTATTTCCTCTATTTTTATCCTAATCAGACTTATATCCAATTCCATATTTATCAAACGAAACTCTCTGAAATTTTAGAATAACTTTAAGAGTTTCACTTCCTTTAGTAAATCTTTCCACATTTTTTATTAAATCACTTATTTTATTATCTTTTTCTTCACATAATACACATTATAATATGACAGTATTTTCTAATTCTTTTACTTTCTTCTTATAACTAACCATTTCTTTAGCTACCTCGATAAATTCAATATGCAATGCATTATATTCAGATAATAACTCATCATAAGTAGATTCAGAATCACTTACCTCAGAATTAGATTCTTCTTCTTTGGCCACCAAGCATAAATTTGCAACTTCGTCGTTGTCGCTTTCTTCATCCGATGAGCTATCACCCCATATAGATGAGATGTATGCTTTCTTCTTCTGCTTCTTCTTATCTTTATTTTTGAAGCATTCGGATTTGATGTGTCCAGGCTTCCCACATGCATAGCATACTATCTGTTGCTCCTTGTTTTCTTTCTTGCGTTGTCTACCTTGATAATTCTTGAAATTCTTTTGGCCTCTTCTATAGAACTTCTTGAATTTTCTCATGATCATTCCCATATCATCATCAGGGACATGTTCATTTTTGGAAGACTCTTTTTCCTTGATTGCTTTAAGTGCAACTCCTCTTTTCTTTTTATCATCGAATTCTTCTAGTTCCTTCTTGAACCTCAACTTTCCTTCATATTCAAAAAGACTACCAAAGAGAGCAGCTACAGATCTGATTGATTCTCCTTTAGCTTCTTCAATAGCTATTACCTTTACTTCCCATTCTTTTATAAGAATGTTAAGGATCTTTCTTACTTGGGAATTTTGCTCAAATGATTTCCCAAGTGTAGATAATTGATTAACAAGATAACTATATCTGAGTTCAAATTTTGAGATTCTTTCTCCAGGTTTCATATGAAATAGATCATACTCTATAATTAGAGTATTGACTCTATTTTCTTTTATTCCGAATGTGCCTTCGTGAGCGATCTCAAGAGCATCCCACATATCTTTGGTTGTTGGTAGAGTATAAATTCGGAAATATTCCTTTTGACTGAGGGCACTCTGTATCATTAAAATAGCTTTACTATTTAACATTACTAACCTCTTGTTAGCTTTGTCAAACTCCTCTGGGCTCCTTTTATGACTCTATCTTTGATTTTCTTAATTGGAACATAGTCACCATCTTGTATAACATTCCATAAACCATAATCGTTAGCCATCACGAACACTCTGAACTTAGCTTTCCAGAATGAAAAATGTTCTCCAGCAAAACCAGGCGGTCTAGTGATAGAAGCTCGTCTGGAAGGATGTTCTCACCCGTTGTTGCCATTTACTGGATCCTTCTTAAGCTGTTAAGCTCTTCGGAGAAGACCTTGCTCTGATACCAAATGAAAGAGGCAAGTTTCACCCAAGAGGGGGATGAATTAGGTGATGTGATAAATTTTTTGGTTGAAGCAGTGATATGACTTTAACTGTAAATAGAGTAGAGTTGAGAAGATTAGCACACAGAGAGTTATACAGGTTCGGCTCAAAACTCAGGCCTACGTCCAGTCCTTAAAGATCAAGACCTACTGAGAATTTCATTATACTTCCCAGATTAAATGGGCTCTCAAAATGCCGCAAAACAATAATCGTCCTTAAATGGACTATGAGTAGAAATATCCTAACACTTAGAAATTTCTCTCCCCCTTACGACAAGTCTTACATACAGAAAAACAAACCTATAACCTTTCTCTCTTGCTTACGTATACAAGTCTTATGAGCAGCAACTTTCTCTCCTGCTTACACCACTATAAGTCTTACGAGTAGCAACATTCTCTACTGCTTGTATCTTGTGAGTCTTATGAGAAAAAAGTCCTACTAGGAATTCTCTCAACTATTTCTCTCGTAAGGATATCTACCCTCTCAATGCCCCAATACCTTGAGATCAAATTGAATATGAAGTGTATACAGACTCTCTTATAGAGCAAATATGATAAACACTAAAGTATAATAAGAATACAAAGAAAATGTGAATAACAGATACTCGTGAATTTGCTTGTCTGAATTCTTGCACTTCGTTATATTTGATGGTCTCTAAAGCTCTACATTTATAGCCAAATGATTTTTCCCGTTGAATAATAATCATTGCGGGGCGGAGCATTTTACTGTGGAACAACATGCGTACGTTTAAAATCTTTGAACGTGGTAGGTACATGCTTGGTTGGTAGTAATGATTCTGTTTGCCATTGTTTGACTTCCTCTGTGCTTTTCTAATTCAAATGATCAACCACCTGTATCACACTTGTAATATATGTTAAATGATGTTAAATAATAATAACAAGTAGAAATAGAGGGATTAATTAATATTAAACCATATTCGGATTGATTGCTGTGAGTCAGTCACGTTTGGGCTTCTGACAGAGGATCACTCGAGTGCACTAGGCCTCACTCGAGTGAATCTTTATATTTGCTATTCTGCTTCGGCTTTTGTGTTGCACTTCCACACAATTTTGACAAAGTGCATTTTCACACTTGCGAGTGATGTAGGACCTCACTTCAGTACAAAGCCCCTCACTCAAATGTACCTATATTTTACACTATGAGCCCACGTCTTTGGATAACACCCGCATCCCATTTTATCAAGAGTGAGATTTTACACTTGTAAGTAACGTGGGCCCTCACTCGAGCATACTTACTCTCACTCGAGTGAACAGTATATTCTTGTAAAAGATACTCTTTTGCTTTAGCACTTGTATTAAATAAGAGAGAGTTGGATTGAACACTCGTAGGTACTAAGGTATCACTTGGGTGCGGTATCTTTCACTCGAGCATACTTTCTCTTCCATGCACTTGGTGACTCTCAGGCAAACACTTCCTGTCTTTCACTTGCTTGGACTTGAGTAGAGTTTACATTTTGAGTTTACCTTGCTCTCGGGTAAACACATGCTCTACCACACTTGTAAGGACTTGGGTGTACTTGAGACTATCACTCGAGTAAAGGTTCTTTGCTCAAGTGAGATAATGATATCATGTCTCTGTCATTGCTCTCTGTCAAACACTTTCTATCCAGCACTTGCATGTGCTCGAGTGCAAAAATGCTTACTACCCGAGTGCTTGCTCCTTTACTCAAGTGTATCAGTTAAAAATAGCAGCAATGACTTCTGAACTTTGTAATGCATTTGGTAAGTTTGTAATCATTGCCTAAACTTGCAAAAACATAATTTTCTTACCATAACACACAATAACCTTTTGTTATCATCAAAACTTGGAATCTAACAAAGACAAGAGACCAATAAGCACATCATCTCATGATTCATCCACTAAGAGCGAGGATCTTCACAGAATAGTGAGGAACGTTATAAAAGAGATTGTTAAAATTTTCAAGCTGGGCCTAGCAGAGTATCTCAGGGTCAATCACATGGAAGCCACAAGATCAATCAAGAACTTTGATAGAAGAAGATGTTGCAGGACCACCCCTTGATTTGAATACAAAACCTCAACAAAAATCTTGTAAGAAAAAGAGGGATATCTAAGAAGAGAGCTTCAACAATCTCACACTGAGCTTGCTACAAACAATGCTAAGTTCATCACTTCTGTGAATGGTAAGATTAGATAACTTTGTGACTTGATCAACTAGAACTTCAAGGCCTTATTTGAATAGCAAGAAGATCATACCAAGATGCTACAGAAACAAGCTAGACTGTGAGAAAGTTACGTGCAATGGCTGTTTACTAAGCAAAAGGGCACACATTAAGATTTTGATATGCATAGAGTAAAGAGTGCAACCTTCTGTAAGACATATAGAAATAGCGGAAACATACTGACATTAAGTACATGTTTACAAATAGGAGTCTCCCTGTAGGGTTTGATAATATATATAAAAATTGTCCGAAATATCCAAAATATTCAAAATATAGACTACAAAAAACCAACTAGTGTACTGATCTAGGATCCACACCCTTCAACTATTTGTATCTACCACTTTGCCCTTGAAGCCACCGGTTCCTGCTGGAATATTTATTTAATTGAAAAATGGTGACATTCAAATGAATCTCAGTAGTAACAAATAACCATTCATAAAAGATACGATAAATAAATATACCAAATATCAGATAATGTAATATCATATTAACACATAATTCAGTCAGAAATGTATTTAGAGCCAACCACTATTGTAACCCCTACACATTTTGTAACACAGCTGGGCATATCATTGTACCCGTAGGTACTATGTATCATACATATCATAGAAGATGGCATATACAAAGAATATAAACATTCACATAGTGTATGAGGATAAAGTTCTACCTGAAACCCTTTTCGACTTGTATAGCGTTCCTCGAAGTTCGTGCCAACGACTGGACTCTCAACTCGATCCTAAAATTTCTAATGTACAAGAATTAGGTTAAAACCCATTCATGTAGTACTTTAGAGACTTTCAAAGTATTTTTGTTGTTATATAAGTTTATATTGGTAACCCCCTACCTTAATAGCCGTAATTATAATTTGGAAATACGTCATTAAGTTAAATTAGAAACCAATGGTTAGTTTAAAATTTATTAAGAATCCCATATGTAAGACAGGGTTTCCAAAAATTTCTTTCAAAACCTGCTTAATTCGGTATATATTCACATTTCGAATATAATTAACCTGCACAGTTCAGTTGCATTCATACATATCAGAGTGTAAACAAAATTCCTAGCAACATCCAGGTTTCTTATGTTAATTAAAGGGCTTACAGGGCATTTTTACCCTTAACAGTTTCTCATTCAAAGGATTACAAAACACTATCCAAAATTTACATTTATAATATGTACAATAATTCCAACCAAAATATGATAACCAACTACTAAAATTACATCCCTAGAAAAGCACTAGCTGCCCTTGGTTGTTTGTTTCTCCTTTGAGCTGCTTACCCTGGCTGTAGGTTAGTCAATAGAAATAATTATATTCAAGAAAATCCCAGTAATAACAAATCAATCATACAATATATAATCACAAAGCATGCAAGCAAACCACCAAACAGCAATAGCAACAATGATCATAATGATGCGTGACTTTCATCACTAACGACAGCACTCAAGGCTATATACACATTATGTGTGACAAGCGTCACAATCAACAGCACTCACGACGTATACACATGATCCATGTGTTGGAAATTGTGCCTTAAGGGCCAATCATTATACTTTGAACATTATTATTTTAATGAAATTTCTCCATTCTATTATCATATTATTTGCATGTTAACTGTGATAATTCTATCCTTCAATAATTCATGAAGATTGTCCTAAAATGTCCCTGGTCAGTTATCTCTACGGGAGCACAGAAGAAACAAGACTCGTTTGACTTTGATAAGATATAGAGATACGAATCAAAGTCTTAGGCAATTGTAAGAGTACAAGGTATTGGACCGACCCATTATGAGAAAGCTACATGGATCAAGTCATAAGCTTTTCTCATGTATAACCATGTCACAATGCCCTTAGACCTAAAGTCATCATGGATTCCTACATGAGAGTTGCTACGCTTTGAACTAGTCAAAAGTTACTTTTGACCGAGTGATGATAAAGGCTATGATCAGGCTTGGTGGTTTTTCATGCAGTGGAATATGAATGATCAAGATGGAATTTGTCCCTCACATTAGTAGAGAGATATTACTGGGCCCATCGATGAGTAAGTCTAAGAAATGTATGGCCATACTACAATGGAAAGGAGTTTCCATTTCTATTGTCAGGCTACTCAGGAATCAAGAAAGTAATGGTCAGGAACAAGATGATGACATTATCCATGCCTTATCCTTGATCGATATATCGTGTGACAAAAGGGACGTGACATGGTTGTATGATAGGTTGCATCATGATAATGATCCTCATATGATTTGGGTAGTCGTAATGTCTTGCTGGAGGCCACTTGCGACTTTTGGGTTAGTACAGTTATTGGCCCATTGCCAACTTCATATAGGCTTATAGGGTCGCACACAAGAATGGCCCAACATGAGATAATGTTTAATTTAGGGTGGACGAATTTTATATTTATATATATATAATATAAAATTCGTTAATAATATTATATAGATATATATTTTCGAAATACATATCTTATATTATATATATATATGTATATGTATATATATTATATGATATTATTATATTGTGTTAGTTTTAAATTTAAGTTATTAAGATATATTAAATTTAATAACTAACATGATACAGATATAGTATCTCAGATTTAATTTATAAAGATAAATTAAATCTAATGGCTCTTTATTTGGATTAAATAAATAGGTTAAATTAAAACTGTTGGACAGATTTAATTTAAACTGAATTTATTTAATTAGCTCATCAAGATAATTAATTGTTGATTAATTTCGAAATTAATGATGACTAATTTTGAAATTTGAATATAGCCCTCATAGGTTATAAACTTGATAGAGCAAATATACTCATACTTGCATGAGAATTCAGAGCTGCAAGGGAAACCCTACAAACATTGGAGGAACTAGCACGCAGTCTCAGTTAGAGAGCATTCATGTGGATACCGGTAGAGGGAGCAGACCTAACGTGTTGGCTCCTAGAGATCGTGAAAACCCTAAGTTGAAAAAGGTACGAGTTCTTTCTAATCCGATTTAAACGCCATTGATAGATCCTCTATTAGGATTGGTAAAAATTTTAAAATTCTTCCGCTGTGATTGCCAATCCTAACAGTATGACCGACATCATAATCGACAGCACTCACGGTTGTATACAGATAGCTTTCATAGCAACAAACTCCGCAACATTTGCAATCAACACAATTCAATGGTAAGACATATATATAATGCATTACACATAGTATAAGAGAAAGTGTCACTACCTTGTTCTTTCCGGGTGTGCTCTGGTACTGGTTGATCGCTGTAGAGCAAAAATCAAATCCTAAAAACCATAATCAAGGATGTGTTAATCTCTATTCCGAGTTCTTAATTCCAAAACACTTAATGTTGGTTAACATTTGAGACATTTAGGTGGCTACTAGAAGCCTAAACAAATGCCTAAAGGGTTAGGAAAGACTTGACTAAAGACCATCTTTCGAGAGTTCAAAAAGCCATTTTTCAAAGGTTAATCGTGGCCAACAAATGGTCAGAAAGTTTTAGGCTTCTCATAATATGATCACTCGAGTGGTTGCTCAAGTAATCTTGTTTCCTTTGATTTTGAGAAAAACAGATCACTAGATGCTGTCACTATAATGTTCTAGTAGTGATGCAATTTTTACACATCACTAGAGCAATTTGTTACACTTAGAAAATTTTCAAGTATTCTGAGCACTACCAGGATCACTGTGGTGCCATGATGGTGATGAGATTTGAACACATCACTCGAGCGGTCACTTGAGTGATCCTCTCTTTGAAAAATTTTCTCAAAACAGGTCACTCCAACATATCACTATGGTGATGTGAAAATGATGACACATTAAAGTATTACTCAAGTAGTCACTCAAGTGATCTTCTTTTTATAAGAGTTGACATGCAATTGAATCTGTAAGTCCTGTTCTCCTATCCATACAAGGGGGTTTTCTTGTAACATTTTATGTTTAGTAACCAGTATTTCCTATATGTAATGGATACATTTAATGGAATAAAAATAGTGAATTATGATGTACATGAATATTTTCAAAAATGTAAGGGCAAAATAGTAATTTTCCAACAAAGCATGAAGCAATTTATTTTTTTCCCTTTTCTCTTTATAATTTTGATTAAGCGGGAAATAAAAGGGGAATATATATATATATATATTCTTGGTAATTGGATATTAAATATGCCATGTGTCATTATTTTAACAAAGTAAGAAGATAAAGCAAAAAGGGGAGTTGAAAAGTCAAAGGCAAGTGGTAATTTGAGGGCTAACTGCATGGCAATTGGATGAAGCCCAAATTGATTCAGTTGGAACCCCAAGTTGGTGTCATTTTAGGGCTAGAAGAGAGAGGAAAGATCATCCAATTGATTATAGATACAAAAAAGAAAACACACATGCAAAAAACCCATTAAAAATAATATTTCCTAAAGTAAGAGAGATAAGAGAAGAGATAAGGATCATCATGGGCTTATTTTGGTTAGCTGGAGACAAATAGAGAAGGGGGAGCTCAAGCATATTTGAAGAAGCATAGAAAAGTCTAGGGTTCAAGAAGCCAAAATCTAAGGTAAGGGGGTTGATTTCAAGTGATTATGCCTTCTAAATTCACTTAGGACCTCTTCTAATATGTCCTTTACTTTGGAAATTATGTTTAGCAACCAAAATCTCAAGGGAAGAGATAGTGAACAGTAACTTTCAAGAGAGAGAAAGTGAACAATCAAAGCGTAAACCCCAAAACTTTGATTCCCTTGAGTTATGTGATGCATTTGTGGTTATTGCTGTTGAGTTTGGTTTGATTTGGCTTGGTTTTGGGAATTTGGGATGAAGAACCCTAAAATGTTATGCTGCCCAAATTTCCTAAATCATGCTCATTTAGTGTTTAAGTAGCTAATTATGTGATTAGAAGTGGAAAGGAAGTGATTAAATAAGAAAAATTAAGAAAACATATTTTCTCTCTTAAGAACCCTAATTTCATCCAGGTACTGATAGGGGGTAGTTGAAATTTTGTAATTTTAATGGTTCCATTGGATTTAGAAGGGGAAATTGTGTAGTAATCAAGGTGTTCATATTTTTTGGAAATTTGTATACAAATCTGGAATTTATTGAAGTTGCAAGTGCATGCTATTTGATTGACTCCAGTAAGGCAGTATTGTTGTGCAATGCATTTCGTGGGTCAAACCTAATCCAAATGCAATAAAACTTTCCAAGATTGAAGTAGACATATAGGGCTTTAATTTAATAGGTGGTGCATAATTTTTGGACTTATATACTAAGAGATATGAATTTTAAAATTTGTGCCCTGTTTCTAAACTTAATTCTAGAATAATGTAGGAATTTATAGAATTCTATAATTTTGTGGTTGTAGATGGTAGTGGTTCATATTTTTCCTATATATAGGACTTAAAGAGCTTTCCATAGAACTTTGAACCACTCCATCTGGAGGTTTGTAGATTTAGTTATGATTTTTGAAAATTGAGCCAAGAATAGAGGATTTCTTGGCCGCGGCTAGAAGATTTGCTTTGTCGCGGCCTAAAAGTTTCTGACCTCTCTTAGCCACAACCAAAGGATTTTTGGCCTAGGCCAAAACCCCTGTTTCAGCATTTTAAATTTCTTAACAGTGTTGATTGGTTTAGCTTCCCTAACCCCATAGGCAATTATTTGGACTTCCAATGGCTGCCTAAATAGGCCCAAAAGATAACCAACCAATGTGTTTAGAATATATATAAATGAGTAATAACTCAATTCTTGTACATTTGCAATTTTAGGACATATCAACATCCTAAATCGGAACCAAAGTTTAGGACGGACAGGTCAATTTCATTGAAAAATGACGCAAGTAGTAGCACTTTCTTTCATATACTATGTAATTGTCTATATGCTTTGTGTATGTCATCTTCTATAATATGAACATTGCATTGCCGAGTAAGGCAATTTGCGAGTAGGCACATATATAGAGGTTTATAAGTATTGGGGAAGTAGCCCCGTCCCATGTACACATGCCATATTTGTCTGTGTTATGTTGCATTACAAGGCATATGACATATTCAATTGTTGCATTTTATATGATTGGTTTCATGTGACTACTAAGAGTCATTAAAGTCTCACCCTTTTTCAATTATTTACACACATTCCAGCTGAAGGTAGCAGCTCAAAGGACAAGCTTGTGGCTACCAGCAAGTAGAGTTCTAGCGCACGTGGAGACTGTTCTTGGTTATCTAGCTTGTAATTGAGTTTCTTTTGAATACTCTGTATATTTGTATATAAATAGTTCAAACCCTATGGGGAATTTCTTGTATTATAAATAAGTACTTAATGTCAGTTTGTTTCCGCTATTTCTGTATGCCTTATAGAACTATGCACTTATCACTTTGAGTATCAAAATGTTAACGGGTTTGACATTTCTCATTCTAACTTATCGACTTGCCTATCATCCACCTAGGATCCTACACAACCTCACAAAAATTTACAAGCTCAATAATGGTGTCAATACATGACAAATAATGCTTATACATAGAGAAACATAAGAATAACACAAATAATGTTGAATAAGATAAGGGAGAGATCTTCTGTTTTGTCGTTTTTGTCCCTATAACATATCTAAATTCTCATTTGTTAGGTGATTCGTGCCACTTGAACTTGCAATTGAATTTATACAGTCATATTTTATAACCATGTAAGCGGGTTTCTCATTCTTATTGGTCTACTTGGTGCTCTTATGATTTCTCCACGTGTGGTATTACCACTTCTTAATAACTGGTGATTCTGCCCTTCTTATACTATTGGGATCATTAGTTATTACTTCCTTGTTTATATCTATAGAATGGTAATCATTATACAAGAAAATATCCATGTGATTCATTTTGATTCCTGCGGATTTGTATCTAGGTGATCCTTATAAGGTAACCTGTTTTCAACAAACGATACATGCCTACTAACAATAATGTTTTCATCCTTCATATATTATACAAAATGTATCATTTTATTGGTATCTTTTAACCATAAAAAATTACTAGATCTTGTTCTTTTTAGCACAATAGATGCAACCTAGGTCGGATCTCTTGGTTATTTGACTAATTGTGAATCTAATTAGAATGAGGTTTTGCAATTTTCTCTATAACAATGGTTTGGTTTTATATTAAATGAAATCTAGTCAAGAAAACAATTTAACTACCACTTTCTAATCAGTTTACCACCAGAAGTGATCACAATAATTCGATTACTAATCATATCTTAAGCTTCACCTTGGATAATTATTCTTCTCTTCCTTGCTACATAGTTAGATTCTCAATTCATTCAACTTCATTCTCTTTAATTGTTAGATCACAAACTTAGTTGTTTAGTATTGAGAGTAGGAGAGAAAACTTTAGATGTTTGAACATATAATCTAAATTCATTTGATCGTTTACAAATAAAACTCACTATCCATTAAAATTTGGTCACAAGATTTCACAAACCAAATTTATAAACTTAACTATAGAAGATTAGATCACATACTTGAATTAGATTCCATTACAAATACACACTCATTAACACATAATAATAGAACACGCGGCATCTAATTAATGCACATTAATTCATAGAACAAATTGCACTTGATAGATCTGAATCAATGGAAATTAGTAAAAGAATTAAATTAAACTTCCTATTTTGATCACATTTCAACTTGAGCAACTCAGAGTAAATGTCAATCGAAGGTGACTTGGAATTATAGCCTTGCATCTTTACTATCTTGGTATGAACCTCATGAATTTTCATACTAGAGCTCGCCATTTTCTCTTTGAAGTATTGTAACTTGATGAACTGAAGCTTAAGAATCTCCATAATGAACTCTCTTGCTCTATTTTGCACTTTGGTCCTTTTCTGCTTTTCTCTTTATGTAATACTTTACACCTAATAAGCTCGAATGAGTGCAAAAGTGAAGTAAATTGAACTGTTAACCCAGGAGTTAGTCCTGGAATAGACAAATTTTTGAAAACGTATATCAATCCCAATTACAAACACTAGAAGTGAACAGAAGAAATTAAAAATTTTCAAAACATTTTCCCAATGGTTCATTGCTTCACTAAGTCTCATTGGCTCTTAATTCCTTTTATCAGAGTATGCGATCGATTCTCTACTTAAGTCTCACATTTCCTTCTTTAATTTATGTTCCTTAGCATTCAGAATCACCATCTAAGTAAGTTAATCAATTGTTATGTTGCCGTCCGTTTACTAGGCCGCTGGTACTACTAGTTCTACCACTATACTATTTTCAGGGCTACACAGTTATATACAGATCCAAAATATCCAAAATAGACAATCAACAGTAAAATAAAATCTTTTAGCTTTATTCTTTAAGCTACTAGCCTATACTGTAGAATGTTTATAAGAAAAGAGTAAGATTCACAAGAATCCAGTAGTAACAAGCATTCAGTCATATATATACAAGAACACAGAGCATGCCAACCAATCATCATATAACATGAAAATAGCAATAAGCATTCAGAACACAACATGCAGCAAATCACATTACCGTAGCACTAGGTATACAAATCATTTGTCCTTGAATGTTCACCCATGCAATAGGCCCCAGGATTCCACTCATGCACAATCGTAATTTTTATGGCCCAAGGTCTACCCGCGCAATAGGCCCCAGGCGACCACCACCCCGCAAATTATGAATGCTTCCAAATTCATGATGAAACCACAAACATACAATGTATCTCACAACATATGAAAGAAAAAGTTACTACCTGGTCGCCTTTCTTGAGGAGCATCCAACAGTTTCCCTGAGCTCGGGCAGGTCTTAGATTCCATATAGGTATTAGGTCCTATAATTGGAGTCTACGAACAAGTTATTATTTCGTCCAATGCTTGTATAATTCAAACACTTAAGTTGGTTGTTATTAAGGTTAGTGTACTAAGTCAAAAGTAAAGTCAATGTGGTCCAACTATCCTAAGATGGTTAATTTCACCCTTAAAGTTCAAAATAATTACATGGTGCAATTACATTTTCTATTTCACACATAGACCCGACTCAGCCAGGATTTTCAGCAGTCTTTGAAAATTCACCACTTTATGTACAAATGTCCAATTATGATTATTCTAAACGTTATGTGACCCCTAATTAGTCTATTTTCATGGAAAAATATAGCCATTAGTCATCAAAATACACATTACTACAAAATTCCACTTTATTGGCTACTGCTCCAAAACTTGCCAATTTTACATTACCAATGTTCAAACATACAGAACTTCAAGTATACAAATCCAATTCACACTATAGATATACCAAATTAAATCTTGACATATCTACTTTCAAACCAGAAAGTTTCACAATTTTTGGACATCATTTACCATACAAAAACATCACATGCTCCGAGGGCCACGCACAGAATTCACACTGGCAGAATTTCCAAATTTCAGTATTTATTTCCAGTGGTCCTAAATTTACAACTATAGGCTATTCCTATACAATTTTCCATTTTAAACGCAAAGGCAAAATCAAAATCACAAGCCTTCAGCCCTTATCCAATCTGACCGAACAGAACCTTTTTTGCGAAAATCAACCAAAACAGAATTTTAACCACAATCTAGCCTAATATCATCTTTTAACCATATATACATGATTAAAACACCATTAACCCTTAAAACCCACTACTAGCCAAAATTATCCAGCACCCAAACTCTCATGAAAGCTCATCAAAATCACAAACCAATTGGTTCAAATTAAAGCTTACACTTACCACTATGTGTTTCTGTGACCTATTCGAAAATCTAGTGGTACTTCAACCTACAAGAAGTCACCAAACACCTCCAAATGAAATTCTAAAACCGTAGAAATGAAGCTTATGATGAGAAGAAGAAGGTTTCTAAAGGGTATTTCGAGAGAAAACGCTGATTCGGTAGAGTTTCGCCAGATTGAAGTTAAGAAAAATCAATATTCATGCTCTCTCTCTCTCTCATGAATTATCTGATTTTTTATGAATTTTGGAGGGTGCTAGCCACAATTTTAATGCCCCTGGGAGTCTTGATATTTTTCCGCCATGTGTCAAAATCTTGTGGTGCCACTTATTTAGGTGATATGATCAAATGGTGACATGACACTATCATCTATTTTAAAAAGTGGGTCCCACTCTTTCCTAGGTCCTTAGCCGATCCAATGGTCAGGGGAAGGTATGGCCTGATATTTTTCCACGGCTCTTGGGTTTGGTGTTTAGGAAAGTCAATTCAGTGAATAAACCAGAGACCAATAGATTTCCTTGGCTTGAGCTTGGTGGCGCCCTCCAAGTGTGCCAACTCAAAAGCATAAAGCAAGTTTATCATTTATGGGACATTGTCACCTTTATATTAGTCCAACACATAAAGTCAAAATGTGACTTTATGCTCTTCTCCTTTATGATGGCTCCATGTGTCCCCTTTTTGTGGGACCCGTACTCTTTCTCTTTCCTCCACCTAACCGTCCACTTTGTCAAGGGAGGGAAAGTCAAGTGATTTCCCTCGAGTCCACCTATGAGGTGTCATCTTTTGTGGTCCACATACGAAGTAAGATTAATTTATTAAATTGTTTAATTATTACTTTATGAACCAACAAGTAAAATCCACTCAAGTGTCCTTTTTTATTCAAAATGGCGCCATACACACATATGCTTGGTACTGGTGAGCTTCTTCTGACTAATATATTTATAAGCAATACCGAGCACTCATATTTCAGTATGTTACACTTTAGTCCCTGCACATATAATGAAAAATCACAGCCTCAAAATATCACAAGAATCATGTTTTTAACACCATCTTACTATCATAATCATATTGCCCATTCAAATATTAAATGTTACTCATATTCCTTAATTACACCATGAAAACCACACTAAATGAGACCTTTAAACTTATTAAAGTCATGGTTTGTCAAAACTATTCTAGAAAAACACATGGGTCAATTCTAGGTTTAAACTTATCAGTATTTGTGCAAATCTGAAGCAAAAGCAAGGCAGCCAAAAATTCTCAAATGTTTTGAATCTTGAATCTTTTGGTAAATAAATTTATATGGAGTTTTAAAATATATAACTTTACTAGGAGTCTTATTAATCAAGTATGCAGCCGTCCCCCCAAAATTTGAGAGGTATTCTAGCTTAAAACATTAGGCTCCTAGCTACTTCTAGCAAGTACCTATGCTTTCGCTCAATCAAACCCATTTTGCTCAAGTATGTGAGGACATGAAATTTGATGCACAATACCATTATCTTCAAAATGCCTTCTATTTTCATTATTTGCAAACTCGATTCCATTATCACTTCGAATTTTCTTAACAAAAACTTGAAATTGGTTTTTAACAAAAGCAAGAAAGATGCTTAAGTGTCTAGTTACCTCATATTTATTTTTCACCTAGACAACCTATGTACCCCAAGAATAATCATCAACAATGGTTAGAAACAAATGATATCCACAATGAGTGGATTCCTTATAAGGTCCCTAAACATCTCAATGCAGTAATTCAAAATGATAGGAACATCGATTATTATTAGAAGCAAAAGGAAGCCAAGGCTATTTATGTCAGACCCCTTAGCATTTTGATATTCACAGAGTATTAAGCACGTAGTTCTAAGGCATACAGAAGTAGCGGAAACATACTGACATTAAGTACTTGTTTACAATATAGGAAATTCCCCATAGGGTTTGAAAATATATACAAAGTGTTCAAAAAGAACCAAACGTAGAATTTTAAATAACTAACAGCAGCTTCCACCTACACCGGGACCCTATTCACTTGTAACTGCTTCCTTGCCCCTTGAGCCACTAGCTTTAGCTGTAATGTTTGCATTGTTGAAAAAGGGTGAGATTCGAGTGAATCTGAGTAGCAACATGCATTTCAAACATACAAAATGTGTTGTAAAATGATCAAATGTTGTGTTCACATTGTCCAATGCCCAATGACCCTGGCTTAACTCTGCGCCTACCCTAGCTTAACTCCGCACCTCCGTTGGGGTCCCAAACAACAATTAAGTAAATATGCTTGTCCAAGACACTGTGCTCATGTTATAGAAGATGGCACACACAAGCATATAGTAATCACATAGTACATGAAAGAAAGGGTCGCCACCTGACTTCTTTTTTGGTTCCTCGATTCGTCCTAAACTTTGGTTCCAGCTCGGAAAATTTCCAGTTCCTATAAAATTAGAGTTACAAGTAACTGATTATTAATTATACTATTACAACCTTTAAATCAAATTTTTTTGGTTATCTAGTAAAGTTATAACAGTTTCTGCATGGTACAATTATGCACAATGCAGTTTCACTGTTTCCAGAAACTAGCAAATTTTCAGTCAACTTTGAAAAAATCATAACTAATTCTAGAAAATTCCAAATTGACTGATGCCAAAGCATATGTGAAGCTCTTTAAGTGCATTTTCATGGAAAAATACCCAAAGCTAGTTGCTATTATCACAGGTTTCCCAGCAATTCGCAAAACTTCCCCTATTCTAGATCACATTCCAGAAACAGGGCACAACTTCAAAAATCCATATCTTTTAGTATACTAGTCTAAAAAATTATAAGCCACCTATCAAATTAAAGCTCTAGATGTCTACTTTAATCCTAAAAAGTTTCATAACATTTGGACTCAGTTTGACCAATGAAACTCACTGCATATTAACACTGCCTCCAGTGAAACAATCAAGCAATGTTTACTTTGAACTTTAATAAACTCCAGATTTGCATACAAATTTCCAAAAATCATGAACACTCATATTCCCACAAAATTTTCCCTTCTAAATCTAATGAAACCATCAAAATTACAAAATTCCAACTCCTTCCTAGGGTTTTGCATCAGAACGAAATGTAGGTTTTTAGGAGGAAAAGTGTGTTTTCTTGATTTCTCTTGACTAATCACTTCCTTTTCATCTATAATCACAAGATTAACTATTTAAACACTAAACAAACATAACCCATAGAAATTTTGACAGCATAACATTCTAGGGTTCATCATCCCAAATTTACCAACCAAGGAAAAACCAAGCCAAATTCCACAACAACATCTTATAATACAATAGGATCAAGTTTATGAGATTACCTCTTGATTTCTTGGCTTTCTCTCTCTAGGATGTCACCTTTTACTCTCTCTTCCCTCTTGATTTTGCTTACCAAACATGATTTCCAAGATGAAGAAGAGGTTAGAAAAGGTTCTACATGAATTAGAAGGCTTAAACACAAGGATTTCATAATCTTACCTTGGATTTTTGCCTTCTTGAACTCTCTTGTTCTTGAAGCTCTCTCTCTCTCTCTCTCTCTCTCTCTTCTTTGTTTGGATAAAAATGAAGGCTAGGAAAGAGATGAGAAGCTTTTAAAATATCACTTCATCTCTCTTAGAAATATATTATTTTAAGGTAATTTGCACATGTGCACTTACTTGGGCTTATCTCTATGTAACTTGTCATAATTATTCCCCTTGCTTCTTGACTAAATTCCTTCCCTTCTCTTTAGCCCAAAAAGACGCTATGGAGGGGTTCTAAATGAACCAAATAGACCTCTTCAATTGCCTCTTAAAGTTACCATATACTTAGCCCTTTAATTACCACTTGTCTTTCACTTTTCAAACTCCCATTTTTGCTTTACCTTTTTACTTGGCTTAAGATAATGACACATGGCACCATTAGCTATAAAATATTATTATTTCCTCCTATTTTCTCTTCATGGATGAAAATCACAAGAGGAAAGGGTAATAATATTAGTTTCATGCATTTCCTGTAACACCCTTATCTTATTTCACCTTTTTCAGAGTATTTACAGAAAACGATACGCAGTGCAGTGGACAACACAGGAATAGCATAAATATACTGATATTATTGATACCATGTACTTGATTATAATACAAAAATTCCCAACAAGGTTATACATAATGTTACAAACCTTCAAATTAATTAAAACGCTACAAATGACAAACGCCTCTTCCTGGTCTGAACCGAGAGCGTATATGGCCAGAACTTGTATCTTTGCCCTTAGAGCCACTTTATTCTATTTCCACCTGTCTAAATGGTTGGTGGGTGAGGGTGAGATTTGAGGAATCTCAATAGTAAACAATGCTAACTATACATGCAAGATAATGCTTAGTGCGTGTCATGCTTGCTTACATAAATTCATGCCAACATAATGACATTTGCATGCTTAATGCTTCATGCAATATACCTATGGCTACAGTATAAACATAACAGAGCTTCAATCTTTCACATATGTTCCATACAATTTATTAAAGCAATAACACACATTATCACACAAGTATATACATGTCAAATACATACAAGTCAGGAAAGTTTAACTACCTGGATCGCCCTTCCCTTACCTGTCTATCGGTTTAATATTCTGTGTCCGACTCAGGCTACTGTCCAATCCTAAAATCCCAAATTTACAATAAATGAGTTGTTGCTCATTCATGTATTATTCTAAACTTTTTTTGTTGGTTATCTTAGCTTAAAACTATGAAATTACCAAAATACCCCTGGGGACTCGGTCTAAGTCCTTTTGTACCCGGTCTAACTGTACTTTTTCAAAAAATTTGACCCGGGCCACTCGTACACAATTGTATGTGTAGAATCCGTGTTTGACCTTGGTTTTCCCAAAATCACTGTCAAATGACAGTTTTGCCCTTGATAGGCCATATTTAGGGTATTTTCGTAATTTTACTTTCTAGGACTTTTCTCATAAAGTGATCAACATCCACCCTACACAATTTTCCCTCCTAAACACCATAGAACCATCAAATTAATGAAATTGCATCCCTAACCCCCATTTATAGGGCTGGCCAAAACTTGTGCATAGAAAGTGGAAAATGTGATTTTTGAGTTTTAGCCCTTAAAGTTTGCTCATTTTCACTCCTAACTACTTCTTAAACCTTTTAAACACCTATTAAACATGATTTGAGAAAATTTGGGCAGCATAACCCCTTAGGGTTTCAACATCCCAACTTTACAAAATTAACAAACAATCCAAAATCATGATGATATCCACAACACCAACAACAATACACTAAAGGAATTGAAGTTTTTGCAGTTACATTTGGTTTCTCACACTTTCTCTCTCTAGGCGTCTCCCTTTCTTTCCTCAACCTTGATGATTTGCTTGCTACACATGGTTTTTCATGGAGAACAAGAGCTTAGAAGAGAGATTACACAAGTTAGGAAGCCTAATCACTTGAAAGTACAAGCCTTACCTTTGATTTTTGCTTCCTCTTGCTCTCTTGCTCAAAGTTCTTCAAAGCCTCTCTCTCTCTCTCTCTATTTAGTGAGCTAGGACGGAAACAAGGAAGAGAAAAGATAACCCAAGTGTTAATAATATCTCTCCATCTTTCCTTAATTAATTCTATTAATAATTTGGATTTATGACATAATCTTTAGTACTTGGCTTTATCTCCTTCTAAGTGTGTCATAAACTCTTATTGCATTTAGACTAATTTTGCTTCATCTATCCTTGGCCCAAAAGACGCCGAAAGGGGTCCTTCATAAACCCATCTGGTTCCTTAAATTGTCTTATCCAAGTGCAGAAAGATATTATATTTTATTGGAAATTCCTACATGCCCATATCTTAATCAATTCCTATTTGACCCCTTGGCTTGGATGATGATACTTGGCATGTTTATTGTCCAACCAATTATTTTTTCTTCTCCTTTAATATTGTGGCAGCAAATATCCACCAATAAAAGGAAAATATGGGCTTTTACTTTATTCCACAATTTACACAATTGCTATTACATTTTTTCCAAATTCGCTATAGTTGGCAATTCTGACACATTTTCTGACCAAACTTTGAAAAATCATAAATTTATTAGTAGAATTAAATTAGAGTGATTCGGAAGGCTATGAAACCTTTATTGAGTCTAATTTCAAGGGAAAATATAATATTTAGCCAACTAGAAGCTCAAAATTCCTAGAAATTTGATAAACCTTACCTGTTCCAGAATTGGTTCCAAAAACAAGGTCTAACTTTGAAAAATCATATCTCTCAATCCTCAAGTCCAAAAATCACATATTACCTATCAAATTAAAGCTTAGGATGTCTACTTTCTTCCTGTAAAATTTCACAACTTTTGGAAATCATTTTCCTATTTAAAAAATACTCTATAAGAAGAATGCCACTTTAGAAAAATACATTAGCAGCAAATCATTATTCCTGGGACTCTTGCTAAACTAGAACTTAGCAATTCACTTGATTCAGGCTTATTCTGAAGCTTCTAATCCCAATATTCAGAATGTTACATAATTTCTTCAATTTACGAACAATTGTTGTTTTTCAACTTTTGTTTTTACTTGGTCTAAAATGTTTCAACTCTTGTCACATATTTTTTAAACTTCAATTTCCTCTTGACCACACCTTTTTGGACGTCCACACACACAATAATAGGAGAAAATATGGGCTTTCAATTTTATTTAGCCAAAAGACTATTTTGCCCATACATTTTTTGCCATTTTCGCACCTTGGTTGAAACAACCAGAATTTTCATCAAACTTTGAAATTTCGTATCTTTATGTATAAATGTCCAATTGATGTGGTTTTAAAGGATATTTGACCCTTATTAAGTCTAGTTTTAAGGAAAAATATGTTCCTTATCCAACTGGTCGCACATCATTCCTAGAATTATCATTTATAGACATTTTCACAGTATCCTGCCAGTTTCACTAGGCTAACTTCAAAAATACATAACTCTCAGTGTACAAGTCCAAATAAGTTCTATGACCTATCAAATTAAACATTGGAATGTCTATTTTCATTCTGGAAAATTTCAAATTTATTGGACAACATTTCATCATCCCAAACCACAAGATATACCACTACCTCACAGGAAATCACACTGACAGCATATTGTAGCTTTGCAAATTGTATGACCACTAGTTACTTTGTTTTGTCACTTTATATGCACCATAATTCACCATTTTTATTCCACTAAATATCTCATTACATAAAAGAAATATTGGTGATAAAAACTAGGATGTTACAGTTTAGCTTTTATACAACATCATCAAGCATATTATTCTCAATCCCATCAACATATCTGAGCAAATTAAAAGAAAGATGCCCTAATCTACAATGTAAAATTCCTTTCTTTTCCTTGGCTTCATTCCTTTGAGTGACAAGAGGGGTTTTATATTTCAAAGTTTTAGGTCCTTGAACCAGTATAGTTCATTATGCATGCTACCAATCTACATAAACTTCCTTTCAAGATGTCGTGCATAATACAAAGATTTGAATAGAATTACACCATGCAGTGATTATCTATTGTTAGTTGAGACATCGATATTAAGTTAAAACATAGTCCAGGGGCATACAACACATTCTTCAAAGTTATATATTAACACCATTTAATTTCTCCTACATGTTTCACAATAAGTAATTGGCCACTAGGTATTCTAATTTTCTTAACATATGCTTTATACTCCTTGCAACAATTTAGACAATCTAAATTGTCTACTACATGGCTCGAAGACCCTAAGTCTATTAGCCATTGATTTTTTAGAAATTTTAGATTATTTAGGACAAGGCAAACCTGCGGTGTTCTCAACAAGACCTACTGTTCCTTCATTTGAACTTTTATCTTTCCTGAGCACCTAAAGAATTTGCTTGTATTGCTCCTGCATGAGTGAAGGTATGACCACATTGTTTTCAGCTGTGTAGCAAGCTTTTATGGCAGTTTTGGTGCTAGCTATAATATCTTGAATTTTAGGACTAAAGGTTAGAGAATAAGCCTGAATTCAGTAGATTGCTAAGTCCCAGTTTAGTGAGAGTCCTAATAATGTTCCAAGAGCCATAATGACTTTTAGAGACTAATTTGGAATTAAAGTATGGGATTTAGTTCCAATTAGTCAAAGGAAAATGCTCAATTCCTTTATCTAAGTCAAATAGGATCTAAAACCTAACTTACATTCAAAAAGAGAAGTTCAAATCAAGAGCGTATATGGGGTCATTTGTGGATATGGTAGACAAGTCACTAATGCTAGTGACGCTGAGTTCTACATAAGAGCTTTGGTGGAATACCGTGAGCAAGTGACAAAAAGGGGTCATCTTTATGGCCTAGGATTTTGGAAACACGTTTTCAAGAGAGGCACAAACAATATAGATGCAGGAACTTATAGAGCTAAGGCTAGGAGAACCTTTTTAGATTTTGGCATTGATGTACCCTGTTATTAAAACTTGATTATCCATGTTATAGTTTGTTGTTTTTGGTTTTGTTTTTCATTACAACTAACATGAACCTTTCATGGATTATTGCTTAATGAATAAATTGTTTTCTGAATTTATTCTACTTGCTTATTATGCTTTATTTGAGTGGGAGCATATTTTCTTTTCTGGAATTGTGTTTTCTTGAAAAAAAAGCAATTATGGGGATTTGTTTGAATAAGAATATAAATTAAGAAAAATGAGTGGTAAACTAGAATGAGTGGGATGGGGGTCAACCTAGTTGATTCCTGAACATGAAGCTAGCAAATTCTCATTCTATTAATTTCTACTCTTACTTAAACAAAGAGATAATATCTCAAAATGAAATTGCATACCTAATGAAAATACATGTCTATGTGACAGAAAAATGGCTCAAATGACAAGTAAGACTTTTGTTGCTGATCTCGTTAGAGGAGACAAGCTGCATGGTGAGAACTTTGACATGTGGCGCTATAAGATCTCGTATGTCTTGGAGGAACAAGATGTCATGGACGTCTTGACCAATGTGCTTCAGCAACCCAATGCTAATGCATCACGAAGGAAACAGGATGCTTTTGCAACCTGGAAAAGAAAGGATACCATCGCTTGGATCACAATCCTTTCAGCAATGACCGACGATGTGATATGTCAATTTGAAGGACATGTCACTACCTCTGCCATGTGGATAGTGCTGAAAGAAGAGTTTGATGGTACTTTTGATGTGAGACTCAAGAGAATCACCGTCAAGCTTGACAATTATAAGCTGGCTCCAAACACTACCATAAGGCAGCATTTGAGGACAATGCAGAATATAATAAGGGAACTTATCAAAGTAGGAGGAACCCTTTCTGAAGCACAGCAAGTGCAAGCTGTTGTGAGTTTACTCCCTACAAGCTGGGATCACATGAAGCACACCATAACTCACAACAACACCATCAAGACTTTTGTTAATGTTGCTCATCACATCCAATTAGAGGATGACCGTATGTACAGTGCAAAGACCAATAGTCAAGCACTCTTAACTGAAGAAAAAGAATCTTCATCCCAGAAGCAGAAGCCCAATAAAGGCAAGGGACCCCAAAAGAAGAAGGGGAACCCAGTAGCAAAGAAGGAAAAGAATGCCTTCAAGAAGAACAAGAAACCTGCAAAGAAGCGAGACCTTTCCAAGGTCAAGTGCTGCTCTTACGAAAAGAAAGGCCATTTTGCAAAAGATTGCCTTGAGAAGAATAAGGTACTATGTGATAACCCTTCTCATTTTTCTTTTGTTTCTAGTATTGCCTTTATAGCTGAGGCTAATCTTGTGTGGGTTGTAAACTCAGGGGCCACAGACCATATGAGCAGAGATCGTGGGAACTTCATGGAGTTTTACAAGCTACCAGCTAGAAGCAGATGGCTTTACATTGGGAATAATGCGATGGTAGAAGTCAAAGGGATCGGTACCTGTAAATTGACTTTACAAGGCTGGTGAACCCTAATTTTGCAAGATGTCCTCTACGCTCCGGAGATCCGATGAAACCCAGTGTCTGTTATTTCTTTAGTTAAATTTAGTTTTAATGTTAACTTTTATGATCAAGTTGTTGACATTTCAAATGGGATCGATTATTTCAGATTTGGTTGTATTTCGGATGGTTTATTTGTTTTAATGAATTATGATTTTAATTCTAGTCAATGCTATGCGATTTCATCTAATGATAATTATGATATATGGCACGCCAAATTAGGACATATTAGTCAAGAGCGCATGACCAAACTAGCATATGAAGGATTTCTAGGAGAAGTATTGAAAAAGGAAATGTCTCTATGTGAGCATTGCCTTACTGGCAAAAGCATAAGAAAACCCTTCAGAAAGGCAACTAGAGCAGAACATCTTCTTAAACTGATACACTCGGATATCTACGGACCTATGAGTGTGAGGGAACGACATGGAGCGTGGTACTTCATTACATTTATCGATGATTTTTCATGATATGGACATGTATACTTGATCTCTCACAAGTCTAAAGCTTTAGAATGCTTTAGGAAGTACCTTAATCTAGTTGAAAATCAACTAAACTGTAAGGTTAAAGCCTTAAGAACTGATAGAGGTCGAGAGTATCTCTCATAATAATTCAAAACACTCTATGATGAAAGAGGAATTGTCAAACAGCTGACCATCCTTGGCACTCTTCAACAAAATGGGGTAGCCGAGAGAAGGAATATAACTCTTCTCGATATGGTTAGGTCAATTATGTCACAAGCTGAACTACCAATTTCATATTGGGGCAACGCATTGTTGACTGTGACATTCAAACTTAACCGGGTGCCTTTCAAATTAGTCACTTCTACGCCTTATGAGCTGTGGACAGGCCGTAAGCCAGATCTAAGTGTCTTACGACCATGGGGATCGGTGACCTATATACGTAACTCATCTCACAAACATGGAAAGTTGGGACCCAGAGGCAAGAAATGTATCTTTATAAGATACTCCGAGCAATCAAAAGGATATGTCTTTATTGGTGAAATGAGGATGGCTCAATGACTGAGGTAGAGTCAAGAGACGCAATGTTCCTAGAATCAGATTTTCCTAGCAGAGGAAGCCTTAACCAAACTGAAACTCTACATGAGAGTGAGGAAGTTGAAGATACTCCTCAGATCACTGAGCCGAGTGGGAGAAATGAGTCATTTTCTCAAAATGGAAATGATGATCATTTACAGGAAGAGAATACTGAAGAGCTCCCACCCCAGAGAAGCCAAAGGGATAGAATCGCCAGAAGACGCCAGAAGAAGCTTCTCTAATGAAAAAGTTGTTAGAAGTTAGTTTTGAGGGGAAGCAGAAATGGGAAGCTTATACTAAAGGAGAGAGTGGCAATTCCTGGGAGCACCAAAAGCTATAGATTAAGCTATAAATTAGATCTCCAAAAATAGGAATAGAACCAATAAGCTGTTGATTGAGGTGGTAAGGGCCCTCACCCTATAAAGAAAAGAACATATATTTGAATTCTGGGAAAAAGACTTATTGGGAGAGATGAAAATCATATACTCTCTAAGCCCCGAGGAAAACCTTGATCTGATTAAAAAAAGAAACAGGAATAGGGTTAATGGGAACCTATTCTTTCAGCCGAGGAGAAGAAGCAACACGACCCAACTCATTAGCTACTCATAATAGAAGAGGAGAAATAGCAACTGTCCATCTCAATAAAATCTGGCTATCCATTTATTTCTATTTTATTTTATTCGGTTCTTCAAATTTTTCATTGTGAAGTTGTTGGAAACTTAGAATAATAGAGGGAGAAACTGCCATTGATGACCACAGTGTAGGAGGAAGAAGGTAGGTAATATGTATAGAACTGGCTTTCCTCCTTTTCTTCCTAAGAAAAGGAGGAAAGCCAGTTCCAATATGGATCTACCATTGGAAATAGAAAAATTTTCTTTATTTAATCGAAATGTATTATGACTTTGAAATGTAAGAAATATTTGAAGGGTTTAAGTTGCTAAATAAAATCTGACTGGGTAATTAAGCACAATACAAGGGCTTTTCTAAGAGAAACTAAAATGATCATACTTATTAAATGGAAATGGAAAGCCACAGTGGATATAAGAATAACATAACAAAGAAGCTAAGCATGAAACTATTAATTTTATTTAATAATTTTTTCATTGTAATCAAAATGGAGAATTTTTAATCAAAATCTGACAAAAGGAAGTATGAAATTTGAAAGGTTTGAGATATCAATGGAAATCTGACTTTGAATAGAAGAATGGATAGCTTTGAGGGATAGGTTTTAGCTTTAAGAAACACTATTTTTGTAGTAAAAAATGTAAGGAGAGAGAGGACTAGCATACCGAGGCGAATCCCTATTCAGATCTGGGTCAAAGCTCATAATAATGCCCACACAAGTATTAGGCTACTAGAGCCTAGTTGTAATTTGCATAACAGATCATTAGAACAAGAAAGATGGTAGGAAAGAAGAGATGACTAGAAAACTCAATAGCAGGGGACCTTATTTATAGTGGTGTAGAGTGGCCACTAATTAGGAAACGTGTGCACTCCTTCTTACCCTCCAAGACAGTAATTAAATTAATTGATTCTCAATTAATTTTCTAATTATGGTGACTTGTTCCTCAATTAACAATCCCATAATTAATACTGACTTATTCCCTAATTTGTAATTAATACTGATTTGATTCTTATTTGATTAGACTAATCAAATAGCTCGGCTCATCAGGAGGAACTTGGACCCAAAGTCCAACAATTTTGTATATAATCAATACGATGTGGTTTTGGATATGAGCACTAAGAACCCGTTTGGTTTACCTCCACTATTGTCTCCGCCACTGCCTCCTCCTCCTCATGGCCTCCATCATTTTGCCACCACTACTTCCTCCTCCTCCTCCACCACCATTGCCGCCTCCACCATTGTCCTTGCCTCTACCTCCTCCTCCTCCACTACTACTGCCACCCCTTGTTGCGACTACCTTATACTCCTCTGTTGTCGTTATCACCACCTGCCATTGTTATCGCCACTACCACACCATTGTTACCGTTGCCTCCACTACTATAACCATTGCCATTAGAGAATCCTTGGTAAGATAGTGTGATGGTTTTGATTAGGCAACACAATGGCTCTTGAGTATTTTTTCAACAAAGATTATATTAAGGGTAAAATAGTCTTTGCGTAATATATTAATTTTAAATAATTATTAAAATAATAACTTATTGCACCTTGCTTTGAAATCAAATCAAACACTAGCTCTGTAATTAATATTGCATTGCATTACCATTGTATAGCACTGCACTGCACTGTGTAGTGTAATAGAATTGAACCAAATGGGCCCCAAGTACTCCCTAATAGCCTAGAATCCATACCCTTCTTGCCAAATGCTAATCCTACATTATTCAACAACAACATGTATTGGCAAGTTCTTTTAAAATAAAAATATCAGATTTATCAAGTTTCTTATTTATATAGTGATATGAATTATAATGAAATGTGTTGTTTTTATTTAACTACATATGCTTTCCGTATTACAAAAAATTTGTAAAGCATATCTCAAATTTTATTATATGTATTAATATATCCTTATATTGATTTAAAAATTGTGGTCAAAAGCTCAATAATTGCCACTACCTTTTTATGATTTTTTTGTTGGAAAAATTAATATTTTTGTGCTTTAAGTTTTAAATTAGCTATGATTCAATCTCTCTCTTATGTTGATACGACTTAGAACATAAATTTTAATTAGGTTAAAACTCAATCCCTAATCTTTTCTCACTTGATAAATGAAACCCTTCTACGCGAGTCACTCTTAGTCATCCTATATGACTTCCAAGCTCCAAGCAAGTTTCACTATGACTAGATAGAAAAATCCCCCCAAAAAAATTGTATGGCTGGCTTCCCTCATGTTTTTTATAGCCACCTGTTGGACTTTGGGTCCAAGTCCGCCCTTGATGGGCCGGACTATTTGATTAGGAAATAAGTAGCCTAATCAAATAAGAATAAAATCAGCATAAGATGTAGATTTAGGAATATTTCAGCAATAATTATGGATTTGTTAAAAGAGGAACAAATCACCATAATTAGGGAATTAATTGAGAGACAATTAATTGTTGTCTTGGAGGGCAAGAAGGAGTACACACGTTTCCTCATTAGTGGCCTCCTTAAACCACTATAAATAGGGTGTGCCTCCTCAATTGCAATTCACCCCGCCATTGAGTTTTCTGGCAATTCTCTTCTCTCCTACCATCTTTCTGGTTCTGGTGATATGCTGTGCAAATCACAATTAGGCTCTAATAGTCTAATAATTGTGTGGGCACAAGTATGGAGTATTGGAGCTTTAACCCGGATCCGAACATGGATTCGTCCAGGTACGCCTAATCTTCTTTTTAGTTAAATATTTTTCCCAACATTGGCATCAGAGCCATTTGATCCTTGAGGCTGTGATTTATTCTATGTGAATAATAGTATGATATAATTTGTTTATATCTCAATTAATATTTCTGCTGTGCTACTGTGTATGTATATATATATATATATGAAAGTATATATTGTATATATTGTTCATACATATATAATCTGTATATAGATTGTTCATGCATATTCTCTTTATTTTGTTGCACTGAGCTACAATATCTGAACATGCTTGAATTTTTTTATACGCCTCATTTTTTGATAATATGCGTATGTATATGTGCGTCTATGTGCATTCGGATTCTTCCTTCTAGATTTGATATTCGACCATGAAGCTCAATGTGCACACATATATACTAGGTTCTTGATTGTTTCCTACTCTGATTGTTTTATATATATACATATAATAAGTGTGTGTGTGTGTGTGTATCTCATGGCACAATTCCTTTGTCCTCTTCCTCAAATCTTCGATTTCTTAAAGTTGCGTTTTTGGAACCTATGTGGAACTAAAAATGAAAAAGACTTAACCCTTCAAAGGTTAGAAGAGCCTTTGAAACACAGAGACACACATCCGGTCGGATTACGTCACACCGACAACGTCAAGAAAAATTGGGTGTTTGAAACTCGGTGTTTTGCCCAAAGTAAGGACATGGATGTGTAGAACTCGAAGAGACGATTCCAATGATGCTTAGAACGCGTCAAATAGAGTCCGGACGAGGGAGAAACAAAGGAAAGAAGTTTGCGGGTCGTTAGTCACCGCCGCAACTTCACTCATGATTTGATCAATGAAACAGAGGTTTTAAGATCAAATAAATGCCATGAATTTGTAGTTCGCTAAACTACGATTCCAACGACACCAAGAACGCGAAAAACAGAGCTAAAACAAGGGAGATATGGCCTCCCAAAGTTGGCGGGTCGCGATGACCCATCGGACCTCCAACCGGGTCGGATTGACCCGGCTGAAGGTTGAAGACGATGAAGTGGCAGTCAACGCCACGTCATCGATCAACCACTGACACGAGGCACCAATGAGCAGTCGCCACGTCAGCGCCAATCACCACGTCAGCATCAGTCAACAAGGCCACGTCATCCATTAACCAGCCACGTTGACCGAGACAAGTCAGCGCCATATCAATGACACGTCAGCGGTGGCGAGTTACTGTTGACCAATCAACGGTAAACAGTCATTCGTTGACTTTGACAAAAAAAAGGAGAGAGAGGATATATGGCGCGTAGGGCCCACTGGGGTCTCCGTTTGACACGTGGCAAACACCGTCAGAAAGAGGACGGCGCGTGTCGCCGGCTGACGGCCGCAAGGCGGCGAGTAGAGGTCACGCGCCACCAGGGAGAGTGGCCAACGCTGGAATTTTCCAATTTTTCAGTATTCTTGGATCCTGACACCTTCTAGAAGCACATGAGGGCGCGTGGGGCCTCCAATTGAGATGTGTTTGGTTCCTTAAAATCCCTAAATTCGAGAGCTTCAATTTGATATATAATTTGCATATATTTGAAGCAAGTTTGGGTATGATTTGAGTCAAAAAGGTGCTTATGTGCACTTAGAGGGTCCCAAAAATGTTGGAATTGAATCAATGTTGGTTCTATTGTTTTTTGGGATAGGTTGGCTTATTTTTTTAAGAGTTTTTTCAGTTGCAACATAAGGTTAAATACTGAAAGATTCTTTAAAAGTAAGGGATTATTCAAATGAGTTTTTGAATATAAAATCCTATCCAACCTTGACTCAAACTCTTAGAGATAAAAACCTGAAAAATTGCAGCAATTTAAAATTATTCAATAATTATTGAATAATAAAAAGTCTTCCCATGCTTCTAACCACATTGATCCACTTGGATTGAAGCAATGACTTCTAAAAGTTAACCTTTTATCACATATGTTGTGATAAAGGACAAGACAGATAGAGATGTGAGAATCATCTCATCAAGTGGGAGGTATGCTGCAAATACATCCAAATGAGTGGATGTAGACATGGCAAAGAAGAGCTGAACATTGTAGCTAGATGCTACATAAAGTTAATATGGTCAGAAGGGCCTATGAGAAGGAGAATATGTTAAGAGACAACAATATGAGGCTTAAATTTTTTAATGTTCTTGTTTTTCCATTGAATTTAAGATTAAATTCTCTGTTTGTTTTTAGAATTGAATTCAGTATATTCTCTTCTTGTTTTCTTGAACATTCATGCTAGTTAGATGATATTGTGTTATTATCTTGTTAATATAACTGCTCTTTGATTGAGTGGGAGTTTTCTGGAATGCGTCTAGAAATCCAAAGGGGAAAGTGCTCAAATGAAGACTGTGGTTAAAAGGGTGATGAGCTAACTAGTATGATTGGGATGGGAGTCAACATAGTTGTCTCCTGAACATGAAACTAGTGAACTTATTATCTAATTATCCTTTGTCTTATTTGAACAACTAAGATTTGTATACCATAATCGTCTGAGTGACCAATTATGACCAAGTCTACTTGACTGAGCTTATGAAGACAAGCTCAATAGGGATATCTGTGGTGTTCAAAACTCTCAAATCTCTTTCATTCAAGAAGAATGAGATATCAGGGACATCCTACCAACTAGACTTCAGCATTTCAGCATTTAATGGTTGAAGCAACTGAAGGATACAAAAGATTTATGCTATCAAGTATAGAAAGAACAACATTGCTTAAACTTATGTTGGTATGAGCAATGTAACCTTATCCAAGCCGTGTGGATAGTGTTAGAAGATAGTGAAATAGGTGATCTTCTTCCATAAAAATAAAACTAAGTTAAGTTTTAACATAGTATACTAAGTCCTAACATGTTGTTTAGGCAATACTTGAGGCAGATGTCGAACTAAGAAGTTGAGACAAACTAAATGCCAAGTTCTTTCTAACAAACAACAAGTGTATGTTGTGATAAGAAATCTCCTAATGAGTGGGAGTGAGCCATGTCCTCCAGTGAGTGGGCGTATATGAAAGTAAGGATTTCCTCTGATATGCATATTGTAACCTTCAGCAATGTGATTCACCACATTGAACTTGAATGCGAAAGACTAAAGGATTCAAGATCCATCAGTCAGACGAACTTAGCTAAAGAGTGGGAGGATTCATCCTCCATGCCTAAGGGCAAGAAACCTATGAGGTAAACTTGATCTAGAAGAGATCAATGGTTTCTACAAAGATAAAATGCTACATTGATAAACCTTTAAGGGTTGTAAAAGTAGCAATCCACATGAGTTGTGGATGTTTCATAGAAGCATATGGCTTCATGTCGAAAACAAAGCAATAAAGAGATAGAATCAAGGGATCGGAACTTGCATGTTAACTCTGCATAGATAAACCACCCTGATTCACTCCATGCAATCGTAACTGACAGAATCACATCTTTGCTATCTCTTTAGTTAAGGATCGATGGGACTATGATTCTCAAATCCTTCGTTGGATTTTGATGTTTCTTTTATAAGGATAAAAGATTCCATTTCTTGCCACATGTACACCTTGATCAAAGGGAATGATCAAACTAGCAAAAAAGTTTTTGCTAAATAACGTGTTCTAAAGGGTTAATACCCTTATGAATAAGTTGAAAACTTATTCTACCTAGCAAGAAAGACAAAGAAACATTTTTTGAGAATATCCACTGCAATTGGCAAAATTATGACGTTGGTGAACCAATAAACGTGAGGGCAAAACACAAACAGCTTGGTGTTTTGTTGACATTGTGGACGTTTAGTCAAAATACAATAATATTTACTTGATTTTTGGTAAGTGTGAAGCTGTTAGATAATGGCTAATCTAGTCAGGAATCAGTGAAACTGAAAGGATAAGACCTTTTGAACTAACAAGGGTTAAAGACACCCATGCGCTTAGTTCAAGCTGTTTTGTATACAAGAAAGGCATTGTTAGGCAACTATCAGTACCTAGAATCCTTCAACATAATAGAGTTGTTGAAATGGAGAGATAGACCTCTCCTTTGATTTAGTTGTGAACATAATGGCATCAATAAGACTATCAGCCATATGTTGGTAGGTAGACTTGCAGCTATCATATTCACACTTAACCATATGCCTTCTATGTCAGTCACGACCTTACCCTATGAATCGTGGATGGGCCTTACACCAGGGCCAAGCTCGTTAAGACCATAAGGGTCATCAACTTTATATTCATAATTCTTCCTATGAGTAGGAAAGATTGGGGTCAATGTATACAAAGTATCTCTTTGAGAGATGACATGAGATTTTGACATGACACGTCGTCATTAGTGAAAATGATGGCGGTTCAGTGACTGAGAGAAAACCGTGGGACACAACATTCATAAAACCCAGATTTCCTAGCAGGAAATGAGCATTAATCATAATAAATCTCTTTAAGAGGTTCACAAGTGATAAGGAATAACCAAGTGTTCCTAAGTTCACTGATTCGAGTGGGAGGATTGAGACCATTTTCACAACGAAAGAGGTAAGAGGTAAGTTACGAGAGAATTACCTCACTCATACATAGGAAAAGAATCCTATGAAATCTACCTCAAAGCAAATTGTCATCTAGCGAATGACTATAAGGGATAGATTCCCTAATGGATTGAATGCTCTCTTCATCATTTAGAAGGTGATGATAAGTACCTATAAGTGTCTGAAAGACACCAGAAGGACCTGCTAAGATGAATTAAAAAGTGTCATGTAGGAGGATTTGGATTCCTTTCAAGCCAAATACGTGTTTGGGTAATTTGTCACCTAGCCAGAGGTGATTGGGAACAAGTAGATTCTCAAATCTGTTGGGGGCATGTAGAACCTAAAACACTTAGTGGCTAAGGGGTAATACAATAGAAGGTTGTCCATTGTGTGTTTTAACTTTGAACTTTGGCTATGACAACAAGCTTAGTCTTGAAATTGCATCAAGATGACCTTCCAATTTGGGATTTTGGAAATTGGATGATGAACTCTACATGAAGCAGCTTAAGGGCTTCATAAAAACAATCACCCAAATAGTAATATTTAAGGTTTTTCACAAGGTGAAAGCCTCACCAACTTCGAAATAATCGAAGAACACTACATAAGTTCCAAATGGTCTAGTGATTATTCTTTATGAAGTCATCCTTTGTCAAGTGACAAATGAAACAAGTGTCAAGGGAGTCAAAGGAATAAAGGATCAGAGAATCCTTAAATTATGAGTTAAGAAAGTCATGGGTTGAACAAATATCTTGATTGACAAGATAAACGGAGTTGCACAAGAAAGATACAGTCTTTTCCACCTAAGACATGTACAAGTGTAATCCTTAGACATCTTAAGATGTCAAACTGCAAACCCATGGACACTCCTGAAGTCAAGGGCATAAACCTAAAGAGGTTACATGTCCTATGAGGAATCCAACATAGAAAGGTGGATAGAGTCCCATGTGAGACTATAGTTGGTAATATGAATGTACACATTGGTGTACATAAAACCAAATGTTCTTGGTCAGACTTGGAAGTTGCTTTTTGGTCCTACTGTGAAATGGGTTATGAGAATAACCATGGATTAAGATGTCAAGACAACAACTTTCCTTTGAAAGGATACTTCAATACAAGACCTAGGCAAATGGTGATAGAGTAAGGAAATATACAAAGTATTTTTCCCTGTTATCCATGGAAATAGAACGCAGGGCGTGTTCTGCCATCATTCAAAGTGCCATATGGCTAAAGTAATTCCTATAAGAGATTGGGAATGAATAGTGGAAAGAAGGATCCAAACGATAACATCTTATGATGAGGATCCTAAGTATCACAGCAAGGTGAAACATACCTTTTGATACATCTCTATGAGAGATATGCTTTCAAAGAGGGAAAACGATAGTTCAATGACCTTCTATTGACAGAATATTGGTAGATCCCCTTATTGAGCCCATAGCTTGATTTTCATTTAGTTAATGAAAATCTAGGGGCGCAAATAAAATATAAGGTCGTGAACTTCTTTTATATGAAGATAAAAGATATGGTATGTATGTTATGAGTAAATACATAAAGGTATACAGTTTAGTATGTCATACAGGTCAAAAGAGGTTGGTTCACTCACACGAACAACCATCTTCCCATGTTTTTCAGGGGCATGGGAAGGTAAGCCGAGCAAATAATCACCATGAGATGGTTGAGAAGAATCTTTGAATTTGAGTCGCCTCAGTTAGACTAAGATGACATCTACATGTGTGCATATACATAGAAAATGGATTGAAGCATGAATATAGACCTGTAGCCAGGCAAAGAAATTTTTTTTCACAAACGAGATTGTAAAAGAGATATTATGAAAAAGAAAGTTCTGGTTCGAATGTTGAGTACATTTTGGAACTAATGTCTGTACGGTGAAAGATAAAGAAATCGACGTACACCTCAAACCATTCACTGTAGCATGCAATTCATACTGCATGTGCTTGAGAGTTAAACTGCAATACGGGATGTGGGGAAAGATCCCTAGTTCACCACAATGTGAGTCCCAGGAAGGAAGAATACTTCCACGATGCCCTTAAGACTTAGGCGGCATCATGAAAGCTTGGTTTGGTGACAGCTACTTTAGCTGAAGCTCCATGATCACACTCGATTCGGTCAGACGAGTGAAAACTAGGAAAGCGACCAAGTCAAGATGGACTAATGTTTAGTCAAAAAGGAAGATTTACTCCTAGATACATAAGATGTACTAGTATCTGTGGTCGACCCCTTACTAGCTCTCTGTGTAGCTAGTAAGTGTGGATACTATGTGCGTGGAAGGCAATCTGAGTTAATCAACATATTAACTCGAGAGGGATAAGATATGCCATGAGCAATATGTATGGGAGAATCTGGGGCATATGAGGCAATGAACATATAGCTTATGGTTATATATAAAGGGTGTCCTTGGATGCTGATCCGATATAAAGGATTTCTAGTATCACAAGTACCAAATCTGAAAGACGTTTTTTCCCACGCAGTCAAGGCAGACGCCAAGTATGAAACAAGAAAGAATAACGCACGCACGATGGGAGGCCCATCAAGTGTGAGTGGGAGATGTTCGACTTTGGGTCCAAGTCCGCCCTTGATGGGTCGGACTATTTGATTAGGAAATAAGTAGCCTAATCAAATAAGAATAAAATCAGCATAAGATGCAGATTTGGGAATATTTCAGCAATAATTATCGATTTGTTAAAAGAGGAACAAATCACTATAATTAGGGAATTAATTGAGAGACAATTAATTGCTGTCTTAGAGGGCAAGAAGGAGTGCACACATTTCCTAATTAGTGGTCTCCTTAAACCACTATAAATAGGGTGTGCCTCCTCAATTGCAATTCACCCCGCCATTAAGTTTTCTGGCAATTCTCTTCTCTCCTACCATCTTTCTGGTTCTAGTGATCTGCTGTGCAAATCACAATTAGGTTCTAATAATTGTGTGGGCACAAGTATGGAGTATTGGAGCTTTAACCCGGATCCGAACATGGATTCGTCCAGGTACACCTAATCTTCTTTTTAGTTAAATATTTTTCCCTACACCACCAAATACTCATCGGCCTACTTGCACATCCACGCTACCAAGCAACTTCCCCCTCTAGTGTAACTATTCCTTCTTTCTTGTTTTTAGCTCCTTTCCTCTTCTTCTTCTAACGTATTCAAAGAGAATCAAATGAGAAGAATTGGAAAGTGAATTCTTTAAAAAAAACTTAGTGCCCGGCTGGTTCAAGGAATTGGAGGTAATGTAATGGAATATAATGTAATGATTATTACATAATATGTTTTGTTCATCATTAGAGAAAGATGATGGATATATATGCATAAAAATGTTTCGTTGAATTACATCGAATATGAGAATAATATAGCAAGGGACAAAATTACCCATGTATACACATTTAATAATATACATGTTACGTTCATGATAATTTTTTTTTATTTTGTGCAGCGTACATTGGGTTCATAGTAATTTTTTAATATTTAATGGTGGAAATATTATGCACTGCACATGTTGGGTTCATGTTAATTTTTTTAATATTTAATGATGAGAATATTATTTAATAGGATATTTTAATATTTGTTAATGGTGGAATATAATTTTCTTAGTTTTTTTAAATGGGGAATACTTCTTAAATTTCTATATCATTAATTAATTTTTTAATATTTAATAGTGGTAATTAAAATTATTTAATATTTTACAGCATTTATGGATGGCCACTTTGATCAATTTAAAAAACTATACTGGCAACAGTGTCATTTTCACTTAATTATAGGTTGTCTGCATCCCCATTCATTAGTCCTAGTAGTGTAATCCTGATTACACCAAATGATGTAATCAGGATTACAAAATGTAATCCTTTTTATATGACAGAAGCATAACCAAACGCTGTAATCAGTTTATTGCATTAGGATCATATGTAATCTTTTCTCATGGAATCAAACCAAACAGGGCTATTAGGATTTGTTTGAGTGTGTGTTTGGATTGGTGGTGGTAATAGTAGCTTTTTTTCCAATCTGATTTTTGAAAACTTAAGTTGTGAAAGAAGTTAGATCGTGTAATGTGATTTATGTTTGGATTGACGGTGACAGAAATGTTTTTTTTTCCAAAATAAAACTTATTTGGATGATTATTTGAAAAGCAAGTTTAGATGTATAATGATTGAAAATGACATGAGTTTTATTAAATAATACATATATATTATAGATATATATTTTGATAATTTAGGCCTTGTCTTGTTCAATGGAGGGGAGGGGAGGTTAAATGAGGGGAGGTCGGAGGAGGTGGGAGGAAGTTATGAGTTTTGTTTAATTGGATGGGAGGGAAGGGAAAGAGAGTGTTCTTGTTTGGTTCAAAAGGGGAAGGGAAGTGAGTCAATTAATTGTTGATAAATATGCCCTAGTACTTTATTTAGATATCAAAGTTATTATTTTCTAATTTTTAAATCGCAGAAAACCTCTGCTACCTCACTTATATATGATAAAAAAAACTTTATATACATTTGAAATGATGAATTTAACAATTTTAATATGTTAACTCATCAAATTTAATATTTTTTTAAAGTTTAAATATAAATCCTAAATCAAATTATAATACTAAGATAACAAAGGAGATTATGGTATAATCTAGATATCATATTTTATTGAGATACTTATGATAACGTTAAAAACATACAAACTTATCTAACTTATCTAAGATTATTTCAGGTATATACTTGTGATCATGTTACAAAATTAAAACATATTTAATTAGAACATAAATCAATAAACTTATTTAAAGTGATGTATCATACAAAAGAAATATATAAATAGATACCTGCAACCTAAAAAAGGTTTGAATAGTTGGAAGAGCAACTTCGTGTTCACAAAGATGGAGGAGGAGAGGGGTAGCATAAGTACTGACACAAGAGGGAAAAACGACCGATTTGAATGAGTTTTGATTGTTTGGAATAACTTATTTTTGGGCAATAAGTGCTTATAAATCGTGATTCACTGTATACGAGGTAAGTATGTGAGAGCAGTTTTATCTCGGCTTGCGCAATAAGGACTTATTGTCCAAAAATAAGTGATACCAAACACAGGTATTATTTAGTAAGATAGGATTTGATTATATAGATTTGATTAAATATGTTTTTATTAGATAGATTTTTTTATTTATTTGGCTTATCATAGTAATATCGTATGGGTTCTCTAATCAAATGGGTAAATTTGGGATAATGAAAATTAGCATGGATATTTTAGCTATAGTAAGACATAATATTTCTCACCCATTAAAAAAACTCCAAATTTTTTTTCTGGACAAAAAAAAACTCCAAATTTAGAGAGGCATGAAAGAAAGGGAAGAGGGCACTAAAAGATAAAATCTCTCTCCTCTCCTCCCTCTCACTTTTCCCAACCAAACATGCTCACCCCCAGCCCTCCTCGCCTCTCCCCTTAA
Organism: Inga laurina; assembly: GCA_963855925.1. Taxonomy (NCBI): domain Eukaryota; kingdom Viridiplantae; phylum Streptophyta; class Magnoliopsida; order Fabales; family Fabaceae; genus Inga; species Inga laurina. Next base: position 38,140,885 of record OY979705.1, read on the forward strand.
AAAACCTCGAATCAAATAATGCTTTAGGGAACAAATTAAAATTAAAACTATAATTTATAAAAATAAAAATTTGAGATGAAAACGGGAGGGGAAAACGAGAGGTGAGATAAAAAAAATGCATAGCGAGAGTAACCAACCTTCCATAGGTTATCAATTTTATTAATGGGTTTTTAGCCAAAAAGCTACTCTTAAAAATAAGCAACATATAGCTTCTTTTCACAGTCAAAACAGGCTTCACAATAGAAATAGGGGTGTCCTATGTCTTCGAGCTGACATGCGTCAAAGCTGAGGGTTGTTTGTTGAAGAACCCGCCACATGCGATTCAATCCCTTCTCTCCCCCTTTGATTTGTTTTTCATCCCAGTCATGCGCATACACTTTCAGAAGCTTTTGGAAGAAACATACGTGTGAGTACCACAATATTAATTTGTATTTTTCTGTTTTTTCATTAATAAATTAACTATCTTTATTTTATAAAATTTTAATTTTAACTTTTCTTAAAGATTATCGCAATACATACATATAATATATATGTATTATCTAATAAGATTATATCATTTTCAATCTTTTTCCATCCAAACTTGCTTTTCAAATTATTATATAAACAAGTTTTGGTTTTAAAGAAGTCACTTCTACTACCGTTAATTCAAACATAAATCATATTACAGTATCTAACTTATATCCTAACTTAAATTTCCAAAAGTTAAATAGGGGAGAAAAAACTAACCCTACCACCACTAATCCAACCATACACTTAGTGTGTATTTGGATTAGCTTTTGAGAATAACTTTTATGATTTACGAGATAAATATATGAGAGAAATTTTATCTCAACTTATAAAAAATAATTTTTAAAACCACAGTTTGAGTGTTTCCCAGAGACTCACTTAGAATTCACCTCCTTGAACACAACAGCCCCACAGTCGGTCAACCACAACCAGGAGCGTCCATTTATTGGGTCAATCAATCACAACCCATGAACAACTGTTGGGAAGAATAAGACAAATTTTGATGGGATTCGATATGGGAAGGATTTTAAAGGGAGGGGAAAGAGAGGGAGTGGCAAAAATTTTTATAAGTTAAATTTAAAAGAATTAGAGAAATAGGATTAAAAATTTTTAATTAAATTTTTTTACCATTTTATCTTACATCTTTTATGTTAACCTTTTATAGCATCACTTCTCCAATTTTTTTTAAATCTAACTCATAAATCGGGAAGTAGTGAGAAGAGAAAGAGGGTTGAAGGGTCTGAGAAAGCAAAAAGGAAAAAGAAGCCAACTTTGAAAGTAATAGCTGATGCAGTTAGTCGAATAGATGACGCATCTTCGGATAGAGTACAGGCGATGAAAATGCTATCCACGACTGACACACCAGCGAGTGACGTCGTGGCTGAATTACTTACCATTCCTGAAATTGTTACTGATAGAGACTTACGTCGTCGATGTTGTAATATGATGATGCACCAAATGCCTCGCGACATGTTTGTTGGCTTAAAAGGAAATAAAGAAGCCTTGCTCAAGTGGTTGCAGGAACATGCTTACAACAGAACCCATCTTCGATTGCCCCAAAGCCCTGAACTCTACTTCATGTTACTTTTGAAAACTTAATCATATGTAGCTATATCGATATACCTGACTTTATGTATGTTACTTTTGAAAACTTTGTCATATGTAGTTATATCGGTATGCCTGACTTTATGTATGTTTTGATAGTACTTATGTTAGACGAAGCAGCTATATGTTAAGCTAGTTGTGAATGTTACTAACATCTGCTATATGATGTGAATGTTACTTGCACATTTTATAGTCGTATTGGATTTCATACAATCTTCGCAAAAACACAGGTTACATCGTCTATGGCAAGTTCGAGTGGTGCAGATAGGTCAGAGCGAACGGAGGAAGTACGATTGTCTCGTGCAGATAGAAGGTCTCTGCTCATATCCCTCTTAGATGAAGAGTTGACAGATTATGAACACGTAGCTGTGTTGATGGCTCAATATCTCGTGCCGTATATTTGCAAAGAACCATGCAGAACTAGCAAGCAAACAGGTGCACAGTGGGTGCAAGAGGTATTGGAAGGGCACGATGGAATTTGTCATGAAAATTTTTGAGTGGAAAAACGTGTCTTCTCTCTCTTGTGCTCGAAATTGATAGAACATGGGTTACGACGAGCTAGGTATATTGGAATTGAACAAATTGTTGCCATGTTCTTATATACAATTGGTCATGCACAAGGAAATAGAATCATACAAGAACGATTTCAGCATTCTGGAGAAACCGTTAGTAGGATATTCCACATGGTTTTAAATGCTTGTGTTAATCTAGCGACAGAAATTATCAAACCGGTTGATCTCGAGTTCCGTCATTGTCACCCAAAAATAAGCAATGATCGGCGATATTACCCCTATTTTAAGGATGCAATAGGAGCAATTGATGGAACTCAGATCAAGTGTGTGGTCAGTCAGTCTGAGCAGGAGAGGTATATAGGGAGAAAGGGATATCCGACACAAAATATCATGGCCGTATGTGATTGGGATATGTGCTTCACTTTTGTGTTGGCAGGTTGGGAGGGAACTGCACATGATGCTCGTGTCTTCCAAACTGCTATCTCTACTCTATCTATGAAGTTTCGGCATCCACCTCAAGGTATATCTCCAACACCTGATTGATACATTGTGTCTTCCCCCCCCCCTCACATTTGCTATAATTTTACAGTGTAAATACAAATTCCATCTTTTTATCAGGGAAATATTATTTGGTCGATGCTGGCTATCCAATACCTGTTGGATATCTTGGTCCGTATAGACGTGAGCGTTATCATCTTCCAGACTTCAGGCGACGTGAGGGATTTGCAAATCCTAATGAGATGTTCAATTATTATCATTCAAGTTTACAGAGTACTATAGAAAGGACGTTTGGAGTCTGGAAGAATAGGTTTCAGCTCTTGGGGGAAATGAAGTCATATAGCTTTGAAACACAAGTCTACATAGTTTGTGCTACAATGGCTATACATAATCTTATCCGGAGAAATTCCCAAACAGATATGGATTTTCGAGAAGCTGAACAAGAAAATATACCTGCTCAAGATACTAATGATTCGAGTGATGTAGCATCCACATCAACTATCTATAGATTATCGTCAACACAAATGAATGATGTTCGTGACACAATCAGAGATCAAATTGTTAGGGGTAGATGATGCACTAATGAAACATTTCATGTATGCATTATAATTTAGATATAAATTTATCCAATTTTAATTGAAGTGGCTTTATTTTTTTTTCAATAATAATTGAAATTTTATTATTTTACCAAATTTTATTTATATTTTTTCACTTTAATTATCACAATATATACAACTAATATATATATGGAGTTTTCAATAAGATTCATACCCTTTTTAGTCATTTTCCATCTTAATGGGCTTTTCAAACACCAATCCAAACACTTTTAAGGTTAGAAAAAAAGTCACTTTTTCTGCTGCAATTCCAAACACAAATCACATCTTCATTTTGACTTTTTTCTTATCTGACTTTTTATAAAGTCAATTAGCAAAAAAAGCTACTTTTCTTCCGCTAATCCAAACAGGCACTTAATCGGTACCACGCTGAGTTAGGCCACAATTACATTAGCTTTCCAATTTACTTGGAAAGTTGGCACCATCTGGATGACAACAACAAAGAAGCCATTTGGCTAAACATTGTAAAGGTAAGTAATCTATATTTTTTATTAATAATTATATTTCATGATTATAACTAATTTTATTATTTGACTAATGTAATAATTTAATTGTTTGATGTTCTAGTAAAGGTACACAATGAAAAGGCCGAACAAAGATATCTTTTTGACAACACTAAAGAACTTCAAAGTCCTTAATGGATATTCAAGCAACATATCAAAATGTATGTGTCAATCATGAGGCTCGAAACCTTACCGTATATGATGATTTGCCCCTTGAAATTTGGAGTGATATATAGGCGAAAGTTTGTCTCTTAATGTGAGTAAAAGATTTGAATTTAGTTTTTTAAAGAATAAAAAGATATAATAATTTGAATTAAGTCCTTATTTGAATTATGAATTAAGGTGCTAAAATAGCATTTAACTTTCATCAAAAGTATAAAAGTAACCATAAACTATTTTTTGAAGCAAAAGTAACCATAAACTTTCAAAATTTTGCCAAAACTGTTAAATCCAACTAGCTTCCATCTATTACAATAGGAAAAATTAATCTTTTGGCCCTTAAAGTTTTGACTCATTTATATTTTAGTTCAGGGAGTTTGACTCGTCATAATTCAGTCCCTAAACTTTTTCACTTTTTATATTATTATCCTGAGTCATTTTATGTGGTAAATTAGAAAAAGATTAACAAATTTTATGATAAGATAAGATATGGTGGAAATTTCTTTCTTGAATACGGAAGATGATATGTTAAGATTATAGTAATGTAAATTTAAATGACTTCAAAATAATATTCCAAAGTCAAATACAATAGGTTTTGAAGTTTTTTTTAAAATCCAAATCAAATAAAATCGTCAAATACAATTTTTTTTACTAAACCAATCAAATAAAGTATCTAAAATAATTAAAAATAAATATCCATTACTGTTATATATAATTATTTTTGATGATGTCAAATGTAGATACCAAATATATTAAGAGTAAAAAGTTTGCATAATATATCAATCTTCTAAATTGACAAAATTAAGAGCAAAATGTTATAATCGGCTGACACCCAAGAGGTGGGTGAATTTGGTGTACGATAAAAACTTAAGAACTTTTGAAAACTTTCCGTATCTTAATGAAAACAGTAAGTATGAAACTAATGAAACATAAATCAACAATTAGCTAAAATAATATATCCTGGAAACATAAAAGCTTAGGGAAAAGAATATGCAAACTGTGATTTATCCTGGTTCGGTCCAATCTATGATGGCCTACATCCAGTCCCCAGGCTCCTCCTGAGATTTTCAAATCCACTATCTTCTTGTTTAATCCGGGCACAAGAAAAGTCTTGACAATACCACAAGTTTAGCCGGGTACTTGTGAAACCTTTTACAAATATTTTACTGAAATACTCCCCCTTATGACAAGTCTTACTAGCAGAGCAATCCCAAAGACCTTTCCCTCCTGCTTACTTGTGCAAGTCTTATGAGCAGCAACGTTCTCTCCTGCTTACACCCCTATAAGTCTTACGAGCAGCAACGTTCTCTACTGCTTGCACCTTGTAAGTCTTACGATCAAAAAGTCTTACCAACGATTCTCTCAACAGCTTCTCCCGTAAGGAAATCAACCTTCTCAAGGTCCCTCTACCTTAAGTCAATTCAAAAATACAGTTGAAAGTGTTTACAGACTCTATCATAGAGTAGACATAATGCTCACTAAAGTACAATACAAATAATCACTCTCTCAATGATAAGTAAAATAGAAGCTGCAAAATATAGAGTGTTTGCGTAGAAGCAGAGGATTCATGTTTCTATCATTTTTCTTGTAGTTGATAACTGTCTCAATTACCCATCGACTTTGAATGCTTTCTCATTTATAGTTGATGAAGATGATGACCGTTGTGAACATTCGTCTATTAGAGTCCCATTATTTCGTTTTGACCGTTGAGCACATTTGAATATCTACCCACTATGAAATATCCGTTGCAGATTGGAGCATCCCATTGAAGAGCAAGATGTTTCATTATGAGTTGTATGTCAAATTGTGGAGCATTTATGTTTCAGACATTAGTTCATGGTGGGTCAATCTTTTGTCGTGGTAGGTAGCCGATACTCGGTGTGTAATGATGCCACCCTCCATAATTGACTCTTTCATTTGAATATGTAATCTCAACGTTAAATTCCCTATTTCACACTGCAAAATGCTTAATCACTAATATGATGAAGTGTTAGTCATGGGTTTATTGGATCATTGGTCAAAAGCTGAATTTTTGGTTTTTAGGACTTATCACGTTGAGTGACAATATTTGCCATAAATGACCTCCATTATTAAAGATGCGATCCAAATGTTTAATCTCGTATTTTACACTTGAAATATATGTTAGTTAACATTTAAGAATAATAACAAGTGAAAACATAATGAATGTACAACATTTAACCACATTTGGATTGATGGCTATGAGAGTCTGAACTTTCTGCGTTTTGGTTCTGTCAGGATTTCACTCGAGTGTAACGAAGCCTCACTCGAGTACATGTATTATTTTGCACTATGGAACTGAGCCTCTGGATAACACTTACGGCATTTTTATCAAGAGTGTGATTTTGCACTCGCGGGTGATGTGGGCCCTCACTCGAGTGCATTGATCATTACTCGAGTGCATCAGTATATCTCAGCTTCAAGCTTCGCTTCTGGACAGCACTTGCAGCTAAATATTCAGAGTGCATTTGGAACTTCCGAAGTGTTACATCCTCACTCGAGTGCAGTATGGCTCACTCGAGTACATTTCATATTTTCACGTTCAGGCTTCCTCTTGAGCAAGCACTTACTGCTCTTCACTCGTAGGAATCGAGTGCAATCCTTCTCCTTACTCGAGTGTTACCAGTCATGCTTGAGTGCTTTTCACATTTCTTTGGTCATATTTCTTCCCGGGTTAACACTTTCATGTTAACACTTTGTAGGACTAGGGTGCAAACCTTTACTTCACTCGAGTGTATTGTCATTCACTCAAGTGTAGCTAAAATACTTCCACTTTACAGCCACTTCTAGACAACACTCGCACCAAAATATCAAGAGTACGTTTTACACTTTCGAAGTGATGTGGGGCCACAACAGACTCAATTTATTCATTTGATTCTAAATGGAAAATGATGTATCATAAGAAAGCTCTGGTCATATGCATTCCAATACAAAAAGAATCAGCTCCAAACTCCTTGTATTCTGTAAGTTATGATCGAAAGAGTGTCTATCACACTACAATGCGCAAGTGTCAACTTCCAGAAGGAATAGATCCTAGAATATAACTTTATATTAAACAAATTACCCATTCATGGAAAGCGCTTGGACTCTAGTTTCATATGGCATTAGTTTCATCTCAATCCGATGTGTCATTTGTGAGTTATCTCCAAAATACCGAACCTGTCTTGAAAAGTGATGGTGATTTCAGTGTCATTTTCCACGGATCATATCTCCTTCATATGAGCTTCTTTCAATGTGATATTGGTGTACATTTTTCGTGTTGTGAGTCTTCTTTCATATGCCACCAGTTTCAAGTCAATCCGACATATGGTTTGAGAGATATGGCCAAAATACCAGACCTCTATCAGGCAGAATAGAAAAACAAAGCTGAACAGAGTAGCCCCGACACTCGAGTGTGTTCATCCTGCACCCAACTGTAACGCCTCTGGCACTCAAGTGTTGAACTCGCACTCGAGTGAAACTCCTCTAGAAGTGCTATAACTCATATATAAGTCATCTTAACTTTGTATTAACCCATTCCAACCATCATTTGATCATAGAAGCCTCCATCATCATCATCGAAACCTGTAGCATTACTTCTAAGAGCTTGAAATCTTGTGATTTCTTCTTTCTTCAATCTCTTGATTCTTGATTTTCTTCTCAATGATCATTCTCCATAACCCAACAAGACAACTTTTTTATTCTCTTGATTATCTTCAATCTTTGCTTGACTAATCTATAAGATATGAAACATTAAACACAGTAATTAGTCAATATAGAAGATTGATATATTATGCAAACTTTTTGCTCTTAATATATTTGGCATCTATATTTGACATCATCAAAACTAATCATATCTAATAATTACTAATCTTTTAATCAAAATAAAATAAAATTTTTAGAGAATAGATTTTGGGAAAATTAATCACATTGAAAAGGTTGTATCAGTGAGCTTTAATCCAAATCATGGTTTTCAAAGAGTTGTTAATTTATTTTGCCATATAAGATGGCCCAGGATGATGCGATCTAGTAAGTTGTGCCTTCAAATTCAAGTGATCCTTTGCAAATTCCAAGTGAACCAATCACAAGAGCAAGAGCCAAACAAATTAAGGAAGCACTAAATGGGCTAGTACAAGATACTTGGACAAAGCAAGTAGCAATTGGATCAAAGCTGAATAAAAATGCTGAAAACGTCACTAACTTTATATGGGCTACAAATGGAGATACTGATCAAGTTTTGGGCTCGCAGACTTGAAATAGAAGAGTTTAGACCTAATACTACACATGGGAGGACTCATTTGGGCCTAAATAAGCACGTTCTGAGCCTTAATTGCTGATTACATTTTCTTGAATTTATTTTTGTGAAAATCATTAGGTAGTTGGCAGATTTGAATTTTGGGTTCTCTAGCTTGTTGAATTAGACTTTTGCATTTTCTAGAAGATTGTATTAGACTTTTGGGTTCATTGTATTAGAATTTTGGGTCATTGTATTAGACTTTTAGGTTTCCTAGCATATGATAATAGACTTTGTATTTGCTATGTTCAAAGTTCCAATTATTGCAATTAGGTCATATTTCTCTATAAATACTTGGTGTTTCTTCATTTGTAAGACACAATTTAGATTTGAATGATAAATGAAAATTGCACTTCTGTACTTTGTTTCTTGAGAGTGGATTCTCTCTAGAGTTCTTTTTAGAACTAAGAGACTTATCAAGGCTTGATCAACCTTATAGTGTCTTCTAACACTTTGGGTCCTTGTTCTTTCATGTTCAAGGGTTCAAGTGGATCGTCGATCTGTGTTTAGCTTTCTTGGGGTCTTTTTATTTCAGAATTGGTTGTGGGTTCATGGGATCTTCCCTTGTGGGTTCACACCATCTCGGTATCAGAGCTTCGATCTAAATTTAGGTCATATATATCTATTCTTTGCTTCTATTTTTGTTTTAAGTTTTGTGCTTTGTTCTTGTATATGTTCGTGTCCAGATTTATTGCTTCTTTTTGTCAAGCTTTCCTTTTTTTTTTTTTACAATATTTAGTAAGTAATTTTCATAGTTCAAAATCTCTTTTGTCATACCGTTTTGGAATTATTTCAATCCGATTTTTCATTTGTGAGTTCCATGCATTATAATCTAGTTGTACTTTCTGGAAAATTCTGGGTTTGTTTATCTTTATTTTTTCCAAAACGCCCTGAAATATTCTATCCTTGTTTGACTACTTTTCCTTTGTATTTTACATCATTCAATAGGTCTTTTTCATTGTTTAGAATCTCATCTTTATGCTAGTTTTGGTCTCATCTCAATCCAAAATTTCCATTGTGAGTTATAATTTTTCCAAAATAGAAGCTTTTCTAAATTTCTGGGTTTAGATTGCTTGAGTTTTGTTGTTTGATTCTGTATTCTCTTTAAATTTCAGAAGGAAAAAAAGGGCTTAGGAAAAAAATATTTGAAAAAAAATATTTAAAAAAAAGGAAAAAATAACAAGTATTATGCTGGAAGTGTTTTGAACAATATCTATTGTCATACCCATGATTTGTTTTAATCCATGAAGTCTGTGTCATTTGAACTCTTGATTTCCTTGAAATTCCTTTTCCAATACTCACTTTGATATTTCACATTTCTAAGTGTTATGTTGATTCTACAAATTGTGATTGCTTTAATTATGAATTGCTTAGTTCTTTAAAGTACCTCAAGAGGAATCTAAGAGTGGAAAAAGACAAGAGTGAAATACATCAATTTAAAAGCCAAATTTGAGTGAAACATGAGTGTAGAGTGCCATCCTTCAGAGAAACACATGAGGTATTTGTGAGGACAATTATTTCTCTAACATCTTTATTGTAGATACAATATCAAATGCAGAAGAAACATGTGGTGGTAACCTAATGAATCTAGATAACAACCTCAAGGCAATGCAACAACATTTTGCACGTATGGATGTTGTTTTTGGAGAAATAAGGGATAGGATGGATAGGCAAGATGAAAGGATTGCAAATCTGTAAAGAGTTACACCAAATCCTAGAAGGCATAATAGGCGATGGGATACTTCTATGGATGAATTTGAATATGAGAATGATCAAGTTAGTGGTTCCAGTGAGGAAGATTTGAATTTGAATATGAAGTGGGAAGAAATAGGCATAGAGGAGATAGGAGGTATGGGAGAGGATGTGGCAGAAATATTCCTAGGGAAAGAAATAGAGTGGATGGGAACCTAGGGAGCATCAAAATGTAAATACCACCTTTCCAAGGCAGGAGTGATCCTAAAGCATATTTAGAGTGGGAGAAGAAGATAGAAACGATTTTGAAATGCCATAATTATTTTGAGGCTAAAAAAGTGAAGTTAGCAGCAATAGAATTCACTGATTATGCCATTGTTTGGTGAGATAAATTAGGCATTAATAGGAGGAATAATGGTGAGAGGCTCATAGCAACATGGAGGGAAATGAAAACTCTAATGAGAAGGAGATTTATTCTTAAACCATTACTATAGGGAGCTTTATCAAAAGTTGTAAACCCTTACACAAGGCTCTAGGAGTGTGAAGGAAATTATAAAGAGACGGAGTTAGCTTTGATAAGAGCTAATGTGCAAGAAGACAAAGAGGCTACAATGGCTCATTTTCTGAATGGGCTTCATAAAGAAATTACTAACACAGTGAAGTTGCAACATTATGTGGAGCTGGAGGACATGGTGCATATGGCAATTATGGTGGAGAAGCAACTCAATCGTAAAGGTGCTTCAAAATTCCATTCTGGATCAAGTTCTTCACAAAAGTAGATTTGGAAGAAAGGAGAAAGAGCTTTCCAAAAGGAGAAAACTAAAAGAAAAGAAAAAGCTACATCAAAGAGCAAAGGTAATCTAATTCCCAAACTTCTAGAAATAGAGATATAAAGTATTTCAAGTGTTTGGGCACAGGTCATATGGCTTCCCAATGCCCCAAAAAGAGAGTCATGATTCTTAAAAATAGTGAAGTTATGACTAAAAGTGAAAGTGATCATGATTTGATTGAAGATGCTAGTGATGATGGGGTTGAATATGCTGTGGAAAGAGAATGCCTTGTGATTAGAAGAGCTTTGAATTGCCAAGTAAAGGAAGATGAGATGAATGAGCAAAGGGAAAACATTTTCCATACACGTTGCCTCATTAATAACAAGGTTTGCAGTTTGATCATTGATGGTGGGAGTGTAACAAATGTTGCAAGCACTACATTAGTTGAGAAATTAAATTTGCTTATCATTAGATACCCTAGACCATACAAGCTACAATGGTTTAATGAATGTCGGGAAATTAAAGTTGATAAGAAAGTTATTGTTTCTTTTTCAATTAGCAAATACTGTGATGAAATATTATGTGATGTTGTTCATATGCATGCTGCACATATACTTTTAGGAAGACCGTGGGAGTTTGATAGAAAGTCAAGAGGGATGGGTTTACAAATAGATATTCTTTTGTAATAAACAACTGACTTGTGACTCTTATTCCATTGACTCCAAAACAAGTGTATGGATCAACTCAAGATGAAAAGAAAGAAAAATAATAGATAAAAATGAAAAGAGAGTGAAAAAGAGAGAAAATCTGAAAGTCCAAAAAAAGAAATTCAGAGAAAGGAAATGAGTGAAGAGAGAAAAGAAAAGAAGAAAATGAGTTTTTATGCAAAAGACAGTGAAGTGAGAAGTGCTTTTCTGGCTGAAACACACTTGCTACTCCTTGTTTACAAGGAATCCTTTTAAACACTAATGATATTAACTCTTCCTTTCCTAGTATTATTGGTTCTTTGTTGAAGGAATTTAATGATGTGTTCCCTGAAGAAACTCTACCAAGTTTACCACCTATTAGAGGAATTGAATACCAAATTGATTTCATTCCTAGAGCAACAATTCCTAATAGGCCAACATATAGAAGCAATCATGAAGAAACAAAAGAGCTTTAAAAGCAAGTGGGAGAACTCATGGCAAAGGGATATGTTAGAGAAAGTTTGAGCCCTTGTGCAGTTCTAGTGCTTTTAGTTTCAAAGAAAGATGGAACTTGGAGGATGTGCATTGATTGTAGAGCCGTCAACAATATCACTGTAAGGTATCGCCATCCCATTCCTAGATTAGATGATATGCTTGATGAACCGCATGGTTCTATTGTCTTTTCTAAGATTGATTTGAAATCTGGGTACCATTAAATTAGAATGAGAGAAGGGGATGAGTGGAAAACTACTTTCAAGACCAAACATGGATTGTATGAATAGTTAGTTATGCCATTTGGCTTAACTAATGCACCTAGCACTTGCATGAGATTAATGAACCATATTTTGTGTGCTTTCATTGGGAAAGTTGTTGTAGTTTATTTTGATGATATTTTGATTTATAGCAAGAATTTGGATGAGCATTTGAAGTATTTGCATTGTGTGCTTGATGTTTTAAGGAAAGAAAAACTATTTGCAAATCTAAAAAAGTGTGATTTTTGCATGGATAAACTTGTTTTTCTTAGTTTTGTGGTGAGTGCTAAAGGAATAGAAGTTGATGAGGAAAAGGTACAAGTTATAAAAGAATGGCCAACACTTAAAAGCATAACTGAGGTGTGAAGTTTTCATGGTTTGGCTAGTTTTTATAGGCAATTTGTAAAGGATTTTAGCACACTTGCTGCACCACTTACTAAGGTCATTAAAAAATATGTTGGTTTTAAGTGGGATAAAGCATAAGATGATGCATTTATTGGCCTTAAGGAAAAATTGTGTTCTGCACCTATGTTAGTATTGCCTGCCTTCAATAAAACTTTTGAGATTGAATGTGATGCATCTGGTGTTAGGATAGGAGCTATTTTAATACAGGAAGGAAAGCCAATTGCCTATTTTAGTGAAAAGCTAAATGGAGCAGCCTTGAAGTATCCAATTTATGATAAAGAGCTCTATACACTTAAAAGAGCATTGGAGAATTGGCAGCACAACCTTTGGCCAAAACAATTTGTGATTCACACTGATCATCAATCCTTAAAGTATATTAAAGGTCAAGGTAAGCTGAGCAAGAGGCATGCAAAGTGGCTAGAATTTATTGAGATATTTCTATATGTCATCAAATACAAGAAAGGCAATGAGAATGTCGTTTCTGATGCATTGTCTAGAAGGTATACTTTTCTTTCAACTCTTAATACTAAGTAGCTTGGCTTTGAATATATCAAGGAATTGTATGCAAATGATACTGACTTTACTGAATTATTCCTTGCTTGTGAGAAGAAAGCATTTGATAAATTTTATAGAGTTGATGGGTACTTGTTTAAAGAAAACAGAATGTGTGTGCCTCAATGTTCATTGCTTGAATTGCTTATTAGAAAAGCACATGAAGGTGGTTTAATGGGTCACTTTGGTGTGAAAAAGACTTTAGATGTTTTGTAGAAGCATTTCTTTTGGCCTAAAATGAAACGTGATGTAGAAAGAATTTGTGCTAAATGCATAACATGTAAAAAGGCTAAATATAGAGTCTTGCCACATGGTTTGTACACTCATTTACCTGTACCTAGTGAACCTTGAATTGACAATCAATGGATTTTGTTTTGGGTTTGCTTAAGTCAAAAAGAGGAATGGATTCCATATTTGTGGTAATTAATAGATTTTCTAAAATGGCGCATTTCATTGCATGCCATAAAATTGATGATGCCCATACATTACTGATATGTTCTTTAAAGAAATTGTGAGGCTTCATGGCGTCCCTAACAATATTGTTACTGATAGGGATATCAAATTCTTGAGTCATTTTTGAAGAGTTTTGTGGGGAAAGCTTGGTACTAAATTGTTATTTTCTACTGCTTGTCATCCCCAAACTGATGGACAAACTAAAGTTGTTAACAGAACCTTGTCTCAATTACTGAGAATTGTATTCAAAAGAACTTGAAAAATTGGGAAGATTGCTTGCCATTCATTGAATTTGAATATACCAGAAGTGTGCATTCATCTACTGATTATTCTCCTTTTGAAATAGTACGTGGTTTTAATCCACTAACTTCTTTGAATTTATTACCATTGCCTATTGATGAGAGAGCAAGTCTTGATGGGAAAAAGAAAGCTGAAATAGTGCAGCAACTCCATCAGCGTGTGAAACAGCAAATTGAAAAGAAAAATGAACATCATGCATCCAAGGCCAACAAAGGAAGAAGGCAGGTTCATTTTGAATCTGGAGATTGGGTGTGGGTGCATATGAGAAAAGAAAGATTTCCAGCTCAAAGAAAGTCAAAATTAGCTCCAAGAGAAGATGGTCCATTTCAAGTACTTGAAAGAATAAATGATAATGCTTACAAGATTGATTTGCCTGGTGAGTATTCAGTTAGTACTACTTTTAATGTAGCTGATTTATCTCCTTTTGATGTAAAAGAAGATTCGAGGATGAATTCTTTTGAGGAGAGAGGGAATTATGCAATTTAGCAAGTTATGCCTTCAAATTCAGGTGATCCTTTACAAATTCCAAGCGGACCAATCACAAGAGCAAGAGCCAAACAAATTAAGGAAGCATTAAATGGCCTAGTGCAAGATACTTGGACAAAGCAAGTAGCAATTGGATCAAAGCTGGACAAAAATGCTGAAAACGTCACTAACTTTGTATAGGCTGCAAATGCAGATATTGATCAAGTTTTGGGCTTGCAAACTTGAAACTGAAGAGCTTAGACCTAGTAATACACATGGGAAGACTGATTTGGGCCTAAATAAGCACATTTTGAGCCTTAATTGCTGACTACATTTTCTTGAATTTATTTGATCGAAAATCATTAGGTACTTGGCATATTTGAATGTTGGGTTCTCTAGCATGCTGAATTAGACTTTTGCATTTTCTAGAAGACTGTATTAGACTTTTAGGTTCATTGTATTAAACTTTTAGGTTTCCTAGCACATGGTATTAGACTTTGTATTTGCTATGTTCAAAGTTGCAATTATTGCAATTAGGTCATATTTCCCTATAACTACTTGGTGCTTCTCTATTTGTAAGACACAATTCCGATTTGAATGATAAATGAAAGTTGCATTTTTATACTTTGTTTCTTAAGAGTCGATTCTCTCTAGGGTTCTTTTTAGAACTAAGAGACTTATCAAGGCTTGATCAACCTTGTGGCGTCTTCTAACACTTCGGGTCCTTGTTCGCTTGTGTTCAAGGGTTTAATTGGATTGTCGATCTGTGTTTAACTTTCTTGGGGTGTGTATGTTTTAGAATTGGTGTTGGGTTTGTGGGATCTTCCCTTGTGGGTTCGCACCACAGGATAATAATATAAAAAGTGAAAAAGTTTAGGGATCGAGTCATAGGCGAGTCAAAAATTCATGAACTGATTTAGACCGAGTCAAACTTCAGAGACTGAAGTATAAGTGAGTCAAAACTTTAATGGCCAAAAAGTTAATTTTCTCTATTGTAATATATGGAAGTTAATTGAGCTTAATGGTTTTGCTCCAATTTTGAAAGTTTATGATTACTTTGCACAAAAAAATAATTTATGGTTACTTTTATATTTTTAATAAAAGTCGAAGGTTATTTTAGCACCATAATCCTTAATTAATTCTATCATTGAAGCTTATCAGGACATGTGCTATTATGAGGTACATGAGTTGATCTAATAGCATGTTTGGGATCATGATTAGAGATCCCAAAAGTGCTTATGCACATAAGCTAATGCAACACTTCTCTCACATACTTACCTCGTATACCGTAAAAAACGATTAAAAAGCTGCTTTTGAAAACTTCAATTGCTATTCCAAACAAGCACTAAGTTGATTTTAATTTTTTAAAAAAATGATTTTAATTAAAATGCTTGGAAATCTCAACCTTACCCTTCATTAATCCTAGGTGGTATATTCTTCATAATTTAGAGTCGGGTTTAACGTGAAATTGGGCTTAAGTGAATGGTCATTGGGCCCATTTTAAAGGTATTTGCGACATATTGATATTGCTGGGCCTAACGAAGCTGTAATTTGGCCCAATTGTAGGCTTAAGACCTTGAATTACATGGGTCCTTTAGTGCCTATGGTTTTTAGCTCTCTTTAGTCTATCATCAATATTTAGCAGCATCTGGGTCTTCTATCAATGTCTTCAGCCTTAACCTATAAATTTCTTTGGAATATCCTAGAATCACTGGCAAACGAAAAAGGAATATCCTAGAATCAAAGCAACAAAATACCTTTTATTCGCATAGATAAATGCATTAAACAAAATTTACAAAAAAAGAGATAAATATAGGCCACTTTATTCTTTAGGTTATGTAATTATTCTTATTATAGTTTTCATATAATTGATGCATTTTAACCTAGTTATTTTATAAAAATCTTGAAAATGTATATAAATATGTATTTAATACTTGGATTTATCACCAAAATTTCAAAAAAAATTAGTTCAAACATTAGAAATTGTGGTGAAAACATTTGCAATAGCTCTATAACCACTACTATATATGTAACTTAATTTAAACTTTCTGGTAGCATGTTGTAGCGTTTACAAACCGCTAATATTGTAAAGTTCAGAAAAATATTGTTTCCGTCGTTGATTTTGTGGTAGTTTTAGTCAACTACAACAAGCTTTGTAGTAGGTTTGACCAAGTGTATAGTGGGTCAAAAAACATTTTACACACTTGATTTAGTTGCAGTTTCAAAACCCACTATGCATATGACCAAATAATAGCCGCAAAAAAACTTTTTTAGTGTAAACTGCTCTAACCTAATTATATTATTGTGTCTTCTCACACGTCAATATCTAAAAAGTCAAAATAACTTTATAACTTTTTATTATTATTATTATTATAAAAGGCACGGGTCGAACCTGTGATGGGAGTGACCTAAGAGCCACCTAATGACCATCACACCACCAGGCGCTGATTAACTTTATCACTTTCTTGGTATTATTTAACTTCAATGAGCTAAACCCATTCACTGTAACCTTTATAAAGTTATTTTGTGATATATGGTTAATGGAACACAGCTATCAAGATAATTGATTACAAGTTTGTGCATTTTGATTATGAGTTGGTGTACAAGCCGATGTTAGTGCAACCTAATGAAAATTTGTTGCGAGGAAAGAAATTCCTTCAAAAAGTTTTAAGGAAGAAAAAAGAAAGTCACACCCTAAAAAATAAGGGATGACCAACACAAAATACAAGAAAATTCATATTCCATAAGTCTTAACATATAAATATAAATATTTGACATACTAAATATAATATCATTTATGATACCATAATTAGTATAACAATCCTGCACATACATATACCATTTCTAGGTCATGTATAAACATATTCCTTATAAATAAAATAAAGCGTTTTGTAGAAATTTTGACATAGTTCCATCAGTAAGTTGAACTTCCCAAAATTTCTACAACAACCTATTAGTACAGTACAACATACGAAGCTCCTCTTTGCAACAACATACATGTACATAAATCTCAAAATATCAAAAGAAGTCAGGAATCTTGCCTACAGAATACGTGGAGAGACTCTAATAAATCATACAAAAGTATAAATTAAATATTTACAGTAATATGTGTGATAGAGGTAGCAATCATTGACTTCTTATCCAAGGTAAGCTTTAGGAGTCAAAAGGAGGAGTAGGTACATTTCTACCATATTAGTGCAAAAATTCTTTTCCAGTTAAGTTATAATAGAATAGAGTAACTTGCCATTTGAATAGGAAAGGATTAATTACTCATCATGTAAGCAATTAAAAAACTAAGAGTATAGGAAGGCAAATAAAGAATTAATAATTGCTATTTAATACAAAAATAGATTCAAAGAACTTTTTATTTCAAAATCAATACCATAATTAAAACAGAATAGTTTTATTCTTAATCTGGACCTAGAGAGAATGACAACAGGCATGAATATATAGTCCATGAGGGTAAGTAACAAATCTGACGCCACTAAAAGCCACGAAAACATCACTACTACAAAAAGGAGTTTTAACGTCCCTATTTTGGCACTTTTAACGACCAAAAATTGGGGGACGTCTATATGGGGGCATAGTATGTTTTAAGAAAAGACATTCAAAAACAGTGGGACATTTAAGGTGTCTAAGGTAAGACTTTAGATGTCCCAATTGTCAATTTGGGACGTCTAAAGTCCTCCACGGGGGGACTTTAGACGTCCCAATTCTGGATTTGGGACGTTAAAATGTTTGATTTTTTTTCAAAATGATTATTTACATTCTGCATTACCTTGCGATTTTAAACTGCAGAAACAAAATAGAAAATGGATTCATAAACCACAATATCCATTACAAAATGGTAAAGATATCCAGAACTACAATCTTTACTACATATACATACAATATCAACTCATACAACCTACTACTATATATATGTATACTAACAACCAGAAAGTGTCAAAACACTGTCATCACATAACTATAACTGATATAAATAAAAATTTTAATGCTTTATATTTTGAAGAAGATGTCCAGCCAAAAGGTCTCTAATCAAATTAAAGTCTTCACGTAGATAGGCATCTTCATTATTAAAAATCTGAAAATTAGAAAATAAGCTTTGATGAAATGAATCAAGCAAATGAATTAATTAGCATTTCAATGAGAACACCAAAAATATTATCATTTAAGAATGAAGTAGCGATTACCTTTTCAAAATCACTAGTAATTCCACTTTGAGTGATGTTATACATATAAAGTATAACATAACATCCGCATTCAGTGTTGCCAGGTTGTCGAGGGCACTTTAAATCAAAGGCATGCAATTGGTTGTTAAAATCAATAAAGGTATGTCTAAAACGACCGTCAATGAAATAATTAGAATCGAAACTACATACTATCGGATAAAACCACTTTGGCTTTTTAACAATTGTACCCTCGCGTGACCCACCTAGGACTCCATATGTTTGACAAGCACTATCATGAAAATCAAAATCAACAAAAATTAGAACTATTCATTTTTTTAAGAGCCAATAAAATACAAACACAATAACTTACGTGTCGAAGACAGATTTTGTATCTTTGTCTGGCCTTTTACGCAAGGGATCAAACCAATAGACTAGGTTGCGGTGAGGACATATAACACACAAACTCCAGTGGTAACTATAACAACATGTACATATTAAAATGAAGTTAGATAACAAGGCAATTATTTATTAAACATCTTAAATTGACAAAATGAAAATATGAACCGTTGAACAATGGGTGCTAGATAACAACAAAGTTTGGTCTCTCCCATTGCGTAGCCGACATAGTGAGTCCTATACACCACAGTATTGGTATCCCTTGTCGTATTCGCAGGGCATAAGAATCCATACCAATCACATCTTTCCATGCTTGTGTAGATGCCGTGGAAGATGTTATAATAGAATTAAAATAAGGAATGAATTATTGAATGTGTGAAATCAAAAAACCACTAAATGAATTCTATATGAAAATTGAAAAAAAAAACTTACCGGATTGCAAATTTCACCCAGCCTGCATCTATCTCCTCCAACCTGATAAACTGCTTGAGATCTGTACTGTCAATCGTGTAGGGATACTCCAATGAAAGGCCCACAATCCCTTGAGGCATCTTCAAGTTAACCTGTTTAATGCCCTTGTAGATCTATTGCAGCCATGCTAAGTAAGGCCATTTCCTTGCATCTTCATCATCTTTTTAGAACATCAAAAACAAATTGTTATTAGGATGCCAACAAATTTTCAGTAATAGTAAGCTAATGCCTACCATTGGAGGTGTTGCCTCTGAACCAATAAGATTTTGAGGCCAAAGGATGAAAGATCCTATCACCTGACCTAACGTGCTAACCTCTGGATCAGGAACAGGGATGGCAGTACCTTTTTCCCCCTTTCTAACACTCATCACATTCACCCTACAAAAATCCTATGGAATTTGATGATGGTGGTGGGTGGTAGCACATGCGTGAATGAGAGCATCGGTAACAACTCGCAACAATAGATCCTCCAAATAGAGGGTGGAAGGGTCTCCTGACGCTGGAGTATGAGAAAGGTCACCAAGTGGTTCCTCCAAAGGGTTGTAACTTCCTTTGGTGCTATTAAAGACCAGGGATTCCTGAGTTCTATGATCATATCTTGCCCTTTGCGCTTAAACATCTTTGCTATTTCAAGTTGAAGCTCTAGCAACAACTCTTGTTGGAGCTTGTCGCGAAGGTTGGCCTCGAGCTCTCATTCGAGGTCCTCTCGAATCTTGGCCACAAGATCCCTACTAGGTCCAACTCTTGACGAATAACGTGAGTCTCATCCAAAATACCTCACGGCACTAACTCCCCATATCTCTCCTCGAACACGACCAGGGTCATCTGCCTTCCCAATAGCCGTAGACAAGATGTCTATCCATCTACTTGGATTAAACGAACCTTGGCTACTATGATCTTCCAGTTTATCCTGTAGCATACAGTTTATTGTAAATGTATCGAAACCAATCTCGATATGCAAGAAATTAGGTACTTATGGTATGACTACTTACAATCCTCATAGCAACCTCAGCAACAACCGGATTTATGTACTTTCCACCCTTAATCCTCCCTACTTTCCATTTTTTGCGACGTGGAGGAGGTGCTGGGGCCTGAATAACAACGCTAGGATCAAATTCCGCTGCTTCCTTCATTTTCTGTAACTCTTCTTGCATCATTTGCCGCTCAAGCTTCCAATATCCACCAGAGACATGTAATATTGATATTTATTTTCTGCTTGCCTCTGTGCATTTGCTGCACTTGATGCCTATGAATGAAAAATAACAAAAACTAAATCAACGATATCAAGTATATGAAAATTAAAAGCTCTATATTATTATGACAGAAATCTTACCAAAAACTCAGGATCTGCCTGTGGTGCCATAAACAACCTCCAGTCCTCTGGAGACAAATACGAATAATGTTGACATGGATCCTCACCCCTCTGGGCCCCTCGAATATACCTTGCTGGTAGCTTGTTCTTGAAACCTTTCCATCGTATCCGTACCTCATCCATCCAGTGCTTGTACATCTCCCTGGTGTTTGGGACATCATATGTTTGCTACAAGGTAAAACATAAGATAATTATATTTGAAACAATAAGAATAAAGCTACAATTATCATAGAAGCATCAAAACTTATATACCAAAAGTTGCTGCCAAATCATATCTTTCATTTTTGGGGAAACCAATCTCCAATTATCATAGGTAATGCGCACTTTGCTTCAACCCAAAAACCCTAGTAGCTAATGAAATAGTCTTCCTCAAGACCAACTGGATTCAAATTGTCATTGAAGTCTATATACAGCCTCTCTTGTTGATGGTCATGACGTGCAACCAATGCTCCCATCTTGTACAGCCTCTAACCCCCCTTCTTGTAACGGATTCATCTCTAGGCCTTTCATCATCGCTACGGCTTTCGTCATCTCTACGCCTTTCATCATCCCCAACACTTTGATTTGAGTTACTAGAGTTGTCTATATTCCTGTTAACACAAAAAGCATCATCATAAATGTAAATAAATTGCAATAAAAAAAATAAACTAAGCAGGAGTAAAACAAAAAAACACATAGTTCTCGTTTATAAATTAAGGTATTACTCTATATTGTTTCCCATATTCCTTCACCATGGTCATTTCTTACAGCATATTCGTCATCATCTACCAATTCTACTTCATTTGTTTGAGGTGGTGTTGTTGTGAAAGGTGGTGTGTCATCAAGGTTGAAGGTCGGATCACCATACATCTGTTTTTTACTTTTAAGGACAATGGACATGTTTTTGCTTGCAGGATCGGTGACATAAAACACTTGTTTCGCCTGGCTTGCTAGAATGAAGGGCTCATCTCTATAGCCAATTCTTCGAAGATCGATTGAGACAAATCCAAATTGTTTATCTATTACCATAACATTATTGCTAACCCACTTACATTTGAATAAAGCAACTTTAAACTTATTGTATGTAATCTCCCATATTTCTTCTATAACTTCATAATAGGCCATAGATGCTAATATAGGGTTTTTGTCTCTCGAATTGGAAAAGTGCATAGCTTCAGCTTCTACCATGACCCCACTATTTTGCATGGTACTTCTGTCATCTTGCTCTTTCGTATAGAAAGAATAGCCATTTATTTCATAACCGGTCCAAGTAATTACCTAAAACAAAGGCCCCTAAGCTAGCCACTCGATTGTCTCAGACACACCGGTCTCGTACGAAACCTTTTTCTCGAACCACTGTATGAATGTCTTGTTTTGCTCAATAGCAATATACATGTCATTCTTCCTTGGATTCTTGTTCTTCAAAGTCTTTCTATGTTCATCTATGTAAGGTTGAACTTCTTCCATATTATTCAAGATATACAAGTGGGCTTGTAACACCTCTTAACGAGGAACATTCTTCACTTTCAGTCCTCGTGTTCCCTTGCTTCTTCCCTCTTCATGCCGAGATTGTTCCTTCTTCCCTAACATATAATCTTTGCAAAACTCCATAGCCTCCTCAACTACATATCTTTCTACTATAGGCTTCTGGTCGATAAGGATTTTTAGAATACCCTTTTAAGATCTTCATGTATCGCTCGAAAGGGTACATCCACCTCAGGTAAATTGGACTGCAGAGCCTTACCTCCCTTACCAAATGAACTACCAAATGCACCATTATATCAAAAAATGAAGGAGGAAAATGCATCTCTAGTTGTGACAAAATAATGTAACCCTCATTTTCCAGTTCATCCAACTTTTCAGTGTCAATGACTTTGTTACAGATAGCATTGAAGAAAATGCACAATCTTGTTACAGTGGTTCGTACTTCATCTTTCATTATGCGTCTAATAGCTACCGGTAATAGTTATTGCATAAACACATGATAATCATGGGACTTCATTCCCACTAACTTCAAATCGTCCATTGAGACACATCTTCTCACATTCGAGGAATACCCTTACGGCACCTTAATTTCATGCTAACACCCACACAAACTTCTTTTCTCTGCTTTTGATAGTGTATGCGCTGCTGGCTCCATGTATGCCCTCCTACCATCATCTCTTAGTTGTGGATGTAACCGTTCTCTTATTCCCATATCAACAAGGTCTAATCTTGCACTAATCCCATCTTTAGTCTTCCTTGGTATGTGCAAAAGAGTACTGATAAGGCTATCACAAACATTCTTCTCCACATACATCACATTAATACTGTGTCTCACGTCAAGCGAAGGCCAATATGAAAGATCGAAGAAAATGGATCTCTTCTTCCATATGTTCTTCTCACCCGCAGTCCTCTAATTCTTACCAAAAGTGGCATTGATACGTTCCACTCGACTGTAAACTTCCTCTCCGGTTAATGACTTTGGAGCCATTCCATGCTCCGGTAAGCCGTTAAAACACTTTCTTAGCCTACGATACGGGAGGAACTGATGAATAAACTCCTGTGGCAAAGGTAGACAGTTTTTCTTCCATGCTTTAGTTGATGGAAGTGTGTGTCTGCTTCACATATTGGGCATGCTTTATGACCCTTCACGCTGTACCCTGACAAGTTTCTGTACGCAGGGAAGTCGTTTATCATTGTGAAAATCATTGCATGTAGCTTGAAGGACTCCTTCTTATAAGCACCAAATACATCTATGCCTTCCTCCCACAACTTCTTCAAGTCCTCAATTAAAGGCTCCAAGTAGACATCAATATCGTTCCCTAGCTGTTTTGGTCCAGAAATCATCATAGAAAGCATCATATACTTGCATTTTCATACATAGCCAGGGAGGCAAGTTGTATATTATAAGGAGAACCGGCCATGCACTATGTGTGCTAGAAAGAGTTCCATACGGATTGACGCCATCTGTACAAAGCCCAAGCTGAAGGTTTCTCAGCTCGCTCCCAAATTGAGGGAACATTTCATCTATTTTTTGCCATTATAGATAGTCAGCTGGGTACCAAAGATATTTCCCATCAAATATTCTCTCATCAGAGTGCCATCTCAACTTCTTCACTTTTGTTGTAGTTGCAAAAAAACGTTTAAAATGTGGTATTATTGGAAGATACCACATAACCTTTAAAGGTTGCCTTTTAGTTGTCACATCGCCACAACCACCATCTTTTTTCACTTATATCATGCAGTTTTACACTTAGGAAAACACTAAGACCTCCATACTCATTTCTGTACAATACGCAGTCATTAGGGCAAGCATGTATCTTTTTATACTCCATATCCATCGTAGACAAGATTTTCTTGGCCTCATACATACGATTTTGAAGTACATTATCCTCTGGAAACATATCACACAATAGTTCAAGTAGCAATGTGAAACTACTATCGGTCCACCCACAAATTGCCTTTAAGTTAAACAAATGCAATGTTCCCGTCAGCCGTGTGTACTTACTCCCAGGATACAATGGTGTCTCTGCATTACTCCGCAGGCTGTCATACTCCAACGACTGCACAAAGGATTCTACCTCAACATCGTGAATTACTTTCTCCATTCTATCTTTATCTATGACATCCACATCTTCTTTCTTGTGCGACGGACAATCCGTTACTTCCTTACCATGCCATATCCTCCTTGTGTATCGTAGATTTATTCCATCACAAAGTAAGTGATCCTTTATGACATCAACATCTCGTCGACTCTCATTTAAACAATTCACATAAAGATAAAAATACTTCCCATTTTTTGCTGGAGCATTCTTTTTAGCGAATTCAATAAATTCTTCTACCCTTTTCTCATATTCTTCACTAGTTCTCAAAGCATTCATCCAACTGTGATCCATTTTATTACCACCTAAGCCATTCCCAATAACACTCACACATTTAGTACAATTGTCAATGATATAGGATGGGATTGCCTTTTTTCACTTTTTTCAATAAAAATTTTGACAGCATTTCCCCTTAAAAGTAAGACATCCCAAAATTTCAAGCAACCCTATCTTAGTTATTGACTCTATATTCTTAGCTATTGATAATATAATTCTCCTATGAATATAGAAAATAATATAGAATTTCAAATAAATATTCAATTTTTTTTTCTATTCTAGGACATAAAGAACTTATAATAATTTGAAGAGCAGGATTAATGGAATATATTTCAATCTATTTATTAAGTATATTGTGTTTCTTAATAATCAATTATATATTTATTAATGATCAATGTCTTTATCTTATTAATCCCTTTATCTTAAAATAAGATTTTCACCACTAAACTAATAATAATCATACTAATCCAATCTAAAAAAAAACAATCATATTCAAACAAACAAAAATTACTATGCTTAATTGTTGTTCATTTCATCAAAATCAATCAACAACTCCATTTATTTATAATAATATACATACGTTTTTTCCCTCTCAATTTCCAAGCTCCATACATATAAAACAAACATTTTCAAGCTCCAAACATATCAAACAATATATTGTTGCATAACTACTAGCTAATAACGATTCTATGGTTCTAACCAAAAAACACAAAAAAATTAGTCACAAGATAAAATCACTCCAATAACTAAAATCATATAAAATAATTTCTCATTGCAAGTTTAGATTTAATTCAAGTAAATTCATATTTTAAAAAAAAAAACTAACCAGGGGTGGGGCCTGCATGCTTCATAATAGAAGGAAGGAGGTGGAGGGCGTCACAATGGTGTGTGCCTTGCTTGAATCTTCTTCTTCTTGTTTAATCTTGTTTTGATTTCTTCAGAATCCGCAGCTATTGAATACGCAGGAAGAAGAAGGGGTTCTGAGTGAGGAAGTGAATCAGAGAGGCACAGGACAGAGGACATGCGACAAAGAAAGGAGGAGGAGGAAGAATAAAGTTGAAGAAGAAGGGAGGAGAGGACGAGTTGTGAATAAGACAAAGAAGGGAGGAGGAAGAGTTGAAGAAGACAACAAGAAGAAGGGAGGAGGAGGAATGCCCAGAACACCGACGGAGGAAATGAAATGAATGAAGAAGGAGGGAGATGGTCAAAAAGTAAAGGTGGGGTGTGTGTGTGAGAGAGGACGTATGTCAGACAAGTGTCTGACATGCGTCTAGGGATGCCTAAAGTCCCAGTTTTAGACGTCCCAAATCCATTTGGGACGCCTAAAGTAGGGTTTAGGCGTCCCAAATAAATTTGGGACGTCTAAACCCAGTCCCTGTCACTTAAAAAAATTTAAATTCGCGCCATGAACCACTTTAGGCATCCCAAATTCAAATTTGGGACGTCTAAAGGTTTCCCTACATACAAATAATTACAAAAATACCACCGCCTTCCTTTTTAACCACCCAATTTTAAAATTAGGACGTCTATTGGGGTGGTTATATCATGATTCTGTAGTAGTACATGCATGCCTAGAAGTCATGAAGAACTAGTGTGAGTAATATTCACGAATCCCCCCTCCCTAGGGCTAGCCTATCCTAATCAAGGTTCTGAAACCCGGACTGGCTACTGAACCGGCCAGGGTACTGGATTAAGGGTTAGTTGGTCAAATTAGAGTCAAACCGGAGCTAACTCGGCCAAACGGGTGAGAAATTGAAGATTTTAGGGTTATTAATATGAAATTCTAAGAAAAATTAAAAAAATCAATTTGCAAAAAAATAAATAAAAAATTTGATGAACCGGACTGGACCGGTTTCCAAGCTAATTCCCAGGCCTGACCGAGTTTCAAAACACCAATCCTAATCACCCTACTAGCTGGGTGTGCCATGGCGCGCCAAGGGCTAATGAAATTATCGTTAGCAACCAGTGCTCTGCTTTCAGTCCCTTGAAAACATTTTTCCAACATACATGGATGTAAAACTGTCTTGTAATTTCAAATCACTTCATTATAGAATAAACAAGTATTTCCTTAAAGAAAATTGATCCCCTTCCATGTATGCATATAAAGTTAAACTCAAATAGAAAAAAAAAAATCAAATAAAATAGATTCTCATTTCTAAAAAAAAAAACTGTAATATGTCTTTTTTCCACGGTGCTAATACTCAAGTAAAAACCTTTATAAGAAAATAGCACAGTTAAAAGTGTTTGATGTCAAATTTAATTAAAAATATTTCATCTATTTCTAAGTGGGGCCGTATTTACTTACCCAGTAATTCCAATATCTATGGTCTTCAAATATGATTCAATTTTAATCTCCTAGCATATAAACAACATTGTTGTCATTCCAACTTTAACTTTAATTTATAATACCATACTGAATAAGAATTCCTATTGTTCTCTTTAAAGTTTAAACTCTACAAACACCAACACTTGATATATAGAGAGAGAGACACACACACTACACATTTATAAATCAGACTTGAGCCGAGTCCAAAACATAAAACATCAGTTAGTTTAATTGATTATGTGCCTTCACAAACAGTATAAGTTAATTAACACCCCACTCGATTTCAATTTTAACAGGTCAAGGAAAATAACATTGTTCCAGCTTTGCCGTAAACTTTAGTTGTATATATTTGGAGTCGTTCCCATCTTCCGTATAAATCAGAAATCTGACAATTCGTCCCACTCACTACGAAGGCCCCCCATTGCTATTCAGCAAACGTCAAACACTACCCAAATCAACATGAACCCGTCATTTAGATAAGATACATCACTCTGACCAGTTCATAATCCACCTTCTATGACTAAAGTACACTTTGCTCGACAAGTGAGTGAATTAGTAGCCCAAAAATGATAAATATGTGAATTCAGGACAATTAAAAGTAGTACCGACCGCGGAAGCGAGGCATAAAATGACGAACGGCGGTATGGAGGTAGTGGCAGTCTGGTTTAGCAACCACGGAGTAGGGCAAGCGAAGATATGGGACGGGTTTGTGGGAACTGCCATTGAATCTCGAGGTTTTATTAACCATGGAAGAGTCGCAAGCCCAAGCGTTGGAGATTATGAGACTTAAGAGCTCGATCTGTGACTTAGAGCTGAGAGGGAGGCGGATCTGACTTAAGAAAAACTTTTAATGTCCGTTTTATAGAAACTGACATTAAAAATTCTGCTTTTAATGTCGGTTTTTGAAAAATGAACGTTAACGGATTTAAAAATATTTTTAAATTGTCTATTAAAAGCAAGGCAAGGAATTGTAAAAACGACACTGCCTATAGTTTTAGCTTCTGTTTTTTAAAAATAAACGTTAATTGAAGATGTTAAATCTCTGTTTTGTAGTAGTGAACCTTTAAATTGTTCTATTCCCTTGAATACTTCAATTAAGTTATTCTTGTATTGACTGTATAAACAATTATATCTAGTGTTGGGTAGTAATCTCTTCAGCTTACTCTTTTTGTCCACAACTTTGATTTTAGTTGAAATCACAATAATATGATCCACAACTTTACTCGAAAATATATCATTCATCAACTCTTCACTATTCTGGTTCCCTATATCATTTATTATCTTCTCACTATTTTGGGCGAACCTGATGTAGTGCATACAATTTGCACTTCACGGGACAACCATTTTTATTTGGCAATCATTTGCATGATTAGCTATGACATGTTAATATTGTCAAATATTATTCGAACATGGATTTCCGTTATGTTTAATTGATGCATTTGGTTTATTAGAATGTATGGTAAATGTTGAATGCAATAAAGTGAAATCATCCCTCACGTTGTGCAGATAGTCAATGTTGACATTTAAAAGAATAAGAACATGAGCTTATTTTATGTACTTCCATTATTATTTGTTTACAAGATGATTTCATCAGGCGCAAGGCATCCCTGAATTCTGATGCAGGTTCTCCAAGTGTGCAATGTAATCATGATGAACTTAACATGTGGTTAGAGGTTATAAATGGAAAGAACATGAAGGGCCCCCTCTATGGGGTCAGATTTGAGAATGAAGATATTGGTTGTGCCTCCTCTCATAGGTCATCTCCTTCCATCAACAACACACAGATCAATCTTGATGTTTATAAATTGTGCATGACGGTAACAAAGTTAACACAGGAGAATCAAGTGATTCAACAACATTATCAAGCAATTCAAAAAGAGAATCAAGCGATTATGCAACAAAATGAACATCTTAAAGAAGCGACTAACATGATCATGACTGTATTAGAAGGAATGAGAATTAAATTATCTGAGCTGTCTGATAATGGAATTATAGAAAATGAGAGTTGAGTTATAAGTTGTGGCTTTAAACTTTTACATCTTTATTACATTATTATTAGTCTTTGTTTACTTAAGACACTTCAATTATGTTCATACTATTTTTAACTGTATCATGCCTTTATAATGAATTTCAATTGTTTGGCATCCAAGAAATTTAAGTTTATGTAAATGATATTCCTTTTCATAATAGCTCCAAAAAATTCAAATCACAAAAGTTTCCAATGGATTTTCCGTGGATTACGTCATAAAAATTCCATATTTAGCAACAGAATTTTGGTGAATTACAGAAAATTCCATCAAAAATCTGTAATGGAAGTTTCGGCAGAAAATTAAAGTCTATAACAAATTGGCCATGAACTATTTTGAGGCAAACTTACAGTGGAATTAGTAATCCTGTCACTCCATATTTTGCCTTGAAGAAATTTGAGATGAATCTGTTTCCATCGGTAATTCCATCACAGACTAGTCAACGATTGAATTTTGTCGCTAACTGTTATTCCATTGGTAATTGCTTGTTTCTTTTGTAGAATATTGATACATCTCTTCCAACCATAACATTCCATAATTTAATCCACATGCTCAAAACTTTCCTAGAATGATGATATTTAATAAAAATGCATATATAGTTCAAGGGGTTAGCAATGGATTAAATGAAAGGGTAATTGTTTTTTTTTTTTCAGTAAGTCAAAGAAAGGGTAGTTGTTTGACTAAAGAGGGTGTAAGAAAAGAATGCCCTTATCATTTTCACAAATCCAAGTGTTAACGTGGTTTTGAAAAAGAATCTAGACAAATTTTAGAAAATAATTAGGATTTGATAGAATCATACAAGATGAGAAAAGTAATTAAGGTTCAAATCCTTCCATCAAGGTTATTTCCAATATATTACCCACCCGAATTATGTCATGTGCCTAAGCTAGTAGCAATAGCATTGCATTGCAAACACTCCACTTAATGCACCATTTTAAGATTAGTTATTAATCAAGGTGAATGCAATCAAGCATAAACATGATCAACATCCAAATATATTGCGCAATAAGCATTCATTTGAAGTGCCAAAAGTTGCAAAAGCCAAACCAAGAATAGGGGTATATGCCATGCAATCCGTTGGTTTGCCTTGCTAACAATTTGACATTTGGACTTGGGCTGCTTAGCATTGGGTTAGGATAATTGGCAAGTTGGGCCTAGAATTTTGGTTTTCGTTAACAAATATTTTTGAACACAAAAAATCACTCCTTTAGGCCAGGTTGTTGGGTTTTTTTTTACTAGGTGTTGGGCTTTTTTTCTTTTCATTTGAACTTTGGAGGTTCTGTTTTTTTTTGTCCATGACTTTTGCATGCATGGCATTGGGAAAAACTTAAAAAAAGAAGTGCGGGCTGCGGGCTGGCCCGCGAACCCAAACCTACGGGTTAGATTTGGGGATTTCCCAACCCGTGGAAATGTGGGCCGCACTGGCCCGCACCGCAAGCTTGCGGGTTGGTGCAGGCCAACCCGCAACTCACGAGCTAGCCCGTTTTACTAGTTCTACTCGCTGCAACGAGACATACCGAGACAACATAATATATTAATATTATTATAACTTAAGAATATTAATTATTGTTAATATTAATTAATATATTGATTATACTATATTAATTCATATATGTGTATTTATTTATTTATTTTAATTATATTCGACTTTTATTGTCAACAAAAGATTTAAATTCATTTATTTTAAAATTTATCTGCATATTAAAATTTAATTTGATAGAAATAATACCTATGACTCAATCTGGTCAAACCTTAAAAATTTTCTAGTTATTATTTACCCCCATACTTAATCCACACCTAAATTCTCCCTCGGTCATTGATATAGGAAATATTTAGGGAGTTGATCTTAGCCATAAATATATGAGATATTTTTCATATTTATCAATATTTTCTTAATCCACTTCTATTGATGTTTCCCCAACAATAATTAAGAACAGTAAAGGAGGGAATTGAAGATGATGATCAATGTGTTTTAAAAAATACATCTAATATTAAATAACTTCTTTAATTTAATCAAATTAAGAAAATATCTCTTATATTAAGGACCAGAGGGAGTAATATATAATTACATACAAACATAAAATGATTATTTTAATGGAGTATTTCATTTAATATTCATTTTTTATTTTAAATTCTCTCTCCAGTCCTATTTATAAGCAACATTCTCTCTCATAGGGCTGTTCTTTTTTATAAACAAATTTCACTTTTTGTTTGAAAATGTCAACTTCTTTTTCTTATTTTACTCTCATTAAATACTCATTATTTCTCATATCTTATACTCATTATCTCTCATACACTTTTATCTATTCTCAATCATATACTCTTTTCATAAATATGGGTATATATAAAAAAAAACATGACATTTTTTACAAACTCATTGTTTTTAACTACTAGTTCATTTTGCGCAATCAAGAGAAATGTTGCTTATAAATGGGATCAGATGAAGTACTTCATTAAGTTATAAAATTAATTTTAAAATATAGTGTCTTTGTCATACATTACTATCTACTACTCCCTCCAGTCCTAGTTATAGGACATATTTACCTAACTTTGGAGAAATTAAGGATAATGGTTAAATTAGTTAATCATATTTATTTTCCTAAAATGCCCTTATTTAAAATTTAAAATGGCATCTAATTACGTTACTTCTTTATTTTTTCTTGTACATCTTTTGCCTCACACATGACTTCTCCAAGCTCTCACACAATCTGGCATCGCCAATCTCCTTCAACAACTTCTGATATACTCTTAATAAATTATTATTGTGTTTAATTATTATTAAGAAAGTATCAATATGGAGTATTTTGAGAAGAAATTGATAAAAATTAAATCTTTATCTTATAATTACGATCAAGTTCAACTCTTAAACATCATCCTATAGTTAAGATAGGGGGGAGGATCATTTTAGTTTATAGCCTTACACGCAACTGGCTCTGTAAATCCTAAAGAACGACGTTACATTGGTGGTTATGATTGATTTTTCCCCCCTTTCCTGACCATGATGGTTATGATTGATTTCAAACAAAGATAAAAGAAACATAATAACATGCATTGTCCTCTTTTTTTAATTGGTTAAAAACAGCTAAATCTTAAATTGTATCGCTTTTATATTCATGCAGTATTTAAAGTTTAATGTTAAAGCAACGAATTTTTATGTTAATTTTTAAAATTTAATTTGGTTCAATAAAAAGGCATATAATTGGAATTTTTATTTTTTATTAAATTAAATTTTTTTCTATAATAAATTTAATCAGAAATAACTTTTGAATTTATTAAATCAAACACTATATATTTTAATATTAAAAATAAAATTTATTGCGTAAGAATACTGATAGTAATATCAGCAATAGAAGGGTAAAATTGTCATCAGGGAGATGGTCATAGCGAAGCCTATTCCCACTTGACACTTCGTATACTCAGAACTGCGAAAAGTCACTGTTTCTTGTATTGTCATTTAGCAGATTCAGAGTGTGAGAGAAACAGAGCGCCAGCAAGACAGCCAATCATAATTAACCATTTGGTTACCCAACTACAGCACTTCGGGACATGGGCTCATTGTAATCTGCAAAATTATCATTTAAAAAAAAAAAAATCTTATCCTTCGAGCCAAATTAGTATACTCATTCTCCAAGTTCTGGTAAATTTTGATTTGTTTTTCAACGTTGTAATTTTTAATTTTGAATTATGTACGAATGAATGTTCAATTTTAAATCAATTATATGTGTCTAATAATGCATTTATTAAAAATTGATCAGTACGACATAAGTTACACAATTTTTCTATAACATTTAGTTTTGATAACAGTGGCAATAATATTAATTACTGTGATGTGATTGGGAATTGCCCTCAAGGACAAGACTAATAATCTAATCTAGTTTTACTACAACAATCCGCTATAGTTTATTACTTCTTGTGGTCGTTAATATAATACTCCCCCGTCTTTCATATATGGAATATATTTCTTTTGGTTTAATATAATAAACAAATCCCCTTTATTTAAAATTCTAAACTAATTTTTTTTATTTTTACTTTCATTAAATATATGTCACTCATTATCTCTCTGTAATAAATTCTTATCCATTATCTGTCTTGTACTCCTTTTGTAAATAAGGCTATAATTCAAAAGAATAATACATATTTGACATATTTATTAATTTTAACTAACATTTTAAACTGTGTGATTTAAGTATTTGTTCTTTATAAAAAGAAGTTGATCTTGGTTCTACATATATGAGATGTATTTTCTATATGATATGTATTTTTTAAAACAACCTCTGAACCTTAATATATATAACATATTTAAGGAGTTGATTTTGGTTCTAAATATAATGTTAGAACTGACTGACACCCAAGAGGGGGTGAATTGGGTGTAAAATAAAATACTTAAGAACCTTCAAACAATGTATTAAAAACCGGACTGGACCGGCCGGTTCAGATCAGAAACCGGTGAATCGATCCCCGGACCGGTCCAGTTGAGGTCAAAAAACTGGGGTCTACCTGACCCGGGGTGAACCGAGGGTAAACCGGGGAGACCCTTGGTAAACCGATTTGCCCCTTTTTTTAATTTTTTTTAAAAAATTTTTTATATCCCAAATGACGTCATTTTGTCTTTTTTTAAAATTATTTCTTTGAAATTTTTTGATTTGCAAGGAGTTTTAAAAGTATTGTGGAATATTTTTGCTGTTTTGCATTGGTTGGAGTAAAATCCTTATATACTTAATGATACTTTTGTGGGTATTAGGTTCACGAGATTATATTTGACTATTAGTTGGAAAAAAACTCTTATATAGTTTTTTAAATTGTATACACGAACATTTAAATTATATATATATATATATATTTTAGCTAACCCCGGGTTGACTCCCGGTCAGAACTACTGACCCTTAACCCAGTGTCTCGACCGGTTCAATGTCCGGCCGGTTTTCAGTACCTTGCTTTCAAAATCTCTTCACGCCTTAGTGAAAACAATAAATATAAAAATAATGAATCATAAATGCACAATAAAATAACTAAGTTTGCTATGCTGGAAACATATGAGATAAGGGAAGAGAATATTCAAATAGTGATTTATCCTTGTTCGGTCTGATCCACGATGACCTACATCTTATCCCTAGGCTCTTCCTGATATTTTCAATCCACTATCTTCCTCAAATTTGAACCGGATACTTGAGAACCACTACAATCTCATAAGTTTGATCTGGGCACTTGTAAAGGTACTCACAATCCTCATACTGAGGTAAAGACTGTTAGGATCGGCAGGTACAGCGGAAAAATTTTAAAATTTTTACCGATCATAATCGAGGATCTATCAACGACGTTTAAACTGAGTTAGAAGGATTTATACCTTTTTCAATTCAGGGTTTTCGATTTCTAGGAGCCAACACATTAGGTCCACTCCCTCTACCCGGTATTCACACTAATGCTCACCAACAAAAACTACATGCTAGCGCCTCCAAATGTCTCCTAGGGTTTCCCTTGTGGCTCTGAATTCTCATGCGTGTATGAGTATATCTGCTCTCTCAAGTTTATAACATATAAAGGCTATATTCGAATTTCAAAATTAATCTTCATTAATTTTGAAATTAATTAACAATTAATTATCTTGATGAGTTAATTAAATAAATTTAGTTTAAATTAAATCTGTCGAACATTTTTAATTTAACTTACGTATTTAATCCAAATAAAGAGCCATTTGATTTAAGTTATCTTCATAAAGTAAATCTAAGATACTATATCTCTATCATGTTAGTTATTAAATTTAATATACTTTAATAGATTAAATTTAAAACTAACACAATATAATAATATCATATAATGCGCGCGCACACACACACACACACATATAAGATATGTATTTTGAAAATATATATCTATATAAAATTATTCATGAATTTTATATTATATATATACAATATAAAATCCATCCACCCTAAATTAAACATTATCTTGGTTGGGCCATTCTTGTATGCGACCCTATAGGCCCATATGAAGTTGGTAGTGAGCCAATAATTATACTAACCCAAAAGTCGCAAGCGGCCACTAGCAAGTATTATGACTACCCAATTTATATGAGGATCGTTAACACGATGCAACCTGTCATGCAACCATGTCACGTCCCTTTTGTTACACAATATATTGGTCAAGATAAGATATGGATAATGTCATCATTTTGTTCCTGACAATTACTTTCTCGATTATTGAGTAGCCTGATAATAGAAATGGAAAATCGTTTCTATCTTAGTATGACCATACATTTCTCAGACTCACTCATCGAGGGGCCCAGTAATATCTCTCTACTAATGTAAAGGACAAATTCCATCTTGATCATTCAGATTCATCTGCATGAAAAACCACCAAGCCCGATTGTAGCCTTTATCATCACCCGGTCAAAAGTGACTTTTGACTAGTTCAAAGCTTAGCAACTCTCATCTAAGAATCCATTATGACCTCAGGTCTAAGGGCATTGTGACGTGGTTATACATGAGAAAAGCTTATGACTTGATCTATATAGCTTTCTCATAGTGGGTTGATCCAGCACTTTGTACTCTTACAAGTGCCTAAGACTTTGATTCGTATCTCCATATCTTATCAAAGTCATACTGGTCTTGTTTCATCTTTGCTCCTGCATAGATGACCGACCAGGGACATTTTAGGATAATCTTTATAATTTATCCAAGGATACAATTATCACAGTTAACATGCAAATAATATAATAATAGAATGAAGAAATTTCATTAAATTAATAATGTTCAAAGTACAATGATTGGCCATTTAGGCACAATTTCCAATAAAGACTTCCCCTTACAAGCTGCAAGAATACATCCTCTCTTGATTATAAAAGATTACAATGATCTTCTCTCTTAAAAGTGAATTATGATAATCACGTAAGCACAATCAAATAATCTCTCTCTAAAGTAAATGATATAGACATTAAGAAACAGAGAGTGTAAGAGTTGGAGAAGGATTCAGAGTTTCGACATTTTGATCTTCTATGCACTTGCTCTCTCCTTCTTCGACTTTGAGAGCTCTTCTATTTATAGTTGATGTAGCTTGATGACTGTTAAGCTTTTATCCTTTTTGTTAAGGCTTGCAAAATATAACAATTGGAAGTAGCCATTGAGCTTCTGACACAAAAGCAACTTTAATGTAATTTGGCAGTTGGAGCTTAATCCATTGCTTTATCATTTGTAATCCTCATATAATCTTGATTAGTTATTATTAGGAATGGTTTTGGAAGAATCTCAAAAAAAAATATGGGACAGTGATTAAAACTGTGAAGACTAATCATTGGAAGTGGCATTGCAAGTTATGTGCATCACTTTCATATCATTAAAGTGAATGTGCTTATGATACAATTAAATGGATAGCACTTGGTCTTGTGGTTGATGTCATAAGTTGGAATGTGATAGATGGTTATACCTTTTTTACGAAGTCCCTAGATGATAGGAGCACCATCCAGAATGGTGGTATTATATTAGTGGCTGAATCTATACACTTCTTTAGTTCAAAATATAGGAAGCCAAAACTGGAAGTCATGCCTTGTTATGGGGTTATTGAAGAGATTTGGGTGGTGGACTATATTAAAATTAAATTTTCCATTTTCAAATGAAAGTGGGTTAATGTTAATAATGGTGTTCAGATCGATTAGTTAGGATTTACATTAATAGATCTAAATAGTAGAAGTTTTGGAGATGAACCTTTTATTATGGCAGATTAGGCAAAACAAGTGTTCTATATCACCGATTAGGAAAATAACATGTGGTCTGTAGCTCTTCAAGGAAAAAAATTCCATTGATATTGATAAGGAAAGTCATTCAAATTATGATATTCTTGAGACTCCTTTTTCAAGGGGTCTACCGGAATTGAACGAAAAAGATGAAGCGGATAATGAACACGGCACAAGAAATTTCCATCATGAAGGGATATGGGAGGATATCCCTTTATAAAACTACTTTGAAAGTTAGCTAGTAAAGTAATTATCATCATGAATTATATTTGAATTATTTATATATTTAATTTTTATGTAGTTATTTCATGTTATAATTTAATGATTTACCTTATTTTGTGTTCTTAATAGGAAAATGAAGGGCCTAAGACATCCTAGTACTGAACAAAGTGAGCCAACTAGTGTTAATCAAAGTGAGCCTAGCAATTCTCCAAGCGGACCAGGTAGCAATACTTTAAGCCAGAATCAAACTAGGCCTAGTAGCATGTCAATACAGAGAGGTAGAAGAGGCACACGATTGAGAGACATTTCCTTGAGTTGGAGTACCAAGAAAAAGATAACGATTGATTTTAATAGATATTGGAAACCAATCGTACCTAATGCAAGCCAATATAAAAGTTTTGTCGACCTCCTAGAACGCAACAAGCCTAGCATCTTAATAGAAAAGTGGAGAAATATCAATGATCATGTGAAGAAACATATTTGGGATACTACTATCCAGGTATAAAATGCCCTTTTGTAGGTAATTATTATCAAATGTGTCAGTTGATAGAGCTCAAAATTTATATATTTTTAGTAATTAATCTTAGGCTTTTACGGGACTTAATTGAATATTTTGGGCATAATTAAGTGTTAATGTGAGATTTTAGTAAAAGGATAATTTGGGAATTATAGTAGATAAATTGTTATATTTTTAATTAATATTTGTTATTCCCATTATTTCTTAATTGCGAGGAAAAGATATTACCTTTATGAATCTAATTTTGTAGGTGAAGTGGCACAATTTTTGTTAAGTGGTCAAAGTCAAAGATGTCATTTTGGAGCTTAATGAAAGATAAGAGTGGAACATCACAACTGCAGAATTTATTTTCACATTTTTTCTAAGAGCAGATTAAATTAGTAAGGGCTTCATTTGGTAGTTATAATTTTGTGCCTATCCTATAACACTTTTTCACCCTCTTATCCAAACATAGCACAACTTACTTATTTAACCTAGAGAGAATTGAAGAAAGAAACGAAAGTAGGGACCATTGTGGAATAAGGAGGAAGCTGTGTGTAGATTAAGGAGAGGCAGCCGAAATGAATAGTGTGGGAACTGGACTGAATATAATATAGAATTGATGTCAAGATGGGCTGGACCGATTGGAGTAATTGAAGGAAAAGAAGTAAGCTGACCAAAGATGAAGGCTAACTGAAAAAAAAGATATTAAAGAATTGAATTGAATTAAAAAAGGGGAGTAGCAGTTTTTGAAAAAAAATAGACCGAATTGAAGTACTAAGGGAGCAGCTGGAATGAAAAGAGAATTGAGAGGTGTGACAGTGGCTGCTGTAATTTCCATGGCTAATTCCTTCTTCATTCATCAAGGTTCATCTTCCTTTTCCATGAGTAACTAAGTTTTAGTGATTTCCTTGAGTTGGATAATGGTTTGAGCTTTTAAACTTCAATGGAATTCCTTTAAGCTCACTTTCTAGTTTATAATTATATGGCTTGGTTAAGTATGTGGTTGTGATTTAGATTGTTCTATGCCAAGTACATAAACTTGGTGGTTGAGCAGGTGTTGATTAATTTAAGCATTGTATGATTCATATTAGAAGTAGGATGAGTTGTTTATTCTAACTCGCATGAATGGATTTTGTAATGCCCCAAATTTCGATTAAGGGCTAATGACAATTATTGAGATTGTTGTTGTGAATTAAAGTTGATTTGATACCCGAATTAATTATTGGAAATGCTCAACACCCTGTATTTTAGCATAATTATATGACAAAGTAATTTTGGGAGCTAAAATAGGGGTAAATGCCGCATGGAAGAAGGAAAAGAATTTAATTATGTGTTATGTGGCAATTTAAGTTAATATGCCATAATCAGTAGAAAAATTGAAAGAATGGGAACTATTAGACAATTAGTTAATGATTAATTGAGAAATTAATTACTAACAAAGAAAAAATGAGAAGAGTAACTAAATGGTTATTGAAGTAGTTAGTGTAACCATGTGGTTACATATTTGGTGGGAAACAAGGAGATTTGGATACATGTGCAAGTAAATATGATGATAGTTGTTGAGAAAAGTCAAAGCCCATCATAGATTATTATTTTTCTTCTCTTCCCTCCCTTGAATTCGGCTGAGGCAAGTATGGCCTTGAGAGTGTCATTATTTCTCCTTCTTCTTCTTCACACTTTCATCACTCTCATCTCTCTCATTTCTCTCCCCCATTCGGTTGCCATTAGAGACCAAAGAAGAGGAGGAAAGCTTGGGTTAAGGTGAGCATTTTTGACCCTTAAGATGACTTCCTATGTAAAAACTCTCTTCTTTAATCTTGTTCCTTGTGTTGAGGGCTTCGATTCTATGGTTTTAGATCTTCTATTGGAGGTGTTTTGAGCACTCAAGGAAGTCTAAAGATTGGTGAAGCAAGGAACTCCTTTGAGAAAATTAAAGAGGTGAGTGAGTTGAATACTTTGATATAGGTTTTGTGGCCATTTGGTTAAGTTTTGGAATTATTGAATATTGCCCTATTTTTGAAAATTAGGGTCTTGGTGTGTTTGAGTTGTTGTGGTCATGGATATGATGCTTTGAGATGTATTTTGGATAGATAGAATTCAATTGAAGCTTAAACGTCAAGTTTGGCAATTTTGGATTTTGTTTTGAATATATGCTAAAAACATAACATATAGATGGAGTGGGAATTTGGTTGTTTTGATGTTTCCATTGGTTTCCTTATGAAAAATTGTGTGGGAGTAGTATTAGATGTGAATTTTGGACCATTGGAAACTTAAGATTAAAAATTGCAAGTTTTGGTTAGTGAAAACCCTGTGCAGGCAGTCAGTTTGCATGGACGTTTTGAATGGATATATGGTAATGAAAAATTTTGAAACTTTCCACTCTTAAATTTCACATGCCAACCTTCAAAATGGACATATAATTCATGTCATTTCGATTTGTGAGCTAGGTGTTATGATTTTCCAAAGTTTGGGGTTGTACCTGGAAGCAATTCTGGAGCAGTATGGGATTTCGTGTAATTCTATATTTTTGTGTTTATGTACAGCCTTGATTCATATTTTTCCTGTATATAAGACTTAAATATCTTTCAATAGGCTTTGGGATCACCTTATTTCTATTTTTCTAGAATTAGTTATGATATTTGAAAGCTAAAACACAAAAGTCTAATTTTTCCATTTTTGCCTAAGCTTTAGGCTAGAACTGTTCTGAGGGGTAGGAGCTGGATTTTCAAGAAATAGATGGTTCCATTGGATTAAGTAGGCAAAACTAAGTGGGGTTACAGTTGGTCACTTTTTTGGAAAAGGCCAAAAAAACATAATTACGAAAATGCCCATAAAACCCTAAATCGGGGCTGTCAAGGGTACTTTCGTAATTTGACACTAAATTTGGTGATTCTATGCTCAAAAATGAATTCCTTGGGTGAATATACGTTAGGATAGCCCTAGTCAAAATTTTGGGAGAACGTGCCTCGGGCCGAGGTCCTTGGGACATTTTGGTAAATTTTCACCATAGACTAATAAAACCACAAGAAACACTATGGAAGATTCTAAAATGATACTTGGATAGGTTATGACCTATTTCTTGTACATTTAATATTTTAGGACAGAGTTGGAAGCCTGAAGCGGCACATTTTACGAGGCATACTAAAAAGGTGGTCTTTGAGATAGTACTCCCCAACCCTTTAGGCAGTTGTTTGGGCTTCTAGTAGCCACCAAAGGAACTTTAATGATAACCAAATCTAAGTATTTTTCAAGTCATTTCAGTATTGAGATAAGTAATAACCTGTCATCCTTAATTATGATTATAGGATTTGATATTTTCTCGGAAAGTAGAAGGCCTACGCCTAAACAAGAACGGAAAGAATAAGGTAGTGACACTTTCTCTTATACCATGTTTAATGCATTACTTATGTGTATTTATCATTGAATGCTACTGTTATTGATTGGGTTTGTGGCGGGTAGCCTAACCTTAAATCCTTGTGAGTTGTGACCTTTAGCCACATGGGGGGATCAACCCATGGTGGAGGACCGTGCTTATAGGGTGGTGGGATTATGGGGTATGACAATAAACCTTGAATATTGCTGTTTGGGTCTGTGGTGGTTAGCCTGGCCTTGAATGAATGATTGAGTCAAGGCAGGTAGCCCGGCTTTGAATGCTGATATTGTTGAATTGTGATATATACTTACATGCTTTGTTTAATTATGCATAATATATGTGAAATGTTATTACTGGGATTCTTTTGAATCTCACTCTTTCCAATTAACCATTCTAGCCAGGGCAAGCGGGTCAAGGGACAAGCAAGTGAACAAGGGCGAATAGGATTACTAGCGGTAGTCTTAGCTTTAGGTTATCATTTTGGATAATTGTACAAACATGTTGACCATAGAATTGTAGTTGTTGTGTAATCTCTGGTATGGAAAACTAGATGGGCAAAGGTGCCCTATAAAACCCTTTGGTTATCAAATATATACCGCTGAATGTTGAAAAATTTGCTAGCACTTTGATATTGTGTTTGTGACAAACCGAATAGGCCAAATGTTTTTATTTAAACATGAATGGAGATCATATTATATGATTTTTGTAAAAGGTTTTAAATTATCATTGATCTATTATTCATTTATAAAACATGTTTAAACACTAATTACGGCCTATTTAAGTGCGGGGGTTACATTTGTGGTATCTGAGCAGTTTCCTAGTAAGGGTAGGTTTTGCTAGAATAGTGGCCTCAACTCCTTGTCTAGAGATGATAAAGGATTAATAGTTG
Organism: Inga laurina; assembly: GCA_963855925.1. Taxonomy (NCBI): domain Eukaryota; kingdom Viridiplantae; phylum Streptophyta; class Magnoliopsida; order Fabales; family Fabaceae; genus Inga; species Inga laurina. Next base: position 38,182,460 of record OY979705.1, read on the forward strand.
TTGGTTGTATACACGTGAATATTCCTAGTATTATTGGTATATGAGTTTAAGGAATATGTGTATACCTTTATTGTGATTTCTGACTTGGTGAATCATTTGTAGAGTTAAAAGCCTAATGGTTTGCCCGAATGTCAGAAGAGTGGACCTAGAGGTGGAAGAGCTCAATGACAATCCACCTGAGCCTATGCAGGAGATGATGGGTCTAATTAGAGAGCAAAGAGACATGATCATTGAGCTGAGAGAAGAGCTCAGAGAAAAAAGGGCCAAGCGAAATGAAGAAAAGGTCCAGACTCCACACGAGGAGACCCAACCAGAGCAAACATCTGAGGGGTCAAATCGATCCCATGAGTCCCCACCTCACACTGAGCAGAGCCAAGGATCACATGGGGTGCCGGCTCAAAATGAGAGAGACCTTCAGTTTTGGGATTCTAAATTCTACAAGCACCTACCTCCTTTGTTCATAGGAAAGTTTGACCCTCAGGAAGCAGTGGATTGGTTATTGCAGTTGCAGAAAATCTTTGAGGTGCTTGAGTGCTCAACTGAGGTGAAAGCAAAACTAGCCATCTATAAGCTTGAAGGGGATGCAGATAGATGGTGGAGGAACATTGCTATGACCCTATAGGCCCAGAATGTGCCAGTGACTTGGGAGTTGTTCTAGGAGAAATTCAATGATAAATACGTCCCAAATTCTATGAGAATTGAGAAGGAGTTAGAATTTCTGGCTATTAAGCATGGAGACAATGAGACATTTGATGACTACTTGTCCTGGTTTATTCGTCTATCCTGATACTCCTCCTACATTCTGCAGATGGATGACGAAGAGTGGAGTTCTGACATGCTAATCTGTGGTTAGAGACGTGAGTTGAAGAAAAGGTTGGCCACCCCACAATTCACTAACTTCAATAAAGCGGTTGAGGAGTACCGCATCACTAAGAACAACCTGAGAGATATTAACCCGAGCAAGGGCGGTGGTCATGGCGAACCGGGTAAGGGAAGCTCTTTTCATAAACGCAAGGGCCAAGGATCTTCATCCAAGGGTGGTAAGAAGAAGCCATATCAACCTAGGGATCATAAGAACCAAAAATCCTCAGTACAGTGGATATGTCCTCATTGTGGCAAAGCATATTCTGGTAGGAATTGTGTTGGGCAAGCAGTATGCTTCACTCGCAATCAGCCAGGACATTTTGCTATTAATTGCAACCGACGACCGGTAGAGCCAAGGCCCAAGAATCAGGGGAGAGCATTTGCGATGACCCATGAAGAAGCAAGGAAATCTCCCAACCTGATTCAAGGTAACATTCTTCTAAATGGTAGTTTATTGCAAGCTTTGTTTGATTCGGGTGCTAGTCATTCTTTTATAGCTTATGACTGTGTAAAGGACCTAGGATTACATGTCCATAAACTGCCATTTGACTTGGTTGTGCCGACACCGATGGGTGCTAAGATTGTGACTGTAAAAGCTTGTCTGAATTGTGTTATAACTGTTGATGGGTTTGAGTTTACAGTTAATTTGCTTTGCTTGCCACTCCATTAACTAGAAGTTATTCTGGGTATTGATTGGTCGAAGGCAAACAATGTGATGCTGGATTGTGGAAATAGGAAAATAGTTTATCCTGCTTAGCAAAGGGATGATAAGGTTAATAGTAGTTTGAATTTCCTCTCGACGGCTAAAGCAAAGGAATGTTTGAAAAAGGGATGCCAAGGGTATGTGGTGTTCTTTTCTGTTCAAGGAGACTCAGATGAAACTCTAGAGAGTATACTTGTAGTGACAGAATTCCCTAAGGTGTTTTTGGACGATCTCAGCTGATTGCCTCCGGAAAGGGAAGTAATGTTCCCAATTGAGATAGTGCCTGGAGCTAGGTCTATATCTAAGGCCCCATATAGAATGGCCTCTAATGAAATAGCAGAGTTGAAGAAACAAATTAAAGATTTGCTTGGGAATAGGTTCATCCAACTTAGTATGTCACCATGGGGAGCTCCGTTATTGTTTGTCAAAAAGAAAGATGGGAGCTTGAGGCTTTGTATAGATTACAGAGAACTTAACAAAGTAACTGTCAAGAATAAGTATCCATTTTTGAGAATTGGTGACCTGTTAGATCAATTGTCTGGCTCGTGTATATTCTACAAGATTGATCTAAGGTCGAGGTATCATCAATTGTGTGTGAAGGCAGCAGATATACCGAAGACGGCTTTTAGAATGAGGTATGAACACTATGAGTTCCTTGTAATGCTCTTTGGTTTGACTAATGCACCAGCGGTATTCATGGATTATATGAATCGCATCTCTTGACAGTATCTTGATCAGTGTTTTGTGGTGTTCATCGACGACAGCTTGATTTACCCTAAGAGTAATGAAGAACATAAGCAGTATTTGAGAATTGTGTTGAGAATCTTGTAATAGAAGCAACTCTATGCCAAGCTAAGCAAGTGTGAGTTTTGGATTACGGAAGTGAAATTTCTTGGCCATGTTATCTCACGAGAAGGGGTCTCAGTGGATCCTAGTAAGGTAGAAACAATACTTGACTGGAAGAGGCTAGAAACTGTTTCTGAGATTCGCAGTTTTCTAGGTTTTGCTGGTTACTATCAAAGGTTCATTCAGAACTTCTCCTGGATTGTTTTGCCGATGACCAAGCTCACGAGGAAGGATCAACCATTTTTGTGGGATAAATGTTATGAAAAGTGTTTAACGGAGTTGAAAAAGCGGTTGACTATGGCACTAGTATTGATTATACCTGATTCCAGTATGACTTACGTCGTGTACAGTGATGCAAGTAAGTAGGGATTGGGGTGTATCCTGATGCAGCAGGAGGAGTGGTGGCCTATGCCTCCTGACAGCTGAAGCCTCATGAGATGAATTATCCCACTCATGATCTGGAGCTTGCAGCAAGAGTGTTTGCCTTGAAGATTTGGCGTCATTACCTGTATGGTGTGACAGTGGAATTATACTACGACCACAAGAGTCTTCAATACTTGTATGATCAGAAAGAATTGAATATGAGAAAGCATCGGTGGATGGAGTTGCTGAGACATTACAACCTGTAGATTAAATATCATTCGGGTAAAGCTAATGTCATCATAGATGCTCTTAGTCGGAAGACAGTGCTAGTGACAATGATGATGATCTAGGATAGGAAATTGATAGAGGATTTTTGGGACTTCAATCTCTCGAATGACATCCTGTGTGCCAGTTATGGTGTTGTCTAAGGGGAGAATGACCTAAGGACTGAATTTGAAGAGGCTTAGATGCATAATGTGCGAGCCTAGTCATCTGAGCTATAATTGAGTAAGGAGGGACCCGAGATTATGATTTGTCACCTAGTGGACTAGTTCGTTACCAAAAGAGAATCTATGTTCCACTGAAGGCTGACTTGAGACAAAGAATTCTAGATGAGACTCATAAGAGTCAGTATACTCTTCACCTAGGAATGACCAAGATGTGTCACAACTTAAAGTTTATATACTGGTGGCCAGGGTTGAAAAGTGACGTGACTAAGTATGTGGCACAGTGTCTTACCTATCAGAGGTGAAGATTGAACACCAGAGACAACAGGAATGCTTCAAAGTCTAGAAATTCCATAATGGAAGTGGGAGAGTGTGACCATGGATCTAATGGTCGGTCTACCCAGGATTAGAAACTATGATGCGATCTGGGTGATTGTTGATCGACTCACGAAGTCAGTGCACTTCATCCCTATCAAAGCTAGCTACTCTCCTGATAAGCTGGCAGAGATATACATTAGAGTGATAGTAAGACTCCATGGTACACTAAAGAACATAATCTTTGATAGAGATCCTCGGTTTACTTCAAGATTTTGGAGGGCTCTGCATGAAACTATAGGTATGCAATTGAGGTTTACCATGGCCTACCATCCTCAGATATACGGACAGTCAGAAATGACCATTCAAATGCTAGAAGATATGCTTAGAGCGTGTGTCCGAGACTTCAAAGGAAATTGGAACTACTTCCTTCCACTTGCCGAATTCGCCTACAACAACAGCTATCATGCGAGCATTCTGATAAGTAAAATATTTGCATATTTATTTACCCTTATATGATGATTTTATGGATGATATTTGAGCTTAATATAATAAATTTGAATGTAATTAATAAATAAATAATATTTTTGGAATAAACAGTATTTAAAAAATAAAAATAAAAAAAAGTATGAAAGTTATTGTAGCAACAGAATCATTGTAGCAGATGGTTACTGTAGCGGACGGAAGTTACTATTGTAGCGGATTTAAGTACTGTAATGACAGAATCACTGTAGAGTCACCAGATACTGTAGCTGTTGCCGACAGTCAAGGTAGCAGCTGTCGACAGGCACTATAGCAGCCGCCAGGGCACTGTAGCAGCAGCCAGATCACTGTTGCAGTACTGTAGCATGTTTTTTTCCTATAAATAGAGATCAGGGCCAAGCTCAAAGGAGGAGGAGAGGAAGAGAATTAGAGGTCCTTCTCTGACAAAGAGAGATCTTTTCTCTGACAGTTCTAAATAAATTATGTTATTTTCTAGATTTAATTTCGTGCATTGTATTACTTTTTGCATGCCTCCATCTTGGAAGGCTTATGATTGTATTATATTTTACATGCCTCCATCTTGGAAGGCTTAGGATTGTATTAAATTTTGCATGCCTCCTACATGGAAGGTTTTACCTCTTAAATGGACGGGCTAGATTTCTTCATTTTTCATGTATCTTTTGGTTGTATATTTATGTTTGAGAATTTAATATTCAAGTTTATGCAGTATTTATGAGGATTTCATTCTAGCTTTATATAATGTCAATTTATTTTGGTTTTGTTTTTAATTTTATCATGAGCTAAATTTTCATTTTTCTAGGGTAATGACGTAGCTTACTAATGACGGATTGAATCTTAACTTATTAAATCTAGTTTTAATTTCTCCTTCATGATTGAGTTTTAATTATTATTCTTAATGATTTCATTTGAATGGCCATCTTTTGAATGATTCCAATATATATGTTGAGACCGGAAGGAGATACATGTGTGTAGACCTTATAATTAAAACCATGACTTGCATATGAAATAGGAATATATTCATATGAGTTCTAGTAGTCTTATTGAGTTCCATAAATCTTAATGCATGATTAATTGCTTAAATTCATATGAGCACTCCTACGAAAGCTTGTGATCAATATGGAAGACCTCATGTGAGCACGCAATGTCAAGAAGGACTCTCATTCATCCCGTAGCAAGCTCATTTCATCAGAAATCAAAGGAATGACCCATTTTCAAACACCTATAATCCAAGTTGGCGAAATCATCTAAACTTTAGTTGGAGGAAAAATCAAAATGCATTTAAACCGCAAGGGAACTACCAGCAACAAGCTTTTCAACAACCAAATCCACCACAACAGAAAGTGAATTTGGAGGATGCACTGGCTCAACTAACCATGAATACATCTCAATTCATGGCTAGGACTGATGCAACAATCAAAAGCCAAAAGGCCTCAATAAAGAACTTGGAGATCCAAATGGGCCAAATTGCAAATATGCTGAATTCCAGACAACTAGGAACTCTACCAAGTGACACCGAAAGAAACCCAAGAGAGCATGTGAAGACTGTTGCACTAAGAAATGGGAAAGAATTGAAAGATCCTTTAATTAAAAAGAAGGATGACGGAAAAAAGAAAGAAGGTGGAGAAGAATAGAAGGAGGATGATGTGATACCAGGAAGAATCAGCTTTCTAGACAATCCTCCTCCATATGTACCACCAGTTGCATACCCTCAAAGACTCGCAAAGGTAAAGCTAGACAAGCAATTTGCAAAGTTTCTAGAGGTTTTCAAGAAGTTGCACATCAACATTCCTTTTGTAGACGCTCTTGCCCAAATGCCCAGTTATGCAAAATTCATGAAGGACATTCTTTCAAATAAGCGTAAGCTTGAGGAATTTGAAACAGTTGCACTTACTAAGGAGTGCAGTGCTATTCTCCAAAAGAAATTAACTCAAAAGCTAAAAGATCCAGGAAGCTTCTGCATACCTTGCACCATAGGTAAATGTCACTTTGAAAGAGCACTTTGTGATCTTGGAGCAAGGGTAAACCTTATGCCTCTATCTGTCTACAACAAACTTGGTCTTGGAGCGGTGAAGCCAACCACAGTTTCATTACTTCTAGCTGATCGATCAATAAAACATCTGAGGGGTATCTTAGAAGATATTCTAGTGAAGGTGAACGAACTCATATTCCAGCTAATTTCATAATACTCGATATGGAAGAAGACCAAGAAATTCCTATCATTCTTGGGAGGCCATTCCTACCAACTGGGAGAATGTTAATAGATGTGCAACAGGGGAAGTTAACCTTACGAGTTTAAGATAATCAAGTATCCTTCAACATTTTCAAGGCTTTATCCTTTCAAGATGAAGGTGACACTTGCTACAAAGTCGATACATTATCCATTTGCACAAAAGACATGGTGAACGAAATCTGCATAGATCAACCATTAGCAATAGCAATGGTAGATGTATCAAAATCTACTAATCCTGAAGTCTTGGAGTAGATTAAGTACCTGAAAGCAAATTCCCCAATTTTTATCAAGAAACCATTTGAAGATCTGGGGGAAAGGCAGAGTAAGCTGATACCATCAACGGAGAAACCACCAGTACTGGTGTTGAAAGTACTGCCATCCCGCTTGAAGTATGCTTATCTGGGAGAAAATTCAATATTACCAGTAATCATCTCAGCAGCTCTTACTCCTGATGAAGAAGAAAAGTTATTAAGAGTCTTAAGCGAGTACAAAACAGTATTTGGATGGTCAATAGCTGATATAAGAGGGATTAATACTTCAATTTGTATGTATAAGATCTTGATAGAGGATAACTACAAGCCAACAGTTGAGCACCAGATAAGACTCAATCTGAATATGAAGGAGGTGGTGAGAAATGAGGTAATAAAATGGCTAGATGCTAGTATAGTTTACCCAATCACTGATAGTCAATGAGTAAATCGAGTTCATGTTGTGCCAAAGAAAGGTGGAATGACAGTAGCACCCAACGAGCAAAATGAACTGATTCCATAACAAATGGTGACTGGATGGAGAGTATGCATTAACTACAGAAAGCTTAATAAAGCCACCAGAAAGGATCACTTTCCTTTGCCATTTATAGACCAGACGCTTGACAGACTAGCTGGGATATCCTATTATTATTTCCTGGACGGGTACACAGGATATAATCAAATTACAATTACACCAGAAGATCAAGAGAAAACAACTTTTACATGTCCATATGGAACCTTTGCCTTCAGAAAGATGCCATTTGGTCTACGTAATGTACCAGCAACATTTCAAAGGAGTATGATGGCGATCTTTTCAGAAATGGTAGAAAGGTTCATTGAGTTGTTTATGGATGATTTTTCAGTTTTTGGAGAATCATTTGATCATTGTCTTTCAAATCTGGCAAAAGTCTTGCAACATTGTGTGGAGACAAACTTGGTTCTAAATTAGGAGAAATTCCATTTCATGGTGAAAGAAGGAATTGTGCTAGGTCATAAGGTATCTGATTGAGGCATTGAAGTGGACCAAGCTAAGCTTGAAACAATTTAAAAGCTACCACCTCCTTCCTCAATCAAGGGCATTCAGAGTTTTATGGGACATGCTGGTTTCTATAGAAGATTCATCAAGGATTTATCAAAAATCACAAAGCCACTTTGCATGTTGTTGGAGAAAAATACTCCATTTATGTTTAATAAGGAGTGCTTATCAGCCTTCCAAACTCTAAAAAGTTCCTTGACTTCTGCACCAGTTATCATAGCTCCAGATTGGAATCTTCCATTCGAGATGATGTGCGATACAAGTGATTATGCAGTTGGAGCTGTTTTAGGCCGAAGAAGAGACAAGATCTTTCATGCTATCTATTATGCTAGCAGAACACTCTCAAAAGCACAGCTGAATTATGCAACAAAAAAAAGAGAGCTCCTAGTAGTAGTGTTTGCATTCGACAAATTCAGAGCATACTTGATTGGGTCAAAGGTCATTGTCTGTATGGACCACTAAGCAATCAAATACTTAATTGAGAAGAAAGATGCTAAGCCCAGACTGATCAGATAGGTGCTTTTACTACAAGAATTTGACTTGGAGATCAAAGACAAAAAAGGGACCGAGAATCTCATTATAGATCATCTTTCTCAGTTAGAAACACCTGAACGAAAGAGAGAATCATCAATCCAGGAGCATTTCCCAGATGAGCAACTTTTTATCATGCAGTCACAACCTACTCTTTGGTATGCTAATTTTGTGAATTATTTGGCAAGAAGAGTAATGCCTTATGAACTTTCTAAAGTACGAAAGAAGAAGTTTCTGGCTGATGTAAGGCATTACTTTTGGGATTATCCGTTCTTATACAAACAATGCCTAGATCAAATTATCAGGTGATGTGTTCCTGAAGAAGAAATGGACAACATCTTAAATCACTGCCATTCATCCCCATATGGTGGTCATTTTGGAGAAAATAGAACAGCTACTAAAGTCCTTTAATTAGGATTTTATTGGCTTACACTCTTCATGGATGCTCACAGAATTGTGGCAGGCTGTGACAGATGTAAAAGAACGGGAAATATCTCAAGGAGACATGAAGCCCCTTTAACCAACATCTTAGAAGTTGAACTTTTTGATGTATGGAGGATCGATTTTATGGGGCATTTTCCATCCTCATTTAGCAACCAGTTCATTTTAGTAGTTGTTGACTATGTCTCCAAGTGGGTTGATGCAGCTGCCTTTCCTACAAATGATTCTCGAGTGGTTGTGAAGTTCTTGAGGAAGAATACTTTTACAAGATTTGGAGTGCCTAGAGCTATTATCAGTGGTAGAGGAAAGCATTTTTGTAATTAGCAGCTTCAGTCTGTGTTAGCTAAATATAGAGTAACTCATGAGGTTGCAACTCCCTATCATCAAAAAACTAGCAGGCAGGTGGAAATCTCAAACAGAGAACTGAAGTGGATCTTAGAGAAAACAATGAATTCCAACTGGAAGGACCGGGCTCAAAAGTTAGATGATGCACTTTGGGCTTATAGAACTGGTTTCAAGACACCAATTGGTACATCCCCATATCACTTGGTCTATGGAAAAGCATGCCATCTTCTAGTAGAAATAGAGCACAAAGCATATTGGGCAGTAAAAGCCTTAAATTTTGACTTAAAGGTAGCTGGTGAGAAAAGGCTTCTCTAACTCAATTAGCTTGAAGAATTCAGAAAACAAGCTTATGAAAATGCAAAGTTATATAAGGAGAAGACAAAAATGCGGCATGACAGAAGAATTTTGAGGAGAGAGTTTTCACCAGGAAAAAACGTGCTTTTATATAACTCAAGGTTAAAGCTCTTTCCAGGAAAGCTGAGATCAAGGTAGTCAGGTCCTTTTACTGTGATTCAAGTATGGTCATATGGAACTATGGAGATTGAAGATGGTGATCAAAAATTCAAAGTGAATGGGCAAAGGCTCAAAGAATAAAATGAAGGTGCAATCAACACTTTTAAATCTTTCATCACGTTTGAAGAACCAACAGTTAAGTCCTCAATCTAGTAATGTTTTTAAAAAATTTTAAAAAAAGAAAAATTTTGGTTTAATCTTTGTCTAGCTAAAGACGTTAAAGAAGGGCGGCTATTTAGGAGGCAACCTAAAACTTCTTTCCTACTTACTCATTTCTTTCCTACTCTTTAAAACTTCTTTCCTACTCTCTCATTTTTCTTTCTTACTCACCGAAACACATTGCATTGCATTTGAGATTTTAGCTTTCATCAGTTTCATTTTAAGTTACCATGGAGGAATCTCTTGTAAAGCTTAAGAACTAGTTCCCCACTCTTCCCAAAGATGTGCTTAGGAATATCTATAACAGTCGACTTGAAAGGATGATGATATTCAATCGTTTGGGCCTTCCTATGAAAGTACGCTGGATCATTGAAGCTAAGGTACGTTTAGCATGTGAGATTCATAATTCATTTGTTAAACCTTTGCAGGAATGGGAAGAAGTTCTTACTCCAAAAAGAGAAGAGCTAAAAGAATGAAGGTCTGTCATAAATGTGCAAGGTGGAATTATGATCAGTGCTGTAGGAGTAAAGGTATGGTTTCTATAAATCAAGAAGATAAAATTAAATTTATAAAGAATGGACTGAGTAAGGAGTCACTGGATGATATCATTCAAACTCTTGAGATGCATTCGAGTTGTGATGTTCATTGTATTCTTGATTTAGCAGACATATTCAACAGAGAAAAAGAGTGTTATTGTCTTAGGAATCTAACGTTAAAAGACCCTATTTTCCAGTTTATAAGAAAACTGGATGGGAAGCAAATCCTCGATTCATAGAAAGCTTTTAAGCCATTACTGAACGTAAAACCAGAGGAAGATGTGAGCCAAAATCACAACTACTGTACATAATAATGCTTTTGTTTAATTTGCTTTATCTTTTCTGTAGCTTTTATCTAATCTTTCTTATCTTTTTGGCAGCTTTTGTCTACTCTACTTTATTTTTTGACTTTCTTTCCTCTTTTTGTTTAATTTCTTCATGCAATGGCCCACCGGTCATCTGTGTCAAAAAAATTTTTCAAACTTCTTTGAAAAATGTGTGATTTTGTTGTCACTGTTTTAGTGTTATATATATGTACTCTTCTACTTGTAAGCATGTACTCTTCACTTGTAAATATGCACTCTTCCACTTGTAAGCATACATGGTCCAAGATAAAGAAAGAGAAAAAGGGTATTTCACAAAAATGTATATTTACATCTATTTGCATTTTTGGTGAAATTGATTTGGGCAAGAAAGGAGAGCTTATAACAGTAGCAAACAAACTTGGAATTGCATTAGCTGTCAGAAAAATCAACTTTGTGTACAGGGGAGGCATCCAGGGCCTAAAGGGAAGTGTGGCCATTTCTGCATCCATGAATGGAGCAAGGGTTTAAGTGTAAGGGTAAAGGAGTTGGAAGATCACACATTTTCTTTAGCACAAGAGTTACAGGTTTCGAGCTTGCCTGAACAAATGGGACTAATGTTCTACCATATTGGGCTAAGTTAAACTATCACAAAAAGCCATTAGGATTGTTAAATGTTTACAGTTTTTATGATAATCTGTTGTCTTTTCTTGATCATGCTGTGGAAACAGGATTCATACCCCAAGCGACTCGCCATTCCATAATTTCTGCACCAACTACTGATCAGCAGCTCGATCAACTGCAAACCTATGAACCTAAACCAGATCTACTCGTCATGCAAATAGGTGGGCAATCTTAACATAGCAGTCAGAAGCAGAAGCCAGATACCACTCTTCGGTTATAACTTTCCTTAATCTCTTGGTTTTACTTTATTATGTGTTTATGTTTAAAAAAAACACTTCCTCTGAGCTCTAGATGATATTGGGGACAATGTCTGATTTAGGTTGGGTGAGGAATTTCTTTTTTCTTTTGTTAGTTAGTAAAATCATTAGATGCATGGGGTGTGGAAAAAAATGGTAGAGTAAGGAGTTATTCTTAACTCCTGAGACTCATTTCATTAGTTGCATTTTATTAGTTGCATGTTTTTTTATCTTTTTCAAAAAAAGTAAAAAAATAAAAAAAAAAATTTATCTTGCTCAAGTGCTTTGTAATGATCTTAAGAAGTATATAAGTTTTGAGGATGGATCAATTGAATTTAGAGATTTTATAGCATAAATGAACAACTGATTGTTACAATTGGTGATGAATTTTGAGATTGAATGAATTGAGTTTAAAAACCCCTAGCCGTGAGCTTCTGAGCCTACACTGATTATTTCTCTTGTGTGTGATATTCACCTATTAAGTTGTCATTCTAGAACTTGCTTTAAATCTGGTTGAAATTACATATCACATGCACATTCAAAAATGACAAAGGCGTTCATTTTCTTTAGTCTGAACCAAATAGCCAACCTTGCAATTATACCGTTGATAAGCCCCTTCGAGCCTAATTGATTGTTTCTTCGTTCTCAGCCCATTAACATGTGCTTTAATGATATATCAAGTGCTTTTACCTTATTCGGAAGATTTGTGGCGCATTTGAAATTCTTGTGAAATGGGTTTTTGATAAAGTATGGGGGTGTATCTATCATCAACTTTACAGTTGCAATTCAATAAAAAAAAAGAGAAAAAGAAAACAAAAGAAAAAAAAGAGAGATATTAAGTATTTCAATTGTGGGTTGTTATAAGATAAATTTATTTATAAGTAGCCCATTTTTCAATTGCTCTATTTCTTTAGCCTTTTATACCATGTTTTACATTCCTTTACCTTAACCCCATTACAACCCTTAATAAGTCCTTTTGATTTGAATTATGCATGTGAATTAGGTAGTGGAGATTGAGATTTTTAGCAAGCCTATGGTAGTGCAAATTTTTTTGGTTGAATTTGAGCGAAACACTTACCCTTGAACACTTGAGAGATTCAGAGAATGAGCTATAAGTATGAACTCGGTTTATTTATTTTCAATTAAAGATACCATTTTATATTTTCGTTGATTCATTAATACTATAATCTCCTTATTTTTCAATTGTGTTCTTACTTATAACTTGACATTTCTGATTTTGTTGGAAGCACTTATTAGTTACTTCTTGTCCAAGGACATCCAAGAGTTAAGTGCGAGGGAATTTGCTAAGTAAAATATTTGCATATTTATTTTCTCTTATATGATGATTTTATGGACGATATTTGAGCCTAATATAATAAATTTGAATGTAATTAATAAATAAATAATATTTTTGGAATAAATAGTATTTAAAAAATAAAAATAAAAAAGTATGAAAGTTACAGTAGCAACAGAATCACTGTAGCACATGGTTACTGTAGCAGATAGAAGTACTGTAACGACGGAATCACTGTAGAGCCACAAGATACTATAGCTGTTGACGACAGTCGCTGTAACAATCGAGGGATACTGTGGCTGTTGCTGCAGGTACTATAGCAGCCACCAGATCACTGTTGCAGTACTGTAGCATGTTTTTTTCCCTACAAAGAGAGATTAAGGCCAAGCTCAAAGGAGGAAGAGAGGAAGAGAATTAAAGGTCCTTCTCTGACAAAGAGAGATCTTTTCTCTGACAGTTCTAAATAAATTGTCTTATTTTCTAGATTTAATTTCGTGCATTGTATTACATTTTGCATGCCTCCATCTTGGAAGGCTTAGAATTGTATTAAATTTTGCATGCCTCCTACATGGAAGGCTTTACCTCCTAAATGGACGGGCTAGATTTCTTTATTTTTCATGCATCTATTGGTTGTATATTTATGTTTGAGAATTTAATATTCAAGTTTATGCAGTATTTATGAGGATTTCATTCTAGCTTTATATAATGTCAATTTATTTTGGTTTTGTTTTAATGTTATCATGAGCTAAATTTTCATTTTTCCAAGGTAATGACGTAGCTTACTAATGACGGATTGAATCTTAACTTATTAAATCTAGTTTTAATTTCTCCTTCCTGATTGAGTTTTAATTATTATTCTTAATGATTTCATTTGAATGGCCATCTTTCGAATGATTCCAATATATATGTTGAGATCGGAAGGAGATACATGTGTGTAGACCCTATAATTAAAACCATGACTTACATATGAAATAGGAATATATTCATATTAGTTCTAGTAGTCTTACTGAGTTCCATAAATATTAAAGCATGATTAATTGCTTAAATTCATATAGGAATATATTGAATTAGCAATTGATTATAGAATTGCCTGACCTTGGAAGACGCTAGTAATTAACTTAGGGAAACTTGACTATCAATCATGTGGAATAAATTGGGCTAAAATAGATAAGTGATTCAATTCAGAATTTCTTAAGTGAAATCTGACTCTTAGGGCTTTTTTTCTCATAGTTGCTTTCATATCATTTGCACTCATATTTAACCATCTTTTATTTTGTACTCTCAATTACCAACTAATTGATCAACTAAATAGAGTTAAAATTACTCATTTTGGTACTTAGTGATCAATCCTCGAGGGAACGATACTCTACTTACTTCTATATTACTTGATTACGACAGTGTACACTTGCAATTTTTAATTGATCATTCACACACGTATCACATTCAGATGGCACCGTATGAAGAACTGTATGGAAGGAAGTGTTAATCACCATTGTGCTGGACAGAACTATCTAAGAGGAAGTTGCGTGGGCCGGATCTTATTGAGTGGAGCATATTAGAATCATCAGGAAGAGGCTCCTTGCAGCTCAAAACCGACAAAATTGCTACGCTGATAAGAGGAGAAGACCATTAGAGTTTGAAGTGAGGGATCACGTTTTCTTTAGACTATCTCCAGTCATAGGCATCAGTAGAGCAATCAAGCGGAAGAAGCTGAGCCTGAGGTATATTGGTCCATTTGAGATTCTTTCAAGAATTGGACCTATAGCATACTGGATACCCCTATCCCCGATTTTAAACAGACTTCATGATGTGTTTCATGTCTTACTATTTGCCATTTAACTTCCGCAAGAGTACAGGTCGTAAGTAATAATTTAGTGAAAAAATGAGTGTCGAACCACAAGAACTATGACAAAAGTGAGTTAATAATTATAACCATATTCTTAACTAGGTTGAATAGAATCATTTAGATTTGATGAAGTTAAATAAAAACTTTTGATGAAAATAACAAAGGAAAACAGTGGAATTGAGAAATTAGCTTTTTAATCTTCATTAAAAATATTCAATCTCTTGTTTACAATTAATGAAAACCATCCTTCCAAAGCAATCCTTTAATTGATTATGCTAGGTTGTTAGATATATCTCTATTCTAACAACAAACCATCCATTTAATCCCTAAACTTCAAGTCTAACATGATTTTTTTCAAGTTCTACAATCAAAATAGCTCTCTCAAGCATCTTCCAATTGAACAACTCTAATCATATGGTGATCAAGCACAAGATAGCATTAAGCTCAAAGAAAAATCAACATATATATGTACTCATTAACCAACAAAAGCAAGATAATCTAGTAGTTTCAATCCATACAATGGGTAAAAATAATCCTAATTGAAAGTTCTAGCTACTCATGTTCAAATATAAAGAAATGCTACACATAGTTTCTTCTATCTTTGCATTGCTTCACTTCCTTTGTTCTTTCCTTGTTTCTTGGTTCTTATAGGGCTTTAAAACTTGTCTTTATCCTCCTACAAAAGAGAGAGGATTTATAAATTCTTAATTGAACCACAAATATAACAAGAATTCCTATGATTTTTGCTGCACATTTTCTTCTATACACTCCCTTCAATGTACATTTTGAACCCAAAAGTAGGGAAAAAGAGAAGAAAATGTATTGATATGTTATCAATTTATAAGAGATAACACACCCCCAAACTTAAACATTTGCTTGTCCTTAAGCAAAAACTTATATCTTCACTAAATTTCTCAAGTATCAATCATCGATGCATGAATCAATTTGTCCTCATTAGCTGCTTAAAAAGTTATATCAAACAGGGAACCAAGAAAAAATGCAAAGATGAATGCTTCAAAGATTTAAAACATGCCTTTCAAGAATATCTAAGTTTGTGTATGAATGGATTTAACATGTATTCCTATTGCACTTCCTAAAATTAAAAGTAACACTTCAAGTCATATACCCATATTCAAACAATCAATTTCATCATTCTCTAATTCCTTCTTCTTGTTAGATCTCATGTTTTGATGATAACAAAAGAATGGTTTGAAAAGGAAATGTTTAATAATCAAGCTTGAACTAAGTAATGACAGGAATAAGCTTTACTTGAGGAAAGCATGGAAGTAATGAAGAGAGGCCAAGAGATAAAGCTGAGAAACTTGATCAGAAGCAAGTTTTCTAAGGCATTACTCGAGGCGGTACTCGAGTAATGAGACAAAACTTGAAGTAATCAAAGACAACTTCCAGTAACCAGGCAACGTTACTCGAGGAGCTACTCGAGTAACAGTGGAAAAGTTTTCAGGATGCCATTGATACTCGAGGAGCTACTCGAGTACCCCTGTTTCTAAAAATGTGCAGCTCTCGGCATTTAGTACTACTGCAACATTACTCGAGGAGCAACTCGAGTAACAATGTGAAAAACTTCCAGTTGCCTTCAGGTTGACAATGATACTCGAGGAGCTACTCGAGTAACTCTGTTTCTGAAAAGATGGAGCTCTCGGCACTTTGTACCACTACAACATTACTCGAGTAGGTACTCGAGTAACGCACTAAGATTCCTCGAGTAAGTACCCGAGTATGCAGAATATTTTCAAAGACAACTTCAAGTCTTTACCCGGGTAAGTCATTGACAAAAAGGACAGTTACTCGAGGTGGTACCCGAGTAACTCATAAAGTTGTGAGTGCATTACTCGAGTAGGTACCCGAGTAAACATGTATTTCCAAAGGTTTGAAAATTGGTTATTCCAGGCACTACCCGAGTAATCTTATGTTTATTCATTAACCTGCAATTAATCAAAGATTTCCCGAGGTTACTCGAGTAGGTACTCGAGTAACATTCAAGCAATACTCGAGGAGGTACTCGAGTAAGCTTACCCAGAAATTTTGAAATCATTCAAACGTTCATAGATTTGTTTCCTATATGATTAATCTTTCATTGTGTTAGTATTCTTAGTCTATTTACAGATGAATAATGAAGAAGTCATTTCAAGTAGTGGAAGTCAAAAGAAACGTTCAAATGTCACCGACCGACACCTACCACAACGTATGTTTTTCAAAAACTGGAAAAGTCAATAATGGCTGCGCACGCTCCAACGGACATGAAGAAATACGTTTCAGCAATCATTACCAATATATCTATATATATGTGAACAACTGATCAGAGAAAATACAAGAATTCACTCACAAACGAATCATCAAGTTCTTTACTCTGTTTTCAATATACTTGAGTTTATATGCTTCAGTGATTCTTATTTACTCTGTGAAGAGAGATATTTCATTCAAACTCAATATTTGTTATTGAGGTAACTTAAGGTTGTGGAACCTTGAGTTGGGATTGAATTACAACTTGTAAGGGGGAGCGAGTGTCCAGGTATAGGATCTTGCTTGTACTGAGGTGCCAAGAACCCACTGAATCTTGGAAGATATAGTGAAACTCTCAGAGAAGCTCTGAGGACTGGACGTAGGTCAAAGTGGTTGTGGCCGAACCAGTATAACTCCCGGTGTACACTTCGGTGATATTTCTCCTTACTCTTTCATGTTTTAATTTCAACGTCAAATTTTATATTTGCAACAAAATTTTTAAGATCACCCAATTCACCCCCCCTCTTGGGTGAAACACTTGCTCTAACACTTCTTTCTTTTAATTAACTCTACTTGACTTAAAAATCAAAGGGACTTTTCAGCTTGTAATGGGGCCAGGGGTTTTGGTTCTTAAAAGATAAGGTAAAGGATAGTCAACAAATACCTCAAGATAGATGATAATCACTTAAAGGGTTTCTTACTTTTCTTATTAAACATACTCCTCAAAACTTAAACCAAACTGATCTTTTCCCTATCAAGCCTTTTTGTACTTTTTTTCCATTTTTTTCATCATTTTTTTCCATTTCATTTCTTTCTTTCTTTCTCTCTCTTTTGGTTTACATTTTCGGCTTGATTTCTATACATTGTGAACCCTTTTACTTTCTACACCCCTTTTTCCAATCATTCGAAATTCTACACATCACCACATTCCACAACCTGATCAATTATCATCTATCTCAATGCAAGGAATCATGGTTTTTTCACATTGGCTAAGGTAGGTAGATGTTAGGCTTTTCAAAAAGAATCACTAATTGGTTTTTCGATTAGGCTCAAAATAAGGGTTCAAAAAGGGAATAACATCAATTTGGTAAGCTGAAAGGCTCAAACACATTTTACAAAGTGCCCTAATCATTTCTCTAAATCTCATGTCATAAATAAAAATCTTTGAAGAATTCCAAAGATTATTCTAAACTGAAAAATTTGAAACAAAGGCATATAACTCAAATTGCTACAAAACCCTTTGACAAGAACATCTAAAATAAAGTTAACTCCAACTGTGCTTTCTTAGCTTAAAAATTCCTGAATAAGCAAGTGAACAAGGGTCAACGGACAAATGTATTAGCATGTTGACCATAGAATTGTAGTTGTTGTGTAATCCCCGGTATGGGAAACTGAGATGGGCAAAGATGCCCTATAAAACCCTTTAGTTATCAAATATACCCCAGGTGAATGTCGGGAAATCTGCTAACACTATGATATTGTGTATGTGACA
This sequence comes from Inga laurina, assembly GCA_963855925.1. Taxonomy (NCBI): domain Eukaryota; kingdom Viridiplantae; phylum Streptophyta; class Magnoliopsida; order Fabales; family Fabaceae; genus Inga; species Inga laurina. Next base: position 38,200,638 of record OY979705.1, read on the forward strand.
AACCAAATAGGCCAAATTTTTTATTTAAAAATGAATGGAGATCGTATCATACGAATTTTGTAAAAAGTTTTAAATTATCCTTGATCTCTTATTCAATTATAAAGCATGTTTAAACACTAATTATTGTCTATTAAAGTGCGGGGGTTACAAATTTTAAATGACTAAACTAAATACTTTGAATTTTTGTAATGATAATTACAATTTAGAATTGGTAGTTAATTATCCATCTCCTTGAGTCTGAATTATTTGGTGGTATTCATTTAATTGCTTGGGTTGAATGAATTAAATGAGTATTTCAAGTATGGATCTAGTGGTAGCTTAGGTCCATCCTCTTGACTCATATTATTGAATTCTTATCATTAGCAAGCAAGGAAGGCTAAAATCTCAACTCAAAAAAATCCCTTTCATCATTATACTAGTTAATTGAGTTTTACTTGTTGCTATTGTTAATTTCGATTCCATTTGCTTCTTTATCTTGAAAACCAAAAAAATACAAAGATATTGAATTAGATTATATTACTTCATTAGTTTTATAAACAATTTCTCAAAATGATTTCTCACAACTTTAAGGTATTTATCACTTTACCATTTAAAGACTTAGAAATTAATCTCCTCACAAGAATAACCTAGATTGAGCTACTACGCTACATTATCAATCGTAGTTTATTTTGAGAACTCACACGACATGGGTTAATCATCACTAACTACTTCAATGCATGCATTACAGCTCACTTATGATGTTCCTCAAAGTGACATCTTGTATAAGAAGACAATGATGTATGGTTGTGAATGCTGGAATAAGTTCAACACAAATCTAGCTAACAATTATGTGCCTATCAAAGTAAAAGATGGTGAGCCTAGTCCTAATCCTTGTAGAAAGTATTCATATCTTGATAAAGAGACTTGTCAAGAATTTTATAAGATTCGAGCTACTTCAGAAGCTTTGGTGAGTTGACTTATTTTCAATTTTATTTAGTTATCCATTGTCTTTATTGATTGTAATTTTTTTTTGAATTCTTATTCACAGAAAAAAAAAAGGAAAAAAAGCACCAAAGAATGGTCAAAAGAACGATTGCCCTCATACAATGTCTTATCGGAGTTATGCAAAGGCTGAAAAACACTTATGGTGGTCAAGCGAAAGATATTAGAAGAAATAGCGCAATCCAATCCTTCTGTTCTTCTTTCTCCACCATCTCCAATACGCCGTGAAGAAAAATGGTTGTATGCTCACTAAAAGAAGAGTAGGTCTTATACAAGAGAGCCTACTCATATAGTTGCTGAAAAATTAACGAGTATCATTATTATTATTTTTTATTTAGTAAAAAAGTTTCATTACTTATGTTCGTTATCTGTATCTTAAAGGAGGAACTTAAAAAACAAACAAACTGAGGGATCTTTTAGGTCAAAGGGGAGGAATGACCTTTTTGACTATTGCTACAGGAAAACACGAGCATCCAAGGCATGTCAGGGGAGTTGGAGGAGTGGTAGGCATTAGGGATTACTTTGGAGCAGGCCTATGCCATTCCTCAAGTATGGTGACTAGGGAGGGGATGGAACATATGTTGGCCATTGTAAGGGTAAAAGCAAGGGTAAAGGTAGAAGCTTCATTTGATGCCTGATTAAAAGCCCGGTTAAGCAAGATGAAGAAGGAAATGATAATGACTGTGAGCACATGACAAGAAACCAGTGTTCCCTAAGCATATCGCTTGCAACTATTTAGAGCACTAAAGAGAGTTATTGCATTATTAGGCATTCATTAGAGGGTCATGGAATTCAAATTGCTTAACTTGTGACCTTTTTACAAAAGATCCTCTTAGATGATTAGTTACATGTAGGACTGTCCACAACTTGAGATCAACTGTCAGCCAAAGAACCTTGTTTCTATTTAAGCTGAGGAAACCCGATCACAACCCCAATTAGCTCCATCCAATTAACAAGTTTCACAGCCTAAGTTGAATGACATAAAACAAGTGATTCTTATGGCATACAATCATCCTTTATGACAAGATCGTGGCCTATGGATTCAGTTGTAGGCAAGTCAAGGGTACCGGTTTATTTTGAGAGGGATGATTTAATGTCCCTTATAGCTCCTAAAAAGCAGCTTATGGTTGCAATTATCTAAGTATTTTTACTGTAAGTATCTTCTTGTAAGTGTAAATATTTTAATAATTAAGCCATTATAATTTGTGTGCTTGCATTATTGTAGGTACATGAATCATAGGTTGGTTTCCTCAAGCAAAAGCAACAATTTTGGATTCGTTTTCCTAGCTCAAATCTAAGAGAAAGGGATCACAGCTGCTATAATACATATATACTAATCATAGAGACTTAGTGAAACCAAAACTGAGTGTTTCTTTGCACCATAAGTGCATAAGTAAAAAGTAAATTTATATTTCATAATATATATATATAATTTTTATGAAAATAAAAGAAATATAGGCTAAGAGAAAGCAAGAGCAAGAGAATAAAAAAATTTTAGAGAGAAATAGGAGACTAATTCTCATTCACTTGTGTGTGTACAACGCTTGGCACAAAGCCTCTATTTATAGACCTTTACCATTAATAAGAAATAAATATAACATAAAATAACTTGTAAAGGAGATCTAAAATATAAAAACAATAACAATCCCCAATCTTAACCATGAAACCTGATGTTTATAACAATTGGTAAAAGTATCCCTTTAATTCATTATAGTGACTCAGATTACCCTAGATAGATCAAATAAAATACAATAAAAGAAGGTAGATGAAATCGTCAAGGAAATGATGAGAAGATCATACCTTTGATGGAGCTTTCATGTTGATAACGTCTTATGAAAATAAAAGAAATTTGGGCTAAGAGAAAACAAGAGCAAGAGAATAGAAAATTTTGAGAGAGAAAGAGGAAAGTAATTCTCATTCACTTGTGTGTGTATAATTCTTAGCACAAGGTCTCCATTTTTAGACTTTCACCATTAATAAGAAATACATATATAGTCAAACTTAAAGAAGTAAACATAGAGAGAAAGTAAACTAGGAGGGCAAGTTTTCTTAGTGAGTAAGTTTGCTTAGAGACTAAGTTTGCTTAGTGAGCAACTTGGCTTGGAGATCAAGTTGGCTTGAAAAGCAAGTTGGTATGGAGATGAGTCAATATAAGGGACATCCACATTATAAATATTCATAACAATAATACTTTATATTTGATTAATAGTCATCCCTTTTTTCAGGGATTATTGGCAATTGGTTCTTTTATGCAAGAAGAGTTATACTATTATCTTCTTTGCTCCCTTCACTACAAACCAAGTAATGAATTGAAGAAGACCATGAACTCATAAGTTTTTTTATTACTAAATATAGTAGTGAACTAGCAATATAATTTGAATAAATAAGATATAATCGTAAGTTTTCTTGCATTACCTTTTGTTAGAAGTCTCTGGAATTTGTGAAAAATAAGTAACCTTTGTGATTTTGATGATAGGGGTATGAGGACATACCAACACGCTACTTACGGTAAGCATATGCATGATGTGAAATATCACACCCCACCCTCATCCACTGCCTATATGCGGCCCCGGGCTTACGGGTCCCACTGACCTCACCCAGCAGGGAGTCTTGGCGTGCGAGTGCAACCTTACAAGGAATATCTCGGCCCCTCTTACGGGTTCCTTTCGCCTCCCTACGTCTTGAAGCAGCGACCTGAGGCATAAGTACACTCTTCATGCGAGACGTGGTACCATTGACGTGGGGAGGCGAAAGGTACCGGTAAGAGGGGCAGGGATATTCCTTGTGAGGTTGCACTCGCACGCCAAGACTCCCTGCTTGGGTGAGGTCAGTCGGACTTGTAAGCCCGGGGCCGCATGTGGGTAGTCGATAAGGGTGGGGTGACAATAAAAAAATTGATAGAATGGAAATTGTTGGTTAAATTAGTCAGTGATTAATGAGGAAATTAATTACTAACTAATAAGAAATGAGATGTGTGACTAAATGGCTAATGGAGTGGTTAGAGTAACTAATTAAGTTACTTACTTTATGAGAACTAATGGGAGAAGGACATGTGGCAAGTTAGTGTGAAGGGAGAGTGGTTAAGAAAAGTCAAATATGGGATAAAATATGATTTCTCTCTCCTCTTTGCCCTCCCTTTTTGCTGGACAAGTATGGCTAGAGGGAGTGTAATGATTTCATGTTCTTCCTCCACACTTATCTCTCTCTTCTCTCTCTTTCTCCATTACGGTGACATTATTAGCCAAGAAAGAAGAAGAAAAAGCTTGAGAAAAAGGTAAGAAGATGACCTCTTTTACTCAAACTCTTTTCTCTAAAGTTGTTCCTTGGGTTGAGAGCTTTATTTCTATGGTGGTAGATTTGCCATTGGTGGTGATTTATGGCCACAAGGAATTATGGAGTTTTGAGAATCAAGAAACCTCTTTGGCTAAGTTATAGAGGTGAGTAGGAGAAACACTTCTATCTAAGTTTTGTGCCAAATGATTTAGTTTGGAATTTTTGAATTTATTGCCCTATTTTCAAAAATATGGGTCATTGGTAGTTTGGCATGTTGTTGGTATGGAAATGATATCTTGTGGTGAGACTTGAATGGATAGAATTGGTATGAGTTTAAATTGTGAAGTTTGGATAATCTTGGAATGTTGATGTTAATGTTGCCCAAAACCAAAGCATGATAATGGAATAGAAATTTGGTGTTTCTGATGGTTCTATTGAATTCATTGGGTATTTTTATGTGGGAGTGGCCTTGGGTAAGAGTTTAGGACCATTGGAATCAATTGGGCAAAAGTGAGGAAGTGCTGTCATACCTTCTACATTTTCTGGTTTCTTCTACATTTTTTGGTTTCTGATAGAATCACTCGAGTCATCTAGGGTCCACTCGAGTGTGAGATGAACATCACTCGAGTGATGATGGGTTTCACTTGAGTGTTGTAGTGTATTTTTCCTTTATGCTTCCAATTTCATGTTGCACTTCCATGTGTTAAGGCAAGAGTGTTGCCTCACTTGCGAGTGTGGTGGGTTCTCACTCGAGTGAGCCTCCTCTCACTTGAGTGCAGGTGTATTTGACACCTTGAACTCTTATCTCGGGTTGTCACTCACAATCAACTTCTCAAGAGTGTGTCTTAGCACCCGTAAGTGCTAAGCCATCACTCGAGTGCATTTGTTACTACTTGAGTGATGTCCTTCTCTGAAAGTTTCTTGTGCTTTGGGTGAGCAGTTCCTCAAACCTCACTTTCAGGTACTCAGGTGAGCATTAGGCTTCCACTCAAGTGATAAAGGTCATGCTCGAGTGCGGCGAGCAATTCTGGGAGCTATCATTCCTTTTTGCTCTCGAGTGAGCACTTTCTGCACCGCACTTCCTATGAATCGAGTGAGTATTTGGCTATCACTCGAGTGTTTCTTCCATGACTCTAGTGTCCGTAAATCATCACTTGAGTGCAACAGTGAAAAATCAATTTTTGTGCTTTTCAAAGGGGATCTTTGGGATAGTTTTTTCAACCCTTTAGGGCTTTTGTTAGAGGCATTTAAGGGTTCTTAAGAGACAATAATAATAACCAATTTAAGAGTTGAGAAGTTATTGAATATTGGAATAGAGAATTGACTTTTCATCCCTAATTATGAATATAGGATTTGACATTTGCCCAACTCGGGAGAGACCAGTGCCAGAGCGTGCACGGAAGGAACGAGCAGGTAGTGACTCTTCTCTCATGTTGTGTATAATGTTTTGGTATGCATGACTTATCATGGTTTTGTGAAATATGATTGGAAAATGTGCCATAGTCCATTATAGCGTAAGTACTTCAGCGTGAGCAAACGTAAGGGTAACATGAGTCATACCTGCCCTTGCCGCTATAACTACCATTGTAGTTGCAATATTTGTATGATGATTTGCCTTCATGCCTTATTGTTGTGTAAACTATGAGTGATTTGTTATTATGGGGGTTCTTTAGAATCTCACTCTCCCAAAAACATATTTTCAAACAGGGCCGATAGTTCAAAGGAAAAGCAAGTGATAAAGGGCACTTGAAGCTCCGAGCAAGGAGTCTATGTTGGTTTGGTTATCATATTGTATTTTGGATTATTTTATCAGGAAACCATTGTATATATTGGAATTGTGGTATAGTTTGTATAATCCCCTGGATAAGGGAAATGAATTATGGGCATTATGCCTTATAGAACCCTTATTTATTAAATGGAACCCGAGTGTGTCGGGAGTTTACATTGCACTCTGATATGTATAAATGGAATTGAATTGTACAGGCCATTTGTGTGTTGATTGTTGATGTGAGACCATTGTTGAATATATTTTAGAAAAGTTTTTGCAAGCCCGGTTTTAGGAAAATGAATACTTTATTAATTCCCTAACCTATTATGGTCTCTAATTCAACCTAATCACGTTTTATGAACATAAATCTCGGCCTATGTCGTGAAGGGGGTTACATGAAAACCCCTAAATGGATCATACCAAAGGTTAGTACATATTTGTTTGCTTTATGAACTTTCTCAATAGCTATGCTCTATACAGTTTTAATAATGTCATGTTCTTTTTTAGAGCCGTAAGCAACCACTAGGTCCAACTTATGTGGCCTTTGTGTTGAGAAACATATTTCATATTATCACCTTAGGCATGACTGAATTTACTCAATAGGTACATGTATATTTCAAAAATTTTGTACTACTTTTATTTTTTTTCAAGTTAGCAAGTTAATAATTTGTCTAGCTTTAATGTTACAAATGTTTAATCTTACTAATCCCTTTCCTAAATAAAATATTGACTTCATCCTCAAATACTATGTTGAATTCATTTATGAGCTTTTACAACAATAGTGAGTTTAGGTCTTGTGTATTTCATATATGTATTTCATGAACTTGTGAATGATAAATAGTTGTTAGATTTTGTTCCTACTTGAATTGAAGATTGTTGGTATTATATTCATTTTGAAGCTTTTGAATTGTGAGAATTGAATTTTTAACTCATATTGAGTTGTTTAGACCTTGTAGATTAAACTGTATTCTTTTAGACACCAGTTCTTTTAGGTGCTAGCTTGGATGGTAAGTAAGAGGAAGAAATAGGGTGGTATGTGAAAAAACATGAAAAATTTAAACCGGATGTTAAAAATATGAGGTCTAAAAAGTATACATTTTAAGATGTGATATGTGAAATAAGGGGTCTAAAAATATAACTTTTAAGACCAATTTTATAAAAGATGAGGTCTAAAAAACATTTCTTAGATCTGGTTTCGGAACAATTGATCTAAAGGGTAACACATTTTAAATGTGATATAAGCCAAGTCAAGTATAAAATGTCCAAATTTTTAGACCTGATCTTTGAGCAACCAGTCTAAAAAAGTGCTTTTTAAGACCGGTTGCTGAATCAGTCTAAAAAGTAATAGAATTTTTAGACCACTTATATCAAGACCTAATCCATAACCGATCTAAAAAGTGATTTTTGTGCTATTGAATAGAGTTTAAAATATAAATTATACTCCCTCCTATCATTAATATATGACATATTTAAGGCGTTGATCTTGGTCCTACATATAAGAAATATTGTTCATATTTGTTAATTTCATATAATTTACCCCTATAGATGTTCTCTCAACAATAATCAAGGAAAAGATGGAATGAAGGAATTAATGAAGATGACTATGGTGTTTTAAAAAATGAATAAGGTGCAGAAATACCCGTGAACTTTTAGAAAAAGTGCTTTCAACACCATATGTCTTTCGAAGGCGCAAAAATACCCATGAACTTTCAAATTTAGAGTAAAAATACCATCACCGTTAAAATGCTTGATAGAAGTTACGTACAATATGAAAATACCAAAATACCCCTCAACTACAAAAAAGAAAAATAAATACCCATCCCAAACTCTCAATTCATCCTCTTTGGTTACAGATCCTCCACTTCTTCTTTTTTTCCTTTTGAGTGAACAAGCCTTGAAAGAAATTCTATCTAGATCAAAGTAGCAACATTTACAAAGATACGGTGGTTCTAACAGTTGCAACAACTTAGTATTGGTTTCATAGTCTATCTTCCCTAGATAATCTTACATTGAAGTGCTTCTCGATGGTTATGACTTACCTCCAAGATCTACCACTTCTGGAAGTTCAACATAAACAAAATCACCTAGATGATCATGGGCATGACCAGTTTTGCCAGTAAATGCATATGTTTTGATAACATTCGTTGATAACCTAGTAAGTTCAAATCCATAAATTGTAGACAAATACATAATAAGTAAAGCAATAAGCATTACTCTAAAAGGTACTTTAACCAAAGTCACCCAAAAATATTTTCTACAAAATGAATGTTAAAAAGTACCGAAATCGAAAGAACAAGTGATGGAGGTTTATTGCTTGCAACTTGAGACTTGTGACTTGAAGATATAGAGTGAGCAAAGATGTCAGCCAGTACAGCATAGATAAGGGTCGAAGGTGTAGAAAACATAGTTGAGTGACAAGGGTCGACTGGCAAGTTGAGCGTGTGTATGAGTGATTGTGACTACCGAATGAGACCAAGATGAAGACCAAAAAGAAGACAGCACCTACTACTAGATAAAGTAAGACAAAAGACTGACCACCAGATTAAGGAAGAAAAGAGAAGGTCGATAATAGTGACTAAAAGTGATGGCACTATTAGGATAGCTTTTGAAAGGCTTATAAGTGCTTATGCACATAAGACGAGATAACTCTCTTCTCACATACTTTCCTCATATACCATAATCACGATTAAAAAGCTAGTTTTGAAAACTCTAATCGCTATTCCAAACAAGATAAGAATGAGACCAAGGTGAAGGATGATTCAATGGATCTAGAAAGAGAGCTTATGGGGATGACTTTGTTGATTTAGATCTGTAAAGTAGAGTGGAGAATCGTCGACACCGTCGTTGGAAGACGCAGCAGCAGCCGCTGGTATCTAGAAAAAAAGTGAAGAGATAAAGGGATAAAGTCACAAACTAGAGGGAGGAAGGGAAGGGAAGTAGGGGAAAATGGAAAAGTTGGGGATTGTCACTAGTGCAAAAAGCTAATTTAACTACATGATTTTGCATCAGTTACTTGAAGAACAGAAGTGATAAATCACATGATGTAATTTCACTTCTGTTTTACGTGTAACTGACACCATAATGTACAATATGGCATAAGTTACTTCAAGAACAGAAGTGATAATTCATCTGACACAAATTTAGCTTCTATTTTAAGTGAACTTGCCGTAATGCACAATATGGCATCAAATGTATATTCAACTGATGTTGTAATTAAGATGCTATAACAATAATAATTTTGGAATCAATTTAGTAAGCACTAGAAGCCATAATTAATATAAAGTTTTGAAATTTAATTGTGAAATGAATAAATTTGAAATATAACATGTCATAATTATAATTAAATACTATAAATAAAATTTTAAAAATAATTTTTCCTAAAATATAATTATATTATACTTATATTATAAATGACTTTTTTTAAGTGGGACATTTATATCTCAAGAACTAAATCTAGTTAATTATAAAAAAAAAAGGATGATGAATTGTATATGGGTGGACTGGACCCATAATTTATAATTTATTGACCAAGCTTACTTATAGCATTGTGTCTTATAAGAACCCAACGCCTTAATTATCACCCACATGGCTCTAAGGAAGTCTTAGGAATATGTTAATTTTTTTATAAAAAAGGAAAATACGGCTTCAGTTCTTAATGCATCCAAAGCAAATTTTCGGTCCCATTCCACACCCGATGCCCTACTTCATTCATAGCGAATTTCAGTTCCAATTGACGCCCTAATTCATTCAAGGAAAGTAGAGCGAATTCGCTGCTTCTCTGCGGCGTCAGTTTCAAATCCACTCGATACCTTAATTTATTTAACAAAAGCCATCTCCTAACTTCAAATTCACGGCTTCTCTATATGAATTTCACTCTAACTCTACTAACTTCATAACTTCCCTTCATCACCATTGTGTTACGGCTTCCAGATTGTTGTAGGAGTCTTCATCGTGAACTCATTCAATCTGAAGTCTTCTCTGCATTGTCGTGGGTCTCGATTTTCCTCCAAATTGTAAGATTGCAGGGGACAGGTGAGTTATTTATTGTACAAAGGATTGCACACAGTATTTATTTCTGAGAGTACTTCTCGTGTTGTTCTATTTCGTTTCTTGGTTCTTATATTGAATTTCATTGTACAAGAATAACACTAGTTTTTGGTTTTCATTGTGTTTTGAAGAGTTCTTTTATGATGCTTTGTTACGTTATTTGGTTCTTAAGTTGATAAAATTGTTATTTCTGTTAGAATAAAGTTAGTTTTGGTTTTCTTTTAGTGAACCAATTTAATCTGTTAGAATATAGCAAAGCATATATTGCAAAGCATATTTTGAACCCCAAAAGTATATATTTTCTATTTATTTGATTTTTTGGTTTTTGGTTCTCTTTTAGTGAACCCCTTTATTCAGCATAAGGTTGCAATATATCCTTTGCTATATTCCATATCAGCACCATTAGAGAGCAGTTCTTCCAACCAGAAGCTCACAGTCTTGACATTTTGAGAGCTTACAATAAGACCCATTGGGCAACCAAACCAAGCCATGCAGACCCAATTACATAAGAGAAATATATGTTCCATTGTTTCAGTTTCATCCCCATAAAAAGGGCAGACTGGATTTGAGGAGCATTTTCTTCGAAACAAGGCTTCTTTGGTAGCTAATGCCTTATTTAAGAGTCTTCAAATAAAACATCTAATTTTTGGCATGAACTGTAACCCCCTGCCATAATTAATATTTGGATTACAAAATTTAAGTGAAATAGAGACCAATAAGAAACAAATAACATTTTACAAACCCATCTACCAGACGGGGTTTTCACGAATACCTTTCGAAATCATTCATAACCTGGTCTCACATTCACATTTCCGAATACAATTACTACACAAGATAAATCACATTCAATATATCAGAGTACGCAATGTAATAATTCCAACAATTCTGGATTCCATTCATTAATCAAGCCTTACAGGGCACAATCACCCATACAAGCCCTCATATGGGGATTACACAACAAATCTCAATATAAGTAATCAAAACCTCATCCACATATATTCATCCAAATAACCAAATACAATTATCCAAATATAAATCCCAACTAAGATAACCAACTACCAACTTCAATCCCGAAGGAGTCTTCATCGCCCTTAGCTACTCGCTATATCCTTGATCTACTACCCTGTCTGAAAGGTTAGTAGGGGAGGGTGAGATTCTAGAGAATCTCAGTAGGATAACAATATCAATATGCATGTACGATAAATGTTTAATACATGACATGCTTGCATCACATAACTATCATGATGACAAATCTGTAAGCTCAATGCTTCTAAGAATATACTAATGGCCATAGCATAAATTGAAACATAGCTTCAATAACACATAACCATGCAAAGCTAAGACATGCATCAACACATTAACACATATATCAAATACAAGCAGAAGAGATATGTTTCCTACACTCTTTCCACGTAAGCTCCAGCTCCGGCTGCTCACGATCAGGGCGAACACTGAACCACAACCAGGGCGAACATCAAACCCTATAACCAAACAAGGACATAGGGTTAAATCCCTTTTCCAATTCTTTAACTCTCAAACACTTAAGTTGGTTATCATTCACGACTTTTAGGTGGCTAATCAAAGCCCAAACATATGCCTAAAGGCTTGGGAAACACTTAACCAAAGATCATCTTTTAAAAGTCCAAATGCTGATTTTAGGGGTGGGCCGCGGCCCAAGAATCCACGAGCTACGGCCCAAAATTGCCCAAAAATGCTCAGAAACATTTGGGCTGCGGCCCAAAATTGCCTAGAAACGCTCAGAAACATTTGGGCTGCGGCCCAGAAAATCCAGTTTCTTGGCTGAACTTCCAAAAATCATAATTAATTCCAAAAAAATCGAAATGAGGTGATCCCAAAGCCAAATGAAAGCTATTCAAGTCCTCTACACAGGAAAAATATTGGCCAATACTAGAAATCACCATACAAATACAGAATTCCCAAAAATTCAAGACTGTCCCAAAACAGAATCCATTTTCGACCTCAAACTTTGGACAGCTATAACTCCCAGTTCTCAAAACTAAATGGCACAAACTATATGTCCATTTTGAACCTTGGGAGGTGAACTTTAAGACTGGAAAGTTTCAGAATTTTATAACATCATTTGCCCATTCAAAAAGGCAACACAAACAGACTGCCCAGACAGAATTCTCACTGGACAGAATTTCCAGTTTTTGCAATTTGGCTTCCAATGATTCCATTTTCATATCAAACATCATTCTCACACAAAATTTCACAAGGAATCCATTGGAAACACCAAATCAACCAAATTCACATTATATTGACATGTTACCACAACATGTCACACAAATCACAATTCAACTCACAACATTACAACTCTTCCAATTCAAGTTCCCAAATCAATTCCAATGGCCATATCACAAAACAAAATACCAATTTCACCACAATACACATGCAATTCCTCAAATCCAAAATCACATGAAAATCAGGGCAAAATTCAAAATTCACAAAGCTTAACCAATAATCACAAAACTTAGGTCAAAATGCTTCAAATACTCACCTCTTCCTCTTTCCCAAACCAATTCTTTGATTCCTCTTCTTTCCAAATTTCCTCAAGCCATCAAACACCTTCAATCAAGAATCTAAAACCATAGAGATGAATCCCTCATCACTATGAATAATATTATAGAAAGGTGTTTTAGCAATAGAGGACCACATAGAGCACTTACCATGAGCTTTCTCCTTTCTCTTTCCTTCCTTGCTTGGCGAAAATGGAGTATGAGAAGAGAGAGAGATGAAGATGAAGAATAGAATCAGATTTTTGGCCCCTCACATGCATAACAACCGACCTAATAGAGAGAGGGAAGAGGAAAAAGCAAACTTTGAACATTTGACTTGATCCAAGGGTCCAAAAAGTGCCACATGTCAATATCTTGCAACATCCTCCATGAGCTCACATAGGCACATGCACACATGATTCCACCCTTTGATCTATTACACAATTCAATCTCAACCATTGATCTTGAAGTTACCAAAGAGTTTTCTCTTCGGTAACTGATCAATCGGTCGGTAACTTTACCGTTTTGCCCCTGATTATGGCAATTCCTCTTAAATCACCACCAAATACATTTTCTCATTCATTTTCTTTAACAATGCGCCCTCCCCTCTATTTTAAGTCAATTTAGATGTTAATCCATAATTAAACTCAAATACAGGGTTTCAGCGCTGCTCAGAACACATACGAATCACATCGGGTGCCAAATCACACCATAATCTCCAAAAGGGTCCATTTATCACTAATGACATCCACTTTTGGAGTCATTATCTCTTAATAACAATTTGGGATCTTGATAAACCGGGGCTTAGCAATCCACTAATCTCAGGCTTATTCTCTAGCCTCAAGTCTCAAAATTCGGGGTATTACATGAACCACTATCCATATTCTACTATCAACCTTCTGAGAGCTAGAGGGTCGATTGGGTATGTTCTTCCCCATAGATTCAATCAAAGCTAACCGATATCCACTCTTCACTAAGTACTTTCCATCTTTAGTAGTAGCCCATAACAGACGATCTAGTTTATAGGTCACAGAGGGATGAATCTCAGAAATTTTCTTCGTGTGATCTAGGTCAATTAAACAAACCAAGGAAGACAAAACCCACCTCAGGTTTATAGCAAAGCATATTTTGAACCCTAATTATTTGTCATATTAATATTAAATCTAAATAATGGAGGTTAGAGTCCCCTCATTTAACATTATAAATCTCACAGTGAATCAAAGAAAATATATATTAGTGGGGTTGGATATATATTTCACAGTATATGAATTGAAGAAAATAGTCTCACAGTAAATATATATTTTGTGACCCTCATTTAACATTATATAAATCTCACATTATAAAAATTAGTAGTAAGAAGAAAATATATATAGTCTTAACATTATAGATTCCCCTCGTTTCTTAATTTGTTCCATTCATACTAACTCTTTCTTCCTTTTCTTACCACTAATTTTTATATAAATCTCATCATTATTTGGTCCTATTCATTCTGATTTTCTTCTTAATATGCTCTTATGCATTCCGTAACTCAAAAGCAATATGTTTAACTTTACCTTTTTACCGCCTTTCTCAATCCAAACAAAGGTTAAAGTCAATTGTCTTAAAAGAAAAAACATTGGTTAGGGACTTAAACATGAAGGATGAGTTTGGCTCCAATCCTAAATTCTTTTGGTAATCTTGATTTTCAAAAAATGAATCTATAGTACTGGAATTTCTTGAGACATTCAGTTTCCTTTTTTTGTTTCCATATTTTCAACTTTTAGCTTTGGGGGAGGGAAGGTGGTGTCATGTGATACAGTTTAAGCTTGAGATAAAATTTTGTAAATATGATATTGGTCTTGAATCTATATTTCATGTATCATTTTCAAATCATTTACTCAAATAATCTACATTGGCTTTGAATCTATATTTTGTAAATATGATATTGGCTCCATGCCGTCAAAATAATAGTTGCTGAGTTAATAATTGCTTAGTTTGATTGAGTTGCTTGATTGTTTAGTGCCATCATTGAAGCCTCAATTTGCTATCAAGACTTTCTTTTCCTATAGATTTGTTTTGAAATATAATGCATGAAATTGCTGATAATACACTGCTATAATAAGCTCCTTTACTGTCACTAAAATATTACACGGTGAGTTAATAGTTGTTGAATTTGCTTGTCATTAAAGGGTCCATGCTATCAAAATAATCACTATTAGTTGCTGCCATAAATTATTCTAGTTGTCTTAGAACAAAATCAATTATGGCCACCTACTTAGTTTTGGCTACTAGTCTACAAAATTACAACTAGAAAAAATTCTTTTGATCTAACACTTTAACTTGTGTTCATTACTATTTAACTGTGATTTATAGTTCCTTTAAAAGCTCATTACTGTGATTTTTAGCTTGGTAAAAGCCTTGATCTGACTTGAGTATTCTAAAACAAGCTAGATTCAAAAGCTAATTTTCTTGACTAGAAAGACAATGAATTATAAGATGGATTAGGAAGACAATGAATTACGTATATACAAATGAATTACAATATATCTCTAATGTATCCATTAGACATTGCTTCATGCTAAAGTTGTTCCTTTTTTGTGTTCACCTTGTAACTATGGAGAATTTTACTACAAATATAATTGTTAGTTGGCCAAGATAAAGCAATTGAAGATGCATTAGAGAATTTTATTTAGGTGATTTCAAAATACCCATTCTCTTTCTTAATATTAAAACTATTGTAAAAGCATATATTACTACTTGTTAATGTTTGGATTGTAGTTGGTTTGAAAGTTAATAAAGTTTGTATGAAGTTATACACATTGCTCTTCATTTAATAATGTTGTGAAATATCATTGAGATTTGCTAGAATTTGTTTGATTAAGCAGTCATACTACACATGTTTCAATTAGGTAATTATGGATCATAGTTGAATAATAGCGTGGGGTGAAACAATTTTTAGAATTTGCAAAAACAATGTCTCTAATCATAATGGATTCTTCTATTGTCCTCGTGTCAAGTGTTTGAATGGGTTATAGAAATCTCTTATGGAAATAAAAGATCATCTAATTTGTTTTAGGTTATACAAAGCATATACACATTGCGTATTGCATGGTGAACCTAAAAAACATAATATGTCCCAATTTGAGGAAGATTATATAAATTTAGATGATGATAGAATAGAATATATGATCCATGATATTGGTGTTGAGGCTATTGAGCAATTACATAAATATGATAGCTTGTTTGATTATGCCGAAAAGCCTCTATATCTAGGGTACACAAAGTACACACAGTTGACAGCAGTGTTAAAGCTAGTCAACTTGAAAGCAAAAAATGGGTAAAGCAATAAGAGTTTCACAGAGTCACTAAAACTATTGAAAGAAATGTTGCCAGAAGGTAATAAACTCGGACCGTAACTATAAGGCAAAAAAGATATTGTGCCTGATGGGATTGGGGTATAAAAACATTTATGCTTACCCTAATGAATGTGTGTTGTATAGAAAAAAATATGACAAGTTAGATGATTGTCCAATCTATAGGACATCACATTACAAAGTGAAAGAAATAGGGTATAGTGATGTGATTACTAAGGGGCCTCCTGCAATGGTGTTATGGTATCTTCTAATAATACAAAGGTTTAGACATTTATTTTAAATACAAATGAAGCAAAGAAGTTAAGATGGCATGCTTAAGAGAGGAAAAATGACCGAATACTCCGATATTCGACTAATTCTCCTCAATGGACAGGAATTGATCAATTGTTTCCTAATTTTGGTAGTAAACCTAGAAATCTTAGGCTTGGACTTTATACATATGGGATGAATCCTTACAAAAATATTAGCAATCAACATAGCTGTTGGCCTGTAGTATTGGTGATTTATGAAACACAAATGCATTATGTTGTTGTTGATGATTTTGGGCCCAAAACAACCAGGAAACAACATAGATGTTTACTTTGCACCATTGATTGAGGATTTAAAGATGATTTGGGAGGTAGGTGTGGATGTGTTTGATGCATATAATCATGAGTCTTTTAAGCTAAGAGCCATGGTTTTTTGCACAATAAATGATTTCCCTACATATAGAAACTTGTCTGGATAGTGTTAAGAGGCATAACACATGCCCTATTTGTGAAGATAAAACATCCTACCAACAACTATCACATGGAAAGAAAACAGTTTATCTTGGTTACTGAAGATTTCTCAAACCAGGACACCCTATCGAAAAAAAAAGGCATTCAACGACTTTCAAGAGAATGAAGACCCTCCAGAGCCACTTACTGCAGATCAAGTGTATCAAATAGTGAAAGACATCAATATGGTAATAGGTAAGAGCCAGAAGAAAGAAGCTAAAAAGAATTTATGGAAGAAGAGGTCTATCTTTTTTAATCTCCCTTATTGGCAAAGTGTTGAGGTAAAGTATAGTATTGATGTTATGCATGTGGAAAAAAATATATGTGAAAGTCTAATTGGAACACTAATAAACATAAAGGGAAAGGCCAAGGATGGTAACAAAGCAAGAATGGATTTAATTGAAATAGGCATACGAAAACACTTAAGTCTAAGAACTGATGAAAAGAAGACCTATATACACCCAACACATCATACTTTATCTAAAAGAGAGAAAGAAAGCTTTTGTAAGTGTATACATGGTATAAAGGTTCCACAAGGTTATTCTTCAATTGTCAAAAATCTTATATCAATAAAAGATTTGAAATTAGTAGGCATGAAGTTTCATGATTACCACATTCTTACGCAACAATTCTTACCAACAGCATTTTGAAACATTTTGTAGAAAAAGGTGAGAATGACTATTATAAGATTAAGTTCCTTCTTCAATGTTATATGTAGTAAATTTATTGATCCTAAGAAATTATTGCAAAATGATGTTGTAATTACCTTATGCCAACTAGAAATGTACTTTGTGCCATCATATTTTGATATCATAGTACATTTAATTGTGTATTTGGTGAGAGAGATAAAGTTGTGTGGTCCTGTTTATCCACGTTGGATGTATCCATTTGAGCGATACATGAAAATCCTTAAAGGGTAGTGAAGAATCCACATCGGCCTGAAGCATCAATTGTTGAAAGATACGTTGTCGAGGAGGTTGTTGAGTTCTATATTGAATATCTATCAGAAGTAAAACCAATAGGACTTCCCAAGTCTCGCCATGAGAGGAATGAGAGTTGCAAGGCAAGGCCCATGAAATTTTAGTGTGAAGCTTATGGCTTATGACAAAGTGGAACAAACACACCTATACATCTTAAATAACACTGATGAAGTTCAGGTTTGCTTATCCAAGCATTAAGAGGAATTAAGGGATCAAAATCCTAAAAAGGAAAATAGATGGTTGCTAACTGAGCACAACAAAGCTTTCTCACTTTGGTTTGAGGAAAGGATTAAGCAAGATCTTTAAAAGTCTAATACTTCTGACACCATATGATGGTTAGCTGGTTGGCCTAATTTTAATGTCACAACTTGGACTGGGTATGATATTAATGTGTATTCATTCTATACAAGAAATCAAGATTATAAGAGTACTATGCAAAATAGTGGAGTCATGGTAGTAGCAGAATCAATCCATTATTGTAGTTCTAAAGATAAAAAACCTACATTGGCATCAATACAGTATTTTAGTGTCATTGAATAAATATGGGAAGTAGACTACTGTAATGACCCAAAATGTGAATACGGCTCATGACTCCAAAAGTGGACATAATGAACGTTAGAACAAAAAACTTTCAGAGAATAAAGTGCGAATTATGACCCGAGTTAGTAGCAGAAAGTGCCCAAACCCTGTATTTAAGCTCAATTATGGTGTCAAAGACCAAATTAAATAAAAAGTAATGGGGAGGGTGAATGGTGAATGTCCTAGGATAATAGGTCAAATAATGTGTTATGTACCAATCTAACTAAAGTTGCCATAGTCAAGGGCCAAATGGTAAGATAGAAATTAATCAGCCAATTAGTCAGCTACTGAAAAGAAAATTCACTATCAACACAAAAAATAAGTGGTGTGACTAAATGACTTAGTGAATTAGTTAGTGCAACCATATGTTACTTACTTTTGTGAGAAACTATGAGATAATAGCATGTGGCACCATAAGATTTGAGTTAAAATGTCAAAGAAATTAATTTTTCCAAATTCTCTTCTCTTTTTCTCTCTAAGTCGGTTACAAGGGGAGGGAGCTTGGAAAATTTTATCTCATCACCATCTTTTCTCTCTCCAATTCTCACAAGGTCATCCAAGGTGGTTGGAGGAAAGAGAAAGAAGAAATCAAGGTAGGTGAGCCATCTTAACTTTGAAGATGACTCTTATGGCTCAAAACCTCTTCTTTAATCTTGTTCCTCTTAATGAGAGCTTCATTTGTATGATTTTAGATTTTCAAGAGGAGGTGTTTTGGGTGCTCAAGAAAAACTAATGGTTAGAAAATACAAGAGCAAGCTAGTAGAAGAGGAAGAGGTGAGCAAAAGCCATCTTTATATATATATAGATATTGTGATGTTTGGTTGAGCATTGTGATTTCTGGAATTTTCCCTAATTTTTGTGTAATTAGGGTGTTAGAGAGGTTATAGTGTTTTGATGATTGTGTTGATGTCTTGTAGTGTTCATTAGATAAATGAACTTGATTTGAGACTTAAATGTGAAATTTGGCAAAGTATGCGATTTTGTGTTGAATTCTTCCCAAAACAGAACTTGTGAAAGGAATGTGAATTTAATTTTTTTTATGTTTCAATTGGATTCCATGCGAAAGATGGTGTGGAAGTGGTCTTGGTTGTGAATTTTGGACCTTTGGAAACATTAGTTGAAAAACTAGAAATTCTGTCAATGAAAACTCTGTGCAGGGTAGACAAGTTGTAGGGCAGTTTTGAATGAGTAAATGGTGTCTTAAAATTATGAACCTTTATGGCCTAATAGTGCACATGTCAAGCTTTAAATTGATATTATGGGAGTCATTTTGATGTGTGTGCTGGAAGTTGTGTATTTCCAAAGTTTGAGGTTGAAACTGGAAATTATTCTGAAGCAGTATGGCAATTCATTGAAGTATGTAGTTTTGTGGTTGTAGATAGTTGTGATTCACATTTTTCCTGTATAGAGGACTTAAATAGCTTTCCATAGGACATGGGATCACCTCATTCTAATTTTTGTAGAATTGGTTATGATTTTTGGAATTTCATCAAAGAAACAAGATTTTTCTTAACTGTGGCCTAAATGTTTCTAACCTATTCTTAGCCGCAGCCAAAGGTTCTTGGCCGCAACTAAAATGTTACTGATCATTTATTGGTCACGGCCAACCCCCAATTTCAACATTTTGAACTTTTGAAAATTGGTTTCTGGTCTAGTTCTCCCCAACCCTTTTAAGCTTTTGTTTGAGCTTCCTATAGCTACCTAAAGGTCTCAATGATAACTAACCTTAAGTGTTTTGGAGTTAATAATTGGAATAGTGAATAACTCGTCATCCTTGATTATGATTTATAGGACTTGACATCTGCCCCGAGTAAGTGAAATCGCTGCCCAAGCAAGAATAGAAAGAACAAAGTAGTGACTCTTTCTCTTATATCATGTATAATACTTGTATGTTTGTGTTTATCATTGAATTGTGAAGAAAGCGGTAGCTAAATACAGCGAAAGCTATTATGAAAATCCTTATCAACATTGTGATTACAGTGATGGTTATCGTTTGTGACCCAAGTCACGTATCAGTATGGTTACAGAGAAGGCTGTTGTTTTGTGACGCAAGTCACACATCATTGTAGATACAGTGAAAGATGTCATTATTGTGTATAAAGCAAAAG
This sequence comes from Inga laurina, assembly GCA_963855925.1. NCBI lineage: Eukaryota > Viridiplantae > Streptophyta > Magnoliopsida > Fabales > Fabaceae > Inga > Inga laurina. The sequence goes on from OY979705.1 coordinate 38,221,001, forward strand.
TTGTCGTAATGCCTTGAAAATGAATATGGCGAATGCTGTTGTTGTTTATGCTAAAAGTCCCGCCTGATGTACAAGTGAGGGTAGGCCGGCCAAAAGTCCTGGCTAATGTACGGGTGAGGTCATTACATAAAAAGGTGTTGTTGTTGTAAATTGCCGCTGAGAATATTATTGTGTTCTAATTTTGTGATAATTTCTTACATGCCTTGTTTATTATATATCATATGATTGAAATTGTTACTATTGAGATTCCTATGAATATCACTCTTTCCATTACTAACTTCAGCTAGGGCAAACAGATAAAAGGAGAAGCTGGTATACATGGATGATTAGAGTTCGTGGCTGGGAGATTAGTTTTGTATTGGTAATCAAATGTTGGGATAATTGTATATGTAAATGTAGAATGATGTAGTAGATTTGTGTAATTGTCTGTAAATCCCCATTTGAAAATGGGCAAATATGCCCTGTAGGCTCTTATAGTTAAGATTGAATCCCGAGTGTCGTTGGCAATTTTGTTAAGTACTCTGATATGAATGAATGGAATGGTACCGAGCAGTTCAAATAGTTTTGAAATTAGAAAATAAGACCTGATTAAAAAAATTATGAAAAGTTTTGAAAAGTCTACTTTATCACAGGACCAAACCCTATCTTAAATCTGGGACTTGTAGAAGTTTTGAATTCTCCGTTAATCTCCAATTTAACTTAATGGCACATTTTTGAACCAAAATATCTGCTATGAAGGTAGGGGTTACAACTACTTTAAATTTGAGGTGCCAATTTTTAAATGTAAGTGGGTTGATAGTAATAATGGTGTTAAAATAGATAAGTCAGGCCTAGCATTAGTGAATCTTAAGGTAGGTTATAAGGAGGAGCCTTTTATCATGGTGGTCCATGCAAAACAAGTTTCTTATGTCATTGACCTAGCAGAAAAAAATTGGTCTATGGTTCTACACCGAAAAAGTATGATTTCTCATCAAGAGAGTGATGAATCAAATTTTGATATTGGTAAGGCTCCTCTTTTTATGTCATCCTTGCCTTAATTGGATGAAGAAGATAAAGAAGATTATGTATATGGTGCAATTGGTGATCATGATGGAGAAGATGATTTGTATGGCCTAAGAGCTGATCACGATGAAGGTTTATGGGAGAACTAATATTCTTTTGTATGTTCTTTCAAGATGCATCATTTTCATTTTATTTCTTTTATAATTTAAAATGATTGTATTTTTTGTTTCTAATCTTATTTATGTTGTTAATTTTAAAAGGAATACATCAAGAATCTGTCTAGTACCAATAGCCAAAGAAAAAAGTTAAAAAGGGGTAGAAAAGGTGTCACACGACTTACCAGGTTAGCTCAAATAGATGGTGTAACCCCCTCACCGTAATTACATCCGGATTTCAAAATTTAAGTGAAATAGAGACCAATAAAATGAAATCAACAATTTATAATCCCACATCCAAGAGATGGGGTATTTCGAAAATCAATTCAAAACATAATAAATACTGGTCTCACGTTCATGAACGGATATAACTACTTGAGAAAACAAATCACACAAGAAATATCAGAGTGCGGAAACTAAAATCCCGGCAAAACCCTGGGTTTATCTACATATATTTATATCATGGGTTTACAGGTTCCCAAAATGGGGATTACATATCCAAAATATTCATTTACATTCTCATGTACACTTGGTAATCCCAAAACCAAAATAAGGATAACCAACTACCACTAAGTCTCAGAGTAATCCTAACTACTCCTGGTTGTCCGCTTCCCTTTCGAGCCACTTACCCTGTCTAAAAAGTTAGTCATTTGGAAAGAGTGAGATTCTAAAGAATCCCAGTAGTAACAACTTTTTCATACCACATGCAATCACATAATATGCAAACAAATCATCTCATATCAGCAACAGAAATCACACTCCACCCTCATCCCCTTTTACCGCCGGGAAGGCACACCGTCCTAACCCGAACCGTTGTTAGCGACTCAGGGACTATTGGCGTGGCAGTGCATACGAATAGACTTACGGCTCACATATAGCCTTTCGGCTTTCACAAATGGCCCGTCAGCCTTCACAAATAGCCTTTTGGCCCACAATTAGCCTTTCGGCCCACATAATCACATATACACACCCTAACCTCATCCCCTTTTACCGCCGGGAAGGCACACAGCCCTTACCCGAACCGTTGTTAGCGACTCAGGGACTATTGGTATAGCAGTGCTTCCGCAATTTTCACAAACATGCAGCATACGAAATCCATTTCATCTCAATGACATTGAACACATACAATGTATCACATAAGATATAAAGAAAGAGTTACTACCTGTATCTTTCCTGACTGGCTCTAGCACCTTAGTCTCACGGGGATGACAGATATCAAATCCTATATTCAAATTAGGGACAACCAATCAATCTCTTTTCCATATGTATATTTCAACAATACTCTAAGTTGGTTATCATTTAGGACTCTTTAGGTGACTATTAGAGGCCTAAGCATATGCCTAAAGGGTTGGAAGAAGCTACCCCAAAGACCCCTTACTCGAAGGCAAAACACTGATTTTTGGCAGTTTCACTCGAGCACAGAAGCTCTCACTCAAGCACAGGTACGGACATCACTCGAGCACAAGAGAGTGGGAGACAGCGAGTGAGCACCCGAGAACACAAAGAAGTTTTTCAGGAATCGGCTCACTCGAGCACGCTGAACTTCACTCGAGTGAAGGCCAAATGCCTTACTCGAGCACCTGCGAGTGAAGTCAAGGAAGTGAGGACTCGAGAGCACACAAAGCTCTCCAAGATCAGGATCACTCGAGCACAGCCATATGCACTCAAGTGAGCACCTCATACCTGTGAGTCAGAAGGCACACTCGTGCACCTTACCCGCAAGTGACAACCCGAGAGCACCACCCACACCAGAGGCACAAGCTCACTCGAGCATGACCCCCAGTGCTCGGGTGAGACGGCTATGCTTAGAGTGTCAGAGCACACTCTTGCAATCAGCCAACGAGTGAAGACCCGAAAGAAACCCTTCACTCTGGACTCGCACCATCACTCGAGCAAACCCAAGTTCACTCGAGCATGTTCTTCCCTCACTCGAGCACAAGGCAATGCACTCGAGCATTATTCATAAAACCCAGACGAACTCGAAGCAGAAAAGGGGAAAACTCTCATATCACTCGAGCATGATCATCCCATGCTCGAGTGTTGTGCATCAGAGACCCAAAAACGTAGCAAAACCAGAAAACACCAGATGGTCAAATCCTCACCCAAAGGTTCCCAAACTCTTCCCAATGCTCATACATTCTAAGCACTAACTAGGGAACACAATGGCAACTTTAAAAACACTCCAAAAGCCAATTTGACCACAATCAAACACTAATGTCTCTATGATAAACAATATCCAGATTTCATTCAACTCAATTCTAATCTTCCAGATTATATCCAACCATTAAATAACTCATCATTAAACCATTTCCACTATCAAACACCATAACATCCACATTTTCAACATTTGGCATAATTAGGGCAAATTTTCCAGATTTTACCAAACTTAACCAAAGATCACAAACAATATATCAAAATGCTCTAAATGCCTACCTCTTCACTTTGCTCAATCTGGAATCTTTCTTCTTCAACTTCCAAATTCGGCCAAATCACAAATCACAACCAATGGACAAGCTACACCCACCAAAATGAAGCTTATCACTCGAAGATCAACATTTATGAATGGTGTTTGAGCAAAGGAAGGCATTTACTTACCCAAATCAAAGCTTTTCTTTCCCCTTTTCTTGTTTGATCCAGCGAAAATGGGGAGAGAGAGAGAGAGAGAAAAGAGAGAGAAAATGGTGAGATGGTGAAATGATGATGATGGTGCACACTTCCTCCTCTTTCCTTGCCCATGCTAGCCAAATAGGAGAGAGAAAATGAGAGAAAAGTGAGGTTTTGTCCTTTAGTACCACATCCTATGGCTCACACAATGCCACATGTCATCATCTACTCACTCCCTCAAAGAGCTCACCAAAATCACAACACATAGGATTCTGACCCATAGTCAAAGAATCACAATCCTTAATCTTAAATACCACACACATAAATTCCAAAATTCACATTACATAAATCCCAATAATGCTTAATTACACTAATTACCATAATTATCAGAGTCATTAGCCCTAATCGCAAATCGGGATATTACAGATGGAGGCAAGAAGATTCATATTGAGTTAGATAAGAGAAGGGAGCCAATTGATTGGAAAGAAGGAGACACATTTAGAAGTTATGTTACACTTGTTTTATGCCAAATGTAACCCCCTCCATAATTATATCCAAAATACATTATTAGAATAAAATAGAGACCAATAATAAGCAAAACTCATTTACAATCCCATCTTTGAGATAGGGTTTTCCACAAATACCTTTCAAAACACTTTTCATCTGGTCTCAAATTCAAATTTTGAATACAATTACTTCGCGAAGATAAATCACATTCATACCTATATTAGAGTATGCAAATAAGTCCCGGCTAATCCCAAGGGTTTCATTCACTAATCAAAGTATTACAGGGCATATTCACCCCTACAAGCCTCATATGGGGATTACATAAATCTCATCTCCACACATAATCAAATATACATCCATATCGAATACAAATATCCCAGCTACAATGATAACCAACTACCAAATTTCAAATAACCCAAAAGGGAGTCCTTGTCGCCCTTGGCTGCTTGCTACAACCTCAACCCACCTATCCTGTCTAAAATGTTGGTAGGGGAGGGTGAGATTCGAGAGAATCTCAGTAGGAAACAAATACCAATATGCATGTAAGATAAGTGTTTAATGCATGGCATGCTTGCAATACATAACTCATGCTCACATAATGACATATCTGCGTGCTAACTATTTCAACAACATACTCATGGCCATAGCATAACTAGAAACAAAGCTACAATCATTCATACATGTTTCACATAATCATGCAAAGCAATACATGCATCAATACACAAACACAAATATCAAAGCATGCAAGAGAGGTAAGTTTCCTACACTTATTCTTCCACGTGCGCTCCAGCACCGACTACTCAAGATCAGAGTGAACATCAAACCCTATAAACCAAATCATGAAGTTTGGGCTTTGAGTAGCTACCTAAAGGTCGTGGATGATAACCAACTTTAAATGTTATGGAAGTAAAGATTTGGAAGAGAAAATAACCCTATAAGAACTTGTTAGATGTTATAATTCGATTTATTGGATTCTTTCATCAATGATGTTAGCACACACACTCCCATAACTCTTAGCACACAAAACGAAATGACATACATTATGTGTCCATTCTGAAGCTTGGGATGTGAAATTTAAGACTGGAAAGTTTCATAATTTTTAGACATCATTGGCCTAGTCAAAATGTCCACCCAAACAGACTGCTCAAAATAGAACTTCAATGGATAGCATTTCAATTTTCACACTTTGGCTTCCAATGGTCCCATTTTCATACCTAACATCATTAACACACAAATTTTCTCAAGGAATCCATTGGAAACACCAAAACATCCAAATTTAAATCACATTAACATGTTATACCATAGCCACAATATGTCACACAATGTCAAAATACAATGCACCACATTACAATCCTCTCCAACCAAAGTTCCCAACAAATATCAATGGTCATAAAACACAACAACAGACCATTTGCAACACACTATACAATGCAATTCCTATATTTCAAAATCACATAAAATCAGGGCAAAATTTGAAATTCACAAAAGTTAACCAATAACCACAACACTTAGGTCAAAATGCTTCAAATACTCACCTCTTCCTCTTTCCCAAACCAATTCCTTCATTCCTCATCTTCCAACTTTTCTCAACCATAAGATCACCTCCCCTTGAGATTCTAAAACCATAGAATGAAAGCTCTCAATAAGAGGAATATAGAAGGAGATTTTGGCATTTGAAGTCACAATCTTACCTTAATCACAAACTTTTCTTTTCTCTTTCTTCCCTTAGCTTTGGACGACCATGAAGGATAAGAGAGAGATGAGGGATGATGATGAAGATGAGGCAAGTCAGTTTTTGGTGCAAAAAACAAACCTAAAAGGGAGAGGAGAGAGGGGAGATGTGTTTTGAAACTTTGACCAATCCAAGGGCTCATATTGTGCCACTTGTCAAGATCTTGTTCAATCTTCATGAGCTCACTTAGGCACACACACATGGAATTCCACCCTTTTTAATCTTATAACAATCAATCTCAACCAATGATCTTTAATTTATCAATGAGCTTCCTCTTCGGTAACCGATCAATTGGTCGGTAGCTGATCAATTGGTCGGTAGCTTTACCGTTTTGCCCCTGATTACTGTAATTCACATTGAATCACCACCAAACTCATTTTCTTATTCATTTACACCACCTTATGAGCCCTCCCTATATTTTAAGTCAATTTAGAGGTTAATCCATAATTGAACTTAAATATAGGATTTCAGCGCTACTCACAACACATACGAATCACATTCGACTGCCAAATCACATAATACTCTCCAAAAGGGTTTATTTATCAATAATCACCTCCACTTTTAGAGTCATTAACCCTTAATCATAATTTGGGATTCTGCTAAACCAAGTCTTAGCAGTTCACTAATCTTAGGCTTATTCTCTAGCCTCAAGTCTCAGAATTTGGGGTATTACACCAAAAATTTAGCATTTTGGAAAAAGAATGGGGTAAAGTGAATGAAAATGATATAGATGAAGTTTGGGATACTATAAAGGTAGCTCTCACTACATATTAGATTTACTTTTTATTTACCTACATTATTGAGATATGTTATTACTAATTGAATTGTTTATACATGTTTTTCCTTGTAGAATACTTATGACATATCTGATACACCATTTTTAAGGGAAAAGTGGCTCTCATAATTTTCAAAAATATATATATTCAATGAAATGTATGATGAAGGTGACTATGATGTCAATAGTAACACTAACTTTGAAAATCCTTGGGAGAAGTACCCATATATTGATGAAGAGACATGTTTAAAATTTGTTGAAAGTAGATATCATCCTAATTTTTTTGGTATATAATATGTAAAAGAAGCATGTTATTTGAGTTAGTATTTTTGAAGTTTTAGTTTTGACAAATACTATCCATTCTTTTTAATAGGAAAAAAGATAAAAAGGCTAAGAGACATAGAAGAAAAATCTTTACCCCCATACCTTGTCTCATTAAGGGTATGCATTACTTCAAAAGAAAATCATGGAAAAGAAGTGGACAAATAAAAGACAAGTTGTAGGGGTAATATATGATAGAGATGTTTCTCCTCCATCCTCTATTAAGCGCAGTCAAACATGGAAGAGATCACAAATGAATAAAAAAGGAGAGTTCCTTACTAAGGAGGCTAGATAAGTATCAAAAAAGATTATAAGTATTTTATAATCAACCAATTTGTTATGTGCTCAGGGAACAATTTCTTAATTGCATTTATTGCTTGCTTGTTGTAGGATTATCTAGAAGAAGCAACTACTCAAGGAACCTTTATTCCTACTAGTAGGAATGATATATTGGCCACAGCATTAGGGAAGGAAGAGCACCTTGGCCGTGTTAAGGGGATGCCAAGAGGAGTAGGTGTTAGGGAATACTTTAGACCACCTTCTTCTACACGTGGTTTGGAAGGTGTACCACTAAAGCAAGTGCAAATCTTTACAGAGGAAGCAAAAAAGAAAGTAGATGTGCGAGTGTTAGCTTTAGAGCAAGAATTTCAAAAGACGATTATGAAAATGCAATCAATGATAACATCTTTTGCTTTGATGAATATGCAATCTTAAAATGCACAGTAATCTCCCATGCCATTAAGCACAAAAGGTAGTTATATGGAAGAAGGAGTGTCATGCATACTTTATCTGGAGGATCCTAAAAGACGTTTAGTTGCATATGGAAAGATATATAACTCTGTAATAATGATCCACCACTGGAAGATATTAGATTACCAAGTGAAGATAGTGATTGAAAAGGCTATGGTTAATGCCTTAGTACCGTTCCTTACTAAGGAAGTAAAAGCAGTAGGAGAAGCTAAACAAAATTTTATTCTTTGGCTAAGAAGGCTACTTCATCAAGTTACAGCTGAGGTATGAATAACCTTGTGATTTTCTATCATTCCCTAATTAAAATGGTATGCATTTTCAATTTTTTTATTACTTATTGATTTATTAATTAGGAACTACAACAATCAAAGGATTCTTTCCATTCAAATTCTCAACATGCAATTGGACCCAGTGCCAAACCAAAGCAAAATGGCTTGAGACGGTTGGCTTCATTTGTTGTCGATATAGACAACTTCATCGAATTGAATTAAGTAAGGAGATTGTAGGGCACCCTTTAGAATTAAAGATCTTCAAGCGGGATGTTCTTGACCTCATTTCTTTTGATTGGTTGAACATATCAATTATTCAACTTTTCTCTTAAGTAAGTATGCACTTTTATTTTGAATTTAACATTTAAGTTTTTTATTTCTTTGCTAACTTATTTCCTATTTTCATCGATATCTCCACAATCTTTACAAAGAATTGGGCAAGATTAATAATTCTAGATTCTTGTACCCACATTCTATTCAATCATCTGGAAACAATAATGTAAGTGAGAGAACGTCATATATTGGAAGGACAATTAAATAAGGGAATAAAAAGTGTTGGTTTGCACAATTTATAAAAAGGTATTTATTTCTAATTCATCTATCACTTAAGTATGAACTTTCTTAACGACATAATATTAATATGAATTCATATTGTAGTAATCATTGGAGGCTCGCTGTTATTTGCCCACATGAACGTACTATAATTGGTTATGTTCTTTACAATGGGCAGTGAGTGAAGATACAAAGTGGGCCTTTGAAATGTAAGTTTTCTGAAAAACTCTATTCTATAATATTTGAATATAACATTTTCTTACAATTCTTTAATAATAGATCTTTGAATATGCATTCTATGTTGGTTGGAAAGAATAGTGAAACAGATGTCAATTGGGTCCTTTTGAAGGTAAGTGCTTTAAATTTAAACAATGAATTGATGAATTATATTATTGCTTTACTGAATTTGATTGTTCTTGTTTGTGTGCATTCAAGTGCCATAAACAACTTGAATATTTTGAGCGCAGATATTATGTGATGTGGTATATGTATGAAATCATCACTGAAAGCATCATTAACTCATTTAACAAGGTAATAATATATAAATGTCATAATTTTAGTTTAGACTTTGGTTTTTCTAATAATATTGCTTACCTGCAAATTTTTTGAATTTGTAGCATTTTTGAAGTTTGGAGTCATATTCTGAAGCACAACTAAGAGAGATATACTGTCATATATAATTAGTTTTGATAATGTCAAATATAGATGTGAAATGATAAGAGCAAAAAGTTTATTTTATACTTTGACTAATTACTGCGTTTCATGTGTAATATCAAGCAAATAAATTAAGTTGAATTATGGGGGAAGAATGAGGAGACAAAGTTATCAAATATGGGAATATGAACAAAGAAGTGATTGAATTGATGAGAATGAACAAGAGGGAAAAGAAGAAATAAGGAATTGAAGAAAGTCATTAACCCGATGGTGGGTTGTTATTATTTTGCTGATAATACCTCATGAATAAAGAATGATCATCAAGAGGAAAATCAAGAAGAAGATATTAAAGAAAGAAAACTTGCAAGATCTAATGGAAATATTAAGATTCAAGCTCTTAGAAATAACTCTGAGATTTCTATGGTCAGAAGGAAATTAGACCGCACTATTTGGTTGGTGTTTTGGTACTGTAGCAACCGAGCACTATTGGCATTGTAGCAAGTGCAGCACTGTAGCACTCGAGTGAAGGAAGAACACACTCGAGTGTCGGGCCACCCTATTCTACTCTGTTTTCCGTACAATCTGACAGAATTCCAATATTTTGGCCATATCTCATAAACCACACGACATATTGATCTGAAATCGGGCATATGAAAGAAGACTCACAACATGAAAAATATACACCAAGATCACATGGAAAGAAGGTCAGATGAAAGAGATATGAATCGTGGAAGATGATGATGAAATCACCATCACTTTTCAGAATAGGTTCGGTATTTTGAACATAACTCAAACAACACATCAGATTGAGGTGAAACTAGTGCCATATGAAATTAAACTCAAACAGCTCTCCATGGATAGGTAACTTGCCAAATTTGAAGTTATATTCTAGAAGTTATGCCTTATAGAAGTTGAAGCTTGTGCGGTCTAGTGCAATAGACACTCTTTCAATCATAACATACAAAATACAATGAGTTTAGAGGTGATTCTTTTTGCATTGAAATGCATATGACAAGAGCTTTCTTTCTATATGTCATTTTTCATATTTAGAGTCAAATGAATAGATCAAGTCTGACATGGCATATCAACACGTACGAGTCCAAAAATGTACTCTTGGAAAATATCTTGCGAGTGTGTTCCAGAAGCGGCTGGGAAGTGGAAGAATTTCAGTGGCACTTGAGCGAGGGACTTAATACTCAAGTGATGGCAAGAAATACACTCGAGTCCTATAAGTGAAGTGTAGCAAGTGTTTGCTCAAGAGGAAGGTTGAACATGAAAATCTGAAATGCACTCGAGTGAGGACGTAACACTTCGGAAGTGCAAAACGCATTCTTGAATATTTAGCTGTAAGTGCTGTCCTAAAATGAAGCATGAAGCAAAGATATATTGATGCACTCGAGTGAGGCCCAACATCACTCGCAAGTGCAAAATCACACTCTTGATACAAATACTATGAGTGTTATCTAGAGGCTATAATTCACAGTTCAATTCACACATGCACTCCAGTAAGGATATGTGCACTCGAGTGATAGACAAAAGTTACACTAAGAAAATATGAGATGCACTTTAGTGATATATAAGTGCACTTGAGTGAGACTTTGACAGAAGCCACCGCATAATAGAGTTTCACAGCGATCAACTCCAACATGGTTTAAATGTTTTTGAATCATAGTGTTTTCACTTCATATTGTTCCTAAACGTTAACTAACATATATTTCAAGTGAGAAATAGGAGAATAAACATTTGGATTGCATCTTCAAGTACAGAGGTCACTCATGGCAAATATCATCTCTCAAAGTGATGAGTCCCAGAAACCAGAAATTCATCTTTTAACCAATGATCCAAGATACCCATGACTAACATTTCATTATATTAGTGACTAAGCAATTTGCAGTATGAAACAAGAAATTTAACATTGAGATTACATATTCAAATGAAAGAGTCAATTGTGGTGGGCGGCATCATCACACACTGAATATCGGCTACCTACCACGACAAAAGATTGACCCACCATAACCAAATGTCTGAAACACAAACGCTCTATAACGTAACATTCAGGTTAATAATGAATCATCCCGCTCTTCAACGAGACGCTCCATGTAACTCCCTAAATTTTGATTAAGGGCTGATAATGATTATTGAAGATAATTATTGAACTAAAGTTGGAATTTATTATGTGTTTTATGGAAATATTAATTAATATGTCATAATTGGTGGAAATTTAATAGAATGGAATTACTGGTCATAAGTTAGTAGTTAATGGAAAAATTAATTACTAACTAAGAGAAAAATGAGAAGTGTGATTAAATGGCTAATAGGGGGATTAAAGTGACTAATTGGGTGTTTACTTTATGGGAGGCAATAGGAAGAGGACAAGTGGAGAGATTGTGTGTGTGAAAGGAGAATGATGGGGAAAAGTCAACCCCTTATATTTTAATATTTTCTCTCTCTCTCTCTATTCCCTCCTATTTTCACTAACAAGAGAGGCATGGGGGGAGAAGAGTGATCATTGCTTTCTTCATCTTCACTCATCTCTCTCACTTTCTTCTCTTCTCATTCGGCGCCATTGGAGACCAAAGAAGAAGGAAGAAAAGCTTGAAAAAGGTAAGGGAGATTATCTTAAATGCTCAAACTCAATTCTCTAAAGTTTCTTCTTGAGATAAGAGCTTCATTTTGATGGTTGTTGTTTGTCATTTGGTGTTGGTTTGTGACTCCAAAGAATGTGGAGGTTGGAGAATCAAGAAGTTTCTTTGAGAAAGTTGTTAAGGTGAGTCAAAGAGACCCTTCTATCTAAGTTTTGTGCCAAATGGTTTACCTTTAAAATTCTGGAATTTATTGCCTATTCTCGAAAATGAAGGTCATTGGAATTTTTGGCATGTTATTGGTATAAAATTGGTATGTTTGGAATGTATGTGGATAGATAGAAAGAGATTTGGGATTGAATGATTAAGTTTGATGATTTTGGAATTTTGGTGGTAGTGTTGCCAAAAACCAAAGCATGATAAAGGAATAGGATTTTGGTTGTTTTGATGGTTTTATTGGATTCCTTGAGTGATTTTGTGTGGGGATAGCTTTGGTTATGGTTTTCGGTCCATTGGAGTCAATTAGGTAATCTTTGGGAAATGCTGTCAATGTTTCTGCATTTTCTAGTTTCTGATGTATATCACTCGAGTGAGGGGGTATCACTCGAGTAAGTCAGAGAATTTCCTCCATTTCCCTTAAGTGTCTGCATTGCACTTCCATAAAAAGGGCAAGAGTATTGCCTCACCTACGAGTGTGGTGGGTTCTCACTCGAGTGCGGGTGTATTTGACACCGTGAATTTGCCTCTCGGGTTGTCACTCTTTGCTAGGTCTCAAGAGTGAGCCTTAACACTTGCGAGTGTTAAGCATTCACTCAAGTGAAAAGATCCATACCCGAGTGCTCTCTTCCTTGAAAATTTCATTTGCTTTCGCGCTCTCACTTTCTTCACCACACTTCTTGGTACTCGAATGAGCATTTGGTATCACTCGAGTGTCCCATTCTGTGCTCGAGTGTTCTCATTCTCTGAAAGTTTCTTGTGCTCTTGGGTATGCACTCACTGTCCTTCACTCTCTTGTACCCGAGTGCAAACCATACCATAAGTCGAGTGAGGGCGTCTTTACTCGAGTGAAACAGTGAAAAAATGTCAGAGTTTGTGCTTCCAAAAGGGGATCTTTGGGATAGTTCTTCCAACCCTTTAGGGCTTTTATTAGAGGTGTTTAAGGGTACTTAAGAGACAGTAATGATAACCAATTTAAGTATTGTGAAGGTATTGAGTATTGGACTAAGTGATAACGCATCGTCCTTAATTATAACTTTAGGATTTGATATTTGTCTGGACCATAGAAGGCCTACGCCTGCTCAAGAATGGAAAGACCAAGATAGTGACACTTTATCCTATATCATGTATAATGCATTGGTATTTTGTATTAATCATTGAATGAGCGAGGGGACGTGGTGAAAGTCCGGCCTTGAATATTGTTGAGGGAACATGGCGAGAGCCTGGCCTTGAATATTGTTGAGGGGACGTGGATATTAGCCCGGCCTTAAATACTGTTATGCTGTATTGTGATATATGTTACTTGCTTTTTTTTATGATGCATCATATATATAAACTATTGCTATTGGGATTCTTTAGAATCTCACTCTTTCCAAATAACATTTTTAGACATGGCAAGTGGATCAAGAGGCAAGCAAGTGAATAAGGGCGATTAGGACTACCGGTGGTAGTCTTAGCTAGATTCTTTTTGGTTTTTGGATTGGTTATTATTTTGGATAAATGTATATATTGTTGATTGTTATGGGTGAAAATGATCAATTAAATAGTGCAAGTGTACACTGTCGCAATCAAGTAATATAGAAGTGAGTAGGGTATCGTTCCCATGAGGATTGATCACTGCCAAAATGAGTAATTTTAATTCTATTCAGTCGATTGATTTGTTGGTGATTAGGAGTACAAAATAAAAGATAATCAAATATGAATCCAAATAATATGAAATAATTATGAGAAAAAATCCTAGGGATTATATTTCACTTAACCAATTCCAAATTGAATCACTTATCTATTCTAGCCCAATTTATTCTACATGATTGATAGTCGAGTTTCCCTAATTTAATTACTAGCCTCTTCCAAAGTCAAGCAATTCTATAATGAATTGCTAATCCAAATATTCCTATATGAATTTAAGCAATTAATTATGCATTAAGATTTATGGAACTCAGTAAGACTACATAACTCACATGAATATATTCCTATTTCATATTCAAGTCACGGTTTTAATTATAGGATCTACACACATGCATCTCCTTCCGGTCTCAACATGCATATTGAAATCATTCAAAAGGTGGCCAATCAAATGAAAGCATTAAGAACAATAATTAAAACTCAATCATGAAGGAAAAATTAAAACTAGATTTAATAAGTTAAGATTCAATTCGTCATTAGTAAGCTACGTCATCGCCCTAAGAAAATGAAATTTTAGCACATGATAAAATTAAAAAAAAACTAAAATAAATTGACATTATTTAAAACTAGAATGAAATCCTCATAAATACTTCATAAAACTTGAATATTAAATTCTCAAACATAAATATATAACCAAAAGATGCATGAAAAATGTAAAAATCTAGACGTCCCTTTAGGAAGTAAAACCTTCCACGTATATGGCATACAAAAAGTAATACAATCCTAAGCCTTCCAAGATTGAGGAATGCAAAAAGTAATACAATGCATAAAATTAATTCTAAGATGATAGAGTAAGTGGAGAAGAGATGAGAGTAATGAAATGGTGTGTAAGTAGAGAAGAGAGGAGAGTAATGGAAATGAAATGGTATGTGTGGAGAAGAGATGAGAGTAATAGATATGAATTGGTGTAAGTGAAATGTGAAGGAGAAGGTGGCTATATATAGGGAAGAATGGAGTAGGGTAGATGAAGTGGTAGATGAAGTGTGATAGGTGAAGTAGTAGATAGAATGTGGTAGATGAAGTAGTTGGTGAAAAGGAAGATGAAGTGGTAGATAAAGTAGTAGGTGAAAAGAAAGATGAAGTGGTAGATAAAACGGTTGGTGGAATGATAGATGATTCCCGCTTTCAACTTTCAAGAAAAATTCGAAACTCTTGAAGATAGACCTGGATTTTGGTCTCAACATCAAAGTTGTAGAGCTCTTTCGTAGCTTTTTATCCATATAAAGAATGTCTCAATCTGACATCTAGAGCTCCAGATATTGCTTGAAAACTAAAAAAGGGTCTAATTTAGTATTTTCCAAGAAATTATATTTTATGCCAAAATCATTATTTATTTATTTATTTATTTATTTATTTATTTATTTATTACACCCAAATTTATTAAATTGAGCTCAAATATCATCCATAAAATCATCATATAAGGAAAAATAAATATGCAAATATTTTATTTATCAAATTCCCCCACACTTAGCTCTTGGATATCCTCGGACAAGGAGTGACCATTAAGTGCTTCCAACAAAATCAGAAGTGTCAAGTCATAAGCAAGAAAACAATTTAAAAATAAAGAAATCATAGTATTCATGAATCAACAAAAATATAAACTAATAATTTTATTTGAAAATGAATAAACTGAGTTAGTAATTATGACTCATGCTCCCAATCTCTCAAGTGTTTAAAGGTAAGTGTTTCGCTTGAATTCAACCGAAAAAATTGCACTACCATAGGCTTGCTAAAAATCTCAATCGCCACTACCTAATTCACATGCATAATTCAAATCAAAAGGACTTATTAAGGGTTGTAATGGGGTTAAGGTAAAAGGAATGTAAAACGTGATATGAAGGACTCAATATAAAAATTAATAGAACAATTAAAAAATATGGGTCAGCTTCTAAATAAATCTATTTCATAGCAACAACCCCAAATCGAATACTCTTTTTTTTTCCATTCTTTTTTTGCTTGCAACTTTAAAGTTGATGATATATATACCCCCACACTTGTCAAAAGCCCATTTCACAAAAATTTCAAATGCTCTGCTAATCTTCTGAATTAGGTAAAAGCACTTGATATATCATTAAAGCATATGTCAATAGGTTGAGAACAAAGAAATAGTCAATGAGGCTCAAAGGGGCTTATCAACGGTATAATTGCAAGGTTGGCTATTTGGCTCTGGCTAAACAAAATGAATGCCTTTATCATATGTGAATGTGCATGTGAAATGTAATCTCAACCAGATTTAAAGCAAGTTCTAGAGTGACAACTTAATAGGTGAATATCACACATAAGAGAAATAATCATTATAGGCTCTAAAGCTCACAGTTATGGGCTTTCAAACTCAGCTTATTCAATTTCAAAATTTATCACCAATTGTAACAATAAGTTGTTCTTTCATGCTATGAAATCTCTAAATTCAATTTATCCATACTCCAAACTTATATACTTCTTAAGATCATTACAAAGCACTTAAATAGGATGATTTTTTTTTCACTTTTACTCTTTTTTTTAAGAAGGAACAAAAACATGCAACTAATAAAATGCGTCTCAAGAGTTAAGAATAACTCCTTACTCGGCCATTTTTTCCACACCCCATGCATCTAATGGTTTTACTAACTAACAAAAGAAAAAAAATTTCCTCCCCCAACCTAAATCAGACATTGTCCCCAATGTCTTCTAAAGCTCAGAGGAAGTGTTTTTTTTAAACATAAACACACAATAAAGTAAAACCAAGAGATTAAGGAAAGTTACAAATGAATAGTGGTATCTGGGTTCTACTTCTGACTGCTATCTGAAGATTACCCACCTATTTGCTTGATGAGTAGATCTGGTTTAGGTTCATAGGTTTGTAGTTGATCAGGCAGCTGATCAGCAGTTGGTGCAGCAATTATGGAGTAACAAGTCGCTTGAGGTATGAATCCTGTTTCCATAGTATGATCAAAAAAATATAACAAATTATCATAAAAACTATTAACATTTAACAATCCTAATGGCTTTTTGTGATAGTTCAACTTAGCCCAATATGCAACGCTAGAGATCCCATCCAATGTCTCCAAACCATCGGGTAAAGCAATAAAACCTTGAGCATGGTAGAATATTTGTCCCAAACGTTCAGGCAAGCTTGAAACCTACAACTCATGTCCCAAGGAGAAGATGTGGTCTTCCAACTCCTTCACCCTTACACTCAAACCCTTGCTTCCATTAATGGATGCAGAAATGGCCACACTTCCCTTTAGGCCC
The DNA here is from genome assembly GCA_963855925.1 of Inga laurina. NCBI lineage: Eukaryota > Viridiplantae > Streptophyta > Magnoliopsida > Fabales > Fabaceae > Inga > Inga laurina. Next base: position 38,238,037 of record OY979705.1, read on the forward strand.
TGGATGGCTCCCCCGTATACAAAATTGATCTTTCTAGCGGCTAATGCACTTCCAAGTCCATTTGCTGCTATTATAAAGTCTACATCCTTACCCATATCAGTTTCACCAAAAATGCATATAGATGTAAATATACATCTTTGTATGATACCCTTTTTTCTTTTCTTTTGTCTCGGACCATTTGTGCTTAGAAATGGAAGACTGCATATTTACAAGTGGAAGTGTGCATATTTACAAAGGAAAGAGTACATATATATATAACACTAAAGCAACAACAACAAAATCATACAAATCACGCATTTTTCAAAAACTTATGAAAAAATTCTGACACGAATTACTAGCGTAATTTGCGTGAAGAAAAAGGGGAAAGAAAGTCAAAAGTTTTTTAAAAGAAAAGACATATTAGACAAAAGTTGCTGAAAAGATAAGACAGATAAGACAAAAGTGACAGAAAAGATAAGAAAGATTAAAAGAAAAGCATGATTATGTACAGTAGTTGTGATTTTGGCTCACATCTTCCTCTAGTTTTACCTCCAGTAACGGCTTAAACGCTTTTTATGAATTGAGGATTTGCTTCCCATCTAGTTTTCTTTTAAAATGGCAAATAGGATCTTTTAACGTAAGATTCCCAAGACAATAGCGCTCTTTTTCTCTATTGAATATGTATGCTAAATCAAGAAAAATACGATGAACATCACTACTCGGATGTATCTCAAGAGTTTGAATGATATCATCCAGTTACTCCTTACTCAGTCCATCCTTTATAAATTTAATTTTATCTTCTCGATTTATAAAAACCATACCTTTACTCCTACAGTGCTGATCACAATTATACCTTGCACATTTATGGCAAACGTTCATCCTTTTAGCTCTTCTCTTTTTGGAGTAAGAACTTCTTCTCATTCCTGGAAAAGGTTTAACAAATGATTTATGAATCTCACCTGCTAAATGTGTAACCCCCTGACTTTTAACCACGTAATTATAATTCGATAACGCATAATTAAATCGGATTAGAGACCATCGAATGATTTAAACTCATTTTTAATTGCTGTCACACAGCGTGATTTTTGCAAAATCTTTTTCCCGTCCTGGTCTCAATTTCCAATATTCGAATATAATTACCTGTGCAGTTAATGTACATTCATTAATATCAAAGAATATAACCAAATTCCCGGCAACTCCCGGAATCTATACAATGTAACCTGAAGGTTTATAAGTATCCTCTAGGGGATTACACAATCAAAATCGAATACAACACTCTTATTTCAAAATATACAGTAATCCTGAGTTTAAAATAGATAACCAACATCTCAAAAATCCTTAGTATCACTAAAAGTCCTAAAGGCTCTGGGTTGGCCGCTTCTCTTTTGAGCCACACGCCCTGTCTGAAATGTTAGTCATAGGAAAGAATGAGATTCGAGAGAATCTCAGTAGTAACAAACCACTCACACAATGCATAAATACAAAGCATATATATAAATCACAACCAGCAGCAGCACATAGGTACATGGTTTTCACCACAAACGACAGCACTCACGGCTGTATACACAATACGACAGCTCTCGCTGTAATCATAATCACGACAGCTTACGCTGTAATCACAATAATGAAAGCTTGCGCTATAAACGACTGCTATCACCAGCTGTAACCGCAGCAACATCAAAGATCCATCACAGAACAGTGATAACACACACATACAGAGCATTACACATAGTATAAGAGAGAGTCACTACCTGATCCTTTCCTGATGCTCTTCGGCACTGCGAGCTCACGAGGATAGAAAATATCAAATCCTGTAACCAAGTTAGGGACAACCCGTCAATCTCTTTTCCAAGTTCTTATCTCTATAATACTTTAAGTTGGTTATCATTTGAACTCTTTTAATGACTATTATGGGTCTAAATGTATGCCTAAAGGGTTAGGAGAAACTACCTCGAAGACCCTCCTTCTTAGAAGAATTTCTGAATTCTGGGCTGGCTCACTCCAGTAAAAGGAGTCTCACTCGAGTGACACCCCCCGCTAGCACTCGAGCACAAGCGGGTGAACTTCAGAAAGTGTTTGCCCGAGAGCAAACCCTAATATATCACACACCCTCACTCGAGCACAAGAGGCTCCACTCGAGCAGCGACCTCAGGTGCACCCGAGCACCAAGGAAGTGAGACCCCGCGAGTGACTACCCGAGAGTGACCCATCCTTCCAACCACAAGTGCACTCGAGTACAACCCTAGTGCTTGAGTGATCTCTCAATGCTCGCGAGTGCCCACGCTCACTCTTAACAATCCACCCACGAGTGATAACCTGAGACGCTCACCCATAGCACAAAAATACACTCACACTCGAGCACGCCCATACTCACTCGAGCAGGTTCATATTTCACTCGCAAGTCAGGAAGCATGCTCGCGGTTTCTGCCTGAAAACCTTCCCAACTACCCAGAATTTCACATCGTGATCGAGTGAGTTCCTACCTCACTCGAGTGATGTGTGTCAGATGCCAAAACGCAGAACTGATATGGTTTTTCCCAGAATTAACCAATTGAACTCCAATGGTCCTATAACTCATACCACAACTCCTTCTTACTTGTTTTAACACCAAGCACCCATTGGTAAACCCAAAACAACCAATTCCTACTCAAACAACAAAATCTCATCTCTAGACCACAAATTCACCAAAACCACAATTTAACAAACTTCCTCTTTTCAAATCCAAACCAAAACCATTAACATTCATACACTATTTAACATCCATTCCACCATCAAACTCTACCCAATTCATATCTTCTAACATCTCAAGAAATCAGGGCATAAATCCAGAATTTGTAAAACTAAACCAAAAGTCATAACATTTGCATCAAACTTTATCAAAAACTCACCTCTTAAACTTGCTGAAATCAGAACTTTGATTCCTCAACTTTCAAATTCCCTCAATTTGCCACACACCACAAATCAAAGTCTGAAAACATGGAAATGAAGCTCTTGACCTCTTGTACAACATTAATGAAAGACACTTGAGCATATGAAGGCTTTAACTTACCAAAACTCAAGCTTTTCTCTTTCTCTTTCCTTAGCTTGTTCAACGAAAAATAGAGGAGGATGAGAGAGAAAATGAGATATTGATGATGATGATTTCATTCCCCATTCCCATGCACTTAGCCGACTTGCAAGGGAGAGAGAATGAGTTTGAAAACTTTGACCTCATCCATGGTCCATATCTTGACACTTGGCACCATCTTGTTCTCCCTACTATGATTTCACATACATTTGCTTGCACAAGATTTCACCTCTTGGTCTTTCAATCTTAGCCATAAATCTTGATTACTAAGGAGTGTTCTCATCGGTAACTAAACAGTCGGTCAGTAAATTTACCGTTTTGCCCCTGATTATCACAATACAGAATATATACTTCAAAAGTGCTCAATTAACATTAATTACATCACTTTGAAGTTATTAATCCTTGATTACAATTCAGGATATCACAAAATGTACCTTAGCTTTAATGATCCAGCGTATGTCCACAGGAAGGCCTAAACGCTTGAATATCTTCATCCTTTCAAGTCGATTGTTATAGATCTTCCTGAGCACATCTTTAGGAAGAGTAGGGAACCTGTTCTTAAGTTTTACAAGAGATTCCTCCATGGTAACTTAAAATGAAACTGATGAAAACTAAAATTCTCAGCCCAGTGTAGTGTGTTTCGTTGAATAGGAAAGAAAAATGAGAGAGTAGGAAAGAAGTAAGTGAGTAGGGAAGAAGTTTTGGGTTGCCTCCCAAATAGCCGCCTTTCTTTAACGTCTTTAGCTAGACAAATACCAGACCAAAATTTTTTTAAAAAAAATTACTAGATTGAGGACTTACCTGTTGGTTCCTCAAATGTGATAACAGATTTCAAAGTGTTGAGTGTACCTTCATTATATTCTTTGAGCCTTTGCCCATTCACTTTGAATTTCAATCACCATCTTGAATCTCCACAGTTCCATATAGCCATACTTGAATCACAGTAAAAGGACCTGACCACCTTGATCTCAGCTTTCCTGGAAATAGCTTTAATCTTGAGTTATATAAAAGCACTTTTTGTCCAGTGTAAACTCTCTCCTCAAAATTCTTCTGTCATGCCACATTTTTGTCTTCTCCTTATATAACTTTGCATTTACATAAGCATGTTGTCTAAATTCTTCAAGCTCATTGACTTGGTGAAGCCTTTTATCACCAGCTGCCTTTAAGTCAAAATTAATGCTTTTACTGCCCAATATGCTTTGTGCTCCATTTCTACTGGAAGATGGCATGGTTTTCCGTAGACTAATTGATATGGGGATGTACCAATTAGTGTCTTGAAGGTAGTTCTATAAGCCCAAAGTGCATCATCTAACTTTTGAGCCCAGTTCTTCTGATTGGAATTCACTATCTTCTCTAAGATCCACTTCAGTTCTCTTTTTGAGATTTCTACCTGCCCGCTAGTTTGTGGATGATATGGAATTACAACCTTATGAGTTACTCCATATTTAGCTAACACAGACTGAAGCTTATTATTGCAAAAATGTCTTCCTCTATCGCTCATAATAGCTCTAGGCACTCCAAATCTTGTAAAAATATTTTTCCTCAAGAACTTCACAACCACTCGATAATCATTTGTAGGAAAGGCAGCTGCTTCAACCTACTTAGATACATAATCAACAGCTACTAAAATGAACTGATTACTAAATGAGGATGGAAAAGGCCCCATAAAATCGATTCCCCATATATCAAAAAGCTCAACTTCTAAGATGTTCGTTAAAGGGGCTTCATGTCTCCTTGAGATATTTCCTGTTATTTGACATCTGTCACAGGTTGTTACAATTCTGTGAGCGTCCTTGAAGAGTATAGGCCAATAAAATCCTGATTAAAGGACTTTAGTAGCTATTCTATTTGCTCCAAAATGACCACCATATAAGGAAGAATGGCAGTGATTTAAGATGCTGTCCATTTCTTCTTCAAGAATACATCACTTGATAATTCAGTCTGGGCATTGTTGGTATAAGAATGGATCCTCTCAAAAGTAATGCCTTACATCAGCCAAAAACTTCTTCTTTTGTACTTTAGAAAGTTCATACAGCATTACTCTGCTTGCCAAATAATTCACAAAATCAGCATACCAAGGAGTGGGTTGTGACTGCATGATAAAAAGTTGCTAATCTGGGAAATTCTCCTGGATTGGTGATTCTCTCTTTCGTTCAGGTGGTTTTAACCGAGAAAGATGATCTGTAATAAGATTCACAGTCCCTTTTTTGTCTTTGATCTCCAAGTCAAATTCTTGTAGTAGAAGCACCTATCTGATCAGTGTGGGCTTAGCATCTTTCTTCTCAATCAGGTATTTGATTGCAGAGTGGTCCGTCCAGACAATTACCTTTGACTCGATCAAGTGTGCTCTGAATTTGTCTTATACAAACACTACTGCTAGGAGCTCTTTTTTATTTTTGCATAATTTAGCTGTGCTTCTGAGAGTGTTCTGCTAGCATAACAGATAACATGAAAGATCTTGTCTCTTCTTTGGCCTAAAACAGCTCCAACTGCATAATTACTTGAGAATTGAGAAAGAGTCAGAGTTTCTGCCTATCAAGCAGGGAGACAATGAAACATTTGATAATTACTTGTCTCAGTTTATCCGTCTATCCTGATACTCCTCCTGCCTCAAGCAAATGGATGACGAGGAATGGAGTTCAGACATGTTGATCCGTGGTTTGAGACGGGAGTTGAAGAAGAGGTTGGCCACCCAACAGTTTGATAAATTCAACAAAGCGGTTGAAGAGTGCAGCATCACTGAGAATAACCTGAGAGACATTAACCCGAACAAGGGTGGTGGTCGTGGCAAACCTAGTAAGCGAAACTCCTCCCAGAGGTGCAAGAGTGAAGGATCTTCATCCAAGGGCGGCGGTAAAAAGCCATACTATTCTAAGGATCGTGAGAACCAAAAATTCTCAGGATAATGGGTATGCCCTCGTTGTAAAAGAGCCCACTCCGGAAGGAATTGTGAGGGACAAGCGATATGCTTCACCTATAAGCAGGTGAGACATTTTACCAAAGCTTGCATGGGATGACCGACAGAGCCAATACCCAAGAGTCAAGGGAGAGTGTTCACTATGACTCATAAAGAAGTAAGAAAATCTCCCGACTTGATTCAAGGTAACATTCTTCTAAATGGTAGTTCATTGCAAACTCTGTTTAACTCGGGTGCTAGTCATTTGATCATAGCCTATGACTGTGTAAAGCGCATAGGTTTACATGTTCATAAACTACCATTTGATATTGTTGTTTCAACACCTATGGGTACTAAGACTGTGGCTATGAAAGCTTGTTTGAATAGTGTTACAACGGTTGAGGGATTTGAGTCTACCATTGATTAGATTTGTTTGCCACTTCATCAACTAGAAGTTATTTTGGGTATTGATTGGTTGACGGCGAACAATGTAATGCTGGATTGTGGGAATAGAAAAATAGTGTATAATGCTCCACGGAAAGATGTTAATGTAAACAGTAGTTTGAATTTACTCTCGATGGCTAAGGCTAAGGAATGTTTGAAAAAGGGATGCCAAGGGTATATGGTATTCTTTTCTGTTCAGGGAGAGTCAGATGAAGTCTTAGGGAATATACCTGTCGTGAGAGAATTCCCTGAGGTGTTTCTGGATGATCTTGGCGGATTGCCTCCGGAAAGGGAAGTGGAATTCCCAATTGAAATAGTGCTTGGAGCTGGTTACATATCTAAAGCCCTATATAGAATGGCCCCTAATGAAATGGTGGAGTTGAAGAAACAGATTGAAGACTTGCTCGAGAAAGGGTTCATTAGACCCAGTGTGTCGCCAGGGGAGCTCTGGTGTTGTGTGTGAAAAAGAAAGATGGAAGCTTAAGACTTTGTATAGATTACAGAGAACTTAACAAAGTAACTGTTAAGAACAAATACCCTCTTTCGAGAATAAATGACCTATTAGATCAATTATCTGGCTCATATGTGTTCTCCAAGATTGATCTAAGGTCGGGGTATCATCAGTGAGTGTGAAGGGAGCATATATTTTGAAGACTACTTTTAGAATGAGATATGGGCATTATGAATTCCTTGTGATGCCCTTTGGTATGACTAATGCACCTGCGGTATTCATAGATTATATGAATCGCATCTTCTGACCGTATCTTGACCAGTTTGTGGTAGTATTCATCGATGATATATTAATTTACTCTAAAAGTAATGAAGAGTATAAACGACATTTGAGGATTGTGATAAGAATCTTGCCAGAAAAGAAACTCTATGCCAAGCTGAGCAAGTGTGAGTTTTGGCTTATGGAAGTGAAATTCCTCAGCCATGTTATCTAACGTAAAGGGGTGTCTGTGGATTCTAGTAAAGTGGAAGCAGTACTTGACTAGAAGAGGCCAGAAACTATTTTTGAGATTCATAGTTTTTTGGGTCTTGCTGGTTATTATCAGAGGTTCAATCAAAACTTCCCCGAATCACATTGCTAATGACCAAGCTCACAAGAAAGGATCAACCATTTTTGTAGGATGACGTTGTGAATAGAGTTTCACGGAGCTGAAGGGTAGGTTGACTACGGCACCGGTATTGATTATACTTGATCCTAGTGAGGCTTATGTCATGTATAGTTATGGGAGTAAGCAAGGGTTAGGGTGTGTCCTAATGCAACAGAGGCGTGTGGTGGCTTATGCCTCTCGACAGCTCAAATCGCATGAAATGAATTACCCCACTCATGATCTGGAGCTTGCAGCAATAGTGTTTAAATTGAAGATTTGGCATCATTACATGTATAGTGTGACAGTGGAATTGTACTATGACCACAAGAGTCTCCAATATTTGTATGATCAGAAAGAACTGAATATGAGATAGCGTCGGTGGATGGAGTTGCTGAAAGATTATAACTTGGAGATCAAATATCATTCGGGTACGACTAACGTCGTCACGGATGCTCTTAGTCGGAAGGCGGTACTAGTAGCAACGATAATGATCCAAGAGAAGAAATTGATAGAGGAATTTCAGAATTTGAATCTCTAGAATAATATCATGTGTTCCAGTTATGGCATGTCCAAGGGGAGAATGACTTAAGGATAGAAATCGAAGAGGCTTAGATGCAAGATGAGCGAGCCCAGCATATCCGAGCTATGGTTGAGCGAGGAGAGACTCAAGATTATGATTTGTCACCTCGTGGATTGGTGCGTTATCATAAGAGAATCTATGTTCCACTGAAGGATGATTTGAGATTGAGAATTCAGAGCATACAATTATGGTTTAGTACGGCCTACCATCCTCAGACAGACGGACAGTCTGAAAGGACCATTCAAATGCTTGAAGATATGTTGAGAGCGTGTGTCCTAGACTTCGAAAGGAAAAGGGATTATTACCTTCCACTAGGCAAGTTTGCCTACAATAATAGTTATCATGCGAGTATTCAGATGGCTCCATATGAGGCATTGTATGGAAGGCAGTGCCAGTCATCGTTGTGCTGGACAAAATTGTCTGGGAGGAAGTTGTATGGTCCAAACCTTATTGATCAAACTTCAAAAAGATCAGGATTATCAGAAAGAAGATCCTTACAGCACAGAGTCGACAGAAGAGCTATGCTGATAAGAGGAGAAGACCTCTAGAATTTGATATGGGGGATCATGTCTTCCTGAAAGTATCTCCGATTACAGGCATCGTGAGAGCAATCAAGTGAAGGAAGCTGAGTTTGAGGTACATCGGTCTATTTGAGATTCTGGCACAAATCAGACCTGTAGCGTACCGGATAGCCCTGCCCCCTAATTTGAGCAGATTGCATGTATGTTCCATGTCTCACCGCTCAAGAAGTACCAACCAAACCCTGAGCATATTATTGAGTATGAAGAGGTGGAATTGCAAGATAACTTCACTTATGCGGTAAAGCCAGAGCAAATCATTGATCGAGAGGAGCGGCGGCTCAAGCATTGAAGCCTACCATTTGTGAAGGTGGTCTAGAAAGGAATATCTCCAAGGGAAGCAACTTGGGAAGCAGAAGCAGACATGAAGAAACGGTTTCCTAAGTTTATGCCCAATAATGTGTAACAAATTTCGAGGACGAAAGTTATTGAATGGGGGGAGAATTGTAACGCCCCAAATTTTGATTAAAGGCTAATAATGATTATTGAGGATAATTAATGAATTAAATTTGGAATTTATTATGTGTTTTATGGCAACATTAATTAATATGTCATAATTGGTCGAAAATTAATAAAATGGAATTACTGGTCATAAGTTAGTAGTTAATAGGGAAATTAATTACTAACTAAGAGAAAAATAAGAAGTGTGATTAAATGGCTAATTGGGGATTAAAGTGACTAATTGGTGTTTACTTTATGGGAGCCAATAGGAAGAGGACAAGTGGCAAGATTGTGTGTGTGAAGGGAGAATGGTGGGAAAAAGTCAAACCCCTATATTTTAATATTCTCTCTCTCTCTCTTCCCTCCTATTTTCGCTAACAAGAGAGGCATGGAGGAGTAGAGTGATCACTGCTTTCTTTATCTTCACTCATCTCTCTCACACTCTTCTCTTCTCATTTGGCGCCATTGGAGACCAAAGAAGAAGGAAGAAAGCTTGAAAAAGGTAAGGGAGATTATCTCAAATGCTCAAACTCAATTCTCTAAAGTTGTTCCTTGAGATAAGAGTTTCATTTTGATGGTTGTAGTTTGCCATTTGGTGTTGGTTTGTGACTCCAAAGAATTGTGGAGGTTGGAGAATCAAGAAGTTTCTTTGAGAAAGTTGTTAAGGTGAGTCAAAGAGACCCTTCTAAGTTTTGTGCCAAATGGTTTAGCTTTGAAATTCTGGAATTTATTGCCTATTGTCAAAAACGATGGTCAATTGGATGTTTGGCATGTTATTGGTATGTTTGGAATGTATGTGGATAGATAGAAAGGGATTTGGGATTGAATGATTAAGTTTGATGATTTTGGAATTTTGGTGGTAGTGTTGCCCAAAACCAAAGCATGATAATGGAATAGGATTTTAGTTATTTTGATGGTTTTATTAGATTCCTTGAGTGATTTTGTGTGGGGATAGCTTTGGTTAATATTTTCAGTCTATTGGAGTCAATTAGGTAATATCTGGGAAATGCTGTCAATATTTCTGCATTTTCTGGTTTCTGATGTATATCGCTCGGGTGAGGGGGTATCACTCGAGTGAGTCAGTGAATGCCCTCAATTTCCATTCAGTTTCTGCATTACACTTCCGTAAAAAGGGCAAGAGTGTTGCCTCACCTGTGAGTGTGGTGCGTTCTCACTCGAGTGAGCTTCCTCTCACTCGAGTACAGGTGTATTTGACACCGTGAATTTGCCCCTCAGGTTATCACTCGCAGCCAAGTCTCAAGAGTGAGCCTTAATACTTGCGAGTGTTAAGCATTCACTCAAGTGAAAATATCCATACTCGAGTGCTCTCTTCCTTGAAAATTCCATTTGCTTTCGGGTTCTCACTTCCTTCACCACACTTCCTGGTACTCAAATGAGCATTAGGTATCACTCGAGTGTTGCATTCTGTACTCGAGTGTTCTCATTCTCTGAAAGTTTCTTATGCTTTTGGGTATGCACTCACTGTCCTTCACTCTCTTGTACCCGAGTGCAGACCGTACCATCACTCGAGTGAGGGCGTCTTCTCTCGAGTGAAACAGTGAAAAAATGTCAATGTTTGTGCTTCTAAAAGGGGATCTTTGGGATAGTTCTTCCAACCCTTTAGGGCTTTTATTAGAGGTGTTTAAGGGTACTTAAGAGACAGTAATGATAACCAATTTAAGTATTGTGAAGGTATTGAGTATTGGACTAAGTGATAACGCATTGTCCTTAATTATAACTTTAGGATTTGATATTTGTCTAGACCGTAGAAGGCCTACGCCTGCTCAAAAATGGAAAGACCAAAATAGTGACACTTTATCCTATATCATGTATAATGCATTGGTATTTTGTATTAATCATTGAATGAGCGAGGGGACGTGGTGAAAGTCCGGCCTTGAATATTGTTGAGGGAACGTGGCGAGAGCCTGGCCTTGAATATTGTTGAGGGGATGTGGATGTTAGCCCGGCCTTAAATACTGTTATGTTGTATTGTGATATATGTTACTTGCTTTGTTTATTATGCATCATATATATAAACTATTGCTATTGGGATTCTTTAGAATCTCACTCTTTCCAAATAACATTTTTAGACATGGCAAGTGGATCAAGAGGCAAGCAAGTGAATAAGGGCGATTATGACTACCGGTGGTAGTCTTAGCTAGATTCTTTTTGGTTTTTGGATTGGTTATCTTTTTGGACAAATGTATATATTGTTGATATTAGATTTGTTGTATTTTGTAATCCCCGGTATGAGAAACTGAGATGGGCAATGATTCATGATTCATTAGTTTCCAGCATATTCCAGCTCTTATATTTCTAGTATATTTTATTTTATCTAACTATTGATTTATGATTTATTAGTTTCATACTTACTGTTTTCATTAAGATACGAAAATTTTTCCAAAGTTCTCAAGTTTTTATCTTACACCCAATTCACCCCCCTCTTGGGTGTCAATTGATTCTAACATTTGGTATCAAAGCCTGGGCTCTTGTTTAAAGGACTTAACCATCTTAAGAGCTACAATGGCTGATTTTGAGTGTTTTATACTTTCAGAAGGTTTTGACTATACAATCCCACCTCTTTCGAAAGATATTGATTTTTGGTTTTGGAAAGCTAGAATGACTAGTTTTGTAAAAGCATATGATTTTGATATATAGAATGTTTTTGCAAATGTTTTTGATTAAAACCAAGAAGGATAGGACAGAAAGAGAAAAGAAAATGTTTTCGTTAGACATTAGAGCAATGAGGATTCTCTATAACGCTATGACAGAAAATGATTTTGAGAAGATTAGATTTGTTCTAATGCTAAACATATATGGACACTCTTGATTCTATGTATACTTCTAACAAGTGTCTTGAAGTTGAAGGTGTTGACAGTTCATGTGAAACTATAAACTGCATATCTACGGTTCATGAACAAGTGGAAGTTGACAATGAAGAAGAAGAAATCATAGAACACTTCCATACAGTCACCATGGATAGACAAGAAGAAGAGGATTCCCGAGAAGAGCTCATTATAGACGGACAAGAAAAATCACTCTCCGGAGCTCAAGATGAACTTAAGGTAAAAAGTTCCAATTCTTCATGTGATGTTCATAAAAATGATTTTTTAGAGTCTACATAAGATTGTTTTTCATTCAATTGTTGATTCTATTGAGAAAAGCAATAATGTTTTCAAATATGCTAGAAAGTTTATTGTGAAGAAAAAATGTTCAAATACAATTCGTTCGAGTTTGTACTCTCATGACTGACATAATACTTGCATGATATTCCATAACGTATATCTTCATACAATTTGCAATTTGTAATAACCTGAATTTTGAGACTTGAGGCTAGAGAATAAGCCTGAGATTAGTGGATTGCTAAGCCCCGGTTTAGCAAGATCCCAAATTGTGATTAAGGGTTAATGACTCCAAAAGCGGTTGTGATTAGTGATAAATAAACCCTTTTGGAGAATATGATGTGAACTGTGATTCGTATGCGTTGTGAGCAATGCCGAAACCCTGTATTTAAGTTCAATTATGGATTAACATCTAAATTGACTTAAAATAGAGGGGAGGGCGTATTGTGGAAGAAAAGGAATGATATGGTGTGTTTGGTGGTGATTCAAGAGGAATTGCCATAATCAGGGGCAAAACGATAAAGTTACCGACCGATTGATCGGTTACCGAAGAGGAAACTCATTGGTAACTTCAAGATCAATGGTTAGGATTGGTTTTGCAAGAGATCAAAGGGTGGAATCATGTGTGCATGTGCCTATGTGATCTCATGGAGGATGTTGCAAGATGTTGACACTTGGCAACTTATAGACCCTTGGATCTTGGTCAACATTTCAAACTCTTCCCTCTCTCTTTCATAGTCGGCCAACACATGAGAAAAAAAGGAAAAACTGATATCTTCTTCATCTTCATCTCTCTCTCTCTTCTCATACTCCATTTTCGCCTAGCAAGGAGGAGGAAAGAGAAAAGAATAAGGTGAGATTTGACTTGTTTCTTGTCCTCTAATGCTATACCCTTCTTTAATGTTGTTCATAGTGATGAGAGCTTCATCTCTATGGTTTTAGATTCTTGATTGAAGGTGTTTGAGAGCTTGAGCAAAAGTGAAGAGATAAAGAATCAAGGAATTGGTTTGGGAAAGAGGAAGAGGTGAGTATTTGAAGCCTTTTGATCTAAGTTTTGTGATTTGTGGATGAGTTTTGTGAATTGTGAATTTTTCCCTGATTTTGGTAGAATTGTGAAATGCATGAATTGTCATGTGTTTTGTGTTGAAAATGGTGAATTGTGGTTAAATTGATGCCATAGTGTGTTTTGGTGTCATTGGAATTGGTTTGAGAACTTGAGATGGAAAGTTGTGCAATGTTGAGTTGAAATGTCATATTGTGTGACATGTTGCAATTCATTGTGAAACATGTCAATATAATGTGAATTTGATTGATTTGGTATTTCAAATGGATTCCTTGTGCAAATTTATGTGGAAATGGTATTTGGTGTGAATTTGGGAACCATTGGAATCATTGGTGCAAAACAAGAAAATATGTCCCTTGGAAGTCTGTGTTGGGCAGTTTATTTGAGTTGGCTTTTTGAATAGGCACATGATGTCAGAAAATTATGAAACTTTCCAGTATTAAATTTCACATCTTAATCTTCAAAATGGACATATAATTTGTGTCATTTCGTTTTGTGAACTGGAATTTATGTTTGTCCAAAGTTTGAGGTAGAAACTGGATTCTGTTTTGGAGCAATGTTGGATTTTGTGTAAATCTGGATTTTTTTGGTGATTTTCAATAATGGCCAATATTTTTCCTGTGAAAAGGACTTGAATAGATTTCATTTGGCTTTGAAATCACCTCATTTCAATTTTTCTAGAATTAGTTATGAATTTTTGAATTTTCCTTGGCTGCAGCGCAAAAGTTTCTCTGCATGTTTTGGCCGCAGCCAGAAATTCTTGGCTGCAGCCAAAAACCTTCTGTGCGTGTTCTGGCTGCAACCAGAGGGTTCTTGGCTGCAGCCAACCCCCATTTTCAGCATTTTGAGATTTTGAAAGGTGATTTCCAACCTAGTACGTTCCAATCCTTTAAGCTTTTGTCGAGCTTATTTTAGCCACCTAAAGGGTGTGAATGGTAACCAACCTTAAGTAATATGGAAGTAAGGATTTGGAATTTAGATTGACCCTATGTCCTTGATTTGGTTATAGGGTTGGATATTCACCCTGATCGTGAGCAGCCGGAGCTGGAGCTTACGTGGAAAGAGGGTAGGGAACATATCTCTTCTGCATGTATTTGATATATGTGTTAATGTGTTGGTGCATGCCTTAGCTTTGCATGATTATGTGTATTTGAAGCTATGTTTCAATTTATGCTATGGCCATTAGTATGTTGTTAGAAGTATTGAGCTTACAGATTTGTCATTGTGATAACATGAGTTATGTGATGCAAGCATGTCATGCATTAAACATTTATCGTACATGCATATTGATATTGTTGTCCTACTGAGATTCTCTAGAATCTCACCCTCCCCTACTAACCTTTCAGACAGGGTAGTGGATCGAGGATTGAGCATGCAGCTAAGGGCGATGAAGACTTCCTTCGGTTGTCATTCTGGTAGTTGGTTATCATCCTAGCTGGGGTATTTGTATTTGGATCTGTACATATGTATGTGGATGAGGATTCGATTATGTGTATGAGTAAGATTTGTGTAATCCCCATATGAGGGCTTGATTAATGAATGGAATCCAGAATTGCTGGAATTATTACATTGCGTATTCTGATATATTTAAATGTGATTTATCTTTATGTAGTAATTATATTCGGAATGTGAATGTGAGACCAGGTTAATTAGATTTCGAAAGTGGTTTGTGAAAACCCTATCGTGAAGATGGGATTTTAAATAAGTTTTGTTTCTTATTGGTCTCTATTTCACTTTAATCACGTATTTCGAATATTAATTACGGCAGGGGGTTACATAATTATTGTGGCAAATCCGGTCATATTTCTCACACATGCAATATTAGAAGAAATTTTCATGTGAGAAATAAATATATTTGGGTACCAACGAGACATGTAAGATTCAATACTAACAATCAAGGATCCAAGTATATGTGGGTACCGAAATGTCCACTAGTACTTTATGTAGCAGGATTATCTGAAAACAAATGGACATAAGGGTATAGAGAAAATGAAGAAGCCAAGAGGTTCTAGAGTACCAATTAAGAGGTTTATATCATTGCAAAAAAGAACTCTCAGAACTTCTATTGCAGGAGCTACAGAGTATAACCACAGAAAGAATCAATGGAAAAAAGGAGGATGTTTCACTTCAAGGAAGGGCTACCATAATGAACCATTCAATTACTTTGAGGAGAATAGGAAAAGGAGGATCTCTCAAACATTAGGTAAAAGACTCCTAGAGTCCAGATATCTTGAGAGAAGATTGCCAGCACTTAAAGCAAAGGATTCAAACTATCAAAAATACAAAAAGATGCATTGGGTGAGCAAAGCTAATCCTCCAAGTACCTAACGTAAAAGTAAACAACAGTAAAACCTCCTACACTATTATCTTTAATATTTATTGAGGTTTATACCTTGTTATTTGTTACCTTAGATATAAGCTTTGCACATATGTTTTCACAATCTTTAGAAAATTCATTCATAAAGAATCACAAGGTTCAATAGCTTAATATTTTTTGTATATATGCATACTCCATAAGAAAATAGTTTTCATTAATTCATTATGCTCAATTTCTTTGAAGTGACTATATTCTTAGAGCATGTGAATTATGATTCTTTCAAGCTAACCCTAAGTGGATCCTAGTAGAATTGGATACCAAAGGAAGAAAAAGAGTTATATGATTTTTGCAAGAATAACTTCAAAAAGAAGCTCGAGTGAAGAAGTGAACACTTGAGTGCAAGGCATGTTAGCACTCGAGTACTGGTTGGTCACTCGAGTGCGGATTTGAATCCTATGCTCTATTTCTAGTTCGTAAACCAAGGGTTAACAGAGTATGTAGAAACTCTAAGGACATTCTAAAGTTTATCAAATGTTCCAACACATACTCGAGTAAGACATGAGCACACTCGAGTGCATGAAGAACTCACCTAAAAGTACAGCAAGAGCTCTCGAATGTCACAGGTACAAATGCATGAATTAGCTTCAAAATATGGTTTACTCAAGTGATCTTGGAGGACTTGAGTACAAAGATATAAAGAGATGGAAACTAACTTGAGTGTCTACAAGTTACACTCAACCTAGGTACATTGTATCAGTAATTTCAAAATTCAATTGTCGCACCCATACTTTCCAATTTAATTTGAGTGGTAAATATTTGCTCATTCTTGCATATCATCAGCAATCAATCATTTATGATTTTCAAAATGTTTTTCATATTGCTAAATGAACTAAAAGTGAAAGTGTGCATAGTTTTTCTATCAGTGTATGTTTTGAAGTGCACAATTCAAAAATATATTTTTTATTTAAATCCATCGTGTGTTATAAAAGTGCATACACATGATTTGAAAATTATTTTGTTTACGTTTAAATCGATTTTAAAACTCTGAAGTTAATATTTTTGTATTGAAAGTCAGAAATAAATCAAATTCATCCACCAAAGTATTTTTCCATCATTGACATATTGATCATTAATCTTAAATATGCTATCCAATGCTTGAATTCTTTAAACTTTATTCTCTAATGAATTAGACCTTACATCTAACAAGTTAACTATTTATATAAGTTTCAAGTATATTCCATATAAAAGAATTCAATATGTGAAAATCTTATACCTAATGCATAAATCTTTGGTTAGCCATGTTATTCCAAGCATTGTGAATGTTTATTAATGCATTAAATCTTAATGTATTAACCATTATAGTGGAATAACTTACTAGGATAATATGCTAGTACTCTGGTCATTTGGACTAGTGAGTATGTGCTTCATCATCCATAAATTCTTATACTCATCTAGTTGCTCAAATGTATTAACATTTATTTTCATCTATTTTCAAGTAACTAGAGTCTTTTATTCAAATTTTTGCCATAAATTTTCATATATTTCAAGACAGAACTCTAAGAGACAAGATTATCTCTTGATCAATAGTAAAGTCAGTATGCTTATATATGTCTATCAAGATAAGTCTTTTTGACTAATTCATTTTATGACTTTTATTATTGGGAAAATTCTCAAACATGTTAACTTCAATGTCTAACATGTTATCTTAGTTATTGTCTGAAAGAGAAGCTTTCTGGTATGTATACACTTAAACTGTTGACTTCCATTACATTTGGAATAAGCATCAATTGTAAACATGTTTCAAAAATGAGTTTTTCATGCATTCAAAAATCTTAATATTATAATGCATAGTCATGATTCAAAAGAAAATTTGAGATTTTGAACAATTTGCAAATCTCATTATCATTTTTGCAAAACTTGATTTTATTCATGATTTATCATTTTATAAAAGTTAGTATGGATAAATTCTCAATTCTCCTTTGATCCAACTTACATAGATTGCATGAAAATCTTATCAATGACATATTTTCAAGTGTATTTACAAATTGTCATTGATCATCATCATTCCTGGTATCACTTGTTCTTTATGCTTTATGATGACTTGATTTAATTGGATAAAATTATATCTTGGTCTTTGTTGTTTATGATACTCTTTGCTCAAATATCATATGATTTAATTGTATAAGAGCATAGGAGTTATAATGTCTAATATTGTATGGACCCAAGAGAAGGTTGGGTACTAAAGAGCATATATTTATACCTTTGTAGGAGTTGACCAAAATGCTCTACTTTCAGATACAAAGATCAGAGGCTAACAGAAGAGGCATGATTGACAGTGTTGCGGTATGAGCAAAATTAGAATATGATGTCACTCAAGTGACACCCCAGCACTAGCAAGTGACCAGCTATTGATGCAGTTAGAGAAAGAGATGTTCAGAGGAAGACACAATATTCTGCTAGAACTGGTCTTCCTGGTCCTTTAGTCTTTGGTCCATCTATTAAAGGCTATCTGAAAGAGGTGATTCAATATATTTCACACTGAGCTTGCTACAAATAATGCTGAGATCATCATCAATGAGTGATAAGACGAGGCAGCTATGTGATTTTGTGAACAAGAACTTCAAATTTCTATTTGTGGTAGATGACAAAATAAGGGAGCTATGTGCTATGGTGAAATCAAAGGTTCTCAATAGTGTTTGCTAAGCAAGGAGCACATACTAAGCTAAGGTAGTGACATTTACCCTGTTCGTGAGCCATCTGCGTTGGATCACCTCTTGAAAGAACAAGGTAGTGACATTTTGCCTTATACTATGTGTAAACGCATTATATGTATGTGTTATCATTGTTTCGTGATAATTGTGAAAGCTAGTGAGGCTATGTGAATGCCAGTAAGGCAATGTGTTATGTGTATGCCAGTGAAGCAACACACACACACACACATATATATATATAACAACTGATATGTTGTGTTTTATGTGCTGTTGTGCTGTTTGATATTTACTTGTATGCTATGTGTTTATGTGTGGAATAAGTGATTTGTTACTACTAGGATTCTTTTGAATCTCATTCTTTCTATTGACTAACTTACAGACAGGGCAAATGGCTCTAAGGGGAAGGACGTCCAAGGGCGGATAGGACTCCTTAGGGAGATTTTGATTTTTGGTTATTGGTTATCAGTTTAGTATTGAGATTACTGTATCTATTTAGGATGTAAATTCTGTAAACCCTTAGTATCCATATGAAACCCGGGGGTTGCCAGTATTTTGTTGTACACTTTGATATATAAATGTCATTTGATTGCACAGGTAATTATATTTGAAAATTGAATTTGAGACCAGGGGAAAGCAGAAATTTTGGAAGAAATTGTACAAACCCTACCAAAAGGAAGGGATTGAAAATTAATTTTAATTATCTATCAGTCTCTAATCCATTCTAAATACGTATTTTTGAATTATAATTATAGTTTATAAGGTAGGGGGTTACAACTGTAGCACTAGAGGTGCAGACTAAAAGTGCAAATTCACTATAGCAAGTGCAGCACTGTAGCACTCGAGTGAAGGAAGAATTCACTCGAGTGTCGGGGCACTCTGTTCTACTCTGTTTTCCATTCAGTCTGATAGAGTTCCAATATTTTGGCCATATCTATCAAACCACAGTTCAAATTAAGCTGAAACTGGCAACTCACAACACGAAATATGTACACCAAGATCACATGGAAAGAAGGTCAGATGAAAGAGATATGAATCGTGGAAGATGACACTGAAATCATCGTCACTTTTCAAGACAGGTTCGGTATGTTTTACATAACTCACAAACAACACATCAGATTGAGGTAAAACTAGTGCCATATGAAACTAGACTCAAAGAGCTCTCCATGGATAGGTAATTTGCCAAATTTGAAGTTATATTCTAGGAGCTATGCCTTATGGAAGTTGACGCTTGTGCGGTCTAGTGCAATAGACACTCTTTCAATCATAACTTGTAGAATATAATGAGTTTGGAGGAGATTCTTTTTGCATTGAAATGCATATGACAAGAGCTTCTTTTGATATATCATTTGTCATATTTAGAGTCAAATGAATACATCAAGTTTGACGTGGCATATCAACACCCACAAGTCCAAAAATGCACTCTTGGAAAATATCATGCGAGTGTGTTTCAAAAGTGGCTGCGAACTGGAAGAATTTTAGTGACCCTCGAGTAAGGGACTTAACACTCGAGTGATGGCAAGAAATACACTTGAGTCCTGAAAGTGAAGTGTAGCAACTGTTTGCCTGAGAGGAAGGTTGAACATGAAAATATGAAATGCACTCGAGTGAGCCCTACTGCACTCAAGTGAGGACGTAACACTTTGGAATTGCAAAATACACTCTTGAATATTTAGCTGCAAGTGCTGTCCTAAAATGAAGCCTAAAGCTGAGATATACCGATGCACTCGAGTGAGGGCCCACATCACTCACAAGTGCAAAATCACACGCTTGATAAAAATGCTGCTAGTGTTATCCAGAGGCTCAAATTCACAATTTAAATCACACATGCACTCGAGTGAGGATGTGTCCACTCGAGTGATGGACAAAAATTACACTAAGAAAATATGAGATGCACTTGAGTGATATATAAGTGCACTTGAGTGAGACTTTGACAGAAGCCACCACGAAACAGAGTTTCACAGCGATCAACTCCAACATGGTTTAAATGTTATTGAATCATTGTATTTTCACTTGTTATTGTTCCTAAACGTTAACTAACATATATTTCAAGTGAGAAAAAGGAGATTAAACATTTGGATTGCATTTTCAAGTATGGAGGTCACTTATGGCAAATATCGTCTCTTAAAGTGATGAGTCTCAGAAACCAGAAATTCATCTCTTAACCAATGATCCAACATATCCATGACTAACATTTCATCATATTAGTGATTAATCATTTTGCAGTGTGAAAGAGGAAAGTTAACGTTGAGATTACAGTTTCAAATGAAACAGTCAATTGTGGTAGGCGGCATCATTACACACCGAATATCGGCTACCTACCACGACTAAAGATTGACCCACCATGAACAAATGTCTGAATCACAAACACTCCACAACGTAACATTCAAGTTCATAATTAATCATCCCACTCTTCAACGAGACGCTCCACTCTGCAAAGGACATTTCATAGCGGCTAGTTGTTCAAATGCACTCAATGGTCAAACGAAGCAATGGGACTCTAACGTCGAATGCTTACAACGATTATCTTCTATAATTCATCTATAAATATGGTAGCATTCAGAGAAGAGACAAGTAAAGAACAGAGCAATGACGCCAACATGCGAATATCATGAGTCATCCACTTCTACCCAAACACTCTCTATTATGTACTTTCTATATTACTTATCATTAAGAGAGTGATTATTTGTATTGTATTTTACTGAGTATTTTATCTACTCTATGAGAGAGTTTGTAAATACTTTCAACTATATTTCTGAATTGATCTCAAGGTAGAGGGACCTTGAGAGGGTTGATTATCTTACAGGAAAGCTGTAGAGAGAATTGCCTGTAAGACTTTCTGCTCGTAAGACTTACAAGGTGTAAGCAGTAAAGAACGTTGCTGTTCGTAAGACTTATAGATGTGTAAGCAAGAGAGAATGTTGCTGCTAGTAAGACTTGCACGGGTAAGCAAGAGAGAAATGTCTTTGGGAATGCTCTGCTCGTAAGACTTGCTGTGAGGGGGAGTTCCTCAGTAAGAGGTTTGTAAAGGCTTTTCTTGTGCTCAGATTAAACAAGAAGATGGTGGATTTAAAAATCTCAAGAGGAGCCTGAGGACTGGACGTAGGCCATCAAAGATTGGACCGAACCAGGATAAATCATAATTTGCATATTCTCTTCCCTAAGCTCTTTTATTTCCAGCATATATTATTTTATCTAACTATTGATTTAAGATTCATTAGTTTCATACTTACTGTTTTCATTAAGATACGAAAAGTTTTTCAAAGTTCTTAAGTTTTCATCTTACACTCAATTCACCCCCCTCTTGGGTATCAGCCGATTCTAATATATGCGACATTTGGTTTGAATACTTTCTACATTTAACAAAATTAGAGAAGAATGATAAGTTGTACATGGTTCTCTTTTGTAATTTGATAATATTAGATCCACATTTTTGTTTTGACCATTTATTTATGTCATACATTGGTTGAAAGACTTAATTGTTGTACATTTTTTTAGGTCAACATTTCATTGTTGTACATTGGCTCTATATGATAGCAAGTTCTCGAAAGAGGAGTTAATATATATAAGTTTAGCTCTTTTTTTTAAAAAAAAAGTATATTACAATTGGTCATAACTGACGCCATAATTGGTAATTATGGCATCAGTTTAGATTATAACAAACACCGTAAACAACCAAATTATGTCTCTATTACGGAATCAGTTGAGCATATGCAAGATGCCATAAGATTCTATTACGGCGTCAGTTTAGTTATAATGTGATGTCGTAATATATTTATTTACGACATCATATCTTAAATAAGTGACGCATAATATATACTTTTCGCTACAGCTAATTCCGCTACACCTTATATGCTGTGGTGAAAATGCAATTTTACCTGATGCCAAATTAACTTTTTGCACTAGTGTGTTTTTCTTTATTTAATATCATGGGCTCCACTGTAAAAGTAATTTATGTTAAGGAATTTTAATGATGATGGTATTTTTGCTCTAATTTTAAAAGTTTAGATGTACTTTTGTAGCTCCGAAAAGTATATGGTGCTAGATGCACTTTTAATAAAAGTTCATGAGTATTTTTGCACCTTATCCCTTTAAAAAATACATGATATATTAATTAATTTAATTAAGTTCCTTGATATAAACAAATTAGGTAAATATGTAAAATATTAAGAAACAAAGGAGTAATGTTTATAATTTCATCATGAATTGTTGTACATATATAATAAAATTTAAAATAAATTATTCCATTCATAAACATGAATAGCACGACTTATTTATCTTATGTTCTAAATTTAAGAGACCAGGCTCATATATATATAAAAATAGTTTATGTACTCTCATGTAAAAAATGTTTGCCCCTTTGAGACTTTTCAAGCAAAAAAAAAAAAAATACTGGATAATCTATAGACTATAGTATACGGTACTAGTGTTTTTTCTCTATAAAATATAATTGTATTTTACTAAACTTCTTTTGGGTATTAATTAATATTTTATTAAAATTTAAAAATAATAGACTAAGTGACTAAGAGTCGCAAAATCTCCAAAACACAAACCATTTTTTGGATTGTAGTATATATCTTAGTTTTTTTTTTTTGGAATGAAAATGATTTTGTTAATTTATTGTTTTCATGGGTATCCGGTATCTTAGATTCTTAGGCTCACCTAGTTTTCTCAAGAACTCCATAGATTCAAATTAATCCGGAGTTGGGTACCACAAAGGCCTATAAAGGAGTAACCTCCCAAACCAGCAATTTCATTCATAACCTAGGATTCAAACTCTCAATGTTGCTTTAGGGCTTATTTGATCTGAGGGGAGGGGAGGAAAAATTGGCGGAGAGAAAATTTTTTTGAGTTGAATTTAAAAAAATTAGAGAAGTGGGGTTAAAAATTTTTAATCAATTTTTCTTACTCTTGTATCTTATATATTCTCTTTATTAAAATTTTATTACCCCACTTCTTTAATCTTTTAAAATTCAACTTATAAAAATTTTTCCTCCCCTCCAAATCCCTCGCACCAAACAGATCCTTAGGGACCTATTGCCTCATCCTGTTAGACCAACTAGATATCAATAGAATGTGTTTATTTGTGATAGCTTATTTTTAACTTATAAGTGCTTATAAGTCATAATTTACGGTATACGAGGTAAAAATGTGGGAGGAGTTTTATCTCGACTTACATAATAAACACTTATTATACAAAACTTTTAAAAAACACTTGTTGTACAAAAATGGTCATTTTATAAACACTTACGTAATAAACATTTATTGTTTTATCTCGACTTATCCAAAACTCCCCCAATGTCTTGTTGTTTATAGAACCAATAGTACTTTTGTTGTCAAAATGGTCATTTTATTAATATAAAAATAATTACACAGCCACTAATAGCCGAAGCTAAAATAAACTCGAAAAAAAGCGTATCATTATAAGCACTCACAAAAAAATTAAACAAAGCAACTATCCTATATACTTCATTACAAAGCATTCTATTCAAGGTATTAGAACCCGGACCGGGTACTGAACCGGTTGGGGTATTGGCTTAAGGGTCAGTGGGTCAGATCGGGGCCAAACCGATGATAAATTGAAAATGTTAGGTTTATTAATATGAAATTCTAAAGAAAAACTAAAAAAAAATTAAAAAAAATAGTGACCGAGATGGATTTTCGGGCTGGTCCGATTCAGGTTCACGAACTCTGATTCTATTATTATTTGTATCCCGCTGGACGAACTAGACATTGGTAGAATGTCTTATTATTGATAGAACCATTAGTACTTAAAAGAGTTAAGGTGTAAATTTGCCCCCGACAATTTTTGCTAAGGAACAATGTTGCTCTGAAAATTTTTGGGAAAATGTCAGCTAGGCCCCAAGCTAGGGAAAAAATGCTTAAAAAGTCCCTTTGAAAAGTCAACTGTCAGAAAAGTCTAGGACTTTTCTGACATGAATTCCCAATGACCATTTACCAAAATACCCTCCAAACAATTTAACCACTGTCATTTGTTACAACATGTTATGCTATATTTACAACATCGTAAGTCATATTAACAACATAATCAGTTACGTTTACAACATGTTACGTTATATTTAATGAGTTGTAAACGTAACTGAAGAGGTTGTAAACGCAACACAATCACGCATTTTATATACATGTTGTAAACGTAACTTACGATGTTGTTAATATGACTTATGAAGTTGTAAATATAGCATAACATGTTGTAACCAATGACAGTGGTTAAATTGCTTGGGGGTATTTTGGTAAATGGTCATTGGGAATCCATGTCAGAAAAGTCCTTAGGGACTTTTCTGACAGTTGACTTTTTAAAGGGACTTTTTTGGCATTTTTTCCCTAGCTTGGGACCTAGCTGACATTTTCCCAAAGTTTTTTTTTATCAATATTACTCCAAAAGTATTAAAATGAAACAATGTTGCCCTTTACAATTAAAAAAATTAACAGTTAACATTAGTGTTTTAAAGATATGGGGCAAAATTATTACATTTTGAAATTTTCAATGTAACATTGAACCTGAAAAAACTTCCGATGCAACATTGCTCCTCTATAAATACTTTCGGAGCAAATTTATACTTTAATCCTACTTTTAAAGATGATTTTACTATTAAAAAACATAGGAGACAGCTACCCCAATTAAGTCTAACACATATGACTCAGTTAGATTGCTATTTTAAAAAAATGATTTTACTTAATGCTTTCGGGAAATATCAAAATCAATTAAAAAAATTTTATTCTTTATGAGATAAAATTATTTTCACATATCTATGCACGGTAAAATAATTTCAAATAATCCCAACAACACCCTCACTTACTTTTTTTACTATTTTCTTAAAAAATTGAAACCACTAGAATTTGACTCTTAGGGTGTGTTTGGTTCAACGGAGGTTGGGTTAAGTCAGGTTTATTTAAGTTAGAGGAGGTTATAATGTCGTTTGATTCAAACAGAGGTTAGGTTAGGTTTAGTATCTTGTTTGGTTTAGGAGGTTAGATTAGGTGAGTTGATTATAAATGGACAAAAATGTCCTTCTACATATTTTCCTTCTTCTTTTACAATGT
Organism: Inga laurina; assembly: GCA_963855925.1. Lineage (NCBI taxonomy): Eukaryota > Viridiplantae > Streptophyta > Magnoliopsida > Fabales > Fabaceae > Inga > Inga laurina. The sequence continues at coordinate 38,263,391 of OY979705.1, forward strand.
ATTTATTACTTGAGGAGGCGGCGGCGGCTGGATCTATAGGACCCGAGACGATTTTGGAGGAGCAGCATGGCGAAGGAGCCGACTTCAGAGAGTGCGAACAAGACGAGAGAAAATGGGATTTCGGGCAGGAGAGTGAATGAAACAAAGTGACGACTTTTTACAGGGGAGGGTAATGCTGGAATTTTAAAAAATTGTCATAAGCAATTTAGTCACAATTGAAGACAAATATTCTCTCACCTAAAAAAAACCCCAATTTTGGAGGCTTCACAACTTAAGTTAGGTGACCACTAGAGGACAAAAAAACATCTAACACCTAACCTAACCTTCTTCCAACCAAACACCACTTTTTTACCTTCAACCCCACCCTAATCTAGCCTAACCTAATAAAATCACCAAACAAACAAAACCTTAATATTTACCCTGTTGTACGGAAGAAATTAAATTAATTTAATCATAATTCTAACAAAATCGTGTGGATGATTATTACAATTCCCTGGTAAAAAAAAAAATGAACGATGATTACAATTATACGTAGCTAATTCATTAAAATCAAGAAATAGTAATCAACTCATCAAATGCATAAAATTAAAAAAATTTCAATTTTACCCACATTAAATTAGGTTTTGAATGAGGAAAAAAAATACAAAAATTCATATTTAAATGTTAATTATATAGGTAAAATTGGAAAATAAGTATTAATTATTCTTCAAATAACTTATATTATAGATAAACCATTCTTCTAGAAGTGACTTATATTGTGTATGGGAGTGAGTGTAGATAATGTTGATTTCTTGAATATAATTATGATTGAATCTCAATCTTTTGTTTGATATTGTCCCTGGAGTAGTATTTTTTATTTGTATTATTATTTCTATTGAATAATATTCTTATCTCAAATACAATTATATTTCTAAAAAAAATACAATTATATTTTATATATTCGTCTGAAATAAATTAAATTTGTTCAGCACCTGAATTTTTTAGTTATCATTCCATATTTTCATACAACTAATTTTAATAATTTCTAGATTGAGTCATGTATAAACAACTTGGAAATAAATTAAAAAAGGGAACAAAAATCGCTCTCACAAAAAAGGTCAAAATATAGTCACACTTTCCTGCATACGTGCACATATACAATGCACAGTAATTGAAACAAATGTTTCTAAATAGAAAACTTCATTCAACAACTATTCAAAAATGATTGACTGGAAAATTTTATGCACAATCAGTCTTTCATTATTCACATTTTCTCATTAAATTAAATTAAAATCAAACCTTTAACTTGAAACGCATGACGGCATGAGTTTCTTCTTTTCGTTCCTTACAAGTTAAAAATCTAAAATCAAATTAGAGTTAAACGTAAAATATATACGCTGACATTACACCAAAAACACCCCTGCGGTACTTCAAAAACCAACATTATATAAGCCTATAAGGATTTGATTATGTGTCTTAATTTTATAGAATATATTTTCAATCCTCTATCGTTAATGTCGTGTATCTCAAATGATATTTTTATTTACAAATTATTTTTATTTTAAAAAATCAAAATCTTGGTATTTAAGAATATTTTGTCAAATTTTAAAATTTCAATGTTGATTTTTTTGTTAGTGAAACTAAAAATAATAGGGTTAAAGGACTAAAAAAAATACCTTATAAAATCAAGCAACCACAATGAAATAAAAAAGACATTTCATAAAATTAAGTGACTAAAATGAATCAAATGCATATTTATATTGAGAGTAAATTTAAAATTAATTTTAAAACAAATAATTTATTTTGAATCAGATGTTAAGGCTATAAACCTATGACATCTTATATTATAATTTTTATTATTAAAAATCTATACGCAAGCATAACACAAAAAATTCTAACATTTGGCACTATGTAGGAATTATGAAAGTTGTTCTTAAAATTATACTAATTTTATTAAAATGTAGGAGTAATTATTTTTTTAAAAAAAAGTATCAGTTGAATTTTTTTTTTTTGGCCAAAAGTATCAGTTGAACTTTAAAACCTGAAATTAACGGTTTTTTATAAAAATTGAATTATTAATTACTATATAATATTGTTAGCCATAAGACTTATTTAAATTATAAATTTTAAATGATATTTTCTTGAATTTTTTATTTAAATGAATAAAAAGCTCATATGATACGAAATAGTAATAAAATTATTTATAAAACTAATGAATTGAACAATTTAAATTAGAATTTAATAAGAAAATTCTATTAAAAAATTCCGTTAAACTAAGGTGAGCAGCGTGTGACACAATCCTCTTTAATTGTGGCCACCATACCTCCCTTTCGTCCTGCCCCTCTTGTTCATTGGTAACAGTAATATTTGCTTCTTCAGCAGTCAAGCGCCGTTCCTTTTACTGACATCCCCCCCCCCCTCTCTCTCTCCACTTTTGAAATCAAATCCAGTTTTTTCTCTCTGTGATCGTCACTCTCACCCTCCCCTACCTCCATAGCCACAACCTGCAATTCAAGAAACACTCGCTAGGGCCTCCAAAATTCAAACTCCCCGGAGGAAGGGCAAAAAAAATCATGGTGGGTCTCTCTCATCTTTCTTCTTCCTTTCGTCTTTCCCTTCAATTTGTCGCTTTTATTTTATTCTGTGTAAGCCAGAGAGTTAACTGATACCAATTTTCATGTTCATGTATTTATGCAGTTGTTTTCTTCTTCACACGTTCCTCTCTGGCTTCAAGTCCTTCTCACCGAGAAATTCTATAACGCTTGTATAATTCACGAGGAAGCGAAGAAGAACGAGAAGAACGTGTACTGTTTGGATTGTTGTACCAGCCTCTGCCCTCACTGTTTGCCCCCTCATCGTTCTCACAGACTCTTGCAGGTTCGAAAAGGAAAATAAAAGGACAAAAAAAAAACCCTATATGATACCAAATAGATTATTTAACCTTCTTCGTTTCTTGCTTTCACTCAGTTCTTTTTTGGGGCCTGATTTTTAGTTTTTCTTTCTCGCTGGTTTTTTTCAGATTAGAAGATACGTTTATCACGACGTTATAAGGCTTGACGATGCTGCCAAGTTAATTGACTGCTCTTTTGTTCAAGTAAGTGAAATTTTCTCAAACCCCATGCTCAGCACAATTCAAGAAGATGAACAGAAAAAAAATAAAAGATACTGGGAATTCAGAAACTGGGTTGTGGATTCCTCGTGCTGGAAATTAGTTTTTTTTAACAACAAAAATCTAGAGTTGGTAGTGTTAACTGGTAATGATATGCTTGGGTTTATTGATATTTGTGCATACTTGAGAGAAACTGAAGGATTGATTTGATTTGATTTTTATTCTATTCTTTCTTCTTGATTCATTGATTCGTCCATGAAGTTACAGAAGAAGGGTTTGAACAATAAGAATTTTAGAGGATGGGTCTTATTATGTTCCTTCTCACTCTCACTTTTCTTTCTTCTTCCACAGTCGTATACCACGAACAGTGCAAAAGTGGTATTTTTGAACCAAAGGCCACAGACAAGGAACTTCAGAGGCTCCGGCAATTTCTGCAGTACCTGTGACAGAAGCCTGCAAGACCCATACCAATTCTGCTCTCTCTCTTGCAAGGTCCTTTCTTTTTTACCATTTTCTTTTTGTTGTATTTTAATAATTGGTAGATTAATAATTATTAAGTAATAATTAATCATTAATAAAATAAATTAGCAAACCCTTATCAGGAACCGTGCATTTAGTATATTTGTTTTGGCGTTGGAATGGTTTATGAATTACGTTTCACGTAAATCATGATAAAATTCTTTTTATATGCTTACTTAATATACAGAAAATTATGTTTGAAGATTTGTTTTTAAGTATTCCAATGCCTTAAATCTCAACGTGAAACCAAATATACCCTGTATCTCTTTGAATGAATTGAATCCATCGAGTTCCCATTCCATTATGATTCAACCTTTTTCTCTCGAAATCTCTCAGCTTTCTCAAATTCCCATGTCAATTCTCTCTCTTTCTTTCTCTCTCTCCCTAATGGATTCATTTTTTCACATCATTCCATTTCATATCGCTTCAGCTTTCTATTCACTTAACTTTACAGATCGATTACCTTTTGAGGACAAAGAATGGCCTTTCTGGGTACTTGTTCGAGTGCACCTATTTGCCCTTGCCTGATTCTGGCTTCGACAGCGGCGGCCTCATGACCCCTGACTCGGTCCTCGAGCCGGCTGGCTCGAACCGGACCGCTTCGTCCGGTTCGGGTGGCTACGGTGGGTTGGATTGCAGGGCGTCGCTGCTCTGCACTGCCACGACGGAGATTGTCCGGAAGAAACGGAGCGGCGGTGGGGGCTCGGCGTTCAGAGGTGCGTGTTCGCCGGTGTCGGAGATCTCGGTTAGTCTGATGAACCGGAGGAAGGGGACACCCCAGCGGGCCCCGCTGTATTGAATTGTGTACGGAAGTTATCAAAAGGACAGAAGAGGGGAAGACCGGGGGAGGTTCTGGAAAATCAAGTTTATATAATTTTTATAATCTGTACTACATTTATAATTTTATAGTTTGGTGCTTGTATTGTTAAATTTATTTTATTTTTATTTTCTTTAATTAATAAGTATACTAGTCAGTAATTTTCTTTAAAAACTAACAAACTCATTAATGCTGACTTTAATTGGGTAAAAAATTTAATGTGGTGAGTTTGTTAGTTAAAAAAATTATTAACATCTATATTTATTAATTTTGTAAGTTAAATATAAATTAATCTAACAAAGCAAGTGCCAAGTCATTACTGGTATCACTTTAGTTACTCTAGGATTTGTTAGGAACCACGAACAGTTCCCAGTTTTGTAGATTCCTCATTAATCCTCTTCTTTCTACTCCTAAAAATTGTAGTTTTATGGTTTTCTTTTATCGTTGCCTTTCACAAAATTCCTTATTTGTGAGGATTATTAATAGCATACTTAAAATAATTTAATTACAATTGTATTATTGAGTTCAATTCATTTTTTTTTTTTTTTTGTTTGAAGTTCAATTATAGGACCTCTTTCGTCTCTGCTGGTTAAAGAAAACAAACATTCAATATTTCTAAAAGGAAAACAAGTTATCACCCATAAAAAACAGGGAAAACAAGTCTATTTTTTGAATGTGTTGGTTCGGCGGGGCTTGTGAAATAAGCCATTTATTATGGTTTGCTATAAATAATTCTATTGATGTTAGGGGGGAAATTTGGAGAGAATTACAAATAATTTATGACAATTTTGCCCATGACTTATGACCGGATTTTGGACTTCATAATTATATTTTAATGATAAAAAATATGATTGCCATCCTAAGTTCTTGGTTCCCGTAATTTGATTAGACTCGGGCTCTCTGTTTTTAGGCAATACAATCATCAAATATTAATTGTATTTGACTCAACTTTGAATATTATTAACATATGAAACAAATTTTAATATGATTTTATTAGCATAAGAAAAAATTTGTAATCTGATTTTATTTTCATATCTAAGGCTTCCACTCTCAATCTAGCATTCTCGTCTAGCTGACAGACAATCAAGTTTGATTAAACTATTGGGGGTTAGATGTGGGTTGCAGAGCCGATTGACTGGCAATGCTATGAATGTTCATGAATTTAGTGAACATTCTAAATTAAAAATAGGAAAAGAGAAATTGATACTGTAAATTTATCAACTTTTAAATCAGAATCAAAGTAAAAATATGGAATTTTTAATTATGACTAAATAATCAAAATGCTCTTAATTTAATTTACAAGTTTTAGAGGTTAATAATAACATTTATATCTATATTAATAATATTATATTTCGCATTAACAACTTTAATATCATGTTTCATAACTTCATATCTCAAAAATTAGGGATAATTTTGAGGGTACAACTTTCAAGGATCAATAACAACATTTATATCTATATTAACAACATCATATTTTAGATTAACGATTTTATTTTCATGTTTCACAACTTCATATCCCAAAAACCAGAGATAATTTTGAGGGTATAAATTTCAAGAGTCAATAACAACATTTGTATCTATATTAACAACATCAAATTTTACATTAACAATTTCACTTTCATGTTTTACAACTAAACTAAGGGCAATTTGGTCATTTGGTTAAAATTAGAAATCTCATATTCCTACTTCAGTTATGATATGAGATTTTATAAATTCGCATCACCAATTTATCTTTTCCCATTTTTAATTATTTTTTTTTTTTGGAATTTTCCCATTATTTTATCATTCTCTACAAAAAGATAACAAATTTTACTGGGTATGAAACCCCAAAAAAAGAAAATGAGTCAGCCGATATTATTATTAAAAAAAATACTACATTATACACACCATTTATAAATAATTCTATTAACATTTAAAATTTAGAATAAAGTATACATTTAGTTCTCTGAGTTGCATCAAATTTCAGTTTGGTCCTTCAAATTTAAAGAGTACACTTTTAATTCTTTTATCTTAACAGTTTTCATTTTATGGAAAATACTGATTTAGTAAATTTAAACAGCAATTTTTCTATTAAATGCAGACAAATATATGCTCAAACTTTAATTCTTTAATGTAATCATTTTTATATTTTAAAATTTAAACATGATTTGTTAACATTTAATGGTATAAACATCCGTTTGAATTTGTTGAATCAATAGTTTTTGTCAGATAAAACAAACGATATTAAGATTAAAGGACTAAAGGAAATTTTCTAAACTTAAGGGATCAAATTAAAACTTAATATAAATTTAGAGAACCAAACATATACCTTAGCATAAAATTTAATAATAAATTCTTTTAAGTTCAAGCAGATAACCCCCAACTTTTTAATTATAGACTCATGTAATATTTTTTTGTTACAAAGAGTTAAGTCATGCCGGTTCACCAAGGCCCGGACATTCCGCTAGACTCAGAGAGATCGCCCACCAATAAGATTCTTATATTGGTGGAATTTTAACTCATAACCTTATAGTTATGAGTTAACCCCTTAACCAACTTTTATTGGCTCATATAAATTTTATTCTTGTATACATATAACTCCCATTAATTTTGATTTACACACACATACTTAGAATTTAAGCTTTATATAGATAAATACTAAATAAAACAAATAACAGGAGAGTTGTCTGCATGAATGGATGAATTTAGAGGGTTTATGATAAAGTTTTAAATCCATGGAGTTTTTTTTTTTTTTTTTTTTGGTTGAAATGGAGGTTCTATTTTATATATACATCAAGTTCACGTGAGTTGTGAATAATTTAACATTAAAAACTACAGCTACCAGACAAGATTTTTCTGCTTATAGCTGCTTTCTTTTTCTTTATATTCATATTTGGCAGTATAGCCATACACTTTCGAACTTGCAAAAGTGAATATGCTTATTCATGTGTATACATCCTATAATGTGGGACAGAGAAGAGAAAATTTAGGAATGAAACGTTACGAAAATAGCATGGTTTTATGGAGGGTTTGACCTCTCTTTTTTTTTAATTTTTTTTGCTAAGTATGAGTATCCTTCTATTGGAGGCAAACATATTTGAAATACTGTCAAGTATTAAATATGGGTACCTCTTCTGATGAAGATTTGAACTTTGGTTCGCCATGTTGTGAATGACTAGCTCCTTCCGCTAAACTCAACCCCTGTTAATGGAGGGTTTGATCTTGATTATGGCAATTCTGAAAAATACCTTACTAAAGGCCCGTCTGGATTAACGGTGACAGAAGCGATTTTTTTTCAATTCAACTTTTGAAAACTTAAGATAGTATAAACATCATATTGTAAATGTGATTTATGTTTGGATTGACGGTGGTAAAAGTAGCTTTTTGTCAAACTAAAAATTGTTTGGATAATTATTTGAAAAGTAATCCTATGTACAAAATGACAAAAATCTTATTAAATAATACATGCATGCATGCATGCATACATATTATGATAATTTTAAGACAAAATTAAGATTAGGCATGGCCAGAGTAGGACTTTGTTAAAAATGCAAGTTTTAATTCAGATTATGATATTTTTATAGGATTTAAAGAGGATTATTTTCCCTTCTTTTTATAATAAAATACTAATCAGAAAATAAAATTTCTAATCGCAAAATAAAAAACTACTTGTACAAAATTAAAATGTTAAAATGAAAATTTAAACTTATGATTCAATTATATTTTTTAAATGTATAATTTTTTTTATGGGTAAAAGTGCATCTAGCACCCCAATCTATTTTTGAAGATGTAATCAACATCCTAAAGTTTTTAAGGGTTCAATCAGCACCCTAAAGTATTTTTAGTAGTGCAATTAGTACCTTAATGTATTAAATATGGAGCAATTACACTCATTCACTAACAGAATATTAACTCTATTTGCGAACACACTCTTTTCTTCCCTCTTTCATCAATCTTCAACATGTTCATCCCTTCTTTTGTATTTAAGGGTGCAATTTTACCCCTAATGTATTAAAAATGGAGTAATTGCACCCCCTTCATTAACAAAATATTAACTCAAAGTTTGGGGTTTATCTTTCCCATCATAATTTCCCTATCATTGTGATGAAAGTATTTGGTTTTGGTCTTGTTGAATCTCGAGACCCAAATAAAAAAAGAAGTCAAGTCGAAATCAGAGGGAACTTTTATTCATAGTAAATTATTAGTTTCAATTATAGATGCAGGAATATATCAAATTGTATTAAACTCCCCAATTAAGGGGTGTAATTGCTCCATTTTTAATACATTAGGATACTGATTACACCTCCAAAAATAATTTAGAGTACAATCAATGTAACACCCCAAATTTTGTATTCACAAAAAATATATTATAATTAATTGAGAAATTCAATAAAATGGTGAATATTCATGAATTTGGATCTTGTGAATTTAGAAATATTCATATTCATAAGAAAATGGGCAAATTAATTCAAGAAAGGAATTCAATTACAAAGGTAATAGCAAAATCATAATTTTGCCAATTTAGCCCAAGATTAATTATTTTCTAGTTAATTGAAGTTAATTTAAATTAATCAAGGAAAATAAAGGAAAATGCATAATGAGAATATTCTTGGTGGAATAGATCAAGAATTGTGAAATTAAGAGGGGATTATACATAAACCAATTATGTGAATTATGGAATTGTGAAAAACAATTTTTCCTTCTCTTCCTCTCTTTAATTTTTGTCCAAGCATGAAAGTAAAGGGAAAAATATTAAATCCATGATCACATGCTACAAGAAGAAGGTGATGATGACTAAACTACATGCACATATCAATCATGGCAAAGATGGAGTGTACACAACATGAAGGATGGTGTAATGCATGATGGGAGAAGCTTGAGTGAAGGAATGAGAAACATGATTGCATGGAAGAGTGTAAGTGTGAACATAGAAAAAGAAGAATAGGTTACTTGGAGCAAAAAGGGGGGGAGCATGGATTGAGGAGCAAGAAAGGAAGAGAATTGATTCAATTTAATGGCAAGTTAATGAAGAAATCATGAAGGAAGAGAAGGATTTGTGACAAGTGTCACATTGGGAGCTCTTGATTAAATCAAGGGCTAGGAAGAAAGAAGACCAAATTAATAAATATATTCTCCTTCCTCTTTCAAGCCATATTTCATCCAACACCAAAGAAAAATAGAGAGAGAGAGAGAGAGAGAGAGAGAGCTTGAGAAACTTTGAAGAGTTAGAGAGAAGGAAGAAGAAGTTAAGGTAAGTGTTGATCTCTTTAGTTTTTCTTGTAGCATGTCTCTAGATCCTTCTCTAAACCTTTCTTCTTCATGGAATCCATGAATTTGAAGACACATTCTTAGCTTAAGGAGAGAGAGAGAGAGAGAGAGAGAGAGAGAGAGAGAGAGGAGACACCTAGAGAGAAAGGATTCAAGATCTCAAGAGGTAACCTCACAAACCTTAGATCTAAACTAATATATGTTGTTGTTGAAGTTTGTTGTTAGTTGGTGAGTTTTGGTTGAGTTGGAAAATTGGAAAAGCTATAACCCTAAGGGGTTATACTGCCCAAATTTCTTTAAATCATGATTACAATGTGATTAAATAAGTTAATAAGGGATTAGAAGTGAAAAAGTACAAGTTTTGGAAGCTAAAATACAAAAACTCCATTTTCCCATTTTTTTGACCAATATTTCGGCCAAGACCATACTTGAGAGAAGGAGCTTGATTTTCATAAAATAGATGGTTCCATTGGATTCAGTAGGTGAAAATAGGTGGGGTTAGAGTTGGTCACTTTTTCGATAAAAGCCGAAAAAGCATAATTACAAAAGCACCATTAATACTTGAAATAGAGGCTGTCAAGGGTATTTTCGTAATTTCACAGTGAATTTGATAATTTCGAGCCCAAAAATGGATTCCTTGGGCATAAATAAGTTAGGATAGTCCTAGTTAAAATTTTGGGAAAACGTGCCATCGAGCCGGGTGAAACAAGGCCGGGGTGGGGTCCTGGGACATTTTGGTAAAATCTCACCATAGACTAATATAGCCACCAAAAACACTACGAAAGTGTCTAAAGGATACGTTTGATGTTTTAAGACCTAAGAGAGCCCGAGGGATTGGCACATAAATCGAGGCACGTTATTCAAGGATCAGGGAAGGGTGATTAAGGTAGGGAAGTTACCTCTCCTGCATGTATTTAATATTTGTGCTGGTGTATTGATGCATGTTATTGCTTTGCTTGATTCTGTGAAGCATATATGAATAATTGAAGCTCTGTTTCTGTTTATGCTTTGGCCATACATATGTTGTTTGAAACATTGATCATGCAGATATGTCATTGTGTGAGCATGAGTTATAAAATGCAAGCACGTCATGCATTAAGCACTGATCTTGTATGCATATTGGTATTACTTTCCTACTGAGATTCCCCAGAATCTCACCCTCCTCTACCAACAATTTAGACAGGAAAAGACAGAAAGTATGCTGAAAACAAAGAAGAGAACCGTACGAGGGGATTGCAGTGGTGGAACGAAGACGGGAAGATGTCTTCGTTTCACTGGGATAAACTTAGACACCCACGTAGGGCTGTGAGGCTGCGTTAATTGTAATTATTAAGTACGAACCTTTATGTGGAATTTCTGTAATCGTGTACATAATATCAGTATATTTATGCTATTCATGTGTTGCCCACTTTTGGGCATCATTTTTTGCAAAGAATCTGAAATAGCTGAAAATAAAATGAGGGTGTGACAATCAATACTTTAGGGTGATGATTGCACCTCCAAAAATAAATCGGGGTGTTGGATGCACCTTTATCCTTCTTTTATTCCACAAAGCCACACAATTTGAAGAAGAAAAGGAAATTTTTTTTTGGGGGGGGGGGAGCAAGGAAAATTGTGGAGACCCCATGAATTATGCAAACCAGTAATAAATACTCGGAGTATTTGCTTTCATTTTCTATCCGCCAGTCAGCCAGCCATCGCACTATAACGTGAGGCCAGAAGCACATAAAAGTAGCTTTCAGCTTTTAAGTTGTTTTTGCTTCAAAAGTCAGATTGCATCAATGCTATCACAAACATGTGCAAATTGGGATCAAAATGACTTTTTCTGCCACAATCGTATATTTGGGCATTTACATCGTGAATCCAAATAGGCTCTAAGTGGTTTGAAATCAAATTAACCAAAATAATAATAATAAAGGGACTGCTGCAACAAGCCTATTGAGCTAATTGAGGTCATTTTGGCCCAAACAGCTCATTTTTGCCGTTTTTTTGGTGTGCTTTATTAATTGAGATGAAATATAATTTTTTAAGAAAAAATAAATATGCAATGCTCAATAATTTCACTCCATTTTCAATTAAATCCTCATTTTTTATTGAATTATTATCATTTTCTCAATTATAGACATGAGTTCCTATACCGGTAATTTGTTAATTATGATTAGTGAGAATACTGACAAAGTGATATGTTATGTGCCACAAGAGAGGATATTTATATAGGTAAAAATAAATATGGATAATCTATATTTAAATTGAAAATAAAAAATAAGACTTGGACCTAGTGTATTGATTAGAGTTTAAAAAATAAGTTTTTTTTTTTTTTTTTTATGAAATGTAAATACATTTAAGATGAGAAAGCATAAGCTACAAAAGTATCTTAATAAGATACATACATGCTTTAGAAGGTAAGACAGACCCAAAAAATATTCTTTGTCCCAGTAATGATTTTTATATGGGACTTCTTTGCAAGTTTACAGTGTATAGGAAATTTACTAGGATGGTCAATGTGTTGTTGTCTAAGGATGAAAGTCATAGCATCCCTTAACACCTATAGCTGCAATTGTAGGACTCCAGTTTTGTCTGAGGGATAAATAACCATTCATGGAATTTGTTGTGATCAAAGAACACTGTAATAGATATGTCTCTCTAGCCCCTCCTTGATCTGATACTGAAAATAACAAGCCATTGAGGAAAGTAACTCCACTGAGAACGAAGTCTCTCACCCTCCTATATCAGTTGTTCGAGCTTGAGCCATCCTAGTTACTTGTTGTGGATATATCCGTATACCTGTATTACAGACTTGATTTCTTGCAAACCATAAGGATTCTTGCAAAGATTTGTCAGGGTTGTTATCAATTCTAAAACCAGCGATTCTATTAAACAAACATGCCTCAGAATCAGCCATATGTCTAGTGCGAAGCAAATGTGTTGTGGGTAAGATGCGTCTAACTATCTTCCAAAGTAACTGTTTAAATCTAGGGGACAATAAAGGCTTACAAATTAAATCACATACCTCATTCTCTATAGGATTGGACTGTCCACGTGTGCATTGAAGCAATATATAGCCATCTCGGACAGTATATATTCCAAAATTATTGCCTGTCCACCTGATAATGTTAGGTAATTGAGATAGAGGGATCGGGTGTTTTGGAACTGCTGAACCACTTGCCTGGGTAGAGTGAGGATAAGAAAAGAAAATTCCAAATTCTTTTAGAATGCAGCATAAGGTCCAACATGTTTATGTTAGGATATGCAAAACCAAACTGCTGCAGAGGCCACCATAACCAACAATATAAAATTTATGCTCTTTTTTTTTTTTTATCGACACATCAAAACTATCAACCAATATAAAATTTATGCTCCCTCCAGTCCTAGGGTAAAAGGGTTTTCTGAAAGCTTTCTTTGGGTCTCGAACACACGAGGTGATATAATATTCTCTAATGGTTTTAGAGATTTTTATTCTCAATGTTTTCATGTACAGATTTTTATCCATAATCTCATTTACGAGTCTTCTCAAAAATTGCGAAAGAGGGTGTGCAAAGGATTTTTGGTTCTCACAACCATATCGCTTTCTAAGATTCGAATTTTTAAGAGAAATACTAACATATTTCAAGAATGTTACATGAAAACATAACGTAGATTATTTTAATCCTAATTCTTAATTTGTTGATGATTCATATTAAATAATTCATATTTTATTTTGTTTTTTTAAAAAATATTTGTTAATCATTTTTTTTTTTTGCAAATTAAAATAAGAAGGTTAATATATTTCTTAAAAACAAAATAAAATGTGAATTGTTTCAAATGAATAATTAACTAATTAGGATTAAAATTATCTAAATTGATATGTTTTTATACTTGACATTTCTAGAATGTATAAGTATTTCTCACATTTTAAAAGGGTAAAAGTAGAATTTTTGAATTTTTTGGGTCAAATTTAAAAATATAAAAAGAGAATAATAAACTAAATTACATTGTTTACATTGAATAAACTAAAATTTTATCAATATATTATAAAATTTAGCAAAAATAATTTTACATGTATGTATGCTTTCACACAATTTTTAATTTGAAACCTGTAACTTTTTCTCTTTTCAATACATATTTAAAATTTGCTCTAATAGCATTATTATTATCAGTGCAAAGACAAATGGTGGGGTTGGCATGCCATGTTCATCACAGTGATGAGCAATTAACTTCTCATTACTATAATGAGATCTCAACCATTTAAATTTTGATTTGAATGGTTTAAATTTAAAAAATTTTAATTTATGATTTTTTAAATAATAAATTCATTTTATGAAAAGTGATGGTTATAAGATTATTTTTATTTCTAATTTTACATATAATAAAATAAAAATTTATTTAAAATCTAAAAATTAAGTTATATTAAATCTGGACCATTCAAAATCAATCTAACGGTAAAAATGGATGATGAACACATTTCTTATGAGCATAAAATGTGCTCCCACAAATGGTGCTGAGAAAACAAAATTATAGGGGCTAACTATTCTAATGGAATAAAATGAAATAATTTAATGAGAAAATATATAGATACCAAATTAAAAATTAAGAGGAAATATAGGTACTTTGCGGAGTAGTTTTCCTTAAAATTTATTGAAAACTGTAATAATTTTCAAAAGCTACCAACAGTGCGCTTTATATTGATGGGCAATAAAAAGAAAAAAGAAAAGGTAAAACAATGCCCTTTATATTGTATTTCATGTACTCAAGATCAAAAGCATCTTGTCGAAAGATCACAAGATTCCATATGCTTCATCCATTTTGTGCAAGCGGATTTTCTTAAAAAGGTAATAAATACAACCTGAATTCTAACAAAACTGCAATGATATTTTTAAGGAAAGATTATATTTAGGTTTTGGATAAGAGAAAATATAAAAATATAATCCTTTAAAATCTTAAAATTACATTTAAGTCTCTTAAGACTTTTTTATAATAAATACTAATTTTGCTGATAAGTTCATGGGTGCCTCATCGATAAGTTCAGTGGCATCTATTGACAAATTTAGGGGCATTTATTAGCAAGTCTATGATTGAAATTTATTAGAAAAAAGCTCCACGGGATTTAAATGAAATTTTGATATTTTAAGGGATCATTTTTTTTATATTTTCTCTTATTCGGGACTTCAATGTAATTTTTCCTATTTTTAATGCCCTTACTTATTAATTTATTAAAATATTTTTATGCATTTTTTTGTCATAACTTACCAAATGTTCCAACTCATAATGGTGTATTTAAAAAAGATTTAAGGAAAGAGTTTAGTGTGAATGAGTTACAAACCCCAGTACCTTAAAGTAAATTTTAGACCATCAAAAGGTAATATTGACAAAGAAATTAATATAATATTTTTCAAAAAAATTCTAAAAAGATAATTGGTTGGTAACAAAGCCAAAATCTCTAAAAATGACAATTATCAGCTGCAGATAGAAGAAAAAATGATTAAGAAAATAAAATTTAAATAAAAATAAGGAAGTAGTAGAAACTTTGAAAGTGATCCAGGTGGGGCCCAGGAGCTTAATGGAAATCCGAGAATAGCAAAGAGGGGGAGGGAGGGCAGAATTTGTCTTGTGCACAGAGAAGTGCAAATGTGCAAATTGGCCTTCTTCATGCCATGCCTGGTAGCAGTAGCAGCATGGTGACAAAATACAAAGACAAAGCTGCCTTTATTTATTACTGTTTGTCCCTACCCCCAATGCCTGCCTGCGTTACTCCCACTACGTACTACTACTAGCCCCCTCCTCTCTCTCTCTCTCTCTCTCTCTCTCTCTACGGCTCCGCTGCTGCGTTTGGGGTGTCCTATAACAAACCTGTGGCCTCTCTCTCCCTATATAAATAAAGAAAATATCAGCCCCGTCCTCACAAGTCACTGCTCACTGCTCAACCTGGAATAGTTGGAGTACTTGAGCCATGAACCAATGTTTTAATCTTCTGATTTTTCGTGGTTCGAGAAGTTTTACCATGATTTATATGAATATGTTTATGATAAACAATTTCAATTAAAAATTTAATGTTGGATTAGAATAATTTATTTTTAGGTAATAAATATTTATAAATCATGATTTACAGTATATAAGATAAATATGTGAGAGGAGTTTTATTTCGACTTACGTAATAAATGCTTATTCTTGAAAAATAAACTAATCTAAACATACTTTTATTCATCTCCCTAAGAATTTAGCACAAGTTGATTAAATTTTATTTTGTTATTTTTCTTTTCTTGTCGAGCTTGAAGCGATCTTGTTTTGATATTTAAAACATAGTAGTTAGTAAAATTTGTGCTTTAGTAACTATGTTTTATAAAATTATACTCCCTCCGGTCCTAATTATAAGATAAAGTTGACTTTTTTTGGAGAAATTAAGGAAGTCAATTAAATTACTTTAGAATGTTTATATTTTTATTTTTTTTCTCCAAATTAATTAATTTAACTAATAAACTAATATATAATCTAAAGATACTAAAAATATAAACATTCTAAAGTAATTTAATTGGTTTCCTTAATTTCTCCAAAAAAGTCAACTCTGTCTTATAATTAGGACCGGGGGGAGTATGTGATTTATATCTGAATGTTTCATTTACTTGCCTGTTAATGTCTTTTTTTATTTCAATACTTGTATTACTCTTGTTAGGGTAATTGGGGGAGGCCTAGTTAAAAAGTTAGTGGTTCAGTCGTTATTGAACTGGGATTAACATAATTAAAATGATATAATTTGATTACAATATATAAAAATGTCGATACATGATCATTAAAAAGTAATATATAAATAAAATAAAAAGATATTAATTTACAAAAAATCAACCACTTAGTTATAAATAACACATAATTCAATAGAATAAAATTATTAAAATTAAAGTCCAAATATGAAAAATTGCACTTTTAGTTTTAAATGATGTCATTTCAAATTTCAAACAAAAAAATCAAGATAAAATCTAAGGGAACAATACGCTTAAATACTACTTAAATTTTAAAATCCTAAAGTAGTTTTGTTGATAATAATAGTAATAAGATTGACAAAAAAAATATAACAATTGATAACTCAGATTTTTGTGAAATCATTGATTTGAGATTTTTAAGTTTAAGTGATATTTATTTATCTTTTTTTCTCAAAACCTAAATTAGTCGAGCTAATTGAAAAAGTATATCATCGCTTCACTTAGAGAACTGGTTAACTCAATTGAGTTGTATTATCTTTTTTCAGTTACAAGACAAGCATTAACAATTTGAATTATAAGTGGGATTAAACTTATAACATATAATTTATAAGAAAGTATTCATATTACTAGATTATATGACTATTGGTTGAGTTGTAATATCTTGAATGATACTGTATACAGTCATACTATTCTGACTATTTATAAGGTAGTGAGAAAATTTATTTTACCATATTTATAAGTTACTTTATTAAATTTTTTTTTATATAAATGATACAATTTTATATTCGTTTATTATGGGGTAGACTTTTTTTAAAAAGACATTATATATTTTACGTAGAGATAAAATTTAAAAGCTATTGAATTTAAGTTAAAATTAATGAGATTGAAGACTTTTCTTCGTTTAATGTAAAATACATTGAAAAAGTAGGGAAAATCTCATATAAAGTTGCATGATATCGAAAAATTCTAAATTAGGTTGCTAAATTCTATAAATCCTTAATTAAGTTATCGACCCGATTTAAGATTTTAAAATGCATATCAAATGACTTTACTACCCTCTCATGTTTCTTCTCTCCTATTAAAAGAATTTCATTGCTTTGTAAATTATTTTTTTCAACAAGTATATACATGCACATATATAAACATTAACTTATAATAAAATAAAATATGACTCGCTTGAATCAAAGAAATTTTTTGTGTTACAGAAGAATGATCAAGAACAATTCAAGTTAAAAAAGGAAGCTTTAACCCCAATATCAATTAAACGATTTTAAGTTTAATATTAAAAATAAAAAAAATCAAGCTATGTTAATCCCAAGGAAAAAAAGTTGACATATGTGTGATTTATTAAAATATATATTAAAGAGTTCATTAACAACGTAAAAAGAGTGTTTCTTCGTGGTTAAAAAAAAGCAACATATATATCACACAAGTCAAAATTGTGTGATTAATGTAGTTTGATTTTCTTTTTCAAAAAAATAACTCAAATTCTTTCAAAAATAAAATTTACTATTCACAATATTTAACTAAAAATTATTTAATTAATATTTGGGATTATGATTTTCTTTTCACTTTTTGGCTTTAATTATTCTTATTGATTCTTCTAAAACACAAAAAATTCTTTTAATTTAAGTGAATTATATATTTTTTTATTATGTATTAGTGTTGATATATATATTTATTAAAAAACTAAGATAGGAAGTTAAGCAATACAACTCTTTTAAGAGAAAAGAGGAGATTAGGAGAGGACAATAAAATTATTTTACTCATATTATGAAATTCTAAATTAGGTTAATAATTTAATTAAGGATTTATTAAGTTGAATAACTTGATTTTAAATTTTCCTATTTCATACAACTTTATTTAAAATTTTCCCTTGAAAGTAACTTATTTCGTGAGAGTTGATAGGTTTGGGTAGAGGAAAAAAAGAGTTGCTGGGTCAACTCTAATATTGGGCCATTAATTACGTAGCCTCATTTAATAATGCTATTGAAAGTGACCTTCAAGACTCATGTTCCGATGACGCTAGCTAGTCTTATAGACTAATACTCCTACTATGTCTATATGCCCCAGGCACGGAAGAAGGAGAAGACAAAAGTTGGAGATATACCTCGGTTCGAACTTCGAATCCCTTCAGGCCAATGAACGCTCTCTTCAGTTCATCCTATGGTTTCGTTACCACATCTTGCTCCTGTTCCCCCTGTCCAGTTTGGTTGTCTCTTTTTTTTTTTGCCAAGGCTTTCTAGTTTGGTTTTCTTTTCTTCTTTTCTTTTTGGTTTTCTATCATCATACTCCCACAGTCCTTGTATATAATAGGAAAAAAGACAGAAAAATATCACTGGAACTTCTAAATCTTGTTGATAAAAATAGTAATGGGATTGACAATGCAAATCTTTGTCAAAGGACTAATTTGGGATTTTGAAGTTCAAGTGGTATTTTTTTGTCTTTTTTCCTATATAAAAGCCATTTAACTGAACCCTGTGATTTTAAAAATAGTTAAAAGTAATTAAATATAATAATTATGTAAAAAATTTAAGTTTTCTTAAAATACCCCTATTTATGAATAGGGAGAGAGCAAATAATAATGAGAAAAGAATGAAAAAGAATATACGTAATATAATAATTAATTAAAAATAAATTGAGAAAAAGAGCATTTATTATTAAAACAAACTCAAAAAAAAATATTATATTAAAATGATAATAAAATCTGTACTAATAGTACTCAAAAGGGATAAGCCCATTCTAAAAAAAGTTCTTGTATAGGGATGGAGGGAGTATCATATTAAAACGATAGTAAAATTTATACAAATGGTACTCCGTCCATTCTTTTATTTATTTATTTAAAAAAATTTAGGTAAATTGGGTCTTGGGGTTCATCGGAGTCAGGGTATGCCTCAGCCTTTATAAAGATACTTATAGATCCCTCATCAACAAGATCCCCTCATCGGTAGAATAATCCTACAACCTAATGATTTTAAGCCAACCTCTTTATCAATTGAATCAACCTTTGTTGGTCTCCTTTCATTCTTTTTAATAAGATACAATTGTTTAAATGAGTATATTCCTTCTTATAAGATACACTTTGGATATATTAAACATATAATGCATTTTTTGTTTATCTTTACCCTCAATTAATTATATATCTCTCCTCACTTTTCCCACCCATTCCCTCTTATCAATTGTTCCACTTATTTTCTACCCCACCTGCTTTTCTTTTACTCCATCCGATCCTAATTATAGGACAAAGTTTTAATTTTTATCAATTTCTTCCCAAAATACCCCTTATTGATACTTTCAATAATAATTAAACACATTAATAGTTTAATAAAAGTAGATCGGAAGTTGTTAAGGGAGATTGACGATACCGGATTGTGTGAGAGTTTGGAGAAGTCGTGTGTGAGGTAAGAGAGGTACAAGAAAAAATAGAGAATAAAAAAAAATAGAGAATCAACATAATTGGATAACATTTTAAATTTTAAATAAGGGTACTTTAGGAAAATAAATATGAGTAACTAATTTAACCACTATCCTTAATTTCTCCAAAGTTAGGTAAATATATCTTATAATTAGGACTGGAGGGAGTAATAAATAAGGGCGTTTTTTGTAAAATGAGTTGCATTTTTTACATTTTTGTTATCGTTAACTAATTTTAACTAACTTTTTTATCTACATAATTATGTTATTCATATCTTATCATTATGTACCTTTTTATAAGTCACTTGTATCAAAAAAGTTTTGCTCAAAATATAAGTTATTTGTAGGGCAATAAACAAGATTTTGTTAATTTTACCCCCATTCACTATTAATTAGGCATATGGGAAAGAGAGAGAGGTGTAAATACATAGAGATAAAAGGGTGTAAGAAAAAATGTACATCCTTTCAAAGATGAGGGTAAATAATAAATATGGAAAAAAAAGTATCATTTAATGCTTTTTTTTTAGTTTGTGAAAATGGGGTACCAAGTGATTTATAAGAAGATATGTAGTAGTATAAACAGGAACCAATGAAGCAGCTTATAAAACTTTCACCCTCACTTCACTTAAACTTCTTCTATCTTTTTTTTGTCATATTTTCTTTTATGTCATATAAAGGATATCTTTTAAAAAGTAGTAGTGATACTTTTCCTGACATTTAATAATTTTAAAGAGTATTCTATATTTTCTTTCGTTTATGTCCATATATTATAAAACTAATGGAAAAAATAATTTGTTATTGATGGCTAATATAGTTAATTAAAGTAATATTAAAAATTCAACCAAAAATATTATTAAAAATTATTTAAATTTTATGACAAATTTTATATTTTTAATTTTTTATTAATTAGAATGAATTAATTAGAAATGCTTTTTATGTATGACTAGAATGAGTAATTCATTAGTTTGCAATGAAATTAAGTAGTACCTTTCCTTAGTATTTTTATTTTTATTAATCATGTGTAAACAAAACACCTAAGAGTTTCTTAAAAAATTGGGTTACTTTTTTTAATATTAATTAAAAGAATAAAAAAGCTGCACCGGGTTTAATAAAGGGAAAAAGACAAATAAATACTACTTGAATATCAAAATCTCAAATTAGTGATTTTCCAAAAACCTGAGTTGTCAATTGCTATACTATTTTTGTTAATCTCATTACTCTTATTGTCAACAAAACCAATTTGAGATTTTGAAGTTCAAGTAGTATTTTTTTTTCATCTTTTTCCTTTTAAGAAAATGTGTTGAGTAATATATAACTTGTACTTACTTCAAAAATCATAAGCTTATATTTTCTTTTATTTGATCCATCAGCAGCAGAGTTAAAATTTAAATGTGAAGGGACTGAAACTGAAATTTACATATAATATAAAGTTTGCATAAATATAGATGTAAAAAATAGGGAGAAATAGAATGAAGTTTTAAAGGGAGACTGATTATCAACTATTAGGTTAAAAAAAAAAAATCATCAAATTGATATGAAATTCTGAGGGACTTGTGGACCATTTTTTGAAACCATAAAAAGATGAATTTAACTTGACTTGTCAATGTGTCATTAGTGACAATTTAGAGCGCTTCAATTAATAAATCAATGTGTCACTAATGATATGTTAGGGCAAGATAGGTCACGGTGCTATCAACAGTCAGGTGCCTCAACTAATGAGTAAATGTATAACTAATGACAAGTTAAAATGCCATAATTGATAAGTCAAGACATGACGAGTTACCACCAATGACAAGTAATGGCGTCTCAATTGACAAGTGTCATTCATGACAAGTGATGGTAAACCTGTTATTTCACAATTTCAATAAATCTCCCACAAGCTCTTTAAGATTTCATACCAATTTGATGATTTAATGGAACCTTATAATGATAATTTGTCTTCCTTGAGTCTTGAGTGTAATCCTCTATAAAAAAGATATAACACCTTTACAATATTCTTCTGGTATTTAATGTAAGACCTAATTAACTTATTCGATTAGGTGGCAAAAAAAATTAACTGATTTGATATTAAAATGATAAATATTTGAAGTAGATATTATAGTTAGGATAAATATTAACTTCTTAATTAGATCTTAAGTTGAGGAGTGCAGGAGTATAAAAAATTTAAAACCTTTCGGGTTATGGCCCCATCAGTTCTCAGTTCTCTCTGCCCTACCAACTATAATTCATAAATTTATATAATTAAATTAGATAGTTTTAGCATGAATTAAAAAATTACTATTTTTGTAAGTTGTGCTAATCTCTTTTAATTTTCATGTTCTATTTGAGTATGTAAAAAGTAATAAAAAACTATATGCAAAGGTTGAAATAAAAAGAAAAAGTTGCCCAAAGGTAAAAATATATTCAGTTCTAATAAATGTTTTAAACTATAATTTTCTTCCTAGTTCCTATGTTTGTGCAATAATTTTTAGGAAGGGACCTTCCTTTGAAAAGGTACCGACAACGCAAGGATTAATAAATAAAACAGAGAATAATTACAAGAACAAGGAGCTAGATAAAAGAAAGGTAGTTCTATTATGGATTTTTATACAAGGCAATAAGTGAATAAAAATAGATGGAGTAGAGATTAACAACAGTTGAATACAGAGCTGCAAGAACGAAGATGATCGGAGAAGAACTTAGTACAGGAGCATTGGAGAAGATTTTTTCTCCCTCTTAGGCTTAAACACCTCTATTTATAACAAGTCCAATTAATAGATGGATCCACCCTTTTCGGATCCGCACCAATTTAGGGGGAGTTAACTTACGCTGTTATTTCGAATATCCTGGTACACCCGTATGACCAGGTACACGTAGGTGTGAGTTGGCGGATTCTTGGGCTGCTGTTTACTGGACATGCTTTGCTGGGCCTTATCTATGTGGACCGTTTTATTTGTTGGCTAAAAAGCATATAGTATTGGGTATATCCTATATAAGTTTTACGATATTTGTTAACGACTTAGGGCTTGTTTGGTGTGAGAAATTTGAAGATGAGGGACAATGTTTATTAGTTGAATTGTTAAAAAATGGAGAAGTGAGGTTACAAAATTTTAATGAAGAAAATGTAAGATTAAAGAGTAAGAAAAATTAATTAAAAATTTTTAACCTCACTTTTCTATTTTTTTTTTTAAATTCAACCCTAAAACTTTTTTCATCCGCTCACTTTCCCTCCCCTTCCCCCGTACCAAAAAGCCCTTAGTATAATTTCTAACCATATTGATATCATGTTCCAAATCTATATTCTGTTTTATATAATTTGAAATTACAAAATTAAGCCAGTACCTACCGTAATTACTGTTCTTCTCAACTAACAGCACTCAAATATTCATTTTTCTAATTAGCACCTACTATCACTACAAGAAAAACAAAGCGTATAAGACCATCATGTCATGCCCTTATTTTAATTTCACCTTTACCAAAGTATTCATGAAAAACGATATGCGGTTCGGTGGGTAACATAGGAATAACATAAATATACTGATGAAAAGTGCTTAATTACAAAAATTTCCCATAAAGGTTCGTCCATAATACTTACAATTAAGGTAGCCGCACATGGCTATTAGGGTGTCTAAACCCATCCTAGTGAAATGGAAACCTTTACTCGTCTTCGCTCCACCACTGCAACCCTTTCTCGTGCAGTTCTCTTCTCTGATTTCCTCGTACCTTTTGTATTCGCTTGTCTAAATTGTTGGTAGGGGATGGTGAGATTTGAGAGAATTTTAGTAGGAAACAAATACCAATATGCATGCAAGATAAGTGCTTAATGAAGACATGCTTGCATTACATAAACTCATGCTAACACAATGGCATATCTGCGTGCTCAATGTTTCATGCAATAAGACTATGGCCAAAGCAAAAACAGAAACAAAGCTTCAATCATTCATATATGTTCTACATAATCAAGCAAAGCAATAACATGCATCAATACATAGCACAAATATTAAATACATGCAGGAAAGGCAAGTTCCCTACCTTAACCCTTTCCCGCCTCGAAACGTGTGCCTCGTAAAGCGTGTCAACAGCTTGGGCTCCATATTCGATCCTACAATGCCAAATGTACATTTAGACACTTTCATAGTGTTTCTGAGGGTTATATGAGTCTATATTGAAAAATTACTAAAATACCCCCAGGGACCCGACTTGACCCCGCCGTACCTGGTCTAGCTGTACTTTTCCCGAAATTCTATCTTGGGCTATCCTAACATATTTTCGCCCAAGGAATCCATTTCAGGACTCGGAATTACCAAATTCACTACCAAAAGATGAAATTGCCCTTGGCAGTCCTTATTTCAGTGTTTCAAGGGTGTTTTCGTAATTATGCTTTTTCGGTCTTTTCTGAAAACGTGCCCAATTGTAACCCCACCTAATTTTCCCTCCTCAACTCAATGGAACCATCAAATCATTGAAAATCCAACTCTAAGGAACTCTAGCAGCCCTGACTGAAATTCTCAAGTATTCCGAGGAAAATTGGGGTTTTTCGGTTTTGGCTCCTCAGACGTGTTCCTTTCCACTCCTAATCACTTTATCAACTATTTAATTAGGTTACAACTACCTTTAGACCCAATTTCGGCAGCATAACCCCTAGGCAACTCAATTTCCAAACTTTAAAACCAATGGCAATCCGGTGAAATTTCACCGATTAAATTGCCCACAGCAGCTATAATAAGCAATATACGAAAGTTTGGAAGTTACCTCAAGCTCTTTCTAGCTTTTTCTCAAGGTGGCTGAACCCTAGTCACTTCAACACAAGAAATTCAGCATCCAGACCTTAAATTACATAGAAGAGTAGCTTGAGAACGGAGTTATATGCATTAGGAACCGATTTACCGAAGAAAACACTTACCTTTGCAAGTTTTTCCTCCCTTTCTCTCTCTAAAAATCTCAACTCTTCTCTCTCTCTAAAACTGAACTTCTCGTCAGTTTTGAAGGAAGGAAGGAGATGATTATTTGTTTTATATCATTTTACTTTATGACAGTATTTTTCCAAAATTCAGATTTTTACAAAATTTTGGCAGATTTTTGCTCAAATTTTGAAAAATTATAACTAATTCTAGAAAAATCGAATTGAAGTGATTCCAAAGCCAATAGAACCCTTATTGAGTCTAGTTTCAAGAAAAAATATAGAATTTTGCTACATGGAATCGCAAAATTTCCAAAATTTCAATCTTTGCATGTTGTTCTAGAAAATTTCCAGTTTTTCTGGGCTAACTTCAAAAATTCATAACTTTTTGTATATAGCTCTAATTGAGTCATATGACCTATCAAATTAAAGCTTAGTATGCCTACTTGCACCCTGTAAAATTTCATAATTCTTTCTCATCGTTTGATCATACAAAATCATATGACAAACTCATTGCTTCATAGGCGATTTCACCATAAGCATAATCACTTTCTTCAAAATTAACCATTTTATTTTCTTTAATGCCCCAAAGATATAAGAAACATTAAATAATAGATTTGAGACACCTGCTAAACCGAGGCTTAGCAGTTCGCTTAATTTATGCTTATTTTCAAGCCTCTAATCCCAAAATTCAGGGTATTACACGCCACATATGGACCATTCTAGCGGAGACAATTTTAAAACTATGACCGATGGCATTCTTATAAATATTGATACAACTTAAGATCGGTCGCGCCTTCGCGCGGTCTAAATAATATTGTTTCGACCAGTTATAGTTTAATATGGTCTTGATGAGTATTAAATATTATGAAAATTACAAAATTTAAATTCTTTGTAGACCGAATGCTAATACGTCCAATTTAAACATCCTTTTAGAGACTACCATTTCTTTACATTAGTCTTAAATGTTTCATAGTTTCTTTAGCTTTAAAGATAAACTTCCCAACACATCTTTTTGAAATTTGAAGCCACTTCAGTAAATGTAATCTTCATCCACTTTTTGTTTCTTCAAATTAAAATTATTGTTTAGGTTCCCTCTTTTCTCCTCTCTCGATCAATATGGTAAGACGCATTAGTACTCTTTTAGTTCATCCTTATTTTCCTCCTCCACCTTGCTACCTCCACTACAACCGTCTGTGAGGGAGATTCTTGACTAGCTTAATGCGAGGGTGGCTCGCATGAAGAGAAGCCTCGAAAGACTCACAACTTTGTTGTGCATTGTCAACAACAAGTTGAACCTAGTACTCGACGCCATATCTTTTGAATGACCCCTTTTCTCTTTCCTCTTCTTCCTCACTCGCATTTAGCGATGAGGAGGAAGGCTAAGGTTTTTTTAAAGGGAAAATCACTCCCAGGTCCCAAGGAACAAAGAGAATAACAGAAAAGTCCCTAGGAAAAGTCAAATATAAGAAAAGTCAGGGACTTTTCTATGATTATTTTCCAAATTCAAATGACAAAGACGCCCCTATGAATTTAAAACACTCTATTATTTCTCTATCTCCTTTGTTTTGCTCTGCTTCTGTGTCTTCCTTGCGTTATCCATCGCTCCTCCGAGTCCTAGCATTGGTGCGTTCGTTCGTCGCTCCTCTGCTGCCTAAACCTCCGTTGTGATATGGCAGAGGTAGAATAGTGAACTGATTTTCTTGTGTGTATGTTGGCTAGATTGAGATTAAGGGGTTAGTCAAAGGTTGGAGCTTGGGCTCAATAATGGAATAAGTGGTAGGAGGTAGATAAGTAATGATAAGATTTTGCTAAAAATATGATCTTGACTATTGAAGTTGGGGTTTTACTATGGTTGGGTTGTGTGAATGTTATAGTGCTCTATTTTTGGGGAAGGTTATAGAGAGAGTGCTATGTTTTAAGTGGGAATGGTTGAATGTGATAGTGGTTGTTTGCTGTGAAAACATTGATATGAAAAAAAGTGTTGTTAATTCGTGCAGTTGTAGTTATTAATATGGCTGTTGTAGTTGTTAAAACAGAATCTGTACTCTATTTTTAGGCAATACAATAGAGGGAATGCTTTGTTTTTGGGCAAGGTAACATAGGGATGACTTTGTTTTAAGGGGGAATGATTGAATGTGATTGTGATATCTTTGATTACAAAATGTTGATATGATATTAAAAAAAGTGTTTTTAAAGTGTTGTTCATATGTGCATTTGTAGTTGTTAATATTGCTGTGGCAATTGTTAATATGAAGTTCATGTTGCAGATTGTCATGAAAGATGATAACTAGTTCGGGGAAGAATCTATTATGTTTCTTTCATGTAGGGCGAAGTTTTTAAATGGTGAAGAAGATGTTAATGCAATATGACTCATATTGTTGTAAATATGACTTATACACTTGAAAAACAAGGCAGAAGAAGTTGTTAAAAACCAATTCAGCTATTGTAACAGACCTTATGAGAATAACTCATACAGTTGTGAAAGTTGGAGTTGTGCAACTTGTCATTTCAATTAAGCATGGAACAGTTGTAAAAATAACTCATGATGTTGTAAAAGCAAGCATCACTGGTTGCTAAGAAACAATTTTGTAGTTGTGAAAGTTGGAGTTTTGAAACTTGTCATTTAAGTCAAGCATGAAAAAATAGTTGTAAAAATGACTCAAGATGTTGTAAACACATGCGTTAGAAGTTGTAAACTGAGCAACTTGCAGTGTTAAACTTGTAGATGTGAACAAAGATAATTTCATTGACATACGAGAAATAAGTTGTAAAAATGACTCAATATGTCGTAAAAAATGCTTAACAAGTTGTAAACTGAGGAATTTTCAGTGTTGAACTTGGAGATGTGTAAAAAGGTAGTTTCATTCAAACATGAGAAAGAAGTTGTTAAAATGACTCAACATATTGTGAAAACAGGCTTAACGAGTTGTAAACTAAGCAACTTGCAATGGTGAACAATTGTTAAAAAGGTAGTTTCATTGTGACCTAAAAAATATATTGTAAAATAATACTAAACATGTTGTAAACACAAGCACAACCAGTTGTTAAACAAGGTATATGCAGTTGTCATATTTGGAGTTTTGGAAAAGGTCATTTCATTTAGGCAACAAAAAGAATATGTAAAAAATCACTCAAGCAGTTGTTATAACACATAATGATAGTTGTGAACGTAGGGACTTGACAAACTTGAAATTAACTTATTGCATAAAAACATGTTGTGATAATTACTGATGAAGTTGTAAATGACTGATGAAGTTGTCAACTGTAAAATGACTGATGAACTAAGGGCAACTTTGTTATTTAACTTTGAAAAATAATCACAGAAAAGTCTCTAGGGACTTTTCTGATATTTGACTTTTCCCAGTGACTTTTCTGTTGTTATCTTTGTTCCTTAGGACTTGGGATGATTTTCCCTCTTTTTAATTATCTAAATTGTTGTTTTTTTTAATCAATGTACTGCTACCTTTGGGTAGCCAAGAAAAATTATAATATTAATGAATTTTTTTTATTTCTAATATTGATCTTGAACATCTCTTTTTTTTTCTAAATATGATAATTTGAACGGTCATATATATATATATATATATTTCTATATATATATAATTATGTAAAATATACAATATATTAGTAAATTATATTATGGTGATGATATTTAAACGGTTGTAATAGCATAAGGTCTAAATATGTTAATATGAAGTGTCATTTAACTCTTGAACTGTTAAAATGTCGTTTAATCTTCTAACATTCACTTTTTGTTTTGGACAGATAAGATGTACATCCGGTCTCAATAGTATTATTTAGACTATGTTTTAGAAGACGACCAGTCTAAATACATAACGTTTCAACTTCCAATGCATATCATCATGTCTTGTTAGTATCATTGGAAGTTTTTGGTCATCAATCTCAATATTAAATACCAAGGCGCCTTTAGTTCTAATGTTCAAATTCAAAAATACCTTTCTACTTCTCTCCTTCTTCTTTAAGAATAAAAACTTCCAATGGCAAGACCAAAGAGGTAGCGTCCCCCCTCCTTAGCGGTAGCAGCCATTGGCAGTTCCTCTTCGTAGCCCCTTCCACCTCTGACCTTGGAAATAATCGCTAAGGCCATCTTACACCTCCGGGCACCATTTTGGAGGTCATGATGAAGCAAGACCGCTTCTCCCAACAACTGAAGGGGTTGGCAACGGTGTAAGATGACAATGTCGATCGTTTAGACTAGGGGTGATTGTCTCCTAGAATGATGATGATCATCTAAAGGCTTGGGTTTCAAGAACCCCTTATTGTTTACATATTTTGATGTAATTTTGATGTTGTGGCCGATCATCATCATATATGTCATATATGCATGTAAGTAGCCTTTAGGCAAAGATTAATTATTAATGAAAAATTTTCAATCTTTTTATGACTTTTGATCTGTTAATATTATTCCTTGTTGATGATCTTTATCTTTTTGTGTTATATGATCAATCATATCATTTAAGTTCTTGAACATATGAATTTTGTTCCTTGAATTATATTTCTTTATTTCTAGAAATTACATATTATACCAGATGTTTTAAAAGGAGGTCTCATTATGAATTAAAAATATTTTTTTATATATTATGACAGGCTGTCCGTAAAACCAATCTCGTTACGGATATTTAGACCAGATTTATAAAGGACTGGTCTAGAAACATTTGCTTTAGTATATATACTCATTTTTGTTCTCAGTCTTCATCTCTAGCCTCTCTTAAACATATGTGTGTGCTCTTTCTTTCCTTCACCTCTAACCGCCGTGGTATCTCTCTCTGAGCCATTGGGATGACTTGATAGTCCTTTCCATTGGGCTTCCCTTCCTTGTCATCGTTGTTTTGCTCTTGTGTTCAGTAAAAATCATTGCCTTTCACAAACCCTCGCTAGCCCTCTTCTATTAGTATTATCTTTCTTTGTCTTTGCTTATATAGATGTTTTAATCAGTTAATCCTAATGCTCACTCTTTTTATTTCTTTGTCCAAACACTGAGCTTACACCTTATCACTTGTATAGCCTCTGTGCTATGAATTTACGTCTTGTGTTCTCTGACTACCATATATATCATAAGGTTTGACCTGCAATCAAGGTATTAAAACTCGGACTGGGCATTGAACCGGTCAGGGTACTGGGTTAAGGGTCAGTGGGTCAAACCGGGGCCAAACCGGATCTAAACCGAGACCAAACCGGTGAGAAATTGAAAATTTTAGACTTATAGTATGAAATTCTAAAGGAAAAATAATATTTTTTAAAAATATGAACCTAGACCGGACCAGGAACCGGACCGATTCGCCGATTTTCGGGCCAGACCGGCCGGTCCGATCCGGGTTCAATAACCCTGCCCGCAATGGAAATAGACACAAGACATGTATATTTCCATTGTTTCATTGTTTCATTCTCATAATGGTAAGTTTCACAAGTTCAATCATAATGAATTTTATGGACAAAAGTTTGCGTACACGCATGTTAATTGAATCTTGTTTGCTATGCCTTTGTTCTTTGCAATTTTTTTTTTGTTTAGATGCCCCCTTGAAAGGGTTTCGATCATTATTGAGTGTTGGGTGAGAGTGTCATTTATAATTTTAACCCTGATATGTGGGAGCTGTTGATGCATGGTTCGTATTGCTGGTCATCTTTATAGTCGAATACTGCAACCCTTGAATTGGGTGCTAAGTTTACTAATATTAGGCATTTTGGCTCTTTTGAGACTTTAAGTAGAATATGGCTCTGGCATACCCCAGTTTTAGGTGATAAAGGTAGAATATCTTATTCATAAAGTTGAGTTCAACATGATTGATATATAAACTTGAGAATTTTATTTTGTATGGTTGAATACGGTCATGTGATAGGGTCTTGTTTGAGATGAGAATCAAAGTGAATGATAATAATAAGGAGCTATCTTACTAGGTGAAGTTACTAGTGATGGGTTGATGCTTAATATGTCTAAATTTGACGATGAAAAATGAAGGCCGGGTGATCTATGCTTGCAAGGAAAATTCGTTGAACTGGATTACCACCCAATCCAACAAATTTGTCCTTGCAAGTGATGATCATTCTTCCAATGTTTTTTCATACTCCAATATAGAGTTATTAATCCTCACGTCGTCAGTAGTATTTCCATATAACCGATTACTTTCTTATTATTGGCCTTCAACTTGTTTTTCATTTCATCCAAAACTTGATCAAGGTATCAAATTCATTCATATAAAATCCAATTCTCATATTTGTATATTAATTCTGTTATACTCATGTTCATTCAAAAAAAAAAATCTTCTCCTTTATCTTTTGAGACTGGGGTAGGGAAGAGCCATGTTTCATATTTGAGGTATAGAAAAATGAAAAAGCATATGTATGGTAACCTAGCACCCAATCCATGGGTAGCAGCATTCCACTTTAAGGATGCTCAGAATAAGAATCATGCATCAACATCATACAGATATCGGGCCTAAAATTGTATCCTCTAAATCCAACACTAAAAAATCATCTAACTCTATTGGAGGTGGGGAAAATGCAAGCAAAAAAATGAACATTGAAAAAATAAATACCGAAATTAAGATTCAATAATTATCTAATAATATAGGGCTTAGACTCAAGGCTATTAATTTTAATTATTTTTTATATCGATTGAATTTGTATTTTTTAGACTGTCTGTTGAATTTATATTACATAATATAGCTTTTAGATATAATAATATTCAATAGACCAACAAGGCTTATGTGAAACAAAATAGAATGTACTTTTTTTTTTCAAAAAAAAATTGCCTACTTTCAAGACCCGGCATGAAATTACCTAGTCTAAAGAGTGAGCATTTTTTAATTTAAAATGGAAGCTTTTTATGACCATTCGTTTAATCAATTGGTCTGAAAAAGTAACTTTTAAAATTAGTTGTAGGTTCATTCTTTATAAGGACATATTTTTTTTAAACTGTTCAATATAAGACCAGACCTAAACCTGGTCTAAAAAACCAATTTCAACTAGTCTAAAAATTCTTTTTTTTTCTAGTAGAGAGTGTGTGTGTGTGTGTGTGTGTATTACAATTTATAATAATATTAAAGGTTGTCGGAAATAAAATTAAAATAAAGGTTTAAGGAGGTTTAATTTTAAGTTGGAAAAAAAGAAGCTTACTTTTAAATTAGATTAATATACTTTATATGAGTTTTTAATTTAATAATCAAAATTCGGGAACAAATAGATGGATTCAATTAAAGCTTAATTAAAACTTAAAACTTATTATTTCTGTACATTTATTGATTTATAAAACCTATTGCAAGCTCCGCTCTTTTTTTTTTTTGAAAACAACCTGGAAAACATAACCTAATGAAACGGTTACAAAGCAACACTACCCCAGGGGGATACAAATCCAAAACTCAAAGATCCATCTTGATCAATCACCTCCGTAAAAGAAGCAGGCTGTTGATCAAGGATAACAAAACTCTCTGTCATAGTATGAGCTAATCTGGCTAAGTAATTAGCCAAAATATTCTCCTCCCTAGGAATAAAAGTAAGGAGAACCTGCCATTCCTTTGCCATCCAAAAGCGTGCGTCATCTATTACATCCCTAAAAGGATGATCTCTATCAGAACCCCTCATGATAAGACTAATGGCTTCCAGACAGTCAGTGGAAATACTAATATTCTTTAAGTTCATGTTCCAGCATATCTGGAGACCCTGAATAATTGCAAGGATCTCAGCCACCATAGGGGGCACCTGAACAAGTCTGCTAAGGTACCCCTTTATCCAATTACCCTCTTCATCCTTGATAGCTCCTGCACATCCTATCGCACTCGATTCCAGCACCGAGGCATCTATCTCCAATGAAACATAACCAGGTCTACCCCTTAAGCCGCTCTGACTTTCAACCATACTACTTTTGTAGAAGTGGTATGAGTTTTTTAAATCCATATCCCAACTGGCTCTAAAGAAGCTTGAATGACCGTTCTGATGTTCCGTTTGATGATCATCCCCAAACACCTTCGAGCATCGAGCAACCCATATATCCCAACACGCATAACAGAACAAGATTGGCCAGCTGACTTTCTTGGTGAAGTTTCTCCCCGCCTCGTTCCTAAGATTTCATTGTATCCACTCCGCTCCTTGTAGATTAGAAAATTTATCCCACAGAATTGGATTGACTAAGGAAATCCATCTCTCCTTTGCATTGACACATTCCCTTAGTAAGTGCATGATATCCTCCTCCGCATTACATCCAAACGCACATAACACATGCTCCAGCAATCCTCTCTGAAACCTCATCTTCGCTGTATGTAGCCTTCCATGAGCTGCAAGCCACATAAAGGATTTTATCTTCTCTGGTACCTTCCATTTCCATAACATTCTCCATCCTGAATGAGCCTGGTTCCTGGACCCTACAAAACAAAGCTATATGCAGAACTAACAGAAAAACAACCATCAGCAGCCGGTTTTCAAAAATATTTATCATCACCTCTGTCCACACACAGTGGATGAGTTTTAACAATTTGCTCGATAATCGGCCACTGGAACCACATGCTTAACTTTCTAACATCCCAGTCTCCCCACGGATTCACAAACTCTTGCACCTTCTCATCGATATCCATGAAAGCTTCCATGTGCGGAACCAATTCAATCAACGGTTTATTTAAGTCCGACCAGTTGTCATACCAAAAGGAGGCTAGAGCACCATTTCTAATTTTAATTCTCATCCCTTTCTGAAATTTCTCCCATATTGAACAAACACCTTTCCACGTATAAGAAGCCTTCTTCCTCGGTCTAGGTCTATTCATGTGATCCCATTTATATTTCCCTTTCAGAACTCTCGTCCATAATGCATCTTTATCAGTAAGAAGATTCCAGCACAATTTCATCATGAACGCTTCATTCTGTTTACACATATCCCTTATGCCTAGTCCACCATCCTTCTTATCCTTCTTAATCTGATCCCATGAAATAAGATGTAATTTTTTCTGATCGTCCCTCTCATCCCATAGAAAACTCCTGCTTTTCTTTTCCAGATCTCTCAGGATGCCTTTAGGAAGCAGCATGGTTTGCATATGATAAGCGGGAATGGCCGATAGCACTAATTTCAGAAGAGTAATTCTACCTGCCATGTTCAGACACCCTCTCTTCCATCCAGATAATCTCCTCTGCATTTATCAAGAATAGGATAAAACAGAACCTTAGAAACCCTTTTATGAAATAAAGGAATCCAAAGATATTTACCCAGATCTCCCGTTAATTGCACTCCCATCGCTCTACTAAGCCCATATGCCCTGTTGAAATGAACATTTTTAGAAAAATAAACCTGAGTCTTTCTTCGATTTACTTTCTGCCCAGAGACATTATAGAAGGCCTGTAAACAGTTTAGCATACCATCGACTTGATCCTGGGACGCCTTACCAAAAAGAATAAGATCATCCGCAAAGAATAAATGAGAAATCGGTGGACCACCACTATTCAAACAAATTGGCTTCCACAACCCAGCATTAACAGCATCTTGAATAAGGTGACTCAAACGCTCCATGCATAATGTAAAAATGTATGGGGAGAGGGGATCTCCTTGTATGATTCCGCGAGAAGACTTGAAAGTAGTAGTAGTTTCTCCATTCCACAGCACTTGGAAGGAAGGACTCGATATGCATGCCATAATAAGATCACAGATTCTACCTTCAATACCCATAACTTGAAGCGTATTCTGTATGAATGACCACTCCA
Organism: Inga laurina; assembly: GCA_963855925.1. Taxonomy (NCBI): domain Eukaryota; kingdom Viridiplantae; phylum Streptophyta; class Magnoliopsida; order Fabales; family Fabaceae; genus Inga; species Inga laurina. The sequence continues at coordinate 38,297,728 of OY979705.1, forward strand.
GACGGTCATAAGCCTTCTCAAGATCCACCTTTACAACCATCCAACTCTTCTTTCCCGTCTTGGATCTCATTGAATGAATGACTTCCTGAGTAATAATTATATTATCATTGCTCTGTCACCCAGCGATGAAGCTACATTGATGTTGCCCAACCAGTTTCCGCATAACCTCCCGAAGACGACAACTAAGAATCTTGATGATAATTTTGTAGCTTACATTACATAGAGAAATGGGCCTAAAATCCTTAATGCTCTCCGGTTTTTCCATTTTTGGTATGAGTACAATATTTGCATTGTTAATGTCTTCAATCTGTTCCGGATTTTGGAAAATGTCATTCACCAAACTCACTATATGCTCCCCAACTACTGATCAATACTCTGATAGAACACCGCTTGAATACCATCAGGACCTGGGGCCTTGAAAGCCCCAATATCAAATGTTGCTCTTTTGTTCTCCTCTTGTGACACCTCTGCATTGATATTGTTCATATCTGATTCACTCAAGCTTTGAAAACCAGTACTAGTATTAAGCCCATTACCATTTTGAATGTCACTCTGGAAAAGATTTTTATAATAATCAATAGCCATACTTTTAAGCTCGTCCTGATCAAAAGTTCATTCATGATCATCCTTTTTCAGGCCTTCAATTCTATTTCGCCTTTTCCTGATAGTCGCAGTAGTATGAAAGAATTTGCTATTTTGATCACCCCACTTTAACCAATGACATCTCGATTTTTGGTACCACATTAATTCTTCCTGAGCAAGCAGTTTGTTGTACTCTTTCCATAATTCATTTTCAATCTAGATTAAATATTGGCTATCTCGCCTAGCCCTCACTCTTTCAATACCTTCTAGCCTTTGAAGAGTCCTCCGTTTTCTTTCACTAATATTGCCCACTCTTCTTTTATTCCAAACTCCCGCCTTATTAGTAAAGTTAGCAATTTTTGCATTCCAGTGTTCCCCCCTCCAAGCTTCCTCCACCATATCACGAAAACCTTCCTCTAAAAACCAAGCTGCTTGACAACGAAAAGTAGATTTTGGCCTTCGGTAATCTGAAGGAACAGATTTTAACAGAATAGGACGATGATCCGATCCGAATTTACACAAATGATGGACTTTAGTAAGAGGGTATGATTGATTCCACTCCGAGTTCATAAAAGCCCAATCAATTTTTTCTTTAACATAACTACGTTCCCAAGTGAACCTTTCTCTAATGGTTTTAGTTTCAATAAGTTGACACTTGGAAATACAGTCTTGAAATTGCCTCATGGATCTTAAATCTAGCTCAGAACCCCCACATTTATTTTCACCATACAGATAAGCATTAAAATCCCCAACAACAATCCACGGAATGCTAACCGACTCACTGAATTCATTCAAATCATTCCATAAATCTTGGCGAAGGGTACGATTCGGTTCAGCATAGATACACGACAACATAAACACTTTAGATTCCTTGATCATAATCATTCTCGTGTGGATAGCCTGCATGGTAGAATAAATATAGTGGACAGAAATATCTTCCGCATTCCATAAAATCCATATACCCCCGGCAAACCCAGTGGCTTCCAAACGAATCCATGTATCGAAACCCAATTTATTAATAATCCTATTAGCCTTAGTACCACTTACCCGAGTCTCCATAAGTATCATAATCCTTACATCATTATTCTTTAACACATCTCTAATACGATTAGGAAAATTTTTGGACGCTGCTCCCCTGCAGTTCCAAGACAGAATATTTATAGATTCATAAAATAACTAGATAGGATAGAACACTTACCTGAAAACTGCTGAACTATCGACCTAGCCCAAAAGCTTGCATAATTTCCACATCTACTAACACATCATCACCAGCTATATGTGATGCTTCAACCACAGCAACAATATCCGCTGCATTATCAATGTTGAGATCTTACGCTTGTTGCATGGTCATGTGCTCCGATGGTCCTGCTAGATGGATATAAGCATTATTATTCGACCTTATGCCTCCACCTAACGAACCTGGTTCATCTTCACATTGATAGGAAATATCAACATCCTTATCCATATACTTCGCCCTATTAGTCATCTTTACTTCATTGGCTCCTTTATTAGAGGCTGACCCAAATACCACAACATTATTTCTTCCCAGTTGTTTTTTTGAAACGCAGGTCTGGATTTTTTGGCCCATTAATGCTTGCATTTTTTTTACACTTCAGTTTATCCCAAAACGGGCCCTTCCTATTCTTAATTTCATTTCTAGTCACCCTCAAATCTTGGGCTTCAATCGGCCCACATCCTCCTTGTCCGTTAATAACGTTTCCTTCCTCTAACATTGACTCCTCCAGGCCCATAATGTCTCCCTCTTTCTGACTTAATCCCGACGCCTCTCCCATTTGTTTAACCAGGCCACCTTCCTTCTCCTTCCTTTCGTCTCTCTTCACTGTGTGCAACATAGCGCTGCTATCTCCACCTACCTCGAACATGGAAATCAAAGTTTCCATTTTCTTTGTTTTCTTTCCGTCACCTCCACTATTAGGACCCTGATTTTCTTTCTTCCTCCACTACACCTCTACTCCTTTATTCTTCTTATTTGTCATCAAAATATCTTTGGATAAGATAGGTGAGTCCCGATCTTGTAAGACACTAAATCTCGATCCTTGTCTTTTCCTCCTTTCCGATCTAAACTAGCCGTTCTGCCAATCTGATTTCTTTCTCGGGTGTTGTTTTGGGGGCGTGATTTGACTGAGGACCTAACCTGCATCCAAGGGCCATACTCCTCTTCCACCGATACACCAGGTACAGCTAGTATAGATTGCTTGACGGTTATTTCTCTCTCCTCATTTGGCACCTGCATTTTTTCCGGCACTGTCTGAGACGGTGCTTCATGGACTTCCGACGGCTTCAATGGACATGTATCTATTGTATGACCATACACATTGCATATGAAACAAATTGCATTAAGTCCCTCATACTCAACTGTGTAGACCCTGTTTCTGAGAATAAACCTGGATTGCAGTTTTTTATTGAGATCAACTTCAATACTAACTCTTGCAAATTTTCCTCTTTCCACTGTCTGTTTGTTGCTTCCTTGATTGGCTAAAGTATTCATATCCACTTTAAGTGTTTTCCCTATTAGGTTCCCTATCTCAAACATGCACTCTTCTGAATAGATATGCATAGGAAGGGTGGGCACCCTGATCCAAACATCTACCTTCCTTACTTTGTTGCAATATGGGTTAAAATTAGGGTTCCAACATTGTATTGCCAAATAATGGCCTTGGATTAGCCATGGACCATCGAAGAGCAGCTTAGAGCACAGTCCTTTATCCGCTGACCTAAACACAAAATAGTTATTTGGCAGGTCTATTACTTCAAAATTATCTGAACGTAGTAGACTCTTAATTCTATCCTTCATCATATAGAGATTCGTTCTCCTTCCCAACATTGTAATAATGAGTGCATCTTTCCATGGTCTACACAGCTCTTTCAGTTTATCGTTGGAGATGTCTAGCGAAGGAACAGAGCCTAATTTCTCCCTTTGTTCTTCGGTTAATTCTGGAGTTTGTTCTTCCTCTTCTTTAATCCATTCCAACATCTGTTCATCAAAGTTTCTATCCAAAGATTCCACTATTTCTCCTAAGAGTTTCGCCTTATAGGAGATTTGGCTCTTACTGCTCTTTAACATACTTTGTTTCTGTAATGTTCCCTGTTCGGCCTCCATCATTGGTTCATCAGAAATCTGTGCTTTCTTACCTTCATTACTACTTCCCTCTTCAAATACAATTCCAGCCTGCATTTTCTTGATGTTCCTTCCCATCAGATCATCCTCTTCTTTGGACTTACCTATAATTCCATTAGTTTCAGTGTTGGCCGCATGGCCATTTCGCTCGCTCTTTCTCTAACTTGCTTTCTCTCTCATTTTCTGGACTTCCCAAACACTTTTTCATACACCACATTCTCAAGCTCACTCTTTGAGCACGATTTAGTTGTATGCCAACCACGAGGGGTTAGTCCAGAACAAACATTGTTGGGCAGATATTCAAAGTTCAAACAGTTTAAAAAAGAGCAGAGAAAATGATATAAAAATACTATTTAAATTTAAAAAAAAACTCAAAATATATTCTAAATCAGTAAAAGGAAAAATAGGTGATTTTGTAGGAATATAAGATTTTAAAGTTTGGATATTGATAAGTTAAGTATAGGCAATAATAAATTATGAATAGCAATTAGCAACTTTGATATATACAATGACAATTTGGAAAGCTCAATTTGTCAATCTTTATACTAAATTTGCTAATTCTTATACTCAAATTGTCAACACTGAAATTTCAAAATATCATGTTCTAACCAGATTACCTACTTATCCTTTTACTAATTTAATAAACATTTTAAGATTTTTTTTAATTCAAATGATATTTTTTTTATCATTTCTTCAAAAGAGTATCAGGTCAAAAGACAAGAAAAAAGTTTTAAAATAGAGTAATGATTATATAATACTCTCTCCCCGTTTTTGCAAGAGTCAATTAATTTTTGTAGATGAAGAAAATGAAATAAATTGCTATTTATATTCATAATAAATATGATTTGATCTACCTATAGTAATATTATATTATATATTAGTTTATAGGTTCTAGAAAAAATATTAGTTTATAAGTTAAATGAATTAGTTTAGAAAAAATTGATAAATATATGAAATAAAATAAATTGCAACATTATATTTTGCACCAAATCCAACCCTTAAATATATCTTATACTATTAGATATTGGAAGTAGCATTTTTTTTTTCATAGTTAATGTAAATCTAATACCTTGAAGTCTTTTTGTATCCTGAAATATTTTGTAATTCATTTAGCATCCTAAATTTTTTTAATCTAGTTTATTAAAGTATTTTGTAATACAATTTTTCCTTTAAAATATTTTTGGAGTTAATTTTTTATTAATATTTTTTTTATTTTTAGTCCCCATCTTCCATATTTTCAGTACTCATCTTTAACTATTAATTATCAATTTTGCAATTTTTCTAATAGTCATATTAAATATTTTCTATCGGGTCAAAAAACTATTAAATATTTTCTAAACTTATCTTCAATGTTTTCAATCCTAATGTTTAATTACATTCTGTGCTGAAAATATAAAAGATAAGTACTTTCACTTAACAGGCTTTTTTATGGTTAACAATGATATTGAAATTTCTCCTAAAAAATACTTTTATAGAAAAATTGAACCACAAAATATTTTAGGATATTGAAAGTATATGAAAAAATACTTCAAGGTGTTGCATGAACCATAAAATATTTTAAGATACTGAATGTACCTAGAAAAATAATTCATAGTTCTAATAAAAAAATTTAATTTGTACGTTCTTATAGGCTTTCTTAATTTTTTATGATGGTTCTATAATTTGTTCCTTTTCAACTTTTCATAGTTTTATCTGGATTTTAATAAGTTCTCTATAGTTTTTTTTTATGAGGTCCGAATAATTTCACTTGATTTTTAATTAGGTCCCTATAGTTTCAAGTGATTGATAAAATGAGGAAAAAAACTACATGGCACCTGATTAAAAATTAGATAAAATTATAGGACAAATAAGTTCCTATGGTTTTCTTCTTTATTAGGTTCTAATAATTTCACTTGATTCTTGATTAGGTCTGGTGATTGATAAAATGAAAATAACTTTATGGTGCCAGATTAAAAGTTAGATAAAATTATACGGACTTACAAGTTAATATAATATAATATTGACTTTTAATAGGACACTATTTATTTTTAAAATGGCAAGTAAGGCAGGTTAATGATTTTTATTTTAAAATTTTACGAAAGTTGATTTCATACAGTTTCTGCCAGACAAATTAGAGAGAGGTGGGTGTTGTTGGCAAAAATTAAAAAAGGAAAAACAAAGGGTGGTGGTGGTGGATGTAACTTTTGATGCAATTTTGTAGATTCTTCCAAAACAAATGCTCCCTCCATTTTTTTAAGTAAGACCTATTTATTTAATTTAAATAAAATAAGGAAGTTAGTTAAATTTGTTAATATGACATGTTTCTTTTCCTAAAACACCTTAATCATTTTCCTTAATTCCCTTCTTCTCTTTATTACTTAATTATTATTGAGGAAGTATCAATAGGGATAAATTAAGAAAATATTAATAAATATATGAAATAAGTGTTATATTTATGATTAAAATCAACTCCCATTAAGCCCATACATTAAGAACCATAGGAATTATGATTTATTACTTAATAATTCTTATAATTTACAATATCTCTATGTATTTTTATAATTTTATAACAATAAAACTTAGTTCATGTTGCTTATATTCATTATTTCAAATTATCCAATAAAATTTCTTATTTTATTATTATTTGTTGTTAAAATGCATATGCCTAGTTGTAAATTCACATATGAAAATTTTTAAATTTCTTAACAAACTCTTATAATGCAAATTAGGATTTATAAAATTTCATATCGACACTACTTGTTATTTTGCTATTGTTAGATGTTAAAATAGGTATATGGCATTGTAAATTCACTTATAAATTTGAACACCTATTATTTTGATACGGTAAGTTGTTAAACTTTGTATGTGCACTTGTAAATTCATTTAAAAACTTAAGATCATGAATATAAACAACTTGACCTGAGTTTTATTGTTTTTATAAACATTCCTTTTAAAAGATACTTCCTCTGATTCTTTTTATAAAAGTCTAAAATTTAAATTGGCTTGGTTCTTTTTATAAAAGACCTGATAAGAGTCGTCTAAACATTTAATGAGTTTTTTCATTTTTGTCCCTCATTAATTATAGATATTGAATTAATTAAAAGGTTGATGATACTTTTATTTACTTTATTTATCTCTCTTACTTTTTCCTTATAAATAAAGATATACTTAAAAATAAAAGTTTATTTCAGACATACTTATTATTTTTAACTATTTTTGACTAATTTTTTAAACCGCATAATTCGATTATTGAGATTTTATAAATAAGACTAGAGTAAGTAATTATTTTTAAATATTAATTTTTGTAATAAAAAAGTTAAACAAACACTAAAAAGTTCTGAAAAGTGATTTTCTTTGTTCAAAACTAAGTAATTTTCATCCATAAATAGTAAAAGTTAAGCGACCCGCCCCAAATCATGTATACATTTTTCATTATTTTTTTAGCCTTCATGCAGTTTTCAATGTTAGAAATTTAATAATGGATCGAAGTGCCTACTCTATAATGATACTTTGACTAAGTCTTTCTTATCAGTTGTTTCCGTCAATATCAATAAACCACACTTGCCCTCATTATGAGACAATTTCTATATCACCTTACTATTTCAGAAAATGGAAGCGGTAGTGCTCCCCCCCCCCCCCCCCATATTTGTAACACCTAGGAACATAAGTGCTATAACTTATATTTTATTATTTTAAAAAATAATGTCAGCAAGCGATCCAGCAAGTAAAAAAAAAAAAAAAAAAGCTGACGCAAGTGTTACAGCAAATATTATATTTTGAAAAACAAATTATATACTTTTTCATATTATTGTAACTACTACATATTTTCATATATAACATCTATTAATAATTAATTTTATCTTAATTAATTTTCAGCATATAGAAATGAAAATATTTTTCATATTTTAAAATAAAATTAATATAAAAAAATATTGAGCAAATTAAAATATATGCTACTAATAAAATTAAATGTGTAAGCTTAAAACAATTAAATAAACTTACAATGTATTAGGAGATTAGAGATTTGAAACTTCAAAAAGAGTTCAAACTTCAACACACCACCTAAAAAAACACTTCAAAGAGGAGAAAAAAGTATAGATAAAAAAAAGTATGACTTACTATATATTTTCATATACAGTCTATATTAACAATTAATTCTCTCTCAATTAATTTTCAACATATATAAATAATTATATTTTTTCATATTTCAAAATAAAATTAATATAAAAAATACATTGAGCAAATTAAAATATATGTTACTAATAAAATTGAATTTATAAGCTTAAAAAAATTTTAAAAAAAACTTATAATATATTGAGAGCTTAGAGATCTAAAACTTTAAAAAACTTTGTTTTTGAGTTGGAAGAGGAGAAGGAAAATGGGGAGTGGGGATAGACATTGGAAATGAGAAAGGGACAAGAAATGGGACGACGAAGAAGAGGGAAAATGTGAAGAAGAGGGAGAGGAAGTGGGAAAGAAGAAGAGGAATAAAGTGAGGGGGGGGGGGGGGGAGGGGAGAGAGGGAGTGGGGAAGCACATAGTGAAGGGGATAGAGAGGGAGTGGGTTTAGTAAGAGAGTGTAGTGGTGAGAGGGTTTAGTAAGAGAGTGTAGTGGTGAGAGTGGAGGTCATATAACGTGTTGTGTAGTTAGAGAGTGAAACTAGCAGTTAGGGTCTTTAGAAAAATGAGATAATTCTTATCTGTATAGTATTTTTTAAAAAAAGAAATTAAGAGCTTCTATAGCGCTTCTGTAGCCGCTGATGTCAAGATTCAAATCTCCAGCTGTCCAAAAAAAAAAAAAAAAAAAAAATCAAATCTCTAAAATTGATAACATATTTAGTTCGGCATCATATTCTGCTGCTTTTTATGACCGATTCGGTCCAATGCTTAAGGTCACTTCAATTAGCATTTAAAAAATTAACAGTACTTGCTAATTTTCCTTGGCATCAGAGCAGGTGTCCTACCTCGGGTGACGCACATGATAAATGAATGCTTCATCCATTTCATATTATAGGGGACAACAGCCACAGATGCTCCATTCCATATTATAAGAAATATTTTATTTTTTTATTTTCTTATTTTACCCTTATTTAATTATCACTATTTAATGTCAATATAATAAATTTTCACAATACCCAAAGAACTATAATTTCTATCATATTTATTTTTTATTCTCTTTCTTCTACAATTTTCCTTATTATAATAATTTTCTTATTCTCTCTTATTCCCTACCTCCTCATAAATAAGGGTATTTTAGTCAAAAAGGGTTATAATTTTGACACATTTATTGTTTTTAACCGCCACTTCGAACGGCGAGACTCGATTAAACGTTTCTTATAATAAACAACGAAGGGAGTACAAACAAAGTATCATAAATTTTTTTGTGATTATTTTAAAATATTTGATACATTTAAGAAATTAAAATATTTTTGTAATTTAACTTATTTTACCATTCAAAAAGTATCTCAATTTTTAGTATGAATATACATGCATCATAATTATATCAAGTTCATTATATTTATTATGTCAAGTTCTACAAATACACATCACTACTATAAAAAAAGCCTTTTATGACAGTTATTATCTTCCATATATAACGGTTCCAAACCGTTATATATGCAAACACTATATATGCTCAACACATATACATAACGATTCCGAATTGTGATTTATTCAGCATCTATTATAACGGTTCTATATAACACAAGTTATGTATTGCGGTATGGTGAATCCATGTTGTGCATAATGCTGTAATGATAGTAAAATGGGTTCACGTAAACAACCATGATATATATCATAATGCTAGAATAATAAATAACAGTCTTAAGAAAACAACCGTTATAAACTCTGTAACATATATAATAGTACTTTCATAATAACCGTTATATAAAGTATAATATACATAACGGTAGTTATATTGCAACAGTTATTTACTTGTATAAATGCTAACGAGTTTTATGAAAAAACTGTCATATATAGTGCATATATATATAATGGTTTTTATGTAAGAACCGTTAATTTTTTAGGCTACTTTTTTTTTTAAAAATGGGGATTCACCTTTCAATATCCCCTTGCATGTATCCAGAACGAAATTGTACACAAATTTGTATATATATATAATAGAACAGAAGCTTGCACATCGAGTATAGCCATGCAATTTGGGATGGATCAAGACATTCGTGGCTTTGTGGCTATACTTGTAACATCCCAAATCTCAGTCACCAAAATTCCTTCACACCTTTGTGGTATTAAAGGGAATAAAATGATGAATATTGGCACACTTGAATTAGCCAAACAGTGCAATTTGCGGCCACACAAAATTTGGGTCAACATAAGACATAAAGTCCAATTTTTGTCTTCTTAAAAGCCCATTTTTGTGGCCCAATTCGGATAATAGAAGAACACAATCTTTGTGTAACCCCCTGACTTTAAACACGTAATTATATTTCAATAACACATTTAAAATGGATTAGAGACCATTGGATGCTTTAACCTTGTTTTAAACTTTCTGTCTTATAGGAAAATTTTCACAAAATCTTTCAAAATCATTTTCCATCCTGGTCTCAATTTCAATATTCGAATGTAATTAACTGCGCAGTTAATATACATTCAATCATATCAGAGTGTGTAACCAAATCCCTGGCAACTCCCGGGTTCTATACATATATAAACTGAGGGTCTATAAGTATCCACTAGGGGAGTACACAACCAAAATCGAATATAATATTCCTAATTCAAAATATACAGTAATCCCGAGTTCAAAATGAATAACCAACGTTCCCAATTCAATTATATACCCCTAAGGGTCCTAATTGCTCCGGGTTGGCCGCTTCTCTTTCGAGCCACACGCTCTGTCTGAAATGTTAGTCATAGGTAAGAATGAGATTCGAGAGAATCTCAGTAGTAACAAACCACTCACACAATGCATAAACACAAAGTATGTATATAAATCACAACCAGCAACAGCAGTAGCATCCCATAAATACATGGTTTTCACCACAAACGACAGCACTCACAGCTGTATGCACAATACGACAGCTCTCGCTGTAATCAAAATCACAACAGCTTACGCTGTAAACGACAGCTTGCGCTGTAAACAACATCTTGCATTGTAAACGACAGCTATCACCAGCTGTAACCGCAGCAGCATCAAAGAATCATCACAGAACAATGATAACACACACATACAGAGCATTACACATAGTATAAGAGAGAGAGTCACTACCTGATACTTTCCTGACGTTCTTCGACACTGTGAGCTCACGAGGATAGCAGATATCAAATCCTGTAAACCAAGTTAGGGACAACCAGTCAATCTCTTTCCCAAGTTCTTATTTCTATAATACTTTAAGTTGGTTATCATTTGAACTCTTTAGGTGACTATTATGGGTCTAAACATATGCCTAAAAGGTTAGGAGAAACTACCCCGAAGACCCTCCTTCTTGGAAGAATTTCTGAATTCTGGGCTGGCTCACTTGAGTGAAAGGAGTCTCACTCGAGTGGCACCCCCCATCAGCACTCGAGCACAAGTGAGTGAACCTCAGAAATTGTTTGCCCGAGAGAAAACTCTGTTATATCATACACCCTCACTCGAGCACAAGAGGCTGTGCTTGAGCAATGACCCTGGGTGTACTCGAGCACTAAGAAGTGAGACCCTGCGAGTGACTACCCGAGAGTGATCCATCCTTCCAACAACAAGTGCACTCGAGCACTGGCCCTAGTGCTCGAGTGACCTCCCAATGCTCGCGAGTGCCCAAGCGCACTCTTGACAATCCACCCACGAGTGATAACCTGAGACGCTCACCCATAACACTAAATACACTCACTCGAGCATGCCCATGCTCACTCGAGCAGGTTCATATTTCACTCACAAGTTAGGAAGCATGCTCGCGGTTTCTGCCTGAAGACCTTCCCAACTGCCCAGAATTTCACATCGTGCTCGAGTGAGTTCCTCCCTCACTCGAGTGATGTCTATCAGATGCCAGAACGCAACAACTGATATAATTTTCCAAAATTGACCAATTGAGCTCCAATGGTCCCTAAACTTATACCATTACTCATTCTCATCCAAAACTTCACAATATTCCTATTGGTAACCCAAAATAACCAAACTTCCACTCAAACAACACAATCTCGACTCTAACTCACAAAATCACTCCAAACCACAAGTTTTCAACTTCCTCTCCTCAAATCCAAATCAAAACCATTGACATTCATACACTATTTGACATTTATTCCACTACATTACATCACTTAATTGATATCTTCTGAAATCACAAGAAATCAGGGCAAAAATCTAGAATTTGCAAAACTAAACCAAAAGTCATAACATTTGCATCAAACTTCATCAAAAACTCACCTCTTAAGCTTGCTGGAATCAGAACTTTGATTCCTCAACTTTCAAATTCCCTCAATTTGCCACACACCACAAATTCAAAGTCTGAAAACATGGAAATAAAGCTCTTGACCTCTTGTACAACATTAATGAAAGGCACTTGATCATATAAGGACATTAGCTTACCAAAACTCAAGCTTTTCTCTTTCTCTTTCCTTAGCTTGTTCAGCGAAAATGGAGGTGAGAGGAGAGATGAAGGAGTGAGTAGATGATGATAATATCTTTCCCTCACACATACACACATAAACTGACTAGGAAGAGAGAGAGGGAAGAGAAAATGGTTTGAAAGTTTGACTTTAATCCAAGGGTCCTTATTTTGCCACCTAGCACCATCCTATTCTTCCTACCATGATTTCATATAAACTTGCATGCACAAGGCTCTACTTCTTGCTCTTTCAATCCTAGCCCTTAATCTCAATTACCAAGAAGTTTCCTCTTCGGCAACCGGCCAGTTGGTTGATAAATTTACCATTTTGCCCCTGATTACCACAATGCACAATATATACTTCAAAAGTGCTCAATTAATATTAATTACATCACTTTGAAGTTATTAATCCTTGATTACAATCCAGGATATTACAATTATGCACAATATATACTTCAAAAGTGCTCAATTAATATTAATTACATCACTTTAAAGTTATTAATCCTTGATTACAATCCAGGATATTACACTTTGGGTCCAATTGATAGTGACTTTCGGCCAAACACAAAGGGAAAGAAGAAAGCTCAATTTACTTACTAAAATATAAGTGTAAAATGGTCATTTGATCATAAAGCAAAAAGCTATTAATTTTTCCCAATAATTTAGGCCAATTTTGGCCTAACAAGGGAAGGAAGAGGGAAAATAAAATACTTGGTCCAAAATTAAGCCAAGAAGGAGCAATTATGGCCAAGTAAAAAGGAAGAAAAAAAAGTCAAAATTAACATGTCATAAATGCAATTAAAATAGGGAGAATTGCCCAAAAATACCTAGAGACAAATTAATTGTTGCTACCATGGAAGATCTGTTGCACATAACGAAAGATATTTTGCACACACGAAAGATGGTTTGCACAAAACGGAAGATCGCTTGCACACTTGGTAGCAATCAGCAATTAATTTGCCTCCAAGGTATTTTTGGGCAATTCTCCCATTAAAATAGTAATTCTTAAGGAGGTGGAATTGGGATATTTTGAGAACATTATCCCTTCCCAAAGCCAGTAAATTTTGGCCAAGACAGAGTCAAGAGGGAATATATTATTTGACCATAAATTGAGTCAAGTGGAGGCCTTTCTTGCCATATGGAAAAAGATGACACAAAAATAAAATCATGTGTAAAATTGACAATAAAATAATATATGTTAAGGAGATGGATGATAATATTTTAAGAGATCGTTATCTCTTAGAAGAGGCTCATTTTCATCAAAACATGAGAGATAGAGAGAGAGTGCTTTGAATAACGCAAGAACAAGAGAAAGAGCTAGAGTTCAAGAAGCAAAATAAGGTAGGTTTCCAAGCAATTTCACTTGTTAATATCCTTCTAATTCTTGGAAACTACCTCTAATCCTTGTGCCTTCCTTGAACGCACATTACACACATATAGCAAGAAAAGTCAAGAGCAAGAATGAAGAGAGAGGGGATGGTTTTATGGCCTAGAGAGAGAAAGCAAAGGTAATCACAAATAACCTTGTTTTCTTGTTGAATTCAAGGTGTTTATTGTTGTTGTGGTTGATTTGCTTGGTTTATGAATTTGGGATGCACAAACCTTAAAGGGAGGTGCTGCCCAAATTCACACTAATTATGTGCAATTGATGTTTAAGTGGTTAAACATGGGATTATAAGTCAAAAGAAGGTGCTTTATGGATTGAAAACAAACAACATCATTTTCCCTCACAATTCCATAGCTTTTGCTAGACTTAAAATTGGGTGTTTGGGCTAGAATTTCATGGATTTAATGGTTCCATTGTGTTTAGAATGGAAAATTGTGTAGGGAATATGTGAAATATGAAGTGTGAAAGCTTTAGGATGTGAAATGACTATTTTACTCCTAAAACCCTAACATTGTGGCTGCCAAGGAAATGACAATTCCAGATAGTAACTCTATCTCTCATACACTATGTGGTGGTATATATGTTGTATGTTGCTATATTATGTGATATGAATAATGAACACACTATCTAGCTGTGGTACGGGAAAAGCAAAAGTACCATTCAACCTATTGAGGACCTAGCTATGATACACAGTGCCAGGGGGCACATCACCTAGTTGTGGTCTGGGACCTAACTGAGGTACACGAACAAGTAAGGGTTTAGCCTTGAATTGTGTACACACACCGATATACAATGTTAATGTTATATTACAATATGTGGTGTATTGCATATTTATTTATCACACTTTATATGATTGATAGCTTGTTACTACTGAGATTCTTTCAAATCTCACTCTTTCTATAAATGCATAAAGTTTTTAGCTGCAGATAGCGGCCTAAGGGGCAAAAGTGTAATTACTAGCATCTAGAGGTTCCAGACTAGTATAGACAGGACAATTGATTATTTGAAGGCCTTTTTATTATTTTAAGGCTTGTAATCATTATGTATACACCCTGTGGGGATACCTGTAATATAATCAAGCACTTTATATCAATATATCATTATATTATACTATTTCTGTATGCCTATTAAGCTGCACATTGTTATTCTGCACAGTGTCAAAATAAATAAGAGGTATGACATTTTTGGTATCACAACATACGGTTCTAGCAATAGAATAGTATATTGATATGTCTTGATTATACAGTGATAGGACATATACACAGAAAAGGGCACCAGAGAAGTGAATCATCCCCATTTGTGAACCAGCCCCAGAGGATCAACAAATTCCCAAGGGTAGCTAGTATCATAATACCGGTTTGAGAGTGGTATAAGGATGTCAAGGACATCAAGGAAGCGGGCTCAAGTAAGGCTATAGTGTGGGCCTCATCCTAGAACAAAATCACTAGTAGGCTCATCAGTGGGGGATACTGATTAGTCACAGACATATAAGACAGAGCTAGATCTAGATTCCGTTACTGGTTCCAGAATTGGAACGGTATACGTGTTGCATGGTTTGTGACCGGATCAACAGTTATGAAAATATATCGAGGCATATATCTGCGGGCTATCCAAGAGCGTGACACCCCTACAAATTAGTATATAGGATATTTGGACATTTTGACCCTAGTATATTGTAGACAGGAATACTTTGATTTTAAAGATTCCGGATGATATCTGGATCCACACAACCCTGTACTTCTTTTCGGATATAGTGGTTTGGCCTGGAAGAAGAACAAGATTATAGAGCAGGGTTTAATAAATAACTTTGTGGACTTCATGAGCATATCATAAGGTACGTGTTTAAGTACATGTACCGGTGCCGATATAAAGTCCATACATAGTATTTAGTCTGCTAGAGATAGTTGGCATGTCTCTTTGGAACAAGGGTAGTCATAGGGTACTGATGGTCGAAAGCAGTTAAAGCTGGTATTTGTGTTTTTGCATGGGTACACAAAGGTTAAGCGTGCTTGATCTAGGAAAATCTTGGGATAGGTGACCCCCTGGGAAGTCAAATAACATGTTGTGTTATGACTGTTAGAACAAGCGTTTCACCCAAGAGGGGGGGTGAATTGGGTGATACTAAAATTTCGTCGGAAATATAAAACTTTAGCAGAGGAATTAAAAACAGTAATGAGTAAGGAGAAATATCACCGAAGTGTGCACCGGGAGTTATACTGGTTCGGTCACAACCACTTTGACCTACGTCCAGTCCTCAGATCTTCTCTGAGAGTTTCACTATAACTTCCAAGATTCAGTGGGTTCTTGGCACCTCAGTACAAGCAAGTTCCTATACCTGGACACTCGCTCCCCCTTACAAGTTGCAATTCAATCCCAACTCAAGGTTCCACAACCTTAAGTTATCTCAATAACAAATATTGAGTTTGAATGAAATATCTCTCTTACAGAGTGAATAAGGATCACTGAAGCATAGAAATACAATTCCAATGTGAAAACAGAGCAATAAACTTGATAGTACGTTTGTGTGTGTGCTTGTTATTTTTTCTCTGTTTGGATGTTCCCATATATATAGATATGTTGGTGATGACCGTTGGAACATTTTCTTTCGTCCGTTGGAGAGTGCGCAGCCACTATTGACTTTTCAAGTTTTTGAAAAATATCCGTTGGCGGTGGTTGGCATTTGAACGTTTCTTTTGACTTCAATCTCTTGAAGTGTTTTCTTCATTGTTTATCTGTAAATAGACTAACAATACTAATACAATGAAAGGTTAATCATATAGGAAACAAATCTATGAACGTTTGAATGATTTCAGAATTTCTGGGTAAGCTTACTCGAGTACCTCCTCGAGTATTGCTTGAATGTTACTCGAGTACCTACTCGAGTAACCTCGAAAAATCTTTGATCAATTGCAGGTTAATGAATAAACATAAGATTACTCGGGTAGTGCCTGGAATAACCAATTTTCAAACCTTTGGAAATACATGTTTACTCGGGTACCTACTCGAGTAATGCACTCACAACTTTATGAGTTACTCGGGTACCAACTCGAGTAAAACTTGAAATAAACTTTTGGTTACTCGATGCTCTACTCGGGTAATGTTGCAGGATTTCAATGCCGAGAGCACTTACCTCATTACTCGAGTACGTACTCGAGTAATGCACTCATTTTTCCATAGGTTACTCGGGTACCACCTCGAGTAACTGTGCTTTTTGTCAATGACTTACCCGGGTACTGACTTGAAGTTTATCTTGAAAACATTTTGCATACTCGGGTACTTACTCGAGGAATCCACTTAAATATATATGCATACTGGAGTAAGAACTCGAGGAACATGAAATAAAGAGATATCAAGTTAATCGGGTACCACCTTGAAGTTTTTCACTTACCTTTATGCGTTACTCGAGTAGCTACTCGAGTAATGTTGCAGTGGTACAAAGTGCCGAGAGCTTCATCTTTTCAGAAACAGAGTTACTCGAGTAGCGCCTCGAGTATCGTTGGTAACCTGAAGGCAACTGGAAGTTTTCCACATGATTACTCGAGTACCGCCTCGAGTAATGTTGCAGTAGTACTAAATGCCGAGAGCTGCACATATTTAGAAACAGGGTTACTCGAGTAGCTCCTCGAGTATCAATGGCATCCTGAAAACTTTTACACTGTTACTCGAGTAGCTCCTCGAGTAACGTTGCCTGGTTACTGGAAGTTGTCTTCGATTACTTCAAGTTTTGTCTCATTACTCGGGTACCGCCTCGAGTAATGCCTTAAGAAACTTGCTTCTGATCAAGATTCTCAGCTTTATCTTTTGGCCTCTCTTCATTACTTCCATACTTACCTCAAGTAAAGCTTATTCCTGTCATTTCTAGTTCAAGCTTGATTATTAAACATTTCCTTTTCAAACCATTCTTTTGTTATCATCAAAACATGGGATCTAACATTCTCCCCCTTTTTGATGATGACAAAACTTGGTGATTTTGAACATGGTTTTTCAAATTGAATTTTCAATTATAAATATGTCATATTAAGTTTGAATTCATATCATATACCTTGCATACATAATAACTTCATTAGTCCAAAACATGTATTATAATTCAAAGCTAAAAATGAACTTAAAATCATAACACACTTGCATTAATCTTAGAAACTTTCAAATTACAAGATAAAACAAAATGAAAACAAAATGCTCCCTAAAGTCCCATGTACACCCAAATATCATTTTGAACTAGGACACATTCACAAAATCACTTCAAGCTCTTCTCCCCCTTTTTGGCGTCATCAATGAGGTGGAGGGCTAGGAGGTTTGACCACGGAAATGGGTTTTACTGGGAAGACCAACCCACCACCATCTGAACTATCAAAAGAACTAGATGACACAGGTTCAGGAAGATTGAGAGGTGGGATAACAATGTCATCTCTAGGCTGGAGAGGAGAAGGTTGGAAGACAACCATAGTAGTTTCAGCTTCTGGAGTGGTCTGGTTCTCTGGGGTGGTCTCAGCCATGGGAGTAAGATGTTCAGAGGAGGATGTGGAAGAAGAGATTTCCTCTGTGGGAGCAGGTGATGGAGTTGGTTTAGGATCAGCTTCTGGTTGAGGTTTGGGAGGTGAATCATCAATAGTAATGTGAGTGGTCTCATGGGTTTCAGGATCATCCACTGTGAATAGAATTTCTTTGCCTTGGGGCTCAAGTGGATCAGAACCCAGAGGGGTAGATGGTTCATCCTCAGGGATAGGAGTGTCAGAAGGAAGATCTACAGGAGGAGGTGGTGGTGCAGAAGAAGAGGGACCGGCTGAAGGTCCGGGACCCAAAGAGTCCAAGCGTGCCAATATCAATCTTAGTGTCTCTCCCTGGGCACGTTGCTCTGCTAGCAACTCCTCATGTCTTCTGTTCATTCTCTCAACCAATTCCTCATGCCTCTTGTCGATTCTTTCAACCAACTCTCCCATCTTGAAATTAGTGTTGGTGATCAACTCGGCGTTTGTATTGGAGATATCCACATGGAATCCTCTAAGCATATTCTCCATAAAGTGCTGGAGAGTGACATTTAGGAAGGATGGTGAAGAAGTGGTAGCAGCTGGAGCCGATGACTGAGTGTCATCCATTCTACTGGTCTCTGCCTCAGTAGTCTTTCGCTTCTTCTTGGACCCAGACTCCAGTGGGCCTTTAAGAGGGATGTCGATGTTTAATTTACCAATCTGGTTCCTCCCTACTGGGACCATCCTCTCAATTGGCTCCTTACTATCCAAGTACCATATTTTGTTCTCTTTTAAGATAAGAGACACAATTTGGGGATATGGCATTGGAGTAGTAGCCTTCCCTTCCACTTTGTACCTCTTCATCTCCGAGAAGATGTATTCACCCAGATCTTTTTGCTCTTTCAGAAGCAGTGAAGCAAACCACCTAAAGTCCCTATCCGAGAAGTGGGTGTAGTTGTTGGCTTTGTTTACTAGGGACCTAGAGTATATGTACCAAAGGACCCTATGGTGATCACACATATCACTCGGTTTAAAGTTTAGGGGGCCAACTAACTCACCGGGCTTTAGGATAGTGAAAATCTGATTTGGCTCAAGTTCAGAATATATATCATCAGGGGGGTTCTCTATTCCTAACCACAAGTTGATTTTGGAAGGTGAAATCAAAATTTCTTGACCTCTCACAGTTGTGGTCATCTCTTCCTCTACTGAAGTTCGGTTAGGTTCATCTATTATCTCTAGGTTGCAATAGAAATGAGTGACTATCTTTGTGCAAAAAGGTAATCTAATTGACAACCAAGGCATAAAAGGATCTAGATAAGGACTAAGATCGTGCTTCACTACCTCTTGAAGTAGCTTGAGATCCACATAGTGTGTCTTGCACACTTTCCTTCTGGAGAATTGAGTTAAGTACTTGGGAGACTCCTCCAGTTTGCCCACATTAAATCCCTTTGGAGGGGAAGTGATTTCTGCTTCTGGAATCTTGGACTTCTTGGAAGATTGACCCTTCTCCATTTGGTCAATGATCCCAGCCATTGCCTTAGCCACATTTTTGTCATATTTTGGCTTCTTGAGTGGCTTAGGAGTGAAAGAGGGTGTAGAGGAATCAGAGTGAGGAGGTGAGGGAGCTTTGGTACTCTTCCCTCTTCCGGTTGAGGTACTCTTCTTGGATTGAGCCCTAGTGACAATAGGCTCATTGATTACAATCCCTTTTGCTTTCGATGGTGATTGAGGTTTAAGTGAGATTTTGGCTTTTGATCTTGGAATCAACTTCCTTCTCTTCGTTGGAGGAGGAGGAAGGGGATCAGGGTTTTGTTGTGAATCAGAGGAATCAGTGAAGTTGAGATTTTTGGTTCTAACCATCTTGAAACACAGAAAATCAAGAATCACAGAGAAACAGAGTAACTGACGCGAGTTTAGGGCAGAAGGATTTAGAACAAAATAGGAAGTTTTTGGACTTGAAATCAGTTGGGTTTTGACGGAAATGAAGCAAGGAATCAATTGGGAAAAGTTTTTGAAAGGGTGTATAGTGATTTACTCGAGGTGATTTTGTGAAAATGACCGAGTTCGCGCAAGATAAAGACCTAACACCCGACTTTACTCGAGGCCGTACTCGAGTAACATTCAAGCTTACTCGAGGCCTTCCTCGAGTGATCATACAGAAAAATTCAAAAATAATTCATTTAAATTGCGTACCTGGCATGAATAATATAGTAATTATCCATGGATGTTCCCTCGATCATTTATAACCCATTCCGAACAGATTTGAGTCATTTTTCATCAATTTGAAAATCTGGACTCCGACTTTACTCGAGGCCTTACTCGAGTAACATTCAAGTTTACTCGAGGCACGCCTCGGGTAACCATATTTTTAACCTCTGACTCTTCATTTCTTCGAAACCTGAGCCGTTATGTTTGAAAATCAAGTAACTTGATCCGTTACTTCCAGTTTTGGTGTCCATTACTCGAGTACATACTCGAGTAACATGCTCCTTTACCTCAAGTTACTCCTCGGGTAATTGTTTCTCAGATAGCCAAAACTTCAAGTTAGTACTCCAGTAAATATGTCCTCTGATCACCTCTGTTTTTATTTCACAAAACAGAGTTTCAACCTTCCTGCAAAACAAATTTCTATATACTCCGATGCTTAAGTTAGTAATCATCAAAACTTTAACAAGTGACTTCATCTAATATTATGAAATGCTGAAATTACTTATAACTCATTGAGATTTACCATTCCCAATTCTCTTCTAATGTATAGAAATTGATCTTTTGCAAGGGGTTTTGTGAAGATATCTGCTAGTTGAAGATGAGTAGGAATGAATATTACTTTCACATCTTTCTTCTGTACATGGTCTCTGATGAAATGATGCCTGACATCGATATGCTTGGTTCTAGAGTGTTGAACTGGATTCTTTGCCAAGCTTATCGTACTTGTATTGTCACAATAGATTGGTATTTCCTTGAGATAAATACCAAGATCTTGTAGTTGTTGTTTTAACCATATCACTTGTGCACAACAACTTGAGACTGCAACATATTCGGCTTCCGTTGACGAAAGAGACACTGTATTTTGTTTCTTGCTGAACCACGATACAAGAGATCCCCCAAGAAATTGTCCTTGTCCACTGGTGCTCTTTCTGTCTGTTTTGTATCCTCCATGATCCGAATCTGAATATGCAACAAGATATTCACTTCTTCCTTTGGGATACCACAGACCCAGTTCGGGTGTGTCAGCAAGGTATCTAAAGATTCGTTTGACTGTTTTAGCATGTGATTCTTTTGGTGCTGATTGATATCTTGCACATATGCCAACACTAAATTGGATGTCTGGTCTACTTGCCGTGAGGTAGAGTAATGATCCAATCATTCCTCTATACTTTGTTATGTTGTAGTCTTTACCTTTGACATCAGCATCAAGCAGTGTAGTTGAACTCATAGGCGTATCTGTCCCATTTGCTTCATCCATTCCATACTTCTTCAATAGCTCTTTTAAATACTTTGTTTGAGATATAAAAATTCCATTCTTTCTTTGTTTGATTTGTAAACCAAGAAAGAAATTCAATTCTCCCATCATTGACATCTCAAATTCTCCCTGCATTATCTCAGAAAATTCCTTACATAGAGATTCATTAGTAGCACCGAAAACAATGTCATCAACATATATTTGAACAATTAAAATATCATTGTGTTTTCGTTTTATAAAGAGTGTTGTATCAACTTTTCCTCGTACAAAACCTTGATCGATGAGAAACTTACTGAGCCTTTCATACCATGCTCTAGGAGCTTGTTTTAAACCGTATAAAGCCTTTTTGAGTTTGAAAACATGGTCAGGTTTAGTAACATCCTCAAAGCCTGGAGGTTGTTCTACATACACTTCTTCCATGATGTAACCATTTAGAAAAGCACTCTTTACATCCATTTGATAGAGTTTGAATCCTTTGATGCATGCAAAGGCTAAGAGTACACGTATAGCTTCCAATCTAGCCACTGGAGCATACGTTTCCTCATAATCAATTCCTTCTTCCTGATTATAGCCTTTGGCCACCAATCTTGCCTTGTTTCTGACAATAATTGCAGATTCATCAAGTTTGTTCTTGAATACCCATTTAGTACCAATGATCGGATGATCTTTGGGTCGGGGCACCAAATCCCAAACTTGATTTCTCTCAAATTGATTTAGTTCTTCTTGCATTGCTATAACCCAATCATTATCTGATAAGGCTTCATCAATGTTAGAAGGTTCAATCTCAGAAATGAATGCAGAAAAACTTACTTCATTGAAAATTCTATTTCTAGTTTTGATCCCTTCATTCACATCTCCTATGACTTGATCTAGGGGATGACTTTTATTGTATCTCCAAGCTCTAGGTTGACCTAGGGATTGCTCTTCTTCCTTAGTTTCATCAACCTCTGGAATAAGAGACTTAGAAATAGATTTTTCTTGATTTAAAACAATTTCCTGTTCTTCATCAATGGTTTTGTCAGAGGATTCAAATTCATCAAATACAATATGAATTGATTCTTCAACAACACATGTTCGTTTATTGAAAACTCTATATGCTTTACTTCGGTTAGAGTATCCTAGGAAAATTCCTTCATCAGTTTTAGAATCAAATTTTCCTAAGTTATCTTTACCATTATTATGAATGAAACACTTACAGCCGAAGATGTGTAGATGAGCAATGTTTGGCTTTCTTCCTTTGTACAGCTCGTATGGTGTCTTACCAAGTTTTGTTCTGATATAGGCTCTATTTGAAATGTAGCATGTTGTACACATGGCATCAGCCCAAAATACTTGAGACACGTTCTTTTCATTCAACATTGCTCTAGCCATTTCTGTAAGCACTCTATTCTTGCGTTCTACAACTCCATTTTGTTGAGGCGTCCTTGGAGCAGAGAAATTGTGATCAATCCCATTAGTGTCACAATATTCTTCAAATGCTTGATTTTCAAATTCTCTGCCATGGTCGGTCCTAATACCTGCAATGGACATACCTTTCTCATTTTGCACTTTCTTAGCAAAAACAATAAATTCTTCAAACGTTTCATCTTTTGATGATAGAAAGATAACCCATGTAAATCTAGAGAAATCATCAACAATGACCAATGAATATAAGTTGCCACCAAGACTCTTTACTCTTGCTGGACCAACTAAATCCATATGCAATAGTTGTAGTGGTCTATTTGTTGAAATCTCATTTTTCAATTTAAAAGATGATTTAGTTTGTTTACCCTTTTGACATGCATCACAAATCAAATCATTTTTGAAAATCACTTTGGGCAATCCAAGAACTAAATCCTTTTTGAGTAGTTTGCCTAATTGATGCATATTAACATGAGCCAATCTCTTATGCCATAACCAACTTTCATCAGTATTACTCAGGAAACAATTTTCAGATTCATTTCTACTAATATCTAGAGTATAGCAGTTACCTTCCCTTTTTGCTCTGAGCTTAGCCTTGATATTCTTCTTATCAAGTTGTAAGTCATTCTTGTTGATAATTAAGCATTCTTCTGAGTCAAATATTACCCAGTTGTCTTTATCTGCACTTTGACTTACGCTCAGCAAATTATGACACAAGCCTTCAACATAATATACATCTTTGACTTGTATTCCTTTGTCATTTTTGATTTCACCAATTCCTGCTATTCTTCCGGTTTGATTTCCTCCAAATTTTACCTCTCCACCTTCTTTAGGTTGCAATTTGGTAAAACTTTCGAAATCACCGGTCATATGTCTAGAGCATCCACTATCAATATACCACTTGTTATTTTTGGATGCTTTGAGACATTCCTGCAATCGAATGACTAAGTCTTAGGTACCCACATCTTTTTGGGTCCTTTTGGATTAGTACAAATAATTTTCTGGATATATGAACCTTTAGGTACCCATTTGTAGGTTCCTATCGTTCCTTTCTTCTTATGAATGCATGAAGAAGTATAATGGCCTTTTCTATTACAGTAATTACAAAATGCAAAAGGATTTGATGTATGCACAGAATGCTGGAAATAATTCAAATATGACTTACCCCCTGCTTTCTTTCTACCTTTCCTTTTATCTGATTTTGGATCGTATCCAATTCCAGATCGATCATTTACAAATCGTTGAGCTTTTAAAATAACATTTAGCATCTCACTACCTTGTGTAAATTTTTCAAGAGTTTTTGTAAGATCAATGTTTTTCTTTTTCAGAGATGAACAATTTTCACAAATCTTTTCTTTAAGTTCAGTTTCAAGAGCTTTGTTTTTCTTTTTGTAAACAATCAATTCTTTAACTACTTTGATGAATTCAGAATGCAAAGCATTATATTCGGAAAGTAATTCATCATAGGTAGGTTCAGAGTCATTTACCTCTCTTTCTGTTTCTTCTTGAGCAACGAGGCATATGTTAGCTACTTCTTCCTCATCACTTTCTTCGTCAGAAGAGCTATCACCCCATATAGCGGATACGAAGGCCTTCTTTTTGTTGAAGAATTTGCCTTTTCTCTTTTCTTTGCTCTTTTGATTCAGTTCTGGACATTCTGATTTGATATGTCCTGGTTTTCCACATTCGTAGCAAATGATGTGATCTTTGTTGCTAGTTCCACCTTTTTGAAAGTGTTTGAATCCTTGTCCTTTCTTGTAGAACTTTCTGAATCGTTTTATGATTAGACCCATTTCGTCATCGTCGAACTCTTCATTCTCATCTTGATTTTCTTCTTTTGCTTTTAGTGCTAGACCTTTCTTTTTCTTGTCACCGATGTCATCTAGTTCCCGTTTGAACTTTAGTTTGCTTTCATATTCAGAAAGACTTCCAAATAGAGAAGCAACTGATCTCATTGATTCTCCTTTTGCTTCTTCTATCGCAGTGACTTTGGCCTCCCACTCTTTAGAAAGAATATTCAAAATCTTTCGTACTTGGGTATGTTGATCATAAGATTTCCCAAGTGCTGCAAGTTGATTAACAAGATGAGTATATCTAAGTTCAAATTCAGAAATTGATTCACCTGATTTCATTCGAAGTAGATCGAATTCAGTGACCAAGGTGTTGATGCGATTCTCCTTTATTCCCGAAGTCCCTTCATGAGCTATTTCCAGAGCTTCCCACATTTCCTTTGCTGTTGGAAGTGTGCAGATTCTGAAGTATTCACTTTGGCTTAAGGCACTTTGTAACATCAGAATTGCCTTACTGTTGAGAGTGATAAGTTTCTTGTCATTCTCATCATATTCCGCTGGTGTCTTGGGAATTTTCTGAGAATCTACAATCTTTGTAGGTTGATAATTTCCACTCTCAATTACATCCCATAGCCCATATTCGGTAGCCATCACGAACACTCTGAATTTTGCTTTCCAAAATGAAAAGTGTTCTCCACTGAAACCGGGAGGTCTAGTGATGGATGCTCCGTCGGGAAGAATTCCTTCACCCATGCTTGCCATTGGATCCTTCTTAGGTTGTTATACCTTAACAAGAAGACCTACGCTCTGATACCAAATGTTAGAACAAGCGTTTCACCCAAGAGGGGGGGTGAATTGGGTGATACTAAAATTTCGTCGGAAATATAAAACTTTAGCAGAGGAATTAAAAACAGTAATGAGTAAGGAGAAATATCACCGAAGTGTGCACCGGGAGTTATACTGGTTCGGTCACAACCACTTTGACCTACGTCCAGTCCTCAGATCTTCTCTGAGAGTTTCACTATAACTTCCAAGATTCAGTGGGTTCTTGGCACCTCAGTACAAGCAAGTTCCTATACCTGGACACTCGCTCCCCCTTACAAGTTGCAATTCAATCCCAACTCAAGGTTCCACAACCTTAAGTTATCTCAATAACAAATATTGAGTTTGAATGAAATATCTCTCTTACAGAGTGAATAAGGATCACTGAAGCATAGAAATACAATTCCAATGTGAAAACAGAGCAATAAACTTGATAGTACGTTTGTGTGTGTGCTTGTTATTTTTTCTCTGTTTGGATGTTCCCATATATATAGATATGTTGGTGATGACCGTTGGAACATTTTCTTTCGTCCGTTGGAGAGTGCGCAGCCACTATTGACTTTTCAAGTTTTTGAAAAATATCCGTTGGCGGTGGTTGGCATTTGAACGTTTCTTTTGACTTCAATCTCTTGAAGTGTTTTCTTCATTGTTTATCTGTAAATAGACTAACAATACTAATACAATGAAAGGTTAATCATATAGGAAACAAATCTATGAACGTTTGAATGATTTCAGAATTTCTGGGTAAGCTTACTCGAGTACCTCCTCGAGTATTGCTTGAATGTTACTCGAGTACCTACTCGAGTAACCTCGAAAAATCTTTGATCAATTGCAGGTTAATGAATAAACATAAGATTACTCGGGTAGTGCCTGGAATAACCAATTTTCAAACCTTTGGAAATACATGTTTACTCGGGTACCTACTCGAGTAATGCACTCACAACTTTATGAGTTACTCGGGTACCAACTCGAGTAAAACTTGAAATAAACTTTTGGTTACTCGATGCTCTACTCGGGTAATGTTGCAGGATTTCAATGCCGAGAGCACTTACCTCATTACTCGAGTACGTACTCGAGTAATGCACTCATTTTTCCATAGGTTACTCGGGTACCACCTCGAGTAACTGTGCTTTTTGTCAATGACTTACCCGGGTACTGACTTGAAGTTTATCTTGAAAACATTTTGCATACTCGGGTACTTACTCGAGGAATCCACTTAAATATATATGCATACTGGAGTAAGAACTCGAGGAACATGAAATAAAGAGATATCAAGTTAATCGGGTACCACCTTGAAGTTTTTCACTTACCTTTATGCGTTACTCGAGTAGCTACTCGAGTAATGTTGCAGTGGTACAAAGTGCCGAGAGCTTCATCTTTTCAGAAACAGAGTTACTCGAGTAGCGCCTCGAGTATCGTTGGTAACCTGAAGGCAACTGGAAGTTTTCCACATGATTACTCGAGTACCGCCTCGAGTAATGTTGCAGTAGTACTAAATGCCGAGAGCTGCACATATTTAGAAACAGGGTTACTCGAGTAGCTCCTCGAGTATCAATGGCATCCTGAAAACTTTTACACTGTTACTCGAGTAGCTCCTCGAGTAACGTTGCCTGGTTACTGGAAGTTGTCTTCGATTACTTCAAGTTTTGTCTCATTACTCGGGTACCGCCTCGAGTAATGCCTTAAGAAACTTGCTTCTGATCAAGATTCTCAGCTTTATCTTTTGGCCTCTCTTCATTACTTCCATACTTACCTCAAGTAAAGCTTATTCCTGTCATTTCTAGTTCAAGCTTGATTATTAAACATTTCCTTTTCAAACCATTCTTTTGTTATCATCAAAACATGGGATCTAACAATGACATGTACAGGGAACAAGAACATGTTATACAATAGTTCAAAGGCTGTATGTTGAACAGGCTTTCCCTAACTACTATAAACATCTGTTATATATTATTTCAGGAGTACCTGTGTACCCAACACTTTATAAAATGACATATATGCCCTAGGGACTATATGACATATACATTTTCCTTGTTTCCATATTGTGAAACACAAAGATGATAAGACCAAGAGGTATATATGATGGGCGGGGTCAAGAAGCTAGACTTGACCTAATACAACATATATTGGGCATGTTAACAGAACAGCAAACAATGATCAATGATCATAGTAATGAGCTGCATGAAGTGCAACAGAAATAGAACACAGACAGGGAAAGACAAACTAATCCTGATGGACAAAAAATTGAACCCATAAAGCATGAGGAACATAAACAGGAGCCTCTGCTTACACATGCTCTTGAGGGAGACAGTTTACAGACATAAGCAATACAGTTCAGTCAACAGGGTATTGCTGTTGACAGAGGTTGACACACCTGTCTTTTGAGGAAAGTTTGATCCCCAGTTGACAGAGGATTGGCTATAGACTCAGTGTCAACATTCTGACCTACTCCAGGAGTAGAGAAGAACGTGAGACACACCTATGAGTGACGTTGGAGAAATCACATATACGCTTTGGCTTTCAGATCTTAACTTGCTGAGTTCTTATAAGATTGGATTTATCATATCCTAACAAAGTAGACATACTATTGAGTGAAAGAGCCCAGTAACTGTTACTGAGGTACACAAATTTTGAGTTCAGTTAGGTGTTATAGGAGGTTCCTATGGAACTCCTATCAAATCATCTTGACATTATTAAAGTTCCTATGGGGAGATAAAACATCATACTGGCGCATCGTAAGCTACTATGAGACAATAAATCATCTGAGTGAGATGATGAATTTATGTGTAACATATGAAGACAACAAGAGAGGTTAACATTCACACAAATATTGATCATCCCAAATCATAATTAGACCCTTGTGCAGCTATCGCTAAGAACTACAAAGAAGGCTTTATGGATGGTGTGGTTTAACTAAAAATGACTATTGATGACCAAAAAAGACAGCCGGAGTAGTGGGGTTTTGAGGTTGGTGGGTTTACATTCGACTTAAAGACAAGTGTGCTAATGAATGAAATGAAGAAATGGATATACGTTTAAATAGAGGTGAAAGTTTAATTTTATAACAGTTCAAATACAACACTTGTAATGTATTTCTCCTTTGTTACATATATAACGGTTATTGTAAGAAACTCGTTAAGTATTTTAGAAATATATATTACAATTTCTAGCTAATAACCATTAATTATCTACAATATATTTTTTTAAAAATAGAGGGTACTGCTATCCATTTCCACTTGCTTTCATAAACAACACATAAAAAATAATAATATAATAGACCATCCATTAAAACACATAAATTAACCCACCCAATAGTAGGAAAATAACAATACACAGTCTAAATATATAAATTAAGTGTCTCCTTTTCTTTTCCTAGTCTTAGTTTTTTGTAAGTTACTCTTCTTCGCTTGAATTCTTCTCTTATTGTCAAGTAATAAGTTTCCTCTCTTCGAAACCCAAATGCCTTCTTTGTGATCATGCCTGACGTACAAAACATCTTCATCCTAATTAAATGGTCTAAGTGACCTCCCATTGAATGGATCATCCTTAACTTCATCACCAATCCACTACTACAAAAAAAAGGCCTATAAGACTGCCACATCTAGACCTCTAGAAGTGGAGATGGTTTAAGAAGTATGACTGATGGTATTTTTATAAATATTGATACAACTTAAAACTGATCGCCCTTTAGTGCAGTCTAGATAACAATTTCTAGACCAGTTATAATGTAATGCGGTCTTGATAAGTATAAAATATTATGAAAATTAAAAAATTTAAATTCTTCTAAACTAGTCGATTATATATCCAGTTTAAATATCCTTTTAGATTTTGTTATTTCTTTATATCCGGGCATAAAAATTTCAGTGTTTCTTCAGCTTCTAAGGTACACTTCCCAACTACGCATCTCTTAGAAATCTGAAGCCAATTCAATAAACGTAATCTTCATCCATCTTGTCTATTTAAACTCCTCATTTCTTTCGTTTCTTCATATCTTGCTCGCTCTTCTCTCCTTTCTTGAATATCAATATGGTACACATTATGACTAATTCAGTTCATCCTTCTTCTCCTCTACAACCTCCACTAGCTCTTCCACAACCATCAGTGAGGCAGCTTCTTGAGCATCTCAATGTGAGGGTGGTTTGCATGGCAAGAAGCCTCAGAAAACTCTTCATGTTGCTGGACACTGTCAACAACAAATTGAACCTTGTACTTGACGCCAATGATGTCAAGTATAATCTTTTGAAAGACCCCTCTTCCTATTCCTCTTTTCCTCTTTTGCCTCCAGTGATGAGGAGGAAGATTGATGGTTTTGTTTATTATGTAAATGTTTTTAATCAATGTATTATTGCTGCCTTTGGGTATAAAAAACATTAATGAAAATAATTTATTTCTAATCTTGATCTTGATCCTAAACGTTGTTAGATCCCATGTGTTTTGATGATAACAAATATTACATTTGATAACAAAGAAAAGAATTTGAAAAAAGTAACTAAATAAGAGACAAAAGCTTTAATTGAAGTAAGCACTGGAGTAATGAAGAAGAACTGAGAGACAGAGCATAGGAAAAACATCACTGGCATATTTTTTAAAGGTTTACTCGAGTGACCACTATTGTAATGAACTCTGTTACTCGAGTGAGCACTCGAGTAATGTTGGAGAAAATGTTCTAGAGGGGCACTACCAAAATTTGGAAGGAGTTACTCGAGGGTTACTCGAGTAATCTGCAAAGTTATATGGACTATTACTCGAGTAATCACTCGAGTAAACACATGATAAAAGGCATTACTCGAGTAACTATTTGAGAAAACTATTTACTCGAGGGACCACTCGAGCAATCTACAGGGTTATTTGAAGTATTACTCGAGGGATCACTCGAGTAATCAGGTAAGCAAAACACAGGTACTCTCGGCCAAGAATTTAATGTTGTTACTCGAGGGAGTAATCGAGTAATCTGTAAACTTATTATAAATTTACTCTAGTAACCACTCGAGTAACCTGTGAGGAAAATAGATGCTTACTCGAGGGATCACTCGAGTAACCTTGTTTGCTAGGTATTATTTAAAAGATTACTTGAAGGCTTAATCGAGTAATATGGCAAGGCCTGATTTTTAATGAAAGTACTCGAGTGATTACTCGAGTAATGAGCATGATCACTCGAGTAATGAAGTCTAGAAAACATCATTTTAATTTAATATTTATTGATTTATTTTCTATATGATTAACTCTTCATTGTATTAGTATTTTAAGTACATTTGGAGAGAAACATTGAAGAGATCATGCTATAAGTGGAAAGTCAAATAAAATGTTCGAATGCTCAGCTACCGCTACCTACCGCAAACGGATAGTTTTCAAAATTGAATAACGATTAATAGTAGCTGCGCAACTCCAACAGACATGTTTGAATTGCTTCCAATGGATACCACAAATCATCTATATATATGGAGCATTCAAAGAACATAAGAGAACAATTGAGAACACATGAACATACACTGATAAACATATTCTTAGTGCTATGTTTTCCTTATACTCATTATTTATACTTTAGTGATTATTCATTTACTCTGTAAGAGAGATTTTCATTACAAAACTCAATATTCATTATTGAGACAACTTAAGGTTGTGGAACCTTGAGTTGGAGATTTGATTACAACGTGTAAGGGCGAGCGAGTGTCCAGGTGAAGGAACTTGTTGTACTGAGGTGCCAAGAACCCACTGAATCTTGAAAGATATAGTAAAACTTTCAGAGAAGATATGAGGATTGGACGTAGGTCAAGGTAGTTGTGACCGAACCGGTTAACTCTCGGTGTACACTTCGGTGATATTTCCCTTAGCTCTTAACTGCTTTATATTTCCAGTCAATTTTTATATACCCAACAAAATTTCTAATATCACCCAATTCACCCCCCTCTTGGGTGAAATGCTTGCACTAACATTTGGTATCAGAGCGTAGGTCTTCTTGTTAAGGTATAACAACCTAAAAAGGATCCAATGGCAAGCATGGGTGAAAGAATTCTTCTCGACGGAGCTTCTATCACAAGACCTCCGGGTTTCAATGGCGAACACTTCTCATTATGGTAAGCAAAGTTCAGAGTCTTCGTAA
Organism: Inga laurina; assembly: GCA_963855925.1. NCBI lineage: Eukaryota > Viridiplantae > Streptophyta > Magnoliopsida > Fabales > Fabaceae > Inga > Inga laurina. The sequence goes on from OY979705.1 coordinate 38,329,400, forward strand.
TGGCTATAGAATATGGGCTATGGGATGTGATTGAATGTGGAAACTATCAACTTGTAAAAATTGTAGATTCCCAGAAAATTTCTAAGATGCCAGCGGAATATGATGAGAATGACAAGAAACTCATCACTCTCAACAGCAAGGCAATTCTGATGATCCAAAGTGCTTTGAGTTAAAACGAGTATTTCAGAATCTGCACACTTCTAACGTCTAAGGAAATGTGGGAAGCTTTGGAAATAGCTCATGAAGGAACTTCAGGAATTAAAGAAAACCAGATCAACACTCTAGTTACTGAATTCGATTTACTTCGAATGAAATCAAGTGAGTCAATAGCTGAATTTGAACTTAGATACACTTATCTTGTTAATCAACTTGCAGCACTTGGAAAAGTCTATGATCAGCATACCCAAGTGAGAAAGATTCTTAATATACTCTCTAAAGAGTGGGAGGCCAAAGTCACTATAATAGAAGAAGCAAAGGGTGAATCAATGCGATCGGTTGCTTCTCTATTCAAAAGTCTTTTTGAATATGAAAGTAAATTAAAGTTTAAATGAGAATTTGATGATATTGGTGATAAGAAGAACAGAGGTCTAGCACTGAAAGCAAAATAAGAAGATCAATATAAAGAAGAAGAGCTTGACGATGATGAAATTGGCCTAATAATAAAACGATTCAAAAATTTTTACAAGAAAGGTAAAGGATTCAAGAATTTTCAGAAAGGAGCAACAAGCAGTAAAGAACACATCATCTGCTATGAATGTGGAAAGCTAGGACATATCAAATCAGAATGTTAAGAACTGGCTTAGAAGAATAAAGAAAAGAGAAAAGACAAGTTCTACAACAAAAAGAAAGCCTTTGTATTTGCCATATGGGGAGATAGTTCTTCTGACAAAGATAGCGATGAAGATGAAGTAGCCAATATCTGTCTAGTTGCTCAAGAAGAAATAGACGAAGAGGTAACTGATTCTGATCCTAACTATGATGAATCACTTTCTGAATATAATGCTTTACATTCTGAATTCATTAAAGTAGTTAAAGAACTAGTTGTCTTCAAAAAGAAAAACAAAGTTCTTGAAATAGAACTTAGAGAGAATTTAGAAAAAGATTGTGGAAGCTGTTCTTCTTTGAAAAAGAAAAACGTTGATCTCATGAAAACTCTTAAAAAATTCACTAAAGGAAGTGAGATGCTAAATGTAATCTTGAAAGCTCATCATTTTGTAAATGATCGATCTGGTCTTGGATATGATCCAAAATCAGATAGAAGGAAAGAAAGAAAGAAAGCAGGAGGTAAGTCATATTTGAATTATTTTCAGAATTATGTACATACATCAAATCCTTTTGCATATTGTTATTATTGTAATAGAAAAGCTCATAATACATCATCATGCATTCATAAGAAGAAAAGAAAGATAGGAACCTACAAATAGGTACCTAAAGGTTCATATGTTTAGAAAGTCATCTATACTAACCCAAAAGGATCCAAAAAGATGTGGGTACCTAATACTAAATCATGTTTAATTGCAGATATGTCTTAAAACATCCAAAAACAACAAATAGTACATATACAGTGGATGCTCTAGACATATGACCGGTGATTTCGAAAGTTTTACCACATTGCAATCTAAGGAAGGTAGAAAGGTAAAATTTAGAGGAAATCAATCCGGAAAGATAGTAGGAATTGGTGAAATCAAAAATGAAAAAGGAATGCAAGTCAAAGATGTATATTACATTGAAGGCTTATGTCATAATTTGTTGAGTGTGAGTCAAAGTGCAAATAAAGACAAGTGGGTAATATTTGATTCAGAGGAATGTCTAATTGTCAACAAGAAAGACTTACAACTTGATAAGAAAAATATCAAGGCAAAACTCAGAGCAAAAAGGGAAGGTAACTACTATACTCTTGATATCAATAGAAATGACTCTGAAAATTATTTTCTGAGTAATACCGATGAAAGTTGGTTATGGCATAAGAGACTAGCTCATGTAAACATGTACCAACTAGGCAAACTAATCAAAAAGGATTTTGTTCTTGGATTACCCAAAGTAAGTTTCAAAAATGATTTAATTTGTGACGCATGTCAAAAGGGTAAACAAACTAAATCATCTTTCAAATCAAAAAAATGAAATTACAATAAATCGACCACTCCATTTGTTACATATGGATTTAGTTGGACCAGTAAGTGTTAAGAGTCTTGGTGGCAACTTATATTCATTGGTGATTGTTGATGATATCTCTAGATTTATATGGACCATTTTTCTATCATCAAATGATGAAACCTTTGGAGAAATTATTGTTTTTTCCAAGAAAGTGCAAAATGAGAAAGGTATGTCCATTGCATGTATGAGGATAGATCATGGTGGAGAATTTGAAAATCAAGCCTTTGAAGAATATTGTGATACTAATGGCATTGGTCACAATTTCTCTGCTCCAAGGACACCTCAACAAAATGGAGTCATGGAATGTAAGAATAGAGTGCTCACTGAAATGGCTAGAGCAAAGTTGAATGAAAAGAACGTGTCTCAAGTTTTCTGGGCCGACGCAATGAGCACAACATGATATATTTCAAATAAAGCCTATATTAGAACAAAACTTAGAAAGACACCATACGAGCTATACAAAGGAAGGAAGCCAAACCTTGCTCATTTGCACGTCTTCGGTTATAAGTGTTTCATTCATAATAATGATAAAGATAACTTAGGAAAATTTGATTCTAAAATAGATGAAGGAATATTTCTAGGTTATTCTAACCTAAGTAAGGCATCCAAAATTTTCAATAAAAGAACATGTATTGTTGAAGAATCAATTCATGTTGTATTTAATGAATTTGAATCTTCTGACAAAATCATTGATGATGAGTAGGAAGTTGTTTTAAATCAAGAAAATGGTCAACCTATTTCTAAATCGCTCATCCCAGAAGCTGATCAAACCAAGGAAGAGGTTCAGTCACTAGGACAACCTAAAGCCTAGAAATACAATAGAAGTCATCCCCTAGATCAAGTCATAGGAGATGTGAATGAAGGAGTTAAAACTAGAAATAGAATTTTCAATGAAGTTAGATTTTTTACATTCATTTCTGAAATTGAACCTTCTAGCATTGATGAAGCTCTATCAGACAATGATTGGTTGATAGCAATGCAAGAAGAACTAAACCAATTTGAAAGAAATCAAGTTTGGGATTTGGTACCCCGACCTAAAGATCATCCGATCATTTCCACTAAATGGGTATTCAAGAACAAACTTGATGAATCCGTAATCATTGTCAGAAACAAGGCAAGATTGGTAGCCAAAGGCTATAATCAGGAAGAAGGAATTGATTATGAGGAAACGTATGCTCCAGTGGCTAGATTGGAAGCTATACGAGTACTCTTAGCCTTTGCATGCATCAAAGGATTCAAACTCTATCAAATGGATGTAAAAAGTGCATTTCTAAATGGTTACATCATGGAAGAAGTGTATGTAGATCAACCCCCAGGTTTTGAAGATGTAACCCAACCTGATCATGTTTTTAAACTAAGAAAAGCTTTATATGGCTTAAAACAAGCTCAGAGAGCATGGTATGAAAGGCTCAGTAAATTTCTCATTGATCAAGGTTTTGTACAAGGGAAATTTGATACAACACTTTTTACAAAATGAAAACAAGATGACATTTTGATTGTGCAAATTTATGTTGATGATATAGTTTTCAGTGCTACTAACGAAACCTTGTGTAAGGAATTTTCTAAGATAATGCAGGGGGATTTTGAGATGTCAATGATGGAAGAATTGAATTTTTTTCTTAGTTTACAAATCAAACAAAGAAAGAATGGAATTTTCATATATCAAACGAAGTATTTGAAAGAGCTATTAAAGAAGTATGGAATAGACGAGGCAAATGGAATGGACACTCCTATGAGGTCAACCATATTGCTTGATGCGGATGTCAAAGGAAAAGATTACAATATCACAAAATATAGAGGAATGATTGGATCATCACTCTATCTCACTGCAAGCAGACTTGACATTCAATTCAGTGTGGGTATGTGTGCAAGATATCAATCTGCACTAAAGGAGTCACATGCTGAAATAGTCAAACGTATCGTCCGAAATCTAGCTGACACAGCAGAATTAGGTCTCTGGTAACCTAAAGGAAGTAGCGAATATCTAGTTGCATACTCAGATTCTGATCATGGAAGACACAAGACAAATAGAAAGAGTACTAGTAGACAAGTTCAGTTTCTTAGAGGTTCACTTGTATCATGGTTCAGCAAGAAAGAAAATACAGTGTCCCTTTTGTCAATGGAAGCTGAGTATGTTGCAGCATCGAGTTGTTGTGCACAAGTATTATGGCTGAAGCAACAACTGCAAGATCTTGGTGTTTATTTGAAAGAGATACCAATATACTGTGACAATACCAGCACGATAATCTTGACAAAGAATCTCGTTAAACATTCCAGAACCAAGCATATTGATGTTAGACATCACTTATCAAAGATCATGTGCAAAAGAAAGATGTCAAAGTGATATTCATTCCAACGCATCTTCAACTAGCTGATATCTTCACAAAACTACTTGCAAAAGATCAATTCTTATACATTTGAAGAGAATTGGGAATGGTAAATCCCAACGAATTGTAAGTTATTTAATATTTACAAAATGTTAGATAATGTTATTTATTGATGTTTTGATGATTACTAACTTAAGCATTAGAGTGTCTAGAAATTTGTTTTGCAGGATAATGATATTCTGTTTTGGAGTATGAAAAGCAGAGATTAACAGAGGACAATATTATTGGAGGGATAACTTCAAGTAACCAGCATTACTGGAGTGACACCTTGAAGTAATAGATGGATTACTTGAGTAGCCACTCGAGTAATGAACTTGGAAATGTTACAGTGAAGCATCAATTCGCAATAAATTCAAATGAAACAACATAACGGTTGAAAATGAACAGTTATAATGTGAAATAATAGATTACCCGAGGGAGGCCTCGAGTAAACTTTAAATATTACTTGAGTAAGGCCTCGAGTGAACCTGGTTGCAGATCACAAATTTGTTGAGTTTCAGTTCAAATTTGTCCTAAAAAGCCATCAAATGATCGAGGGAATATATATGGGTAATTACAATATTATTCATGCCAGGTACGCACTTGAATTTACTGTATTTTGAAATTTCTGGTATGATTACTCGAGTAGCTACTCGAGTCAAGCTGATGATCACTTGAGTAATGTCGGGATTTAGGGCTATTTCAGTCGCTACTCGGTCATTTCTCACAAAATTTCCCAGAGTGATTCTCCTAGTGCTCTCACAAAAACTTTTCATAGATTCTTCTTTACTTCATTTTTGGCAAAACCCTTTGATTTCTACCTTCAAAAACCTCCCAGATTGCTTAGATTCCTGTGCTCTACTCTCACGACTGTCAACGCTATTTTCCAAAAAATCTCATCTCTCTCAAATCAAAATTGTGAGGACAAAAACTCCCAATCTTAGCACTCCTTCTGAGTCCTTTAAACCATATCAACCCTCTGATTCACTTTCCTCTCCTCCCACCAAGAAAAGAAAAATCTCTCCCAAACCAAAAGCAAAGACCAAGCCGCAAGCTAAGCCTAAGGTGAAAGGGGTTGTCATTAATGAACCAGTGGCCACAAGAGCTCAATCAAAGAAGAGTATACCTACTGGAAGAGGCAAAGGAACAAAAGAACACTCTCCTTTTCCTTCTGATTCATCTGATACTCCCATATTTTCTCTAAAACCTCTGAAAAAGCCCAAGCTTGATAAGGACCTCACCAAAGCCCAAGCTTGATAAGGACCTCACCAAAGTCATGGTAGGCATGCTTGAAGAAGCCTTCCAATCTAAAGAAGGAAAGAAAGGGCAATCATCCAAGAAGCCAGAAGAGAAGGAAGAGGAAATCACATTCCCTCCATAGGGATTCAATGTGAGCAAGCTTGAGGAGTCTCAGAAGTACCTGAGTCACTTTGCAAGAAGAAATGTGTGCAAGATGCACTATATTGACTATAAGGTTCTTCAAGAGGTATTGAAATTCAACCTGAGTTCTTATCTTGATTCCTATTACCCTAGCTGTATGTTAAACTCCCATTTTGCACCAAAGTTGTAAGACATTTCTATTGCAACCTTGAACCTATAAATGATCCCATTAGGAAGTCTATGGAAGAAGAAATGACTTCTAAGGTTAGAGGACAGAGAATTTTAATCTCACCTTCCAGAATCAATACCTGGTTAGGATAGAGGATCCTCTTGATGATAACTATCCTAACCTTGATTCAAACCAGTTGTTTTCTATCCTAAAACCTGGTAAGATTGTAGGACCCCTCAATTTCAATCCAAGTGATATGAGTGATTTTCACAGAGTCCTATGGTATATCTATTCGAGAGCCATGGTGAACAAAGCCAACAACTACACTCATTTCATTGAGAGGGACTTTAGAAAATTTGCCTCATTACTCCTCAAAGAAGAAAAGGACTTGGAAGAATATATTTTTGTTAAGATCAAGCGATATAGGTTTGAAGGGAAACCTACTACTCCAATGCCTTATCCTCAGCTTATATCTCTATTTTTGAAGAAGAACAAGATATGGTATTTGGAGAGTAAGGAGCCAATTGAGAGGTTAAGTCCAGTATGGCGGAATCAGATTGGAAAGATGAACATTGGTATTCCCTTGAAGACTCCTTTAGAAGCAATCCCCAAAAAGAAGAAGAAGACTGAGTTTGCAACAAGTCGAATGGATGACACTCAGTCTTCTACACCAGCCAACACATCCTCTCCTTCATTCTTTGGTGACTCATTACAAACTTACATGGAGAACTTTCTGAAGGGTTTCCATATTGATATTGCCAATACCAATGCAGAGTTGATAACCCATATGGATGAGAAGATGGGATAACTTGTGGATGGGATGAATAAGAGGCATGAAGAGATGTTGGTTGAGCAACGTGCCCAGGGTGAGAGCTTTTGAGATCAATAGTCGCCAGACTTGATGCTATGACATCTGGCTCCTATATTCCTGGTCCTTCTGTTACTCCTGAGTCAGTACCAGTCTCTGGACTTGGACCTTCTAAGCCTAGTCCTGCTAATACTATACCTACTGAGCATAGACCCTATGAGCTTGGACATACTAATCTTATGTTCTCTATGCCTGACCCTGACACATCCGAGCCGATCCATATTACTACTGATGATCCAGCTCAGCTAGTTCAACTTGAGTCAATACCTACTCCCATTGCCTCACCTGCCCGCATTGAGGAGGTGCTTGTGTCTTCACCTGTTGCTATAGAGGAAGTAGAAATTACTTCTCTGATTCCTTACCCATCACCTCAGAATCCTTTAGTGAACCCTCTAAAGGATCTTCGGACACCTCCAGTGAACCTTCCTGAACCTGAATCATCATCTTCAGATTCTTCTAGTTCTGATGGCTCACATGAATCTTTAGCATTTCCTGTCACTCCTATCTCAGCAACCAAACCATCTACTCCTCCTCATGATTGATTCCACCCTTGTGATGAAGACAAAAAGGGGGAGAAGAGCCTGAGAGTGATTTTGTGATTAATGGCTGAGTTAATGTATAGGGGATATGGGTGTATAGGGCTTTAGGGAGCTTTTACCTTTGAATTCTAAGTTTGATTATGTAATGAATTCTTCTTTATGCTATTTAAGTAAAATTTCATTCAAGTCATATTGCATTGTAGGACTAATGAGTTTTTGATTGTGTATGCTAGGGGAACAAGTAATTAGAACAAAAACTCAATTTTTCAAAACCATTTGAAAATATCTTTAATAAGTTATTTCAAAAGAGTTTTCAAGCTTTAAATTGAACAAAAGATTTTATATGAAAAGTATTTAAGAAGCATATGTTTGAAAGCTCAATTTCAAAAAAAAATTCAAAATCACTAAGTTTTGGTATCATCAAAAAGGGGGAGAATGTTGGATCTCATGTGTTTTGATGATAACAAAGATTGGATTTGATAACAAAGAAAAGAATTTGAACAAAGTAACTAAATGACAGACAACAGCTTTACTTGAAGTAAGCACTGGAGTAATGAAGAAGAACTGAGAGACAGAGCACAGGAAAAACATCACTGGTAGATTTTTTTAAGGTTTACTCGAGTGACCACTCGAGTAATGAACTCTGTTACTCGAGTGAGCACTTGAGTAATGTTGGAGAAAATGTTCCAGAGGGGCACTGCCAAAATTTGGAAGGAGTTAATCGAGTAATCTGCAAAGTTATAAGGACCATTACTTGAGTAACCACTCGAGTAAACACATGATAAAAGGCATTACTCGAGTAGCCACTTGAGTAACCATTTGAGAAAACTATTTACTCGAGGGACCACTCGAGTAATCTACAGGGTTATTTAAAGTATTACTTGAGGGATCACTCAAGTAATCATGTAAGCAAAACACAGGTACTCTCGGCCAAGAATTAATGTTGTTACTCGAGGGAGTAATCGAGTAATCTGCAAACTTATTATAAATTTACTTGAGGGATCACTCGAGTAACCTGTGAGGAAAATAGATGCTTACTCGAGGGATCACTCGAGGAACCTTGTTTGCCAGGTATTATTGAAAAGATTACTTGAAGGCTTAATCGAGTAATATGGCAAGGCCTAATATTTAATGAGAGTACTCGAGTAACTACTCAAGTAATGAGCATGATCACTCGAGTAGCCATTCGAGTAATGAAGTCCAGAAAATATGATTTTAATCCAATTTTTATTTATTAGTATTCTAAGTACATTTGCAGAGAAACAATGAAGAGATCATGCTATAAGTGGAAAGTCAAATAAAACAATCGAACGCTCACCTACCGCTACCTACCGCTATCGGATAGTTTTCAAAATTGAATAACAGTCAATAGTAGCTGCACAACTCCAACAGACATGTTTGAATTGCTTCCAACGAATACCACAAATCATCTATATATATGGAGCATTCAAAGAACAGAAGAGAACAACTGAGAGCACACGAACATACACTGATAAACATATTCTTAGTGCTATGTTTTCCTTATACTCATTATTTGAACTTTAATGATTATTCATTTACTCTGTAAGAGAGATTTTCATTCCAAAACTCAATATTCATTATTGAGATAACTTAAGGTTGTGGAACCTTGAGTTGGGGATTTGATTACAACATGTTAGGGGAGCGAGTGTCCAGGTGAAGGAACTTGTTGTACTGAGGTGCCAAGAACCCACTGAATCTTGGATTATATAGTGAAACTCTTAGAGAAGCTCTGAGGACTGGACATATGTCAAAGTGGTTGTGACCGAATCAGTATAACTCCCGGTGTACGCTTAGGTGATATTTCCCTTAGCTTTTAACTGCTTTATATTTCCAGTCAATTTTATATACACAACAAAATTTCTGATATAACCCAATTCACCCCTCTTAGGTGAAACACTTGTACTAACAAACGTCTCTTATATCTTTATTCCTTTGTTGTTTCTGTCTCTTGCTTGATAATTTAATTTTATGATAGAATATAATTTATTAGTAAATAATTCATTATTTAGGATATTGTTAAATATATAATTTGATTATATTCAAACAAGTTGTAGAGGCAAAATGTCTAAATATATGAATCTGCATCGTCGTTTAACTCTTAACTACTTTAAATGTTGTTTATGTTTCTAATGTTCACTTTTTATTTAGACTAGATAAGATGTGCATCTAGTATCATAATTATTATTTAGACCGCATTTTCAAAGACAACCGGTTTAAATACGTGAAGTTTCAACTTTTAACGCCTATCATCATGTCTTATCATTATCATATAATGTTTTTGGCCATCAATCCTGATTATACATACCAAGGCGCCTTTAGTTTTAAAGTTCAAATTCAACAGTTCCTTTCTAGCTCTCTCTTTCTTCTTTGAGCTGAAACACTTTTACTAGCAAGAATAAAGAGGCAGCGTTCCCTTCCTCTTCTGGCAGCAGCTACTGGTGGTTCCTTATCACAACCCCCTCCACCTCTGACCTTGGAGGAAATAGCTGAGTCCATCTTTTGCCTCTAGGGCACCATTCTGGAGGTCATGGTGAAGCAATATCACTTCTCCTAGTTATAGGAGGAGTTGACGGTGGTGTTGAACAATATCACCGACCATTTGGACTAGGGGTGATTGTCTCCTAGAATGATGAAGATCATCTGAATGTGTGGATTTCAAGAGCCCCCATTGTTACTATATTTTGATGTAATTCTGATTTTGTTCCCAATCATCGTATATAATACTTTGATGTAATTTTGATTTCATACATGTATACTACCGCCTTTTGGCAATGATTATTAATGAAAAAGTTTCAATCTTTTAGTCTTTTGTGTTCTTGTTAACGATCATCTTGTGTTATTAATCTCTTGTTGATGAAAAAGTTTTAACAGTTTTATGTCTTTTAAGTTTCAATCTTTCAATTATTTCTTGTTGATGATCATCTAATTTTATAAGAGCATTCAGATCGTTGAAGTTCTTGTTTCTAAAAAATTACATGTTATACTAGTTGATTTAAAAGATGGTCTCGTTATGAATTAAATTTTTTTTTTTACATATTGAGACTGGTTTTTAAGGAGGACCGATCTAGAAAAGGTTGTCCCTAGTATATGTACTTACTTTCAAGGTTAGTCTTCATCTCCAGCCTCTCTTAGTTCCGCGTGCGCTCTTCCTCCCTTTTTTACCTCCGGCTACCATGATATCTCTCGCTTTGCCTTTAGGATGGCTTGGTATTCCTTTCCGTTGGGCTCTCCCTCTCTATCATCGCTGTTTTGTTCTCATGTTTTGTAAAAATTGTTGCCCTCTTATGATAGTGTTGTTTGTCTTTCATTCTCTTTCGTTGTCTTGGCTGGGTATGCCTTTCTGTTGGGCTTTTGCATTTGATCCTGATGCTCACTCCTTTTCTTTATTTTTGGGAACACTGATGCTTACTCCTTTTCCTTTATTGCTGAAACCATGATTAAAATTTCAGATTTTTCATTCTTTGTTGAATCACTTTTGCTCACTCCTTTTCTTTCTTTATAGAGACATTAATGCTTACACCCTTTTGTTCTTTTTTGAAACCCTCATTGAAATTTCATATGTTTCATTCTTTTGTCAAATCATTGATGCTCACTCCTTTTATTCCCTTTGCTATGTATACACTATAATACCATTATTTCAAAGCGTTGAAAACAGTTCAAATCATGTAATGAAGTCAAATCAGAGACTAGAAACAGTTTTCCGCTCATTTGGGATCCCGACTTCAATACAGGGTTTGGTCTTGTACTTAAGAGGGTTTTTAAAAACTTTTCAAAACATGTTTGATGTGGTCTCATTTTTACTTTTCAAATCTGTTTCATTCATTCGGTTCTGTTTCCATTTGTTAATATTAGAGTACTTATCAAAGTTATCAGTGGGCATTCGGGTAAGTTTGTTAACTAAAGGGTCCATAGTGCATGATCACCCTATTTTACTTCGTTCACTGGGGTTACATACTATTATTTGAGTATACAATTGGTACGTTTACTATTATAAGGAGTACTAGCCTTATAGTGTACTTATATATACATCATGTATAATTTCTCAAAACTAGATAACCAACAAAAGTCCTAATCCTTTATCTGCATGCTCTAACCGTCCTTGTTTACCTGCTTGCCCCTTGAGTTGCTTGCCTCTACTGTAGGTTAGTCATTGGAAAGAGTAAGATTCATATGAATTTTAGTAGTAACAATTCAATCATATGACATATAATTTTACAGAGCATGTAAACAATCATCACATAATAGCATTCATAACAGTCATACATTCTTGCCATTATTGAAAATTCATAACATTCATAAAATTCTTGATATTCTTAACATTCGTAACAATGGATGACATGAATATGCATACAAAGCATTATACATGATATAAGAGAAAAAGTCACTACCTTGGTCTTTTCGGTCTTGTTCTTGCATTGATTTCTTGCACTCAAGGCAGATATCAAATCCTATAAATTAGAATTAAGGATGATGAGTTATTGCCTATTTCAATTCTTTAATAACTCCAAAATTCCTGGGGTTAGTTATCATTTGAGTCCTTTAAGTAGCAATTAGAAGCACAAACAAATGCCTAAGAGGGTTATAGAAAGCTAGACCATACACTGCCTTTCAAAAATATAAAACGCTGAAATTGGGGGTTGGCCGTGGCCAAGAATAAGGCAGAAACATTTTGGTTGTGGCCAAGAATTTGTCCTGTTTCTTGGTTGAATTTCTAAAAATCATAACTTTTAGCACACACATTCAAATGACACCTATTTTATGTCATTTTAAGTCTTGACATGTCTACTATTAAATTGAAAAATTTCACAATTTTTGGACATCATTTACTGATTTAAAAATGTCATGCAAACCAATTGCAATGCACAGAACCTTCATTGACAACTCTTCCAGTTTTGCAACATATGTTTCCAATGGTCTAGAATTTACAACGAAGGCTACTCCCCACACAGTTTTTCATGTAGAACACAATGGAAGCCTTAAAACAACCAAATTCCCACTTCTTTTATATGCCCTATTTTGACATAAATTTTTACATAAAACCCAACAATTACCAAATTCCCCATTCAAGCCTTGAACTAGTTTCTTATGCTCAATACACATCACAAGACACCATTTGTACAAAAAAACATCATAAAACTTCAAAAACCATAATTTAACTTTAAAGTATGGAAAAATTACATAAGCCAAAGTTCTCAACCAATTATCACAATATATGCACCAAAAGGTTGCTCTTACTCACCTCTATCACTTCCTCTAGGTTGTTCTTTGATTCTCAACCTTTAGTTCTTCCTTGAACTCACCAAACACCTCCTCTTGAAAAATTAAAACCATAGAAATGAAGCTCTCATCAAGAGGAACAAGGTTAGGGAAGAATTTTTGAGCAATAGAGGCAATTCACAAGGTTAAAATCCAAGTGAAAGAGCTCACCTTCACCTTGGCTTTTTTCTCTTTCCTCCTCCTTTGCTTAGCTGACCTTGAGAGCTTGGGGGGGGGGGGAGAGAGAGGGAGTAAAATGTGATAAAATGAATTATCTTTAGCCCCTCCTAGCCTCTTGACCGAAATTGAGAAGAGAGAGGGAGTATTAATCGTTTGACCATATCTAATCCTAATTACTTAGCTCTAATAATGCCAAGTGTCAACACCTTGTGGTTCTACCAAAAGTAAGTAAATACTTAGTTACTTTAACCAACTTAGTTATCCATTTAGTATTCCCTCTTATTCTTTTAATTAATAACCAATTTTATTCTTCTAAGAGGAGAGGAAATTGTTGACTAATTGACCAATAATTTCTTTCTTCCCTTTTTTCCTTTAATTATGACAATTTCAATTAAATTGCCATTTGGTGTCTCATGTTTTATTTTTCTTTCTTTCCTTTCCATATGCCATTCCCTTCCCCTTTTTATCCTAATTTAGCCTTTAATATTATGATTAAACTCATATACTAGATTTGGGCATTTTCTATTGCTAACTCAAGTCTTAATCACACTTTATTGCAAAAAAGTACTTGTCTAACATTTGTTTCATTCTCTTTTAGAGTCATTGAGCCCTTACACATATTTTGGGACATTACATGCACGTCTTGTGTCCTCCGACCATCACATATATCACAAGGTTCAACCTGCAATGGAAATGGACATACAAGGCTTGCACATATAGCATAAAGGCTAAATGGACATATAAGGGCATGTATATCACAAGGTTTATATATACAGGAATACATAGTATAGAGGTTGGATGATCGCCAAATAGACCATATATTCATGTCTTGAGAAGTGTCCAATATGTGTTATATATGATGGTGTGAGTAGACCATTATATTCATGCTTTCTTTAAGTTCAATGTAACTTGTGAATATATGTACGTAATACATTGAATTTGGAGCAGGTAATGATAATTCTAGCCAATCTACACAACCACAAATAGCGCCAAGGCTAGCTACTTGCTAAATAGACCATATGTTCTTGAGTGCAAGTAAGAATTTTATATAACAACAATTAACTCTGGCCAACCAAGACATGCACACATAGCACAAAGGTTGGATGAGTGCCAAATAGACAATATATTTATGAGTAAGTCAAAAGCTTTATTTTCATTACAATGGATTTATGTTTAATTTGCTTATTACAAATCAAGTCTTTTAAATTACATAATAGAGTACGAAGAGCACCAAAAAAACCTATCCATCATCGTTAAAGGAGTAATCTGAATCATTTGAGAAGATAGGGACGAGAAAGTAATGGAGGTGGTAGTAGCAGCGGCCATGGGTCAGAGGCAGAGGTGGAAGGTAGGGAGGAGGAGGAGGAGGAATGGAAGCAGGCGGAGGTGTATATCGGGAAGTCTGAACACGAGGAGGAGAAGGAGGTGGAGGTTGGAGAAGACGATTCTCTAGCATTTCTTCAGATTTTTGCTTCACCATATAATGATAAGGAGAAGAGAGGAAGCGGATGAAGAAAACATATGAAAATAAGGAGTTTAAATAGATTAGAAGTGACGAAATTTTGTTTTTTTTCCCGTGCCATGAGCTACATGACAATTGTTTTAAAAAAATTGTTATTTATCTTCGCCTTCATAATGGTTGTTTTGAAAAAATAGTTAAACAATCATTATTTATTTTATTTCATGATGGTTGTTTTCTAAGAACTGTGAGATATGTTCTTTGTTTTTTTACAATATATTTAAAACAATAAAAGGACAAAAATAGAATAGTGACGAATAGCTTGATGAACTGATGAGATCATCAGGATACTTGTTACCAGAGGAGTGGATAGGATCATTGTCAAGTTCATGGCCAATCCCATACTCATTAAGTATGTGGTTGACATTCTTATTCATATTTGAGAGGTATAAAAAAGCCTCCTCAAGAGATGGTCTGTATGTTCTGCATGCCGCAACATTATCTCTAGTTGTGAAAGCATAGGATGTGGAGGCGAAGGAGGCAGATGTTGGGACTGGTGGGCATAGCGGAGTAATTTTAAAATTTCACTAATCTCAATCAAGGATCTATCAAAGGCGTTTAAACCAAGTTAAAAAGAATCGTACCTTTCTTTTTGGTCTGAGTTTTTGATCTTTAGGAGCCAACACGTTAATCAACTCCCTCTACCGGTATCCACACGAATGTTACTCCAACACGAATCACGTGCTAGTGCATTCAATGTCTCCTAGGGTTTTCTTGCGACTCTAAACTCTTATTTGTACATGAGTTTTTTTGCTCTGTCATTAGGATCAAGTCGGAGGCCGGACACGACACATTTTACGAGGCACACTAAAAAGGGGTTAAAAGTACTTTGAGGTTGGAACATTATCATTCATAAATCATGCCATAGTTATATGCTTGTGTGGATGCCAATGTTTGTAAATGCGCTTTATTAATCAATATAGTTTGCCTAGACAGGGGCATTTAGTGCCGAGGTACATTTACACTGAGAGTTGACAGAAGTTTAACCGGTGTTGATTGTGGGGCTAAGCCCTACTCATGTATACATGACGATGTTGTATTTATATTGTTTATTAATTTGTGCATACCTTGATGCATGTCATATCTATTTTTCGCATTTTATATGAATGATAGTATGTTTCTACGGGAATTCTTCGGAATTTCACCCTATTTTTAAAATGAACATCTCAGCAGGTGCCAGTGGGACAAAAGGGAAAGGTACAGATACGGAGAAGTGACTTGCACGTGTCTCAAAGTGAGGTTGAAGACGGTAGTTATAATTAATTTATGCTTTAGATATTTTGTGATATCTTGTACTTATTAAAACTTCTGCTGCATTTTGTATTTGGTTAATGAACGACGTTGGGATTGTAAACGAATACTTTTATCAGTATAATTGTACTTTTTTGTATGTCCATGGAATATTGTCTTTATTACTCTTCGATTATCAAAATGGAAACGGGTGTTGGCACCTATATCCCTACAGACAACGAGATTGATTTAGAATTTTGATGTTAAAATGGTATTATATTTTCTTTTTTCCCTATATTACTCCCATCGTTTCAATTTATAAGACTTTTTGAATCAAATTGCGAAGACCAATAACCCTCATCAGATATCATTACAAACCTTGATTTCCCATCAACAAAGTGCTCGTATCAACTTTTAAAAATGCCTTTCTTTTAACACTGGTTCCTAACTAACTCATATATCTAATAATGAAAACTGGTTTTGGAACAAAAACGTTGTTGGGAGAGTTACTCCCAATCGGCTATGATAATAGCTGAACCTGATCTATTTAGATAGTAATATAAAAAAAAAAAAAAGAATTTTTGAAACAAAGTTATTAGTAAATCATTATTTTTTTTCAAAAAATATTTTATATTATAAACATGAAACCACTTTTAAAACGATCATATAAATGGAAAAAGATGGTGTATTAAATTTTATTATCATCCCACTCATTTAATTAGAGAATCTTATTGACTTAGGTGAAAAGCCTTGAATTTTTTTGAACCGGAGACCGGAGCGAGTAATTAATATACAGTTTATAATAAGTTCATGAGTTATGATGTGATTTCGCTCAACTCTAGGGCATTTTTTATTCTGTTTGTTATAAAAATTACAATATAAATGTGAATTTTCATAAGTTTTCTAAAGTTGTTTTTTAGAATTGTATACTTAAATCCATATAACTGATTATATATACTATGAACGGCTTCTTTCAAGTCAAAATAATAACAACAACAAAATAATGCCTTCTTAGGAGTTTTCAATAATTACTATACCAAATGACGTAGCTTATAAATATTAAACAGTATACCGAATAGGAGTTTTCAAAATGATTGTAAGTTTGAATCAAATAAGAATTACTCCCTCTTTCTCTCCGATTCTCCTCTTTTTTCATCTCCTATATTTTTATGATTTTCATAACACGGTCTAACCATGAATTTCATAAATTTTTAAATACATTTTATGAGGCTCCAAATAATTTTATTTATTTTATTTAATATTTTAAACCTATTTTAATAAGATATAAGTGAAAATGAACAAAATGTGCAATTATATCAAAATTTTGAAGTTATTTTATTTTATTTTTATTTTTAACAATTTTGACGTTATTTTAATTTTATTAAAGAAGGTAAAGTATTAAAGAGGAGTGGCAGTCCAACATTTGACCCACCGAAGCGAAGCGAAGCGAAGGGCACAGATAGCTGTCGTTTTCAACTTATGGGCAAAGGGGTGACTCCTCATGCATCATATCTCTTTGCGTATCATCCTGGCCTGAATGCATATAAGGACGCTACAGCTCACAAGCCCCCTCTCTTTTCTTTTCTTATTTTTTCCCAAACCTTTTCTAAATAAATTATTATTTATATTACTCCTCCTATTCTAAATATTTAATTCACAAAAATAAAAAGATAGTTAAATTAGTTACTATAAAATTATATTCCACTTTTTCTAAAATATCCTTTTTAATGAGTTATTATTATTTTTTGGGAAAATCCCTGAAAAATACCTCCGAAATAGCAAAATCCCTAATCAGTACTCTAAAATCCAAAATTCCGGATCAGTACCCTGTCAGTACGGATGAACAGTGCGGGGGTGCTAAAAGACGATTTTGCCCTTCATCTCTCATTCTCGCCCACTTCCGAATAACAACATGATGCTCTTAATTAACAACTCCAGATTCTCGATTAATAACTCTTCTTTATTCTTTTACTTATTCGCATCTTAAAAATATAGTGTTGTTAATGTAAAATACGGTGTTGTTAATAAAGAAATAGGTGTTGTTATTGGCCCTAAAACTTAAATTACGAAGTTGTGAAACAAGAAATGAGAGTTGTTAATATAGAATATGATTTTGTTAATAACAAGACCGGTGTTGTTATTGTGAAAGTAAAAAGATGAAACTGGAGTTGTTAATCAAGAATCACGAGTTGTTAATTAAGAGCCTCGTGTTGTTATTCGGACGTGGACGAGAATGAAGGCTGAAGGGCAAAATCGTCTTTTGACGCCCCCGCATTGTTCATCCGCATTGACAGGGTACTGATTCAGAATTTTGGATTTCAGAGTACTAATTAGGGATTTTGCTATTCCGAATGCATTTTTTAGGGATTTTGTAACACCCTGCCTTTAATCACGTAATTATAATTCGATAATGCACATTTAATTCGGATTAGAGACCATCGGATAACTTAAACTCATTTCAATCTCCTACTTTGTAGTAGGGTTTTCACAAAACATTCAAAATCTCTTCCTGTTCCTGGTCTCCATTTCAAAATTTGAATATAATTACCTGTGCAGTTTATCTACATTCATGTATAACAGAGTGTATAACCAAATCCCCGGCAACTCCCGGGTTCTATACATATATAATCTAGAGGTTACAAGTATCCACTAGGGGATTACACAACCAAAATCGAATATAAAATTCCTAATTCAAAATATCCAGTAATCCCGAGTTTAAAGTAGATAACCAACATCTCAAAAAATCCTTAGTATCACTAAAGATCCTAAGTGCTTCGGGTTGGCCGCTTCTCCTTTGAGCCACATGCCCTGTCTGAAATGTTAGTGATAGGAAAGAATGAGATTCGAGCGAATCCCAGTAGTAACAAACCACTCACACAATGCATAACACAAAGCATGTATATAAATCACAACCAGCAACAGCTGCAGCAATCTCAAAGATACATGGTTTTCACCACAAACGACAGCACTCACGGCTGTATGCACAATACGACAGCTCTCGCTGTAATAATAATCACGACAGCTTACGCTGTAATCACAATAACGACAGCTTGCGCTGTAAACGACAGCTATCACCAGCTGTAATCGCAGCAGCATCAAAGAATCATCACATAACAATGATAACACACACATACAGAGCATTATACATAGTATAAGAGAGAGAAAGTCACTACCTGATCCTTTCCCGACGTTTCTTAGCACTGCGGGCTCCCGAGGGCGGCAAATATCGAATCCTACAATTCCAAATGCACCATTTAGACACTTCCATAGTGTTATTTGGGGTTATATGAGTCTATAATGAAAATTTACAAAACTACCCCCCGGGGACCCGGCCCGGGCCTGCCGTACCCGGTCCGGTTGCACTTTTCCCGAAATTCTAATCTGGGCTATCCTAACATATTTCCGCCCAAGGAATCCATTTCCGTACTCGAAATTATCAAATTCAATGTTAAATTACAAATTTACCCTTGGCAGCCCCACTTTAAGGGTTTTAGGGGCGTTTTCGTAATTATGCTTTTTCGGCCTTTTCCGAAAAAGTGACCAACTGTAACCCCACCTAATTTTCGCTCCTGAACTCAATGGAACCATCAAATCATTGAAAATCCAACTCTAAGACCCATTTCTAGAGCTGGCCGAAATTTATGAGTTCTCCGGGGAAAATCGGGGTTTTACGATTTCGGCTCCGTAAACGCGTTCCTTTCTACTCCTAACCACTTTATTAACCATTACATTAGGTTAAAACTAACATTAAGACCTAATTTGGGCAGCATAACCCCTAGGAAACTCAATTTCCAAAATTTAAAACCAATGGCAATCCGGCGAAATTTCACCGATTAAATTGCCCACAGCAGCCAGAATAAGCAATATACGAAAGTTTGGAAGTTACCTCAAGCTCCCACTAGCTTTTCCCAAATATTGCTGAAAACCCTAAGTGCTCAACAACAGATTTTGAGCTTCCAAACCTTAAAGAACAAAGAGGAGTAGCTTAGGATCGGAGTTACACGCGTTAGGAGCTAAATCGTCGGAGAAATCGGCTTACCTTGTGATTTTTCTTCTCCTTTCTCTCTCTACAAACCTCAATGTTCTCACTCCTCATTCAGCTGCTGTGTGCGACAGAAATGAGCTGAAGAAGATGAGCAATTTGATTAATATTCTGGCAGATTTTCTGCCTAAACTTTGAAAAATCATAACTAATTCTAGAAAACTCAAAATAAGGTGATTCCAAATCCAAATGAAAGATATTTAAGTCCTCTTCATAGGAAAAATATTGTCCATTACTAAAAATCACCACACAATTCCAGAATTACATAAAACTCATCACTGCCCCAAAACAGAGTTCAGTTTCCATCCCAAACTTTAGACAGTTATATCTCCTAGTTCACAAAACGAAATGGAACAAATTATATGTCCATTTTGAAGCTTGAGATGTGAACTATAAGACTGGAAATTTTCAGAATTTTTAGATACCATTTGGTCATTAAAAACGTTCACACAAACGGACTGCCCAGAATAGAATTTCACTGGACAGAATTTTAGATTTTGCATCTTTGCTTCCATTGGTTCCATTTTCATACCAAACATCATTCCCACATAAATTTTCACAAGGAAGCCATTGGAATCATTAGAATATCCAAATTCCCATCACACATTCTTCAAAAGTGTTTATTCAAAAATAATTACATCCACTTTTGAAGTCACCAGCCCTTAATCACTTTTTGGGATATTACAGATTTTCCATTATTTTGTTATAATGAGCTGAGGGGTATTAAATGTGGAGGAAATAAGACTAAGAAAAAAAAAATAAAAAAAATGTGAAAATATTAAATCAAATATTTAGGACTAAATCATATTTATCAATTATTTCCTATATTTATAATTGGAGGAAGTGTTATTTTATGTTTTCAGGTATCCCTAGATCCGGTGGAGAAATAAATTATAAGTAGTATAATTCAAATTATGTTTAAGTAATTTACTTTTGGGAAAATTTCAGAAAAATATAATTAAAAATGGAAAAAGAAAAATTAGTATTGTGAATTTATTAAATCCAAATTCAAACATGAAATAGGAATATGGGGTTTTCAATTCTGACCAAATGACCAAAATGCCCTTAATTCAGTTTATAAGTTTCAGGGGTCAATAATAACAACTGTATATATATTAACAACATTAGATTTTACATTAACGACTTTAATTTTATATTTTACAATTTCATATCCCAAAAACTAGGGATAATTTTGAGGGCACCAGTTTTAGGGATCAATAACAATATTTGTATTTATATAAACAACATGATATTTTATATTAACAACTTTACTTTATGTTTTACAACTTCATATTCCAAAAACCAAGAATAATTTTGAGGGCACAAGTTTCGGGGGTCAATAACATCATTTGTGTCTATATTAACAATATCATATTTTACACTAATGACTTCATTTTCATGTTTCACAATTGAATTAAGGGCAATTTGATCATTTGGTCAGAATTGAAAATCCCAGATTACTACTTCAGTTCTGACTTGGGATTTTATAAATTCGCAGTACTAATTTATCTTTTCCCATTTTTAATTATATTTTTCTAGAATTTTCCCTTTAATTTTTATTTTTATTACATATCTTTATCATCTATAAAAGGCTTAAAGGTTTGCATGAATTTTATATAACTCATTTTATCGATGAGCTGCCGGATGGTCTGACTCATTTGATACTAAGCACATTCTAATCTTGTTTCAGCATGATGTCACGTGATCCTTATGATTTATAAGCGGGTGAGAACTGAGACCCTTCTGTTAAGTATAGGATGACAAAAAAT
Organism: Inga laurina; assembly: GCA_963855925.1. Lineage (NCBI taxonomy): Eukaryota > Viridiplantae > Streptophyta > Magnoliopsida > Fabales > Fabaceae > Inga > Inga laurina. Next base: position 38,350,893 of record OY979705.1, read on the forward strand.
CTTATAGCGGCCTCATAGTTTAATTATAATAAAATATAGAGCGATGCATGCAATTTTCACTATATATATAAAATTGAGGAAATGCCACCACATGGAAGGTATTAAAACTCGGACCGGGTATTGAACCGGTCGGGGTACTGGGTTAAGGGTCAGTGGGTCAGATCGGGATCAAATCGGAGCTAAACCGGGACCAAACCGGTGAGAAATTGAAAATTTTAGACTTATAGTATGAAATTCTAAAGGAAAAATTAAAATTTTTTTTTAAAAAAATACCAACCTGGACCTGACCGGTTTATCGGCCGGTTCGCCGGTTCCCGAGCTGGACTGGCCAGTCCAGTCCGGGTTTAAAAACCCTGACCACATGCGCCTCCAAAATAGGAAAACTTTCCGTTGGCCTTTAGTTGTAAATTAATTTTAGTTAACTCTTAAAATTTTTTGAAATTTCATTATATCTTATGATCAAAATGAAATTAATTTTTGTGGGTAAAAAGATAATGATATCCTTTTTTTTTTTTCTTGTAAATTATCTTATTTATCTTGTGAATTTTCATATTTGTCTTCTAATTGGCTAATATGTTCTTAATTTCCAATGTTCTTTTGAATCTCTTTATTTATCTTGTAAATGCTCATACTTATCTTGTAAATTTTTGTATTTGTCTTGTAAATGGTCAAAATGTGTTTTAACTCCCTATATTCTTTTGAATCCTTTCATTTGTCTTGTAAATGCTCATATTTATCTGGTGAGTTTTTATATTTACCTTGTAAATAGCCAAAAAGTTTTTAATTCCCTTGGTTATCCCATTATTTATCTTGTAAATGTTTTTATTTGCCTTGTAAATGCCCTTATTTGCATTATAAATGCTCTTTTGATAAAAAATAAAATAAGGGTATCATTATATTTTCATCCACAAAAATTAATTTCATTTTAACTATAGGGTATGCTGAAATTTCAAAAAATTTTGAGGTTGACTGAAATTAATTTGTTAGTAAGGACTAACTGAAAATTTCCATAAAAACTAAGCAGAAATGCTGGTTTTAGGGTGTGTTTGGTTTGAGGGTAGAGGAGGGGGTTTAAATTACTTTTTTTTGATTGAATGTATTTAAATTTTAGGCGGGAAATTAAAATTTAAAAGGAATAATATGGTAAATTTTGGGCGGGAATCCAAAATTTAAAAGAATGAGAGAATAAATCTTAGGTTTCTCCTGTCCAAAATTGTAATTTGCCACCCCTCCCCTCAAACCAAGCACATCTTTAGGATCTGTTTGGTGTGAGGGATTTGGAGGAGAAGGGAGGGAAAGAAAAATTTTTATGAGTTGAATTTTAAAAGATTGAAGAAGCGGGGTAATAAAATTTTAATAAATAGAGTATATAAAATAAACTAATAAGAAAAATTAATTAAAAATTTTTAACATCATTTCTCCAATTTTTTAAAATTTAACTCAAAAAATTTTTCTCTCCGCCCACTTTCCCTCCCCTCCCCGTAGATCAAATAAGCCCTTAGGATGTGCTTGGTTTGGGGGTAGGAGAGGGGAGAGGGATAAATTATAATTTTGTACTTATAAAATTTAAAATTTATCCTCTCATTTTTTTTTTTAAATTTTAGACTCTCATCCAATATTTTAATACTTTAAGCCTAAAATGATAATTTACCTTCCATCCCCTCAAACCAAACAAGGGTTAGCGAAAGCATCAACAAAGCAATCAAAGATAATCGTACAATGACTTCTCATGAGTTTTCTTTCCAGTCTTGTCCTCATCTCTGACAGAAAACACCTCTGTTATTTCATCTGTTTTATATTATTAAAATATTTTATATACATATATATATATATATATATATCACTCTCTCTCTCTCACACACACAGAGGTTTGGAGTTTTGTCCCTTGCAGTTCCCAACTTGGTCTCTTTCTCTTTTCATTTTTTGAGCAAATTGTCTGTTTCATGAATCATGGTAACACACCCTGTAACTCTTCCATTTTCCTTGGCCCTTAGGATGTTTTTAATCTCAATGACAATTGAAAAAGCCACGGTTTCGGTTTCATTTTCTGAAAGCTGTATGTTTTGATTTCAATATTTTGAAATTAAATTTTAATATTTAAATCTTATTTTATAGATTTTTTTGTAACACTCCACTTTTATTTCACCAATATTTCTTATAACACTACTGGAAAAAGCACTTTTAAAATAGGTTAAAAAGACATTTTAGACCGGTTCTGGATCAAGTCTTGATACAGTCGGTCTTAAAAATGTGCTACTTTTTAGACCGGTTATGGAACTGGTCTTAAAAAAAAGTTTTAAGATTGGTTATTATAAAACAGGTCTAAAAATAAATATTTTTAGATCGGTTATCAGAGGAACCGGTCTAAAAGGTTCAAATTTTAAACCGTTTTTCTGAAAAATCGGTTTAAAAAGTTGAAATTTTAAGATAGATTTTCTACAAAACCGGTCTTAAAGTAATACTTTTAAGACTGGTTTTGAAGTAAACTGGTCTTAAAACTTTTTTTTAAGATCGACTCTCTCCAAAACCGGTCTTAAATGTACTTTTTAGACCGGTTTTGGAGAGAACCGGTCTTAAAAGTAGTTTTTTTTTAAAATTTTTGTTTAAAACATTTACCTAGCAAGCCATTTCCTCTGTTAAAACATTTCACTCAGCAAGCAGCAGCCAGTTCAACGACATTCAAATAAATCTTCTTCTCTTACAGATTATAACTAACATCTTAATGACATGTGAGAGACTCAAAACTCATTGGAACATATTAAAACTCAACTCCCTTGTGCTTAAACAGTGCAGGCCGAAACAGAAGCAAGGAAAACAACCATGAATAATAAACTCACAATCATAGACAGAATCATAATGTAAGGTAATCATACAACCATGACAATGCTGTTTTGACCAAGTTCCTTATCTTTTCACTTACATACATACATCAAAGATTAAATTACATTAATGACAATGCTGTTATTCATTAGGGCCAAAATACTTTATACATACTCTTCTCAGGCTGATGATCACTAGCGGGCCTGACTTCGGAGAATCTACACTAAGACATACACCTCATATCCTTCATTTTCCTTTGACGACAACAAAAAAAGTAGTTATATATATACACCAATAACAATATACATAATTCAAATATAGTTCATGATAATTATTTTAGCTAACTAACCTTCAATATAGTTTTATAAAGGGATATCATCCCATATCCCTTCATGATGATCGTTTCTTATGCCGTGTTCATTGTCTCTTCATCTTCTTCGTTCAATGTTGGTAAACCCCTAGAAAAAGGAGTCTCAAGCAGATCATTCATTGAATGACTTTCCTGATTAATATCAACGACCATTTTTCCTTGGAGAGCTACATACCACATTTTATTTTCCTCATCAGTAACATAGAACTCTTGTTTCGCTTGATATGCCATAATAAAAGGTTTATCTCTAAAACTTCTACTATTCAAATCAACCAATGTAAATCCCAACTGATCAATCATCACACCATTGTTGACATCAACCCACTTGCATTTGAAAATGGGAAGTTTAACTTTAACATAATCAACCACCCAAATCTCTTCAATCATCCCATAATAAGGTATTGCCGCCAATCTAGGATTCTTCTCTTTTGAACTAGAGAAGTGTATAGATTCAGCCACTAACATAACCCCACTGTTCTGGACGGTGCTCTTATCATCAAGGGACTTTGTGCAAAATGTATAACAATTGATCACAAATGAAGTCCAACTTATGACATCAACCTTAGGACCAAGTGCTAACCATTTAATTGTATCAGAAACAAATTCTTCGCCGTCAACCTTTTGTTTGAACCAATGCGCAAAAGTTTTTTTATGCTCCCTAATTAACATTTGTTCAGTTATTCGACTCTTTGCTTTCTGTACAATTTCTTTATGAGCATTAATGTAATCTTGAACTTCATCAACATTATTCAAGATGTACAAGTGGACTTGTTGCAATTCATTAGGATCCATACTCTTTACTGAAGCTACGCGTCTACCGCTTTCATGTTCATGACGTTCTGGAAGTCCAATGTGTCCTACATTTGATAAGTAATCTTGACAAAACTCTATGGCTTCTTCAGAAACATATTTTTGAACAATAGATGTTTCAGGCCGGTTAGGGTTTTTCACATACCCTTTTAGGATTTTCATAGTTCTTTCAATTAGGTACATCCACCGTAAATAGATAGGGCCACACAACTTGATCTCCCTGACTAGATGAACAATTAGATGTACCATAATGTCAAAACAAGAAGGAAGAAAAAGTTTCTCAAGCTGACACAAGATCAGATATCCTTCATTTTCCGGTTCATCTAATTTTTCTGTCTCAATGACTTTACTACAAATAACATTGAAGAAGAAACAAAGTCTAGTCAAAATATGTTGAAGATCATATTTGGCAATGCCTCGAATAGCTACTGGGAGCAGTTGTTGCATTAAGACATGACAATCATGAAACTTTAGCCCCACTAACTTCAAGTCTTTCATCGACACAAGCTTCCTAACATTTGAAGAATACCCTGAAGGAACTTTGATGCCATGTAAACAGTCACAAAAGCTTCTTTTCTTATCCTTAGACAAAGTATGAGCAGCTGGAGGACAAAAAGTTCTCTTACCATATGGCTTTGGATGCAAGTCTTCTCATATCCCCATTTCTTGCAAATCTAATCTTGCCTTCACGCCATCCTTAGAACTACCTTGTATGTTAAGCAGTGTCCCAACAATACTATCACAAACATTTTTCTCCATATGCATGAAATTAATACAGTATCTCACATCAAGCTCCGACCAATATGGAAGATTGAAGAAGACATACCTCTTTTTTCATTTACTTTTCTCATTACTATTCTTTGTAGTCTTACCAAAGATAACATTCATATTTTTCACCTTTTCATAAACTTTCTCCCCAGTCAATACGTTCAGAGCATCTTCTAACTCTTCTCCACCAAAAAAAGCTTTCTTTAATCTGCGATACGGGTGGCCTCGTCTAAGAAGTCTCCTATGGTCAAGATAAATTGTCTTTCTTCTATGTTAAAGTTGATGGTAGCATGTTCCTTCTTCATAAATCAGACATGCTTTATGGCGTTTAACACTATATCCTGACAAGTTTTCATATGCAGGGAAGTCATTTATAGTACAAAAGTTCATTACTCGCATTTTAAGCACAAAAAAACATCAACACCTTCATCCCACAACTCTTTCAAGTCTTTGATCAAGGGTTCCAGGTAAACATCTATGTCATTTCCTAGTAATTTTGGTCCCGAAATCAACATAGATAACATGATGTACTTTCTTTCATGTATAACAGAGGAGATAAGTTGTAAATTACCAATAGAACAGGCCATGAACTATGTATGTTGCTCAGGCTACCAAAAGGATTCATGCCATCCGTGCTAAGCCTAAGCCTAAGGTTTCTAGGCTCTTCACCAAAGGCAGGAAATAATTGATTGATTTTCTTCCATTGAGAAGAATCAGCCGGATGTGGAAGCTTTCTATTGAATATCCTCTCATTCACATGCTATCTCAAATTTCTTGCATTGTTTTCATTAGCAAACAAGCGCTTGAACCTTGGTATGATTGGAAGGTACCACAATACTTTTGTAGGAGCATTATTTGATTTGTACCTTGAGGTTTCACATATCAGACATTGTTGTTCCTCTTCATGTTCTTTTCTATACAATATACAATCATTAGGGCATGCATGGATCTCTTTATACTTCATCCCTAGTGGACACAATATTTTCTTAGCATCATAGTATCGAGAAGGCAACACATTATCATCTAGAAGCATGTCCTTAAAAGCCTCAAGTGTTTCTGAAAAACTCTTGTCGTTCCATCTATGCCGTGTTTTCAAGCTTACCAATTTCAATACTGCTTTCAACAATTGGTATTTTTTACACCCCAAGTACAATGGCGTCTCAGCTTTACTACACATATTACCATATGCATGTGATTTCTCAAAAATCTCTTCTCCTATATCACGAATAATATCCTCTATCCGATCATCCGTATCCATGTCATTATCATCAAATTTTACTCCCCCCTGTTGAGATGAACTTGACATTTCTAATTCTTCACCATGTCATACCCACACTGTTTAACTCTTACAAAATCCTTCATAAATTAAATGTGTATTTATATCTGCAGTACTTAGTCACTTCTCATTCAAACATACTACACATGGGAAATAAAACTTCCCACTACCATCATCTGCATTTCTACTAGCAAAATCTAAAAAACCCCTCACCCCATTATCATATTCAACACTCGTTCGTTTAGTGTTTATCCAACTATGATCCATATATATCTCAACACTTCTAGAACTCTATATCAAACAACAAACGGATAGACCAAAAAAACAACAATAGAGTTTTAGAAATTTCGACGAAATTAACAGGCACCATCTGAAACTAGTATTGTTTTAACAAACCAACAACGCTGACAATAATAAAAAAAATCACACTAAATTAAAAAGAACATAGAGTAGTATTACTTCAAGACAAATATCACAGGGATGTAATTAAAAGTCAAAGCATATATCTAACAAGAATGTGCAGATTTAATTTTTTCCAGATTACATTTAAGTGCTCAAAGTAACAACAAGAACCATTTTTTCATAGAACATTATTAATTATAACAACATACAACTAAATAACAGATCGAACACTAACCTAATTGAAGACTAAGGAGTGAGCTTCAACCCAAAGTCACGGTGGTGTCGACTGAGGTTAAAATGAAGTCCTCAAATTCACATCACTGACAAAGGAAAGTCAAGGCAGAGGAGAATGGTCACTGCGGAGAATAGAGGTGGCGGCGGAGAAGACTGACGTTAATCAAAGAAGAACGACGATGAACACAGCAACGACATCGGTAATGATGGAGGAGAGTTGAGCAAATGAGGGACGGGACGCATGGACGAGTTCAGAACAAGCACGGATAAAGCTCATAAAGAAATGGTGAAAAGAGAAGAAAGGGTTCATAGAGCACGCGATCTGGGCGCCAGAGTAAAAATACGGGCGAAAAATCTTATCTTTTAGACCGGTTTTTAAAAACCGGTCTTAAAAGAGTGAAATTTTGAATTTAAGACTGATTTGTACAAAAACCAGTCTTAAAATGTTAAAATTTTAAGATTTTAAGACCGGTTTTATTTATAACCGGTCTAAATAAATTTTTTAAGACCGGTTTTTTTATAACCGGTCTTAGAAGTTCAATATAATTACAGGACTGCTACCTCACAAATTTTTAAGACTGTATCCGCCAAAACCGGTTTAAATGTAGGGGTCTAAAAAGGGATTTTTCCACTAGTGTAAATATTTGTTACATTCAATGGAATAAAATGGTGAATTTTGATGCAATTAAGATGAAAAGAGTATCTTTAGTTGAGGTTACATGAAAATTGGGTTACGACAAGTCATGAAACTAATTTTTGGGTTTCCCAAAAAACCTATTATTTAACCCTAAATTTGAGAGATAAAGAGCAAAATCTTTGGCTCAATAATAAGGGTAAGCTTTGGCCAAGAAGAGAGTAAAAGGAAGAAGCCACAATTAAATGTAAAAATGTAAGGGCAAAATGGTAATTTTTCATTACAACAAAGAGATAATTATTTTCCCATTTTCATGAGGCCGCTTTTAGTCAAATAAAGGAAATAAATGGAAAATATATGTTTGGGGATAAATATCCAAATTTTGAAATAATTGTGGCCAAGTAAAATAAATTTGAAAAGTCAAAAAGTAAATATGATGGATTATTTAATTAATTGAAGAAAGAGAATTAGGGAAATTCAAGAAGCAATTATTATTTTCTTTTGTCCTTGTAAATTTCAGCCAAAGAGGGAAATTAGAGTAAAAAATAGATGCTTGGACATTAGACATGCCATGTGAAATTATCTTAGGCCAAGTAAAAAGATGAAGCCCTAAAAGAAAAATTCATGTATTGAAATTTCATTAAAGTATATTAAACTTAAGGAGATGGAGATGAGATATTTTAAAGCCTTCTTATCTCTTTCATTAGGCCATAATTTTGGCCAAGTCAAGGACATAGAGAGAGAGAGAGAGAGAGTGAGTTTTCAAGAAGCAAAATCAAAGGAAGAGCTAGAGAGTTTAAGAAGCAAGAATCAAGGTAAGTGCTTGTAATTTCAAGTGCTAAGCTTATAAAATCCATGAAAAAACTTCTCTAATCTCTTTTTCCTCTTAAGTATCATGTTTAGTAAGCAAAAATTCAAAAGAAAGAGGAGGAGAGAGGGACAACTAGAGAGAGAAAGTTGAGAAATCAAGAGGTAATCTCAAAAACTTTGATCCTTTAAGTTAATATGTTGTTGTTGTTATTGGCTTGATTTGTGGTTGTTTTTGTTGACTTTGTTAATTTGGGATGATGAAACTCTAATGGGTTATGTTGCCTAAATTTCCATAAATCATGTTTAACAAATGTTTAAGAGGTTAAATATGTGATTAAGAGTGAAAAGGAAGGAGTTTAAAGGGTTAAATCAAGATAACCAAAATTTTCTCTTTTCTTGTGCATGTTTCGGTTAGTCTTAGAAATGGGGGTTAGGGCTGGAATTTTGCATGCCTGAAGGTTCTATTGTGTTTAGAAGGGAAAATTGTATAGAGTACATGTTTAGTGTGAAGTATGGAAAGCATTGGAATGTAAAAGGAGAAAACTACCCCTAAAACCGTAAGTTAGGGGTTGCCAAGGGCAAATTATCTTTTGGTAGTGAATTTGACAATTCTAAGGTCAAAAGTGAATTCTACATGTGAAATTGTGTAGGATTAGCCCAGGTCAAAATTTTTGAAAAAGTGTAGCCAGACCGGGTACAACAGGACTTGGACTGGGTTCCTAATGGTGTTTTGGTCATTTTACAACTTTAAGCTAAGATAACAAACAAATTAGGTTTAGAAGAGTCTATGAATGAGTAATAACTCATTTCTTTATAAATTTGGGATTTTAGGACCGAGCAATTTACCCGCGCTGGGACAAGGTTAGAGCTAGGAAAAGAGATCATGGTAATAACTCTGTTTCATAAACTATGTGATTATTTGTATGCTTTGTGTATGTCATCTTCTGTGATATGTATAATGCATTCTTTAACTGGGTCGAGAAAAGCACAAGCACTGTTCGTGGGGAAAAGTACAAGTACCCCAACAACCCCAAATGGGGATCCAGTTATGAGATATAGTACCAAGTGGGTATATTGCCCAATCTGTGGTCATGAGCCCAGCTGAGGTACGGACAAGTAGGGGTTTTAACAGTAGTTGGCCCTGAATACATGTGCACATTTCAATGATTATGAGTTTTTACAGTGTTATTATTCTATTGCATTATATGGTACTTGGCATATTTATTTATCATATTTTATATGACTAATTGTGTGTTACTACTGAGATTTATTAAAATCTCACCCTTTCCAATATTTAAAAACATTCTAGTAGAAGCTAGTGGCTCGAAGGGCAAAACGGTAAATACCAGCGTTTGAGGGTTTCGGTGCAAACAAAGACTACTGTTGGATTATAGTTAGTTTATTATGATAGTTTTGGACCGGTTGTAAATATTTTTCAAACCTTATGGGGATTGCCTGTATTATAAACAAGTACTAATTATAGTATATTTGTACTATTTCTGTAAGCCTGTGAAACTATGCCTTTATCACTCTGAAACTATATCCAGTCCCCATGCTCCTCCTGAGATTTTCAATCCACTATCTCCCTCAAGTTTAAACCGGGTACTTAAGAACCACTACAATCCCACAAATTTAATTTGAGTACTTGTGAAGCTAGTACAATCTCTTCTCACTGAGATAACAACTCCCCCTTACACACCATAAGGATACAATCTCTCTTAATGATAAAAGATTACAATCAATGTTCTCTCTTATAAGTGAATTACGATGAGCACTGAAACACAATACAAATAATCTCTCTATAAGATGAATTATATAAACACTGAGAAATAGAGAGTATATTTATTGAAATGTTGGAGTCAAAGTTTTGGCATTTCGATAGTGAAGCCGTTTTATTTATACTTGATGATGGGCATTTGACCGTTGAGACTTTTTCTTCTTCCCATTGAGAATATGACTGTTGGAAGTCTATTGGAAATAGTTGTTGAAGTTTTTGACAAATTGTTGCTTTTTGGCTGTTGAGCTCTAATCAATGTTTAATCACCTGTAAATTTTAGATAAACTTGATTAGGAATGATTAGGAACAATATAACAAAGGCTTATATGAGTTTGGAAGAGAATTGTGAAATCCAAGATGGTGATTAAAACTGTGAAGACTCATCAATTTCATATCGCTGGAGTGATCTTGCCAGCGATAGATCATCACTCGAGTGCTCACCTGAGTGATTTCTCAGAATTTTTTTATAGGAACATTGCATTATTGGAAGCAGCATTGGAAGTGATGTGCATCACATTCATATCATTGGAGTGATCCTGCCAGTGATAGACTCATTTTAACTCCAAATTTAGCATATGACCTATCTCCATAAATCTCTTCAAGTATAATTTGCAATGTCACAAGATTAGTTCAAAATTTGTTGTATTATGAAAGTTACAATCAAATTCATAAAAATTCATAACTTTTGGTATGAAACAATGTGTATATTCAAGTTTCAATTATAAAATTCATATATCTTTTATCTAAACTTCGTTGAGCTTGATATTGGTGTCGTTGGAACGTCGTGTGTGTCTAGTTTCATATGCAATAGGTTTTTGTCCAAAATTCAATGTCACTAGAAAGTTATAATCCAAAGAGTGACTATTGGTCTAGAATAATGTGTGAATTCCGAGCATCAACTTTCGAAATTATGAATTCATTGGATTGCATTTGGAGTCTAGTTTGATAAGAAATATGCTTTATCTCAATCAGATTTGTTTGGGAGATATGTTCAAAATACCAAACCTTTGTTATGTTGAAAGCAAATGGAGCACAATAGAATATGCATCACTTGAGTGAGTCTTCAAAAAATTGATCACTGGAGGTGTCACCTAAGTGATAACTAGGGCAAAGATGAAATAGCTTCCATATGAGTCATTTAACTTTGAATTGAGCCATTTTAACTTCCATTTAATTATAGAGACCTCTAATATCAAATCTAAGAACTTGAATCTTAATATTCCTATTAACTTTTACAAGTTCTTGTTTATTTAATCTCTCTTGTTCTTCCATTTGATCATTCTCAATAAACCAACTCCATATCTTCTGTCAACACTCGTTTCCATTTCGATAATCAAATAGTAATAAAGACAAGATTCTGTAGGCATACAAAAAAGTACGGTTATACTGATAAAAGTATTCGTTTACAATCCCAACGTCATTCGTCAATGAAATATAGAAAATACAGAAATATAGCGAAACTCTAACGTTTATAGGATTCCCCAAAATATCTTAAACGTAAGACTAATTATAACCACCGACTTCAACCTTGCCTCGAGACACGTGTCAATCACTTCTCAGATTCTACGCCTTTTCCTTCTGTCTCATTGGCATCCACTGAGATGTTTATTTTAAAAGTAGGGTGAGATTCCGAAGAATCCTCATAGAGACATACGATCGACATGTAAAATGTGAAAATTAAATATGCAATGCACTATATTAGGCAAAAATGAAAGTTCAATTCGATTTATATATAAGTACCTTAACAATTCGATTTACATATAAGTACCTCAACTGAGTCATCGACTACAGCTTGGATTTTCGATAGTGTACCTCAATTGAGTCATCAAGCACAACTAGGATTTTCAATATACCGTTGTTGGGCACCGAACCACAACAGGTACTGTGCCTCTAGCACGCAATCATATCACAAATATAGTAACAAATACATATAATTATTTACATAGTGTATGAAGGAAGGTAGTCTCTACCTCAAAGTCTTATCAATCTCTTTTTGATGTGCCTTGTAAAATGTGTCATTTCGGCTTTCAACTCGGTCCTAAAATATTAAATGTACAAGAAATATGTCATAACCTATCCAAGTATCATTTTAGACTTTTCCACAGTGTTTCTTGTGGTTATATTAGTCTATAGTGAAAATTTACCAAAATGCCTGCGGGACCCCGGCCTGGCCTCGCCATACCCGTCCCGATGGCACATTTTTCCAAAATTTTGTCTAGGGTTATCCTGACATATTTTCACCCAAGGAATTCATTTTTGAGATCAAAATCACCAAATTCAGTGTCCAATTTTGAAAATATCCTTGACAGCCTCGGTTTAGGGATTTTAGGGGCGTTTTTGTAATTACGCTTTTTCGGCCTTTTTCCAAAAAAGTGACCAACTATAATCCCACCTCTTTTTGCCTATTGAATCCAATAGAACCGTCTATTTTATGAAAATCCAGATCCTTCCCCAAGAATAGTGCTGGCTGAAACTTTTGAAAGAAAATGGAAAAATGTTCTTTTGTTTTTTAGCTTCCAAAACTTGTACATTTCTACTTCTAATCTTGTATTAAATCATTTAGCACATCTTAACCATGATTCAAAGAAATTTGGGCAGCATAACATCTTATGGTTAGGGCTTTCCAAATTCACAAACTTGCCAAAAATCACAAAAACCAACAACAATCACCAAAAACACTACATACTAGTATAGATTTGAGTTTGGTGTAGCTATCTCTTGAGCTTCTTGGATCCTCTCACTCTAGGCGCCTCCTCCCTCTCTTCTTGAGCTAATAATATGTCTTCAAAATCATAGATTCATGAGGAAAAGGAGTTTTAGATAAGGTTTCTTAAGTAAAATCATAAGAAAAAGCTAAAGAGATCATCTTCTTACCTCAAGTTTCTTCCTCATTCTCTCGTGATTTCTTTGTGTTAGTGCAAGCATTTCACCCAAGAGGGGGTGAATTGGGTGATACCAGAAATTTCATTGCGTATATAAAAATTTACCATAAATTTAAAGTAGTTAATAGCTAGGAGAAATATCATCGAAGTGTATACTGGGAGTTATACTGGTTTGGCCACAACCACTTTGACCTACTTCCAGTCCTCAGAGCTTCTCTAAGAGTTTCACTATATCTTCCAAGATTTAGTAGGTTCTTGGCACCTCAGTACACAACAATTTTCCTCACCGGACACTCGCTCTCCCTTACACTATGTAAACCAATCCCTAACTCAAGGTTCCACAACTTTAAGTTATCTCAATAACAAATATTGAGTTTGTAATGAAAATCTCTCTCATAGAGTAAATATAGAATCACTGAAGTACAAAAAATGTAAAGAATGAAGAACAGAGCAAGAGAGTATTCTTCGTCGGATGATTGTTTGTTGTCGTTTTATGTTATATCTCTATCTTGAAAGCTTCAATATTATCTAGAGGTTGTTTGAGAGCCGTTGAGATCATTCAAATGTTTGCCAGTTGTAGAATAATCATTGTGTTGAAAAATGCTCCCATCGTCATTTACTGTTGCGCTCCTGAGTCTTTGAATTCTGATTTCCTGTTATAAGATAGTCCAATGATCCCTCCGTTATTATTGACTATTATGCTCTAAAAGTCTTTGAATTCTGATCATTGTGAATTACCTGTACCACACTCAGAAGAAAAGATTAATACTCTAATTAATTTATTAATACTAATTTTTAAACTTTACTTCAAGTGATACCATTACTGGAGGTTACCTTCTTGAGTCTGTCAACATTACTCGAGTTCACTACCAATTCACTTGAAGTGGTTTGATGTTTTGGTTATCACTTTAAGTGATTCTAATTCACTGGAAGTGATTTGTCATCACTGGAAGTGATTCTGACAATCACTGGAAGTGTTCTTACATTGCTTCAAGTGTTTCTGTTATTCACTGGTTATCACTTCAAGTGATTTTAGATTTCACTGGAAGTGATCTAATAATTTGGAAGTCACTTTAAGTGATTCTGGTCTTGACTCGAGTGTATTGGTAATTCACTTCAAGTGATCTGATATCACTTCAAGTGATTTGTTAACTTTCAGAATATCACTTGATTTCCTTAACAATTCACTGGAAGTGATTTGCAAAATTTTAATATTCACTTGAGTGATCCATAAAATATGGCAATCACTTCAAGTGATCTTGAAACACTCCAAGTGATTTGTTCACAGATCAACTTGTTTCTTTTCCTTACCTTTACAATGTATAATTAATTAAGATCTTATGCAAAACATTATTAAAAAGATTTGTTATAATCAAAACACTGAAACTAACACTTTGTTCTTCCAAGCTCTCTCTTTCTCTCTCTCTCTTCTTTTCTTATGCTTGGTTGAAATACACAAAGGGAAGAGGAAGAGGATGTGTTTTAATGAAATGCCTCTTTTTTCCTCTTAGCCCTTAATTTTCCCAAGGTTAAATATTGTGGTGGCTCTTGTCCAAGCCATACTTTTACCCATACTTCCTTTATAATTACTCCATTTGGCTTCCCTTAACATTAAACTAGTTTTCTCCCTTGGTTAGCCTCATAAAATCGTCCCCCTCTCATGCTCACTAACCAAGTTTCTTTTTTCCAACTAAATCCAAACTTGTACTCAACTAGGCACTCAATTAGTGAATTGAGTTTACTCTATGTCATTCCTATCATGTACTCAACCATGCCTTCATGTAGTGTACACTCAATCTTGTATACATGTAGTGTATCATTATCATCATGACTATGTTCATGTAGCAATTAGACATGTGCTCTTGGAAATCAGTTATAAGTTAATCTCCTTTTCATATGATAATGACACTTGGCATAACATGATCTAAATAACTATTTTCCCCTCCATTTTCCTTAAGCTAGGCGAAAATATCAAGGAAAAAGGGAAATATAATTTGTTCCAACATCTTCCATAATTCCCCTAATTGAATTATGCCCAAATCCTTTTAATTTCACAATTCTTGATTTATTCCTCCAAGAATATTTCAATTATACATTTTTCTTTATTTTCCTTGATTAATTGAAATTAACTCCAATTAATTGGAAAATAGTTAATCTTGGCTAAGTTGGAAAAATTATGGCTTTGCTATTACCATTGAAATCTAATTCCTTTCTTGAATTAATTTGCTCAATTTTCCCATGAATATTCATTATTTTATTCAATTTTTTGAATAATTACAATATATTTGGTGAATATAAAATTCAGGGTGTTACATCTTCTTTATTTATAGACTAATATGATGCATGTTATTCTTTCTTCAATATTTTTTTCTAGTTATTGATTATATTCCACAATCATTTTTGATAACTCATTTCTTTCCTTAATTTAATATGCTCTTCTTCCTTTAATCTCTCTTCTTCTTCTTTCTTTTAATCATTCTTCATAATTCAACTTGATAGATCTTTCTTTTCTTGACTTTCTTTCCTCCTATGTGATAACTTCTTTCTTCAATATCTTCTTATCCTTCCTCTTAATCATTCTCCATACTCCAACTTGATATCTTTTTTCTGTGCTTGACTACTCTACAATATATTTCTCCTTAAATATAGTAGTTAGTCAATATAGCAGATAAACACATTATGCAAACCTTTTGATCTTAATATTTGGTTTCTATATTTGATATTATTAAAACTAATCGCTTTTAACATTCTTCCCCTTTATGGTGGCAAATCCTTTATGAACAATATGTTTGAATATGAAAACAAATTAAATGCAACATATTTTTCTTGCCTTTCTCTCCCCCTATTTGACATGAGCAAAAATTTTGAAGGATAAATAAGAAATGCTTCTTCAGAAAAGCTAACATGAAAAAAATTAGAAATGCCTTTCTCTGCCCCAATTGAAAGGGATGTATCATCCTTTACTTTGAATGTGATGTAAATAAAAGAAGGTTTTTATGAAAATAATTTGAAATAATTTGCAAAGGCTTTAATTGATCCTAAAGATGTGCAAGTATTCACAAAATATAAAGAGAGAGGGTTTAGAAATGCTCATTTGGATTTGGCAAGTTGACTATTGATCTATAAAACCATTGCCTTAGTTTCTAGCTATGTTAGATCCATGATGTGGTATTCAACACACTTTTGCTATGCAGCTCTGATGGATAAGGGACATAGAGGTGAAATGTGGCCAGTTCAGTGAGGTGCTCAGAAGAAGGCTTAGAGATATACTTAGGATCCTAATCTCTTATTCTATTGGTGAATTAGTATAACTAGAGTGGAGGGACTGATGATCAGACGCATAAGTGTGTGATAGAGACTGGAGTATTAGATCCTCAAGTGGTGGCTCAACCAAATGGATATGGTCAATACTTAGGGGCTGTAATACCCTAAATTTTAGGACTAGAAGCTAGAGAATAAGCATGCATAAATTAGACTAGTAAGTCTAGTTTAGTAAGAATCCCAAACCGCACTCAGAATAAAGAATGAATTTCAGTGTGTATTAGTTGAGGGAAAGTACCCTATTCCTTTAGGATATGCTAGAATGACATAAAACCTAACTTGGATCCAAAGGAAAAGGGAAATGGTTTCTAGAAAGAAGTAATAAGGATAACTAAAACAACTAATGACACAAGAAATAATATTGCCATAATCAAGGGCAAAAGAGCCATTTGATCTTGAGGATATAATTGGAAACCAAAATGAAGGCTAGGATTTGCTCTTGAAAAGCAAGTGTAATGATGAAGATGAAAAGTAGCATAACTCCCTTCCCTTATGTTGGTAAAAAACGTCCAATGGTAAAGAAAAGGAAGAAAGAGAGTTCAGGTAATGCACTTCCTCACTTTTTCCATTTGAAAAGTCAACTAAAGAGAAAGAGAGAGGGAGTGAATATTGAATTAATATACTTCCTTACTTTTACTCATGTTGGACGTCCAAGAGAACATGAAATTAAACCATAACCATTGACAAATCAAAAATAAAGAAAATGAAGAAAAGAAGACAAATCAATATGGTTTTAACTTTGTTCAACTTGGACTGTTAACCAAAGTGTAAGGTTTCAAGAGGAAATTGGTCAACACGATCCCCTCCTTTTTGAAAGATAATTTCATCCAAGACAAGCCAAAGAGAGAAAGAGAAATATCCACCCTATTTAACCAAACTCACCTTAGTTAATTAACCTCACAACTTTTTAAGAAGCCATGACAATTTGACACATCATCTTTTCTTGGTGTTTTAGAATGAATTTCAGCAAAGTAAATTTATAAGCTAAAGATGTATTGAATTAAACACAATTAAACACAAAAATCGGCCAAGTTGAAAGAAAAAGAGAGAAAAAGGCTAGAAAAAGGAAAAGAAGGAAAGAGAAATAATTTGTAAATCAAAGAAGCAAGTGATTATTCTTTGTCCAATTTCACCTTCTAAATCACCTTTCTAGCTCAAAACCTCTTCATAAACATTGTTCCCCTTACTAAGAGCTATAATTATTTGGTTTTTGTTTCTCAAAAGGAGGTGTCTTATGTGTCTATAAAGTGTCAAAGCTCTTCATAAACATTGTTCCCCTTACTAAGAGCTATAATTATTTGGTTTTTGTTTCTCAAAAGGAGGTGTCTTGTGATGTCTATAAAGTGTCAAAGCTGGAGAAACAAAGAACAAGGTCTAGAAAGGGTAAGAGGTGAGAATGAGCTTTGATTTGAACCAAATATCTTGTTGATTGGTCGATTATGGTGAATTTTAGTGGCTACCCTAATTTTGTTATCTTAGGTTTTTTAGGGTTTCATCATGCTTTGATCATATACATGTGGTTATATAATGTTTTGAAAGTATATGAACCTAGTTTGGTGAATAAAATATGAATTGGTGGATTGTTATGTTGAACCCTAATTTTTGGTCTTAACAGGACATCAAGAAGGAATGAGAACTTGATCAATTTGATGTTACCATTGTGTTCTACATGAAAAAATATGAGGGAATAGCCCCCAGTTACAAATTCTGGAACATTGGAACATAATTTTTGAAATTGTATATTTGCTACCAGTTAGGGTTTCCTGTGTGGCAGTTTGTTGCATAATGTTATTGAGGCACTGAACAATGTCCAATGATCATGAGCTTTTCTAGAATAAAAGTAGACATATCAAGCTTTAATTTATAGGTCATATAGGTCAATTGGATTTGTTCACTATGAGATATGCATTTTTGAAGTTGGTAATGTAAAATTGGCAAGTTTTTGTGACAGTGTCCAATGAATGGTAATTCTGGAATGCTGTGTGTCTAATTGGCTAAGGGCAATATTTTTCCCTAAAACTAGACTTAATAAGGGTCACATAGCCTTTAGAATGACTAGAATTAGACTTTTGTACATAAAGATATGAATTTTAAAAGTTTGACCATATGGACTCTTCCTTTGACTTAGTGTATTAACCCTAATGATAACCAACTTGAGTTTTTGAATTATGAAAGAATTGGACTAAGTAATAACTCGTTGGTTGTAAATTTTAATTATAGTATTCAATATCTTCCATAAGTGCTAGAACTAGGACAAGTACGAGACCGAAAAGGCTAAGGTAGTAACTTTTCCCTTATATTCTATGTATCCTACTTCATGCATATTATTGCCATTATGAATACTTGAACTGTGAATATGAATTGGACAGAATTGCCCAATAAGCATTCAGATGAGAAGGGCTTTAGCCCAGTAGAACACCTAGTGCTGTGGGAAGGGACAGTGAGTCCTTGAATAGATTTGTTTACTGTATAAGCGTACCTCTAAATGTTGAATGGATACTAAATTTTCTGGTATGTGATGTTTGATATGGCATGTTTCTCTATATACATTTTTTGAGTGTTATATGTTACTACTAAGATTCTTTTGAATCTCACCCCTTTCTGATAACTAATCTACAGCGCAGGCAAGTAGCTCACATGGGAAGAAGATAGCTACAGATGAATAGATTTGAAGACTTAAAGTTTATTTTCTGTTGGTTATCTAGTTGTTAAGGATATATAATATTATGTATAAGTACATTGTAACAGTAAGACTAGAATGTAAACACAGTAAATGAACTAGAATAGGGTAAGCATATAATGTGGATCCTTTAGTTAGTGAACTTAACCAAAATATCCTTTGAGAACTTTGGTAAGTACTTTGATATTAACAAATGGAAATAGAACCGAATAATTCAAATAGATTTGAAAAACGAAAATGAGACCACAATGAAAATATTTTGAAATTTTTTTTGAAAACCCATTTAAATACAGGACTGAATCCTGTATTGAAGTCAGGATCCCAAATGGGTAAAAAACTATTTCTGGTCTCGGTTTTGACTTCATTACATGTTTTGTAATGCTTTAAACACTCTAAAGTTATGGTGTTATAGGGACTCTAAAGGTGGATGAGGAGGATCTTAATCAAAAGTAACATACTAAGTGGAGGATGTAGGATCATCCAAAGAATATTGCCTCAAAAAGTGGTCTTAAGAGTAAGGTTAGAGGTAGTTAGGGGGGGTTCTAAAGAGGTAGGCTGAGAAGGTGGGATCTCATCATCTTAATAGGCGTCTCAGGAGCAAGAATATCCATATGATATCTGAATAGGGCCTTAAATGAATCCAATCTCTACTCATAACTCCTCAGAAGGTTGCCAAACTCAAACATCTTCCTAATATGAGCCTCTTACTACTCAAACAAAATCTTGAAGTCTGATTAACCATTTTACATAGCTGCCTTATCTTATAAATCATATAAGTGATGAATTCAGCATTATTGGTGGCAATCTCTTTATGAAATCTCTAAAGCTTCTCTCTCAGATATTGCTAGATAGATGGACCAAAGAATGATGGACCTGAGATCCAAATCGAGCTGAAGGCTATGTCTCATCTATCCTCAACATAATAATTTCCATCCTTTTCCTCTTCCTCATAGAGCTTACCCTCACAACATATCTCAGCTTGCATCAAATCTCAGTAGAAATATCTCACTACTTTAAGACAATGGGGAAGATGAATGGAAAACTAAGACTCATGGTGTCTAGACTTGTTCTTAGCCTTGACCTTCTTAGAGTTGTAGTTAGTTGGAGGTAGCTAAAGGTCTTCCTCTTCCTTTGTATATATTGTTGCTTTGAAGGTTGCTTCCAATGTATTTCTCTTGATTAAGCGTTAAGCATCTTTCCTCAAATTTGATAGTTTTCTTTTGTAGTGTGATGAGGAATGCTCTCGCAGAGAATAAATTCTCATGCCACAAATTCAAATATTCTTGCCAAGAGAATGGTCAGTGTAATCAAAGAGCATAGAATCCACCGAATATAACATTTTGTAATTAAGATTATGTGAGGAAAATATATGAATAACTTATAATCAAAACTAATAAAAAGATAGTGAATGTAGATAAGTATACTAAAAGGATTATACTTCAAATAAAGCAGATGAGATTTTAAGATATATACATATGAATGTGAAGCTCCCCCTTAATGAATGCTTGACTTAAAAATCATTTTAAGGAATAAAGTTAAGAACTCTCCCTCAATTGAATAGCCAATGGAAGCTTTGTAGAGAAACTGGGTGTGAGAATCAGAAGACTTTTGGGAGGACATGAGTTTTACTCAAGGTTTTGTAAATTGCAAATGGCTCTTATTGTTTGTCTTCTTTGCTTGCACTCGGTGCCATCTCATGAGTGATTCTTCCACAGTGCTTTACTCGAGTAGTCACTCGAGCAAAATGACCATTTTCCATGAAGCTTCAGCCATCACTTGTAGTTTTTTCAAGTAGACCTTACAAGTGAACCTTCCTCTATTTGTCTTTATTTTTTATCGATAGAACAAAGCATCCTTAGATAGACTTTCTTTCTTGCTCTTCTTGGAGTAGTTCATTTTCTTAGCTCTTATGGAAGACTTGAAGAGCCTTTTCATTGTTGTCATTACTAAGGGATGATTTATTTCCTTCATTTCTAAAGCCATAACAACCTTCAAAATATGCCAACTCATACTTAATACAAGCTTGTTTTAAGAAACATTAGTATGCTTAATATAAGAAAAAGCTCAAGATAAGATAGACAACTTGAAATTGGCTTCAAGGAGTAACTTATGTTTTCTATGTTGAAAAGAGTATTAATAAGAAACCATTTTAAAAGCGTAAGGATCATTTGATAAATAAGTTTTCTCAGGCTAAACTTTATGAAATAATAAAGAATGAATAAAATCCAGTTAGCCTAGCATGATCAAGAAATGTGCAAATTATTTTTAATAATTCAAAATACAATACCTCACTCAAGTAATCTTGTAATTACTTGAGAGTTTATCTATTGAAGTAAAGTGTATCATTTTTCCTTGAATTACACCTCATGATCTAATCACTGGCAAAGATCACGCAATGGTGATGATCAGGCGAGTGACACATTACTGTGCATCTTCTCTTTTCTTTATTATTGGCCAGGAACTAACCAGTAATGGGGTGTCACTTGTGTGGTATCACAAATTCTGCTTCTACTCACTCTACAACAACCTTTACTTGAGTGCTCACTTGAGTGGGTCCGATCATCACTAGCAGTCATTACTTGAGTGATGTACCAATGAAGCCTACTCTGTTAACATCTATTCTTCATACCTAAAAGCAGAGCAATTTTTTTCAACTCCTACAAAGGCATAAATACATGCTCTTTGGTACCCAAGTTCTCATGGGTCCACACAATATTAGACATAATAACTCTTATGCTTTAATATAATTAAACCATATGATATTTGAGCAAAGAGTATATTAAACAATTTCACCCACTTAATTGAAGTCATTGAGCATAAAGGATAACAAACAAATAATACCAAGAATAATGATAAATTTATGTTTTTAAAAGATCAATGAAAATTTGTGATAAGCTTTAAAAAGATGTCATTAATAAGAATCTCATGTAATGCATCATGCATGTAAGTCAAGTCAAAGGTAATAAATAATTCTATCCATATTGATCAACTTTCATGAAATGATAAAGAGTAGATAGGATCAGTTTAACCAAGGTTGATAATGAAATATGCAAATTATTTCAGATATCAAATGTTCATTCAAATAATGACAATGCCTTATGAAATTGATATTTTGAATGAAAACTCATTTGAAACATGTTTATAATTGATGCGCATGCTAAAAATGGTGGGAGTCAATAGGTTCAAAAATATCAGAAAGCTTCTCTTTAGAGATTAACTATATGACATGTTAAACATTGAAGTTAATATGTTTGAAAATTTTTGCAAGAGCAAAAGTCATGTGGATAACATATTAGCTGAGAAAGCTTTATGCCAAAGACAATATGAGCACACTGACTTTGCTATTGACTAAGAGATAATCTAGACTCTTAGAGTTGTGTCTTGAAATACAAAAAATTCAAGGCACTCTAGTTACTCAGAAATAGTTGATATAACAAAATGAGTATAAGGATTTATGAATGATGAAGCATATACTTGTTAGTCCAAATGACTAGAGTTCTAGTGTATTTTCCTAGTAAGTTATTCCACTATACACTACAAAATATTTGTTGTTTTGTAGTGGTTAAAATGGGGGATTTGTAATGGTTATGACTGCTAAAAACACAAGTTGTAGCGGTTGGACAAATCGCTAGAAAGCACACCGTGGCAAATGGTTTTGTAGCCCGTTGGATGAAACCGTTATGCGTGGCAATAAAACTGCTACTATGTTTGTAGCATTTTCATCAACCCACTACAATATGCGTTTGTAGATTAGTCTTTCTAGGAGCATCTTGTGGCAGTTGCACTATAACATCCCAAAATTTAGTAAAAACTTAAATTTTCCAAAAAGAAAATTTAAATGGTGTTAGAGATTACATTTGGCAACTAATGGCCTATTTTCCTGAAAATTTGAGGAACAATAGTTAGCAATCATAATTTGGCTTGGAAATTTTAGAAAATTATTTTAAGGCTTGAAAAAGCTAATTAAGGAAGAAAATTCTTGTAAAGTATTTAGGATTAATTAATGGAATTATATGGGGAACCGACACCGATTTATAAATTGGAAAAAAATTATTAGTAACTTTATTATTCGGACCCAAGAATCGGTATTGGACTAAAGAGAAGCCAAATTATGGAATCCAAGAAATTTAAGAAATCTTAAATTAGACAAAGGGGGAAATTGAGAGCTTAGTGTGTGAGATTAATAGGATAAAAATATACCTATAATATATTAAAAAAATAAAACATATAGACACACACACACTCTCTTGAAACTCACATGCACATGGCGCCTTCTTGAACACACACATGCACACACTCCACTCAAAATCGGATAGCCCCCACACTTGTGGACAACACACACACTTATCCATTTACTTAAAATACTCCCTCACTCAAGTTGGACATAAATAAGAGAAACAAAATGAATAGAGATAGAGAGAGAGAGAGGCGTTGAGGGAGAGCTTGAGAAGAGAAGAGTGATCGGTTACTAGAGAAGAGGAAGAGGGAATCTCTGAACCTCACATGCAACACCGTAAACGTGTATAGGTGAATCTCCTACACCTTAAACTTGATCTTTTCGATTGATTTGAACTTGATGTTTGGTTGTTTTGGGATTGGAAGTTGAGTTCTGTTTGAAAAAGCAATTCTGTCATCAATAAGCTTGAATCCAGTGTTTGTATGTTAATTTTGGGATGAATTTTGGAACTTATTTGGCTTGGTTTTGTTGTCACCAACGCATGGTATGCGAGTAGGAGTTTCCAGAGCCAGAATCTTTAAGGTTTAGAGTCCAAAACATGATTTCCTATCACCTTTTTCACCTTGTTTTGGAAGTTGAGAAAAATAAAGCTTCTGTAGAAAAGTTTTAGAAGCTTAAACTAAGGCTATGTGTGGAGTTCTCATTTGGTTCTTTCTGATATGGAAATTTTAGCATGTGTTGTTGGTAATAAAAATAAGAAGAGCATGATTTGGAGTGAAAATGAATGGGTTCTTGAGTGTTGAATTTAGACTGTCAAAACTGACGTTTTTGAGAGCCAATCAGTTTCGTGTTGATTTTTGACCTGTCAAAACTTGTCCAATGTTTATGAAATTTTACATGGAAATAGTACACATCCAAACATTTAAAATGAGTCTGATAACACATCAATTGGATACTTAGAGAGAAAGATATAATTTTTGGAATTTAGGTCAAGAAACAGGGAAAATTTTGGAAGTTTAGGTTCTAGCAGTGGGAAAAGGGATGAATTTCATAGGGTTAATCTGGTAATTTGGCTCTGTGATTATTTTTCCCTTAAAATATAAATTTAGATCTTTCCATTGAGTATTATAACTTAGGAAGTGGATGTGTTTTTATGCATTATGAATTTTCAAAGTTTGAGAGGAAAATCTGGGAAATTCTGATTCTCTTTTTGGGTAGTCAGCTTGATTGTTGATATTAGGGGATTAAGTTTATGAGTTGACATTGGTAAGTATTTTTCTTATAAAGAGGACTTTAAGAGCTTCACATAAAAGCTTGAACCACCTCAATTGGAGTTTCCTAGGTTAAGATATAAATTTTTAATGTTTCCTAAATAATTCTAGCAGATTGGTTTGATTCTGGAATTTCCAATTTTAAGGAAATTGTGATTAGGAGATAAATGAGGATTAGAGACATGTTTTAAAGACCAATTTGACCACATTGAATATCCAAATCACAAGGGTGGAAGACATCTAACATGTCTTAAATTAGATATACATTAGAGATAGCACAAAAGTGTATTAAAGATAACCAACAAAAGTTAAAATAAAAGACAAGAATTTGGAATGGGCCAAGAATAACATAATGCTTATTATGTTAATGGAATTGAAATAAGTAATGACGTATCTATTCATGGATTCTAAATTATAGGATTTGATATTTGCCCAAGATCAGAGAAGAAGCTTGTTGGTAAAGGTAAATTATAGGAAAGGCAACTATGTAGTAACTTTTTCTCTTATATATGGTTCTGCATGTATAGGATTCGATATTTGCCTGAGCTCATGTATTGTTCTCCTTGTATGGTTTTATCATTGATTATATTTGTTTCATGAATATATGGAATTGATTTTGGATCAGTGTGTCTTGAGGTCGTAAAACCTGTTATGCATTCAGAGTTTTATTGGCTAGCGTCCTAAGGTCATAAGTATTGAAAGTGTATATTTGCATAGGGTAGTGTCCTTGGGCTGTAAGACCTTATAAGCCATTAGAGTTGTAGAGGACCAGTTCGTCCCGTGTTTTCTAATTGTGATGCATTAGTGCTGTATGCTGATTGTGTGATGGTTTGTTTAGCATGCTTCATCTACTTGCATATTGTATGGTTGACTGTTGTTACTACTGAGATTCTCGTGAATGTCACCCTTTCCATTAAATGACATCTAGGTAAAGTGAGTAGCTCAAAGGGCAAGGAGGTAGTCAGTGTAGATAAGTAAGAAGGTGGTAAAGAAAGACTATCATATTTATGTAGGTGATCTATGTTTGTATTTTGATTAGATTTCGGTATTTTGGTAGCATCGTGAGGCTACGTGGGTTGTGTGTGTATATATATTGATATACATGGAAATAGTAGTGGTATCAAAACGTAAAGTGGTGGTAATAGTGTATATAGTAGTGGTATCAGTGTAAAAAGTGGTTGTATCAGTACACATAGTAGTGGTATTAGTGCGTAAAGGTGTGGTATCAGTGCACAAAGTCACGGTATTAGTACACATAGTAGTGGTATTAGTACACAAAATAGTGATATCAGTACACATGGTAGTTGTCAAACCCCTTAACATTTCGATATTTGCAGATTAATAAGCGCATGTTCCATAAGGCATATAGAAATAGCGGAAACATACCTACATTAAGTACTTGTTTGCAATACGAAAAAATCCCCATAGGGTTTGAAAGATATTTACAAATGTATTGGTGTTCAAAAGAAACTAAATTATGATGTTAGATAACCAGTGGCAGCTTCAAAATGTATCGGGCTCTATTCATCGTAACCACAACATTGCCCCTCGAGCTGCTAGTCTCAACTGTAAGGTTTTTCAGTTTAAAAAAGGGTAATATTTGAGGGAATCTCAGTAGTAATAGACATTTCAGCCAAATAGAATGCAATAACAAATATGCCATGCACCATGTTATATAAGATGGTAACTAGTGTTGTGTGCACACTGTTTAAGGCCAAACAATTTTTTACAACCCTGGCTTAACTCGTGTCCATGTTCAAGTGACATGTTTAGACCCTGGCATATTCATGTTCACCATCGTTGGATCCCAGATCACAACTAGGTTAATGTGCCCTAGGTATTGTCTTGTTATAGAATATGGCATACACAAAGCATACAAATAATTACATAGTATATGAAAAAATGTGCTACTACTTAACTCCTTTTCTAGTTCCTCAGTCTGTCTTAAACCCTTGTTTCGGCTCGGGCTGTTTCCAATTCCTATAAAAGTAGAGTTACAAGTAACTGGTTATTACTTGAACTATTACTACCTTTAATCACAATTTTTTGGTTATCTATCACAATTCCAACAATTTCTACACAGTACAATTCTGCATAGTGTAATTTCACTATTTCTATAATGGAAACATATATTCCCACACAATTTTCCCTTCTAAATACAATAGAATAATCAAAATTACAAAATTTCAACTCCTCCTCTATGTTCTGCACTCGACCGAAATATGCAAGATTTAGGGTTTAATGGATTTTCATGATTTCAATCCATAAACATACTGGTATAAAATTGCCTTTTTAGGCCACCACATTTAGACTAGTTATAGTGGATAATGTCTAAAACATATGACCGGTGGTAGTTTGTTAATTATAGAGAACTTCTAAGATCGGTTTTCAAAATGCCCTGGCTAAAATAAATTGTGTAGACTGGTTATCCAAAAAATAGGCCTAAAAATATAAAGTAATTAAAAAATTAAAAAATTTTGAAACTTTTTAGACTAGTTAAAATAAATAACCGGTCTTAAATATCAAACCTTTTAGACCAGTTGTTTTTAAAACTAGCCTAAAATATGAAGAATTTAAAAAAGTGAATTTTGCCCTTTTAAAATTGGTTGCTAGTGATAACCGGTCTAAAAGGTGAGGTTTTCAGACCTAATTTTTATTTAACCAGTCTAAAAGACACCCCTCCTATGCTTAAATCCTGCACTCTCTAAAGTCTTTGTTTTCTTGTTGCCATTTCTCTGTGACCTCTGTCCCTATTCTGGACTCCTCTATCGCACCTCGCTCCTGTTTCGCTCAATGCTTCTCTGTCATTATAACTGCCATTGTTGTGTGCCCTCGTTGCTGTTCTTTGATAATCATCACGCTCCGCTACTACCAACTCTATTCTCTGCCTTAACCATTTTCTCCTCTGTCATGACTTCCCTTTTTCAGTGTCGTGAATTTCAGGACTTCATTTTAACGTCCATTGATGCTGTTGTGACTTTGGCTAGAAGCTCACTCCTTGGTCTTCGATTAGGTTAGTGTTCTGTTCTTGAGTTGTTGTTCTATAATCAATAATGTCCCATGAAAATGGCCGTTGATGTTGTTTTGAGCACTTAATTCCTACAAGTTGTTGTTATAGGTTGTTGGAAATCTAACTATTTTGTGATAACATATTTTGGAGAAAAAAAATCTGTACATTTAGGTTAAATGCTCTAACTTATACATCCCTGGGATATTTGGCTTGGAGTAATACCATTCTAAGTTCTGTTTTAGTATGATTGTTTGATTGTCAGTTATTGGTTTGCTGAAACAATACTATTTTCAAATGGTGTATGTTAGAATTAGCTGAAACTTGATGCATAAATTGGTTTTGATTATTGAAACTACAATTGGTTGGATTGTTTTACATGCAGTGCATTGGGACCCCATTTTGAATTCCATATTACTTTTGGTCCATTGAAATTAAGATTTCTGATCACTTTTCATAGTTAAATAACTTTGCATTTGTTAGAATTCATGTTTTGATGATAATAAAGAGTTAGCACATTATTTTGTAAAGAAAATGATATTTTGAAGATTTAAACATAAGTCAATTGGATTATCAAATGCATTTCACAAGTTCATAGAAAGTTGTAGTGCAAAATGACTGATGAACTTGAGTGTGGAGAGTACACTCGAGTTTTGAGACAAGCAACACTCGAGTGTGATCTGACACTCTTGCAAGTGTCATTCTAAAGTTGATGAAGAAACCTAAAAATTTGTTGATGTACTCAAGTTCAAGTGGTGCACTCGAGTTATGTATGCCTTTACACTTGAGTTTAGAAAGTATGATCATGTAAGTTTTTTATCGAGAGTCTATCAGTAGTGAAAACTATCTGATGCTCTCGAGTCCTACTTTAACAGTTGAGTTTTGAGGTTATCTACACTTGAGTCCTGCAAGTGTAAGCATGAAAGTGTTTTATAGAAAGTGAAGTAGAATCAAGAAATAACATATGTACTTGAGTTTTGTCTCAACACTCGAGTGTTGGAGACATGCTCACTATAGTCCAGAAAGTGAAGTCCTGAAAGTGTTTACCCGAGAGGAAACAAGATCCTAAAGCAATAAAGTACACTCGAGTCTGTGCATAGATACTTGAGTGAGGAACTAATACTCGAGTCATGAGCAACACTTTCTCTTGAACCATTGTTGATTTGAATACTAAAGCAGAATCAGTAAACTTATCAAATTGACAGGTGATGGTGCACTCAAGTGAGGGGTGAGATACACAAGTGTTGACTTGCACTTCTAGTGCAAACCTTACACTTTCTGTAGGAACCAAGTGAAGAGATGCCAAATAGCATGAGCACTAAAGTTTGAGACGGTGCTTTATTGATCTAATGTGTTTTAAATGAAAGTTAGAGGCTGAAATTTAAAGTGTCATGACCATAGAGGAATTTAAATTATCTCATTTTAGTATGTGGGCATTAGTCACGGTACAAGAGCCCATTTGCTTTCACTTTGTGTAGTTGCTCAAAACTTTGATTTTCTTTGCTTCTGTTAGGATATTACTAGTTCGCTTGCTATGTGAATCTGGGTTTTGTTATTACTAAAGTTTAGCCTTTCTGTTGTTACTCCTCAGGCTTATTTTGCATTTGGTTATTGTTAAGTAGTTTCCGGTCTTCAAAGCCTTTCTTCTAGCATGCAATCCACCCCATCATACCAAATTGATCTTTATTGTGTAGTATCTAGTCTTGAAATATGTTCTCTGAGTGATTGACTTGTAATTTAATTAGTTTTTGCCATTAATTAATTAAGTGATTGATCTTTGCTATACAAATGCATTATAATATAAAATTTGCTATGTACTTGTTCATTATGTAGTAGTTAAACTAGGTACTTGATTAGTTTAATGATTCCATGCTCTCATCATACTCCTACCTTTTCTAGGGGAAAAATAGAAAAGAGACAAAAAATGTCTTGAAATATATGGATGTAGTTGGATAAACTCTAAACGGATGAGTGTTGAATATAATAATAGGGCGAGGGATTTTTTAGATTTTGCTAGAAGAAATGCAAGTGATGACAGTGGGATGTTCTATTACCCTTGTGTAGAATTTTTGAAAAAGAGCGACTAAGTGCCACAGATATATATACACATTTAATTTGTGAAGGATTTTGTAAGAGTTATATAGTATGGGTATGGTATGGTGAAGAATTAGACATGCCAAATGCATCTCAATAGGGGGAGTGGCCTTTAATGATAATGACATAGATCTAGATGATAGGATAGAGGATATTATTTTTTTGATGTAGGAGAAGAGGCTTTTGAGCAATCACATGTATATGGTAATATGTACAGTGATACTGAGAAGTCGCTGTACCTGGGGTGTAAAAAATACCAATTGTTGAAAGCACTATTGAAATTGGTAAGCTTGAAAGCACGGTATAAATAGAGTGACAAGAATTTTTTAGAAAAGCTTTAGGCCTTTAAGTATATGCTTCCAAATGATAATGTGTTGCCTTGTCAATATTATGATACTAAGAAAACACTGTGTCACTAGGGATGAAGTATAAAAAGATCCATGCATGCGCTAATGATTGCATATTATATAGAAAAGAGCACGAAGAGAAGCAGCAATGTCTAATATGTGAAACTCTGAGGTACAAATCAAATAAGGCCCCTACAAAAGTATTGTGGTTTCTTCCAATCATATCGAGGTTCAAGGTATTGTTTGCTAGTGAAATTAATGCAAAAAATTTGAGATGGCATGCGGATGAGAGGATTTCTGATGGAAAGCTTTGACATCCTGCCGATTCAATTCAATGAAAGAAAATTGATAAATTATTTCCTAGCTTTGGCGAAGGACCTAGGAACCTTAGGCTTGGGCTTAGTACGAATACCATAAAACCTTATGGAAGCCTAAGTAGTATATATAGTTTATGGTCTATTCTTTTTGCAATTTACAACTTATCTCTTTTGTTATGCATGAAATGAAAGTACATTATGTTGTTTATGTTGATTTTGGGACCAAAGCAACCTAGAAACGACATAGATGTTTACTTATAACCCTTGATCGAAGACTTGAAAGAGTTGTGGGATGAAGGTGTCAATGTTTTTGTTGTGAACAAGATAGAGATTTTTAAAATACGAGACATGATCTTTTGTACTATAAATTAATTCCCTGCATATGGAAACTTGTCAGGATATTGGGTTAAAGGCCATAAAGCATGTCTGATTTGTGAAGAAGGAACATGCCACCATCAACTTCAACATGGAAGAAAGATGGTTTATCCTGGCCATAGGAGATTTCTTAGATATGGCCACCCATATTATAGATTAAAGAAAGCTTTTTTTGGTGGCCAAGAGTTTGAACCTGTTCTGGAGGCATTAACTGAGGAGCAAGTTTATGAAAAGGTGAAAAATTCAATGTTATCTCTGGTAAGACTACAAAGAGTAGAAATGAAAAAAATATATGGAAAAAGAGGTTTATCTTCTTCAATCTTTCATATTGGTGGAATCTTGATGTGAGACACTTATTGATTTCATGCATGTAGAGAAAAATGTATGTGATAGTATTGTTGGGACATTGCTTAACATACAAGGTAGTTCTAAGGATGGCGTGAAGGCAAGATTAGATTTGCAAGAAATGGGGATATGAGAAAACTTGCAAGAAATGTTGTGTTGATGAAAGACTTGAAGTTAATAGGACTAAAGTTTCATGATTGTCATGTCTTAATGCAATAACTGCTCCCAGTAGCTATTCAAGGCATTGCCGAATATGATCTTCAACATATTTTGACTAGCTTTGTTTCTTCTTCAATGCTATTTGTAGTAAAGTCATTGAGACAGAAAGATTGGATGAATTGGAAAATAAAGGATATATGATCTTGTGCATCTTGAGAAGGTGTTTCTTCCTGCTTTTTTTGACATCATGGTATATCTAATTGTTCATCTAGTAAGGGAGATCAAGTTATGTGGCCCTATTTATTAACGATGGATGTACCCAATTGAAAGAACTATGAAAATCCAAAATGAGTATATGTTATTGAAGGTTTATTGTTCAGAAATATGTTCTGAAGAAGCCATGGAATTTTTTCAACATTATTTGTCAAATGTAAGACACATTTGGTTTCCTAATCATCCTTATGAAGAAGGGGGTAGACGCGGGGGCTTTTGTAAAGAGTTTGGATTTTGATGAATTGCAACAAGTCCACTTGTACATCTTGTATAATGTTGATAAAGTTCAAGATTACATTAATGCTCAAAGGAAAATTGAACATAAAGAAAATAGTCGAATGACTGAGCAAAGGTTAATTAGGGACTATAATTGAACTTTTGCACATTAGTTTTGACAAAAGATTGATGGAGTAGAATGTGTTTCTGATACAATTAAATAGTTAGCATGTGGTCCTGAGGTTGATGTCATAAGTTGGACTTCATTTGTGACTAATGGTTATACCTTTTACACAAAGTCCCTAGATAATAGGAGCACTGTCCAAAGCAGTGGCGTTATGTTAGTGGCTAAATCTGTGCACTTCTCTAGTTCAAAAGATAAGAACCTAAAATTGGCAGCCATACCTTATTATAGGGTTATTGAGGAGATTTGGGTGGTTGACTGTGTTAAAATTAAATTTCCTATTTTCAAATGCAAGTGGGCTGATGTCATTAATGGTGTGAAGATTGATTTGTTAGGATTTATATTAGAGGATATGAATGGTAGACATTTTAGAGATAAACCTTTTATTATGGCTGATAAGGCGAGACAAGTGTTCTATATTATTGATTAGGCAAATAAAATGTTGTCTGTAGCTCTCCAAGGAAAAAGGGTCGTTGATATTAATTTGGACAATCATTTAATAAATGATGTTCTTAAGACTCCTTTTTTAGGGGTCTACCAGAATTGAATGAAGAAGATAAAGCAGATGATGAAGACAACACAAGAAATGATCATTATAAAGGGATATGGGAGGATATCCCTTTATAGAACTACTTTGAAAGTTAGCTAGCAAAGTAATTATCATTATAAATTATATTTGAATAATGTATATAGTTAGTTTATATATAAAACTACATTTTTTTGTTGTCATCCCAGGAAAATGAAGGATATTTGGCCTCTTAGTATAGATGCTCCGGAGCCACCTAGTGTTTAGCAGAACGATCTAGCAAGTATTGATCAGAGTAAGCCTAGCAATGCTCCAGGCCAGTTGAGACGAAGTGGTAGAAGAGGCACACATTTGAGAGACATTTCCAGGGAAAAGATTTGGATTGAGTTTAATAGATATTGGAAACTAATTAGACCGAATGCAAGTTAGTATAGGAGTTTTATCAGCCTACTAGCACGCAACAGGCCTAGCATCTTGTAGAGGAGTACAGAAAAGTTGATAAACATATGAAGAAACATATTTGGGATACTATCCACGTATAAAATAGTCAACTGTATGGCTGAATTATCAAATTTGTCACTAACGATATCAATGCATGAATTACAGCTCACTTATGATGTTCTTCTTGTTAGAACCAGCAGACCCCCAAGAGGGGGGTGAATTGGGTGTAAGATAAAAACTTAATAATTTTGAAAATCTTTTTGCATCTTAGTAGAAGCAGTAAATATGAAAGTAATGAATCATAAATCAGAATTAGATATTTAAATGATATATACTGGAAATACAAGAGCTTAGGGAGGAGAATATGCAAATTATGATTTATCTTGGTACAGTCCAATCCACGATGACCTACGTCCAGTCCCCGGGCTCCTCTTGAGTTTTCAATCCACTATCTTCCTCAAGTTTAACTGAGTACTTGAGAACCGCTACAATCCCACAAGTTTAGTCGGGTACTTGTGAAGCCTTCTACAAATGTCTCACTGGATTACTGCCCCTTACACACTGTAAGATTACAACTGAGTTACTCCTCCTTACCACTGTAAGGATACAATCTTGATGATGAAGGATTACAATCAATCTTCTCTCTCAGAAGTGAATAAAAAAACATTGAAGTACAACACAAATAATTTCTCTCTTAAAGGTAAATGATATAGAAACTAGAGAAATAGAGAGTATGTGCGATGAGCATTGATGTCAGGATGTTGGCATTTAGACGATGTATGTACTGGTTCTTTCTTTTATTTTGGATGATCTTCTATTTATAGTTGATGAGAATTAATGACCCTTTGAGCATTTCAAATTGTCCGTTAGAATCATGTTGCTTTGTTTGACCGTTCTTCTTATTTGAAAAACTAGCCGTTACGCTCGATGGATGCTCCGATTCTGTAAAGTCAACTTTTGTCTCTTCACATTATTTCTTCATTGTATTCCTAGAGAAACACATTAAACATTAATACAATGAAGTGTAAGAGTGATTGGAAGCAAGAAGAGTGAGTTTCATAATTAATCCCATGATTTTCGAAAGCTTCAGTACGTTGTTTTGTTCTCCTGGGAAGCATTACTCGAGTGGTCACTTGAGTAAGCCTGGATCATTACTCGAGTGATCCCTTGAGTAATCTCCTTGAAAATCTGGCTGAGAGTAACTTTTTCTTTGCTTACCTGATTACTCGAGTGATCCCTCGAGTAATACTTTTTTTTCATTTCATGTTACTTGAGTGCTCCCTAGAGTAATGTCACTCATTTCTTGGCTGAGAGCTACTGGATGATTTCTTCACTAATTACTTGAGTTATCCCTCGAATAATGTCTCAAATAACTCTACAGGTTACTCGAGTGATCCCTTCAAGTAATCTTATGCAAGTTTTGACATAGAGCTTTCTGAAACAATTTCTCATACATTACTCGAGTGGTCCCTCGAGTAATGTTTTAAATAACTTTGCATATTACTCGAGTGATCCCTTCAAGTACTGTTTTCATTTTAACTCTAAACATGGCAAATAATATATAATTGGAAAGCTCTTGTTGTAACTCGAGTGATCCCTTCATTATTAGCCATAACTTTTCTTTCTCTTTGGGCCACATTTTCAGTCAGATATTAAGAGGATAAGGGAAGAGAAAAACTTATCATAATTCACTCTCTCACCTCTTCTCAAGGTCGGCCAAGTTCAGCAAAATAAGATAAAGTGAAGAGCAAAGTTTAGGTAAGATTTTCTATATGGATTTTCACCTTCTTAACCTCTTTTGTGGCATAAAATCTCTTCATATACATCATTCCTCTTGATGAGAGCTTCATTTCTATGGTTTTAGAATTTCAAGAAGACATGTTTTGGGCCATCATCTAAGAACAAAAGTTGAGGAAGAAAGAAAAGAATAAAAGAAGCAAGAGGTGAGTAAGAGCATTATTTTGATGTATATGATGCTTTGATTGGCTGAGTTTTGGTGGGCTATTATGATAGCCCAAATTTTGATTTTTAGGGTATATTTGGGATCATGAAGCTTTCATCCTATGTATATGCTTATATGTTGGTTTAGAGGCAAATGAGCTAAGCTTAGTGATTAAATAATGAAGTTGTTGTTTATTGTGAAATACCCTAAAATTCTTACATGAATAGGGCACCATAAAGCAATAGGAATTTGTTCATTTTGATGTTACCATTATGTTCTATACAAAAAAATTGTGTGGGTATAGCCTCAGGTTGTGAATTTTGGGTCATTAAATCTAAAAATTCAAAACTAGATTTTCTACCCGAACAGGATTCCAGCGAGGTAGCTTGATTTTGTGATGTTTTTGGATAACCAAATGATGTCAAAAAATTCTGAAACTTTCCAATTTTGTAGAATACATTTGAAGCTTGAAATTGAAATATTATGGGTGTTATTTTGATGTGTGCACTGTTAGTTATGCATTTCCAAAGTTTGATATTGAAACTGGGGTAAATTCTAGAATAGCAAGGGCATTTGTTGAATTCTGTATTTTTGTTGTTATAGATGGTAGTGATTCATATTTTTCCTATAAATAGGACTTAAAAAGCTTCAGGTAGGACTTGGATTCACTCCATTTTGATTTTTGTAGAATTAGTTATGATTTTTCAAAATATGGAGAAAATTTTGGCGGATTTGGTTCAAATATGCGAAAATTCAAAGTTAAGAACACATGGTAACAACTATGAACTCTAAGGTTAGAAAATTGGTCTTTTGGATTAATTGACTACTTTAGCTCCTTAGTTGACTTGATTAAATGACCATAGTGATAGTCAACCCAAGTATTATGAGTTATTAAAGAATTTGAATAGGTAATAACTCATCGTCCTTGATTATAATTTATATGATTTGACATTTGCCCTGTGTATAAGAAACCGGTGTCCGAGTAGGAATGGAAAGAACAAGGTAGTGACCCTTTCTCTTATATTATATTTAACACATTGTATGCATGTCGTATCATTGAATTGTGATGAACGGGAATGTTGCTGTTTATGCTGCGTGAATATAACAAAGATGTTGTAAGAATGCCATGGTGAATATAGTGAAGGTTGTCGTGCTGTGATTACTGCAAATGCTGTTGTGAATGTGACGAAAGTCACACATATCACTGCCATTGTGAATGCCGTTGTTATACTGCTGTTGTGAATGTCGTTGCTATGTTATTGTTTTGTGATTTGCTTATATGCTTTGTGATTGTACATGTTATGAGT
The DNA here is from genome assembly GCA_963855925.1 of Inga laurina. Lineage (NCBI taxonomy): Eukaryota > Viridiplantae > Streptophyta > Magnoliopsida > Fabales > Fabaceae > Inga > Inga laurina. Next base: position 38,386,658 of record OY979705.1, read on the forward strand.
GAATCATTACTACTGGGATTCTTTTGAATCTCATTGTTTCCATTAACTAACCTACAACCAGGGCAAACAGTTCAAAGGAGAAATAAGTGACAAATGAGGGCTAGAGCTCATAGCTATGAGTATTAGTTTTGGTAGTTGGTTGTCATATTTTTGGGATTATTGTAAATGTTGTAAATATTGAATAGTGTTATGTAATTCCCTGTATGGAAAACCGGAAATGGGCAAATGTGCCCTGTAAACCCTTCAATTAATGAAACCCGAGTGTTGTCGGGAAATTTTGTAACACTTTGATATATATGAATGAAACCAAACTGCGCAGGCCAAATATATTTCAAATGTGAATTTGAGACCATTTCAAATAGGTTTTGGAAAAGTTTTTGAAAACCCACTTTATTACAGGATTGCAACCTGTCTTGAAGTTGGGACTTTCAATAAGATTTTAATTATTGGTTGGTCTCTAATTTAACATAATGGTGCATTTTTGAACTATAATTACGGCTATTAAGGTAGGGGGTTACAATCGGGGTACAACTTATGTTGTTTGTATGTTTTGAGACACATTTACAATATTATCACTCTAAGACAGATTGATTTTACTAAAGAGGTAAATGTATATTTCAAAAATTTTGTATTACTTTTATTGTTTTTAAGTTGGCAGGTTAATGTTTTATCTGGCTTTGGTGTTACAGATGTTTGATCTTGCTGATCCCTTTCCTGAAGATGATATTGATTTCATCCGCAAATGTTGTGCTGAATTCATCTATATGCTTTTACAAAAATAATGAGTTTTTGAATCCAATGTTACATTGTTCTCATGTGTATTACTTCTTCCTTGAATCCAATAGTGAGTTTTTGAATCCAAGATTAATCCCTCTTGATTAATTTGGACCAAGCATTTTATTTCTTGCTTGCCTCTTCCTTTTTGATCAAAAATATCAAGGAAGGAAGGAATAACTAATAGCTTATTGCTTCATTTGGCAATTTACCCTTTTGCCCTTACATTTTGTGAAATTTCGCACATGTACTCAATTTGCCAGAATTTTCGCCAAACTTAGAAAATTCATGTCTTTATTTATAGATGTCTAATTGTAGTGGTTTCGGCTATGTGACTCTTAGTAAGTCTATTTTTAAGGAAAATTATAGCCTTTAGCCAATTGGACACTTAGAATTCTTAGAATTGCCATTATTAGACTATGCCACAAAAACTTGCTAGTTTTACTTGGCTAACTTTAAAAATACATAACTCTTTGTGTACATCTTCAAATGACTTATATAACCTATCAAATTAAATTTTGACAAGTCTACTTTCATTCTAGAAAATTTCATAGGTATTGGACTTCATTTGCTTGTTTAAAAATGTCACACAACAAGACTGCCACACAGGAAAACACACCGGCAACAAATCTTATTTCTTCCAATTTTTGTTCCAAACATAATCATGTTGTGTATGGCTATTAAGTGCCTTGTTTTTTCATTTCCTGTGCTATTTAATTCACCATTTTATTCCCTTAAATGCCACACTTATATACAAGGGATATTAGTGAATAAAAAGTGGGATGTTATAGCTCTCCCCCCTTAAATAAATTTTGTCCTCAAAATTTGCTATATGCACTGGCTTATGGATTCCGGGTAATGCTTCTACTTGTCTTCCCTGACTTCCCAGTAGTTTATCTAGGAGATAACCCCTTTCCATACCATTTTTATGAACATGATACTCCTGCGCCTGAGTTATTTCTCCTGCTGATCAATGACTCAGTCAGGTGTGTCCTTATATGTAAGAGCATCCCACACATCTACTTCCTCATATCCAATCACATGTTCTGGGTCATGTTGATACTTCTTTAACTGTGAAATATGGAAGACATCATGCAGCCTACTCAAACTTGAGGGTAAAGCTATTTTATACACTACTGGCCCAATCTTTGATAAGATTTCAAATAGACTAATGTACCTAGGACTTATCTTCTTCACCTTTAGCGCCCTGCTTATACTAGAAATAGGCGAAACCTTCATGAACACATAATCTCGAACCTTAAACTTTAGAGGTTTCCACCTCTTATCGGTATAGCTCTTTTGCTTGCTCTGAGAAGCTAACAATATCTGCTTTATTAACTTAATATGCTCTGTTGTCTAATCAATGATATCTAGCCTATACATCTGCTCTATATAGCTCTGTCTAGCCCAAGGGCAATTGACGCTTCCTTTTATACAATGCTTCATACGGCGCCATTTGAATGCTCGAGTGATAACTATTATTGTATGCGAATTCCACAAGTGGAAGGAATTGATCCCAGCTAACTTTGAAATATAGTGTGCACGCCTTTAGCATATCCTCTAATATCTGTATTGTTCTTTTTGTTTATCTATTTGTCTAAGGATAATAGGCCATTTTGAGCTTGAGTTTAATGCTCAAAGCCTTGTGCATTGCCTTCTAAACTTGGAAGCATATCGTATATCTCTATTATGAAATCTATAGTGATACTCTCCTATTTCCACTTATAATTTTCAGGGTTTTACAGAAGCCCTGATGGTCGTTGATGCATGACTTCTGTTAGATCTCATGTTTTGATGATAACAAAGAATGGTATGAAAAAAACTTGAGTAATAAATAAGTTTGAACAAAGTAATAACAGGGAAAAGCATTACTTGAAGTAAGCATTGGAGTAATGAAAAAAAGACCAAGAGAAAAAGCTAAGAAACTTGATGAGGAGCAATTTTTCTAAGGCATTACTCGAGTATGTACTCGAGTAATGAGACAAAACTTGAAGTAACCAGAGACACCTTCCAGTAACCTGCCAACGTTACTCGAGTAAGTACTCGAGTAATAGTGTAAAAGTTTTCAAGTTGCTCTCGGCTTGCCAACGTTACTCGAGTAGCTACTCGAGTAAGCATGTGAAAGTCTTCCAGTTGCTCTCGGCCTGCCAATGATACTCGAGTATGTACTCGAGTTACTCTATTTTAGAAAATGTGTTGCTCTCGGCATTTTGTACCACTGCCAATGTTACTCGAGTAGCTACTCGAGTAACGCACTGAGGTATGTAAAAACTTGAAGGTAGTACTCGAATAACTTGAACTAATTTTATCATACTTTCCTCGAGTCATTACTCAAGTTTGCAGGAATTTATTAACTCATTTTAAGTGGATTACTCGAGTATGTACTCGAGTATGCAGAGTTATTTTTGAAGGAAAACTTCAAGTCATTACCCGAGTAAGCTATGAACATAAATGGAGTTTACTCGAGTATGTACTCGAGTAACAAGGTAATCAAACTTGAAGTGCTCTTGGCCTTGAAATCCTGCCAACATTACTGGAGTAAAGCATCGAGTAACATAAGTTTATTTGAAGGTTTACTCAAGTTGGTACCCGAGTAACGTATGAAGAAAAGAGTGTATTACTCGAGTAGGTACCCGAGTAAACATGCATTTCCAAAGGGTTGATATTTTGTTTATTCCATGCACTACCCGAGTAATCTTATAGTCGTTTGTTGACTTGCAGTCCATGAAAGATTTCACGATGATACTCGAGTAAGTACTCGAGTAAACTTTAATGAATACTCGAGTAGCTACTCGAGTATGCGAACCCAGGAATTCTGAAATGATTCCAACGCTTATTGTTTTGGTTCCTATATGATTAACCTTTTATTATATTAGTATTCTTAGCATATCCACAGATAAATTATGAAGAGATCTTACCAAATAAGGAAAGTTAAAAGCAACGTTCAAATGTCACCGACCGTCACCTACCGCAAACGTATGTTTTTCAAATACTGGAAAAGTCAATAGTGGCTGCAGACGCTCCAACGGACATGAAGAAATATGTTCTAGTAATCATTACCAACGTATCTATATATATGGGAACATCTAAACAGAAAAAAAACAAGAATACACTCACGAACGTATCATTAAGTTCATTACTTTGTTTTACATTATACTTCTAATTCTATTCTTCAGTGATTCTTATTCACTTTGTGAGAGAGATATTTCATTCAAACTCTATATTTGTTGTTGAGGTAACTTAAGGTTGTGGAACCTTGAGTTGGGATTAGATTACAACTTGTAAGGGGGAGCGAGTGTCCAGGCGAAGGAACTTGCTTGTACTGAGATGCCAAGAACCCACTGAATCTTGGAAGTTATAGTGAAACTCTCAGAGAAGCTCTGAGGACTGGACATAGGTCAAAGTGGTTGTGGTCGAACCAGTATAACTTCTGGTGTACACTTCGGTGATATTTCTCCTTACACTTTCCTGTTTTAATTTTAACGTCAAATTTTATATTTGCAACGAAATTTTTAAGATCACCCAATTCACCCCCCTCTTGGGTGAAACGCTTGGTCTAACAACTTCCACTTACTAACAAGCAAGACAGTAAGCAACAAACTTTATCACATCTCTTTTCATCCTTGGCCACCAATATGTGAACCTCAAATTGTTATATATTTTGGTTGCTTTTGGGTGTAAAGTATATTTACTCTTGTGCACTTCTTCCAGGTTTTTCCATTTCAACTCCATTCACAGTGGAACGTATATCCTCTTCTTGTATCTGACTAGCCCACTAAGTGACAAGTCATGCTCCTGAGTTTTTCCCCTTTTAACCATATCTTTGATAGACAGTGCTCGTCTATACTGCATCCGAGGTTCCTTTATAATTGCTCTCAGATTGTTCTACTAACATTGCTACCAGCTACACTATTTTATGATTTAATGCATATGCTACTACATTAGCTTTACCTGGATGATATTTGATCTCCAGGTTGTAATCTTTGAGCAACTCTATCCATCTGTGTTGTTTCATATTGAGCTCTTTCTGATCGTATAGATATTTCTAACTCTTGAGGTCACAGTACAGCTCTACGGTTACCCTATGGCGATAATATCTCTAGATTTTCAGTGTGAACACAATCGTTGCTAACTCCAGATCGTGTGTGGCATATCTCTATTTGTGAGGCTTTAGCTGACAAAATGCATACACTACTACTCGGCCTTGCTGTATCAAAACACATCCCAATCCATGCCCACTGGCATCTGTCTGGACATGAGGGTCAATTGCAAATCTAAGATTATTAACACTCATGTTATTGCTAATTTCTGCTTTAGCTTTGTGAAGCTCCTCTCACAACTACTATCCTATACAAAATGTTGAGTTTTCCTATGTTAACTTTGTCAGCGGCAAAACTATTCTATGTTGAGTTATAGTGGACTATATGTTGAGTTTTCCTATGTTAACTTTGTGAGACTACATGGCCCATAAATTTAACTTCTGAAAGCCAAAACTCACACCTGCTCAGCTTGGCATGCAGTTGCTTATCCCTTAATATGTTTAATACTATTTTATGTAGCACAAAGTACTTGTCAAGTCTTACTTCCTAGGGAAACTACCCTATACAATCATACACCTTGGGTTTTATTGCCTCTATTCTCTGTTCGACATAACTCTGATGGCATAGTAATCTACTGGCCTGAGGACATACTTGTCCAATAAGTCTTATGATCTCAGGACATATAGTCCACTATAACTCTGGCCTCATTGCCTTGTCGGAACACTATTAATTGTATTTAACCTTATGGCTTATGTCATTCTTTCTGTAAATAAGTCTGTTTGAAACTATGTCTAGCTATTCGGGGTTCAGGATCAACTAACTATTTGACCCTTACTGCTTGTAAGATGTGCACTGTTTATGATCTAAGTGATGATTTTGTTTTGGATGAAAATGATTGCTATATCCCTACTTGTCATGTAAATGTTGTGGAGCAAGGATCAACTTGTCCATACTTGTCTCATGTTCTCACATCAAATCCATCTGTTGCTAACTCTATAATCATGAGTAAGGGTATTTGATTCTTTGAGGCTACATTTTTCAAGAAGTATTCACTATCATTCTGCCCTACTATACTAGGGCTCATCCCAGTATCTATTCATATATGTCACCATAAACCATATAAGTTGTGTGACTGTTGACCATACAGGTTGTGTTACTGCAAACTACATAGGTTTTTATGGGTAATATCACTATACATCACACAAGATGTAATACTGTCGACCATACCACCTCAGTAGTATATTTTACGCATCGCCTCTTGGCCATAAGGCTACTTGTGATTTTTGTCGGTGCAACTAGAACTCTCTTCTAGCCATGTCAGGGGTGCATCCAGATCATGGGGTTGATTAACATGCTTTGATAGGGTTGTCTTACTACTGACCACATAGGGTAAATCACTATTTTCCACACATGCTATGTTATTATAGACTACACAGGTCTAAACATGATATAGGATGATCAACATTAGTGTGAATATTAACCTCTCCTGTTGCCCTCAAAAGTTACACATAGATTCACCCCCTTGAGAGTTAATGTCCCGGTAGCTCTACTTTAAGTTTAACGTCACGGTGGCTTCACATTATGGTTTGACGTTACGGTGGCCCCACACTATAACTGTACTCAGTCACTTGACTGGTTAGCCCTCTAGTCAAAATTCCCCAATAGGTAGCCCTTTTTAATTAGAACCCTTCGTAGGTAGCCCTTTTAGATTAGGACCTTCCATAGGTAGCCCTCTCTGATATGATATTTCCTCCTAATAGCTATCAATGTCAAGATAATTTGGCAGGAGTTCCATAGGAATGTCCTATGACATTGATTGAACCCCAAAGCTGTGTACCTCAGTGGTAATTCCTGGCTTATTTCTACTCTAATTGTTTTCCTTATTAGGTTCTGTTGGTCCCTATTCTGTGAGTCAACCTATCCTAGCACTACTCATAGGTGCTTCTCATGTTCATCTTTACTCCTTGAGTAAATAAGAATGTCAACACTGAGTCTATCACAGTTAGTCTAAACGTAGTCAATAATTTCATTCTGTGAAAAATCACTCCTTAGTAAGGCAAACGAAAACCAATCCTCTTTTGGCAGAGGAGCAAACTTTCCTTGGGAAACAAGGGTGTTGGTCTCTATCAACGCAACCCCCTATTGACTGAACCACTTTGCTCATATTTGTAGACTATTTTCTATAAGAGCAGTTCTAGGTAGAGGATTCTGTTTATGTTCTTTATGCTATATCGTGCATTTCTCTAGCTGTATTATGTTTCTGTAGTTCCTCTTGCAGTTCATCCTTCAATCCATTTAGCATAGTCTTATGTACTATCATTATGCCTAATAATTGCTGCATTGGATCAGGTCTAGCTTCCTGACCCTACCCATCACCTCCGTCTCTTAGTCAACCTCTTCTTGTCACCATCTTTATGTTTCATTATATTAAAATGAGGAAGGGGTAAATTTCTCATAGCCATTAGGGCATATTTGTCATTTCATAAAATTCTGATACATAAGTGGTTCAAATTTGACATACAACATATAATTATAATAGTTTAGGGAAAGTTGGTAGCAATACACAACTTATAAACTACTGCATAATATATTGAACATCCTATCTTAGCATGTATAGGTGATTCCCAGTGGGTCAACCATCCAGAGATTTTCTTTAGTTAAGCACACTTAACTTTTCCTGTACGCCCACAAAACACATATCGGCTCTTTCTGCTTCTGTCCACATATTCCCTGTGATTACCCTTGCCTCAAAAAGCGTGTTGGCTACCTCCGGTCACCCAAATACATAGTGCCTGGACCCTGCATCACTCTGAATGTATATAACCCTTCACGTAGTCGATCATATACACCATGAATACCAGAAGTGATTGTTTGGCCCTCACTTAACAATCACATCTTCTTCTGGTTCTAGAAGGTCATGTCGACTGCATTCAGGTAGGCAAGGTATTGGTCAACTGGAGTATCAAAGGCGCGTACCGCTCGTTTATACCTACCTCGCATGTATTACCACAACTCCTAGTCTAGCTGCAGATGACAAGGCACATGTTTTAACTTCACTCAAGAGCTATCAATAATGCTCGGATCCTTTTCAGGTCCATCTAATAGTGGATTTCCTGATTCCACCATTGATGCCTCAGGTACTGGCTCTAGCTGTGGCTATGGTTCGTATATAGGTCTGACTTGTACTTGCTTCCATGCTATCTTTAGCACTCTAGCACCTCCAGTCTCGTTCGCCAAACACTATGTTACTCCTCAGGAATCTGCCCTATGGGGGACACTGGTTAATTGATGAGGGTGATCGTTCATGCCGTTATCGTTGTCTATGCATGATTCCTCTCACCATGCAAACAAGACCATATTAGTATACTATTCTGATAATGCCATAATCTCTTTAAGCTCTGATACCAAAAATGTCAAAGCCCTTAACATTTTGATATTTGTAGGGTAATAAGTGCATAGTTCAGTAAGACATACAGAAATAATGAAAACATACCGATATTAAGTACTTGTTTGCAATACAGGAAAATCCCCATAGGGTTTGAAAAATATTTAGAAATGTACAGGTGTTCAAAAGAAACTAAATTATGATGTTAGATAACCATTGGCAGCTTTTGAATTCACCGGTAACCATTACCTTGCCCCTCGAGCTGCTAGGTTTAGCTATAAGGTTTTTCAAATTGAGAAAGGGTGAGATTTGAGGGAATCTTAGTAGTAACAGACATTTTAGACATACAAAATATAATAATAAATATGCAATGTACCATATTATGTAAGTTGCTAACTTGTGTTGTGCGAACACTGTCCAAGGCCAAATGACTATTTGCAATCTTGGCTTAACTCGTGTCCATGGTCAAATGACATATTTAGACCTTGGCTTATTCACGTCACTAGTACAAAATATGAATTTTAGACTGGCCCATTTAGACCGGTTATATAGGGATAAGGTCTAAAATGTATGCGCGGTGGCAGTTTTGTAATTATTGAGAACTTCTAAGATCGGTTCTATAAGTAACCGGTCTTAAAGGATAAAAATAATTAAAAATAAATATACTTTTTAGACAAGTTTTTTCGTCTTAATAGAAGACCCATAATTAAAAGATATATTTAAGACTGGTTGGTTTAAACAACAGGTCTTAAATGTGCGCGCCCTAATTAAAATTTCGCTCTTCTCTTCCTCCCACTCAATCTTAGCTTGCTCTCTAAACTCACTTTTTTCTGAAATTTCTTTGATGGTGTTCTTGTTCACAACTCTACCATCCTCTTTCTTTCTAAATTTGGAGCAATTAATCTTTCTCTCTGAACCTAATATCACATTCTAACCAATGGTGTTCTTGTTCACAATCTCAGGGGTGGCATTGGACTGGGGCCATATTATCCGAGGAAGAGTCACTACCCATATCTTGCCAGTAGTCACCTTTATTTCACCATCAATTATAACATTCGAGCTCCAACTCCTCCTCCTTTGAAAGCCTTGCCGATTGTTCTTCTTCCAAATGGGAGCATAAAGAGCAACTACTCGTGAAGCAACTTTCTAGGTTTGTTTTGATTGCTGTTAATAATTTGAACTTGATCCTTTTGATATTGTTTTGGGTGGGTTTAACCATGTTTGGAATCAAATCCTGATATGCTTGAAGTAGGAGATAAAGGTGTTCTGTTTTATGATTATTGATTTGTTTGAATATGCCCAATGTTGCTCTCTATCTTGTTGTCACCATTGAACTCAGTGATAATAACTTCAGGTACTAGCTTACTGATCATATTATGATATTTGATTTATACTTTCTTGTCTTCGATTTCCATTAATGATCACATTATGATATTTGCTATGTGGGTTTGAATTGAATATAAAGTTATGAAAATTCTGACTAGCTTTGCAATGCAAGTTTTAAAACTTGTATCTATATACCTTTATTATGAAATATTGCTTGGCCCTTATCATGCCATAATTTATTGGTACATTGCTACAAGTATAGTTATTGTCTCCTAGTAAGCATGTTTCTTAATTTCATTGAAATCTCTAAAATTCTGTGGTTGCTGTTTTTTGTCTATCCATTTGCTATTGGATAGGGTGCTATAAGGTGTTGAAATATATGGATCATAGTTAGATAAAAGCTAAATAGACAAGTGTTGAATATGATAATGGGGTGAGGGGTTTTTAAGACTTTGTTAGAAGAAATGCTGATGATGAAAGTGGGATGTTTTATTGCCCTTGTGTACTATGTTTGAATGAGAAACGACTAAGTGCTATAGATATATATACACATTTAATTTGTGAACAATTTTCTAAAGAGTTAGAAGTTCCAAGTGCATCTCAACAGGGGGAGTGGCCTTTGATGATAATGACATAGATATGGAGGATGAGGTAGAGGATATTATTCGTGATATAGGAGAAGAGGCTTTTGAGCAATCACATGTATATGGTAATATATGCAGTGATGTTGAGAAGCTGTTGTACCTGAGATCTAAAAATTACCAATTGTTGAAAGCACTATTGAAATTGGTAAGCTTGAAAGCACGACAAGGATGGAGCGTCAAGAGTTTTGAAGAAACATTTGATGCTTTTAAGGACATACTTCCAGATGATAATGTGTTGCCTTATCGATACTATGATGCTAAGAAAATACTGTATCCATTGTAGATGAAGTATAAAAAGATCCGTGCATGCCTTAATGATTGCATATTGTATAGAAAAGAGCATGAATAGAAACAACAGTATCCGATTTGTGAAACCCTGAGGTACAAATCAAATAACACATTGCAAAATTGTTGTGGTAACTTCCAATCATACTAAGGTTCAAGCTCTTGTTTTCTATTGAAAAGGATGCAAAAACTTGAGATGGCATGAGGATGAGAGGATATCCAATGGAAATCTTCGACATCTGGGTAATTCTTCTCAATGGAAGAAAATCAATCAATTATTTCTTAGCTTGTACAAAGAAACTAGAAACCTTCAGCTTGACCTTAGCACGGATGGCATTAATCCTTTTGGCAGCCTAAGCAATATACATAGTTCATAGCTTGTTTTGTTGGTAGTTTATAACTTATCTCCTCTGTTATCCATGAAACATAAGTACATGATGTTGTCTATGTTGATTTCTTGACCAAAACAACTCAAAAATGACATAAATGTTTACCAAAATCCCTTGATCGGAGACTTAAAAGAGTTGTAGGACGAATGTATTATTGTTTTTGATGATAACAAGAAGGAGGTTTTTAAAATTCGAGCCATGATCTTTTGTACTATAAACAACTTCCCTACATATGGAACCTTGTCAGAATATTTTGTTAAAGGCCATAAAGCATGTTCGATTTGTGAAGAAGGCGCATGCGACCATCAATTTCAATATAAGAGAAAGATAGTTTATCCTGGGCATAAGAGATTTCTTGGACGGGGCCACCCATATCATGGATTAAGAAAAGCTTTTTCTGGTGGAGAAGAGTTTGTAGATCTAAAAGCATAGACGGGGGAGCAAGGTTATGAAAAGGTGAAAATTTCAATGTTATATTTGGTAAGACTTCAAAGAGTAGTAATGAGAAGAATAAATGGAAGAGGTCAGTCTTCTTCAATCTTTCATATTGGCTCAATCTTGATGTGAGACACCGTATTGATTTCATGCCTATAGAGAAAAACGTATGTGATAGTATTTTTGGGACACTGCTCAACATACAAGGTAGTTCTAAGGATAGCATGAAGGCAAGATTAGATTTGCAAGAAATGAGAATATGAGAAACTTGCATCCAATGCTATATGGTAAGAGGACGTTTTGTCCTTCAGCTTCACATACTTTGTCTAAGAATGAGAAAGGAATTTTTTGTGAGTGTTTACATGGTGTCAAAGTTCCCTCAGTGTATTCTTTAAATTTTAAGAAGGTTGTGTTGATGAAAGACTTGAAGTTGTAGGGCTAAAGTCTCATGATTGTCATGTCTTAATGTAACAACTACTCCCAGTAGCTATTCAAGGTATTGTCAAGTATGATCTTTAACATATTTTGACTAGACTTTGTTTCTTATTCATCGCTATTTGTAGTAAAGTCATTGAGACAAAAAGATTGGATAAACTGGAAAATAAAAGATATATGATCTTGTGCTAGCTTGAGAAGTTTTTTCTTCCTTCTTTTTATGACATTATGGTATATCTAATTGTTCATCTTGTGAGGGAGATAAAGTAGTGTGGCCTTATTTATTTATGATGGATGTACCCAATTGAAAGAACTATGAAAATCCTAAAAGGGTATGGAAGAATGCAAATTGGCCTGAAGTATTTATTATTCAGAAATATGTTTTTGAAGAAGCCATGTAGTTTTGTCAATATTACTTGTCAAATGTAAGACATATTAGGCTTCCTAGATGTCATGATGAAGAAGGTGGTAGACGCAAGGCTATAGTAAAGAGCGTGGATCCTAATAAATTGCAATAGGTCCACTTGTACTTCTTGAATAATATCGATGAAGTTCAATATTACATTAATGTTCATAAAGAAATTGTACGGAAAGAAAACAGTCCAATGACTAAACAAAGGTTAATTATAGAGCTTAACAAAACTTTTGCACATTGGTTCAAACGAAAGGTTGATGGAGAAGAATGTGTTTCTAAAGCAATTAAATGGTTGGCATGTGGTTTTGAGGGTAATGTTATTAGTTGGACTTTACTTCGCTATGTTTATTCTTCCTTGAATAAATGTGGACCAAGTAATTTTTCCCTCTGTCTTTTCTCCATGTCATATGAAATATAGCTCTTTTGTAAGAGTAAAATTGGCTTCTTGAATAAGCCATTTCCACCTCCACAAGTACTATCTTTTATTGTATTTTGATCATGTGCTATTTTACTAATGCCATCATCTATTTTTTGCACATGATTGTAGCCCTTGCTAACTTGACATAATTACTCCTTTCTCCACTTGGCAAAAGTGATGTGAATGGTCCGTTGAGGTAACCAAATAAGATTCTTTAATTACCTTCATCCATTCCCTTATAACTCGTATGTAGTGGCTCTTTTATGACAACTAGCTTTTTGAATTTTCGAACTCTAATTTTACTTGGCCAAGATTAGTCGCTCTTGATTAATTTGAACCAAGCATTTTATTTCTCCCTTGCCTCTTCCTTTTTGACTGAAAATATCAAGGAAGGAAGGAATAACTAATAGCTTCTTCCTTCATTTGGCAATTTATCCTTTTGCCTTTACATTTTGTGAAATTGCGCATATGTACTCAATCTGCCAGAATTTTCACCAAACATAGAATAATCATATATTTATTTATAGATGTCCCATTGCAGTGGTTCCAAAGGCTATGTGACCCTTATTAAGTATATTTTTAAGGAAAAATATAGCATTTACCCAATTCGGCGTGCTGAATTCCCAGAATTAGCATTATTGAACACTGCCATAGAAACTTTCCAATTTTGAACAGAAGTCCCATAGGAACCTCTCACCACAACTGACAATATTCACAACATATATTCATCTGCATCAGACCTTGGCCCGATTCAACTTGAATCATTCAAAGCCACAACCAGCACTTCGTTGAGATCCCATACTCCCAACGTTCCCAGAGCTCTATTCTACGATTCAATGTCATGGCGAGTACATACTAAGGTTCGTCGTCACGGCAGTTGCATACTAGGGTTTGTCGTCGTGGCAGCTGTTACAAATTTTTTTTATATATATTGTCACACCCCTTTAGAGTGCCCACCTCCCTAGTCAACTACGTACCAGGGCTCCGCTGGCCGGCCCTTACACTGAGCCTGGCAGGCAGCTGGGTTACTCACATTTCACCCAGGACTCACATATAGCCTAACCAATCAGACGTCACCGTAGGTAGCCCTCTCCGATCAGAACTCCCCGTAGGTTGCCTTCTCCACTTCGAATCCTCGTAGATAACTCTTTCAAATTCAAAGTCTCCGCAGAATCGCTTTTCCCTGTGCTAGATGAACACTAGCAACCTCAGGATACCTGATACACATTTCAATGCCAATCTAGTACCACATCCTGGTACCACGGACCATCTAGGTCAAGTCAAACTCCTAAGAATCAGCCCAGCTATTGAGTCTGACCCTTGGAGCACAATTCAATTTAGTTCTCAAAGTCTTAACCTCAATTGAATCGGGAAACCACTTCCCTCGTTTCACGGAGCATCATCACCTCCAACTCAAATTCATCATTTCTACGGAGCATCTTTAACTCCTATACAAATCCAGATATCTCTGCCAGCCTAAGGCACACCGGTCCCCTAGGTCTTAAGGCCTTTACACACATAAGCTCAATATGATATCACCACATGTAACATCATACCACCTTGGGTTACTTACCCAACATCTAGGCTAGTTATGATACCTAGAACTTCAATATCCAATATCAAATACCTCGGAAACCATTTTCCTCGGTTTTCAAATCAAATGATAAGTCTGATTGCCTCCACCTCTGGGTTTACACCTCAAATTCTCGGGTGAATCATACTTACTCACCACATCCACATCACAGATAATGTATACACACATCCCTTAAACTCATATATCCACAAACAACAGGGACCATAATGTGTATACCACAACAAACAAAGCCATTCTCTATGACTCAAGGCAGCAACTCCTGCCATTATCCTAGCAAATTCCATCTTTGCCAGGAACTGCAGCTCTGATACCAAAATGTAACCCCCTGCCGTAATTATATCCGGATTACGCAATTAAAGTGAAATAGAGACCAATAACAAACAAATAACATTTATAAACCCATATACCAGATGGGGTTTTCACAAATACCTTTCGAAATCATTTATAACCTGGTCTCACATTCACATTTCTGAATACAATTACTACACAAAGATAAATCACATTTAATATATCAGAGTACGCAATGAAATAATTCTGGCAATTCCGGCTTCCATTTATTAACTCAAGCTTTATAGGGCACATTCGCCCATTACAAGCCCTCATATGGGGATTACACAAATCCTCTTAAATACATCTACAAAGATCGTATGCACATTCATATATACACATCCAAATCTATATATTCCCAACTATGATAACCAACTACCGAATCTTCAATCCTGAAGGAGTCTTCATCGCCCTTAGCTGCTCACTATATCCTTGATCTACTACCCTGTCTGAAAGGTTAGTAGGGGAGGGTGAGATTCGAGAGAATCTCAGTAGGAAAACAATATCAATATGCATGTACGATAAATGTTTAATGCATGACATGCTTGCATCACATAACTATCATATGACGAATCTGTAAGCTCAATGCTTCAAAGAATATACTAATGGCTATAGCATAAATTGAAACATAGCTTCAATAACACATAACCATGCAAAGCTAAGACATGCATCAACACATTAACACATGTATCAAATACAAGCAGAAGAGATATGTTCCCTACACTCTTTCCACGTAAGTTCCAGCTCTGCTTACTCGAGATCAGAACGAAGACCAAACCACGATCAAGGCGAATATCAATCCCTATAACCAAACAAGGACATAGGGTTAAATCCCTTTTCCAATTCTTTAACTCTCAAACACTTAAGTTGGTTGTCATTCACGACCTTTAGGTGGCTAATCAAAGCCCAAACATATGCCTAAAGGCTTGGGAAACACTTGACCAAAGATCACTTTTAAAAATCAAATATGCTGATTTTTGGGGTTGGGCCGCGGCCCACAATCCTTCGGCTGCAGCCCAAAACTGCCCAGAAACATTTGGGCTGCGGCCCAACATCCTTGGGCCGCGGCCCAAGAAAATCCAGTTTCTGGCTGAACTTCTAAAAATCATAACTAATTCAGAACAAATCGAAATGAGGTGATCCCAAAGCCAAATGAAAGCTATTCAAGTCCTCTACACAGGAAAAATACTGGCTAATACTGGAAATCACCACACAAATACTGAATTCCCAAACATTCAAGACTGTCCCAAAACAGAATCCATTTTCGACCTCAAACTTTGGACAGCTATAACTCCCAGTTCCCAAAACGAAATGGCACAAGTTATATGTCCATTTTGAACCTTGGGAGGTGAAATTTAAGACTGGAAAGTTTCAGAATTTTCTAACATCATTTGCCCATTCAAAACGGCAACACAAACAGAACTGCCCAAAGAGACTTTCCACTGGACAGAATTCCAAATTTGCACAATTGGCTTCCAATGGTCCAATTTTCATATCAAACATCATTCCCACACAAACTTTCACAAGGAATCCATTGGAATTACCAAATCAACCAAATTCACATTATATTGACATGTTTCACAATGAATGGCAACATGTCATACAATATCACATTTCAAACCACAACATTACACACATTGCCATTCTTTTCATTCCAAGTTCTCAAACCAATTCCAATGGCTCCATAACACATCAAGACACCAATTGCCACTCAAAACACAAGGCAATTCATACATTTCGAAAATCACACCAAATCAGGGCAAAATTCCCAATTCACAATACTCAACCATAATTTACAAAACTTAGATCAAAAGGAAGCAAATGCTCACCTCTTCCTCTTTCCCAAACCAACTCTTTGATTCTCCATCTTTCCAAATTTCCTCAAGCCATCAACCACCTCCAATCAAGAATCTAAAACCATAGAGATGAAGCTCTCATCACTATGAACAACTTTATAGAAGGTGATTAGATCATTAGAGGACAAGAAACAAGCTAAATCTCACCTTGATTCTTTCTCTTTCCTCCTCCACTTGGGCGCCATGGAGTCTTGAGAGAGAGAGAGGGAGTGAAGATGAAGATGATGAAGAGAGAATCAGGTTTTTAGGGCCAAAAACCGTTCAAAATAAAGAGAGGAAAGAGGGAAAATGAGTTGAAATCTTTGACCAAATCCAAGGGCTCAAATTGTGCCAAGTGTCACACCCTTATCACATCTCTCATGAGTTCACATAGGCACACACACACACATGATTCCACCTCTTGATCTTTTGCACAAATCAATCCTAACCATTGATCTTGAAGTTACCAATGAGTTTTCTCTTCGGTAACTGACCAATTGGTCGGTAACTTTACCGTTTTGCCCCTGATTACGGTAATTCTCATTGAATCACCACCAACACTTCACCTCTTTTCATTTAGCCACAATATGCGCCTTCCCTCTATTTTAAGTCAATTTAGAGGTTAATCCATAATTAAACTCAAATACAGGGTCTTGGCGCTGCTCACAGCACTTACGAATCACATCGGGTGCCAAATCACACCATAATCTCCAAAAGGGTTCATTTATCACTAATGACATCCACTTTTAGAGTCATTAACCCTTAATCATAATTTGGGATCCTGCTAAACCAGGGCTTAGCAATCCACTTATCTCAGGCTTATTCTCTAGCCTCAAGTCTCAGAATTCGGGATATTACAGTTAGCTTCAAAAATACATAACTCTTTTTGTACTGCTCTAAATGACTTATATTACCTATAAAATTACAGCTTGATAAGTCTACTTTTATTATGAAAACTTTCATAGGCATTAGACATCATTTGCCTATTTAAAAATGTCACATAACAAGAATGCCACACAAGAAAACACACCGGCAGAAAATCTTAATTCTTACAATTTGTGTTCCAAACATAAGCATGTTCTGTGTGACCACTAAGTGCCTTGTTTTGTCATTTCCTATGCTCTTTAATTCACCATTTTATTCCCTTAAATTCCATAATTATATACAAGGTATATTGGTGAATAAAAAGTCAGATGTTATAGTAGTGGTATCAGTATTATTATTATGTTCAGTAAACGTAAACGGGGTTGGCAATTTGCATTAAAGGAGCCCATAACTTAACTAATGAAAGATTTAGTTAAGAGCATATAAGCACTCTGATAATAAATGAAACTGAGAATTGATGAGTCATAATCAAGTTGTGAACCACTATATAACTATTTTTGAAAGTTTTTATTTTTTCAGAAAAACACATTCAATTATAGGTTCGAATCCTATGTTGAAGTTAGGATTTTTAATTTTTTTCAAAAGTGTATTTATCCTTGGATTGAATCCTGTCTTAGTGGGTCAAATTTATTGTGTAAAAACTCATATGATAACTTTAGAAATTAGGGTGTCACATGCATAGCCACTACAACTATCATTTGAATATTGTGGGATTGCTTTTTTTCACAATTTTTTTCCAATGGTTATAAAACTGCTACAAATGTGGCACCAAATTTATTTGCCAATATTTTGGTGTGGCGGGAATTGAACTTTGAAAATTTGGCGGCAACATTAATAGCGGTTAACTTATCACTACTAATTAATTTCTGAAATTTGAAAATATGGTGCCATAAATTTGTATGTTAAATGAAATTTCAAATTATTGTTCCATAAATTCTAATTTAAATTTAAAATTTAAATTTAACTTTGTAGTTGTTGTGGTAATCGTTACTAAGTGTTGCCCAAAAAATAAAAAAAATTATGTGAATAATTTTTGCAATAAATTCTCCAATATTATTTTGAAAGGTTGTTTTTATAATAAAAATGAATTTAAATGATAAGAATTATTTTTTGAAGAGAATTATTAAATTAAGTTAGATAAGTATGAATATTTTGTTTTATTATTGAGAACAATTTTATAATAATTTAGGTTCTTCACTTTATGAAATTGAAGTTTAAGAAGAAGAGACATATTTGTTCATAGAGAATGTTGAAAATGTGGAGGAATAAGACATCCTTGAATTTTTGTAGAAGAAAAAAAATATTTAGTATAGGAATCATATGAAGAAGCAAAATAAAATGAAAGTGAAATAAAATTTATAAAAAAAATATTACCTTATACAAGCTCTTTATTCAAAATATTTGAAGAAGGGGATGAAAAGAGAGAGGAGAGTAGGGGTTGGAAGAAATTGAAGAAGTAAAAAAATGAGGTTTGGTGGGGGTATTTATAAGGATCTAGTGAGACATTTGTAGTGGTTAATGTTACGGGTTTTGTAGCGGTTGGAGTTTTAGTGGTTTTGTGATGATTTGTAGCGGTTATTAATGAGAATGTTTTTTTTATAAAAATATAAATTGATTGCTTTAACAGAATGAAAGTTATTATTTTTTAATCATTCATTGTCGCCATCCTTGAGGAAAAAAAAGTGGAGACAATGTTAGTGTTGAGTAGGGGTGTTCATTAGTTTCCTGTCTCAATTTTCTTGTCCCGATCCAGAGCAAATCTAGACGGGAAAATCCCGTCTCGAAATTTTTAGGACTGGAAAAAATTAGGAACAGGAAAAATGAGGTTGGGATCGGGAATGGGATTTCCCGATCCTGACTTTTTCCCTATCCCGAAATAATATACATATGTGTATACATTTTTTTATTCTAACTAAAACACACAACATAAACTATTCAAGCCTATCTATGGATGATGAATTGAGTTAGTTGTACTATCAGAGGGTCAGTCTATTAGAAAATCTTTAGGCCCATATTTAGCTGCTGAAAATATTGTGTTTTTATTTGTTTTGATTCCTTTATTTTGATGTCCTAGGGAGATCTCCTAGGAAAACTATTTAAGCTAAGTCTTGCCATTTTTTGCCCAAGTACATAAGTAATTAGGGAACCCCCAAAGGCTCAAAGTCTTGCCATTTTTATCTGAAAAAAGAATGTAATAGGGAAAAAAAAGCAATAGGAAAAAATATTGGGAATTCAGGAAATTCCAGATCCCGATACTGATACCGATACTGATCCCGATCCCAGGAATTTCTTGTCCCGTCGGGATATAAATTCTTGGGATCAGAAATCAAATTCCTTCTCGAACGCTTGTCAAGATCGGGAATAGGATTTCTCGATCCCATCCTGATCCTGAACAAGCCTAGTGTTGAGTGTATAAAGTTGTACAAAAATTATATTTAAATTAATAAGTGATAATAAAGTGTAACTTATAAAAACACCTAATTATAGGTCAATTACCATCGCTATTGGGGAAGAAGTTTTCAAAATTGGTAGGCTAGAAGGGCTTACTCTTGTTGGTAGTTTTATCACTATGACCCATTTCATAAAGGTCCTAAGGCTTTAAGTAAACCACTGTAACCCTCTGTCTTATAAACCATAATTATAATTCGGTAATGTGTGATTAAGGTGAATTAGAGACCATGGCCAACTTAAAACTTATTTGAACTCCAATCCTTAAGATTGGGTTTTCAAAATTTCTTTCAACATCTATTAGCCTGGTCTCACATTTACATTGCAAATATAATTAACCTGAGCAGTTAAGTTGCATTACTATATATCAAAGTGCATAACCAAAAATTCCCAGTAATCCCCAGGTTTTCATATGATAACTAAAGGGTTTACGGGGCATATTTGCCCCTTACTGATTTCCCTCTAGGGGATTACATATCCACAACCAAAAATACATTTACAAATGTACAGTAATCCCAATCCAAAAATAATAGCCAACCCACAGACTAAAATCGAGCACTACCCACCCTTGGTCGTCTGCTTTTCCTTCGAGCCACTTGCCTTGTCTAAAAGGTTAGTCAATGGAAAGAATGAGATTCAAGAGAATCCCAGTAGTAACAAATTGCTCATATAATATATAATCATATAGCATACAAGTAAATCACTACAGCAGCAGCATCAACAGGAACACAAATCACACCCCACCCTCATCCTCTTTCTCCGCCGGGAAGACACACAGCCTCACTCGAACTGTTGTTAGGTACCAGAGGACTATTGGCGTGGTGGTGCATAAACAGAGCCTTACGGCTCACAAATCCGCAAGATGCGTGACCAGCGTCACAATCGACAGCACTCATGGCTATATACACATGATGCGTGACCAACATCACAATTGTCATACCCCACCCTCATCCTCTTTCTCCGCCGGGAAGGTACACAGCCCTTAACCGAACCGTTGTTAGGTACCAGAGGACTATTGGCATCGTGGTACAACTCATAGATGTATTCACACAGCAGCAGACTCCGCAATATCTGAAATCATCTCAAAATAGTGATAAAACATACATACCACTCATTACATATAGTATAAGGGAAAGCGTCACTACATTATTCTTTCCAATCGTGCTCCAGTATTGATTACTCACGAGCAGGACAATTATCGAATCCTAAAACCAAAACCAAGGATGATGAATTAATTCCCAAATCCAAGTTCTTAATTCCGAAACACTTAAGATTGGTTGTCATTTAAGCTCTTTAAGTGGTTATTATGAGCCTAAAACATGCCTTAAGGTTGGGAAAGACTATACTAAAAACCACCTTTTAGACATGCAAAATGCTGATTTTTGGTTGTTAGCCGCAGCCCAAAAATCCACTGGCTGTGGCCAAAAACAGGTCAGAAACATTTGGACTGCGGCTCAGAATCTGCTGGCCACGGCCAACAAAATCATATTTTTTGACTGAACTTCTAAAAATCATAACTAATTCTAGAAAAATCGAAATGAGGTGATTCGAAAGCCTATTGAAAGATATTTAAGTCTTCTTTACTAAAAGAATATAGACCATTAGCAGAAATCACCACATAAATACAGAATTGCACAATACTCAATACTGCTCTAAAACAAATTCCAGTTTTGACGTCAAACTTTGGACAATCATATCTCACAGCATACAAAACGAAATGACACAAATTATATGCCCATTTTGAAGCTTGGGATGTGAACTTTAAGACTAGAAAGTTTGAGAATTTTTAGACACCATTTGATCATTCAAACTCTCGTGCAAACTGACTGCCTAGTATAGAGTTCCAATGGACAAATTTCCAGTTTTTGCACAATAGCTTCCAATGGTTCTAATTTCACATCAATACCATTCTCATATAAATTTTCACTAGGAATCCATTGGAAACACTAAACCACCAAATTCACATTACATTTACACATATTCAGTTCTTGAGCACATTGCAACACAAAACCACATATAAGACTCCAAATTGCAATTGCCTTCCATTTCAAATTACAAACTTATTCCAATGGCACAAAGGCACAACATGACACCAATTGCCACCCAAAACTGTAACCCCCTCACTGTAATTATATCCGGGTTATGAAATTTAAGTGAAATAGAGACCAATAAGACAAAAACAACATTTATAATCCCTCATTGTTCAAGGTGGGGTATTCAGAAAAAAATTAAAAAATATAATTAATATGGTCTCACATTCATATTCGAATACAATTACCTGTGCAGTAAAATCACATTCATAAAATCAGAGTGGCCAACTAAAATCCCGGCAACTTCGAGTTACATTTATATATATATTGGAGTATATTTTCCCAAAATAGGGGATTACATACACAAAATAATATTTACATCCCATATATATATTGTAATCCCAAACCCAAAACAGATAACCAACAGTCCAAAAATAACGTCTCTATAAGGTCCTAACCGCTCGTAGTTGCCCGCTTCTCCTTGGAGCCACTTGCGCTGTCTGATGGTTATTCAAAGGAAGGAATGAGATTCAAAAGAATCCCAGAAGTAACAAATCACTCATACAGTATGCAAACACATAGCATGTGAGATCATGTTCAGCAGCAACACAATGATATATGGCTCAAGCCACATACGACAGCACTCACGGCTGTATTCACAACGCGACAGCTTCTGCTGTAATTACTATACTCGCTTCTGCGGTAAACACTATGCCAGCTTTCACTGTAATCACTATGCCCGCTTTCACGGTAAACACTATGTAGTAGCATCACAAGGCATCACAAAGCTTCACAAGGAAGCACCATCACAAGGCACAAAGCATCACAAAGCAGCATTAGCAAGACAATGCATGATAGACATCCATACAATGATTTACACACAATATAAGAGAAAGAGTCACTACCTTGTTCCTTCCAATGTTCTTTGGCACAGTAGGCTCACGCGTCTGGCAAATGTCAAATCCTATAACCAAGTTAGGGACAACCGATCAATCTCTTTTCTAAATACATATTCCCATAATACTCTAAGTTGGTTATCATTCAAACTCTTTAGGTGGTTATTAAATGCCTACATATATGCCAAAAGGGTTGGGAGAAACTACCCTGAAGACCCTTCTTTCATAAACATAACACTAATTTTTGGCTGATTTACTCGAGTGAAGATGACCTCACTCGAGTGATAAGAGACTTACACTCGAGTGAGAATGACTCTTACTCGCGAGTGTTTGATAATGAGCAACAACAACGGCTAGAAAGTGCTCATAGTTCTAGACCAGAAGGTTTCATACTCGAGTGACGACTCCAAATTCACTGAGTCTCTGAAAGTGCAACACAGGAAATGCTTGCCCGAGAGCACAGATAGGTTGGAGGAGGAAGCTCACTCGAGCATAACCCTTGGCACTCAGGTGAGAAGACTACACTTGTGAGTGTCAGAACCACTCTTGAAAATTGGCTAGGGAGTGACAACCTGAGACGCAACCCTATAACATGAACTCATACCTTCACTCGAGTGAACCCATGCTTACTCGAGTGATCACCAATATCACTCGCGGAATAAGAAGTGCACTCTTGCTTTTTATCAGAAAACCAGGTGAAATGTAGAAGGAAAAGGGAAATTATACTGCAGCACTCGAGTTAGACCCCCTCACTCGAGTGATGCTTATCAGATTGTCAATCGCATCAACTGACAGAAATTCCCAGATTTGCCAAAGCTGATCCGAATGGTTCCCTAACTCAACACAAAGCTCATTCCCACTTAAAATTCCATAGGAACCCATTGGTAGCCTCAAAACACTCAAAAACCCATTTTAACCATAATCTTACTCTTGGGTCTCTATAACACACACAATACCCAATTTCATTCAACTCACTTCCAAAATTCAAAATCATATCCAATACTCAAATAACTTCACAATAAACTAGTTCCAACGTCATTCACCATATAATTCATGCATTCAAAAATTGGCATACAATCAAGGAAAATTTCAAAATTCATCAAGCTCAACCAAAAATCACAATAAATAAACCAAAATGATCCAAATGCTGACTTCTTCAATTTGCGAAAGCCAAATCCTTGGTTTCTTCAACTTCCCAAATTCCTCAATCTCTTAAACACCTCTGTTCAAATATCTAAAACCACCAAAATAAAGCTCTCAATAATGTGCACAACATTAGAGAAGAGGTCTAGAGCATTAGAGGTCAACAAAGACATCAAAATCTCACCTTTCTTGTTCTCTTTCTATTAGAATCGGCAGGCACAACGGAAGAATTATAAAAATTTTCACCAATCCTAATCTTGGATGTATCAACATCATTTAAATCGGGTTAGAAAGAACTTGTACCTTTTTTAACTTAGGGTTTCCACGATTTCTAAGAGCCAACACGTTAGGTCCGCTCCCTCTACCGGTATCCACACGAATGCTCTCCAACAGAGACTACATGCTAGCGCCTTCGATATTTTTTAAGGTTTCCCTTGCGGCTCTAAATTCTCATGCGTGTATGAGTCTATATGCTCTATCAAGTTTATAACCTATGAGGGTTATATTCAAATTTCAAAATTAATCATCATTAATTTCAAAATTAATCAACAATTAATTATCATGATGAGCTAATTAAATAAATTTAGTTTAAATTAAATCTATCCAACAGTTTTAATTTGACCTATTTATTTAATCCAAATAAAAAGCCGTTAGAATTAATTTATCTCCATAAATTAATTCTGAGATACTATATCTCTATCATATTAGTTATTAAATTTAATTTATTTGTTATTAAATTTAATATATCTTAATAAATTAAATTTAAAACTAACACAATATAATAATATCATATAATATATACACATATATATAATATGTATTTCGAAAAAAATATATCTATATAATATTATTAACGAATTTTATATTACATATATAAATATATAAATATAAAATTCGCCCACCCTAAATTAAACATTATCTCCTGTTGGGCCATTCTTGTGTGCGACCCTGTAGGCCTATATGAAGTTGGCAATGAGCCAATAACTGTACTAATTCACAAGTCGCAAGCGGCCTCTAGCAAGACATTATGACTTCCTAATTCATATGTCACGATGCAACCTGTCATACAACCATGTCATACAACCTGTCATACAACCATGTCACGTCCCTTTTTTCACACGATATTTCAGTCAAGGATGAGGCATGGATAATGTCATCCTCTTGTCCTGACCATTACTTTCTTGATTCTTGAGTAGTCTAACAATAGAAATGGAAACTCCTTTCCATTATAGTATGGCCATACATTTCTAAGACTCACTCATCGAGGGGCCAAGTAATATCTCTCTACTAATGTGAGGGATAAATTCCATCTTGATGATTAATATTCCTCTGCATGAAAAACCACCAAGCACAATCATAGCTTTTATCATACCTGGTCAAAAGTGACTTTTGACTAGTTCAAAACTTAGCAACTCTCATGTAGGAATCCATGATGACCTCAGGTTTAAGGGCATTGTGACATGGTTATACATGAGAAAAGCTTATGACTTGATCCATGTAGCTTTCTCATAGTGGGTCGGTCCAACACCTTGTACTCTTACAAGTGCCTAAGACTTTGGTTCGTATCTCCATATCTTATTAAAGTCATACTGGTCTTGTTTCATCTCTGCTCCCACATAGATGACTGACCAGGGACATTCTAGGACAATCTTCATGAATTATCCAAGGATACAATTATCACAGTTAACATGTAAATAATATGATAATAGAATGGAGAAATGTTATTAAAATAATAATGTTCAAAGTACAATGATTGGCCCTTAGGGCACAATTTCCAATACTTTCTTCCTTAAGTCGTCAAAAATGGAGGTGAGGAAAGAGAGAGACAATGAGAAGATGGAGATAATGAAGCAAGCAGAATTTTCTCCCTTGGCCCATGCTTAATCAAGCTACTAGGAGAGAGAAGAAAGAAAAAAGTGAGTGTTTGACTTATGGCATAATCTCTTGGTCCATATAATGCCACTTGGCATAATCTTGCTTACTCTGCCATGAATTCACATAGATGCAAAGCACATGATTCCGACCCATAGACAATAAATCTCAACCAGATTCTCAATCACTAATGAGTTTCCTCTTTGGTATTGACCAATTGGTCGGTAAATTTCCAAATTTACTATTTTGCCCCTTATTTTCACTATGCTTAATAATTTATAACCAAGTACATTTATATCAAATTCACATCACATTTCTCCAAAAGTGTTTAATTACACTAAGTACAATAAATTTTGAAGTCATTAGCCCTTAATCTCAAATTGAGTCATTACAAAAACACTATCCAATTCATTCATTAGAAAATCACATGAAAATCAGGGCAAAATTCCAAATTCTCAAAACTTAACCAATGGCTACAACACTTAGCTCAAAATACTATAATTTCTTACCTCTGCCTCTTACCAATACCAATTATTGATTCCACAACTTTCAACTTTTCTTCAAGCTCTCAACCTCCTTCTTTCAAAAATCTAAAACCATAAAGATGAAGCTCTCATCACCATGAACAAGATTAATGGAGAAGATTTCACCATCCAAGGTCATCTACTAGGCTAAAAGGGAAAGAGTTTGCTTGATTTTCTCTTTCTCTTTCTTCCTTGGCGAAGCGAACATATGTAAGAGGCAAGCTTCACCCAAGAGGGGGTGAATTGGGTGATGATATAAATTTTTCACTTGATGTGGTGATATGAAAAATATAGTAGATAGTTTAGAGTTGAGAAGATTTGAACACAAAGAGTTATACTGGTTCGGCCTAACAACCAGGCCTACGTCCAGTCCTCAGAGATCAAGACCTACTGAGATTTTCACTATACCTCCAAGATTCAATGGGCTCTCAGAATGCCACAAAACAACAATCGTCCTTGAACAGACTACGAGCAGAAATATTCTTTCAATAAGAAATTTCTCTCCCCCTTACGACAAGTCTTACGTGCAGAAAAACAACCTATGACTCTTCTCACTTGCTTATGTATATAAGACTTATGAGCAGCAACGTTCTCTCCTGCTTACACCACTGTAAGTCTTACGAGTAGCAACATTCTCTTCTGCTTGTATCTTATAAGGCTTATGGGTGGAAGGTACAATAAGGAGTTCTCTCAACTGCTTCTCTCGTAAGGAAATCTACCCTCTCAAGGTCCCACTACCTTGAGATCACATAAACATATAATTTGAATGGTATGAAGACTCTCTTACAGAGCAAATGAATAAACACTGAAGATCAATGTGTATACAGAGAAAATGATGAATAGCAGAGACTCGTGTATAAGCTTGTGAATTCTTGTGCTTCGTTGTTCTTCTTGACTATCTTTGAATCTCTGTATATATAGTTGCTTTAGTTTTTTTGCCCGTTTGGGAAATCATAATTTGAGGAGCGGGATTTTGCAACTATTGAAAGACACGCGCAAGTTGAATAATCTGAATGCGGTAGGTACTTGTAATGATTGTGTCTGCCGTTATTTGACTTTCTCCGTAACAATTCATTTCAAACGTTCAACTTCCTGTATCACACTTATAAAACAGTCAAAATAATGTTAGACAATGATAATAAGTAATGATGATATGAATGATTAACAATAAACCATATTCGGATTGAACGTTGTGAGACTTGGTATTTTTGGTGATCTGGCAGAGCATCACTCGAGCATGAATGGCTCACTTCGAGTGATCTCCTTATTTTCCTTCATATGTGCCAGTTCACGGGTTGTGCTTGCATAGGATTTCAGAGAGACAGAATTCTCACTCGTGAGTGATATGGGGTCTCACTCGAGCACAATTCCCCCTGCTCGAGTGATCTTGCATTTTCCACTGGGAATGTCTTCTCGGGTCATCACTCGCACACCATTTTGACAAGAGTGAGATTTTGTACTCGCGGGTGATGTGGTCCCTCACTCGAGCACACACACTCCTGCTCGAGTGAGATGCATATTCCAGAGGAATATGCTTTCAATAACAACACTTGCATCAGGAATTCAGAGAGATAAATTTATCACTCGCAGGTGATGTGGGCCCTCACTCGAGCACACAGACTCCTGCTCGAGTGAGAAGAATATTCTGAAGTAATATACCTTTTGAACAAGCACTTGCATTAGTTTTGGAGTGGGATAGAATTTTCACTCGCAAGTGCTGATGTGTCACTCGAGCATATGAGGTTGTGCTCGAGCACACTTGCCCTTCTTTGAACTTCATTACTCTCGGCCAAGCACTCGCAGTACCTTGCTCGAGCACAGAATGCTCATGCTCGAGCATTGATGTCTCTGCTCGAGTGAATCAAGGAAGCATGATAATACTTGCTCTCGGCCAAGCACTCGCGGACCTTCACTCGCATGTGCTCGAGTGAGAATGGCTTCTCTGCTCGAGTGCAAACTCGAGTGCTCGAGTGAATCAGTGAACATAACAGCGGAATGCCTCTCGGGTAAACACTTTCTGGCTTTCACTCGCACCTGCCCGAGCACAGAAGGGATCTATGCTCTAGTGCAAAACTTATGCTCGAGCACTCCCGTTCAATTTTGCAGCAGACAACAGAAAGCATTCCTATATGCATTTGGTAACTCTGTGAATTTTTCTTAAACTTATAAAAACATGATTTGCACACAATTATCTTTTTGTTATCATCAAAACTTGGGATCTAACATTCTCCCCCTTTTTGATGATGACAAAACCTTTGTGATGAAGTTGTAAGAAAAATTGATTAAGATTGAAAATTTTTGAAATTCTTCAATGTTTCCAAATGCATATCAAGTTTTAGTTTCAAGTTCAAGTTTTCCTGCAATGCTTCCTCTGGACACTTAACAACCAAGATAAGCATAATATGAGGTAAATAACTTAATAATAACTTAATAACTTGAAACATTATTTAAACTTGATAATCAAACTCATGAATGAACTTGAGACATGAAAAAAAAATTGATTAGTATTAAACTTGAATTCAAATGGTCAACAACATAATAACTCATAATCAAATAACATCAACTAACATCAAATCCTACCCCATACAGAAAATCTACCCAAACACATCCCACAGAAGCTCAGAAGACATCACACATCCATCTCCCCCGTTTTGTCAGCATCAGAAGGGGGCTTAGGAAAAGTGATATCAGGAGGTGGAACATAGGATATCATGGCAGTGAGAGGGTCAATGGGCTCAATAGGTGGAGATGATGGCTATGGTACAGAGGATGAGGGAGGTAGTGAAGGCGACCGATCAAAAGTAACATCAACATTAGACTCTGGATCGGTAAAGAGTACATGAGTCTGTGGTACAGAGGTATGAGTGGTCTCAGGAGGCACCCCTGAAGATGAAGAGGGAAAATGTGAGTGCAGGAAGGTCTCCATATTTTTGATCCTCTGTGACATCTCATCCTGAGTCTTGAACATCAGTTCAAAATTGGTATTGGCCTTGTCTACCAATTTGATGACCAGTGCCTCCATCTTTTCCACTAGCTTCTCATACTCAGTCACTAACTCCTTCTTCAGACTTGATACGGCTTGATTGATTGCCTCAGAAACATGGTTTGAAAGAGAGGCATTGAGGAAGGAAGGAGGAGGAATAGGACCTTGAGCAGATGATTGTGCCTCATCACTTCTGGATGGAGTGGCTTCCCTCTTGGATGTGGCTTTGGTTCGACTCACCGGAAGATTGATACCCATGTGAGTTAACTGAGTCTTACCAAACCTTGAGATGAGTACCCTTTCAGTTCCTTCCAAATACCAAATCTTGTTTTTCATGAGAATGAAGGAAACAATCTGAGGGTATGGTATGGTTGTGGATCTTGATGAAGAAAATCAAAATCTTCTCATCTCGTTGAAGATAATCTCCCCCACATTCCTTTGTTGCCCGGCAATGAAAGAGGCCAACAGATAATAATCCTTTTGAGCAAAATGGGTATAATTTTTGGACTTATTGACTATGCTTCGGGAATATATATAATGAAGGACTCTGTGAATATCAGGCATATCAATAGGTTTGAAATTGAGGGGGCCTATTGGGTCTTTTGGTCTCAAAATTTTGAAAGCTTCATTGGCAGAGAAAGAGGGTGGATCAGGAGGAGGTGCAACATAACCAAGTAAGTCATTTATGATCTTGGCAGATATCATAATAAATCTTCCTCTAACAGTAGTAGATACTGCTTCCTCAATCAATTCACCAGATCTAGACTTAATATTATGGGACTTCATGTTGCTATAAAAAGTTTTTACAACAGTAGGAGAATATGGCATATGGATATTTAGCCAGGGAGCATAGTATTGAAGATAAGGGTATAAATCCAAATGACAATTCTTCTTTAAGTAATCCAAATCCACATATACCACAAGACAGAAATGTCTATGTCTAAATTCATCATCATATACCTTCTGAGACAAAGCTTTAAGTTCTTCAACATTGAATCCCTCAGGAGGACTGATAATGTGATCATCCACTGGTGCTTGTGAATCAGAAGGTGCTCCTGAAGCAGAGGCACTTGCTTGCCTTGCTTGGTGTGAACTTGAAACACCGGCTTGAGAAGCGATCTTTCCAACTATCTTGTCAAGTTTGGACTTCTCCAATGCTTCCCGAAGTTGTTTGTTGAATGAATCACCAGAAGAAGAAGATAACTGTTGGGGTTGCTCTGACTCCTTTTTCTTCCCTTTTCCTTAAACCTGTTTGGATTGAGACAGGGTAACTATAGGTTCCTTGAACACAACACCCTTTGGTTTCTTCTGAGGAGGTTGGTCTTTCTTTGAAATTTGAGGTTTTGGGTGAGGTTTCTTAGCCAGAGTCCTCTTTTTGGTCTTGGGCTTAGGAGGTGGTGACGGTGAGGAAGAGATTTTGGGAGAGGGAGGTGTTGGTTCTGGGGTACCAGATGCACTGGCAGCAGAATGAGTAGGTGATGGAGAGTGAGATCTTTGAGGAATAGAAGGTAGTTTGGTTCTTGCCATTGTAGAGAAAGTGGAAGAGAAGCAAAAACTCTCAGGAAAAGCAAATGGAGATTAGGGCACGAATGAGAAATGCAGAGGGTAAGAATTACCTTTTATAGAGGATTGAAGAGTTGTAACGGTGATTTGAGGCAAATGGACGCGATTGATTGAAAAGAAAACGGTTGAAGGTGAAGAGTTACGCCCTTCGAGTGAGAGCAGGAAGTGCGACGTTCTGAGCTCCCCCGTAACTGATATAAGTGACAGTGCTCGAGCATGAACCCTAGTGCTCGAGTGATGTTTATACTGTGCTCGAGTGTGTTCTATCAGTGCTTGAGTGATTTTCTGGAAAATTAATAAAATGTATAAAACGTACCTGGATTGTGAATTTCTTGACATATCTTGTGTCTTTGTACTCAAATCCTCCAAAATCATTTGAGTAACCATGATTTGAATAGCTTTTGAAATGAAATTCTTCTTCTTCACTCGAGCAGGCACTCCTCACTTCAAGCATGTTCATATAATGCTCGAGTATGAGTTCCTCACTCGCGAGTGAGTTCCATTCTCATTGTTGCTTTTGATACATTCTCTTGGTATTCTTATTTCCTCTGTTAACCTCTATGTTACATGTCAAGAAGCAGAGCATTTTTAACAGTGCTGTGCTCGATCAGAGCTGCTTGTGCTCGAGTGAACCAGCTTATCACTCGAGCAGCACTCCTAGTGCTTGAGTGACAGACCTGCAAAAAGGTTTTTAACACTCCGATGCCAAAGTCAGTATGGTTATCATCAAAATAAACATTTAATTAAAATATTTAACAAGAAAACTTACAACTCATTGGGATTAACCATTCCGAATTCTCTTCGAATATATAAAAACTGATCTTTTGCAATTGGCTTTGTGAAAATATCCGCAAGTTGAAGATGAGTTGGTATGAATTCTACTTTGACATCCTTCTTTTGAACATGATCTCGAATGAAGTGATGACGAATGTCTATGTGCTTGGTCCTTGAGTGTTGTACAGGATTCTTGGCCAAGCTTATCGTGCTAGTGTTATCACAATAAATTGGAATTTCTTTTAAATAAATTCCCAAATCTTGAAGTTGTTGTTTCAACCATAATACTTGAGAACAGCAACTTGCCACAGCTATATATTCAGCTTCAGTTGAAGATAATGAAACTGTGTTCTGCTTCTTGCTGAACCATGATACTAGAGAGCCTCCGAGAAATTGACATTGACCACTGGTACTCTTTCTGTCAGTTTTATATCCTCCGTGATCTGAATCTGAATATGCCATTAAGTACTCATTCCCTCTTTTCAGATACCAAAGACCAAGTTCTGAAGTATCTCCTAGATACTTGAAGATTCTTTTTACTGTCTCTGCATGAGATACCTTAGGAGCGGATTGATATCTTGCACACATTCCTACGCTTAATTGAATATCTGGCCTGCTTGCTGTGAGATAGAGTAATGAGCCAATTATTCCTCTATACTTTGTGATGTTGAAGCTAGGTCCCTTTACATTAGCATCCAACAGCGTTGTAGAACTCATTGGAGTATCAGCTCCGTTAGCATTATCTAATCCATATTTCTTCAACAATTCTTTCAAATACTTTGTCTGAGATATAAATATACCATTCTTCTTCTGTTTGATTTGAAGTCCAAGAAAGAAGTTCAATTCTCCCATCATGGACATTTCAAATTCTCCCTACATAATCTTAGAAAATTCTTGACACATAGATTCGTTAGTAGCACCAAAAATAATATCATCAACATAAATTTGAACAATTAGAATATCATTTTTGTTATGTTTGATAAATAGAGTTGTATCAACTTTACCTCTGACAAAACTTTGATCAAGAAGAAATTTGCTTAGTCTTTCATACCAAGCTCTAGGTGCTTGTTTCAAACCATATAGTGCTTTCTTAAGTTTGAATACATGATCAGGTTTTGTTTCATCTTCAAACCCAGGAGGTTGTTCTACATATACTTCCTCCATAATATAACCATTTAGAAAAGCACTGTTCACATCTATTTGATAAAGTTTAAAACCTTTAATGCAAGCAAAGGCTAGGAGTACTCGTATTGCTTCCAGTCTTGCCACTGGAGCATATGTTTCCTCATAATCAATACCTTCTTCTTGATTATAGCCTTTGGCAACCAATCTTGCTTTTTTTCTCACAATGATTGCTGACTCATCAAGTTTGTTTTTGAAAACCCATTTGGTCCCTATAACCGTATGATCTTTAGGTCGAGGAACCAAATCCCAAACTTGATTTCTTTGAAATTGATTTAGTTCTTCTTGCATAGCAATCACCCAATCATTGTCAGATAAAGCTTCTTCTATATTAGAAGGTTCAATTTCAGAAATAAAAGCAGAAAAAGTTACCTCATTGAGGATTCTATTTCTGGTTTTGACACCTTCATGAATATCTCCTATAACTTGATCAATTGGATGATCCTTTATATGTCTCCATGCTTTAAGTTGAGCATGATCATCGACATCTTCTAAATTTTGAAAATCATTTGTTTCAAAATCATCCTGCTTTGAAATAGATTTGTTTTTCTTGAATGAATCCATTTCTTCTTCATCAATAAGTTTTGTCTGAGATTCAATTTCATCAAACACAACATGAATAGATTCTTCAACAGTACATGTTCTTTTATTGAAAACTCTATAAGCCTTACTTCTATTAGAATATCCTAGAAATATACCTTCATCAGACTTTGAATCAAATTTACCTAAGTTTTCTTTACCATTGTTGTGAATGAAACACTTACACCCGAAGATATGAAAATGAGCAATATTTGGCTTTCTTCCTTTGTAAAGTTCATATGGCGTCTTTTCAAGTGATTTGCGGATATATGCTCGGTTTGAAATATAACATGCAGTACTCATTGCATCTGCCCAGAATACTTGTGACATTTCTTTTTCATTGAGTAATGCTCTCGCCATTTCTGTAAGAACTCTGTTCTTTCTTTCCACTACTCCATTTTGTTGAGGGGTTCAAGGAGCTGAGAAGTTATGATCTATTCCTTCGTTGTTGCAGTAGTTTTCAAATAGTTGATTATCAAATTCTCCTCCATGATCTGTCCTAATAAAAACAATAGAAATACCTTTCTCATTTTGAACCTTTTTGGCAAACATAATGAATTCAGCAAAGGTTTCATCTTTTGAAGCAATAAATATAGTCCAAGTAAATCTTGTAAAATCATCGACAATTACTAAAGAATATAAATTTCCTCCAAAACTTTTTACTCTTGCAGGTCCTACCAAATCCATATGAAGTAATTGTAAAGGTTTTAAAGTAGAAATCTCATACTTTGTTTTAAAAGAAGACTTAGTTTGTTTACCTTTTTGACATGCTTCACAAATCATATTATCTTTGAATTTGAGTTTAGGAAGACCAACAACTAAATCTTTTCTAATCAGTTTGTCAAGTTGATTCATATTGACATGAGCCAAACGCTTATGCCATAACCAACTTTCCTCTGATCGACTAAGAAAACAATTTTCAGAAGAATTTGAATTTAAATCAATAGTATAACAATTACCGTCCCTTTGAGCTCGGATCTTTGCCTTGATAGATTCTTTGTTCAGAGGTAGATCTTTCTTGCTTACTATCAAGCATTCTTTTGAGTCAAAAATTACCCAGTTATCTTTGTCAGTGCTTTGACTTACACTCAGGAGGTTGTGACATAATCCCTCAACATAATATACTCCATTGATTTGAACACCATCGGATTTTCCTACTTCACCAATTCCAGGAATACGTCCAGATTGATTACCTCCAAATGTTACCTTTCCTCCTTCTCTAGTTTCTAGCATGGTGAACTTATTTTTATCACCAGTCATGTGTCTCGAACATCAACTATCAATATACCATTTGTTCGCTCTAGATGCTTTGAGACATACCTAGAATAAGATGATCAAGTTTTAGGTACCCACACTTTCTTGGGTCCTTTGTGGTTAGTATGTGATGTATGTGTCCCTTTCGGAACCCATTTATATGTTTCAACAACTTGTCCCTTTTTGAAATAACACAATGAAGTATAATGTCCTTTCCTATTACAATAATTGCATGATGCGAAAGGATTCGATGTATGCACAGAGTTCCTGAAATATTTAAGATAGGCTCTACTATTGTTCTTATATCCTTTATTCTTATCATGAACAGAATTATATCCAATTCCAGATTTATCAAATAAAACTTTCTGAGAATTTAAAATAACCTTGAGAGTTTCACTTCCTTTAGTAAACTTTTCAACAATTTTTGTTAAATCTTCTATTTTCTTATCTTTCTCTTTACACATTTCATATGATGATATGACAGTACTTTCTAATTCTTTTACTTTCTTCTTATAGCTAACCATTTCTTTAGCAACTTTGATGAACTCTATATGCAATGCATTATACTCAGATAATAATTCATCATAAGTAGGTTCAGAATCACTTACCTCAGAATCTGATTCTTCTTCCTTGGCTACTAAGCACAGATTTGCTACTTCGTCATTGTCACTTTCTTCGTCTGACGAACTATCTCCCCATATAGATGATATATATGCTTTCTTTTTCTGCTTCTTTTTGTCTTTGTTCTTGAAGCATTCAGATTTGATGTGTCCAGGTTTCCCACATTCATAGATACTATCTGTTGTTCTTTATTTTCTCTCTTGCTTGGTCCACCTTGATAATTTTTGAAGTTCTTTTGACCTCTTCTGTAGAATCTTTTGAATTTTCTTACGATCATTCCCATTTCATCATCATTAGGAATATCTTCATTCTCAGACGATTCTTCTTCCTCCTTGATAGCTTTTAGTGCAACTCCCTTTTTCTTCTTATCATTGAACTCTTCAAGTTCCTTTTTGAACCTCAACTTTCCTTCATACTCTGAAAGACTCCCAAAGAGGGCAGCTACAGATCTCATAGATTCTCCTTTAGCTTCTTCGATGGCTGTCACCTTTGCTTCCCACTCTTTCCTAAGAATATTAAGAATCTTTCTTACTTGGGAATTTTGATCAAACGAATTTCCAAGAGCAGATAATTGATTAACAAGATAAGTATACCTGAGTTCAAACTCTGATATACTTTCTCCAGATTTCATACGAAATAAATCATATTTTGTAATTAAAGTATTGACTCTGTTTTCTTTGATTCCAGATGTACCTTCGTGAGCAATTTCAAGAGCATCCCACATATCTTTGGCAGTTGGTAGAGTAAATATACGAAAATATTCTTTTTGACTAAGAGCACTCTGTATCATTAGAATGGCTTTACTATTTAATGTCACTAACCTTTTGTCATTCTCGTCAAACTCATTTGGGCTCTTTTTAACTGCTCTATCTTCAATTTTCTTCATTGGAACATAGTCACCATCTTGTATAACATTCCACAATCCGTATTCATTGGCCATCACGAACACTCTGAATTTAGCTTTCCAAGAACGAAAAATGTTCTCCAGCAAAACCAGGAGGTCTAGTGATTGAAGCTCCGTCTGGAAGAATGTTTTCACCCATTGTTGCCATTTGTCGGATCCTTCTCAAGTTGTTAGGCTCTTCAGAGAAGATCAGGCTCTGATACCAAATGTAAGAGGCAAGCTTCACCCAAGAGGGGGTGAATTGGGTGATGATATAAATTTTTCGCTTGATGTGGTGATATGAAAAATATAGTAGATAGAGTAGAGTTGAGAAGATTTGAACACAGAGAGTTATACTGGTTCGGCCTAACAACCAGGCCTACGTCCAGTCCTCAGAGATCAAGACCTACTGAGATTTTCACTATACCTCCAAGATTCAATGGGCTCTCAGAATGCCACAAAAGAACAATCGTCCTTGAACAGACTACGAGCAGAAATATTCTTTCAATAAGAAATTTCTCTCCCCCTTACGACAAGTCTTACGTGCAGAAAAACAACCTATGACTCTTCTCACTTGCTTATGTATATAAGACTTATGAGCAGCAACGTTCTCTCCTGCTTACACCACTGTAAGTCTTACGAGTAGCAACGTTCTCTTCTGCTTGTATCTTATAAGGCTTACTTCGAGTGATCTCCTTATTTTCCTTCATATGTGCCAGTTCACGGGTTGTGCTTGCATAGGATTTCAGAGAGACAGAATTCTCACTCGTGAGTGATATGGGGTCTCACTCGAGCACAATTCCCCCTGCTCGAGTGATCTTGCATTTTCCACTGGGAATGTCTTCTCGGGTCATCACTCGCACACCATTTTGACAAGAGTGAGATTTTGTACTCGCGGGTGATGTGGTCCCTCACTCGAGCACACACACTCCTGCTCGAGTGAGATGCATATTCCAGAGGAATATGCTTTCAATAACAACACTTGCATCAGGAATTCAGAGAGATAAATTTATCACTCGCAGGTGATGTGGGCCCTCACTCGAGCACGCAGACTCCTGCTCGAGTGAGAAGAATATTCTGAAGTAATATACCTTTTGAACAAGCACTTGCATCAGTTTTGGAGAGGGATAGAATTTTCACTCGCAAGTGCTGATGTGTCACTCGAGCATATGAGGTTGTGCTCGAGCACACTTGCCCTTCTTTGAACTTCATTACTCTCGGCCAAGCACTCGCAGTACCTTGCTCGAGCACAGAATGCTCATGCTCGAGCATTGATGTCTCTGCTCGAGTGAATCAAGGAAGCATGATAATACTTGCTCTCGGCCAAGCACTCGCAGACCTTCACTCGCATGTGCTCGAGTGAGAATGGCTTCTCTGCTCGAGTGCAAACTCCAGTGCTCGAGTGAATCAGTGAACATAACAGTGGAATGCCTCTCGGGTGAACACTTTCTGGCTTTCACTCGCACCTGCCCGAGCACCGAAGGGATCTATGCTCGAGTGCAAAACTTATGCTTGAGCACTCCCGTTCAATTTTGCAGCAGACAACAGAAAGCATTCCTATATGCATTTGGTAACTCTGTGAATTTTTCTTAAACTTATAAAAACATGATTTGCACATAATTATCTTTTTGTTATCGTCAAAACTTGGGATCTAACAACATAGAGGTTGAAGTGAGAGAGTATGAGATGTTGATGATGATGGTATGTTCAGTTTTCTCTTCCCTCCTTAGCCTATGACCCATAAAGAGAGGAAAGAGGGAAATTAAGTTGTATCTTTGACTTTAATCCCAAGGTTCATATGGTGACACTTGGCAACATCTTGCACAACTCCTATGAGCACACAAAAACACACATGCACATGATTACTCCCTCTAGATCTCTTGACAAATGAATCACAACAATTGATCTTCAAGTTACCAATGAGTTTCCTCCTCGGTAACTGACCAATTGGTCGGTAACTTTCCTTTTTTCCCATTTTGCCCCTGATTATCACAACACTTATCAAATCACCACTAAACATATTCTTTTCATTCCTTTATACCATTCACATGCCCTCCCCTCTATTTTCATTAAATTTAGATGTTAATCCATAATTGAACTTAAATACAGGGTTTGGGCTCTGCCTATAACATATTGAAATCATAATTCCTATCATAGCCTCTAAAAGTGTTGGTTTAACTTTAATTACCTTTACTCTTCAAGTCATTAATCCTTAATCACATTTTTGGGTATTTCAACCACCATGTTCCAATCTTTGTGCCTCTCGTCCTCTACATAATAAATTTGGTGATGTGATGCCTAATCTGTTAGTTGTAAATCCTTGTGAAGTTATCGTATTTGCTTACTAACACTTAAAGAGTATTATAGTGAAATAGCCTTGGTAGTTTTTTTATTAGCAAGGTGGACTTTTAGGTAAACCATCATAGTGAAAAAGGATGAAGGAAATATCATCTCTAAATAACAAAGTGTAAGAATGATTTTGTGCTACAGTTGATCGAGTTCTTCAACGATCAAAACCTTGAATGACAATTTTTGAATAGAAGAACACAGCTCCACTAAAACAATAGATACATCAAGGGGCAGTGTATTTTTTATTGCCAATGAAAGTAAATATTAAATAAGAACATATGAATCATAACTCTTCAGCCCATCAACCTTTTGAGCTTGTATATTGATGCATCGTGAAATGTTGTTTGAATGTTTATCAAGAACTTTTATTTTTTTTCAAAGTTACGAGGAAGATTTTCTTGCTCGGTTTTGTCAGGGTGAATTTTGTAGGTTGAAAATTTTCATTCTTATCTGGCCAAGTTTCTTCACAAACTCCTATGGCTCGTAAATCTTTTTTTTGCTTGAAGATGATCTTTTAACTTCCTGGTTTGTTTACCAACATGTATATCACATTATTGCTTATATTGTTTTCAATGTATATGACATCAAGATTGTGGTGTAGCAAATGACATTTCCAATATAGAAAAGTGAAAAAGATACTTATCTTCCTTCATTGTTAAGGCTCAACAGCAGATGTCCTGTTAGTCTTTCTCCCTGCTTGTGCTGTGTTGTTGTTTTTCTAAACTTGAATTCAACATCGTGAAGCTACTGTAAGATATCAGCATTGGCAAAGTTTGAGGAGGTAATTTTTTTTTTCTGGTTTCCCAATAAAATGATTCCGTTGCAATCTAAATTTGTGCTTACCATTGAGAAACCTCCGACGAACTATGAAGTACCACTTTTGACTGCGGGGAAGGAGTACTGAGTCAGAGTTAAAATTAAAATTTTGACACGCCTTCCTAGTATACACACTCCACACAGATAATGTTCCCAGGCTAGGAAAGTCACTTATCATCCATATCAAGGCTGCACACAAGTTGAACAGTGTCTTCTTATACACCTTATATGTCTTGCTGCCAACATTCCAAAAGTCCAACAATTCTTGAATAAGTGGTTGGAGGTATACATCGATATCATTACTTGGTGATTTTTTCCTTTGAATCACTACAAGAAAAAGGGATTTTGTAGCAGTGCATTTGTAGCGGTTAAACTTAACCACTACTAACTGTTACATTTGTAGCGGTTATAACATAAAGCACTGCAAATTTGTAGTAGTAAGCTACACGCCAAGTGGTGTAACTAATTGGCAACATTTCTTGTAGTGGTTGAAAGCGTAAAACCACTAAAAATATGGTACGAGTTTCCCATGAAAATTTGTTGCGGTTAACTTGTAGCGTATACAACAAATGAATCACTATAAAGTTTGCGCCACTTGGCGCCACCAAGCTACGTCAATAGTGTAGCGGCTCTTTGTAGCGATTACAATGAAATGAACTGCTACAAAATGCCAAAGTCTCTTATTTGTAGTGGTTAGGTATTCATAACCGCTACAGAACTTCAAAGGTCATGTCATTTGTAGTGGTTATATTTTCATAACTGCTACAGAACTTCAAAGGTTTGCACATTTGTAGCGGTTATTTTACAACCGCTACAAATTTTTGCCGCCCTAGCTTGTTTGTGGCGTTTTTCAAGAACTGCTACAAATTCCAAACCTATAAAAGCCTACTACCTCTTCCTTTTTCATGTTTGGCCATTTTGTTTTCTGATGTTTCTTTGAGAGTTTTCCTTCAGATCTGAGCATTCTAACATCTGTAAGAGAATTTTTGCTACAGCATTTCTCATTGTTCTCAGTTGAGATATGCACAATACATATTTTATTTTTATTTACATTATAATTTTACATATAAATGTGACTAATTGGTTTGCTTTTTTTTTTTTTTTGAATTTTTCCAGTTGATATGGCTTTAGGGATAGATAAGGGGAAGGATCTCGAGGTGTCGAGACCAATCATGCAGGGTGGCAGCAGCAGAGGAGGGGGCAGGGGGAGGGGACAGCAGGAGAGTGATCGACCGTGCCATCATAATACGACAGGAGTCAGCCCTACCACAACCATTGTAGACGGTCCTATAGGAGATACCTGTACCAAAGGTGCCTAATATAGGAGAGGGGGATATCAATGTCAATGACTATGCCACGAACGAGGACTTCGACATCCTGATTCCAATTAGAGATATGGAGCGGTCCCTCTATGAGGAGGAGCGAGGGACCAGAATGACCCACGACAATCGGCTTCTTGGTCTACTGGGTTTGAGGTGCAGGTCCAAGGTAAATATATTTTTTTATTTAATAAATTATATATTTAAATTTGAAATGTTAAATTTGAATTACAATTTATCTAACGTGTGGTAAATTGTGCAGATGAGCAGGGGAATGTGTTCATGTGGAGGTTGGACGTGGCTGGCCTAAACAGCTTAGAGTAGACATTATGAGTTGTAGTTTCGTGGAATGAGGCCACAGACCACCCTATTGACAATGGGGGTTACCTGTTCAATCACTTCCTAAACAAGCTGGGCTCGAATGGGATGTGGTTCCCTTTTCACTTCAGGACATGGAGGAACATTCCGAAGGGGACGAAGGACCTGGCGTGGGATGAGGTAGTGTAGGTAATTAATTGCATTTAATTATATTATATTTTTGTAATTAATTCTATTTAATTAATATTTTTTAATTGTCTTATTTGTAATTATTCATATTTAAATATTTTTTTCAATGGTGTTACAACTTAGGTTTGCCATCCAAGACAACCAGAAAAGCTACACACTGATGAAGATGGGCGACGGCTGAAGTAACAGGAGGAATTGTCTCTTCTATAGTATGGATAAGGATAGAATGATTCCTTTGTAGTAGCTGATCAAGAACATCCTGTACGGCGTCCCACCGAACGACTGGGTGAGTTTCGTCCAGTTCAAGAGGAGCGCTGAGGGGCAGGTAATGTATTTATTAGATTATTTTGATTATTAGATTTAGATTAGATTATATAAAAATTTTATTATTTCGATTATTAGATTAGGTTTAGATTATATTATGTTTAATTTTTTACATAAATATTATTTATATAAAAAATTAAATTTAGATTAGATTATAAAAATATTAATATGAATTTTAGAATATTAAGTACTTATATAATTTTTTAATTTATAATTATTAAGTTATAATTTCAATTTAAATTTAATTAATTTTATGATTTTATTAATTATAAATGTTTTATATTGTTTTAATACTTTTAATATTATTTTTTTCAAGAGCTTTCTCAAAGGAACATGTGATGTCGTAGGCAGCAGATGATCTACCACAAAGCAGGATCGAGGGCCTTTAATGTCACTTATAGCGATCTGGTAACTTTTCACAATATCAATTACTTTTAGCTTGTTATGTCGTATTATAAATCTTGTATTTTGTTTTGATAATACTAATTTAATTTTGTAATTGGTTTAGGAGAGGAAGGCACAATAGGAGAACTGTCAGACGAACTACGGGGAGTTGTTCGCTATCACACATAGACACTGTGATGGACTCCGACCTCTCAGTAGGCAGAGGCAGTCATTGTAAGTAATTTTATTATTATATTGTTTATAAAACCAACTTTATTGTGAAAAATAATAATAAGTAATTACTTCATAAAATGACAGGAGTGGATGCAACAGTCGCAGGCTGAGCTGCGAGAGACCCAGACTGAGGAGTCACAAGGGTCTCTGGACCCCACGACTCCTTTGAAGGCGGTCTAGGTCAGGTTGAGCACCACGGATGCGTGTGGGGGATGGGGATAGGCTCCAGACCTAGTATGGTCTACGGCAGGAGCACCGCCTCTGAGGCTGGCAGCTCTAGAGCACAGACGTTCGAGTTTAAACATCCGAAGGATGAGTTTGTTGAGGAGCTGCGCTCAGATTTTGCCAGGACACAGGCTGCAGTAGCAGATAGAACAACAGCAGATGTAGCAGATATAGTAGTAGGCCGATTTCTACTACGCTTAACATGCGTAGTGGCACAATATCACGAACTACATGCTCGAGTGGTCGTGGAGTTGCTTGTCCCCGGATGCCATCTACAGGTTCACCCTGTCCCTCAATTTGTCATCCAGCCTCCTCCTCCTCCAGCTAATGATGATGGTGCTGTTAATTCTACCAAACGCCCTGGTACAGCTGCACCTGAGGGAGCCCTACCTGAGTGAGGACCAGATGATCAGCCTCCTGCCAGTTAGTTTAGGACATTTTTATTTTTTGTTTTTGAAACATTTGTAGATAAACCAGGATAGTTTATTTTCAATAGTTATATTTTTATTTTCAGAGTCTTGTTAAGTTTTTGTTGCATTTACGACAATTTTATTTATATTTCTAAAACTAATCACAAAAAAATATAATCACATATATTTGTAGCAGTTTTATTGTAAAACCGCTAGAAATATTTAAAAACATTTTTTGCACCTTATTTGTAGCTGTTAATGTTGAAAATTGGTACAAATTCTGTTGTCAATTTGTAGCAGTTATGAGTATAAACCACTACAAATGTAAAGCACCGAGGGAGGGAATTTCAAAAAGCAAATGTTGTTTTTTTTGTAGCAGTTACAAATATTCAACATTTGAATTTTGAATTTCCCCCAATTGTGTTCTATATTTGTAGCGGTTTATGCCAATAACTGCTACAAATTGAAAACCCAATTTTTTTACAATTGTCCAACGATCATGAATATTTGTAGCAGCCTTTTTCTTATAACTGCTACAAAGTTAATTTATTTGAAATTTGAAAATTTTCTTCCACCAGAACATTGT
The DNA here is from genome assembly GCA_963855925.1 of Inga laurina. Lineage (NCBI taxonomy): Eukaryota > Viridiplantae > Streptophyta > Magnoliopsida > Fabales > Fabaceae > Inga > Inga laurina. The sequence continues at coordinate 38,429,751 of OY979705.1, forward strand.
AGCGGTTAATAATTTATAACCGCTACAAATATGTATTAGTAGCGGTTACGTTGTAAAACCTCTACAAGGTTAAAATAAATTTTTCTAATTTATTCCAACGGGTAGAAAATTTGTAGCGGTTATGTTATCAGTTTTGGAATCGCTATAAAATATTAAACATTGGAAAATTAGAATCTAAAATATGTAAAAGAGGTTTCTTAATAAAGTTGTATTATATCAAGTGCTTGTGTGGAATCACAGATAAGGGAATATCGATATTGCTGGAATTATTACAAGATGCATTCCTTAACGTGGAGATTCCCACAACATTCTACGAGGCCAAGAAGATTATTTAACAAATTAGGCTTGAACTACCAAAAAATTGATGCATGCCCCAATGATTGTATGTTGTATTGAGGAGATGATGACAGCAGGGAGACCTGTAAGCAATATCACACATTGAGGTACAAGATAATTAGAAAGGGAAAAAAGAAGAAGAAGAAACCTACAAAGATTCTTAGATACTTCCCTTTGATGCCACGCTTCTAAAGATTATTTATGTCTTCTAAAACGGCGGAACACATGAGGTGGCGTGAGGTTGGTAAGAATGAAGATGGTAAATTATAACATCCTTGGGATGCATATGCCTGGAAAATATTTGACAAAGACTTTCCATCCTTCGCTGCTGACCTCAGAAATGTTAGACTTGCTTTGGCAACAGACGATTTCAATCCATTTGGGAATCTTAGCACAAGTTACAGTATTTGGCCGGTAGTCTTAGTTCCCTACAATTTACTCCTTGGATGTGTATGAAACAAAGCTCCTTCATTTTGTCTATGATCATTCCAGGAAAAAAGGCACCGGGTAATGACATCAATGTGTATCTTTAACCACTTGTTGAGGAATTGCTTGACTTGTGGAATGTCGGCATCAAGACATATGACGCCTATAGGAAGACATTGTTCAAGTTACGTGCAACCTTGATGTGGATGATAAGTGACTTTCCTGGCCTTGGACTATTATCCGGGTGGAATGTACATGCTGACTCAACATGTCCAACTTGCAATGTTGACCCTAACGCAGTGTGCCTTCCCCATAGAGGTTTCTTGAATGAAGGCACTTGTTTAGATTGCAATAGAATCGCTTCTATGGGAAACCAGAAACAAGAGGGCCACCTCAAACTTTATCTGATGATGACATCTTACAGTAACTTGAGGATGTTGAATTTGAGTTCAGAAAAAGCGACGATGCAGCATAAGCAGGACAAAAGAGGGACAAGACTTCTCGCCAAGATAAGCATTTTTTTCACTCTTCCATATTTGAATTCTAATTTACTTCACCACAGTCTTGATGTCATGCACATTTGAAAAAACTGTATGTGACAATGTGCTATATACGCTGCTTAACGAATCGATAAAGTCAAAAGATCATCTTCAAGAAAGGAAAGATTTACGTGCCATGGGAGTTCGTGAAGACGCATAGCTAGATGAGCATGATAAATTTCAGCTGGCAAAGTTTGCCCTCACAAAACCAAATAAAGATGTTTTCCTCATTGTAATGCCCCAATTTTTGATTAAGGGCTAATGATGATTAATGAGAATAAATTGTGAATTTAAATTGGAATTATTATGCGTTTTGTGGTAATTTTAATTAATGTGCCAAAATAAGTGAGAGGTTGGATGAATGGCTTTAAGTTGGTGATTAATGGAAAAATTAATTACTAGCTAGTGGGAAATGAGATGTGTAACTAAATGGCTAATAGAGGGGTTATATTAACAATTTAGTTACTTACTTTATGAGAACCAATGGAAATGGGACAAGTGGCAAAAGCTCATGATAATAGTTGATGAGGGAAAGTCAAATTGGGATTAGAAAATTAATTTCTCTCTCCCCCTCCCATATTTTTGCTGCACAAGGGACAAAGAAGCATGGGCTTCATCATTTCTCCTTCTTCAACACTCATCTCTCTCATTCTCTCTCCTATTTTTCATCCAGCCATGGAAGCTCAAAGAGAAGGAAGAGCTTTTGATTAAGGTGAGTTATTTGACTCTCTAAATGACCTCTAATGGAAAAAATGCTCTTCTATAAACTTGTTTTGAGAGCTTCAATTTCAAGGTTTTAGATTTGTCATTTGGTGTTGTTTGAGCTTTCAAGAAATCTTGAAGTTGGGAGAATCAAGAAACTCCATTGGAAAAGTTATAGAGGTGAGTAAGACAAACCTTTCTATATAGGTTTTGTAGTCATTGGTTAAGTTTGAATTTTCTAGAAATTTTTCCTTGAATTTCGAAAATAAGGGTCATTGTGTTGTGGGCATGTTGTTGTAATGGAATTAGTGCTTTGATATGTGTTTTGGGTTGATAGAATTGAATTGAAGCTAAATGTAAAGTTTGGCACCTTTGTGTTGGTTTTTTTGTATTGGACAAAAAAACAAGGCATGTCAATGGGTTGTGATTTTGGTCATTTTGAGGTTACCATTGTGTTCCTTGTGAAAATTTATGTGGGAATAGGCTTGTTTGTTAATTTTGGAGCCATTGGATACTTTGGTAGAAAGTTGAAAAATCTGTCTTGTGTGAACTCTGTTTGGGCAGTCAGTTTGTAAGAATGTTTCGAATGACTAAATGGTGTTGCAAAATTCTGAAACTTTCCAGTCTTAAATTTCACATCCCAAGCTTCAAAATGGACATATATTTCATGTCATTACGATTTATGAGTTAGGAGTTATGACTGCCCAAAGTTTGATGTTAAATCTGGGATCAATTCTGGAGCAGTATGGACATTTCTTAAATTCTGTATTTGTGTGGTGATATCTGGTTTTGGTCCATATTTTTCTAGTCAAGAGGACTTAAATATCTTTCATTAGGCTTTGGGATCACCTCATTTTGATTTTTCTAGAATTAGTTATGATTTTTGGAAGTTCAGCTGCGAAACAAAATTTTCCTAGCTGCAGCCAAGAACCTTCGGACCACTGTATGGCCGCAGCCAGAAAATTTTGGGCTGCAGCTAGAACACTTTTGGGCTGTTTTTTGGCTGCAGCCAGAAACTTTCTGTGATGTTTTTGGCCACAACCAACCCCCTGTTTTCAGCACTTGTGATTTTGAAAAGTGGTTTTCAACCCGGGGTTTCCCAATCCTTTAGGGCTTTTATTAGAGCCAATTATAACTACTTAAAGGACATAAATGATAACCAAATCTAAGTATTATGAAGTCAATTGAGTATTGGAATAGAGAATAACTCTTTATCCCCAAGTATAATTATAAGATACGATATTTGCCCTCCTCGGGAGAGATCTGCGACAAAGCACGCACGAAACAAACCAGGTAGTGATTCTTCTCTCATGTTGTGTATGATATTTTGGTATACATGACTTGTCATTGTGTTTTGTGAAATGTGTATGCCATGGTCTATTACAGCGTGAGCCATTTAGGGAGTGACAGTGGTTATCTCTAGTTTAGCCATTGAACTGCCGTTGTAATCGACATGGATCTTTGTGAAACTGACCCGTGGGGTGGCGTGTTGTGAATCCAGCTGTGGGCTATGTGTTGATCTTGCCAGTGTGGCTTGTGTATGAAATGCTTTATATGAATCCCAGCTGTGGTGAAATATATTGTGTGGATTGTGTTGTGCAATTTAGCGTGAGCAATTCAGCGTGAGCAAACGCAAGGGTGACATGAGTTATACCTGCCTTTGCCGTTGTAACTGTCATTGTAGTTACAATGTGTGTGTGATGATTTGCTTTCATGCCTTATTGTTGTGCATACTATGAGTGATTTGACACTACGGGGATTCCTTAGAATCTCACTCTCCCATAAACCAAATTTTTAGATAGGGCAAAAGGATAAAAGGGAAAGTGGGCGATGAAGAGCCGATAGAGCTCCGGTTTAGAAATATATTTTGGGTTATTGGTTATCATATAAATTATTTGGATGTTTTTGGGAAATAATTGTATATATTGGGATTGGTGGTATAGTTTTGTGTAATCCCTAAGTTAAGGGTAATGAATTGTGGGCTTTGTGCCTTTGTAAAAACGTTATTAATTAATGGAACCCGAGTGTGTTAGGAATTTATACTATACTTTGATATGTATGAATGAAATCAACCTGTACAAGACATTTAGTATTGAATGTGAATATGGGACCGTCATGAACAGGTTTTGTAAAAGTTTTTATAAGGCATGATTTTGGGAAGTTTGATTATGTTTAAGTCCTAAAATCATCTAAGGTCTCTAATTCTACATCAATTACGTGTTTTATGAACTAAATCTCGCCTATGGTGGAAGGGGGTTACACTCATGATGTTGAAGAAAATAAAATTTCAGATAGGTATTCAAGCAACATTTCACGATGTATTGAGATGCAGGCTCGAAAGGTTGCTGGCTTAAAGAGTCATGACTCACATGTGCTTATGCAACAATTATTTTCGCTGGCTATAAAGAATGCACTTCCTCCCGATGTGTCGATCGTTTTGGTAGAGCTTTGTTCTTTCTTTTGGAAGTTGTGTTCCAAGGTTTTGATCATTGAGGAGCTCGATCAGCTACAGTCAAAAATCATTCTTACGCTTTGTCATTTAGAGATGATCATTCCTACATCCATTTTTACTGTGATGGTTCACCTTATAGTCCACCTTGTTCATGAAACAAAGCTCACTGGCCCAGTTAAATATCGATGGCTGTATCCTATTGAGAGGTACTTATTTTATATATGTGTGTCATTATTTGTTCTTATGTTTGTTAGTCACCTTTTTGAGCATTTTGTATCATTTTGCCTTTCTTCACTTTTTAGGTTTCTTGGGATAATGAAATCTTACGTAAGGAATAAGGCTTGGCCATAAGGTTTTATAGCTTAAGGTTATATAGTGGATGAGATCCTGTATTTTTGTTTAAGATACTTTGATGATATTTAGACTGCCTCAACTGACCGCCTCGTGTAGATGATTGTCTTGAACCTACGCCAACATTAGGAGAATTTATCCCTCGTGTTGGTAAACTAGTTGAAGGAACTGAGAACTTCAAACTAACGGCAACTGAGAAGTTGCAAGCACATAGACATGTCTTGATTAATTGCACTCAAGTTGAACCCTTCTTTCAATAAGAATGGTACATACATATGTTATTCTATATCTTTCGTAACATTTTGTACTTACGTTTTATGATCGACAGCTTTCTATGATTAGTTGCCTAGAATTCAGAAGTTATGTGAAACATTAACTTAGGATCCGTATGCAAACATCATATGAAGTTGACAAAAAGGTCCACAGAGAATTCCCAAGCTGGTTTGCACGCAGAATACTAAATGACCACAACCCACACTCACCAGATTTTAGAGCTCTCGTAATTGGTCCTCTTGACCATGCAAAAAGGTTTATAGCTTACAATGTCAATGGTTTCAAGTTTTGCACGGTTTCACGAGATCAAGGATTGCAAGCTCAAAATTCGGGTGTTTATGGCACCTTTGGGACAAGGAGTTATGCGAATAGCAATGACGCCAAATGCAGTTCAGAGGCGTCTCTTACTATGGAAAGCTTCTTGATGTTCTGGAACTTAATTGCTAAGGCCGTTTCACCCTTACACTATTCAAGTGTTTATGGGTAAATACCACTACTTCCCAGGAACTCACAACTGACGACTTAAGCATGGCATTGATAAATTTCTCACAGCCAATTCACAGTGGTCATTCTCAAGATGATGAGTCGTATATTCTTGCCTCAGAGGCACACCAGGTTTATTATGTTGAGGATGAGAGACATAGGGATTTGCACATGATTGTTCATTTAAAGCCTCGAGAACTTTACAACATGGATAATGGTGATAACATTGCCTATGAGAGTTAGTCGTTTCATGGTGCCAATTTCAAAAACTGTTTCCTTGAAGGCGATCACAATTTACCTATAGTTTGGTGTGTTTTTTAAATTCACATCATTTCAATTAAATTTTCTTAACAAAAAAAATACATCGCTAACAATTTTTCTACACAATTTCTGTAGGGATGACGAGGATGATGACTGATCAAACAAATTATGTTTTTGTTTTTTTTAAAAAATTAATAAAATATTTGTAGCAGTTGCAAAATGGCTACAAAAACATAAAATAACTGCTACAACCTAAAACTACTACAAAACCATGACACTAACCGCTAGTTCCACGTAGATCCCTATAAATACCCCCAAGCACATCTCATTTCAAACACTCCCCCATTTTTTTCCACCTTACCTCTCTTTCATTTTTTCTCATTTTTACTTGTTTTTTCTATAAGTAGAAGAGCTTAACAAGATGATCAAATTGAAAGAGGCAAGCTTCACCTAAGAGGGGGTGAATTGGGTTATGTGATAAATTTTTCGGTTGATGCGGTGATGTAGCAGAGCTGTAGATAGAGTAGAGTTGAGAGGATAAGCACACAAAGAGTTATACTGGTTCGGCCCAAAACCCATGACTACGTCCAGTCCTCAGGGATCAAGACCTACTGAGATTTTTACTATTCTTCCAAGATTCAGTGGGCTCTCGGAGCGCCGCAAAACAACAATCGTCCTTGAATGGACTATGAGCAGAAATATTCTAACACTAGAAATTTCCCTCCCCCTTATGATAAGTCTTACGTGCAGAAAAACAAACCTATGACCTATCTCTCCTGCTTACGTATACAAGTCTTATGAGTAGCAACGTTCTCTCCTTCTTACACGACTGTAAGTCTTACGAGCAGCAACGTTCTCTACTTCTTACACCTTGTAAGTCTTATGAGCAGAAAGTCCTACTAGGAATTCTTTCAACCGCTTCTATTATAAGGAAATCTACCCTCTCAAGGTCCCAGTACCTTGAGATCAAATAGAAAATAGAATATGAAGTGTATACAGACTCTTTTACAGAGCAAATATGATAAACACTGAAGAACGATATGAATACAGAGAAAATATGAATAACAGAGACTCGTGAATTTGCTTGTGTGAATTCTTGCACTTTGTTATTTTTGATGGTCTCTGAAACTCTGTATTTATAGCCAGATGATTTTGTCTATTATATAATAATCATTATGGAGCGGAGCATTTTACTGTGGAGCCTCATGCGTACATTTGAAATCTTTGAACATGGTAGGTACTTGCTTGGTTGGTTGTAATAATGTTGTCTGCCATTGTTTGACTTCCTTTTGTACTTTTCTAATTCAAACAATCAAACTCCTTTATCACACTTGTAATATATGTTAAATGATGTTAAATGATAAAAACAAGTAGAAATAAAATAAATAAATAACATTAAACCATATTCGGATTGATAGCTGTAAGACTGATGCATTTTGTCTTCTGACAGAGCATCACTTGAGTACTAAGAGGGCTCACTCGAGTGCAATACCATATTTTCTCTTCTTGCTTCAATTTTATACTTTCACTTCCTTGTGATTTTGAGAGAGTGCATGTTCACACTTGCGAGTGATATGGGACCTCACTCGAGTACACATCCCCTCACTCGAGTGGACCTTTATTATACATTATGAGTTCACGTCTCTGGATAACACTCGTATCCCATTTTATCAAAAGTGTGATTTTGCACTTCTGGGTGATGTGGGCCCTCACTCGAGCATACTTACGCTCACTCAAGTGAACAACATATTCTTGTAAAAGATACTCTTTTGTTGTAGTACTTGTATCAGAATGGAGAGAGTTGGATTCCTCACTCGCAGGTGATGAGGTATCACTCAGGTGCAGTATTCTTTACTCGAGCATACTTTCTTTTCTATGCACTTGGTAACTCTCGGGCAAACACTTCCTGTCTCTCACTCTCTTGCACTCGAGTGCAGTTTATATTTTGAGTTTACCTTGCTCTCAGGTAAACACTCTCTGTGCCACACTTGCAAGGACTCGGGTGCACATAAGGCCAACACTCGAGTACAAAGTATGTGCACGAGTGGAGTGTTGATATCTTGTCTCTGACTTTGCTCTCTATCAAACACTTTCTGTCCAACACTTGCATGTGCTCGAGTGCAAAATAGCTTAATGCTCGAGTGCTAGCCCCATCACTCGAGTGCATCAGTTAAACTGACAGCAAACACTTCTAAACTTTGTGAAATACATTTGGTAGTATTTTTCACCATTGCAAAGTATGAATTTCTTAGTACAACACACAATGATATTTTGTTATCATCAAAACTTGGAATCTAACACAAACATGATAATAAATTTTTAAAATTTTTATTTCAATACTTTTTCCTTCACATAATATTTAATCTCACTATTTTTTTTTCAAATATTTAAGAATATTTTCTCATTATTTCCTATTTTCCTTACGTAATCATAATCACATTATAGCAGACAACCTAATAGTTCCTTATTACCTTCGTATCCCCAATAATATTATCAATACAATCTTCAAACTTATCTAATTTAATTAGCTCATTCCTTTTAAATTATAAATGACCTAAACTAATGAATAATAAGCTAACTAAATTAGATAAACTACTAGAATAATAAACTATTTTATTTAATATTTAAAAAATAGAAACAGATAATTATATTTTTTTTTTCAATTTGACTAACATTTGTAGCGATTATATAACCGCTACGAATATAAGGCGCCTTTTTAAAAGACAAATTAAATTTTTTGCACAAGATTTGAATTTCTGTTGAAATTAGTAGTTGTTATGTAACCACTACTAATATTTGCCACCCTTTTTAAATTCAATTTGATAGTGGTTTTTTAATCGGTACAAAAAACAAGCCAAATTTTCATTTTCATTTCCTACCATCCAAAATTCATGGTTTCCTATTTGAAACAGTTATATAACCACTACAAATTACCCCGAAAATGATTGCCCCAATTGAGAATGTTGTAGCGGTGCTAATGAACCGCTAGAAATATAGTAGCGGTTTTGCTGCTTGAGTAGCAGTTAAAAATAACCGCTATAAATCCCCTAGCAATAGTGGATTTAGTAGCTGTTGTATGAACCATTACTAATTATGTTTGTAGTGGTTAAAACCTCTACAAATACACACTTTTAACTGCTACTAAACCACAGATTTTTTTTTTTTGTAGTGAATGATCATAGATAAAATGAAGGAGCTTTTATTCATACGCATCTAAGGGGGCAAGTTGTGTAGAATTAAGACTGTTAGCCAAATACTATAATTTATGCTAAGGTTCCTAAATGGATTAAAACCATTGATCACCAAAGTAAGCCGAACATTTCTTGGATTAGCCATGAAAGCTGGAAAGTCAGTGTCGAACGCTTTCAAAGCTTCTGCATTCCATGGATGTCTTAATTTACCATCTTGATTCTTGTCAACTTTATGCCATTTCATTGCTCAATTGTTTTAGACAATAAAAACAATTTTCATATTATAACAGGTAATTAGTTCCAGTTGTGTGGCACAAAATGGTGCCAAGATGGCGCCATAATTTGTAGTGGTTTATGTTACACTCTTATCTCGTTTTCACCTTTATCAGAGTATTTGTGGCAAACGATATAGGGTTCAGTGGGCAACACAGGAATATCATAAATATATTGATAATATGAGCATGATTACAGAAATTCTCCATAGAGGTTCGTACATAATAATTACCATCAATGTAGCCCCACAGGGCTCCCAGGGTGTCTAAACCCATCCGTGTGAAATGGAGACATCTTCCCTTCTTCGTTCCACCACCGGTAGGGGAGGGTGAGATTTGAGAGAATCTCAATAGAAAACAGATACCAATATACATGCAAGATAAGTGCTTAATGCATGACATGCTTGCATTACATAAACACATGCTAACACAATGACATATCCGCATGCTCAATGTTTCGTGCAACAAAACTATGGCCACAGTATAAACAGAAACAGAGCTTCAATCATTCATATATGTTTCACATGATCAAGCAAAGCAATAACATGCATCAATACACCAGCACAAATATCAAATACATGCAGAAGAGGTAAGTTCCCTACTTAACCCTTTTCAGTCTTGAAACAGGTGCCTCATAAAGCGTGCCAATAGATCGGGCTTCATATTCAATCCTATAATTTCAAATGTACCTTTTAGACACCTCCATAGTGTTTCTGGTAGGTTATATGAGTTTATATTGAAAAATGACCAAAATGACCCCGGGGACCTGGCTTGGCCCCGTCGTACCTGGTTCGACTGTACTTTTCCCAAAATGTTGACATGGGTTGTTCTGACATATTTCTACCCAAGGAATCCATTTCTGAACTTAGAATTACCAAATTAACTCTCAAAAGTTGAAATTGCCCTCGATAGCCCCACTTTAAGGGTTTCAGGGGCTTTTTCATAATTATGCTTTTTAGGGCTTTTCTAAAAAAGTGACCAACTGTAACCCTAAATTTCCCTCTTGAACTCAATGGAATCATCAAATCATTGAAAATTCAACTCTAACCGTCAGAACTAGCCTTGGCCGAAATTATGGAATACTCTGGGGAAAATCCGGGATTTTCAATTCTCACTGTGCAAACGTGTTTTTTCCTACTCTTAACTACTTTGCTAACTATTACATTAGGTTATAACACCATTTGAACCAAAATTGGGTAGCATAACCCTTAGGCAACTCAATTTCCAAAATTTAAAACCATCGGCAATCCGGTGAAATTTCATCAATTAAATTGCCCACAGCAGCTAGAACAAGTAATATACGAAGATTTGGAAGTTACCTCATGTAACCCCCTCACCGTAATTATATCCGAATTATGAAATTTAAGTGGAATAGAGACCAATAAGACAAAAATAACATTTATATTTCCTCATCTAAGAGATGGGGTGTTCAGAAAAAAATAGTTCAAAACATAGTTCATCTGGTCTCACATTCACTTCCAAATACAATTACCTGTGTAGTTAAATCACATAATAAATATCAGAGTACGTAACTAAAGGCAACCCCGGGTTACTTGTATATATACACAATGGGTTCAAAGTTTTCCAAAATGGGGATAGCATATCCAAAAATATTGTCTATAGCTCATATACATACAGTAATCCTAAAATCCTATTAGATAACCAACGGTCCAAAATCAAAATGCCCCTACAAGATTCTAACCACTCCGGGTTGGCCGCTTCCCCTTTAAGCCACTTGCCCTATCTGAAATGTTAGTTATTTGGAAAGAGTGAGATTCTAAAGAATCCCAGCAGTAACTAATCACTCATACAATATATAAACACAAAGCATGTATGTTCATCATGTTCAGTAACAACACGATGAGTCATGGCTCACATCACAACCGACAGCACTCACGGCTGTATCACAATGCACTATGCCCGCTTTCACGATAATCACAATGTCAGATTTAGCTGTAATCACTATGCCCCTTACACGGTATTCACATGCAGCAGCATCACAAGGCACAAAAATCAACACAAAGCTTTATAAGGCATCTCAATGCATCACAAGGCAGCAGCAGCAACAACACAATGTATGATAGGCATACATACAGTACATTTACTCAAAGTATAAGAGAGGAGTCACTACCTGTATCTTTCCTAACGTTCTTTGGCATAGTGGGCTCACGAGTTTGACAGATGTCAAATCCTATAATCAAATTTGGGACAACCAATCAATCTCTTTTTCCAAATGCTTATTTCTATAATACTCTAAGTTGGTTATCATTTAGGACTCTTTATGTTGATCATAAGAGGCCTAAACACATACTTAAAGGGTTGGAAGAAACTACCCTGAAGACCCCTTTTTCGGGAGCACAACATAGATTTTTGGCTAACTCACTCGAGTGATGAGAGACTTGCACTCGAGTGAGACTAGCTCTCACTCGCAAGTGTTTGACAGTAAGCAACAACCATAGCCAGAGAGTGCTCACAACACTCAACCATAAGGCTTTGCACTTGGGTGATGAATTCAAATCCACTCGAGTCCCTGGAAGTGCAACATAGAAAGTGAGAACCCGAGAGCACATGCAACAACAGAGGGAAGAGCTCACTCGAATGCCACCCATGGCAGTCGGGTGAGAAGGCTTCACTTCCGAGTGTCAGAACACACTCTTGAACATTGACTAGCGAGTGACAACCCGAGAGCAACCCTAACCATGAACTCACACCATCACTCGAGTGAACCCATGCTCACTCTAATGATCACCAACATCACTCGCGGTTTAAGAAGTGTACTCGAGCTTTCTTCATAAGAACCTAGGTGAAACACAAAGAGAAAAGGGAAAATACACGACAGTACTCGAGTGTGATCCTCTCTCACTCGAGTGATGCCGTAAGATTGCCCATATCGCAGCAAATGACAGAAATTCCCAGATTGGTCAAAATTAATCCCAATGGTTCCCAAACTTCACACAAAGCTCATTTCCACTTAAAATTGCCTAAGGAACACATTGGTAGCCTCCAAAACACCTAATAACCATTTTAACCACAATTTAACTCTTAGGTCTCTAATCCACACACAATACCCAATTCCAATCAACACACTTCCAAATCTCAAAACCACTACCAACACTTAAACAACTTCACAATGAACCAATTACAACATCATTCAACATCTAATCCATACATTCAAAATTGGCATAAAACTAGGGCAAATTCTAGAATTTCTCAAAATTATCCAAAATTCACAACAATATCTGAAAAAGCAATAAACCCTTACCTCTTCAACTTGTCAACACAAGAACCTTGATTTTCCAACTTTTAAATTTGCTCCAACACTCAAATCACCAATTTTCAGAATTTTAAAACCGCCAAAATGGAGCTCTTAACACTATGAACAAGTTTAATGAAGAGGATTTGAGCATAGGAGGACCATTACCTACCTAAAATTCAAGCTTTCTCTTTCTCTTCCCTTGCTTCAAGGTCACCGGAAATAGGAGAAGGAGGAGGGAGAATATGAGAGATGAGGAAGAAGATGATAATTGTGTACCTATTTTCCTCTTGATCCATGCCCTCCACTAAATAGGAGAGATAAGAAAGAGAAAAGTGAGTTTTTGTGTTTTGTGCCATATTCATTGGTCCACAACATGACACTTGTCATCATCTTGTTCACTCTTCCACGAGCTCAAATAAATGCAAAGCATAGGATTCCGACCCATAGCTAATAAATCTCCACCCTTGATCTCTAATCACCAATAAGTTTCCTCTTTGAGAACTGACTAATTGGTCGGTAAATTTCCAATTTTACCATTTTGCCCCTGGTTTCACTAGGATTATTAAATAATCACTATGAACATTTATATCAAATTCATATCACATTTATCCAAAAGTGTTTAATTACAATAATTACAATCAATATCAGAGTCATTAGCCCTTAATCTGAAATTGGGCCATTACACCTTAAGCTCCCATTAGCTTTTTCTCTTCTTGGCTGAAACCCTAGGTCCTTGAATAAGATATTTGAGCTTCACAACCCTTAAATAGATAAAATAATAGCTTAGGGTTAGAGATATACGCATTAAGAACTGATTTACCAAAGAAATCACTTACCTCTATAAGCTTTTTCCTCCCCTTCTCTCTCTGTAAAATGTTTTGCGATTCCTCTTTCTTGGAGCTATTTCACACCAGAAATGAGAGCTAAAGGAGGAAGATGAAGTTTTATTCTAATATCTTATGTCATATTTTAATTATTTATCAATTTCCCAATTTTCAGATTTTTACAAAATTCTGGCAGATTTTTTGTCCAAACTTTGAAAAATCAGAACTAATTCTAGAAAAATTGAATTAAAGTGATTATAAAGGCTATAGAACCCTTATTTAGTCTAGTTTCAAGGAAAAATTTGGACTTTAGCCAATTTATAGCACATCATTTCCAAATTTTTGTTCATTGACCGCTACTCCTAAAAGTTTCCAGTTTTTCTAGGCTAACTTCAAAAAATTCATATTTTCTTGCATATAGCTTCAAATGATTCATATGACCTATCATATTAAAGCTCAAGATTTCTAATTTCACCATGTAAAATTTCATAATTTTTAAACATTATTGGTCATACAAAATCAGATAACAAGTTCACTGCATCATAGAAAATTTCATTGGAAGCACAATCATATTCTCTAAAATTCTCCATTGTACTTTCATAATACCCCAAAGATATTAGAAATATTAGGAAATAGATTTGGGACACCTGCTAAACTGGGGCTTAGCAGTCCGCTAAATTTAGGCTTATTTCTATGCCTTCAATCCCAAAATTTGAGGTATTACAGTTTATCTGACCTAATCACTACAATTATCGTGCCTTTTGTAATGCCCCAAAATGTGATTAAGGGCTTATGACTTCAAAAGTGAATGTGATTTTTGATGAACAAACACTTTTGGAGAATTTGATTTGAATTTTGATCCGAATACGTAATAGTTAGTGCCTAAACCTTGTATTCAAGTTCAATTGTGGATTAATATCTAAATTGAATTAAATTAGAGGGAGGGCGTATGGTAAGGTGCAATGGAATAACAAAATGTGTTTGGTGGTCATTCAGGAGGAATTGCTATAGTCAAGGGTAAAAATGGGAAAAAGGAAAGTTATCGACCAATTGGTCAGCTACCGAAAAGGGAGTTTATTAATTACTTGAAGATTTTATAGAGAGCTTAGTTGCTTAAGAGATTATGATAAAGTGATCATATGCTTGCTTGTACATGGAAGGAGAGTTGGGAAGAGGTTTAAGATCATGACACTTGTAACCCCCTACCGTAATTATATCCGAAATACGCGATTAAAATGAAATAGAGACCAATAAGAAATAAATAACATTTTACAAACCCATCTACCAGACGGGGCTTTCATAAATACCTTTCGAAATCATTCATAACCTGGTCTCATATTCAATTTCGAATACAATTACATCACGCTGAATATCACATTTATACAAATATCAGAGTATACTACAATATCATCCCAGCAACTCCCGGGTTCCATTTATTAACTCAAAGCCTTACAGGGCATATTCGCCCCTACAAGCCCTCATATGGGGATTACACAAAGTCTTCTCAAATACACATCTCAAATACATATCCGAATACATACTTAAATATACATCCATATCATATATAATTATCCCAACATCTATGATAACCAACTACTAAACTCAAATAGTCTAAGGAGTCTTCACCGTCCTTGAATGCCTACACCATCCTCGCTCTTCCTTCCCTGTCTACAATGTTGATAGGGGAGGGTGAGATTCGAGAGAATCTTAGTAGGATAACAATATCAATATACACCTACGATAAATGTTTAATGCATGACATGCTTGCATCACACAGCTCATGATAACACAATGACAATTTGCAAGCTCAATGCTTCGAACAATATACCTATGGCGATAGCATAAATTGAAACATAGCTTCAAATTACACACAATTATGCAAAGCTAAGACATGCACCAACACACTAACACATATATCAAATACAAGCAGAAGAGATATGTTCCCTACCCTCTTTCCACGTATGCTCCAGCACCAGCTGCTCGCGATTAGGGTGAATATCAACCCTATAACCAAAGCAAGGACATAGGGTTAATCTCTATTCCAAACTCTTACTTTCATATCACTTAAAGTTGGTTATCATTCATGACCTTTATGTGGCTAATCAAACCCCAAACATATGCCTAAAGGCTTGGGAAACATTTAACCAAAGATCACTTTTTAAAAGTCCAAAATGTTGATTTTTAGGGGTTGGCCGTGGCCCACAAATCCATTGGCCACGGCCAAAAACTGCCCAGAAACATTTGGCCGCAGCCCAGAATCCGCTGGTCGTTGCCAAGAAAATCCGGTTTCTTGGCTGAACTTCCAAAACTCATAACTAATTCTAAACATATTGAAATGAAGTGATCCCAAGTCCAAATGAAAGCTATTCAAGTCCTTTACACAGGAAAAATATTGGCCTTTACTAGAAATCACCACACAAATACATAATTCCCCAAAATTCAAGACTGTCCCAAAACAGTGTTCATTTTCGACCTCAAACTTTGGACAGCTATAAATCACAGAAGACAAAACGAAATGGCATAAAATATGTGTCTATTTTGAAGCTTGGGATGTGAAATTTAAGACTGGAAAGTTTCATAATTTTCTGACATTCTTTGCCCAGTCAAAACGTCCACACAACCAGACTGCCCAAACAGAATTCCCACTGGACAGAATTTCCAGTTTTGCACACAATGTTTCCAATCCAATTCAAATCAATTCCAATGATTAAATACCACAACATGACACCATTTTCAACATAAAACAACATCCAATTCATCCAATCACATAGCACACGAAAATACCATAAAATCAGTGCAAAATCCACAATTCACCATACTCAACCAAAAGTCACAAAACTTGGATCAAAAGGAAGCAAATGCTCACCTCTTCCTCTTTCCCAAACCAATTCCTTGATTCTCCATCTTTCCACTTTTGCTCAAGCTCCAAAATACCTCCTCTCACAAATCTAAAACCATAGAGATGAAGCTCTCATCACTATGAATAAGATTATAGAAGGACATTAGAGCATTAGAGGACCACAAGCCAACCAAAATCTCACCTATAGCTTTCTCTTTCCTCCCCTTGTGCTTGGCGAAAATGGAGAACAAGAGAGAGAGAGAGAGATGAAGATAATGAAGAGAATGTTCAGTTTTTTTGGGAGTCAAAACCGACCAAATAAAGAGAGGAGAGAGGGAAAATGAGGTTTGACACTTTGACCTCATCCAAGGGCTCACAAAGTGCCAAGTGTCACCATCTTGACAAACCTCACATGAGCTCACATAAGCTCACACACATGTGATTCCACCTCTTGATCTCTTGCACAAATCAATCCTAACCATTGATCTTGAAGTTACCAATGAGTTTCCTCTTCGGTAACCGATCCATTGGTCAGTAACTTTACCATTTTGCCCCTAATTATGGCAATTCCTCTTGAATCACCATCAAATACGTTTTCTCATTCATTTTCTTTCACAATGTGCCCTCCCCTTTATTTTAAGTCAATTTAGAGGTTAATACATAATTGAACTTAAATACAGGGTTTCGGCGCTGCTCACAACACATACGAATCACATTCGAAACTCAAATCACATTGAATTCTCCAAAAGGGTTCATTTATCACTAACCACATCCACTTTTGGAGTCATTATCTCTTAATCACAATTTGGGATCTTGCTAAACTGGGGCTTAGTAATCCACTTATTTTAGGCTTATTCTCTAGCCTCAAGTCTCAGAATTCGGGGTATTACAACACTTGTCAACTGTGAGCCATAGATCAAAGTCAAAGTGTCAAATTTGCTTTTTCTGTTCCCTCTCCCATTTAGGTCGGCCAAGAATCATTTGAAGGTAAAAAATCTAATTATCTTCATCATCATCATCTCATTTCTCTCTCTCCAACTCCATTTTCATCCAAGCTTGGAGGGAAAGAGAAAGAAAGAAGTTCATGGTAGGTGCTCTATTTGACCTTGAATGGTTAAATGCTCTTCTTTAACTTTGATCATGTTGATGAGAGCTTCATATCTTTGATTTTAGATTTTTGAAAGAAGGTGTTTGAGTGCTTGAAGAAATTTGAAAGTGGATGAATCAAGGAGATATCTTTAGATAGAGGAAGAGGTGAGTAATAGTTGCATTTTAACCTATGTATTGTGGTCATTGAATGAGTTTTGGAATTTGTGAATTTTGCCCTAATTTTAGTGTGATTTTTGAATGAATGAATTGCCTAGTATATTGTGGTGGATTTGGTGTCATATTGTGTCATTGGAATAATGGAATTAGTTTGGAACTTTGAATGGAAAGGATTTTACTATTGAGACTTATGTGGTGATATTGTGTTGATAGTTTGTGGCCAATGTGGAATATGTCAATGTGATGTGAATTTGGTTGTTTTGGTGTTTCTAATGGGTTCCTTATGAAGATTTGTGTGGGAATAGGTTTGGTTGTTGATTTTGGGCCTATTGGACACATTGGTCGAAGACTTGAAATTCTGTCTATTGAAACTCTGTGCTGGGTAGTTGGATTGCATAGACGTTTTAAATGAGCAAATGGTGTCTAAAAATTATGAAACTTTCTATCTTAAATTTGACATGTCAAGCTTCAAAATGGACATATAATTCCTGTCATTTTGATTTGTGAGCTAGGAGTTATGATTTTCAAAAGTTTGGGGTTGAAACTGGAATTTATTTTGGAGTAGTATGAGATTTCCTGTAAAGCATTCATTCATATTTTTCATGTAAAAAGGACTTAAATAGATTTCCATTGGCTTTAGAATCAACCCATTTCAATTTTTCTAAAATTAATTATGATTTTTCAAAGTTTTCTTGGCTGCAGCCCAAAACTTTTTGGGCAGTCTTTGACCGTAGCCAGAAAATCTTGGCTGCAGCCAAAAACTCTCTGTACTATTTTTTGCCATAGCCAGAGATTTCTTGACTGCATCGAACCCCAATTTTTTAGCCCTTTGTGATTTTGAAAAGTGGTTTCTAACCTAGTATCCAATCCTTTTAGGTTATTGTTAGAGACTTTTATAGCTACCTAAAGGCCTCAAATGATAACAAACCTTGAACATTTGAAATTAAGAATTAGGAAAAGGGAATAATGCCCTGTCGAGATCAACTGGTTCTAGAGCTTAATTCGAAAGAACAAGGTAGTGACACTGTCTCTTATACTATATGTAATGCATCATATGCATGTGATATCATTGAATTATGTATTGCCAATGCTGTGAAGCTTGTTGCTATGTGTATACTGTGAAGCTATGTGTATATTGTGATGCTAGTCACGCATCATGTGTATATTATCACATCGGTCACACATCATTTGTATATGTTTTTGAGTTGCATCGCCATGCCAAGAGTCCTCTAGTAGCTAAAAATAGTTCGAGTGAGGGTTGTATGCATCCCCGGTGGTAAAAGAGGATAAGGGTGGGGTGTGACAATAAATTTGTTGTGTATATGAAAGCTGAAAGGCTATGTGACAGCCGTAAAGGCTATGTGAAAGCTGAAAGGCTATGTGCAAGTCGTAAGGCTATATATATGCTGTGAAGGCTATATGTGTGCCATTAAGGCAATGTGTATACTTGATCATCGTTGCTGTACTGATTGATAATTTGCTTACATGCTTTGTGATTATATATTGTATAAGTGACTTGTTACTACTGGGATTCTCTTGAATCTCATTCTTTCTATTGACTAACCTATAGACAGGGCAAGTGACTCGAAGGAGAAGTAAACAACCTAAGGTGGCTAGGACTCCTTTGGGAATGTGAATTGGTAGTTAGTTGTCATAGATTGTTTGGGAATACTGTATATATTGTAGATACAGATTTTGAATGTGGTTATGTAATCCCCTGGATGGGAAACTATAGAGAGCGGAAATGTCCTATAAATCCTTTAGTTAATATATGGAAATCCGGGGGTTGTCGGGAATTTTGGTGTGCACCCTGATATGTATAAATACAATTGAACTGGGTAGGTTAAGTATATTCGAAATGTGAGTATGAGGTTGAATTAAACATGTTTTGAAAGAAATCTTGAAAACCCTATCTTGTGGATGGGATTGGGAATAAATCTTTTAACATTTGGTTTCTAATTCATCTTAATTACACATTTTTTAATTATAATTATTGTTTATAAGGCAGGGGGTTACACCTTATGTAATACCCTAAATTTTAAGATTTGAGGCTAGAGAATAAGCCTGAAATAAGTGGACTGCTAAGCTCCAATTTAGCCGGATTCCAAATTTCGGTTAAGGGTAAATGACTCTAAAAGTTTATGTGATTAGTGATAAATGAACACTTCTAGAGAAGATAATGAGAATTGTGAATTTTGCCATGATTTTGTATAATTTCAAAATGGTGGAATTGGATGGTGTAATGTGGTGCAATTGATGTCATGTTGTGTTATTTGGTCATTGGATTGGTTTGGAACATTAAATGGAAAGTTGGGAAATTTTGTCCATTGAAACTTCTTGCTAGGCAGTCTGTTTGTGTTGATTTTTGAATAGGTAAATGATGTCTTAAAATTCTAAAACTTTCCAATCTTAAAGTTCACATTCCAAGCTTCAAAATGGACATATAAATTGTGTCATTTCATTTTGTGAGCTGGGAGTTTTGATTGTCCAAAGTTTGATGTCGAAACTGGACTCTATTTTGGGGCAGTAGTAAATTTTGTGTAATTCTAGAATTGTGTGGTGATTTTTGGTAATGGTCCATATTTTTCCAGTGAATAGTACTTAAATATATTTCATTTGGATTTGGAATCACCTTATTTAGATTTTTTTAGAATTAGTTATAATTTTTCAAAGTTTGGGTAGAAATCTACCAGGATTTTGTAAAAATCCAAAATTATTGGAAATTCAGTAAATAATTAGAAATTAATATTATATTATATTATATTAAATCATCATCCACCTCCTCCATCAGTCCAAAACTGTGGCATTCAGCTGCAACAAGAGAGAGATGGTGTGAGAAATTCTAGAGAGAGAAGGAGAAGAGAACTTGTACGGTAAGTCGATTTCTTCGGTAAATCCTTACCTAACGCGTATAACTCCACTCCTAATCTATTCTTCTATGTTCTTCACGGTTTGTGGAGCACAAATTTGGGTGTTTTAAGGCTAGGGTTTTCAGCCTCCTTGAGAAAAAGCTAGTGAGACTTGAGGTAACTTCCAAACTTTCGTATATTGCTTATTCTGGCTGCTATGGGCAATTTATTCGGTGAAATTTCGCTGGCTTGCATTATTTTTAAATTTTGGAAATGATATAGCCTAGGGGTTATGATGCCCAAATTGGGTCTTAATGTTAGTTGTAACCTAATGTTATGGTTCATAAAGTGTTAGGAGTAGAAAGAAACACGCCTGCGAAGTCGAAACTAAAAAACCCCAAATTTTGCTAGGGAATTGAGAATTTTGGTCAAGGCTAGTTTGGAGGAGTTAGAGATGGATTTTCAATGATTTGATGGTTCTATTGAGTTTAGGAGTGAAAATTAGGTGCGGTTACAGTTGGTCACTTTTTCTGAAAAGGCCGAAAAAGCATAATTACGAAAACACCCTTGAAACCCTTAAAGTGAGGCTATCAAGGGTATTTTTGTAATTTGACATTGAATTTGATAACTCTGAGTTCAGGAATGGATTCCTTGGGCAAAAATATGTTAGAATAGCCTATGTCAAAATTTCAAGAAAAGTATAGTCGGATGGGTACAGCAGGGCCGGGACGGGTCCCTAGGGGCATTTAAGTAAGTTTTTATAATAGGCTCATATAACCCCCAAAAACACTATGGAAGTTTCTAAATTGTATATTTCAAATTGTAGGATGAAGTTGTAAGCCCAGTTGTTGGCATGCTTTACGAGGCACACGTTTCAAGGCTTAAAAGGGTTAAGGTAGGGAACTTACCTCTCCTGTATGTATTTGATATTTGTGTTAGTATGGTGATGCATGTTATTGTTTTGCTTGATTATGTGAAACATATATGAATGATTTGAAGCTATGTTTGATTTATGCTATGGCCATAAGTATATTGTTCGAAGCATTAAGCTTACAAATTTGTCATTGTGTGAGCATGAGTTATGTGATGCAAGCATGTCATGTATTAAACATTTATCATACATACATATTGGTATTATTTTCCTACTGAGATTCTCTTGAATCTCACCCTCCCCTACCAAAAATTTAGACAAGAGAAGAGAGAAGATATGCTGAGAACAATGCAGAGAACCATATGAGGGGATTGTAGTGGTGGAATGAAGACGAGAAAATGTCTCTATTTCACTGAAACAGGTTTAGATACCCAAGTAGGTCTATGTGACTACATTGATGGTAATGATCATGTACAAACCCCTATGGGGAATTTATGTAATCATGCACTTATTATCAGTATATTCATGTTATTCCTGTGTTACCCACAGAATCGCATATCATTTTCTGCGAATACTCTAGTAAAGGTGAAATAAAGACAAGGGTGTGACATCTTACCTGTGCACCACTTGGCAGGAGTTATTTCGTTGCAAATTTGTAGTGGTTTGCCCAAAAACTACTACAAATCCCTATATTGTAGCGGTTTTTTCCAATTGCTACAAATTAACCGCTACTAAAAAGCAGTCTTTTTTTGTAGCAATGAAGGTTAATGAATTAAAATTCAATGCATTAACGAATATTTGTAATACTTGGAATAACTCGCCCAACTAAGGATTTATGCATTAGGTATAAGGCTTTCATGCATTGAATTATTTTCTAGGAAATAGACTTGAAACTCTTATGGACTGTCAACTTGTTAGAAATAACAGTACTATAGATTTATGCATTTATAATTCTTAACACATTACAACTACATCTAATAAATGTCATGTATGTCGAGGAAAAGGTCACGTAACGATATATAATGCATAAAAGTAATGGTTAATTATGTGCACTGTCACGTATTATAAGGCAAAATTCATGAAATCAAAAATTAATAGTTGTGGTTAACAACATCATTTATTTAATAACAAAAGTGATGGTTCTTTCGAAATAATTGCCATGTAACACTTACAAACAATTCAACTTCCAACATCTTATATCAATGAAGACAGACATAACAGTCTTTAGAAACAACCATCATGTAACACTTTTCATTGGCAATAACCATTCGTAACATCTGTTAGACCTCTATTTAAAATCATGTATTCCTTGTGATTCTTGCTACCTTTCTTTATCGACCTCCTCCCTCTCTTCATAATGTTAACATCCCAGGGAACACCTCCCCCACCACCACCCCCTTTTCCACCACCACCATTACCCCTTCCTCCTCCTCCACCTCCTCCTCTGCCTCTTCTTGAAATGAAGGCTTTGATGTAGCTATTGGTAGGCCTTAACTACCACACAAGGCATCTCATGGCGTAGGCTAACAAGCTGGATAGGAAGTTGAATCTCATACTTCATCACAAAGAGATTGAAAATGAATTACAGTTAGACGCTTCATCTCTTTCCTCCAATAATGAGGATGAAGAGGAGGAGGGCAGTAGGGGTGATGACTGAAAACTGCTATTGTATTTTTAAAATATTTAAAAAAAATTATAAAACAAATAACTTCATACTTTACAGTTATTGAGGTCTTCATATATATTGTAGTGGTTTCAAATCACCTTTCTACCTCTTGAGATCTTCATAAATATTGTTCCTCTCATCAAGAGCTTCATTTCTATGGTTTTTGTTTCTCAAGGAGAGGTGTTTGGTTGCTGCCAAGAGGAGACAATGTTGGAGAAACAAAGAACAAGTCATAGAAATTGAAAGAGGTAAGCTTAAGCTTTGTTTTGAGCTTAGCATTTTGTGACTTGGTTGAGTATTTTGGATTCTTTGGTGCTGCCCTGGTTTTTGGTCAAAAAGGATAATTAGGGTTCATAAAGCTTTGCTCATATACATGTGACTATATGTTGTTTTGGAAGCATATGAGCTAAGTTTGGTGGTTAAAATATGAATTGGTAACTTCTTGTGTCAAACCCTAATTTATAGGTTGAATAGGACATTAAGAAGGAATAGAAATTTGCTTATTTTGATATTACCATTGTGTTCTACATGAAAAAATTTATGGGAACAGTCCTGGTTATAAATTCTAGGTCATTTGAATACAATCTGAAAAGTTGCGATGTTGCTGTCCAGTAGGGCTTCCTTGCATGGCAGATTGTTTGTATTATGCATTGAGTACTTTAATGATGTCTAATGCCTATGATATTTTTCATAATGAAATTAGACTTATCAAGCTTTAATATGATAGGTTATATAGGTCATTTAGATCTGTACACTAGGAGTTATGAATTTTTGAATTTGGTCATGTGAAAACTGACATGTTTCTAGACAGTGTCCAATAACTAGTAATTCTAGATTGATTTGGGTCTAATTGGCTAAGGGCAATATTTTTTCTTGAAACTATACTTAATAAGGGTCACCTAGCCTTTGGAACCACTACAATTAGACATCTGTACATAAGTATATGAATTTTTAAAGTTGGTTGAAAATTCTGCCAGCTTTTAGTGACTGTGTGAAAATAGAAGAGGTAATGGCACAATGTAACTACCTAGAACTCTAAAGGTAGAAATAACCAATTTAGGTTAGTTTGACCTTAATTGTTCTTCATTTGACTAAGTAAAGTAACCCTAATGATATGATTATATATCTAGGGCTATAAGAAGTTAAGAAGGCAAATGAATGGAAGAATTTCCAAGAAGCTACAATAGTTGGAGAAAAAGGGGACAAGAAGAGGACACAAGTCCAAAAGGTAGTTAAACTCTTCTTACTTGAACGTATTTGATATGTGTATGCTTGTGTGATGATATGTATTATTTCTTTGATGAATTGTATTAAACATATATGGATGATTGAAGCTCTATTTGTATTTATGCTATGGCTATGAGTGTATTATTAAACATTGAGCATGCAGATGTCACTATATTGGCATTAATTTATGTAAGCAAGCATGTTATACACTAAGCATTATCTTGCATGCATAAGTTAACATTGTTTGCTACTGAGATTCCCCCGAATCTCACCCTCTTCCAACTAACCATACATGTATGAAGCACAGAAGAGGAGTGCATGAAGTTGCGCAAGAAGAGAATATGATGGGGAATTGAAGAATGTTACATGGTAATTATTTATATGTGAATTATCACTATATGAAAATGCTTGTATAAACATGTCTTGGATGGTGTCTATATGTGTATACATGTATATGCAAGGAAGATTGAGCAGAGAAATAAATAGAGGTAACTCTGATAAAAAGAAAAAGAAAGAATTTAGTAACCCTGTGAATTGAATTAGGTAATCTGGTAATTAATGAATGGTGACCCTATGAACTGAAGATTACGTTCAGGTTTGGGGACCTGAGTATATTTTCCCCCAAGTCGGTAATGCTTCTGCAGTACAATACAAAGGGGTCTACGGATGGGTTTTACAAACATCGTGTGGAAGAATTGCCAAAATGCTCTTGGTGCCATCCTCCTTCCTCCCCATCCTCCTCTACCTCCTCCGCTTCCACGTCATATGCTTCCGTAATTGGAGGTAATGCTGCGGCATGTAGAACACACTGTGTAACACATTATTCTTCAACCCAATCAGATGAGCTTTTACACAATGAGTCTAAACTACTTTCAAAAAATAATTTCATATCCTAACATCAAGACAGGACTTGAACCTATAGTTGAGCAGTTTTTTTGAAAATCTCAAAATCTTTTGGAAGCGTCTTTTAGTAGTTCACAACTTCATTATGGCTCATCGGTTCTCAATTCCTTTTAATTATTACCATGTTATTTCTTTGCTCATTCTTAGTTCATTCATATGCAATTATACACCACCTTTGCAGCCACACGGGCTACCAAAGTGTCTAAGTTTATTACATAACCATTTGACACATTTCAATCTTCATTCCACCACCGCATTTTCTTCTTGCACATCTTCCTATATTCCTCTTTTGTCCTTAACAAACCTATATGGTTAGGTCAGGGGAACATAAGATTCGAGGGAATCTCAGTAGTAAACTTTGCTAACTATGCATATAAGATACAAGCTTAATGCATGACATGATTGCTTACATAAATTCATGCTAGCAAAATGACATATTTGCATACTCAGTCTTTACACATTACACCTATGGCTTGCCATAGCATAAGTTAAAATAGAGCTACAATCATTCATATATGCTTCATACCATTTATCAAAGCAATTAAACACATTAACATATCAGCATACTTATCAAGTAAATGCAAGTTAGGAAAGTTTTACTACCTTTTGTTTTTAAGTCTCCTTCTTGTTTCCTTTTCTTCCAACCGTTGTAGTTTATTGCAAAGCCTTCCATTTGCTCTTCCTTGAAATCTCATGGCCCTAGATAGATAACCATATCATTAGAGCCATGACAAATGAATGTCCAAAGTGGCTACATTAACCTCTACAACATGTCTCTTATCTTTGGACCCATACTTGTCTCAAATAACCTTAATGACAAGTTTGGTTGGAGGGGAGGGGAGGGAAGGAAAAATGAGAACCTCCCTTCATTTGTTTGAAATTTTGGAAGAAAGGGGAGAAAAAAATATGCCCCTTTGTTCCCTCCCTTCCTGTTATTTTGGCCCCCACCAAATTGGGGTTTTTTTAGGAGAGCCAAATTCTATGACCATTTTATCCCCTTCTATTTTATAATATTTCATCTTTGCCCACCTAAAAAATTAAAAGAAACTATAACGGCCTACATTGCCATCATGCCCAATCTGATGCTGTCTGCAAACTCTACTGCTCCTCCTTCAATTTTTTTAAGTTAAGTTTCAAAAACAAAGCCACACACAGTTTATGAGTTTTTCCTTTTCTTTTTTCTGTTTTTTATTTTTTTCCCTTTTGAATGTGTGTAGTTCTGAGTAGGCTTCCTTTATGTCGATAACCTTCCTGGACAAGTTTCTTGTTAACTGCATGACAAAAACTTTTCTCTCCCATCTCTATATCCATTCTCATCCCTTCATCTCATCTAAATTCCCTCATCTCATGGTGAATGATGCTCCTACATGTCAAAGGAACAACTTGTTGAGTCAAAAAATAATAAATCCATTGGGAAAGCTAAAGCTTTGTGTTTCAAAAATAAAATTTGTTAGTTTAATTTTTGAAAATATATTATCATATTAATAAGAGATAACAAAAACATCATATCAGTTTTTATATGCATATTAATAATAAGTTGAGATGAGAGTCAATTTTCATAAATTATGCTATTTAAATCAAGGTGTAAACTAATTTATACAAGTCAAAAAATATAATCTAACATATAAAGGTAAAATAGTAAATTAGTTATTATCTCCCCTCCCGTTCCCTCTTGAAGGAAATAAAAGATCATGAAACATATCTCCCCTTCCTTTCCCTCATACCATACTAAACAAGGTAACCCCTATCCTTTCCTTCCATCCCCTCCCCTCTACCCCCTCACCTTCTATCCTCTCCCCTCAAACTAAATAGACGTAAAGTGCCACAAATTTATGGGTCACCCTAATTTGCCAGATTTATCACCTCACTTTGAAAATTCATTACTTTGACTAGGAATCTCTAATTGGGGTGGTTCAAAGTCCTATGTAAATCTATTTAAGTCTATTTTAAAGGAAAAGTATCTCCACTTCCAATTATACGCACATGATTCCAAAAAGCTCAATAAATCCTTACTGCTACAGAAATTATTCCAAATTTAATGCTTAACTTTAATAAATCATATCTCCTAATGTACTAACCCAAATGGCTAACATTACATATGAAATTGAAGTTTAGTATGTCTACTATCGTTATGGAAAATATCATGACCATTGGATCAGGTTTGACCATTAAAAATAGGCCATAAACAATCTGTCTCCCATAAAACACAATCTGGCAGTACTACTTCACTTATAAATGTAGGGTCTTCTATTCAACCATTCTAAAATCATGTTCACAACTTATTCCAACACAATTTTGTGTGCAGAATCCATTTCTAACCTCAAAAACACCAAAATCATATTCCTTATCTATGATTTTGCATCTAGCCAAAACTTAAGCTTCTTAGGCAAAATCGGTTCCTCACCTTTATCCCATACAGTTTTTCATTCTGAACCCATTAGAAAACACAAAGTCATCAAAATCATATTTCTTCCAAGAGTTCTAGGTCTGGCCATGTAATACCTTATATTTCTACTCCTTTAATTATTTATTAGAAGCATTTACATATATTCTCTTATGGGATTATTACTATCAGAGTTTTCTTTGCTTATTGATTACTCTGTTTACTTAATTAATGGGCTTGTACGAAGCGATTACCCATCTCTTAGTTCAATTATCGCACTTTGGAAAACATTCATCAATTATACGGGCTATACCATTAACCATTTCAAATATTAATTATACATAACGGATTAATGTGTCTTAGGCTTCATTTCCTTATTGCAACTTCTTTATCTAGCACATTGTCCTGCACTTCTCTTCTGTGCTTACGTGCCTATATGGTTGGTGCGGGGTGAGATTCGAAGGAATCTCAGTAGTAAACATTACAGCCAATAAATGTAAGATGAAGCTAGTACATGATATGCTTGACTTAGATAGGCTTATGTTCACATAATGACATCTGCATGGTCAATATTTCGTGCAACATACTTATGGCCACAACAAAAACAGAAATAGAGCTTCACTCATTCATACATGGTTCACATAATCGAGTAAAGCAACATAGCAAATTAATACACATCATAAACATCACATACATGCAAGTGAGTAAGTTCACTACCTTTGGACATAATGGTTCTTCTTGTCCCCTTTTCCTCCAACCATGGTAGCTTCTTGAGCATTTTTTATTCTTCTTAATGACTTCTTCTGGCCCTAAATAAATACCACATTATTAGTGCTATGATAAGTGAATTCTTAATGGGCTACATTAATTATGTACATGAGCTTACTTTTACCCTTGGAGTTCATACTAATTACATTTGGCCCATTCTTTCTTAAATTTATATGGTAGCCAAAAGCTACTAGCATTTTGACCAAACTTTAAAAATTTATAAATAATTCTATAAAACTCCAATTGGGGTGGTTCAAATTTATAATTAAATCTCATTGATTGTATTTTAAAGACAAAATATTAATCAGAGCCAATTCTAGCCACAGAATTCCAGAATCGCCACCAAAGCCACACTAGTCCAGGATTCGGTCCAGATTCAATACCTAACTTCAAAAATTCATATCCCCAAATATGCTGACCCAAATGGCACATATTACATATCAAATTGGAGCTTGACATTTCTACTTTCATTCAAGTAAATATCATAGGCGATGGATCAAATTTGGTCACTCAAAAACTTACTATAACCAAGCTGCCTCCCAGGAAACTAAATCTGGCAGCACTATATTCAATTCCAATTTTTGAATTTCAAATCCATTCTTTCTAAAATTATACCAACAACCCATTCCTACAAAAAAATGTCCAAGAAATCTATTGAAGACCTCAAAAAAAAATCTTTCTCCTTCTACCTGCCTTGTTCGTACCAGAAAATTAGGGCACAAAGCAACAATTCACAATTTATTCACCAAACAAGTCTCATATGCTCTTAAAACTTCATATAACATCATTTATATGATCGTAACACCATTAAACCCTAATTTCTCTTAATGACCAAAATTCATGGCAGGCAAGCAAATTCACCATACTCAACCAAACAACATAATACATAGCTCAAATTAAAGCCTAATCTCACCTCTTGCTCTTTCTTAAGCTCTTTCTTGAGTTCTCCAATTTTGGATTTTGCAAGATGACTCAAAACACTTGCCCTTGAAATTCTAAAACCATAGAAATGATGGTCTCATTAAGGGGAACATTGTTAAAGAAGAGACTCTAAGATAGAAATGTGATTATCAAGGTGAAAATCAAGGTAGAAGATCTCACCTTGTTCTTGAACATCAGAACCTCTCCTTTCTCTTTCCTTCTCTTTTTTTCCCATTTTGGGAGGCTTGGATGACTTTTAATGAATAAGAGAGAGAGAGAGAGAGAGAGGCAGAGTATTATTTTTAATATCCATTCCCTTGCTTCTTGAATTCTTAGACGAAACCATCCTAAGAAAAAGAGAAAATCCAAGTGTCACAATGTTATGGTGTCTTGCAAAAGTAGATTTATTAAATTACCTATGGTTAGCCAAATGTTCTTCTTTTCTCCTTCCTTCTCACTTGGCCTAATTTGATATCCCAAAAGAAGGGAATTATGTTGACAAATTCCTTTTTGAAAGCTTGTTTTTTGGCCCCACCTTCCAAATTGATCAATTATGTAGTCTTCTTGACTTTTCTTTTTGGCTTTGTCAAATGATACTAGATCTCTTCAATTGCATGTTCTCTTTCTCTTTCTTTGGAATCTTGACCAAAATTAATTGAGAGAAAATGAGAAAGATATATGGACCAATAGATCTCTTGGTTTTTGCTTTATTTATACCTAGCCACATTGTTGACTTTTCAAATGGAAAAGTGAAGTAATGTATCATTTAAATTCTCTTTCCTTATTCCTCTTCATCTTGGACGTTTTTGATCAAGGGAAAAGGAATTAATTGCTGCTTCATCTTCATTATTGCTCTTGCTTTTCAAGAGCTAATCTTTACCGTTCATTTTAGGTTTCCAATTATAGCCTTAAGATCAACTGACAATTGTCTCTTTTGCTCTTAGTTATGGAAATATTAATTCTTGTGGCATTAATTCTTTCAATTCTCTTTCTTAGTTCTTTCTAGACACCATTTACCCTTTTTCTTTAGATCTGAGTTAGGTTTTATGTCATAATGACAAATCCTAAAGGAATTGGGTATTTTCTTTCAACTAATTCATACCAAAATTCATACTTTATTCCGAGTACGGTTTCTAATAGTCATTCTACTTTTTGATCATTTCTTGGACTCTTACTAAAATAGGCTTAGTAGTCTACTTTATTCATGCTTATTCTCTAGCCTCTAGTCCCAAAATTTGGGGTATTAAAATTCTCCCTCCGTTCAATAAATTTCTTCCTCAAAGTTTTCTATCTGTTCAATTCTAATAATGCCTTAAGAAGACCACTATAGCAAGGGCTTAATTTCTTTGTTTCTACATTTTGTTGACACCTCAAATTCTAGAAGTCTATCAACACTTCAAATTCTAGAGATCGTCTCAAATTCTGGAGGACACTCTAAATTCTCAATACCTTAAATTAGAGGACACCCTAAATTCTAGAGGATCCCTCAAATTCTAGAGATATCTGAAATTCTGAAGGTTATCTCATTCAATTCTATTTCTATTTCTATTATATTCTAATAGACCTTGCCTATCTGTTCTGCGTTTGAGCTTCTTTAATTCTAGTTCTTATACTTCTTTTCTCTTGACTAGCGCTGTAGTTAGCAAGTACTATCTGACTTTTCCAATTCAGATTTCTAAGCCCTTCTATCAATTTATGTTCTTATATTATCATGACCATCAACTGCACCACTTTTCAATTTAAAGCATTAGCGATAAGAATCGCGTCACTGCTTTTCTTTTCATCTATGCTGTCTCATATTCTACTTTTTTAATTTTTCAAATAATCAAAATTGTGTGGTTATAGTACTTTTTCATAAGTGCACTATGCAAAGTAGTGTTGTTACATTTTCAAAGGAAACATGATCGCTGCCCGCTCAAATTCATTAGTGGGGTAATTCATCTAATGAGGTTTCAACTGTTGAGAGGCATATGCCACCATTCTGTCTTGCTTCACCAAGACATATTCCAATCCTTTCTTTATTTCTCATTCTGTTGCAAACCATACGGTCACTTCACTATAAACAGCATGAGTCACAATTTCTACCGACCATACGGATTGCATTTTTTGTAGACCACACACGGGTCATATTCTAGGATTGGGAATATTCAATATTGGTGTGAGTTTCAACCTCTCTTACAGCTCTATGAAATCCTCTCGTAGACATAATCCTACTTAAGAAATTCTTTATGTAATTTTGTTTTTCAATTCTTTCTTTCAATTTGTTCTTTCAAATGAGCTTTTATCAAAGGCAAAGAGATTCAAGGAAAATTCTAAATTCAACTAGCAAGACCTAGCAAACTGAGAATTTGTGCAACAGTTTCTGGCCTCTTCCAGTTCTTTACTGCTTCCACTATTCTAGTACGGATCCCTTCTTTTAAGAAAACAAAGTTAAAAAATGACCACTACATTTGGTCAAAAATTCTATTCAAAAATTCAATTCTAGAAAAATTCTGTTCACAATTCAGTTCATATAATTCATAAAAATAACAAGTGTATTGGTCAGTTCAAAATTAAGTTTACACTGATACTCAGGAACCAGACAACTATTCTAGAAGGTCATTCTTTCTTTATACATTCCAAGCTCCAATCTTTTCTACTCAAGCATTCATATATGTAATGTTCACAAAGAACACAAAACAAACCATCCATTCTCAAACATTCACTTTCATTCACAAGACCTAACCGATCAAGTTTAGCATATATAGGACACACTGGTCCCTATTCCTATCAATATGGTAAGGGACAATTGTCATTGAATTTACCCAACTTTATACTACTTGCATATCGGGACTAGTGCTTGTATGCATATTGGAATCGAACACTTTATGCTATCTACGTATCTAGTACCACCAAAGTCTCTGACGCCCATACGCCGTGGCAACTCAAGTTACCTTAGTCGATAGTTTTACACACAGCCTCTTGGCCTAGGGGAAATTCTAGCTAGTGCAACCTCCCCCCGCTAGAAAGGTCAGGTTGGGCAAGAGCTAATCCTTCACCATATATCAGATTGTAAAAACCCCCGTTCATGTCAAAATTCTCCAAACTAGCTCTGATACCAACAAATGTAATACCTTATATTTTTTGCCCTTTAATTATGTATTGGAAGCGTTTATTTATATTCTCTTAGGGGATTATTACTATTAGAGTTTTCTTTGCTTATTAATTACTCTGTTTACTTAATGAATGGGCTCGTGTGGGGTGATTACCCATCTCCTAGTTCAATTATCATGCTTCAAAAAACATCCATCCGTCATGCAAGTTATACCATTAACTATTTCAAATAATAATTATACATAACGGATTACACGTCTTAGCCTTTATCGCCTCATTGCAACTTCTTCTACTGCTACATTGTCCTGTACTTCTCACAATAATCATCATCAAGACAAGGAGTGGGAATCATGATCAAAGAATTATCTTGCCTCATAGTTTCAAGTGATGCAATAATTTGACTCGAATAGATTCCAATATTTTGGACACTTGACTTGACTCTTGTGTCATTTTCCTTTTGATCTCTACAAAACCTCTCTGTTGATTCCGCAAACTCCTCAATTAATCTTTCTAAATCAGATTTTTCCTTATACTTAAGCGTGTGTTCTTCAATATATGGATAAGAGTAGAAAGGAGGATTAGAAGAATTCCTGACATATGGATCCAAAGATTCTTGTTGCTCTGAAATTCCACCAGGATAAAAGGAATGATCAAAACAAGTTTGGTTCATATTGAAATCATCTCTCACATAATAACCGGTATTGCTATATGGACAATGTTCATAAGAATGACACTCTCCACAATAAGCACAAGAAAAATAATTATAAGGAGAAGAATTTTCAATCCAACTAGCATTTATATTTTCTTGTCTCATTCCATTCACATGCATTCCAGAAAAAGAACCAAGATATGACAAGTTATCACTGATTAAACCAAATGAATGCTGTGAATAATCCATTTTTTAAATTTTTTAAATTTTTTTTTTGAAATTTTTACATGAAGACTAAATTAATATTAAAATTACTTGGTATTGATATTAATGACCACAATCCTCGGCAACGACGCCAAAAACTTGATACGTGTGCAGATGATCAATTAAATAGTGCAGGTGTACACTGTCGTAATCAAGTAATATAGAAGTGAGTAGAGTATCGTTCCCACGAGGATTGATTACTAAGTACCAAAATGAGCAATTTTAACTCTATTTAGTCGATCGATTAGTTGGTAATTGAGAGTACAAAATAAAAGAAAGACAATTAAATATGAATGCAGATGATATGAAAGCAAATATGAGAAAAAGCCCTAGGGATTAGATTTCACTTTACAAATTTTGGATTGAATCACTTATCTATTCTAGCCCAATTTATTCCACATGATTGATAGTTGAGTTTCCCTAATTTAATTACTAGCCTCTTCCAAGGTCAAGCAATTCTATAATCAATTGCTAATCCAATATATTCCTATATGAATTTAAGCAATTAATTATGCATTAAGATTTATCGAACTCAGTAAGACTACACAACTCATATGAATATATTCCTATTCATATGCAAGTCATGGTTTTAATTATAGGGTCTACACACATGTATCTCCTTCCGGTCTCAACATGCATATTGAAATCATTCAAAAGATGGCCAGTCAATCAAAAGCATTAAGAATAATAATTAAAACTCAAACATGAAGGAGAAATTCAAACTAGATTTAATAAGTTAAGATTTAATCCGTCATTAGTAAGCTATGTCATCACCCTAGGTAAATGAAAGTTTAGCACATGATAAAATTAAAAACAAAACCAAAATAAATTGACATTATATAAAGCTAGAATGAAATCCTTAAAAATACTGCATAAACTTGAATATTAAATTCTTAAACATAAATATACAACCAAAAGATGCATGAAAAATGAAGAAATCTAGCCATCCATTTAGGAGGTAAAACCTTCCATGTAGGCCGCATGCAAAAAGTAATACAATCCTAAGCCTTCCAAGATGGAGGCATGCAATACAAGAATTTAAATCTAAAAAACAACACAAAGAACTCAGAAATGTTAGAGAAAGATCTCTCCAGGTTAGAGAAGGACCTCTTCCTGTCAGAGAAGGAAACCTTTGCTTCTCTTCCTCTCCTCTCCCTTTGAGCTTGGCATTAATCTCTATTTATAGGGGAAAAACGTGTGCTACAGTACTACTACAGTGATCTGGCGACTGCTACAGTGCCGTTGACTGCTACAGTGCCCTTGGCGGCTACTACAGTGCCCGTTGACTGCTGCAGTTTTTGGTGGCTGCTACAGTACTTTTATTTTTTTTATTTATTTTTTTAAATGCTGTTTATTCAAAAACAATATTTATTTATCAATCACACCCAAATTTATTATATTAAACGCAAATATCATCCATAAAATCATCATATAAGGGAAAATAAATATGCAAATATTTTACTTATCAATAAACTATTACTCAGAGAAAATTCTCGCCATAAAATTCTAGAATCATGACCAAAGCCACATCGGTCCAGGATTCAATCCAGATTCAATACCTAACTACAAAAATTCATATCTGTAAATGTACTAACCAAATGGAATATATTACATATCAAATTAAATCTTGACATGTCTATTTTTATTATGGAAAATATCATGGACATTGGATCACATTTGGTCAATCAAAAACTCACTATAACCAAGCTGCCTCTTAAGAAATGAAATCTGGCAACACTATATTTAATTCCAATTTTTGGATTTCAAATCCATTCTTTCTAACAACTTTGCCCAAGGAATCTATTGGAGACCTCAAAAATATCATCCTCCTTTTGCCTGCCTTGTTCAGACAAGAAAATTAGGGCACAAAGCAACAATTCACCAATTCATAATTTCTTCACCAAACTAGTCTCATATGCTATTAAAACTTCATATAACATCATTTAGATGATCATGACACCATTAAACCCTAATTTCTCTTAATGACCAAAATTTATGGCAGGCAAGCAAATTCACCATACTCAACCAAACAACATAATATATAGCTCAAATTAAAGCCTAAGATTACCTCTTTCTTTTTCTTCAACTCTTTCTTTAGTTCTCCAACTTTGGCTCTTATAAGATGGCTCAAAACACCTTCCCTTGAAATTCTAAAACCATAGAAATGAAGGTCTCATCGAGGGGAACAATGTTAAAGAAGAAACTTTAAGATAGAAAAGTGATTACAAGGTGAAAATCAAGGTAGAAGATCTCACCTTACCCTTGAACTTCAAGACCTCTCCTTTCTCTTTCCTCCTCTTGTTTTTTATATTTTGGGAGGCCTGGATGACTTTTAATGTATAAATGAGAGAGTATTAGTTTTAATATCCATTCCCTTGCTTCTTGAATTCTTAGACGAAAATCATCCAAAGAACAATAGAAAACCCAAGTGTCACAATGTTATAGTGTCTCGCAAAAGTAGATCCATTAAATTAACTATGGTTAGCCAAATGTTCTTCTTTCCTCTTTCTTTCTCACTTGACCGAATTTGATATCCCAAAAGAAGGGAATTATGTTGACAAATTCCTTCTTGAAAGCTTTCCATTTGGTCCAACCTTCCAAATTGATCAATTATGTAGTCTTCTTGACTTCTCTTTTTGGCTTGGTCGAATGATACTAGATCTCTTCAATTGCATATTCTCTTTCTCTTTCTTTGGATCTTGATCGAAATTAATTGAGAGAAAATGAGAAAGATATGTGGACAAATTGATCTCTTGGTTCTTGCATTATTTATACCTTCCACAATTATTGACTTTTCAAATGGAAAAGTGAAGTAATTTATCATTTAAATTCACTTCCTTATTCCTCTTCATCTTGGACGTTTTTGATCAAGGGAAAAGGAATTAATTGCTGCTTCATCTTCATTATTGCTCTTATTTTTTAAGACCTAATCTTGACCGTTCATTTTAGGTTTCTAATTCTAACCTCAAGATCAACTGACAATTGTCTCTTTTGCCCTTGATTATGGAAATATTAATTCTTGTGCCATTAATTCTTTATAGACACCATTTACCCTTTTCTTTTGGATCCAGGTTAGGTTTTATATCATAATGACAAATCCTAAAAGAATTGGGTATTTTCTTTTGACTAATTGGCACCAAAATTTATACTTTATTCTGGGTGCGGTTTCTAATAATCATTTTTTTCTTATTCATTTAAAGGACTTATAGGCTTAGTAGTCTACTTTATTTAGGTTTATTCTCTAGCCTCTAGTCCAAAAATTTACGTTATTATAAGCTAAAAATAGGGCAGCATAACAATCTAATAAAGACTTGTTCAAATCTCAAGATATTAAGTTCAAATCAAAGCCTTGGCTACCTCAACTCAATACTGTAACAGGTTCTTGATTCTGGCAGCACTTCCCCTAGGTAGACGGCTCCAAACTTGTTTGACCAAGATTCTGAAACCATAAAATGTTCCTCTCACTGAGAGGAATAACATTAAATAAGACTCCAGAGCTAGAAACGTGATTTTGGAGGTGAAATCGGCTCAAAAACACTTTAGTTCGTTAAGTTTCTCTACCTTATGTTGCCTTTCATTTTGTCCCTATTTTTTTTTTGTTGCTATTTTTAGCTGTTTGAATGAATTTAAGAAGTGAGAGAGGTGGTAGGATATTGAATCTCATATGTTTAAGTCTTATAGTGCTATATGTCTCAAGTGTGGGCCAAGCTCTTCCTCTTTCCTTCTTTCTCATGCTTGACTGACCTTTTGATCAATGGAAGGGAAAGCCTGATGAATTCCCCTGACTCCCACATTTAGTGCTCAGGAAGGTTTAGTGTAATATCCTGAATTTTAGACCTAAAGGCTTGAGGATAAGCTTATATTAATCAAACTACTAAGCCCAGTTTGGGAAAAATCCTAAGAACGTCCAAGAGCCATCATGACTTTTAGAGACAAATTTGGAATTAAAGTATTGAATTTAGTTCTACTTAGTCAAAGGAAAATATCATATTACTTTATCTAAAGTCAAATTGGACCTAAAGCCTAGCTTGGATCCAAAAAGAGAGGTAATGGCATCTTAGAAGAAGGAAGATAAATGAAAGAAAAGAACTAATGGCAAAACAATTAATATTGCCATGATCAAGGGAAAAAGAAATAGTTGCCACTTGATCTTGAGGTTAAAATTGGAAGACAAATGAAGAGCTAAGATTTTGTCTTAAAAAGTAAGATTAATCATGAGGATAAAAAGAAAAATTAAACCTACTCACACATGGTTAAAATTCATCTAAAGAGAGGGCAAAGGAGGAAGAGAAAAAAACATTGGTTAAAGTGTCAACAAGTTTTGCAATTGATTACAATTTGGAGGGTTGACTAAAACACAAGCTTTCAAGAGCAAATTGGTCAACATGTTTCCTTTCCCTTTTGAATGTAAAGGATGGCCAAGTTAAGAGAGGCAAGGAAAGAGAGAATTCAATCCAAACCACTGTTAGTCAATTAACTCAAGCACCTTTTTGCAAGACACCACAAATTGTTGACACATCATCTCTGTTGCTCCCTTAGACTAAATTTTCAGCCAAGTGATTCAAGAAGGCAAGGATTGGATATTTAAACATTGCACCCACTCTCTCTCATTCTAAAAAGTTAGCCAAAGAAAATAAAAAGAGAGAGAAAAAGGAAAAGGAAAGAGAAAGAGTAAGCTGGAAGAACAAAGAAGGAGGTAAGCTTCCTAGCTCAATTTTCACCTTGTAAATCACCTCTTGAGCACAAATTTCCTTCATAAACATTGTTCTCCTCACTAAGAGATACAATCATATGGTTTTTTTTCAAAAAAAGGTGTTTTGAGTTGTCAAAGAAGAGAAAAAGTTGGAGAAATCAAGAACAAGCTTTGGAAAGTGAAAGAGGTGAGCTTGAGCTTTAATTTGAACCTAACATCTTGTTGATTGGTTAAATTTTATGGAATTTTTTTGCTGCCCTATAATTTAGTCAATATGATAATTTAGGGTTCCATATTGTTTTGATCATATACATGATGTTAAATGATTTTTAAAAAGCCTGTTGGAATAGTTTGATGATAGAATGATAAATTTGATAATTGTTGAATTGGGAAGGGATTTGTGGTCAGAACAGGGCAAGTAGAAGGAGTGGGATTTTGGGAAATTTGATGTCACCAATGGATTATAAATGAAAAATTGTGTAAAAATAGCCTCTAGCTATAAATTTTGGATCATTGGAATGAAATTCTTAAAGTTGGAATTTAACACAGTGCTGCTAGTTTACGATTCCTGAGAGGCAGATAGAATGTGGCATTTTTTGGAATGAGCAAATGTTATCCAATGAACATGATATTTTGTAGAAAAATAAAATAAAACATGTCGAGCTTTAATTTTATACATCATTTGTGCCATTTGGATTTGCACATTAGGAGTTATGAATTTTTAAAGTTAGACATTTAAAACTGGAATGATTCTGTGGCAGTGTGAATTGATTTGTGGTTCTGGAATTCTATGCATGTAATTGGCTAAAAGAGATATTTTTCGTTCAAAATAGACTTAATAAGTGTCACATAGAACTTTGAACCACCTGATTTGATTATTCTTAGAAAAAGATATTATTTTTCCAAGTTTATTGAAAATTCTGGCAGCTTTTAGCTAACATGCGAATTTAAAAAATTGAGGCCAAGTTTAATAAACTTGAACTCTAAGGGTAGAACTAAGCTTTTTGGGCCAGTGTGAACACATTGACTTTTCATTTGGCTTAGTGCACTAACCCTAAGGATAACCAACTCAAGTGTCTTGAGTTATCAAAGAATTGGAGCAAGTAATAACTTGTCTCTCAGTGAATTGCAATTTATAAGATGTGACATTTGCCCAGGATGTCCAAGAGACTAGAAACAAGAACCAAACTTGGAAAGGCTTCCAGGTAGTAACTCTTTCTCTTGTAACATATGTATGTTGTTTGTGATAAAGGAACTAGAATAGGACAACCATAAGTTAAAAGCTTGTTGGGTAATGAACAAAATGTGAATACCAGCAGACAATACATTGGTAATATTCAAAGGAATTAATAAATGAGGAACCATAATGAATTTTTATGAACCTTGATGAAACATTTTTGGAAGTTTAAACTCTTTAGAAAAACCTACTCAATTACAAGTTCGAACCCTGTGTTGTAGTTGGGACTTAAACTATTTTCAAAGGTATGTTAGGCTTGGGATTGAAACTAAACTGAATGGTTCTAATCCACTATCCATCTAAACTCATCTAATAACTACGGTAAGAAAGGTGTTTCATCAAGTACATGGCTGGACTGGAGACTAGTGGATTTCCCTAAGTAATATGCTAGGTAGTGCCTTTTAAGAGGGCCAATACAAAAGTCAAAAATAGATCTCAAGATGAAGGGACATGTGGCATCCTCTTATGGCACCAACACAAACGTAAGTCATGATGTTACTTTATTAAAGTAGTTTATTAAAGTAACTTTATGCAGAGTCCACTCAGTTTGGCGCCACGTGTCTATGTTCTGGTATATTCTACCCGACCGACAACATACTAAGCATACTATCACTAAATATCGGTATGCCACATGTGGGGCCCATATGTGTTCTTGTGCATGCCCTCCCGTATGGCGTTTAAGTGTACTCTTGTACACGTGCATCAATATATTCTATCTGATCGACTACATATTCAGTACACCGATTATGAAATGTCGGTATGCTATACGCGGGACCCACATGGCACCACAAATACTTATGTTTGCCATTCAAATAGCACCAAGTGCCCTTCTGCTACTTAAGGGCGCCACGTGTACTGAAGTACATTCATCGATCTATTTCTCCAAATAAGTACAACCTCTAAGCCCTCATATCATCAAGAGAACCATTCTCTTCCCGAAAACTAAATCATACAGTCCCTGAGAGTCTTTCTATCTCTTGTCATTCTTTGGACTCTTCCTAAATTAGGCTTAGTAATATGCCTGATATAGGCTTAGTAATATGCTTGATATAGACTTATACTCAAGTCTCTAGGCCCAAAATTCAGGATATTACACATTGACCATACAGTAATGAGGCTTTCTTTATACCACTCGAGTATCAGCAGGAAGGCCAATCTCATACTTGATGAGCATAGGACTACTCCTTTGTTGACGAGTAGTTAGATGATCTCATTAGTTCATCTGGCTACTCACCACTATTATATTTTTTATTACTTTTTTTGTTTGAAATGTATTGTTTAAAACATATAGAATATTACTCACAGTTATTAGAAAGCAAATGTATAATAAATAACATTTTGTTAGGTGTTCTTTCAAAACAATTGTCATGAAACTCACAGTGTTTGAAAAACAACATAATATTGTTGCGCAGACTAATCCTTGATCTTCACCTTCAATTGAACGCTTCACTTCCAATATATTTAACTCCCTATTTTCATACTCCTTATCATAATGGTCAAGCGACACATTAAAGAAATGCTGTGAATCATCCTCCCCAACCTCCCCTTCTTTCTTCTCCTCAGCTGCTTCTTAACATACACCTTTGCCTACTTCTCTTCCTCTTCCTACCAAACCTCCACGCCCTCCTCGTGTTCCTCCTCCTCCACCTGCTCTTCTTCCTCTTCATTCCCAACCTTCTCCTCCTTCACTTGCTTTTCTTCTTCCTCCTCCCCAACCTCAACTCTCGCCTACTTTCTATCCTCCTCCCACCAAACCTCCACATCCTCCCTATGCTCCTCCTTCCAACCTGCTCCTCCGTCTGCTTCTCTTTCTTCGCCTCAACCTGTGGCTAGCATTATTATTACTTCTACTTCGGTCATCCTTGTGTTCTCAAATGATTAAGATTGCTTCTCTAAGGATGAAAGGTAGGATTTATTTATTTCTTGTTTTTAGTTATATATATAAAAATATATTAATTTAATGGCTCAAACATATGTAAAAAAATAATCACATACCTTACAGTTGTTATTAAATAACCATGATAAATCAAAATAATCATTATAAAGGTAAAAATATAATTTGTGGTTCTTATAATTAACCGTTATGTAAGACCTTAAATATTGTGGATTTGTTAATAACATACCTCACAGTTACCTGACTATAACTGTTATAAAAAGAAAACAATTAGCGGTTCCTACAAACTAACTATTATGTCAGACGTTAAAATCTAGAATGGGGTTATGTTTGTAAAACATCCAATCAGTTTGACATTCAAAACTTTCATACTCAAAAAAAAGCTCTAGATCTTTCAACTCTAAGAAAGGCATCCGTTCAACCTCAGAGTTTTCTTTCTTCGACTTTCGGCTTGGTTGACATAAGGTTTGTGGTTTTTCTTTCATAATATTTTTTGTGAATTTATTTTGGGCCCAAATGATTATTTATTTTGATTGGGGTTTATGTTTCTAAATAGTTTATGCTAGATGGTGTCTTTGAATAAGAAGTGAATGTATGCCGATCGGCTAATGTGAGGCTACTGGGATGCGGCAACAAATTTCCTTGACTTTGCATTTGCGCATAATCGCCCAAATGATGGTTTGATTCTTTGCCCCTATGTAAAGTGTGGCAATGTACAATGGTGTGATCGAAAAACTTATATGTCGTAGTTAGTGATTCATAGAATCCTACTTATACATGTTAGACAAGGCGTGAGGAGACAATCAGTAGGTTAGTTGAACAAACAAAAAGCTGTGCTTCACGTAATTTTGACACAAGTGCATTTGACGCCGACAGTCTCAATGATATGTTCAAGGCATTAGAAGAGGACCTCCAAGATTGTCCTAAAATGATGGAACTTTAAAGGCCGACACGATGAAGGCATTGTTTGAGGGGTGCGTTGAGTTTACCGTATTAAACATTATGTTGAAGTTGTACAACTTGAAGGTGAGAAATAGGTGGTCCGATACGAGCTTCACAAAATTGCTCGAGGCTTTGAATAAAATGCTACAGACCAAAAATATGATTCCACCCAAAACATATGCTACGAAGATGTTACGCTCCGCCAGTCTTAGCTATAAGAAGATATATGCTTGCCCAACAATTGTGTCTTGTTCAGGAATGAATATACATCACTAACACAATGTCCCATGTGTGAGGAGCCAACCTACCAACATAAAGGGTAGAGCCTAAAAAAGGTATTATGGTATTTCTCCATCATGCTTAGTTTAAATGCCTATATGGTAATCCTGATGATGAAAAAAATTTGAGATGGCATGAAGATGAAGGGACAGATGATGATATGCTTTCACATCCTGTTGATTCTATAGAATGGAAGAGGTTTGATATGAACTACCTTGAATTCATAAAAGATGATAGGAACCTCACCTTACATTGGTTACTGATAGGATGAACCCATTCAAGATACAAAGCAATAGCCACAGCACATAGCCATTAA
Organism: Inga laurina; assembly: GCA_963855925.1. Taxonomy (NCBI): domain Eukaryota; kingdom Viridiplantae; phylum Streptophyta; class Magnoliopsida; order Fabales; family Fabaceae; genus Inga; species Inga laurina. Next base: position 38,472,177 of record OY979705.1, read on the forward strand.
TATTTTTATATATAACCTTCCTCTATGGCTCTACATGAAGTGCAAGTACTCCATGTTGGCCATGCTAATCTCGGGGCCTAAGCAATCCGAGAATGACATAGATGTCTACCTGGCTCCACTAGCTGAAGATTTGAAGTGCTTATGGGATGATGGAGTCATGGTGTATGATGCTTATATGGAAGAAATGTTCAAATTGAGAACCATGTTCTTTGGCACTATTAATGACTTTTTTTGCATATGGTAATTTGTTAGGTTACAACATTAATAGCCAACTTGGATGTCTAATTTGTGAGGAGGGTACACATTCAATTAGATTAAAGCATGGCATGAAGATCCTAAATTAGAATATGGTTGCTTCTGGAGCATCCTTACCAATGTATAAAGATCAAGTCCTTCACGAGTATATAGCTGATTCTAAATTAATTTCTAGCAAATTGAAGTTCTTAGAATACGTTCCTAGCAATCAAGTAATGTCTTACTCAAGCTACATCATCGACGAGTTCACCTTCTACACTAAAGTGCAAGATGATCAAAGAAAAATGTAAAATAGTGGTATAACTCTTGTAGGTAACACCTTGCATGTATCTAGTTCTGAAGATAGAAATCCTATCTATGTGATGATGTTATACTTTAGGGATATTGAGGACATATGGGAGTTGGATTATATTGGCTTTTGAGTTCCCATATTCGGCAACAAGTGGGATAATGATAATCATGGCTTGAGAATTGATGACTTAGACCTGATACAATTGAATTTGAATATGGAAGGGTATAAAGAAGAGCCTTTTATTTTGGCTTGTCAAGCTAAACAAGTGTTCTACGTTCATGGTCCTTCTAAACATGGATTGTTTATTGTTTTGTTAACAAATAAAATTGATTGATAAGGAGATGGGTGATGGAGTTGAGGATCTTCCATTCAATGGGATGTTACTTGAACCAATAAATGAAGAAGATGCTTTGTACGACATGCACGATCATAATGAAGGCACTTGAGTATTAAAGAAGGGAAACTTATTACTTAACAAGAAGAGAAGAATTCAAACAAAAAAAAATGTAACTTACAAAATGTTTAGACTTGGAAAAGAAAATGAGGCACTTAATTTGTTTGTTTTGACTATGTTGTTTTCCTACTGCTTGGCTGACTTAATTTTTCTGTTTTTATGGATGGTCTATTGTATTGTTGCTTGTTTATGTGTTGTTTATGAAAGCAGGTGAAAATCAATAGTAGTACCCCTAATTTTTTAAACAAAATGTTGTAAATATTTAATGGTTATTAGCTATAAACCGTAATTTATGTTTCCAAAATAACTAATTGTTTCTTGAAATAACCATTATATATGTAACAATAGAGCAATATATTATGGGTATTATATTTGAACTGTATAAAGTTAAACTTTCCCCTCTATTTAAATGTCTCTCCGCTTTTCTATTTTATTCATTAGCAAACTCGTCTTATGTCAAATGTAAACCCCAATCCACCAACCTCAGAACCTTACCACTCCAGCCATCTTTTTCAGTCATAAACAATCATTTTTAGTTGAATCACACCATCCATAAATCCTTATGTGTTTATTAGCGACAGTTACGGGGGTTGCTGCATAAGCCGTAACACGCACTTTTGTTCATTACAACAATTGTCTTAGGGTTTATTGTAACCAACCAACCCCAGAACCCCACTTCTTTGGTTGGATTTTCTAGTATTGTCAGGCATCTTTAGTGGATCCATAGAATCCAAAGCGTTTACCATACTTTTGTTAGCAACAGATGCACAAGTTGTTTTGGTTTTCCTTACTCGCGTTTTCATTTTGCAGCCTTAGCCAAGTTAGATTTCTTTATGTGGCCTATTCTAACCATATGGTGGTATGACATCCCTTCTCTATTATGTATTCTCCATTATTATTCACTTCATGTTTTATAGCTAGGTTTTGACCTAAGTAGTGCTCATGTTTTGTAGCTACAGGCTACATACATAACTTATAGGGGAGAAAACGATTCACAACTGTCTCCATAGGCCACATGTATAACCTACAGAGGGAGAACACAATTCATAACTCACCTCTCCATTAGAAATATGTTAGCCTAGAGAGCTAAAGGCTGCCATCGATCCAAGTTAACTCTTCTAGTGTCCACCACATATGCTACCGGGAGGAGTTATGCTTGTTCTGTATGCTTGAACTTGTTGCTTGGCCTGACTATAACACCCCATTTCTTTTAACATATACTTAAGAATTATTACGCAATTCATTCGTATATATCAATTAATACTTAATTGTCTTTTGATAAGAAAATTAAATAAATATGGTTTAATTAAATATGTCCAACAATTTTAATTTAACCTATTTATTTAACCTGAATAAAGAGCTAATGGAAATATATTTAATTTATCTTTATAAATTTAATCTGAGATAATATATCCTTATCATGTGAGTTATTAAATTTAATTTATCATATAAAACTAAATTTAAAACTAACACAATATAATAATATTATGATATAATATGTGTGTGTATTTCAAAAATACATATATGTATGTATAATAGTATTAATTTTCTTTTCGAATATATATCTATATATTTGTCCACCCTAGATTAACCATTACATTCATTAAATGTAGACATATCTTAGATTCAATGAACCTGGACATTATAGCTCGTGTTGAGCTATTTTTGTGTGTGACCCTGTAGGCTCATATGAAGTTGGTAGTGGGCCAATGACTATACATACCCACAAGTCATAAGCAGCATCTAGTAAGATATTACGAATACCCAATTTATATGAGGATCGATAAATCGATACAACGTATCATACAACTATGTCACGTCCCTTTTTTCACACAATATATCGGTCAAGGATGAGGCATGGATAATGTCACCCTCTTATTCCTGACCATTACTTTCTCAATCCCTGAGTAGTTTGACTATAGAAACGAAAACTCTTTTCCATCTTAGTATGGCCATACATTTTTCAGACTCACTCATTGAGGGGCCCAATACTATCTCTCTACTAATGTGAGGGACAAATTCCATATTGACCATTCACATTTCTCTACATGAAAACCATCAAGCCCGAACATAGCCTTTATCATCACCCGATCAAAGGTGACTTTTGACTAGGTCAAAGCTGAGCAACTCTCATGTAGGAATCCATGATGATTTCCGGACAAAGGGCATAATGATGTGGTAATACATGAGATAAGCTTATGACTTGATTCATGCAGCTTTCTCATAACGAGTCCGTCAGCACCTTGTACTCTTACAAGTGCCAAGGACTTTGATTCATGTCTCCATACCTCTTCAAAGTCGTACTGGTCTTATTTCATTTTTGCTCCCGAATAGATGACTGTCCACGAACTTTTAGGACAATCATTATGATTTATCCAAGGATAGTTATCTCAGTGAACATATGATAACAAAATTTAGAAGTTGATTGAATATTAATGTTCAAAGTATAATGATTGGCCCATAGGGCACAATTTCCAACAATATGCTCCTTCATCTGGGAATTGCCAAGTGCATACCGGTGTGTCTTCTCCTAGAATAGCATTAAGTCTATATGTGTGTAGGCCCCACATGGCACCACACAGCTGCCATATGTACTACTCAAAATAGCTCCAAGTGTACTTTTTGTACACATACATCGGTGTATTTTATCTGTCTAGTCACCTATACTAAGCAACACCAATTCCTAAATTTTAGTATGTTACACTGACCACCTTATTGTCATACCATCTATGACAAAAAAAGGTATATCGTCATCTTATCATATATATATATATGCATTAGATAGAGTTTCTGCTTTTGCTTTTCTTGTTTGATTTTACTGTATGATAAAACAGAAGCTCCTGCATTGAGTATAGCCACGCAATTTGAGACAAATCAAGACATTCCCAGCTTTGTGGCTAGGCTCAATGGAAATCCCCACCGTAAAGGGCTAAAGGGGTATGCAACTTCGAGCAAGACTGGATAAAGAAAGAGAGATTAGATCTATAGAACGTTATATGCAACCTAATAAGAGAAGCATATGGTGTACAATAGATCTAACCCCTCCTTCTTTATCAGCTCTTCTCTAGGCTGCATAACCCCTAAGCCCTTTACAGTAGGTAGTTCCATTGAGCGTAGCCATAAAGCAAAGAATGTCTTGATACATCCTAAATTGCACTGATGTGTGAGCTTTTGTAATATACAATTTATGTACAATTTTGTTTTGTGTGCATGTAGGGGGATATCAAAAAGAGAATACATTTTTTTAAAAAAAATTTGCCTTAAAATTTAATGGTTCTGACAAAAAAGCCATTATATATTTATATATTATGTATGAAGGTTATTTCATTAAACCCATTAGCATTTATACCAAATATTGCGATATAATGACCGTTATGTATGCTAAACTTTGTATTACGGTTATTTTGAAAGCATGTTAGATATGTTACAGAGTTTAAAATGGTTGTTTACTTGAGAACGTTACTTATTATGCCAGCATTATAGTATATATAATGGTTGTTTAAGTTAACCCATTTTATTATCATGACAGCAGCATTACACACAACATGGCCTCACCTACATCTTATTACATAATGGTTGTTATACTAGAACTATCATAATAGATTTAAAATAAATCACGGTTCGGAACCATAATATATCTTTGCCTAGCAAATATAACACTCGCTGGTTTGGAACCATGATGTATGGCAATTAATAACTATCATATATCGTGATTTTTGTAGTAGTGTAAGGTCTAACTTGTTAGAGGACAGTGTTGATTAGCTCAAGAACTAGAGAGCACATTGAAGACCAACGATCATGACATGAATAATGGAAAAACTCTGGTAGATAGATTTGAAGCATTTATGACTTTTAGTATATAAAGATTTAACTTTCAAATTTGAAAAACCATTTGATTGCAGTCAAAGAATAAATATTTACCAAAACATGTATATGAAATTTTATACAATAAGATGGATTGAAGCGAAAAAAAATATTTGGATTGTGAATTTCAAAATATAATCCCGTAGAAAAACTATGAACACACTCTTCGTTCATGTGGCAGTATGAAAATAGTTTAAAGATAGTAAAAGATTGATTGCTAATGGAATGCAATAATAGTTAGTTATTCATTACCCAAATATAAATTTCATATAAGCACAGTATAGGGTAGGGCTGTTTGGGATCGGGACGGGATCGTGAAATACCATTCCTGATCCTGATCCCGGAAAGTGTTCGAGAAGGAGTTTCATTCTCTATCCCGAAAATTTCCTAATCCCGAAAATCAGGAAATTTTTTGGATCAGAATAGGGAATTTCCTAATCCTGAATTTCCTTTTTTTCAAAAAAATCTCTATATTGAATTTTTTGTTGTGTTTCCTTTAGTCTCGTACAAATATATAATTTGTCTAATATCATATTGTACCAAATAGTCTAATATAAATATATAATTAAGGCACTACATGCTTAAAGTTGTTGATTCAGCTACAAAAAGAACAAAGACAAGAACAAAAAATTAGAATTATTTAATAAATAATAAATGAAATTAACTAAATAAACTAAAAGAATATATACTATGGGGTAAGGGTATATATCACCATAATTCCGCTTGTCCTTATATTACCTTGCTTGGTTTTGGTGGAACAACATTGATTTTCCTCCTTTACACATTCAGCACCAAAATTCAAGCTCCAAGGTCCATCTTCATCAAGATTCAAATTATTCTCCATGTAATCACACTCTTGGCATAAAGCTTTCTCTCCTTTCTTCTATAAAACTGTGTCAATTTTTTTCTTTCTTTGGTATCCAATTTCACTTGGATCCTTTCATGGTTAGTTATTTTGAAGAAATCAAATTAAAGTTCACATGCTCTAAGAATATAATCAATTTAGGACAATTAAGCATAGTGAATTAATAATGGCTTTATTCATAAAAAATCATTTTCTTTTGAAAGATGTATGCATAAGTTAAACTATTGAACATTGCAATCCTTTTATAAATAAAATTTATTAAATGAATTTTTAAGGGATGTGTAAACACAACTTCAAAATAGTTTGCTATACTCATTCCTAAGGTTCCAAAATATAAAATCTCAATAAATATTGAAGATAATGGTATAGGAGCTTTTACCATTGTATACTTTTACCTTAGGTACTTGAAAGATTGCCTTCACATATCAACTGCATCTTTCTATGACATTTTGTCTTTGCATATTTAGCCAAAGGATCATGTAATGCTCTCTCATATGATGCAAACTTCAAGAGTCTTCTATTTTGTGAATGAGAGATCCTCCTTTTCTTGTTCTCCTCTAGGTAGTTGAATAATACTCTATGATAGTTCATTCTTGAGGTGGAACATACTCCTTCTCCATTGCTTCTCTTTGTGATTTAACTTTGTAGTTCCAGCAATAGGTGCACTAAGAGTTCTCTTGATTGCTATAGATTTTGTGAATGTTTCTTGATGCACGAGAAACTCTTGGCTTCTTCATCTTCTTTGTACACTTCTGTCCTTTCTTTTTATAATCAATCTCCACACATATAACACTAGGTGGACCTTTTGGTACCCACTTATACTTGGACGCTTTATTGTTAGCATTAGACATTACGTGTCCTTTTGTAACCCAAATATATTTATTTCTCACATTAGAATTTCTTCTAATATATCATGTGTGAGAATATGACTTTATTTACCATAATAATTGTAGATAATATAATTATATGCATTATGAGATTTTATGCTAGTATTTTGCCGATCATGAGAGTATAACTTAAATAATTTTTATTTTAACATTCTTTCTTCCCAATAGATTTTCTAGCATAATTTAAAACATGTTTGCTTTTCAAAATATAGTCAATGATTGGTTAGAAAACAATTTTATGCAAACTTTCAAAATCATTTTTACTAAATGCACAAGAAGAATTAGAACTTTTTACCATAAGTGTATCTTGAGCTTTAGAGGATGATTTATCTATTTATTTCATGAAGAGCTCTTCATGGAACCCTCTTCTTCTTATCTTTCTATGTTGGCTAACTTTTGTAATTTCTCCTTCTTCATTCCTAACTTCTAATTGTTCATCAATCATAGATAAGCAGCTTATAATTTGAGATGAATTGGCAATACTTCCAACCTCAACACAATTGTTAGAAGCAACTAATCATAAATATAATCAAGACTATCCCAAATATTTTTGGCACCAGAGAAAAATTTGATTTTCTCAAATTCATTTTCAATTAAACCACTATACAAAATTTTCATTACTCTAATGTTCACTGAAAACATATTCTTTTCGTTCTTAGTCCAATCCTCTATTTGTTTGAAGTCAAAATCATTTGTAAACACATTCCACACATCAGAATCAAAGGATTTAATAAATGTTTTCATTCTAGCTTTCCAAAACTAAAAATTGATATCTTTTAGAAAATGTGGGACAGTATAATCAAAACCTTCACAAAGTGAGCAACACCCAAAATTAGCCATTACAACTCTTGAGTTGGTTAAGTTCTTTGAACAAGACCCCTCATTTGATACCAACTGTTAGAATCAGCTGACACCTAAGAGGTGGATGAGTTTGGTGTACGACAAAAACTTATAAATATTTTTGCATCTTAGTGAAAACAATAAGTATGAAGATAATGAGCTATAAATCATAGTCAATTATTTAAATAATATATGTTGGAAATATAAGAGATAAAGGATGAGAAGAAAAACTTTGATTCATCGAGGTTTGGTCCAATCCTTAATAAATTATGTTCAATCCCCAGGCTCTTCCTGAGATATTCAATCTACTATGTCCCCCGAGTTTAAAATAGGTATTGGAGAACCACTACAATCCCAAAAATTTGATTCGGGCACTTGTAAAGCAACTACAATCTTCTCTCACCAAGATAACAACTCCCCTTTACACACCATAATGATACAATCTCTCTTAATGATAAAAGATTACAATCAATATTCTTTCTTAGAAATAAATTAAGATGAGTACTGAAGCACAATACAAATAATATCTCTCTAAAGTAAATTATATAACGGTAACAAATAAAGAATATATGAGTTGGAATGTTGGAGTCAAAGTTTCGGCATTTCGAAAGTAAAGAAGCAAGCTTTCTCTCCTTCAACTTTGAAAGCTCTTCTATTTATAGTTGATGATGGGTATTTGAACATTGAGTTTTTTCTTCTTCCCATTGATAATATGATTGTTCAAAGTAGCCGTTGAAAGTGAACAGTAACTACCTAGGGAGAGAAAGTGAGCAATCAAGAGGTAATCTCCAAAACTTTGATCCTCTTAAGTTAAATGATGTTGTTGTGGTTGTTGTTGTTAGTTTTGGTTTGGTTTTGCCTTGTTTTGTGATTTTGGGATGATGAATCCTAGAAATGTTATGCTGCCAAAATTTCCTCAAATCAAGCTCATTTCATTTATTAGTGGTTAATCATGTGATTAGATGCGTAAAGAAAGTGGTTTATGGATTGAACTCAAGGAACTCCAATTTTCCCCTTTTATGGTGAAATTTGTCCAGCTATTGTTCACTCAGGGTAGAGCTGGAATTTTGTAATTTTGATGATTCCATTTGATTTAGAAGGGAAAATTTTGTAGGAATATAGGTGTTTATAAGTTTTGGAAATTTGTATGCAAATCTGGAATTTAATGAAGTTGTAAGTACATGCTGTTTGAGCTGCCTCCAGTGAGGTAGTGGCATTGTTCAATGATATTAGTTCATCAAACCAAGTCCAAATGTAATGAAACTTTCCAAGATTAAAGTAGACATATAGAGCTTTAATTTGATAGGTGGTTTACAATTTTTGGACGTGTATATTAAAGGATAGGAATTTTCAAAGTTGTACCCTGTTTCTGGACTTGATTAGAGAAAAGTGTGAGAATTCATGGAATTTGTAATTTTGTGGTTGTAGATAGCAGTAGTTCATATTTTTCCTGTGTATAGGACATAAAGAGCTTTCCATAAAACTTTGAACCACTCTATTTGGATTTTTTAGAATAAGTTATGATTTTTGAAAGTTGAGCCAAGAACTGAGGATTTCCTGGCCGCAGCTAGAGGATTTTCTTGGCCACGGCCTAAATGTTTTTGACCTCTCTTGGCCGCACCCAAGCCCATATCGAGCACTTTACAGTTTTGAACAGTGTTGATGGGTTTTACTTTCCTAACCCTAGAGGCACTTGTTTGGACTTCCAATGGCTACCTAAATAGCCTAAAAGATAACCAACAAGTGTGTTTAGAACAATACACGAATGAGTAATAACTCAATTCTTGTATATTTGGAATTTTTGAACATATCAATAGCCCAAAATAGAACCAAAGTTTAAGACAGAAAGTCAATTTCACTGAAAAGGACTCAGGTAGTAGTACTTTCTTTCATATACTATGTAATTGTCTATATGCTTTATGTATGTCATCTTCTATAATATGAACACTGTATTGCCAAGTAGGGCATTGTGGTAGTAGGCACGTTTATAGAGGTTTGTGGATGTGGGGAAGTAGTCCCATCTCATGTGTCATGTCGTGTTCTTTGTGTTATGTTGCATTACATTATGTATGGCATATTTAATTGTTGCATTTTATATGACTGGTTGCATACTACTATTGAGACTCATTTGAATCTCACCCTTTTTCAAATATTGAAATACATTATGGCTGAGGGTAGTGGCTCAAAGGGCAATTCTGTGGCTATCGGCTAGTAGAGTTCCAATACACATAGAGGCTATTGTTGGTTATCTAGCTTGTAATTTAGTTTCTTTTGAACACTCTGTACATTTGTATATATATTTCAAACCTTATAGATAATTTCCTATATTGTAAAAGTACTTAATGTCAGTATGTTTTCGCTATTTTTGTGTTGCCTTACTAAACTTGCACTTATTACTCTGCGCATCTCAAAATATTAAGGGGTTTAGCATTTTGGTATTAGAGCTAAAAGCAATTCTAGCATTATTAGAATAGTATACCGATATGGTCTTGGTTACAAAGCAACAAGTAATACGCGCGGGAAATATAGATAGTAAGAGTTGTAGAGACAATGAGATTTACAGATACAATGAAAGGAGTCACCATCATCAATGAATAAACTTCTAGACAGTTAGCAAGCACCCTCAGAATAACCAACACTTGAGGAACTATGAATCACAAAGTATCAAACATCAAGAGTTTGAGACAAGATATTGTATAAGCTAGAGCCTTGACTGGCACCAGAGTTATCGATTAGTTTACAATGGTAGACATAAAACAGCCATTGTTTGATGGTGCAGGGTCAGACCCGAGGATAGTTTATAGTTCTAGAGTGGGGACAATACATGTACGATATGACCTGTGGCCGGACCAGAGGTTGTGGGAGTATGCCTAACATAGAAATTTGCAAGCTTTTCGAGACTATGACACAACATTTAGGCCAAGAGGAAGAATGAAATAGTAGAGCAGGGCTTGAATGATTAGTTTGTGCAGTTCATAGAGCACAAGATGCCTTAAGAGCTTAAATACATGTATAAGAGTTGATTGACAGTCCAAATGCAATATTATGGTGCTTGAAGACAGGAGGCATGGCTTTTTGGCATAAGGACAATCTTGGGATACTAATGGATAGAAGCAGTTAAAGTTGGTATCTGTGTTTTTGCATGGGTACAGTAAGGTTAAGCATGCTCAATCCAAGGAAATCTTATGATGGGTGACCCCTGAGGAAGCCATGTGTATAATTATGTTATGTGATGTAAGGGAACAAACACATGTTGTATAGTAGTTATAGCAGCTACATGGCATTAATAGTTTACCTTCACTGTTGTAAATATCTATTGTATGATATATTTGAAATACCTCTGTACCTGGGATATTATGGAATGACAGAAATACCCTTGTGTTTATGTGGAATTTACCTCTACCTTATTTTTAAATAGTAATACATAAAGATGGTAAGAGGAGGAGGTAGAGGAGGAGATCATAACCTAGATCAGGAAGATAGACTTAATCCTATGTAATAAACTATGATGAATAATATGAGAAAAGAAATGCGAGAAACGCAACAAAGGCAAGAAAGGTTAGAATGCATCAAGGTTTAAGAGCTTTGAGATAGGATATATGGTGATCTTTAAGGATGTCATAAGTGATGATTATGCCATATATTGATCCTAGAGGATTTGATCTTATGATATTGATGGTTGAGGATAGGCTTAAATTAGCTCTAAGCTTAAATGGTGCTTAGGATAAAAAGTGAATATGGTTGCACTATGGTTCTATTTTATGATGGAAATTTAAATCTTGAGGATAATGTTGAGCCTTCAGTAATGCTTTAAAGATGATACCTGAACACCCTGAAGGTTACAAGAGGCACTATCGATCATGATTTTAGCATGTCTATTGGGTATAACTGAGGAAAGTGATTTCTGATCTATGTAATATTGAAGTTCTAGATTTAGTTATGAATCTATAAATGGGGTGGATGTTTCAAAAATTGTAATTTAGTGAACTGTGATTTAAGAATCAACTTTTGAGTTTTAATTTTTGAAGAGATTGGAATAGCTCAAGTAGTTTAAGGAATTAGAATATGATTAGTGATGTTGACATAGTAATTGAAAATATTTTGAGGTCATGGGCGAAAGGAAAGAATTCATGTGATATTTTTAGAAATGTTAAGGCATAGAACTATCAGATGATTGTAATGATATTTAGAAACCCTATGAGATAAATTGGGGTTATAGATAAGAGTGTATAATAGATGTTTGCCTATATATGCATATGATCTTTAGTGATACTTGATACTTGATGAAATTTGGAAGCTAGTCCTTTGATAGAATAGAAATGTGGAAATAAAGACAACATGCTCTCCTAAAGAAAGAAAAGGCTACTTAAGCAAAGCAATTGAAGTGGTTTTACTCCAATGTTAGTAGAATATGGTGAGTAAATAGTAGCAAGGAATTATGGTTACATGCTCGAGAAAGAAAATAGAGAATAGGCCAATGGTCAATAAATTCCCTAGGTCCTTCCAAAAGATATGAGTAGACGATGGGGATGATTAAGTTGAAATGATTTTTTGACCCCGATAAGATTGAGGTTCTGAGTTGTGATTGAGAGAATTGTAATATAAGAATCAAATTTAGTAGTTGAATTGACTACTTAGGCATTTGACATGGCCTAAGTTGCTCAAGGTATTAGAATGTGATACATGTATGGGATTATTGAAGGTTGCTAGCTGCTAGTATAGCATAAGGAAAGATTTTGATCATAGAATATTCCTATGAAAAGAATGATTGCTTAGAAAGAATGACTGCTTAGAAAGAATGATTGAGAGTTAGATCTCTGATAGAATAAAGGGTAGTTGGGAATTGTGGTTTGATGGCCTAGTAGGCTAACAAATTCTCTAGAATTTTTTAGAAAGATATGAATGGGCTACCCTAAAAAGGGAAATAGAATTTGTAAGTATGCATAAATTCCTATATGAATAGATTGTACCTATACCCATGGGTGTCAAGATTGCCACAACCGATGTATGTATGAGTTGCATAAAAATGCCAAGGGACATGAATCATCAGTGGACTTGATCGTCTACGGTTGCATGTCTGCATGGCTTAGTAGTAATCCTCGAAATTGGTTGGTTGATGGGAAATGATGTGTTGCAAGATTGTGGAAGCAGAAGGATTATTTACCCTAGCTGCAACCATATATCCATATAGAATTCAATATTAACTTTTATTCAGCAGCTGAGGCTGAGAAGTGTTTGTACAGAGGTAGCCAAGGGTACATAGTATTTCTTTTCATGCAAATAGAAGCTAGAATACCATTTGAAAGTATCCCTATAAGCTTTTAAATTTCCTGAGGCGTTTTCGAAAGATAGTAGTGGATTACCTCCGAACAATGAAGTGGAGTTTGTAGTCGATTTTAGGCCTGGAGCAAAATGGATTCAAACGAGATGGCAAAGTTAAAAAGTAGAAGATGTAATTGAAATTGGTTCCAAGACCAAATATAGCATTACAAGAATGGCCATATGGGCTGACAAATGCACCTGTCGTGTTTGCGGACTATATGAATCGAATTTTTTGTCTATACTTGGACCAATTCATGATAGTCTTTATTGGTGATTTACTGGTATAGTCACAGTATAATAGAACATAAGAAACATTTGAGAACGGTATTGAACACATTAAGGGAAAAGCAACTTTATGCCAATTTAAGTAAATGTGAGTTTTGGCTTTCAGAAGTGAGATTTCTACACCACATAGTCTCTCAGTAAGGGGTCTTGGTAGATCCTGGTAAAGTAGACGCAGTACTGAACTAGAAAAGGCCAAAGACTATTATTAAGACACGTAGTTTTTTGGGTCTTGTTGATTATTATAGAGGGGTTTATATCAAATTTCCCTGGAAAACACAACATTATGTGTGGGACGATATTGTAAGAGGAGCTTTGCAGAGTTGAGATAGAAAATTTATTATAGCACCAGTGCTGATAATCCCATATGCTATAGGTAAGGATCAGGATGTGTTTTGATGCGGGCCGAGTAGGGCATATGCATCTTGTCAATTGAAGCTTTATGAACTGAACTATCCCGCTCATAATCTTGATTTGGTAGCTATTGTCTTTGCCTTGAAAATTTGGAAGCATTATCTCTATAATGCAATCGTAGAGTTGTACTGCAACCACAAACGCTTGAAATACTTGTATGATCAGAAATTGCTGAATATAAGACAACATAGATGAATGGATTTGCTGAAAGGTTATGACCTGGAAATTAAATATCATCCAAGGTAGGCCAATGTAGCAGCAAACGTATTGAGCAGTAAAATAGTGCAGGTTGTAGCCCTAAGGATACATGAGTATAAATTGATAAGTAGAGATTATTAGTTGCTCAAAGTAGACAAAAGAGTTATACTGACAAGAGGTAGAAACCTGTAATATTGAGGTTGATGATCATGTGTTTATCAAGGTGACATATGCATTGGCAGTAAGTCTTAGTGTACATGTTTGTACAGGGCAATAAGAACAGAATATTCAGTGTTCGAGAATAGAATGATATAAGCTATAAGGTTACCTTGTATGGTCATGTCCTGGTTTGGGACGGTGGATAGTTTGACATTTTTATGCATATAGGGCAGCGTCCTGACAAGGCAATGAAGCCTAGAATGGTACATTGAGTGTCCTGTTGGACAATCAGTATAATAATGAGTTGGGTAACCCATAAGTACATAACAAGTTGAATATGTAAGTGTTGATAGGCAATTCACACATATCAGATAATTTGTTGTGCATGCATTATAAGTATGCATAACCTAGGGATGAGTTACATATTAAGATAGGATTCTCCTAAGGATAATTAATGTGATATCCCAAATTTCGAAGATGAAATTTTTATTAACAAGGGGAGAAATGTAATATCTCAAATTTTGGTCATCAAAATTCCTTATACCTTTAGGGTAATAAATGAGATAAAATGGAGAATATTGACACCTAGAATAGCCTCTGGTTATAAATTCTTGATCGTAGTAATTAAACGATGAAAATTTGAAATGCGAACAGTGTTACCAGTGAAATTTCCTATGAGGCAGTGAGTTTGTCATGTAGGTTTGGATAATCAAATGATGTCCACAAAGTGTGAAATTTTATAAAATGAAAGTATATATTCTAAGCTTTAATTTGATAGGTCATATGAAATATTTGGACCTGTACACTAAGAGTTATGTACTTTTGAAATTAGCCAAGTGAAATTCGCTAGTTTATGTGACAACATCCAAAATTGGAAATTCTGAGAATTATGAGCCTCCAGTTGGCTAACGGCTATATTTTTCCTTAAAACTAGACTTAACAAGGGTCACATAGCCTTTGGAATCATACCAATTAGACATTTTACAATTAGAAATGAATTTTCAAAGTTTGATGAAAATTCTGCTGATTTTGTTCAAAAATTATAAAATGTAAGGGCAAAATGATAATTTGTTATAATAAGCAAAAGAAAAATATTTCCACCAGATTATTCATTTATTTTTTTCAAAAAGGAGATAAAATAAGGGGAAAATAGGTTATTGGGATTTATATGTGTATTTGGCACAATTTTGGCAAGTGGTCAAAAGAGGAAAAAAATGATGATGATGGCATATGGTCAACATTTGTAACTCAAACTAAAATAAGTTAAGGAGGTAATTTGAGGTAATTAAAGAAGCCTATTTGGTCCATTTGGAACCCTACATGTAGGACCGGTAAAACGGGGTAGGCTGGAGGGTTGGGCCCGTTAGCCCGCCCTAACAAACGGGTTTGGGCTAGAGAAATTCAGCCTGTTTTAAAAATGAGTTAAATGGGTTAACCCACGGGTTAAACGGTTTGGCCCTTTTAACCTTTAAAAAACCCCCCCAAATGCCCCGCTAGGCGCCAACACAACACACACGCTGACACGCACGGGTTTGGATTCATTTTTCCTTTCTCAGCTCTCAGTCTCCACTGCACAGGCACGCACGGCACACACACACACAAACACACTGAAGTTCAGAAACCGAAGGCCAAGTCCGAACCCTAGCTTATCGCTGGCTCGCCCTGTCCATCATCATGTCCTTCACCGATGACTGCCTTGCTGGAGAGCGGTGGTCCACTTCTGCGGTGTTGGGTGGTCAATTTCGTGTTCTCGGCGGTAGATCGCGGTGTCATCTCTTGGTCTCTATTTGTCAGTCTTCGTCTCCCACTCTCCCTCTTCAGTTGTCGCCTCTTCCTCTCATTTCTGGCGACCACCTCCATCCTCCACTCTTCCCCGTCCGTCGTGCGAGGCAATGAGCCACAAAGCCAGTGAGGTTTCTCCACTGTGATCCTAATGCTGATAGAGGATAAACTGACTAAAAGGTGAAATAAGCCAGGTAATCATTGAACTCATCTAGTAATTCAGTCTTTGAAAGGAGCAAATTAAATTTCATTGAGACTGTAACTGTATGGGTTCAGTGTTCAGTTGTTCATGGTGCTCTAATTTTTCTGTCAGTGAGGTTCTTTGGACTGGTTTTTCTGCTTTGTAGCTACTTTGATTAGTTAGAAGTTTAATGTTAGCCATTTGCTTGTCTATGAATTGAACACCTTTTAGCTGAAAATGGGGAGGAATATGGAAGGCAAGCACTACATAAAAATTTTAAATGACAAATAATCCATCCAAGACTTATGGTCCTTGCTGATATGATTCTTATTTTGGTAGCATCCCATGCAAACGAAAATAAAAGGGAAGGAATAAATAATGAAATGAAATAAATAAAAATATTGATGGGTGTAACAGCAGTTATGAAGAAAGAAAAGAGAAAAATCCAATATGCTGATTGTATGTCGAGAGTTTGTTTTTAAAAATCCTACATGAACATGATTATATTTAGTACTTGCCCTCCATATCATTCTATGAACATGTTATTTATATATGGTTAGATGTTGTTATAAACTTATAATTTTGTCCCAGCCACGCAGTCCCAGCCTCCCATGTCTCTGAATTCTGAATGAGTGGCTTTCTCTACTGTAACCTTGATTCTTTGACACTCTCGTCTCCTTCGCCGTATGTTCCCTCACTCTCAGACTCTCAAGTATCTGAATTTAGAACATTAGAACCTAAAAATCATTTTGGTAGTAATCTGTATTTTGAATTGCTTGGTAGAATTGTTTTTCCAATTATGCTGCTAAATGGTAATCTTGATTTCTACTGTTATTGTATGCTTGTTGCAATGTGCTGGACTTTTTGATTATTTTGTTATAAAAAGATAACTACAATTACAAATGTCAATGATAAGGATAAAGGTAATAAAAGAAAGAATGTTGACAGTAGTAGACCTTCTGCAATGGATATTGGCGGTGTGCCAACACAATCTGAGCAACAAGTTCAACCTGACTCTTCTTGTTTTCAAACATAAAATAACGATGCTCCTGCTCCAAGTCAAAAGGCGAGGTGTACCACATCTGACGTTTGGAGATACTTTACTAAACTTGGCATGGTTGATGGCAAGGAGAAAGCAAATGTAATGGGTGTGGGAAACAATATGTCGTGGGAAGCAAGGATTGTGGGACTTCACACCTTCGGCGTCATGTTGAACAGTGCACATCACTCCGAAAATACAAGGATATTGGTGCTATGATAATAGACTAAGCAGGGATTGTTAGATTTAGAAAAATTGACCCGTACAAGGTGTAAGAAATCATTGCTTATTGCATCATTAAGCATAATCTTCCATATTCTTTTGTTGAGTATGATGGCATTAGGGAGTTCCTCACATATTTGAATCCCGATTATAGAAACATTACTAGAAAAACTGTTGTGGTTGATGTCTGGAATTTCTATCTTCACCAAAAGGATAACCTAAAAAAAAGCTTTTAATGAGTCATAGTAGAATATGTTTGACTTTCGATTGTTGGACAGCAATAACCGCTAAAGGATATCTTTGCTTGACGCTCACTTTGTGGATGAGCAATGGAATCTTAATAGCAAGATTCTTTCATTTTCTAAGATGGAGCCTCCTCACACTGGGGTTGAAATGACAAAAAGGGCACATGACATATTGATAGAATGGGGGATTATTCTGGATAATGCTTCAGCAAATTTTCATATGCAAAGAATTTTGAAAAAGAATTTGAATTTGAGTCATTGCTTGATATGCATGGAGAGTTCTTTCATATTCGATGCTCTGCCCACATCTTGAATCTCATAGTTCAGGATGGCTTGAGAGTAGCAGAGGGTGCTTTGAACAAGATTAGAAATAGCATTCTATATGTAAGAAAATCAGAGGCAAGGATGATAGAATTCAGGAGAAGCGTTGAACAAGTTGGGGGTATTGACACTTTAGTGGGTTTACGGTATGATGTACCGACTAGATGGAATTCGACACATGCAATGCTTGAGAGTGCGCTTAAGTATCATCAAGCTTTTGCTAGCTTAGCTCTGAATGACACAAATTACAGTCATTGTCCGACAAATGAAGAGTGGACTAGAGCAGAGACTATATGCACATTCTTGAAGCCTTTTGCTGTGATTACAAACTTGATTTCTGGATCATCATATCCCACTTCCAACATGTACTTCACACATATTTCAAAGATTGAGTTGCTGTTGAGAGGACATTTGCATAATAACGATTCTATGATCCGGGAAATGGCTCATACTATGCTTGACAAGTTTGACAAATACTGGAGTGATTATCGTGTTATCCTTGCTCTAGCAATTATCCTTGATCCTCAGATGAAGCTTGATGTCATTAAATTCACTTTTAGGAAGTTGATCCCATGAATGCTGAAGAAAAGGTTGAAAACATAAGGAGCAAGTTGTACTATGTTTTCAGTGAGTATAAAAGTGGACCATCATCTTCATCTTCAGCCCCAATTGTTGGAGCTGCATCTAGCTCTAGTGCCAACGTGTTAATCACAGAATCGGTTGTTGCCCCTAACTCGACTCAAGTAGATGACTATGATGTATTCGATGTAGGTTTGAACTTCTTTACTAGTTAAATGTTTAGATTTAATGTTATATTGATTGACACTTTTCTATGTTGACCCTTTGTTAATTATGCAATGGTGTACGATTTTTTTTCATTCAAGAGTCAAGATGAGTCAATAATCAAAAAGTGAGAATTGGACTACTATTTGGAAGAAGCGACACTTGATAATAGATTGGCTACAAGATTTAATATCTTGGATTATTGGAAAGATAACTCTTCTCAATTTCCTTTCCTTTCAAAGATGGCATGTGATATCCTTAGCATTCCAATTACAACTGTTGTGAGTGAATCAGCTTTTAGCATTGGATCTCGTGTTCTCACAAAGTATCGATCTTGTCTTCTTCCAGATAATGTTGAAGCTCTTATTTGCACTCGCAATTGGCTTCTTGGATTTCCATGGGATGGTAATATCTAATTCTATATTCTTTTAGTCTATACAATAATTACAAAAACTAATTATCTTACTAAAACTCTTTGTTGTTTATGTTACTATGTGTGGGCTGTGACAGAGGATTCTGAGACAGAGAAAAGGCAAACTGCTTCTGTTCCTGTTTTTGCAGCTTTCGATAATGCTTCAAATATCATTATTGATGAATGAAGAATGAGGAAGATTATAATGTATAAGTTTCTTGTTATCCGTTGACCGTTGTTATGGACTTGCATTTATTTTGATTTACTTTTTTAATTTGGCCTTCTTAAATGCTGTCTTGACTGCAAATTGCTTAGTTTATATCTCCTGACTAAGCTTGATGGTTTCATACTTTCATATAGTCTTTATTTTTCATCTTGATACATTGACTTAAAAGACTAGCAGACAGTGGGAACACCAATGATCACTCAACTTCATCTGAGAAATTGGAGTATGATTTTTTACCATGTTTTTCACTTTTATTGTGAGGCAAATGAATTAGCTAATTGGGATGGGATGCAAGATCATCTCACAGCCTTTAGATGCAATTTTATATGTTAACTCATCTTCCTTTGCCTTGGATTAGACTTAATTTAGATAGAAGGAATTATGTTTGTCTATTTTTTGGCTGGTCTTGTATGATTCGCCTGTCAGTTAATATGATGTCTTCAAAAGGCATCAGGTTTATTATATTATAATTATAAAAACATGCATTGAAATGGATTTGAAAGATATTGTAGTTTGAATATGGGAAGGAAGTGAAGAGGATGAAGGTGAAAGAGAGATGCTGTTTAGGGATTCCCACAAAGTGCTGGCGATACTATGCACTCAAGGAGTTTCATCTTTGAAATTCCTAATGACTTAATGAGTAGTATGAGCTAAAATATTGGGCTACGTTGGAAAAAAACAAAACAAAACAACCCACCTTCATCAGATTTGGGCTGCATTGCATTCTTGCCGGAAAAAAAGATTTGGGCTGCATTGCATTCTGGCAAAAAAAAAGCGTTGGGCTATAGTTTTCAAAAAAGCCCAATATTTAATTGGGCTGACGGGCTATTAAATGGGCTCGGGCTGCATCTTTGCAGCCCGTTTAGAGGTCGGGCTCAAATGAGCCCAACCCGTTGGGCTCCAGCCCGTGTCGGGCCAGCCCGTCAGGCGCAGGCTGGCCCAATTTCCCAGTACTACCTCCTGCTTTCTTTTTTCCTTTCCTTCTATCTTATTTTAGATCATATCCAATACCAGGTCGGTCATTTACAAATCGTTGATCTTCGAAAATTACATTTAGCATCTCACTCCCTTTAGTGAAGTTTTCAAGAGTCTTCATGAGATTAGTGTTTTTTGTTTTCAAAGATGAACAATTTCCACAATCCTTTTCTAAACTATCTTTGAGTTTTTCTTCAAGATTTTTGTTTTTCTTTTTGAAAACAACTAATTCCTTAACTACTTTGATGAATTCAGAATTTAAAGCATTATATTTAGAAAGTAATTCATCATATGTGGGATCAGAATCAGTTACCTCTTCTTCTTCTGACTTTTCTTTAGCTACCAAATAGATATTGGCTACTTCCTCATCATCGCTATCTTTGTCAGATGAAATATCTCCCAATCTGGCAGATACAAAGGCTTTCTTCTTGTTGGAAAATTTTCCTTTTCTCTTTTCTTTATTCTTCAGAGCAGTTCTTGACATTCTGATTTGATATGTCCTGGCTTTCCACATTCATAGCAGATGATGTGTTCTTTATTACTTGTTCCTCTTTTTTGAATGTTTTTAAATCCTTGGCCTTTCTTGTAAAACTTTCTGAATCGTTTTATCATTAGGCCCATTTCGTCATCGTCAAACTCTTCATCTTCATCTTGATCTTCTTCTTTAGCTTTTAGTGCTAAACCTCTCTTTTTCTTTTCACTAATATCTTGTAGCTCTCATTTGAACTTTAATTTAATTTCATATTCAGACAAACTTCCAAATAGAGAAGCAACTGATCGAATTGATTCACCTTTTGCTTCCTCAATAGCAGTGACTTTGGCTTCCCAGTCTTTAGAAAGAATATTCAGAATCTTTCGTACTTGGGTATGTTGATCATAAACTTTCCCAAGTGCTGCAAGTTAATTAACAAGATGAGTATATCTAAGTTCAAAATCAGCTATTGACTCACCTGATTTCATTTGAAGTAAATCAAACTCAGTAACCAGAGTATTGATCCAATTTTCTTCTATCCCTAAGGTTCCTTTATGAGTTATTTCCAAGGCTTCCCACATTTCTTTAGCCATTGGAAATGTGTAGATCCTGAAGTACTCATTTTGACTCAAGGCGCTTTGAATCATTAAATTTGCCTTGCTATTGAGTGTGATGAGTTTCTTGTCATTCTCATCATATTCTGATGGTGTCTTAGGAACTTCTGTGAATCTACAATTTTCTCAAGCTTGTAGTTTCCACTCTCAATCACGTCCCATAGCCTGTATTCTATAGCCATTACGAATACTCTAAACGTGGCTTTTCAGAAAGAGAAGTGTTCGCCATTGAAACCTGGTGGTCTAGTGATAGAAGCTCCATCAGAAAGAATTCCTTTACCCATGCTTGCCATTAGATCCTTCTTAGGTTGTTATACCTGAACAAGAAGACCTACGCTCTGATACCAAATGTTAGTGCAAGTGTTTCACCCAAGAGGGAGGGCGAATTGGGTGATACCAAAAATTTTGTTGCGTATATAAAAATTGACTGGAAATTTAAAGCAGTTAAGAGCTAGGAGAAATATCACTACGGTATACATTGAGAGTTATACTGGTTCGGCTATAACCACTTTGACCTTCGTCAAGTCCTCAGAGCTTCTCTGAGAGTTTCACTCTATCTTCCAAGATTCAATGGGTTCTTGGCACCCCAGTACACACCAAGTTCCTTCATTGGACACTCACTCCACCTTACACATTGTAAACTAATCCGCAACTCAATGGTCCACAACCTTAAGTAGTCTCAATAGCAAATATTGAGATTGTAATTGGAAAAAAAATTCTCTCACAGAGCAAATATATATAATCATTGAAGTGCAAATAATGAATATAAGAAACAAAGCACTAAAAATATAATGATCGATGTAAGTTTGTGTATTCTCAATTGTTGTGTTCTGTTCTTTGAATGCTCCATATATATAGATGATTTGTGATGTCAGTTGGAAGCAATTCAAAACATGTTCGTTAGAGGCGTGCAGCTTTATTTAACCATTCTTAAAATTTGAAAACTAGTCATTTGTGGTACGTAGGCATTTCGGAGTTGCGGACGATATGTTTGACTTCTCTCTCAATTCATGATCTCTTCATTGTTTCTCTACAAATATTCTTAGGAAACTGATACAATGAAAAGTTAATCATATAGATAACAAATCAATGAACATTAGATTAAAATCACGCTTTCTGTATTACATTACTCGAGTGGCTACTCGAGTGATCATGCTTAATGACTCGAGCAATCCCTCAAGTAACTTCATTAAAAATAAGCCAGAGAGTAAGTCAATGTTGTCTGACCAGATTACAACTTGGCAGCCTTTCTTACTTGAGTAATCACTCGAGTAAGTGTTTCTTTTCTTCTGATTACTATAGTGGTCCCTCGAATAATGCTTCAAATAACTTTGGAGATCCCTTGAGTAATGGCATTAAAAGCTTGGCCGAGAGTAAATTGTATTGGACTTACTTGATTGCTCGAGTAATCCCTTGAGTAATTCAATCTTTTCATTTCATGTTACTCGAGTAATCCCTCGAGTAATGTTGCATTTTCTAATGTGGTTACTCGAGTAACTACTCAAGTAATTTCTGTCATTTCTTGGCTGAGAGCTACTGGATGATTTTTGCTTTGGTTACTCGAGTAATCCCTTGAGCAAGCTTTTCAAATAACTTTGTAAATTACTCGAGTAAACCCTTTGAGTAATCCCATGCAATTTTTGACAAAGAACTTTTGGAACAATTTTTCAAACATTATTGATCCCTCGCGTAATGAAGGTCATTATCTGAGGGCTCCCTCGAGTAATCCTTCAAAAAATGTCACAATGCTTATTTCTCGTGTACTTTATCTTTCATTACTTCTTTATTACTTGAGTAGTTATTTCAAGTAATACTTTTGCCTGCAATCAAGAACTTAGTTACTTTGTTCAAACCTTTGATTTAAAAGTTTTGTAATTTTAATCCAATCTTTGTCATCATCAAAACATATGGGATCTAATAATGACTTCTTTTTCTTTATCACTCAAGTGCCTACTAGAGTGATAGGTATGCCTGACACTAAGTACCTAGTTCCGTTGTTAAAAACCTCATATGTCTATTACCAAAATCTATTGTAAGATCATTCTAATCTTTGTTATCATCAAAACATATGGGATCTAACATTCTCCCCCTTTTTGTTGATGACAAAACTTCTTGATTTTTGAACAAGGTATTGAAAGCATTTTGAAAATTGATGTTTTCAATTAAGATCATATGCTTTTAAAATACTTGATATCTTTTCGTATAGAGTTTAAAGTATCATTAGTCCATATCAAAGTTGTTCATTTTTAACAAACTTCTTTGAAACCATTTTGAACTTAAAACCAATGACTTTGAAACTTTTAATATTTGAAACCATATGAAGTTCAAATCAATGTCTTTGAAACTTTTAACATTTGAAGTCATTTTGTAGTCACCTTGCATACAAAGCCAAAAATTCATCAGTCCATAAATTTGACAGTAATAACAAAATTTGAACTGTAGAATTTAAATTGATAACTTGAAGTAAACCTAGAAGTTCATTACATAGCCAAAATAAGTTACAAAAGCTATATTTACAAAGATATAAAGCTCCTTAAATCCAAATACACCCAAATGCACCCCCATGCTATACAATATGTCAAATCACAAAATCAGTCCAAATCTTCTCCCCCTTTTTGACATCATTAGAAAAGTAGGAATCAATCGAGAGAGGAAGAACTGGAATTGGATTTTTTAGCAGTAAAGATAGGTGTGATGTTTAGAGGTAAGGCTCCAGAGTCATGTGAGGCACCTTAAGGAGATAAGCTAGGAGATGATTGTTTAGGTTAGGGAGATTTATAAGAGGTATCTGAAGTAGATCATCTAGAGATGGGGTGAATATAGAAAGATGTTGTGGTGCTGGGGTCTATGATGTAACTACCACCTCCTCATAGCAGTAGGTGATTGATGGGAATGATTACTGGAAGAGTGGTGTGAGGAAAGTGGCTTAGTGTCTATAGGTGTGAAATAGGTGTAAGTACTGGCTGGGGCTGGACTAGTTGGACTGGCTTTTCAAATGTAATATGAACTTGGTCAAATATGAATGGGTCAGTCATAGTGAACAAAAACCAGGAAGCATGATAGGAGGAGTGGGAGCAGAATCAGTAACCGAAACAGAACCAAATGCAAGGGCAGTGGTAGGTTTAGGTGGACTGGGAGTGGATGAACTAGGTGCCATGGCATATATCTTCTCGTGCAAAGTTCTCAGGAGGTTTCTAAGCTCTTGTATATCATTTCCTTGTGCCCGTAGCTCTGCCAATACAGCTTTATTGTGCTTGTTCAAGCTTTTTACTATTTCTCCCATCTTGGTGTTCATGTGGGTTACAAGTTCTGCATTCGTGTTGGCTATATCAACATGAAAACCCTCAAGAACATTCTTCATATATGTTTGAATTGTGGAACTGAAGAAAGATGGAGGAGATGTAGAAGCAGGTGCAGAAGACTGAGTATCATCCAACCTACTCGACCCAGCCTCAGTTTTCTTCTTCTTCTTTGGGCTATATTCAAGGGGCTTCTTTAAAGCAATTTCAATACCCAATTTCCCAATCTGGTTTCTCCCCATTGGGACCAGCCTCTCAATGGGCTCAGTAGCTTAAGGTACCATATTTTATTCTTCTTTAGAAATAATGAAATAAGCTGAGAGAATGGCATTGGTGTGATCCAATTTCCAAAAAACCTATTTCTCTTTATCTTAGAGAAGATAAGGTCACCCAAATCCCTATGCTCCTTCAGAATAATATATGCCATTCTCCTATAACCCCTCCCATTTAAATGAGTGAAATTATTTAATTTGTTCACTAAAGCTCAAGAATATATATACCACAAAACCTTATACAAGTTACACATATCACAAGGGGTAAATGACAGTGGTTCTACTTTCTCACTAGGCCTTAGAATAGTGAACAACTGCTTTGAGTCCAAAGTTAGGTAAACATCATCCAAAGGGTCTTCTATGCCTAGCCAAGTGTTTATCTTAGAAGGAGAGATCAAAATTTCTTATCGTCTAACTTTAGTTACCATCTCTTCCTCTACAGAATCTCTCAAGGCATTATCTATTGTTCCAAATTGTAGTAGAAGTGTCTCACTCTTTAGTCTAATAAGGTAGTCTAACAGATAACAAGGGCATGTATGATTCAAGATAAGGACTTAAATCAAATTTTAATACCTCTTGTAGAACCTTGAGATCAACGTAGTGCTTTTTGCAAACTTTCCTCATTGAGAAGTGTTCCTTATACTTCTGAGATTCTTCAAACTTCTTGACATTGAAGCCTTTCAGAGGAAATGTGATATCTTCTTCTTTTTCTACTTCTCTTTCCTTTAGTGGATCCTGGGAGGATTGTCCTTGCTTTCCTCCTTTAGACTGATAAGCCTCATCTAGCATACTTGCCATTGCTTGGGCAAGTTTTCTATCATACTTAGGTTCCTTAGGACATTTCCCAGTATAAGAGGGAGTGTTAAAAGAGTCTGAAGAAGGTGGAGATGACACTGTGGTACCCTTGCCTCTACCTGGAGGTGTGGACTTCTTTGATTGAGCCCTTGTGACTATAGGCTCGTTGATTTCAACCCCTTTGGCTTTGGGTTTTGCTCAAGGTTTAGTTTAGTTTTTGGCTTTGAGGTAGTTTTTTGTTCCTTGGTTGGTGGAGATGGTGAAGATTTAGAGGGTTGTTGAGGCTTAGAGGACCTAGAAGCAGAATCATATTGGGTAGTTTTAGTCCTCACCATTACAAATTGAGAGAAGAGTGGATTTTTAGAGATTAGGGTTCTGATAGTCTAGCGTTAGGGTCGAAGATCTAAGAAATTTTAGAAGGTTTTTCAGGGTAAAAGTTAATGGGTTTTGACGAAAATTGAGTGGCTAAGTATTTGTGAGAAAATTTTGGGAGAGCACTAGGAGAATTAATGGAAGAGATTTTATGAGATGATAGAGTGTTGACAATTGAAAACCCTAAGCCTGATATCACTTGAGTGCTCACTTGAGTGATCTTGAGGCATCACTTTAGTGGTCATGCCAAAAAATTAAAAATGATGTATTTTAAATGTGTACCTGGCATAAGTAATATTGTAATTACCCATATATATTCCCTTTGTGATTTGATGGCACTTGAAGGTAGATTTGAGTTGAAACTTGGTTAATTTTCAATCTATACTGATGATTAGTCGAGTGCTCACTTAAGTGATTCTAAGACATCACTCGAGTGAGTAGTCTCCTCAACTCCTGACTGTTCAGATTCAACCATTATGCCATTTCCTTTGAATTGAATTTGATTTAATGGTTACTACCTTAATTTTTCTATCATTACACAAGTAGTCACACAAGTGATACTGACCATCACTTCCAGTTATCACTCGAGTGATATGGTGATCACTTGAAGTTGCCACTCTAGTGATGTGGTACTCTGTTAACCTCTACTTTACTTACCACATAACAGACTATCAAAGTCTTGCAAAAACAAATTACTAGATACTCCGACGCTTAAGTCAGTAGTCATCAAAACATGATCAAATTACATTTTTTAACATTAAACAACTTACAATTCATTAGGATTTACCATTCCCAATTCTCTTCTAATGAATAGGAATCTATCTTTCACAAGGGGTTTCGTATAGATATCAGTTAGTTAAAGATGAGTTGGAATGAATATTACTTTGACATCTTGCTTTTGAACATAATCCCTGATAAAGTGATATCTAACATCGATATGCTTGGTTCTGGAGTATTGAACTATATTCTTTGCCAAGCTTATCCTGCTAGTGTTGTCACAGTAGATAGGTATCTCTTTCAAATGTATACCAAGGTCTTGTAGTTGTTGCTTTAGCCATAATACTTGTGCACAAAAAATTGACTCTGCGACATACTTAGCTTCTATTGATGAAAGAGACATTGTATTTTGTTTCTTGTTAGACCATAAAACAAGTGAGCCTCCTAGATACTAACATTATTTACTAGTACTCTTTCTATCAGACTTGTATCCAATGTGATCAGAGTCTGAGTATGAAATAAGGTATTTATTTCCTCCTTTAGGATATCAGAGACGTAATTCTACTGTTTCGGCAAGATATTTGAAGATTCATTTGATTATTTCAACATGTGATTCCTTCAGTGCTGATTGATATCTTGCACACATACCAACACTGAATTAGATGTCAGGTCTACTTGTAGTAAGATAGAGTAATGATCCAATCATTCCTCTATATTTTATGATGTTATATTCTTTTCCCTTGACATCAGCATCAACCAACATATCTGAGCTTATTGGTGTGTCTACAATAGCTCCTTTAAATATTTTATTTGAGATATGAAAATTCCATTCTTTCTTTGTTTGATTTGAAAACTAAGAAAGAAATTCAATTCTCCTATCATTGACATCACAAACTCCCCTCGCATTATCTCAGAAAATTCCTTGCACAGAATTTCATTAGTAGCACCGAAAACAATATCATCAACATATATTTGAACTATTAAAATATCATTTCATTTTTGTTTTATAAATAGTGTTGTATTGATTCTTCCTCGTACAAAACCTTGATCAATGAAAAACTTACAAAGTCTTCCATACCATGCTCTAAGGGCTCGTTCAAACCATATAAGGCTTTTCTGAGTTTAAAAACATGGTCAGGCTTAGTTACATCTTCAAAACTTGGAGGTTGATATATATACACTTCTTCCACGATATAGCCATTTAGAAATGCACTCTTTACATCCATTTGATACAGTTTGAATCCCTTGATGCATGCAAAGGCTAAGAGTACTCGTATAGCTTCCAATCCGGCCACTAGAGCATATGTTTTCTCATAATCAATACCTTCTTCTTGATTATAGCCTTTGGCTACCAATCTTGCCTTATTTGGCTACCAATCTTGCCTTATTTCTGACATTGATTGTAGATTCTTCAAGTTTGTTCTTGAATACCCATTTTATGCTAATGATCGGATGATCTTTAGGTCAGGGCACCAAATCCCAAAATTGATTTCTTTTAAGATGATTGACTTCTTCTTGCATTGCTATAACCCAATCATTGTATGATAAGGCTTTGTCAATGTTAGAAGGTTCTATTTCAAAAATGAATGCAGAAAAACTAACTTCATTAAAGATTCTGTTTCTAGTTTTCACACCTTCACTTATATCTCTTATAACTTATTCTATGGGATGACTCTTATTATATTTTCAGGCTCTAGATTGTCCTAGTAGTTGTTCTTCTTCCTTGGCTTGGTAATTTTCAGGATTGTACGGTTTATGATTAGGTTGCTCATTTTCTTGATTTGATACTATTTCCTGCTCATCAACAATAATCTTTTTAGAGGATTCAAATTCATCGAATACAACATGACCTGCTTCTTCAAAAACACATGTTCATTTATTGAAAACTCCGTATACTTTACTTTGGTTAGAATAACCTAGGAATAATTCTTCATCAGTTTTAGAATCAAATTTTCCTAGGTTATTTTTACCATTATTATGAATGAAACACTTACAACCGAAGATGTACAGATGAGAGAGATTTGACTTCCTTCCTTTATATAGTTTGTACGGTGTTTTTCCAAGTTTTGTTCTGATGTAGGCTCTATTTGAAATGTAGCATGTTGTGCTTATTACATCAGCCCAGAAAACTTGAGACACGTTCTTTTCATTCAGCATTGCTCTATCCATTTCAATGAGTACTCTATTGTTTCGTTCCATGACTCTATTTTGTTGAGGTGTCCTTGAAGTAGAGAAGTTGTGATTAATGCCATTTGTGTCATAGTAACTTAAAAGGCTTGATTCTCAAATTCTCTACCGTGATTTGTCCTGATACCTACAATGGACATACCTTTCTCATTTTGCACTTTATTGGGAAAGTAATAAATTCATTGAAGGTTTCATCCTTCAATGATAAGAAAATAGTCTATGTAAATCTAGAGAAATCATCAACGATGACCAATGAATATAAGTTGCCACCAAGACTTTAAACTCTTATTGGTCTAACTAAATCCATATGTAGCAGTTGTAGTGGTCTATTGGATGTGATTTCATTTTTCAATTTGAAGGATGATTTTGTTTTTTTACCCTTGTGACATGTATCACAAACCAAATCATTTTTAAAATTCACTTTGGGTAACCTTGTTAGATCCCATATGTTTTGATGATAACAAAGATTGGACTAATGATAAAAGAGGATATGATAACAAATGAATTTGAACAAAGTAAATAAATGGAAGATAAAGCATTACTTGAAGCAAGCATTTGAGTAATGAAGAAGAATTGAGAGGAAGAACTAAGGAAGACCATTACTAAAACCATCACTGGCAGTTGTATATGATTACTCGAGTGATGACTCGAGTAAGGAACACTGTTACTCGAGTAATGTTAAAAGAAAATATTTTTGAAAGCACTGCCAAAATTTGGAAGATATTACTCAAGTAGCCACTCGAGTAATCTACAAACTTATATGAGCCATTACTCGAGTAGCCACTCAAGTAACACATGAGAAAAGGATTTACTTGAGTAGCCACTCGAGTAACCAAGGTAAAAATCTTCTAGTAGCTCTCAGCCAAGAAATGCAACAATTTACTCGAGTAGCCACTCGAGTAACCATGTGAGAAAAAGGCATGACTCGAGGGAGCATTCCACTAATCTCCAGAGTTATTTGAAGCATTATTGAGGGGTCACTCGAGTAATCAGGTAAACAAAGAACAAGTACTCTTAGCCAAGAATTTGATACAATTACTCGAGTAAGTAATCGAGTAATCTGTAAAGTTATTTGGAATTTACTTGAGGGGTCACTTAAGTAAGGTTTGAGGAAACAACAAGTCCACTCTTGTAGCCACTCGAGTAATAGGCTTGCTAGAGGAAGCACCGGAGTAACTTATGAGGAAAAGACATGGTTACTCGAGTAGCCACTCGAGTAATCAGGTATTTCCAAGGTTTGTGATCTATCTCACTCTATGTCTTACTTGAGTAATATCTTATGAAAAATACTGAATTACTCACTGCCATATTTTTGATAGGTTTACTCAAGGGACTACTCAAGTAACAAACATAATCACTCGAGTAGCCACTCGAGTAATAAAGTCCAAAAGTCATTTTTTAATTGAATAATTATTGATTTGTTATCTATATGATTAACTCTTCATTGCACTAGTATTCTAAGCACATTTGCAGAGAAACAATGAAGAGATCATGCCAGAAGTAAAAAGTCAAATAAAAGCCTCAACGTTTACCTACCGTTACCTACCACAAACGGATAGTTTTCAAATTTGAAGAATAGTCAACCGTTGCTGCGTGACTTTAACGGACATGTTTGAATTGCTTCCAACAGATACTATAAATCATCTATATATATGGAGCATTCAAAGAGCATAAAGTAAGAACTGAGAACACAAGAACATACACTGATCAACATACTCTTAGTGCTTTGTTTTCTTATACTCATTCATTGTACTTCAGTTATTATATATTTGCTCTGTGAGAGAGTTTTTTTATTACAAACTCAATATTTATTATTGAGACAACTTAAGGTTGTGGAACCTTGAGTTGGAGATTTGATTACAACGTGTAAGGGGGAACGAGTGCCCAGGTGAAGGAACTTGTTGTGTACTAAGGTCCCAAGAACCCACTGAATCTTGGAGAATATAGTGAAACTCTCAAAGATGCTCTAAGGACTGGACGTAGGTAAAAGTGGTTGTGACCGAATCGGTATAAATCTCAGTGTACACTTTGGTGATATTTCTCTTTGCTCTCAACTACTTTAAATATTCTGTCAATTTTCTTATACGCAATGAAATTTCTGGTATCACCCAATTCACCCCCTCTTGGGTGAAATGCTTGCACTAACAAACCCAATTAGTAAATCCTTTTTGAGTAACTTGCCTCGTTGGTGCATGTTGACATGAGCTAGTCTCTTATGCCGTAGGCAACTTTCATCGATGTTACTTAGAAAATAGTTTTCAGACTCATTTCTATTTATATCAAGAGTATAGCAACTACCTTCCCCTTTTGCTCTGAGCTTTGCTTTTATATTCTTTTTATCTAATTGTAAATATTTCTTGTTTATAAGTAGACATTCCTCAGAGTCAAATATTACTCAGTTATCTTTATCTGCACTTTGACTCTCAACAAGTTGTGACACAAGCCTTCAACATAATATACGTCTTTGACTTATATACCATTATAGTTTTTTATTTCTCCAATTCCTGCTATCTTTCTGAATTAATTTCCTCCAAATTTTACCTTTCCACATTCCTTAGGTTGTAATGTGGTAAAATTTTTTGAATCACCAGTCATATGTCTGGAGCATCCATTGTCTATATACTATTTGTTGCATTTAGATGCTTTAAGACATATCTGCAGTCAAATATAATTAAGTCTTAGGTACCCATATCTTTTTGGGTCGTTTTAGGTTAGTACATATGATTTTCTAAACATATGAACCTTTAGGCACCCATTAAAAGTTTCATATTTTTCCTTTCTTTTTATGGAAGCATGACGAAGTATAGTGACCCTTTCTATTACAGTAATTACAAAATACAAAAGGATTCGACGTATGTACAGAATGTTGAAAATAACTCAAATATGTCTTACCTCATGTTTTCTTTCTTCCTTTCTTCTTATCTGATTTAAGATCATATCCAATACTAAATCGGTCATTTACAAATCGTTGAGCTTTTAAAATAACATTTAACATCTTGCTTCCTTTAGTAAATTTTTCAAGAATCTTAGTGAGATCAATACTGTTTTTAATAGAAGAGCAATTTTCACAAACTTTCTCTGAACTTTCTTTAAGTTCTTCTTCAAGAACTTTGTTCTTCTTTTTGAAAATAACTAGTTCTTTAACTACTTTGATGAATTCAGAATGTAAAGCATTATATTTAGAAAATAATTCATTATAGGTAGGATCAGAAACATTTACCTCTTCTTCTATTTCTTCTTGAGTGACCAAACAAATATTGGCAACTTCTTCTTCATTGCTTTCTTCATCAGAAGAACTATCTCCCCATATGGTAGATATAAAGGCTTTCTTCTTGTTGTAGAACTTACCCTGTCTCTTCTCTTTGTTCTTCTAAACCAGCTTTGGACATTTTGACTTGACATGTCCTGGCTTTCCACATTCATAGCAGATGATGTGTCCTTACTTCTTGTTACTCCCTTTTGAAAATTTCTAAATCCCTAACCTTTCTTGTAAAATTTCCTGAATCGTTTTATTATCAGACCTATTTTATCATTGTTGAAATCTTCATCATCTTCTTGGGTTTCCTCTTTTAGAGTTTTCTTTTTCTTGTCGCAAATCTTCATGTTTGAACTTTAATTTAATTTCATATTCAGAGAGACTTTTGAATAGAGGAGTGACCAATGGCATTAATTTGCCTTTCACTTCCCCTATTGTAGTGACTTTGGCCTCCCACTATTTAGAGAGTATGTTTAGTATCTTTCTTACTTGGGTCTTTTGATCATAGACTTTCCCAAGTATTGCAAGTTGATTAACAAGATGAGTATATTTAAGTTCAAATTCAGCTATTAACGCACCTGATTTCATTTGAAGTAAATCAAATTCAGTAACTAGAGTGTTGATCCAATTTTCTTTTATTCTTGAGGTGTCTTCGTGAGCTGTTTCAAAGGCTTGGCACATTTCCTTAGGCATCAGAAGTGTGCAAATCCTGAAATACTCATTTTGACTTAAAGTACTTTGGATCATCAGAATTGCCTTGTTGTTGAGTGTAATGAGTTTCTTGTCATTCTCATTGTACTCTACTGTTGTCTTAGGAACTCTCAGTGAATCTACAATCTTTACAGGTTCATAGTTTCTAGTCTCAATCACCTCCCATAGTCCGTATTCTATTACCATTACAAATACTTTGAACTTTAATTTCCAAAAAGAGAAGTGTTCGCCACTAAAACTTGGTGGTCTGGTAATAGAAGCTCCATGGGGAAGTATTCCTTCACCTATGCTTGCCATTAGATCCTTCTTAGATTGTTATACCTGAACAAGGGGACTTATTCTCTGTTACCAAATGTTAATGCAGGCGTTTCACCTAAGAGGGCAGGTAATTTGGGTGATCATAGAAAATTTGTTTTGTATATAAAAATAGACTGGAAATTTAAAGCAGTTAAGAGCCAGGAGAAATATCACTGAAGTATGCACCAGGAGTTATACTAGTTTGGCCACACCACTTTAATCTACGTCCAGTCCTCAGAGCTTATCTAAGAGTTTCACTATATCATCTAAGATTCAATGGGTTCGTAGCACCTTAGTTCACAACAAGTTTCTTCACTAGATACTCGTTCCCCCTTACATGATGTAAACAATTCCCCAACCCAAGGTTCCACAACCTCAAGTTATCTTAATAATAGATATTGAGTTTGTAATGAAAATATTTCTCACAGAGTAAGAATATAAACCTTGAAGTACAAAGAATGAGAATATAAGAAACAGAGTACTATGAATATATTGATCAATGTATGTTCGTGTGTTCTCTATCATCTCTGTTCTATGTTGAATGTTCCCATATTTATAGATGTGTTGTGATGGCCATTGGAACCATTTCAACATGTCCGTTAGAGTTGCGCAACTTCGTTTGAGACAATGTATCCCTTACTTTACTTGTTTTTCTTTTATATGTATAAATTTAATTGTGGTACTCAAAAATTGGTTTGGAATGCTATAAGATCCGTTATATGTATTATTATCATGTGAGGTTGTTAACTCAAGAACTTGAACTATTTAATTTCTAAGTTATTTAATAATTTTATGTTTTATGTTTTATATTTATAAGTGGTCTGAAGCTGATCTAATCAGTTGGGATCATGAAACCCAGAATTGGCTAATTTTTTTCAATTCCATGTCTAATTTGACTTTTAAAATTGTGATTTTTAAATAAATATTATATTTTAGACTAAAAATCTTCCAAAAGACAAGTATATGGACTAGAGGATTTTAGCTTTTTTTCAATTGAAAAAAAGAAGTTGGCTCGTCTTAGAAACTTTTGAATTTGGGGCCTCAGCTATGCATTCTTTTATACGCCCAAAGCTATCCCATATCTTGACCACTTAGGTGATCCAAGGAATGGCAAAATTACACTTATCAAAATGATGTAGTTTAGAGTAGAAAATCCTGACAGTTCATTTATACTCTAATCCTAACCATACATTATGCATAACCTAATTCCTTTTATTTTCCCTTCGCCAAACCCAATTCTTCGATAGCCATACCCTCAGATGCAAGTCGAGAAAAGCTTGTCCTATAGGAAATGTTGGTGGTGTAAACAGTAATACGAAACCAAGAAGAACCGCAACCACCATCAATTTATTTGATTAATTTGGTTGAAGGGTTAGTATAATCAATGCCAAAGGTAGCAGTAGGTTAGTATCCTTTTAATAGTGATGCTGGCAGGCATTTGATATCATAGCTTAATGGTGACAGTTTGTTTAGATGTTCATTCTCAAATAGAAACAAAAATCTAACAAAGGCAAAAGAGGAAAAAGCTGCCTTGCTTTTCTTCATTTTACAGGGTATGTTGTTCATCAAATGCTATGGAGGCAATATCTACAAATTGTCATACCCTTATCTTATTTTTACCTTTTTAGAGTGCTTGAGCGTAGTTCGGTGAGCAGCCCATAAATAGCATAAATATACTGATATATTGATACATGGTACTTGATTACAACACAGGTTTTCCCAGTAGGGTTTGATGATATTTACACATTTATATAAAATTCCCAAAATAAGACTACATATATAACCACTATCTTTGCCTCAAGATCCGCAACATCATTTCTCTATGTCTACCAACTTGCCTTTAGATGAGATTCCGAGGAATCCTAGTAGTAACGTATAACCAAACATATAAAATGTGAGAATTAAATATACAAAGCACAATATAATGTAAAATGAAATTTCATAATAATACGTGTGTGTACACAAAGGTCAAGGCCAAATTGCTGTTTGGATCCCCTAGGTGTACTTTAGTTGGGTCCCAAACCACAACTAGGTAATGTACCCTAGGAGTACCTCAGGTAGGTACTTAACCACTGCTAGGTAACATACCTCAGGAATCGTGTTCATATTGCAGAATATAGTAACATATAACATATCAACAATCACATAGTGTATAAGAGATTATAGTTACGACCTTAACCCTCTTTACCTCAAAATGCGTGCCCCATAAAGCATGCCAATGACTAGGCTTTCAACTTAGTCATAAAATGTCAAATGTATTGGAATTAGGCTCAAACCCACTCATGTACTATTTTAGTTACTACCTTAACCCTCTTCACCTCAAAATGCGTGCCCCATAAAGCATGCCAATGACTAGGCTTTCAACTTAGTCATAAAATATCAAATGTATTGGAATTAGGCTCAAACCTACTCATGTACTATTTTAGGCACTTCCATAGTGTTTTTAGTGGTTATATAAGTCTATTGTGAAAATTTACCAAAATGTCCTGGGGACGCGACTAGGCCCCGACTTACCCGGTTGAATGTACTTTTTACAAAATTTTGACATGGGCTATTCTAACATGTTTTCGCCTAAGGAATCTATTTCTGGACTCAAAAATACCAAATTCAACGTCACAGTGGCTATACTCTATGGTTCATCATCAAGGCGGCTGTACACTAGGGTTTTTCGCCACGACAGCTTTTACATACACATCCCCCGTAAACTACCGCCCCGAAGGCATGGTCCTCCCATTGGAACCACCAATGGGCCGTAGGTGAAGATTCACAAATACCCTTTCACTCACATAGTCAATCCCTCATAAACTACCGCCCTAACAGAATGGTCCTCCGCCATGGGAACCCCCCATACAGCCGCAGGTAAAAAACACACACAAATAGCCTCTCCAATCAGATGTCATCGTAGGTAGCCCTCTCCTATCAGATGTTGTTAGATCTCATATGTTTTGATGATAACAAAGATTGGATCAATGATATAAAAGGATTTGATAAAAAACAAATGAATTTAAACAAAGTGGCAAAGCATTACTTGAAGTAAGCATTAGAGTAATAAACAAATTTTGTGGAGGCTTACTTGAGGGACTACTCGAGTAAGGGAACTTGTCACTCGAGTAATCATGAAGAATATCATCCAGTGAAGCACTGCCAAATTTTGGAAGCAGTTACTCGAGGGACCACTCGAGTAATATGCAAAGTTATATAGATCATTACTCGAGTAGCCACTCGAGTAATATCATTTATAAAGGCATCACTTGAGTAGCCACTTGAGTAACCAGGTGAAAAATCTTCCAGTAGCTCTCGGCCAAGAAATGCAACAATTTACTCGAGTAGCCACTCGAGTAACCATGTGAGAAAATGGTATGACTCAGGGAGCACTCGGGTAACATCTAAAGAAAACACATGGCCACTCTAGTCGTCA
Organism: Inga laurina; assembly: GCA_963855925.1. Taxonomy (NCBI): domain Eukaryota; kingdom Viridiplantae; phylum Streptophyta; class Magnoliopsida; order Fabales; family Fabaceae; genus Inga; species Inga laurina. Next base: position 38,508,605 of record OY979705.1, read on the forward strand.
CTCGAGTAACTAGATTACCAGAGTCAGCAGCCGAGTAACCTTTGAAGGAAAGACACAGCGACTCGAGTAGCCACTCAAGTGAAGCTGATAATCACTCGAGTAAGCCCTCGTGTGATGTCGGGCTCTAGGTTATTTCAACTCGATACTCGGTCATTTCTCACAAAATCAACTCGAGTGATTCATCAAATGCTCTCACAAAAATTTTTTATAATCATTTCCTTGCTTCATTTTTGTCAAAACCCATCAATTTTTAGCTCAAAAAACTTCCTATTTTGCTCAAAATCTCTCTACCCTAGCCGAGCGACTTTCACATTTTTTTCAGAAATTCTCATCAAGATGGCTAGAACCAAAAATCTCACCCTTTCAGAGACCTCTAAACCTAAACAATCATCTGATCCACTTTCTTCTCCACCCACCAAGAAATGCAAGCTTACACTGAAATCCAAAGCCAAATCTCAGTCTAAGCCGAAAGAGAAAGGGGTTGTGATCAAAGAGCCCATTGTCACAAGAGCTCAATCCAAGAAGAGTACCTCATCTAGAAGAGGAAAAGGCATAAAAGTATCATCCCCTTCTCCTTCTGATTCTTCCACACCCTCTTTTACTCCAAAATCTTCTAAGAAACCTAAATACAATGAAAAGATTGCCAAAGCAATGGCTGGCTTTCTTGAAGAAGCTATCATGAAAGGCGTTGATTCAATGAAAACAGGAGCAAAGAAGGGTCAATCCTCTAAGAAGCTAGAAGTGCTAGAAGAGGAAATTACTCTCCCCCCTAAAGGCTTCAATGTTAGCAAGTTGGAGGAGTCTTAGAAGTTCCTGATTCATTTCTCTAGGAGGAAGGTGTGCAAGACTTACTGCATTGATCTCCAAGTTCTTCAGGAGGTATTGAAGTACGACCTTAGTCCCTACCTTAAACCCTTTATGCCTTCGTTATCTATTAAATTACCCTTTTGCACCAAGGTAGTTAGTCATTTCTACTGCAATCTTGAAATACTAAATGACCCTGTTAGATGATCAGTAGAGGAAGAAATGACTACAAAAGTTAGAGGTCAGAAAATCCTCATCTCACCCTCTAGGATCAATATTTGGTTAGGAATAGAAAATCCCCCTGATGATATCTATTCTAAACTTGAGCCTAACTAGATCTTCTCTGTTCTTAGACTTGGTAAGTTAGTGAGACCTCTAAACTTCAATCTGAGTGATATGTGTGACCACCACAGGGTTCTATAGTACATCTACTCTAGAGCCTTAGTAAACAAATCCAATAATTATACACATTTCACTGAAAGGGACTATAGGTTGTTTGCTTCTTTCCTTCTCCAAGAGTAAAAGGACTTGGGAGAATATATTTTTGCGGAAATACATAAGTACAAGACTGAAGGGAAGCCATCCACTCCTATGCCATATCCTTAGCTCATATCTCTTATTCTAAAGAAGAACAAGATTTGGTATCTGGAGAGTAAGGAACCGGTTGAGAGGATAACTCCTGTTGGGAGGAATCAAATTGGGAAACTGAACATTGAAATACCTCTTAAGGGTCCTCTGGAGTCAGGCCCCAGAAAGAAGAAGAAGACTGAGACTAAGACAATTAGAATGGATGACACACAGTCTTCTGCTCCAGCCAGCACTACATCCTCACCTTTATTCCTCAATGCCACACTACAACATTTTATGGAAAATATGCTAAAGGGATTTCATATCGACATTGCAAATACCATTGCGAGTTGATCACTCACATGAATGTCAAGATGGGACAACTTGTGGAAAGGATGGATAAGAGGCACGAAGAATTGTTAGCAGAACAACGTGTCCAGGGTGAGCTTCTGAGGTCGATTGTAGCTAGACTTTATGCTATAGCATCTAGCCCCTCTACTTCTGGTACCTCTAAACCTTCTTTCAGCTTGAGCTAGTGTCATCTCCTGAACCCAGATCCTTTAAGGCACCACATTCTGAGTTGAGACCTCCTGAGCTTGTCTCAACTTCTAAGCCTGGACCTTCTCAGCCAATATCTTTTGAGCCTAAACTTTTTGAGGCCGGTCCTTCTTCTATTCCTCCTCCTACATTACCTATCACTATCTCCAAAAACCTTTTGTTTTCCTTGCTTGACCCAGAAACACTTCAGTTGGTTCATGTTACCCTTGATGATCCAGTTAGCCAGCTCAGCCTATCCAACCTGAGTCAGTGCCTACTCCAGTAGCCTCACCTACTCGCACTGAGGAGGTTCTAGTTTTTTCACCTGTTGGTTCAAAGGAAGTAGAAATTACTTCTCTGCATCCAATGAATCCTCCAGAGGATCTTCAGACACCTCTGGTGCACTTTCCTGACCCTGAACCATCATCATCACACTCTTCTACTTCAGATGGCTCATATGTATCATTGGCATTTCCTGTTACTCCCATTTCAGCAGCCAAGCATCTAGTCCTCCTCTTGATTGATTCCACCTTTATGATAAAGACAAAAAGGGGGAGAAGAATTAAGTGTGATTTTGTGATGAATGGCTAAGTTAATATATTGGGATTTGGGTGTATGGGGCTTTAGGGCATTTTTATCTTTGGATTATAAGTTTTGATTATGTAATGAACTTCTCATTATGCAAGTTATTTCTTATTCCATTTATGTTAACATTTCATTGAAATTATATTGCATTGAGGAAGTAATGAGTTTTTGATTGTGTTGCAAGGTGAACAAGTAAATATAAGAACAGAAACTTTGAAAAGATCTTTATTAAGTTATTTCAAAAGAGTTTTCAAGTTTAAATTGATGAAAAGATTTCATATGAAAAGTGTTTAAGAAGCATAAGGTTGAAAACTCAATTTCAAAAACTTTGTTCAAAACCACCAAGTTTTGTCATCATAAAAAAGGGGGAGAATGCTAGATCTCATATGTTTTGATGATAACAAAGATTGGATCAATGATATGAAAGGATTTGATAACAAACAAATGAATTTGAACAAAGTGGCAAAGCATTAGTTGAAGTAAGCACTAGAGTAATAAACAAATTTTGTGAAGGCTTACTCGAGGGACTACTCGAGTAAGGGAACCTGTCACTCGAGTAGGCACTCGAGTAATCATGAAGAATATCATCCAGTGAAGCATTGCCAAATTTTGGAAGTAGTTACTCGAGGGACCACTCGAGTAATCTGTAAAGTTATATAGATCATTACTCAAGTAGCCACTCGAGTAATATCATTTGCAAAGGCATCACTCGAGTAGCCACTTGAGTAACCAGGTGAAAAATCTTCCAGTAGCTCTCGACCAAGAAATGCAACAATTTACTCGAGTAGCCACTCAAGCAACCATGTGAGAAAAAGGTATGACTCGAGGGAGCACTCGAGTAGTCTGCAAAGTTATTTGGCATCTACTCGAGGGAGCACTCGGGTAACATATGAAGAAAACACATGGCCACTCTAGTCGTCACTTAAGTAACTTGATTACCAGAGTCAGCAGCCGAGTAACCTTTGAAGGAAAGACACGGCCACTTGAGTAGCCACTCTTGTAATCAGGTATTTCCAAGGTTTATGATTTATCTCACTCCATGTCTTACCAGAGTAATAGCAAGCCATTGCCATATTTTTTATGAGATTACTCAAGGGACTACTCGAGTAAAGAGTTTGATCACTCGAGTAATGAAGTCCAGAAATTATGATTTTTATCAAATATTTATTTAATTGTTTTCTATATGATTAACTCTTTATTGCACTAGTATTCTAAGTACATTTGCAGAGAAACAATGAAGAAACCATATTAGAAGTGAAAGTCAAATAAAAGTCCGAACGTTCACCTACCGCCATTTATCGCAAACAAACATGTTTGAAATTTGAAGAATAGTCAAATATTGTTGCGCGACTCCAACGGACATGTTTGAATTGATTCCAATGGATATGTTTGAATTGCTTCCAACATACACTACAAATCATCTATATATATGGAGCATTCAAAGAGTAGATAACAAGAACTGAGAACACATGAACATACATTGATCAACACACTTAGTGCTTTATTTTCTTATACTCATTCATTATACTCATGTGATTATATATCCTCTCTATGAGAGTGTTTTTCATTACAAACTCAATAATTGTTATTGAGATAACTTAAGGTTGTAGAACCTTGAGTTGGGGATTTGATTACAACGTGTAAGGGGGAGCTAGTGTCCGAGTGAAGGAACTTACTTTGTACTGAGGTGCCAAGAACCCACTGAATCTTGGAGAATATAGTGAAACTCTCAGAGACGCTATGAGGACTGGACGTAGGTCAAAGTGGTTGTGGTCGAACCAATATAACTCCCAGTGTACACTTCGGTGATATTTCTCCTTACTCTTAACTGCTTTAAATATTCTGTCAATTTTCTTATTTGCAATGATTTTTCTAGTATTACCTAATTCACCCCTTCTCTTGGGTGAAACCCTTGCACTAACAAATGTCACTATAGATAGCCTCATCCAATCCATACCCTCCGTAGATAACCTTTTCCTTGTGCTAGACAACCAACTAGAAACATTGGGATACCTTATACACATTTCAATTAAAATCTAATACCAACCTGGTACCTCAAACCATCCAGGTCAAATCAAATTCCTAAGGATCAGTTTAAATATTGAGTCTGATCCTTGGATCACAATTCATCTCTTAACCCTCAACCTCAATTGAACCAGGAAATTAGTTCCCTCATTTCCATAGAGCATCATTTACTCCAACACAAGTTCAAATATCTTTGCCAGTCTAAGGCACACCAGTCCCCTAGGTCTTAAGGCTTATAAACACACAAATCTAGTATGACTTCACTAGCATGTAATATCATACAGCCTCGGGTTTCTAACCCAACATCTAGGTTAGTCAAGACACCTAGAACTCAATATCATATAGCTTGGAAATCATTTTCCTTAGTTCTCTAATCAGATGACGGGTCTGATTACCTCCACCTTTGGGTTTGCACATCAAATTCTCAGGTTAACCATACTAATTCACCACATCTACATCATAGATAATGTATACACAGAGCCCTTAAACTCATATATCCACAAATAGCAGGGACCTTAATGTGTATACCTCAACCAATCACAAATCATTGCCTATTTCTAGGCCAAATTTGGGGAACTATCTTAGCAAAATCCATCTTTGCTGGGAACTGCAGCTCTGATACCAAAAATGTAACCCCCTCCATAATTATATCTGAAACGCGATTAAAATGAATTAAAGATCGTCGGATAAACAAAACTCATTTCAATTCCCTATCCATGAGATAGTGTTTTCATGAATAGCTTTCAAAACCTAATTCACCTGGTCTCATATTCACTTTTCAAATATAACTACTTTGCGAAGATAAATCACATTTATTATAAACATCAGAGTGCACAATAATAATTTACAGCAAACCCTGAGTTCCATACATTAATCATAGCCTTACAGGGCGCAAACGCCCTTTAAAAATTCTCATACAGGGATTACACTATCCTTTCAAATACATATCCAAATATACATTCCCAAATTCAAATCCAAATACAAATACCAAATATAGAATACTCCCAACTATGATAACCAATAACCAAAATCACATCCTGAAGGAGTCCTTGCCACCCTCGGCTGCTTGCTCCCTCCTCAATCTTCTTGCCTTGTCTAACTATTGGTAGGGAGGATGAGATTCTAGAGAATCTTAGTAGGAAACAAATACATGTATGCATGTAAGATAAGTTTTTAATGCATGACATGCCTGCAATACATAACTTATGCTCACACAATGACATATCTGTGTGCTCAATATTTCAACAACATACTCATGGCCATAGCATAAATAGAAATAGAGCTACCATCATTCATATATGTTTCACATAATCATGCAAACCAATACATGCATCAATACACCAACACAAATATCAAATACATGCAAAAGAGGTAAGTTCCATAAACTTATTCTTTCTACGTATTCTTCAGCACCGCTTACTTAAAGATCAGGGCGAACTTCAAACCCTATAACTAAAATCAAGGACATTAGGTTATTCTCTATTCCAAATCCTTACTTTCATTACACTTAAAGTTGATTATCATTCAAACCTTTAGGTGGCTACTCATAGCCTAAACACATGCTTAAAGGATTGGGAGAAACTATACAAAAAACCATCTTCAGAAGTCCAAAATGTCATTTTTGGGGGTTGGCCACTACCCAAGAATCCACTGACCGTGGGCAAAAACAAGTCAAAAACATTTGGGCTGCGGTCCATAACCTCTGGCTGTGGCCAAGAAAATTCCTGTTACTTGGTTGAACTTCCAAAAATCATAACGAATTCTAGAAAAATCGAAAGGAGGTGATTCTAAAGCCAAATGAAAGGTATTTAAGTCCTCTTCATAGGAAAAATATGGACCATTATTAGAAATCCCCACAAAATTCAAGAATTACACAAAACTCAACACTGCTCCAAAACAAAGTCCAATTTCCATCCCAAACTTTGGACAACCATAACTCACAGCACACAAAACGAAATAATACAAATTACATGTTCATTTTGAAGCTTAGGATGTGAAATTTAAGACTAGAAAGTTTCATAATTTTTAGACACCATTTGGTCATTCAACATGTTAGTACAAACAGACTGCCTAGAACAGAACTCACACTGGACAGAATTTCAGATTTTGCAATTCTTTCCATTTCACATTCCAAATCAATTCCAATGATACTAAGACACAATATGGAATCAAAACAACCACAATTCACAACCCAATTCATCCTTTTCACAATTATACCAAAATCAGGGAAACATTCCACAATTCACAAAACTTAACCAGATAACACAAAACTTAGGTCAAAGTGAAGCTATCACTCACCTCTTCCCCTTCTTCAAATCACTTCTTTGATTCCTCCAACTTCAAGATTCCTCAAGCTCTCAAAACACCTTCTTTCACAAATCTAAAACCATGGAGATGAAACTCTCATCACTATGAACAACATTAAAGAAGGGTATTTAAGCTAAAGAGGACTAATAGAGCACCATACCTTGACTTCCTTCCTTCTCTTTCCTCCCTCTCATGGATGACAATGGAGGAACAAGAGAGAGATGAGAGATGATGAGGATGAAGATGGGAAGATTTTTTGCTCCCAAAACGTCCAAATAAGGGAGAGAGAAAAGGTAAAGAGTGTTGAGCTTTTGACCAAGATCCAAGGGTCCAAAAAGTGCCATGTGTCACACACCTAATCGATCTTCCATAAGCTCACATACACACACATGCACTTGATTCCACCCCTTGATTTCTACGCAAATCAATCTCAACCATTGACCTTGAAGTTACTAATGAGTTTCCTCTTTGGTAACTGACCAATTGGTCAGTAACTTTATCATTGGTCCCTTATTACGGTAATTCCCACTGAATGACCACAAAACACTTCATATAATTCCATTTAGCTATAATATGGGCCCTTCCTCTATTTTAAGTCAATTTAGATGTTAATCCACAATTAAGCTTAAATATAGGGTTTTGTCGCTGCTCACAACACATACGAATCACATTCGAATCTCAAATCACATCGGAATCACCAAAAGGGTTTATTTATCACTAATCACATCCACTTTTGAAGTCATTATCCCTTAATCCAAATTTAGGATCCTGCTAAATTGAGGCTTAGCAGTCCACTTATTTTAGGCTTATTCTCTAGCCTCAAATCTCAAAATTTGAGGTATTACACCTAACCCCCTGAATTGGACCTGGCTAAAACCCAGGATTCTCCAGGGAAATTTGAGGTTTTCCAATTTGACTTCACAGACTTGCTCTTGTCTACTCCTAGCCACTTTATTAACTATTTAATTATGTTAAAACCACCATTTATACTCAACTTGGGCGGCATAACGTTTAGGACACAACTTTTTCCAAATTTACAAACAAAGTAAACCCATCAGAATTTCATCGGTTAAATTATTCATAGAAGGCAGAACAATCAATATTTGAATTTTTAGAAGTTATGTCTTCTTTCTTCTGGCTTTTCTTGTAATATCCTGAAATGTAACCAAGGATTTATAACTTCAAAGTGATGTAATTAATCTTAATTGAGCACTTATGAAGTAAATGATGTGATTTAGTAAGTATTATGCTAATCAGGGGTAAAACGGTAAATTTACCGACCGACTGATTGGATACCATTGAGAACACTCCTTAGTAATTAAGATTAATGGCTAAGATTGAAAGACCAAGAGGTGGAATCTTGTGCATGTGAAACTATGTGAAATCATGGTAGGGAGAAGGAGATGGTGCCAAGTGTCAAATTATGGACCATAGATGAAGTCAAAGTTTTCAAACTCATTCTTTCTTTTTCCCAAGTCGGTTAAGTGCATTGAAGGAATGGAAATGAATCATCTTAATCAATATCTCTCATCTCTCTCCATTCTCTCCATTTTTCGCTGAACAAACAAGAAAAGAGAAAAAGAAAAGCTTGAGTTTTTGGTAAGTTAATGCCTTCATATGCTCAAGTGTCCTTCATTAATAGTGTTCATGAGGTTGAGGGCTTTATTCCTATGGTTTCAGATTTTTGACTTGTGGTGTTTGAGAACTTGTGGAAATTTGGAAGTGAGGGAAACAAGGAATTGGCTTGGGAAGAAGTTAAGGTGAATATTTGGAACCTTTTGGTATATTCATTGTGGTTATTGGTTTAGTTTTGGGAATTTCGAATTTTTGCCCTGATTTTTGGTTTAATTTGAATGCTGGAATTGGTTTATGTGTTGTGTAGAATTTGGTCTTTTGTTGAACATTTTGGCCATTGAAAGTGATTTGGGAACTTGGATTGGGAAGTGTGGCAATGTGTGAATTGTGTTGTGACATTGTGAAATATGTTGTGGTTGTTGTGTAATATGTCAATGGGGGTTGAATATGGTCATTTTGATGGCTCCAATGTGTTCCTTGAGCCAAATTGTCTGAAAATAGTATGTGATTTGAAATTAGGGACCATTGGAAACCAATTGGCAAAATCTGGAAAATATGTCCAATGTAAGTCTGTTCTGGGCAGTCAGATGGTGTGGACGTTTTGACTGGGCAAATGATGTTGCAAAATTATGAAACTTTCCAGTCTTAAAGTTACATCTCAAGCTTCAAAATGGACATAAATTTTGTGTCATTTCGCTTTTTGAGCTGGGAGTTTGAACTGTCCAAAGTTTGGCATCAAAGCTGGACCCTGTTTTGGTACAATGTTAGGTTTTTGGTAAATCTGGACTTTTATGGTGATTTATAGTTATGGCCAATATTTTTCCTTCAAATAGGACTTAAATAGCTTTCATTTGGCTTGGAATCACCCCATTTCGATTTTTCCTGAATTAGTTATGATTTTTGGAAGTTCAGCCAGAAACTGGATTTTCCTGGGCCGCGGCCCAAGGATGGTCGGCCGCAGCCCAAATGTTTCTGTGCGTCTCTGGTCAGCCCTGGATAGCCTTGGGCCGCGGCCCAAGGATGGTGGGCCGCAGCCCAAATGTTTCTGGGCAGTTTTGGGCCGCAGCCCAAGGATTTTGGGCCGCGGCCCACCCCCAAAAATCTGTGTTTAGCACTTTTAAAGGTAGTTTTTGGTATAGCCTTTCCCAACCCTTTAGGCATGTGTTTAGGCCTAAAATAGTCACCTAAAGAGTTCAAATGATAACCAACTTAAAGTATTATAAAGAAAAGAACTTGGAAAAGAGATTGACGGGTTGTCCCTAATTTTGTTTATAGGCTTTGATATTTGCCGCCCTCGTGAGCCAACTGCGCCGAAGGACGTCAGGAAAGGACAAGGTAGTGACTCTCTCTCTTATACTATGTATAATGCTCTGTATGTATGTGTTATCACTGTTCTGTGATGAATCTTTGATGCTGCTTTGATTACAGCTGGTGATAGTTGTCGTTTACAGCGCAAGCTGTCGTTTACAGCGTAAGCTGTCGTTATTGTGATTACAGCGTAAGCTGTCATGATTATTATTACAGCGAGAGCTGTCGTATTGTGCTTACAGCCGTGAGTGCTGTCGTTTGTGGTGAAAACCATGTATCTTTGAGATTGCTGATGCTGTTGCTGGTTGTGATTTATATACATGCTTGGTGTTATGCATTGTGTGAGTGGTTTGTTACTACTGGGATTCGCTCAAATCTCATTCTTTCCTATGACTAATATTTCAGATAGGGCATGTGGCTCAAAAGAGAAGCGGCCAACCCGAAGCACTTAGGATCTTTAGTGATACTAGGGATTTTTGAGATGTTGGTTATCTATTTTGAACTCGGGATTACTGTATATTTCGAATTAGGAATATTACCTTTAGTTTTGGTTGTGTAATCCCCTAGTGGATACTTATGAACCTCAGGTTATATGTATAGAACCCAGGAGTTGCCGGGGATTTGGTTATACACTCTGATATGATTGAATGTATATTAACTGCACAGGTGATTATATTCGATAATTGAAAATTGAGACCAGGATGGGAAAAAGAAGTTTTTGAAAATTTTGTTAAGTCTCTACTATAAAGGGAGTTTTAAATGAGCTTTGAACTATTCGACGGTCTCTAAACCAATTTAATTATGTAATATCGAATTATAATTACGCTAATTAAGGCAGGGGGTTACATTTCCCCTTATAGTTGAAACCCTAACCCCATTTAACACTAGTAGAAAAATGACTTTTAAGACCGGTTAAAAATGACTTTTTAGACCGGTTCTGTATTAGGTCTTGATACAGCAGGTCTAAAAAGTCTGTTATTTTTTAGACCGGTTGTTATGACCGGTCTTAAAAGTCACACTTTTAAGACCGGTTGTACCCACAACCGGTCTTAAAAGTGTGACTTTTAAGACCGGTCATAACAACCGGTCTAAATAAAAGGGGCGTTTTTTAGGAAAAAAAAGAAGTTTTAAGACCGGTTGTAGTGACAACCGGTCTTAAAAATACTTTAAGACCAGTTGTGGGAACAACCGGTCTTAAAGGTGAGACTTTTAAGACCGGTTGTGCCCCACAACCGGTCTTAAAAGTCTCACCTTTAAGACCGGTTATTCCCACAACCGGTCTTAAAGTACTTTTTAAGACCGGTTGTCACTACAACCGGTCTTAAAACTTCTTTCTTTTTTTTAAAACGTCCCTTTTATTATATGTACATGCACAAAATGCTCCAATTTTAAACAGCAGTACATAATAACAATCACTTTTGAATTTCAAAATTCAAAAGCACCAATCTATAGCAGCAACAAATTAATGTTCATACAAGCCAGTAAAGTCAGTTATTGATGATTCATTTGCAATTAGACAGTAAGGATGACCAAATGACAGGAGTAAAACAAAAGCAATGAACTTATATGCAAAGAAATGAACATGCCCTTTGGTCCATTGTTATTGTCATCAGAACCATATTGCATTGCATAAGCTGCTTGATCTGCCAAGCCCTTCTTCTTTCCCTTTGACGAATATGAAGAATCCATAATCCCTGCATATATCACCAATTCACTCACTTCATTCATTATGCATCAAAATTAGAACATGTTAATTTCTCTCTGCTAGGAAAGAAATCGCTTATATCATCAATACAACTATTGAAGCATTGTGATGCACACAGAATGCAATTTTGTGGAACAGAAGGTGAGAGAGAGAGAGAGAGAGATAATACATAAGGAATGAAATAGTCCGTGAGAAGAAACAAACATTTTCACATTATAGAAGACAAGATCATATAACAAAAATTGCTTCAAATAAATGAAACCAAGAAATCACAAAAATAAAATAAAACATTCAAATCAGAGCCAAATACATGCAGAATGAAATAAAATAATGTACAATGTAACATTGGATTCAAAAACTCACTATTTTTGTAATAGCTCATGGATGAATTCAGCACAACATGTGCGAATGAAATCAATATCTTCTTCAGGAAAGGGATCAGCAAGATCAAACATCTGTAACACCAAAACCAGACGAAACATTGACTTAGTAACTTAAAAACAATAAAGTAAAACAAAAGTTCTGAAATATAAATTTACCTCTTCAGTAAAATCAGTCGTGCCTAGAGTGATAATATTGTAAATGTGTCTCAAAACATAAAAACCACATAAGTTGGACCCCTTTGGTTGCCGACAGCTCTGAGAAAAAACATGATATCATTAAAACAAATATAAAGGCATGTCTTATTACATTCTTTAAACAAATATTAATCCATATGTACTAACCTTTGGCATGATCCATGTAGGGTCCTTTAAATCACGAACATGCTTACCACAAGCACTGTGTAGGAATGTCCGCATAGACCTATGATCATCATAATGACAAAGGTTATTGGTTTTACACAAATTCCATAAACTTTGCATACAAAAGGTAAGAATGCAAGAAAACTAACGAATTCATGGTCTTTTTCAAATCATTCCCTGGTTTGAAGTGGAGGGAACATAAGAGGATGACAGTGTAACTATTCTTGCATAGAAGAAGCAACTGCCAATGATCATTGAAAAAAACAGAAGAATATTAAGCAAACATAAAACATTATATAAATTATAAAATATCAATTTGTTTCTTACCTATGCACATATGGAGCCAAGAAACACTCAATTCCAGTTTCACTAAGCCTCTCTGACAAGTATCTATGTCTAGTAGCAGCAGTGGTCCCTTTCTCTTGGATGTGATGGGGGCATAAGAATCCAAATTTTTCGCTTTTTCCAGAGGAGACCAACCTACGATGCATGTACCTACAATAACGCAAGCACATAAATAAAAGGTAAACGGTGAAACTTTTAAAATATTTACTTTGAATTGCAGAAGCTACTTACATTAAGAACAGTTGGACAATCCCAATCATAAGATTTTGTCCAGGAGCTACCAGGGACATCAAATCATCCCTCTCAAGATAGCATGTCACTCCTGACTGTCCAACAACTGAATCCGTAGGCTATTCTCTTGTTTTGAATGATGTATCATATGCCATCAGAATCACTTGCTGCATGATATTCAATGGAGGCTGTGAAACTTCTTGGTGAGTGAAGGGAGCTGGACTTGGTGGGGCTTTGATCGGACTTGGTAGGGCTTTGATCGGACTATCCTCGGCTTGACCAGAAACAAGGTTCGTTGGCCACAAGATGAATGTGCCCAAGACATCGCTAACGATCTTGAATTCATCAGAAGGGATAGGGACAGGTGCATCCGTAATAATCACCTCGTCAACTGACACCCGGACTTGATCACCTTCCATTTGTCGGTGGTGGACAGTTGATCCCAGGTTATGCAGACTACCCCGTGCAACTAACCGTCTCAGAGGATCCTCGACAAAAAGATCACAAAGCTCAGTAATTTGTGGGTTAGGGCCCTCTGATGACTGCCCGATGTTGCAACAACTACCTTTAGTGCTCTGCTTATTAGGATCAATCGATTGTGGCTGGGGAGCACTGGTATCTTGTCTTGAGCTCATAAACACTATCATTTCCTCTTTCATCTTGCTCAACCAGGTCTCTAATAGTACATCAAAAGATGCTTCACCTCGGCCTTTGCTTTTGCTCTTGCAATGGCCAACATAGTCTCCAATTCCTCCCTAGTCACGATGTTTGAGGAATGGCGTACGGGGGCTCCAAAGTAATCATGTATCCCTACCCCTCCTCCAACTCCCCTGATATGGCCTGGATGCTCATGTTTGCCAGTAGCAACTGTGAGGATATCATTCCTGCCCTCCGACTTAAAAGAGCCCTCAGCTTGTTGTTTTCTAAGTTCATCCTGTAACATAATACAAAATAACAAACATAAGTAATAATGTACGTTTCTTATGTAATTAATTACAATAACGATATATACTTACAATTCTTTCACCAACTATACGAGATTGTTCACTCGTATAAGTCCTACTCCTCTTTTGGTGGGCAAATTGCCATTTTTCTTCTCGACGAATCGGAGATGGCGGAGAAAGAAGAACAGAAGGATCGGATTGAGATGCTTCTTCCAATATCTTCCGTTTGGCCGCTAACAAGTCTCTTTCAGCCTTTGCATAACCCCCACGAGACATTGTATGAGGGCAATCATTCTTTCTACCACTCTCTTGTGCTTTTTGCCTTTTTGCCTGCGAATAAGAAATGATATAAAAGGAAAGTGTTATAATCAATTAAGATAATTGCTAAGTAAATAAAATGAAAAATAAGTTAACTAACCAAAGATTCAGGAGTAGTTCGAAGCCTAACAAATTCTTGCCAAGTCGCTTGATCAAGAAATGTATACGTGTTGCACGGATTAGGACGAGGCTGACCATCTTTCACCTCAATATGAATGTAATTGTTGGTCAGACTTGTCTTGAACTTGCTCTAGCGCTCATAACAATACGTCATCATCTTGTTGTACAAGATCTCACTCTAAGGAATGTCGTAGGTGAGCTGAAATGCATGCATTGAAGGAGTAAGTGACAAATTTGTGACATTTGATAATGATTAATTACATACAGACCAAAATTGTATACCTGAATAGTGTCCCAAATATGTTGCTTCACATTTGCATCCACATTTCTCCACTCCTCTATCAAGATGCTCGGCTTGTTACGTGCAAGGAGGCCGACGAAACTCCTATATCCTTGTGCATTAGGCCCGATTGGTTTCCAATGTCTATCAAACTCAATCGGTATCTTTTCGCCTGCACTCTGACTGAGGGAAACATCTGTCAACCGTGTCGCACGTCTACCCCTCCGTACAGACTGGCTACTGCGCTCACTATGACCCTGGCTCGGAGCATTGCTAGGCTCGCCCTGGTTAACATTAGCTGGCTGACTCTGCTGAGCACTAGGTGGCTGACTCAGAGGTGGAGGAGGTGGCTGATCCTCTGCACTAGGATATTGGGGATCCGTCATTTACCTGTAACGACAACAAAGAAAGATAAATCCTAAGCTATGACATGTGAAGACTATATCGATAAAATAACTAAACATAGTCTTCGGATAATAATTATATTCATAATTACTTTAGTTAGTTAAGGTCAATATAGTATCATAAAGAGATATCCTCCCATATTCCCTCGTGATGATCATTTCTTGTGCCGTGCGCATTATCTGCTTCATCTTCTTCGTTCAGTTCTGGTAGACCCCTGGAAAAAGAAGGAGTCTTAAGAAGATCATAATTTGAGTGACTTTTCTCGTCAATATCAACCACCCTTTTTCCTTGGAGAGCTACAGACCACATTTTATTTGCCTGATCAGTGATATAGAACACTTGTTGTGCCTGATCTGCCATAATGAAAGGTTCATCTCCAAAACTTCTACTATTCAGATCTACTAATATAAATCCTAACCTATCGATCTTCACACCATTATTGACATCAACCCACTTGCATTTGAAAATGGGAAATCTAATTTTAACATAGTCAACCACCCAAATCTCTTCAATCACCCCCATAATAAGGTATGGCAGCCAATGTAGGGTTCTTATCTTTCGAACTAGAGAATTGCATAGATTCAGCCACTAATACAACACCACTGTTCTGGACGGTGCTCTTATCATCTAGGGACTTCGTGTCAAAGGTATAACCATTGATCACAAATGAAGTCCAACTTATGACATCAACCTCAGGACCACGTGATAACCAATTTATTGTATCAGAAACACATTCTTCTCCGTCAACCTTTTGTTTGAACCAATGTGCGAAAGTTCTGTTATGCTCCCTGATTAACCTTTTTTCAGTCATTCGACTATTTTGTTTCCGTACAATTTCTTTATGGGCATTCATGTAATATTGAACTTCATCAACATTGTTCAAGATGTACAAGTGCACTTGTTGCAATTCATCAGCATCTATGCTCTTTACTGTTGCCCCGCGTCTACCCCCTTCTTGATCATGACGTTTAGGAAGGCCAATATGTCGTACATTTGACAAATAATGTTGATAAAATTCCATAGCTTCTTCAAAAACATATTTTTGAATAATAGATGCTTCAGGCCGATTGGGGTTCTTCACATACCCTTTTAGTATTTTCATAGTTCTTTCGATCGGGTACATCCACCGGAAATAGATAGGGCCACACAACTTTATCTCCCTTACTAGATGAACAACCAAGTGTACCATGATATCAAAAAAGGACGGAAGAAAAAGCTTCTCAAGCTGGCATAAGATCATATATCCTTCATTTTCCAATTCCTCCAATCTTTCCGTGTCAATGACTTTACAACAAATGGCAATGAAGAAGAAACAAAGTCTAGTCAATATGTGTTGAAGATCATATTCGGCAATGCCTCGAATAGCTACTGGGAGTAGTTGTTGCATTAAGACATGACAATCATGAGACTTTAGCCCTATTAACTTCAAGTCTTTCATCGATACAAGCTTTTTAAAATTTGAAGAATACCCTGAGGGAACTTTAGCGCCATGTAAACACTCACAAAAGCTTCTTTTCTCAACCTTAGACAAAGTATGAGCAGCTGGAGGACAAAAAGTTCTATTACCGTATGGCCTTGGATGTAAATCTTCTCGTATTCCCATTTCTTGCAAGTCTAATCTTGCCTTCACGCCATCCTTAGAACTTCCTTGTATGTTGAGCAGTGTCCCAACAATACTATCACATACGTTCTTCTCCACATGCATGAAATCAATACAGTGTCTGACGTCAAGATTGTGCCAATATGGAAGATCGAAGAAGACGGACCTTTTTTTCCATATATTTTTCTCATTTATACTCTTTGATGACTTACCAAACATAGTATTGATATTTTTCACCTTTTCATAAATTTCCTCCCCAGTCAATGCCTCTGGCGCATCTTCAAACTCTTGGCCACCGAAAAAAGCTTTTTTTAATCTACGATAAGGGTGGCTTCGTCTTAGAAATCGCCTATGGCCAAGGTAAACCATCTTTCTTCCATGTTGAAGTTGATGGTAGCATGTGCCTTCTTCACATATCAGACAAGCTTTGTGGCCTTTAACGCTATATCCTGACAAGTTCCCATATGCAGGGAAGTCATTTATAGTACAAAAGATCATTGCTCGCAACTTAAAAGTCTCCTCCTTGTTTGCATCAAAAACATCAACACCTTTATCCCACAACTCTTTCAAGTCTTCGATCAAGGGTTCTAGATAAACATCTATGTCATTTCCGGGTTGCTTTAGTCCTGAAATCAACATAGACAACATAATGTACTTTCGTTTCATACATAACAAAGGAGATAAGTTGTAAATTACCAACAGAACAGGCCATGAACTATGTATACTGCTTAGGCTACCATAAGGATTCATACCATCTGTGCTAAGCCCAAGCCTGAGATTCCTAGGTTCTTCACCGAAGGTAGGAAATAATTGATCGACTTTCTGCCATTGAGAAGAATCAGCTGGATGTCGAAGCTTTCCATCAGAAATCCGCTCATCTGCATGCCATCTCAAATTTTTGGCATCAATTTCATTAGCACACAGGCGCTTGAACCTTGGAATGATTGGAAGATACCACAACACTTTTGCAGGGCCCTTATTTGATTTATACCTCAGAGTTTCACATATCGGACATTGCTCCTTCTCTTCATGATCTTTATTATACAATATGCAATCATTAGGGCAAGCATGGATCTTTTTATACTTCATCCCTAGTGGACACAGTATTTTCTTAGCATCATAGTATCGACAAGGCAACACATTATCATCAGGAAGCATATCTTTAAAGGCCTCAAGTGTTTCTGAAAAACTCTTATCGCTCCATCTATGCCGTGCTTTCAAGCTTACCAATTTCAATACAGCATTCAGTAATTGGTATTTTTTACACCCCGGGTATAGCGGCTTCTCAGCATCACTGCACATATTACCATATGCATGTGATTGTTCAAAAGCCTCTTCTCCTACATCATGAATAATATCCTCTATCCGATCATCCATATCCGTGTCATTATCATCACAAGTCACTTCCCGCTGTTGAGATGCACTTGGCATTTCTAATTGTTCACCATGCCATACCCATACTACATACGTCTTACAAAACCCTTCACAAATTAAATGTGTATATATATCTGTAGCACTTAGTTGCTTCTCATTCAAACATTTTACACAAAGGCAATAAAACATCCCACTATCATCATCGGCATTTCTTTTTACAAAGTCTAAAAAACCCTTGACCCCAACATCATATTCAACACTCGTCCGTTTAGCTTGTATCCAACTACGATCCATATATTGCAACACCTTTTTTTTGTTTTGTACTTTTTCCCTAGAAAAGGTAGGAGAATGATGAGAGCATGCAATCATGACACCCAAGTACATAGTGTAACTAGAATTAAACAAAGAAGATCGTGATTTAGAGCAACGTGTGAGGAAAAAATGGAATAAGGGAAAGTGGAATGGAGAAGGAGTGACGGAATGAGGAATGGATGTGAAAAGAGGGAAGGAAAGAATGCGTAGAGCATTCAGAGAAGTGTTGATTAGGTGCGACTCCTACGAGGTTATCGACCTACTTCAAAATGAGATCCCAGATATGCATGAAGATTGGCAGCTGCTTACAGAGATTAAAGCAATGTTGGAACGGAGCTGGAATGTAGAGTTCCAATATATTGACAGAGACGACAATAGTATGGCAGACTCGTTAGCCAAACGAGCACTGAGTTCTTCTCATGGGCTTCAAATTATGCCAGCAGATGCAATCTTCTCGGTTTTGCATACGGAAGACCCAGGCTAGCTTGCTAACCGGACTGGTCAATATAGTCTGTCCCCTTTTACACTGAATGTCTTTTCCAGCCACTATAGAGGATGCTAATCCTCCTAAGAATTCTCATCTTATTCATATGCAATTAAATAACTCTAAATGTTATGGTTTGGTAACAATTATTCCTGAGGATCAACTACTCATTTCGGCGCTTGGTCACATGCTCAATTTGAATTCAGAAGAATATTAGTCAAAAATCCTGAGGGAGGAAGATTATCTTTTAAAGCAGAGACTTCCTCTTTATCCAGAATTTTTGGAAAGGGTTTAGTAATCATCTTGGGTTGATTAGTTCTTTGTAAACATTGATTCTTGACTAAAAAAGATTCCTCATTTTGTTTAAGGTTTAGCTAGCTATCATTTTGTTCCCTATAAATAGGATAAAAATCTTTAACAAAATTCTCCTATAATTAAAAAGAAAAGGAAATAAATTAAATAATATGTATGGGCGCGTGACTAGCTTGGTCCAGGGGCATCTCAACAATTTCACATATCTTTCGAGTTTCAGCACCTAAATAAATAAATATAGAAAATGACGAGGTTCTAGGAATAATAAAATAAGATTAACTTGAGAGCTGTAATATAAAAAAAACCACTAGAATCTAAATGGAGCGGTAAATAATTGGTTATGAATAAAAGAAGAATACACAACACAGTCTTAATTAATTATTACCTGTATGTGGAATATTAAGAACTCTTAGTATTTCTTGCTTCCTTGGATCAACAATCTCATGAGCCTTTGATTCTGCTACATGCTTCTCAAAGATTAATGCTCTGCTAGTACCCACACTCTTTTGATATGTTGGACTACTTTGTATAATACTTGAAGATTCTATGTAATCACCTTCAAATGTTAAAAGACAAGAAGTCATATGAGGCCTTCTTTCACTGGTATATTTCAGTTGCCTTAGTAGAAGGATATGGTAGTTAATTAAGCAAAAGAAGACAACAACCGAAATATGAGCTAGCTACATGCATTTAGAACAAAAATGCGACAATATCTCAATGAAGGTAAAAATTTCCTCCATTCCCTCAAAAGCTTCAATTCAATCCAATCTTTGGTGTGTAGAGCAGAGACTTCCTAAATTGTCTCGCATGACCCACAGTTTTTGGCCCACATAACATTATACTGTTTCAAAATTCACACAAAAGTAAACATATATGGCTTCCAATATTCAGTCATGAGAAAACAGTTTCAAGGCTTTGAATGCAAAAACTTTGGGAGCAAAATAATATATTTGCACCTTTGAAGATAACAAATTACTCCCTCCGGTCCTCAATATTGAATCTATGAACTCCCCCCTCTATCTCAGAGGATTTCATGCCAGTATATAAAAAAAAACACCAAAGGAACACACCAACTGGAATTCCAAATCTGGAGGCAACTTTCCAAAATTCCTTCTATATAGTAATTATGTAGAGGGGTAAATCTGCTTCATAACTGGCATTAGAGCTACTGAAAATCTAGCCGACCTTATCATTTTAACAGACATAGGTGACAGGTCAACACCTGGTCCCCTGAACATCTTTGCAAATTCATAGAAACCAGTGTCTGATATTAAAGACTTCGGTTTAGAAATCTTGACACCAAGATAAGGAATAAGACAATATTTCTATGATGTCCTTTTGATATAAAAATTTCTACAATCTACAGAGAGGGAATAGGACCTCCCCTGGATTTCGATTTCCTTCTTACTGTAGTTCTTGGAATTTTTTCTTCCATTCTTCTAAGCATTCAGTCTCTCCCATTATTGTAAGTGAGGACGAGAAAGCATACCTTAAACAAGACGATGAAGACGAAGACCTCCTTGAGTCGCGACGGACGGAGCTCAAAAACCAGAAGCAAACGATGACGGCGACCCAACAGCGACAACCATGAGCGGCAACCCAACAGCGACAACCATGAGCGGCGACCCAACAGCGACAACCATGAGCAGCGACCGGCCGGATTTGATTGTTCCAAAGATCAGGTAACGGACGGCGAGTTGAGCACTGAGAATTGAAGAGAAATGATTGGGATGAAAGAAGCCAAGACTCGATTTCAGAAACGGAGAGGGCGCGCACGGAGCTGGGTTAAAATTTGGGGAAAGATTTAAGACCGGTTAAGTAGATTAACAGGTCTAAAATCAGCTTTTTAAGACCGGTTGTCTAACAACCGGTCTTAAAATCCACTTTTAAGACCGGTTGTTAGAGAACCGGTCTTAAAAAGCTTCATTTTAGACCGGTTCGCTAGTAACCGGTCTTAAAAAGATTAATTTTAAGACCGGTTCTTATAATCTTTTAAGACCGGTTGGTGTACAACCGGTCTAAATTGTATTTTTTAGACCGGTTATTAGAATAACCGGTCTCCCAAACTCTTTATAATTACGTAAATGCCACCGCGCATTTCTTTTAGATGTCATTTACTACAACCGGTTTAAATGTGCCGGTCTAAATGACCTTTTTTGTACTAGTGTAATATTGAATTTTTTCTTCATACACCTTAAATAACATAGAAGAGGAGCTTAGGAGAAGGATTACATATATTAGAAATGAATTCACTGAAGAAATCAACCTACCTTGTGTGTGTTATTCTCCTCTCTGTAGAATTCTGTCAAGCTTTTTGTCTCTTTTTGCTACCTTGGCTGATAGTTTATGAAGGGAAAAAGATGATGGAACTATTTTATAATATATCCCATTATTTTACTCTATTTTTGGATTAATCGGAAATTCTAGCAGATTTTCTGCCCAAACTTTAAAACATTATAACTAAATTTATAGATATCAAATTGGAGTGATTTAAAAGGCTATAGAGCCCTTATCAAGTCAAGTTTAAAGGAAAAATGTAGCCCTTTGCCAATTAGAAGCACAAAATTCCAAGAATTAAATTCTTGGGACACTGTTCCAGAAAATCAATATTTTTTCTGGACTAACTTCAAAAATTCATAATTTTTTACATACAGCTTCAAAAGTTACACATACCTATCAAATTAAAAGCTTAGGATGTCTACTTTCATTCTGTAAAATTTCATAATTTTTTGTTATCATTTGGTCATCCAAAACCACATAATAAACTCACTGCCTCACAGGCAATTTCACTGGAACACGGTTGACCTTTCAATTTCAAATATTTAATTCCTATGGCCATGAATATTCAATATTTTATTGAATATCATAAATAATTACAATACATTCTTAGTGAATAAAATTTGGAGTGTTACATAGATTAGATATTTTACATTTTAGCTTTATTAACTATCAAACTTTGTAAGAGTTTCATGTCTTGAATAAATATCATTTTGTTCTATTCGAAAATAAATTATTTCTCTAATGCACTCTAATGAGCATCATTGCAGATTACCAGTATTAGGCATGTGGGTATTGGTTAAACACTTGAATTTCCCTTCTTCCTTGTATGCAGAAAATGTTAAAATTTAATAAAGAATCTTGTTCCCCTATCAGATAGTTACTGAAAAGACAATGCCAAGCTATTTAAACTAATAATGTTCCTGCTCTCTATCCACTGACTTGGTACCATATAATATCTATAACATTTGTCAAAATACTGCCAAAAGAGTTTGTTGAGCATTTCATATGCTACTTTTGTTATTAGATAGCTAGAACTATTGCTACATCAAAAGAGGTGGTTGAACCAAAAAGACCTGCTAAAGAATAATAAACCACAAGGACTTGACCAAAATGCCAATCAAAATAGAGGTGGAGTAGCTAACAAAATGAAGCAAAATCCCTCTTTTAGACAAGATTAGTGATGCTAGATGAAGAACTTATTATAGAGAGAATATTGGCAAATAAAATTTCATGTATCTCGAAGAAGTTTACAGCATCAAGTAGTGTACTATGTTAATGAAATTTGAAGTGTAAAAATTCAATTGTAATACATGTGAAATATTTGAATAAAATTTTTGTTTTATGGCAAATGCTATCAAGTGTACATATTCTAATATACCTAGTGATCCTAGAGAATTGATTGTTCTCTTCCTGTTTTGCTTTTGTGTGGCCGAGTTGGATACATCTTGTGCCACTTGAGCACCCTACAATAAAAATAATTAGTATTGACTAAACTTAAGATGAAAATGATATGATAATGAATTTGTCTTGACCTTATGTGTATACTTAGATTGAACTTTTTTCCTTTTTGTTCGGTTGGTTATCAACCCAAGTCATTTATCACCTTTTCTGTTTCTTCCCCTCTTTTTCTTCAAAACAGCAATGATAGCACACTAAGTACACATTTTGGAGGATGTTTCATCTTCAAAAGATTCACGCATAGAAAGAATGTTTCAAAATGACATTTAAATGAATCTATTGTCTCAGCATATAATAATGCAGCATCAAATATTACCCCTGATCTATAATGGTTAAAACCTAAAAAAATAACAAGGGGCCTATTTTGATGATTTTTGCAATAAGTAGTATCAAATGAAACAATATCACCAAAACAAGCGTAATCTATAGCATTTGTGGATCATCCTCAAACACATTTGTGATTTGCTCATCAAAATGCACATGATAAGACTGAAAAAAAACGGATGGATTTTCTGCCAATTGTTGTTGAAAATATTACAATAGGCATCTGGCATTTCTATACTCCATTCTTGTTGCCTTATACACCTTAAATAACTTTTGACATCATCTCTTGTAAGCCCTAAATTGACTTTGCCTCCAACTTGCCTCCTTAGTAAATTAAATGTATCTTTTTGTTTAAGCACCGCGTCACTTGCTATTTCTATTTCAATGCCTTGACTTTCACTTACCTTGTGTTGAGATCGTAAAAAATGCACAGATTCTTTAGAATGCAAAGGGTGATTATGTTTGCCAACAAATTCAGTCACTCTCCACTTTCCCTCACAAGTTTTACTATTATTCTTGCTTTACAATTTATTCTAGTCTTTGCAAGAGTATATTTTGTTTTGAAATCCCTCTTGTGTGAAACTCACACTCCTTGCTTACTACAAGCATATCTATAACAGGTAATGATAGTCTCATCCCTCTTGCTATAGGTGCAATTGTTCTTTTTGACATTGAAACCTATTCTAGCTCCATAATTGGTCCAAAATTGATGTGTATCATCAAAACTTTCAAACTAAAGACTTATTCTCGAAGTAAACTCAATATCCATCTAATTAAATCACATAAACATCAAAATTCATAGTTAAATCAACATCAAAACTCATATTCCACTACATTTCAAATTACAGAATTGTACATCAATATTGAAAAGAATGCATAGCATGAAAAAATGTGAAGCAATTGCTAATAGTAAAGAAGCTGGCGCATTAGCAACTTTTGATTGTATTCCATTTTCAAAAGAAGTTGACAAGGAAGAACCTTCTAGAAAGGACACTAGGAGTAGTCATTCCTTGGAGAATTGACATTCTACATTTTTTTAACATTTGCTCTGTAAATAACATGTTGCTAATTTATATAGAAAAAGGGCAAGCTTTCTAGATGGTAGTGAAATTCATGGGGTAGGAAATGTTTAGGTATGCTTAGAGGTAAGCAATTGACGAGTACAAGTACCTCTGCACCTTCTTAAATACTAAAGCCAACACCTTTGCATAATGAGTTCAAATAAGCTGACAAAACAAGCTTTTACAAGGAAAGAGAGCAAAACAAGTTTTATAAGGAAGATGAAATAAAGCATATATTTTTAATAAAAAACAATAAGCACAATAATTTTTATTCTAACAATAATTATAAAAGAACCTAATAAACCCAAATACCCTCAAAGCTTTTATCCCCCTTTGAATTCTCCATGAGAACTTTAAAAGATAGTTTTTTTATCATAATACATCCTATTTAAATCATTTTTTCAGTTATAGTCATAAAATAAGCTACCAAAAGAAAAACTTGAGCCTCAACTTACCTCAACAAGCTTTCCTGTGTTGCCTTCAAAAGCCCTTAAAAGCTTATGTGGTTTTGTATTAGGGAAGATGATGGTTGAATTAAATAAACATGGTGGACGGATGTGATTGAGCATGTGAATGTGCAATCAAGATGTCCTCCATCGATACCACGTTATCTTGTTAAGTGAGATTTTACCATCCATTGGATTACTTGAGTGATAAAGATGCGAGGAAGCTTTAGGCGCATAAGAGAAAGTGTAGTTGAGGCCCTAAATCTAAAACCTTTTTTCCTTATAAAATTTCAAATAGTAGCTAGGTTGAGATGGGTGCCCAATTGCAACCATCAATCCATAACCTAAAGCAAAATGAGATAAACATTGCTAGACTTTCATTTGGGTTATACAACTGTACAAGCCCAACACAAAAAGTTGAATTTTTCTATTAAATAAATGGATGAACCCCCTTCTTTAGCTCTTCCAACGTCTCCCAAATTGGTATCATCTACTTTCTCTCCAGTATCTTCTTAGTCGAAGGCTCTATAACCTTGAAGGTCATGAAACACCTGTTTATTCCCTTGTCCTTATTATAAGGAAAATATCCAAGTAAAAATATTATCTTTCTCTCCCATTTAGGCTTTGTGATTGTATATCCATGGTAAAATATTACGGACTTTCTGTCACTAACATTGAATATTTTAGGGAAAATTGCTTATATGTCTCGAACAAGAGAAAATACAATAAAATGGTTCCTTGAAATCTCATAAATGCATTTAAGTCTTATGGGATTTTTTTGCCATAAATTCAAATTTCACAGACAAGTCCATGGGCACTTACATTGACAAGTCCATGGGTGTCTATTGACAACTCCTTGAGCATTTGACAAGTGAAATTTATTGCAAAAAAGTCTCATAAGACTTGAATGCTATTTTGAGATTTCAAGGGGCCATTTTGTCATATTTTCTCTTGCCTAGGATCTAAATGCAATTTTTCCAATATTTTATCCCTTATAAACTCATCAGTCACCAATGGTTCTGAAATGCACACAATCGAGGGTTCATCAAGCTTATCTCTAGGTTAATCAATGAATGGCTAAGATTATATTTTATAATTAAGAGATGAGATTTTATTTTAATCAAAATGACATCATTTAAAATTAATGAAGACGTATTGGAGATAAGCCAAAATGGAGAAGTCCTTTGCCAAAAGTTTCTTATGTCCATTAGTTCAAGTTACCTAATGAGATCTTGGCACCTTAGTTATTTTTACACATAAGCCTTTAACCCTGTTAATGCATCCATTAGCCCCTTTAAATTTTTGAAAAAGAATTGAAAAAAAAACAATAAAAAGGGGTTATGGTAGGAGGAAGACGATCGCCTTGTTCCGAGCTCACTACAATGACATTTTTAAAGTCGCTAACCTTCTTTGTTGTGGCAAGAACTACTGCCTCCATTAGATCAACTAACTCTATCCTGGCTTTAAACATGGAAATTTCACTGAAGAAGAAGAAGAGCTCATCATCAAACTTTATTACTCAAACATGATGGAATCGGGATGCTCTCTATTCAATAGACTTCAATATGATTTTTTGCTTTTTGGGTAAAAAAAAATCTATTTTTCACTCTATTGCTCCTCCCTCCCTCCCTCCCTCCCTTCCTCTCTTAATAGATTGAAGCTTCCACAGTGTAATATACTAAATTTTGGGCCTAGAGACTTGAGGATAAGCCTATATTAGGCAGACTACTAAGTCTAATTTAGGAAGAGTCCCAAGAATAACGAGAGATAGAAAAACTCTGGGGGATTGTGTGACTTAGTTTTTGGTAAGAGAAGGTTCTCCTAATGATATGAGGGCACAGAGGTTGTAGTTAGTCAGAGAAATAGACCGACGCATGTACTTGATTACATGTGACACCCTTAGGTAGTAAAAGGGCACTTTAAGTCATTTTGAATGGCAAACACAAGTATTTGTGGCACATGAGGGTCCCATGTAACACCTTACCTTACATACTACTTAGAATGGCAAACACAAGTATTTGTGGCACATGAGGGTCTCATGTAAGACCCCACCTTACATACTACTTATTATCAATCTTAATTAGAGTAGCAATGTACAGTTCAGTGGGCAACACATGAATAGGATAAATATACTGATAATACATGCATGATTACAGACATTCCCCATATAGGTTTATACATGATAATTACCATTAATGTAGTTGCGCAGGGCTACTTGGGTGTCTAAACCCATCCTAGTTAAATAGAGACATCCTCTCGTCTTCATTCCACCACTGTAATCCTCTCGTGTAGTTCTCTTCTCTCCTCTCTTCTTACCTTCCATATTCACCTGTCTAAATTGTTAGTAGGAGAGGGTGAGATTCGAGAAAATCTCAGTAGGAAACAGTGCAAATATACATGCAGGATAAGTGCTTAATGTATGACATGCTTGCATTACATAAACTCATGCTAACACAATAACATATCTGCGTGCTCAATGTTTTAAACAACATACTTATGGCCATAGCATGAATAGAAACAGAGCTTCAATCATTCATATATGTTTCACATAATCAAGCAAAGCAATAACATGCATCAATACATAAGCACAAATATCAAATATATCCAAGAGAGGTAAGTTCCCTACCTTAATCCTTTTTTTATCCTTAAATAGGCTTATTTCTACTCCTAACCACTTTATTAACTATTTAATTACGTTAAAGCCACCTTTTAGACTCAATTTGGGTAGCATAATGTTTAGGAGACATCTTTTCCCAAATTTACAACTAGATTAAATCCAGCAGAATTTCACCAATTAAATTACTCACAACAACTAAAACAATCAACATTAGAAGTTTAGGAAGTCAACTTAGCTTCCGTCTGGCTTTTCCCTTTGATGACCGAACCCTAGCCTCTAAGAACACTAAATTTTGCTTCAAACAACCTTAAATCACTTAGAAGAGAAGCTTAGAGGGAGGATTATATACGTTAGGAACGAATTCACTAAAGAAATTGACCTACCTTGTGAGATTTTTCTACTTCTCTTTCTAAAATTCTCTTAAGCTTTCTCTCTCTATTTAGGAGGAAGAGGATGATGTTTATATTATATCCCAGAATTTAATTAATTAATTTTTCCAATTTTGGATTTAAACAAAATTCTAGTAGATTTTTTGTCCAAACTTTGAAAAATCATAACTAAGTTTGTAGATATCATATTAGAGTGACTTTAAAGGCTATAGAAAAATTATTAAGTCTAGTTTCAAGAAAAAATATAGCCTTTTACTAATTAGAAGAAGAAAATTCTCAGATTTAAATTCTTTAGATGTCATTCTAGAAAATCAATAGTTTTTCTAGGCTGGATTCAAAAATTCATAATGTTTTGTATGCAGCTTCAAAAATTACCCATTACCTATCCAATTAAAGCTTAAGATATATACTTTCAAGCTGTAAAATTTCATCATTTGGTTATCCAAACCCACATAAAAAACTCACTGCCTCACAAGAAATCTCACTGGCAGCACTATTCACATTCTCCAAAATTCTTCACTTTCTTGAATATTCCAAATAATTACAATACATATTAGGGAAATAAAATTTGGGGTGTTATATCCCATGTATAGCATACCGACAATTAGTAACTGGTGCGCTAAATGTGTAGTTGGTCGGATAAAATATACTAGTACAAATGTACATTGGTACACTTAGGCACCAATTTGATGGCATACTAAGGGTATATGTGGTGCCATGTAAGGGCCCATAAGCCTACATCTGACGTTTTCCAAGATATACTGGTATACACTCAGCAATTGCCCAAGTTATAGGCTATATGGCGCCATCTGAGAGTTTATATAGACACTTGGCAAGATCTTGAACCCATAGGGACACGTGGCACAAAACTGAGTCACTCTGTATAAAGTAGCTTTAACAAAGTAGAAGTAATGATTAATGATAAAAGCCATTTTTTGACCTTTTCCCTAGTTGACCAATCATGCAATGCCACCTGGCCTCACTAGTCAGGGGAATTCATTAGACTTTTCCCTTCCCCTAATAAAGTGGATGGCTAAGAGAGAGAAAGAAAAGGAAAGAGAAAGAGACTAGCCTACATAAAGGACACATGGCGCATTGTAGGCCATGAATTCATAGTGGCTTTTTGAATTTTATGTTGGAGCTTTAATAGGATGCCACCTAGAACAATAGTCAGGGGATTCACCAGTCTTCGGTTCGGTCATGTACCTGACTTACCCAAACACCTAACACGAAAGCCGAATGAAATCATCTGACATCCTTTCTATAACACTTCCCTTTCTCTTATCATATATTTATGAATTATTATGCAATTCATCTGGATATAAAAATAGAATATCAATACTGATACTAACATCTTAGTTGTACCTTCTAATACCACTGCACTCTAATAATTCTATACCACATTTGGGTACTGATACCCTTATCTTCTGTATAGATCTTACCTTTATGTGAATTGTTATTATCAAATTCCTCAGAATTTTAATAAAATACCTAAGTACTCTGATATCGCTTCATACTATTATTACTACTATTATCATCAGTATAGGATCAACTAGGCTTATAGCCAGCCATACATGGTACTTAGTTGTACATACTGCATATTAAAAATATTTACAGAAAATTATCAAAATAATTCTATCACTTTATCTGCATTCCTCACTCATTGGTGCTTACCTCTTTGCCCTTCATCTCATTGGTCTTTGTTGTATGATGAATTCAGAAAAGGGGAGATTCAGAAGAATCACAGTAGTAACATGCATTCAATCATATAAAATGCAATAAAAAAGGCATGTCATATGAGCCATCATAAACAATGAGCATATCAAGAGCATTTAATATCTTATTATGCAACTCAGCATATAAACAACTCATACCACAATGTTGGGTAATAAACACGGGCGTTCACCTCGCAAACTCATATGCTCAAACACAATCACATAGACTGTAAAACATACATACAATGCATTACATAGTATATGAGAGAAAGAGTTAGTACCTAAACACCTTTCTGATTACTTGTCCTTAGTTATTATTCTCTTGGTTGTTCCGAGCAAAGATCAAACCTATAAGTTAGAATCCATGACGAATGTGTCATTACTTGGTTAAACATCTTCTAAGTCTAGTACATTAAGTTAAATGGCAATAAATAAAGTGTACATTGGCTTCTAGATATGCCCTTATCTTTAGGAATCAAACTTGACTTAATTCACCTTAAACTCTTCAAATCCGTAGGTCATCCCAACTTGGCAGTTTTGACCCCTAACTTTGAAAATTCATAACTTAATCAAGAAAAATAAAAATGGGGGTAGTTCCAAGTTCTATGGAAAGCTCTTCAAGTCCTTGTTTAAATCAAAATACCACTCAGGGTTAATTACAGGGTCAAAAACTCAAGAACCCATGACCAACACCACTGTCACTGAATACATTCCAGTGTTTGTGTCACAACTTCAATAAAGCATATCTCACAATTTATAGAGCCAAATGATGTATAGTATATATCATTGGAAATATTAGAATGTCTAATACAACCTTATAAAATATTATAGTCATTAGATAAGGTTTGACTATAAAAAAACTTATAAATAGACTGCCACAAATCTGACATATTCAACAACAACACTTTGACTTCCACATTTAGGGTTTTCTAATTAGTCATCCAAAAGTCATAACCACATGTTATCCCTACATAATTTTAACTATAGAATCCATTTCTAATATCAAATTGATCAAAATCCAGCTCTAAACCCAAGAAACAAGTCTAGCCGAATTTGACCTCTAAAACACA
Organism: Inga laurina; assembly: GCA_963855925.1. Lineage (NCBI taxonomy): Eukaryota > Viridiplantae > Streptophyta > Magnoliopsida > Fabales > Fabaceae > Inga > Inga laurina. The sequence continues at coordinate 38,538,846 of OY979705.1, forward strand.
AGTTGTGTTCTTGCAACTTTTAACCTCCAAACATGTAATTAACCACCATAAACCCTTAATTAATAACATATTCATCATCAATCATCCATTAGAGCTCAATTTCAACACCTTGACTGAATCCCTAAAGGGTCTAGAACTTCAAAATTACTTAATAATATAGCAAGATGTTATGCTCAAATTGAAACTTATGATTACTTTTACACATTTATTCGATCGATTCTTGAATTTGATAGTACTTCCATTGACAGGATGCCACAAAACACCTATGATCAGAAATCCAAAACTATAGAAATGTTTCTCTTATTGAGTAGAAGATTACTAAAGGCTTCGAAAGCTGAAAACGTGATTTCATGCTTCAAGTCGGCTATAAACCTCAAGAACACGAAGAACTTCTCTCCTCTTTCTTTTTCTCTGAATTTTTTTTTATTTTTCCCCTAATTAATTATGGCTGGCCAACTCAACTTCTTTACCTTTAATGACCTACCAATACCTATAACAGGTGAAACTTCCAAAAACACATAGTCACTGCATTGAAATTCCAAAGGTCTTCTTCTCTTGTCGCATAACTCTTTTGTCTACTTGGTGCTGCAAGGAGTCTTTTCTTAATAAGTTTGATTTGGTCTATGGTTTGATCAACTAGATCTGGTCCATATAACCACCATTTTGACAACTCTATCCAACATAATGAGGATTAACATTTCCTCCCATACAACGTTTCATATAGAGCCATCTGAATGCTTGCATGATAGTTATTGTTGTAGGTGAATTCTACAAGTGGAAGGAATTGATCCTAGCTTCCTTTGAAGTTCAATACACACATTCTCATCATATCCTCTAATGTTTATATAGTTCTTTCAGTTTGTCCATCTATTTATTGATGATAGGTCGTACTATAGTTTAACTTAGTACCTAGGGCCTTATGTAGGGCCTTCTAAAATCTGGAAGTAAAATGAGGATTCCTATAAAAAAAATGATACTCTGTGGCGTACCATGGAGTCTAACTATCTCTTTACTATGTATCTTTGCTAGTTTGTAGGAGAATAGTTATAACTAATTGGTATAAAGTGGGCTGACTTCATGAATTGATCAACAATTACCCATATTGCATCATAGTTTCTGATTTTGGGTAATCCCACTACTAGATCCATGGTGACACTTTTCCATTTCTACTTAGGTATCTCAAGGCTTTGTAGTAGTCCTGGTAGTCGTTGATGTTCTACCTGCACCTTTTGACAAATGAGCCAATGAGCTACATATTTCATCATATCACTTTTGATTCTCGACCACCACTACTTGATCTCAAATTATGATACATTTTAATTGCTCCTGGATGTAGAGTGTATATACTCTTATGAATTTCATCTAGGATTTACTGTCTCAACTCTAGCTTTAGTGGAATATACACTTGGTCTCTATGCATAATCAATCTACTAGGTGAAAGGTTATATTGGTGAGCATCAACTTATTCAATAAGCTTTTTTATGAACTCTTACCTCTGAGCCTCTTCAATTTTACCCCTCAAGTCATTTTCCCTTAGCTAACACTATAGTTAGCAAGTAGGATCAGATTTGATATATCCGGGGTAAAAGAACCCTGACTAAACAGATTGAAATCTTGGAAGTCCTTTGAAAGTTTTTGCTCCTGCATCATCATAGTTGCTACCTATATTGTATTTCGACTTAATGCGTCAGTGATGACATTTGCCTTACTTGGATGATATTTGATCTCCAGGTCATAGTCTTTAAGCTACTCTACCCATCTTTGTTGTCTCATATTCAATTCTTTCTATATATGCAAGTACTTAGACTTTTGTGGTCAAGATAACACTCTACGGTCACACCATATAAGTAATGCCACCATATTTTCAACACAAACACAATTATAGCAAGCTCTAAATCATGAGTGGGGAAGTTCATCTCACGAAACTTCAGCTGTCGGGAGGCATACCCCACAACTCTGCCTTGTTGCATCAGGACACATCCCAATCCTTACTTACTAGTATCATTATAAACCATATAAGGCAAACTAGGATTGAGGATAATCAACACTAGAGTGGATGTCAACCACTCCTTTAGCTCTGTGAATCTCTATTTACATTTCGCATCCCACATAAATGATTAAGCTTTCTGTATAAGCTTTGTCAATGGCAAGGCAATTCGAGAGAAATTCTGAATGAACCTCTGATAATAACCGGCAAGACCCAGAAAGCTGCTTATCTTAAATATAGTTTCTGGCCATTTCCAGTTTAGTACTGCTTCTACCTTACTAGGGTTTACCAAAACTCTTTCTTACTATATAACATGGCCCAGAAATTTTACTTTTGAAAGCCAAAACTCACTTTTACTCAGCTTAGTATTGAGTTGTTTTTCCTTCATAATACTCAGTACTATTCTCAGATGCTTTTCATGCTCTTCTTTACTTTTGGAATACACTAGAATGTCATTGATGAAGACCACCACAAACTAACCTAGATACTAATGGAAAATTCGGTTCAAGTAGTCTATACACATGGCAGGAGCATTGGTTAAACCAAATAGTATCACTAAGAACTAATAATTCCTATATCTGGTTTTGAAGGTAGTTTTTGGTACATTGTCAGCTTTCACTCACAACTATGGTACCCTGATCCCAAATCAATCTTTGAAAACATACAAGAGCCAAACAATTGATCAAGAAGGTCATCGATCCTAGGAAGTAGGTATTTGTTTTTGATGGTTACCTTGTTCAACTCTCTGTAGTTGATATACAATCTTAGGCTTCCGTCTTTATTTTTCACAAATAACATTGGTGCTCCCCACGGTAATATGATGGGCCGTATAAAGCCTTTTTCTAATAACTCCTCAATCTATTTCTTTAACTCCACTATCTCGTTTGGAACAATTCTATATAGGGCTTTGGAAATAGGGCTAGCTCTGGGTACAATCTTAATTGCAAACTCCACTTCCCTTTTCAGGGGTAGCCAATGATGTCCTCAAGAAATACTCTTGGAAATGGAGAATTAAGGAAGAAAAAGTACTGACCCATTACTAAATCATAAGATAAAGAGTCTAGCTTGCGTAACTAAATAGAACAAAGGACTTATCTTACAACTTACATGCTATCGCTTTCTGATGGTCTTTCACGAAGAATAGAAGACTGCTATTTCCTTGGTTGCATACTAGATCCCCAGTAAATACACCTATACCGTTTAACCCTATATCTTGGCTATGAAAAAAAGAGTAATAAGTCTTTCCTTAAAAAACTAATTCAATCCGGTGACCTTATCTATTTGGGGGATTTAACACTAGGCACATCAAAAGAGAATGAAGGGCGTTCTGCCTAATGCGTTATATTTCCTTTGAGAACAAAATCCTAAATATAGATTGGGCAAACTCTACCCTATCTTCAACTCAAATTTCTGTCATTTACTATAGGTACCTTGTAACCCCCTCACCGTAATTACATCCGGATTACGAAATTTAAGTGAAATAGAGATCAATAATTCAAAACAACATTTATAAACCCATCAACCAGACGGGGTTTTCTCAGACACATTTCGAAATCATTTAAAACACGGTCTCACATTCACACTCCAAATATAATTACTATGCAAAGATAAATTACATTTATACAATTATCAGAGTACGCAATATAAATTCCCGGCAATCCCGGAAACATATCTTCGCTCAATAATCATAGGGCACATTAGCCCATACAACTCCACCAATAGGGATTACACAACTTACTCGAATACATAGACAAATGCTAATCCGAATGTACAAATACATATTCCCAATTACGCATTGATAACCAACTACTAAGCTCTCACCCAAAACAAGTCCTCTTCGTCCTTGGATGCTTGCTTCATCCTCAATCTTCCTTCCCTGTCTAAAATGTTGATAGGGGAGGGTGAGATTCTAGTGAATCTCAGTAGGAAACAGATACCAATAAGCATGCAAGATAAGTATTTAATGCATGACATGCTTGCATCACAATAACTCATGTTCACATAATGATATATTCGCATGCTCAATGTTCACACAACATACTCATGGCCATAGTATAAATAGAAACAGAGCTTCAATCATTCTCATATGTTTCACATAATCAAGAAAGGCAATAACATGCATCAATACACAAATACAATTATTAATACATGCAGGAGAGGTAAGTTCCCTACACTCTTTCCACGTAAGCTCCAGCTCCGGCTGCTCACGATCAGGGAAATCATCAAATCCTATAACCAAAATCAAGGACATAGGATTAATCCCTTTTCCAATTCCTTCACTTTTAGACACTCTAGTTGGTTATCATTATTACTCCTTAAGTACCCTCAAACACCTCAATCGATAGCTCTAAAGGGTTGGGCGACTATCCCCAAAGATCCCCTTTTGAATGCTCAAACATGATATTTTTCACTGCTTCACTCGAGCAAGGATGGCCTCACTCGAGTGATGAGGCACGGATGCTCGAGTGAAGACGGCCTCACTCGAGCAATGGTACGGACGGTACTCGGGCACGAGAGAGAGAAGTCCAGGAAGTGAGAACCCGAGAGCACCCAAGCTCTCAAAGATCAGGATCACTCGAGCACAGGAGGCTCACTCGAGTGATCACCACATACCTACGAGTGAGAAGGCACACTCGTGCACTTTACCCGCGAGTGACAACCCGAGAAGCAAGTCCTTTGGTGTCAAATACACCCATCACTCGAGCACAAGGAGGCTCACTTGAGTGATGTTCATCTCTCACTCGCCATGACCACGGAAGTACAACAAGAACACAAGAGCAGAATACGAAGGCTGCACAACTGCACTCGAGCAGAGTTTATCCCTGCTCGGGTGATATTCATCCCTCACTCGAGCAGACCCATCTCTGCTTGGGTGATATTCATCCTTCACTCGAGCAGACCCATCCCTGCTCGAGTGAATCTATCAGATTCCAGAAAATGCAGCAAAGCATACTACATTTCCTACCACTTGCCCAATGATCCAAATGGACCCAAAACTTATACCAAAGCTATTCTCACATAAAAATACCCAAGGAATTCATTGGAATCAACAGAATTACCAAAATCCCCTTCCATTAACATGCTTTGGTCTAGGGCAATACAATCATCATTTTTCCAAAATCACTAACTTTAATCATTTCAATCCCAAATCCATTCTATCTATTCAAAACTCATACCAATATACCATTTCTATAACCATAACATGCCAAACTACCCATTGACCCATATTTTGAAGTTAGGGCAATAAATTCCAGAAATTCCCAACTTATTCATTTGGCACAAATCATAGATAGAATGGTTGGTTTCATATACCTTATCAACTTTCTCAAAGACACTCTTTGATTCTCCAAACTTCATATTTTCGTGATCCTCAAATCACCACCAATGGAGAAACTACAACCACTAAAATAAAGCTCTCAACTCAAGGATTAACATTAGAGAAGAGAGTTTGAGCAATAGAAGCCATTTGCTTACCATAAATCCAGCCTTTCTTTTCTCTCTCCTAAGCTCCATGGCTGCCGAACAAGAGAGAGAAAACGAGAGAGAGAGAGAGAAAAGAGAAGATGGAGATGATGTTGTGTCTCACATCACTTATGCCACATCCAAAGGTCCACACTTTGCCATTTGTCACCATCTCACTTCAACTCTCATGGGCTCACATGCACACACATACACATGATTATGCCCCTTACTCAACTACACAAATCAATCCTAGCCATTGATCTTGAAGCTACCAATGAGTTTCCTCTTCGGCAACCAATCAATTGGTCGGTAACTTTACCATTTTGCCCCTGATTATGGCAATTCCTCTTAAATCACCATCAACTCATTTTTATATTTCTTAATCACAATTTGGACTCTTACTAAACCAGGGCTTAGCAGTCCACTAATCTCAGGCTTAATCTCTAAGCTCAAGTCTAAAAATTCAGGGTATTACATACCTTCTCAAGCATTATCTCCATTTCAACCTTAATAGAGAAAAATACAATATACCCTTGACATCCCTTCTGTACACATTTATCAGCTTGAGCTACTAAAAGGAAGTTCAAGTTAGCATATGCATTTTCATCTTTCAACGTAGCAGGATATTTTATCCGTTTGTTTCTATAATTTAGTAATACATTATTCACTGTTAACCAGTCAAAACCTAATATAACTTCAAGTTTATGAAGGGGCAAACAAATCAAGTCTATCGTAGAATCATGACCCTTAACTGTCACAACACAATTCAAACAAGCATTTGCTATTACAAATTTGACACCCATAAGTGTCGACACAATTAAATCATATAGTGGTTTATTCATATTCAGCCTTAGCAGCTTTACACAATCACACGTAAAAACCGAATGACTAGTACCCGAATCAAACAAGGCTTGTAGCAAGTTACCATTGAGGAGAATTGTACCTTGTATCATCTCTAGATATTTTTGTTCCTCCTCATGGGTCCTTGCAATGCCTTGGTTTCTAGGCTTGGGCTCTGCTTGTCATTGCTTACAGTCAGGAGCAATATGACCTAGCTTCTTATAAGCATAGCAGATTATATGATTATTAGGAATGGGGCAGGGTCTACCAAGATGTGGTTTGTTGCATCAAATGCATGACTGAGATGTTGAGAACCCTTGATAACCCTGATAACTAGATTGAAAAGACCATTTGTTATTTCCTTTGGTGCACATCTTTGGCCTTTACGTTTTTGTGAGGAGTTTCCGTGTCTTGGTCTACCACGGATATTATCATTTTTAAGTGCATGTAGGCTCATCAAATTATTTTATGTGATTCGCAAACTTCTATGTCCTAATTAAACTTAATGAATGGTTGAGATGTAAGAACTCCAACCCTCGTCATCTCGATATATCTTTTATAAGAAGAATAGAGGGATAGTTGAATAAATCATGCCAGGTACTCATCAATGTCTCCTGGATGTCCTGCATAGCAACATGAATTCTACTTCTTTTTCAACTCTAATAGATCATGGAAAATACTTCTTGTTGAATTTATCCTGGAATACTTCCCAGGTAACAAAAATATTCCTTGTAAGCCCCTCACCGTAATTACATCTGGATTATGAAATTAAAGTGAAATAGAGATCAATAATTACAAGACAACATTTACAATTTTCTATCTTTTAGATAGGGTATTTACAAAACAGTTCAAAATACTAGTAACTTTGTCTCACATTCAGCTTCGAATATAATTACCTACACAGGTTAATCGCATTTATAAATATCAGAGTGCACAACTAAAATCCCAGCAAGTCCCCGGGTTACATATATATATTGGGTGTATCATTTTTCCCAAAAATGGGGATTACATAACAAAGCAGTATTTACAACCCCAAATATATACAGTAATCATGTTCTCAAAATAGATAACCAAAAGTTCCAAGTCAAATATCTCTAAGAAGTCCTATCCACTCTTGGTTATCCGCTTTTCCCTGGAGCCACTTGCCTTGTCTGAAAGGTTAGTCATAGGAAAGAGTGAGATTCAAAAGAATCCGAGTAGTAACAAATCATTCATACCACACCTAAACACATAGCATGTAAGTAAATCATCATACAGCAGCAGCACAAATCACACTCCACCCTCATCCCCTTTTACCGTCAGGAAGGCACACCGTCCTAACCCAAACCGTTGTTAGCGACCCAGGGACTTTTGGCGTGGCAGTGCATACACATAGCCTTATAGCTCATATAGCCATCCAGCTTTCACAATTGGCCCATCGGCCTTCACAAATAGCCTTTTGGCTTTTCACATAATCACACATATCACACCCCATCCTCATCCCCTTTTACCACCGAGAAGGCACACCGTCCTAACCCGAACCGTTATTAGCGACTCAGGGACTATTGGCATGGCAGTGCTTACACATATCCACAAATGTCACAGATACGAATTCATCACAAATTAATGATATAACACATACAATGCATCACATATGGTATAAAAGAAAAAGTCACTACCTTGTTCTTTCTGATTGTGCTTTGGCACAGGTGGATCACGAGCAGGGCAAATATCAAATCCTATAAACCAAAATTAAGGACGATGAATTATTACCTATTCCAATTCTTTAATAACTCATAATACTTGGGTTGATTATCACTATGGTCATTTAATCAAGTCAACTAAGGAGCTAAAGTGGTCAATTAACCTAAAAGGCCAATTTCTAACCTCAAAGTTCCACAATATTACATTATGCCATAAAATCTTCAATTTTCGCATAGGTGACCAATCTGCCAGAATTTTTCAATATTTTTGAAAAATCATAACTAATTATAGAAAACTCAAAATGAGGTGATCTCAAAGCCAATTGAAATCTTCTAAAGTCCTCTTCATAGGAAAAATATGAATCATTGCCAAAAATCACCACACAATTCCAGAATTACACAAAATTCCACATTGCTCCAGAATTAAGTCCAGTTTCGACATCAAACTTTGGGCAACCAGAAATCCCAGCTCCAAAAACGAAATGACACAAATTATATATCCATTTTAAATCTTGGAATGTGAAATTTAAGACTGGAAAGTTTCAGAATTTTTAGACACTAATTGTCCATTCAAAATTCCCTTACAAACTGACTGCCCTGCACAGAGTTACACTTGATAGTTTTTCCAGTTTTCAACCAATGTGTCCAATGGCTCTAAAATCAATAACCAACCCTATTTCAACAAAAATTTTTATTTAGAACACAATGGTAACATCAAAATAAACAAATTCCTACTCATTCCCCATGTCCTATTTTGGCAGAATTGTAGGGTATTTCACAACAAACAACCACTTCACTGTCTAATCACTGAGCTTAGCTCATTTGCCTCCAAACCAATATATAAGAACATACATAGGATGAAAGCTTCATGATCCCTGATATACCCTAAAAACCAAAATTAGGGCCGTCACAATAGCCCACCACAACACATCCAATTAAAGATTATATACATCAACATAATGCTCTTACTCACCTCTTGCTTCTTCTTGTGTTCTTTTCTTGATTCGTCAACTTTTGTTCTTGCAAGGTGGTTGAAAACTCCTCTTATTCAAAAACAAAAACCATAGAAATGAAGCTAAGGAAGAGAGGAACAAGTTTCATGAAGGTCAATTGAGCCAAAGAAGCCATTTACAAGGTCAAAATTCAAGTAGAGATGCTCACCTTCACTTGTTCTTCTTTCTCTTTCCTTAAGTTTTTCTTGGCCGACTTTGAGACAAATGAGAGGGAGTGAATACATTCAGAAATTCTCTTCCCTTGGCCCTTAATATTTACAGAAAGTGGGCCAAAAGAAATAAAGAATATGTGTGGTGAATAATTATTCCTTCTTTGTAATACAAGATGACTTCCCTTTTAATTCTCTCACCTCTCTTGTCTTTAGAATTCTTGGAAGAAGAGTTTGAGAAGTATGAGGAAATATATTGATAACACTTTCTCTCTTTTTCTCTTATATCCCTAGCCACTTTTATTGACTTTTCATATGGACAAGATGAAGTGTATCATATTAATTCTCTCTCCCTCATGCCATACGAATATAATAACCAAAAGAATGCTTCTTGAATTATCAATATTTACCTTCTTACTTTAGTTGCAATATTTGACCATAGTCAACATAGTTTTCTTTCCTCTTCATGCCATACGAATTGTAGCCCTAGGAATAGCCAAAAGGGCTTCTTAAACTAATCATAATTTCAACTCTTCAAATGTTACTTCTTGAGTTAAAGTTGTTGACTCAGTCATCATCTTTTACAACTTGGTCAAATTGCCACCACATGTCATATTCAGTAGCTTATATTGTTTCCTCTTGTCATACATAAGTCATGGCCCTTTGAAGAAGATGATGATCTTCTAAAATCTCATCTTGCAATATAATATTTAATTGCCAAGTTTGCATGTGAAACTTCACTAAAGTCATAACAAAATTTCTAGAGGTATTTCTGTCATTCATCTCACCATATATTCTATACATTTAGCCCTTGAGTACATTTTGGGATATTACATTCCTAGCTTGCAAGATCAGTTCAGTATTTCTCCAATATCTATTTGCATCTCCCTCTAGGTTGTAGATAGCCATTTACGCCTTTACTTCAGAAGAGCATTCCATTATTCAGATGATCTTCTATAACCTGGTCAACCAATCCTCATCTATATAGGGATTAAATCTTCCCCTAAACACCAGAGGCTGGTGAGTAAAAAAATTTGAAATCCAAGTTCACAAACTTTCTATTTCTCTAACTGGTTTGTCTGGTTCCTAATAGGGCCCTTAGTTCTGCTTGGGCTATGCTTTAGGCTGCTGTGGTCTATCATCCTATTCTATATTGTTGTTCTTTCTTTCCCAGTCCTCATCTTATCTATTATGTACTTCTTGTAGATAATTCTTAAGATCATGTATTATGGCTTACTGTTTTGTCAGCATACTTAACACTTATTGTATAGGATCGGGCCTCTCTTTATCTCTTGATTTACTCTCTTATCTCACAGTCAACCATGATTTCGGTTTTCTATTCAAAGAAAAATTAGGAGTAAATAATCAGATTTAGATACCAACTCAAAACATAACATATATAGATCTATATAGTTATAGTACACGGGAAGTTATAGTAGTAGTTATATGCAATATTAGTCTAAGGAAAGCTTTAAAACTACAAACAGCTTTATTATATATGTTCTAGTGTAATCACCTTATGATCCATAAAAGTCGGTAACTCAAAGGGTCCCCAGGCCATGGCTTTGATCTTCTTTCTAGTCCAGAAGGCATTACTATGAAAGAACCACAAGATAGTATAGATCCATATCTTATTGGGCATCAATAGCTTATAGGTATTTTTCACTGAGTATAGCTCATCTACCCTACTTAGAAAAACTAGAAGGTGAGATCATACAAAGACATGGTTCCTTCTAGTATTTCGATAAAGTTCCTCAATATATTCTAATAGTAGAGAATAGGGATCTATGTCATATTCTATCTTGGTCTTAAATACTCTAGACCTAACAACAGACTCTAAATCTGACTCTATCTCCTGCTCTTTATACACGTCATCAGTATCTCCAACATAGGACTCACCACTAGGAGCACGTCCTAGAGTAATAGTAATTGGAGCTCAAACCCTTTTCCTTGGTGTGTGTATGACCATCACTGCTCCTCTTGTTTGGTACCTTATGATGCGCTTCTACCTTCACCTTCCCCCTGGAAGCCGGTTAATTGACGGGGGTAAACTAGCCATGTAATCTATATAAACTCTCATCCTTCCTAATCACAAAGTAACTAATAAATATCAATATACGACTCACAGAAGCAAAGAATACTAGCCTAGTGCTAGAATCTTTACTCTGATACCAAAAATTGCAACACCTCCCTTTCTTTTATAGGATGTTTATGAATTATTACACAAATCATTTGGATATGAGAATAGAATATAAATATTTATACTAATATCTCAATTGTACCCTAATACATTCAGGCATTGATACCCTTATCTTATCAACGAATCTTACCTTTATGTGAATTGTTATTACCAAATTCCTCAGAATTTTGATAAAATACCTAAATACTTTGATATCGCTTCATACTATTATTACTACTATTATCATCAGTATAGGATCAACTAGGCTTATAGCCAGTCATACAGGTTACTTAGTCATATATACTGTATATTAAAAATATTTATAGATAGTTATCAAAATAATTCTATCACTTTATCTGCAATCCTCACTTATTGGTGCTTATCTCTTTGCCTTTTGTACCACTGATCTTTGCTGTATAATGAATTTTAAAAAGGGTAAGATTCGAAAGAATTTTAGTAGTAACATATATTAAATAATATAAGTTGAGGACTGGCTGGTTCGATTAGGGAAAATCTTTGAAGCGCTGAAGTGTCCTGTAGAGATAAAAGCCAGAATGGCCATATATAAGCTAAAGGGAGATACAAACCACTGGTAGAAGAATACAATAGTAGTTCTACAGGCCTGAAACATTTTGTTGACTTGGGAGTTATTTCAAGAAAATTTTAATGAGAAATAATTCCTAAGGTGTGTGAGAGTTGAAATGGAGAAAGAGTTCTTGGCTGTACAGCAGGGTAACAATGAGACCTTCATAAGTACTTGTCCTGATTCATCTGCTTGTCCCGTTACTTCTCTTACATAAGGTTCAAGGATGATGAGAAATGGAGCTCTGATATGCTAATTCAGGGACTGAAACTTGAGATGGAAGAGAAGTTAGTTTCCTAGCATGTCACGCAATTCAACAAGGCAATGGAAGTTTAATGGCTGACTGAAAGTAACTTGTTGAGATTGCTTGCGAGTAGAAATGCTAATAATCGAGGTAGACTTAGTCATAAGGATGCCTCCTAGAAATGAAAGAGGTAAGGATTTTCGCTAAGGGGAGACAATACAAGACCCTCTTAAACTAAGAACAGTGGCTATCAGAGACCCCTGACATTTTGATTATGCCCTCGGTATGATAAGCCTCATATGGTCGATTTTGTAATGTCCCTAACAACCATATCATTTAATATGCATGCCAGAAGCCTGGCTGTATTACTATAAACTGTCCCCAGCAAGTAGTAGAGCCTAGGTCCAAGAATTTGGCCAGAGTGTTTGTCATAATGCATGAAGAGGCACAGAAGTCCCTTGAGCTGATTCAAGGTAAAATCCTTCTCAATGGTATTTTGCTGCAAGCTTTGTTTGATTTGGGTGCTAGTCATTACTTCATTACTTATGACAGTGTGAAGTGCTTAGGATTGCATGTTCATAAACTACCATTTGACTTGGTTGTGTCAACATCAATGGGTGTCAAAACTATGTCTGCTGATGCTTGTCTGAATTGTGTGATAAATGTTAAGGGATATGAGTTTACTATTGATTTGATTTGTTTGCCTCTCTATCAAATAGAGGTTATACTAGGTTTTGATTGGTTGATGGCGAATAATATGTAGTTGGATTGTAGGAACAAGAGGATAGTATATCCTACTTTGTGGAAGGAGGATAATATAAATGCTAGTTGAGTTTCCTCTGAATAGCTGGAGCTAAGAAATGCCTAATGAGGAGATGCCAGGGTTATATAGTGTTCTTTTTTGTTCAAGCAGAGACAGAAGCAACTCTTGAGAATATACCCATAGTAGAGGAATTTCCTGAAGTTTTTCTAAACTATCTTAGTAGATTGCCTCCAAAAAGGGAAGTGAAATTTACATTCGAGATTATGCCTGGAGCTGGGTCCATATCAAAAGCCTTATATAGAATGGCTCTAAATGAGATAGTGAAGTTAAAGAAGCAAATTGAAGAGTTTCTTGAGAAAGGGTTCATCCAACCCATTGTCTCACCATGGGGAGCTCTAGTGTTATTTAAGAAGAAGGATAGAAGCCTGAGGCTATGTACAGATTATAGAGAGCTAAAGAAGGTAGCTGTCAAGAACAAGTACCCACTTCCAAGGATTGACGACCTTATAGATCAATTGCCTAATTCTTATGTATTTTTTAAGATTGATCTAAGGTTGGGTTATCATTAGTTGTGAGTGAAAGTAGAAGATGTACACAAGACTATTTTAAAGACTAGATATGGGTACTATGAGATCCTGGTGATGCTCTTTGAACTAACTAATGCACCTATCATATACATGGACTACATGAACCATATCTTTCATCAGTATCCAGATCAATTCATGGTGGTCTTTATCGACGACATTCTAATATACTCCAAGAGTAATGAAGAGCATTATCAACACTTGAGAATGATGATGGGAATTTCGTGAGGGAAGTAACTCTATACAAACTGAGCAAGTGTGAGTGTTGGCTTGCTGAAGTTAAATTTATGGGCCATGTCATCTTACATGAAGGGGTCTCAGTGGATCCCAGTAAAGTGGAAGTAGTACTGAACTAGAAGAGGCTAGAAACTGTTACTGAGGTATGCAATTTTTTGGATCTTACTAGTTATTATTGGAGATTCATTCAGAGTTTCTGCTAAATCGCCTTACCAATACCAAGCTCACACGAAAGGATCAACCATTTAAGTAAGATGATCGACGTGAGAAGAGCTTCACTAGCTGAAGAAGAGGTTGACAATTGCACCAATGTTGATTATTCCCAATCCTAGCTTGAACTATATGGTCTACAGTAATACGAGTAAGCAGGGATGAGATGTGTCTTTATGCAGCAAGGCAAGTGGTGGCCTACGCCTCTTAAAATCTGAAGCCTTAAGAGAAGAACTATCCTACTCATGATCTGGAGCTTGCTGTAATTGTGTTTGTATTGAAAATTTGGTAACATTCCCTATATGGTGTAATAGTGGATTGTATTGTGACCATAAAAGTATTAAGTATTTATATGATCAGAAAGAGTTGAATATGAAATAGCAAAAATGGATGGAGTTATTGACAGAGTATAACCTGGAGATCAAATATCTTCCAGGTAAAGCTCATGTCATCGTTGATGTGCTTAGTTGAAAGGCGGTGTAAGTGGCAGCAATGATGATACAAGAAGGGAAATTAATAGAATATTTTTGGGATCTAAATGTATCGAACCAAATCTTATGTCCTGACTATGGTGTTATCCAAGGGTAAAGTAATTTGAGGACTGAGATTGAAGAGGCTCAATACAAGATGAACTAGTACAGTCTATCAAAACCATGATTGAACAAGGAAGGACTTGGGACTATGATCTTTTGCCTAGTGAACTAGTTTGATACAAGAAGAGAATTTATGTCCTACTAAGGCTGGCCTGAGGTAGAAAATCCTGGATGAGACATATAAGAGTCGATATACTCTTCATCTAGGAATGATCAAGATGTACCATGGTTTAAAGTCCATGTTCTATTGGCTAGGATGGAAGAGTTATGTAACTAAATATATAGCATGATGTCTTACCTATCATAAGGTAAAGATTGAACACCAGAGATACCTAGGACTACTTTAGAGGCCTCAGATTCCAAAATAAAAGTGGAAAAGTATGACTATAGATCTTGTGGTAGGGTTACCTAGAATTAGAAACTATAATGCAATATGGGTGATTATTGATTGATTCATGAAGTTGACACATTTTATACCGATCAACGCTAGCTACTCTCTGAACAAACTGGTAGAGATATACATCAAGGAGATATTAAGACTTCATGGTATGCCGAAGAGCATTATTTCTCATAGAGATCCTTGATTTACATCCAAATTTTGAAAAGCTCTACATGAAGGTCTGGGTATGAAATTGAGATTTAGTATGGACTATCATCCATAGATGGATGAACAATCAGAAAGAAGCTTATAGATGCTAGAAGATATGTTAAGGGCGTGTCTATTGGATTTTAAAGGAAGCTGGGATCACTACCTCCCACTTGTTGAATTTGCTTTTAACAATAGCTATAATGCGAGCATCCATATGGCTTTGTATGAAGCATTGTACGGGAGGAAGTGTCAATCCCCTCTCTATTTTTCAAAAAACTGATCACTAGGACAAATTACTGTGATGATATGATGGTAATGAAAATTGAACACATAACTCAAGTTGTCACTCAATTGATCTTCTCTTTGAAACCTTTTCACAAAACTGATCACTAGAATGGAGCACTGTGGTGATGTGATTGTGATGACAAATTAAAGCATCACTTGAACATGTTAGGATCGGTAGGCACAGCGAAAGAATTTTAAAATTTTACCAATCCTAATCGAGGATCTATCAACCGCGTTTAAATTGGGTTAGAAAGAACTCGTACCTTTTTCAACTTAGGGTTTTCACGATCTCTAGGAGCCAACACGTTAGGTCCACTCCCTCTACCGGTATCCACACGAATGCTCTCTAACAGACACTGCATGCTACCGCCTCCAATCTCTCCTAGGGTTTCCCTTACGGCTCTGAATTCTCATGCACATATGAGTATATATACTCTATCAAGTTTATAACCTACGATGGCTATATTCAAATTTCAAAATTAATCATCATTAATTTTGAAATTAATCAACAATTAATTATCTTGATGAGCTAATTAAATAAATTCAATTTAAATTAAATCTGTCCAATAGTTTTAATTTAACCTATTTATTTATTCCAAATAAAGAGCCATTAGATTTAATTTATCTTCATAAATTAAATCTGAGATATTATATCTCTATCATGTTAGTTATTAAATTTAATATATCTTAATAAATTAAATTTAAAACTAACAAAATATAATAATATTATATAATATATATACATATACATATATATATAATATATAAGATATGTATTTTGAAAATATATATCTATATAATATTATTAATGAATTTTATATTATATATATATATAAATATAAAATTCGTCCACCCTAAATTAAACATTATCTTGTGTTGGGCTATTCTTGTGTGCGACCTTGTAGGCCCATATGAAGTTGGCAGTGGGCCAATAACTATACTAACCCAAAAGTCGCAAGCGGCCTCTAGCAAGACATTACGACTACCTAAATCATATAAGGATCGTTATCATGATGCAAACTGTTATACAACCATGTCACGTCCCTTTTGTCACACGATATATCGATCAAGGATAAGGCATGGATAATGTCATCCTTTTGTTCCTAACCATTACTTTCTCGATTCCTGAGTAGCCTGACAATAGAAATGGAAACTCTTTCCATTATAGTATGGCCATACATTTCTCAAACTCACTCATCGAGGGGCCCTGTAATATCTCTCACTAATGTGAGGGACAAATTCCATCTTGATCATTTATATTCCTCTGCATTAAAAACCACCAAGCTCGATCATAGCATTTATCATCACTCGGTCAAAAGTGACTTTTAACTAGTTCAAAGTTTAGCAACTCTCATGTAGGAATCCATGATGACCTCAGGTCTAAGGGCATTGTGACGTGGTTATACATGAGAAAAACTTATGACTTGATCCATGTAGCTTTCTCATAGTGGGTCGGTCCAGCACTTTGTACTCTTACAAGTGCCTAAGACTTTGATTTGTATCTCATATCTTCTCAAAGTCATACTGGTCTTGTTTCATCCCTGCTCCTGCATAGATGACCGACCAAGGACATTTTAGGACAATCTTCATGAATTATCCAAGGATACAATTATCACAGTTAACATGCAAATAATATGATAACATAATGGAGAAATTTCATTAAAATAATGTTCAAAGTACAATGATTGGCCCTTAGGGCACACTTTCCAACATCCTCCCACTTGCCCTAGGTGTAATCATTAATTTGCCTAGTTCCCATTGCCCTAATATGATGCTCATGCTTTGCCTGTGCAAGTGGCTTAGTAAGAGGATCAACAACATTATCTTCTCTGCTACTTTGCATATCTTTATATCACCTCTATCATTGATTTCTCTAATAAGATGAAATCGCCTAAGTATATGCTTGGTCCTTTGATGTGACCTAGGCTCCTTGGCTTTGCAATAGCACCACTATTGTCACAGAACAAATCTATTGGATTTGGATGGTAGACACCACCCCTAGTTCAGTAATGAACTTTTTTTTATCCAAATGGCTTCTTTCGTTGTATCTGATGCTACTATATACTCAGCTTCTGTTGTAGAATTTGTTACAGTGCTTTGCTTGGAGCTCTTCCAGCTTACTGCTCCACCATTCAGGAGGAATACATATCCAGATTGTGATTTAAGGTTGTCTTGGTCAGTTTGGAAACTTGCATCTGTGTAACCAGTTACATAGAGCTCATCATCCAATCCACCATAGACCAAAAATAGGTCCTTAGTCATTCTTAAGTACTTTAGGATATTCTTGACCACAGTCCAATGACCCTCACCAGGATCTTATTGATATCTGCTAGTCATACTTAAGGCAAATGAGACATCCGGTCGAGTATATAACATAGCATACATGATGGATCAATGGCCGAGGCATATGGAACCTTACTCATGTGATCTCGCTGATCAGGTGTACTAGGACATAAATCCTTGCTAAGATGGATGCCATGAGACATGTGCATGTAACCCCTTTTTGAATCCTGCAACTAAACTTATGCAGTATCTTGTATATGTATGTTCTCTGACTTAGGCCTATTAGTCTTTTGGATCTATCCCTATAGATCCTAATCCCTAGGATGTAGATGGCTTCACCTAAGTCTTTCATTGAAAAGGACTTTCCTAACCAAGACTTGACACTCTACAAGGTAGGAATGTCGTTCCCAATGAGTAGGATGTCATCTACATAAAGCGCTAGAAAAAAAACTATGCTCCACTTAACCTTCTCGTAAACACAAGGTTCATCAATATTTCAAATGAATCCAAAATCTTTGACTACTTCATCAAAAAGATGATTCCAGCTTCGAGATGCTTGCTCAATCCATAAATGGATCTTTGAAGCTTGCAAATTTTACTAGAGTTCTCTAGACACACAAAACCTTCAGGTTGTGTCATGTACACATCCTCAAGCAGCTTTCCATTAAGGAAGGCTATTTTGACGTCCATCTGCCATATTTCATAGTCATAATATGCTGCAATGGCAAGAAGAATTTTGATTGATTTGGCCATTGCAACTGGGGAAAAGGTTTCATCATAGTCTACACCATAAGTTTAAGTGAATCCTTTTACAACCAGTCCTGCCTTGAAGACATTTACTTTGCTATCCATATTAGTTTTCTCCTTGAAAACCCATTTGTATCAAATGGTTCTTACACCTTCAGGTGGATCAACTAAGGTCCATACCTGATTGTCGTACATGGATTGCATTTCAGACTTCATGGCATTTAGCCATTTCTCGGAGTTTAGTCCCATTATGGCTTCTTGATAGGTGGTTGGCTCATTCTGCTCAATGAGCAACACATCACTGCCTTTAGTAATCAGAAATCCATATCTCTAAGGCTGATGTTGTGTCCTATCGAATCTTTGTGGACCTTGTGTTACTTGAGGAGGCTTAGCAACTTGTTATGAGTCTTCTCTAATTTCCATATGTGGTTCTATATTATCTTGTGACTCTCGAATTTCTTTCTCTCGAATTTCTTTGAGATATACCTTGCTCCCACTGGTTGTTTTAGAGACAAACTCTCTTTCTAGAAACTTACCATTTTGAATAACAAATACTTTGTTATCAGTAGGATTGTAGACATAGTATCCTTTCATTTCTTTAGGATACCTCATGAAAAGGCACTTTGATGATATGGGCACTAATTTATCAGAGGCTTATTGCTTAACATAGACCTCACATCCCAGATCTTAAGAAAAGATAAACTTGGTTTCTTTCTAGTCCATATCTCTTGTGGTGTCTTCTCAATTGCCTTAGATGGAACATAATTTAGTGTCAAAGCAGCTGTCTCTAGTGCATGTCCCCAAAAGGATGGTAGAAGATATGTTTGACTCATCATAGATCGAACCATATCTAATAGTGTTTGATTCCTCTATTCAGAAACGCCATTCCATTGTGGTGTGCCTGGAGGATTTAATTGTGAGATTATCCCATAACTCTTAAGAAGGTTAATGAACTCTTGGCTCAAATATTCACCACCTCGATCAGATCAAAGTGCTTTAATTGTTTTGCCAAGTTGGTTTTGTACTTTATTTTGGAATATTTTAAACATTTCAAAAGATTCATATTTATGTTTCATTGATAGATATAGCCATATCTACTAAAGTAATATATAAATGTAATGAAGTATACATAACCTCCTCTAGCAGCTGTATTTAATGGTCCACATACATCTGTATGCATGAGGCCCAATAATTCAGTGGAGTTAAGAAATTGGTCTTGATGGAGTTTGGAATTGCGTTTCTCATTTATATGGCCTAGACGACAATGCCATAGGTAGGTAGGATTCAAATCATTTGATTTTATCCTTTTAGTAGTTATGTTATAGATATTCCAATTATTAGGATGTTCCAAATTCAATACATAATGACCAACATGCAAATCACCATCAGTATAGAAAATGTCATTATGATAAATAGAACATTTACCATTCCTAGTAATAGAAGTATAACCTTCCTTATCTAAATAAGAAAAAGAAACAAAGTTACTACTCAAAGTAGGAACATAATAGCAATTGTTCAAAACTAACAAAAGCCCACTGGGCAGAACTAATTCATAAGTGCCTACGGCTAAAGAAACAACTCTTGCTCTGTTTCCAACTCGTAGGTCCACGTCGCCCTTCTTCAGCTTTCTACTGTCCTTTAGACCCTACACATTTGTATAAATGTTAGAACCACATGCAGTATCTAATACCCATGTAGAGGAATTAGAAAAATGAATGTCTATAACATAAATACCTGTAGCGATAGCCCTGCTATCCATCTTGTTCTTTTTCAGATCTTCTAGGTAGAGTTTGCAAGTCCTCTTCCAATGACCGGGTTCATTGCAGAAATAGCAGACTCATTCTTTTAGAGGCTTTGCCTTCTTGGGTGCAGGCTTGGTTTCAGGCTTGTCTGACTCTTTAGTCTTTCCACCTGTGCCATTACCCTTCCATTTGCCCTTCCCTTTCTTTCTCATACTCTTTCCTTTCTGAACCATCAAAACTGTACTAGGCTTTTTCTTAATACGTTACTCAGCAGTTTTGAGCATCCCATGCAGCTCAGAAATTGATTTCTCCATGTTGTTCTTGTTGTAGTTCATGACAAACTAGTCATAAATCTTTGGGAGTGAGTTTAAGATCAAATCCGTAGCTAACTCCTGGCTCATGGGAAATCCAAGACTCTCAAGGTGATCAATATAGCCTTTCATCTTTAACACATGAGTACTAAATGATGCACCTTCATCCATCTTGCAAGAATGTGAGGCCTTTGTGGTCTCATAACTTTCTTGCCTTTCCTGTTATTAGTACATTTCCTTGAGATGGACAATCATCTCATGAGCCTCCAAAAGTTCCAGATCTCTTTGGAGCTCTGAAACCATAGTGGCAAGCATCAGGCAACCCATATCCACAGAGTCATCCTTATACTTGGTGTAAGCATCTCTCTGAGCTCTTGGAGCTTTGGCTGCAGGCTCCTCAGGAATGGGTTGATCTAGGACATAAGCCTTTCTTTCCTGCTTGAGGCAAATTCTCAAGTTCCTGAACCAGTCAAAAAAGTTTGTCCCTTTGAGTTTGTCCTTCTCAAGGACCGATAGCAATGTTAGCATAGCAACTGGTCAACATGATTCTACAATTAACATATGCAAAGTTAGTTAGTAATCTCCTACTAAATTAACAACCCTCAAAATAATAATTAGTGGGCTAAGATCCATATTTGGCTTAAACTTAAGTCCGCTTTGGCAAGATGCTTAAATTCAAGTTATTAGGCAGGTAACCTATTTACCAATTACATCACATGTAACTCTTATATGTTTATGGGATTTGATCATCATATGATCCGGCATGTTTAATCCCATCTAACGCCTTGAGATTCAAAACCATTTTGTTAATCTCAATTAAGTCAAAAAATAATGAATATTATGAGCATCACCATTACTCATGCTTGTCTCATCAAGATAACTTAAGTGCATCCACTTTGGTGGTTTCCGCAATTGAGCAATCTCGGTTTTGACAGGTATTCATTAATTGACGACATTAAGACTTAAGATTTGATTAAAGGGCTCAATTAATTAGTCTTGTTTATATGAATGCAATCTTGGTCGTATCTCATACAGATAAATACATATAAACGTAAAAGTATTCATTCAATAATTTTATCAAAAACATAATTTAAACATGACACAACATGGCTTACCTAACCTAAAATCCTCCCAAACCAATGAGAGGACTTCTCTAAATAAGAAACAAAATACATTGAGAGAAACCTCATTTAAACATTCGAGGGGAGTGAGATGAGAAGAGAATGTATATCGAGAGTATTTAGAAAAAGGCACGACACATAGGCCGTATTTAAATATTACAACCCTTTGTAAAATTCTAAAGCCATGTTGTTCACCATACCCAAACAAGTATAAATAATAAACCACAACAATAATTCATACAATATGAAAAGAAATAAATGTTGTGAAAAAGGGCACATTCCTTTTAAAAGAAATATTTGAAAATTTGAAGATTTTAAAATTTCGGACCCAATTTTTCAAAAAATTCATTTAGTCCAATTCTTAAGGGATTTCGGCCTAGTTTCAAAAAACAACAATGGCCTAGAATGCTTCTGATCCATATTGTCTTCCCCATAGTTTGGATCCCTATTATCCGAATAAATATCCCAACTTAGACCCGATTGGATTGTCGCCAACTATAATCTCAGGTACCCTACCTAATTTCATGCAAGCCTATTCAGAATAGAAATTGCGATGCCAGTGGCAGAATTGAAAACAGAACATAACGCATGTAATCGAAACAATTTCACCAGACCGTATAAACACACAGCTCTATCTAAAAATGTACAATAACGTTGAACATATTCGGATGTTTTCTTATAACCACACATATATATCCAATATATATCACATGTATAAGAACATAAACTCAATTAAAACGCACAATTAACATTGCTCTGATGCTACTGTTAGGAACGGCAGGCACAACGGAAGAATTTTAAAAATTTTACCGACCCTAATTAAGGATCTATCAATGGCTTTTAAATCGGGTTATAAAGAACTTGTACCTTTTTCAACTTAGGGTTTTCACGATCTCTAAGAGCTAACACGTTATGTCCGCTCCCTCTACCGGTATCCACATGAATGCTCTCCAACAGAGACTGCATGCTAGCACCTCCAATGTTTTTAGGGTTTCCCTTGCGGCTCTGAATTCTCATGCGCCTATGAGTATATCTGCTCTATCAAGTTTATAACCTATGATGACAATAATAGAATTTCAAAACTAATCATCATTAATTTTGAAATTAAGCAACAATTAATTATCTTGATGAGCTAATTAAATAAATTCAGTTTAAATTAAATCTGTCCAACAGTTTTAATTTAACCTATTTATTTAACCCAAATAAAGAGCCATTAGATTTTATTTATCTTCATAAATTAAATCTGAGATACTATATCTCTATCATGTTAGTTATTAAATTTAATATATCTTAATAAATTAAATTTAAAACTAACACAATATAATAATATCATATAATATAATATACATATACATATAAATATAAGATATGTATTTCGAAAATATATATCTATATAATATTATTAATGAATTTTATTTTATATATATATATAAAGATATAAAATTCGTCCACCCTAAATTAAACATTATCTAGTGTTGGGCCATTCTTGTGTGCGACCCTGTAAGCCCATATGAAGTTGGTAGTGGGCCAATAACTATACTAACCCAAAAGTCGCAAGTGACCTCTAGCAAGACATTACGACTACCCAAATCATATGAGGATCATTATCACAGTGCAACCTGTCATACAACCATTTCACGTCTCTTTTGTCACACGATATATCAATCAAGGATAAGGAATGGATAATGTCTTTCTCGATTCCTAAGTAGCTTGACAATAGAAATGGAAACTCCTTTCCATTGTAGTATGGCCATACATTTCTCAGACTCACTCATTGAGGGGCCTAGTAATATCTCTCTACTAATGCGAGGGACAAATTGCATCTTGATCATTCATATTCCTCTGCATGAAAAACCACCAAGCCCGATCATAGCCTTTATTATCACTCGGTCAAAAGTGACTTTTGACTAGTTCAAAGTTAGCAACTCTCATGTAGGAATCCATGATGATCTTAGGTCTAAGGGCATTGTGACGTGGTTATAAATGAGAACAACTTATGACTTGATCCATGTGGCTCTCTCATAGTAGGTCGGTCCAGCACCTTGTACTCTTACAAGTACTTAAGACTTTGATTCATATCTTCATATCTTATCAAAGTCATACTAGTCTTGTTTTATCTCTGCTTCCATATAGATGACCGACCAGGGACATTCTAGGACAATCTTCATGAATGTTCCAATGATACAATTATCACAGTTAACATGCATATAATATAATAATAGAATGGAGAAATTTCATTAAAATAATAATGTTCAAAGTACAATGATTGGCCCTTAGAGCACAATTTCCAACACTATCCCTAAGGGTAGCAACTTGGGAAGCAAAAGAAGACATGAAGAGACGATGCCTGGAGTTTATGCCTCAAGTGGTGTAACAATTTTTGGGGGCAAAATTATTGTATGAGGGGAGAATTGTAATATCCCAAAATATATTTAAGGGCTATTGACTCAAAAGAAAATGTAAATAATGTTAGAAACCACTTTTAGGAATAAAAGTGTGAATTTTGATCTGAATTAGTTATAGAAAATGCTCAAACCGTTTATCTAAATTCAATTATGACACAAAATCTAATTTGTACTTAAAAGGAAAGGGAATGGTGTATGGAAAGGGGAAAGGGGAAAGGGGAATTGAATAACATACCAAATGGCACACTAATTGAATTTTACCATGATCAAGGGTAAAATAGTCAATTTCCACTTGAGCTTGAGGTTTAAATTGGAAGACAAAATAAAGGACCAAGATTTGATCTTCAAAAGTAAGAATTAATTAAGAGATCAAAAGGAAAATTAACTTTCCTTATATAAGGGTTAAATTTTGGTCAACAAGGGTAAATAGAGAAGGAATAACAGCTTAGTCAAATTAGTCAAAAGTCAAAGGTTCAAACTTGGAAAATTTTGGACCAATGCCAAGACCATTTAAAATAATTAGTAAACAAATTCTCTTCTCATTTTCCAGCCCAAAATTTTAGTTGGAAGAGAAGGAAAAGAGAAAAGAAAGTCAACAAGAATTACCATGATAATTTACTACACATGGTAAATAAATTAGCTTATACAAAAAGGAGGAACTTGGACCACATCTTTTGCTTTTTCTCTAAGGCCAATTTTGGCCAAGTATTATAGACTAAAGGGAGAGAAAATTCTGTTTAATTTCACACTCTCTCTTGCTCTCTCTTACTTGGCCTAGCAACAATAAGGAAAGAGAAAATAAGAATGCAAGCCAAGGTGAGATTTCTAGCTCAATTTTCACCTTCTTAACTACTTCTATGGCTTAAAAACTCTTTATAAACATTGTTCCCCTTGATGAAACTTCATTTTTATGGTTTTAGAATTTCAAGGGGAGGTGTTTAAAACCATCTTCCAAGAGCAAAAGGTGGAGAATCAAGAAAAGAGCTCAAGAAAGAGCTAGAGGTAAGTAAGAGTAACATTTTAATGTATATGTTGTCTTGGTTGGTTGAGTTTTGGTGGATTGTTTTGGATGCCCTAAATTTTTGTATTTTAGGGTTTGTTAGGGTTCATGAAGCTTTCATCATATACATGTGATTATATGTTGTTTTGGAAGCAAATGAACTAAGTTTGGTGATTGAAATGTGAATTGGTAACTTGTCGAATCAAACCCTAATTTTTGATCTAAATAGGATATTAAGAAGGAATGGAAATTTGGTCATTTTGATGTTACCGTTGTGTTATACATAAAAAACTATGTAGGACTAGCCCCCGGTTATAAATTATAGGTCATTATAACACAAATTAAAAAGTTGCAATGTTGTTGTCCTGTTAGGGTTTCCCTACATAGCAGAGGTTTGCGTTAAGTTTTAAGTAACTGATTGGTTCTGAATGCCTAAGTGGACTTAATAAGCTTTAATTTGATAGGTTGTATAGGTCTTTGGAGCTGTACACTAGGAGTTATGTATTTTTGAAGTTGATCATAAGAAAACTGGCATATTTCTGGATAGTGCCCAATAAATGACAATTCTGGATTGTTGCGCGTCTAATTGGCTAAGTGAAATATTTTTTTCTTGAAACTATACTTAATAAGGGTCACATAGCCTTTTGAACCACTGTAATTGGACATTTGTACAGAGAAATGAATTTTTAAAGTTAGTTGACAAATTTTGCCAGCTTTAGTAAATATCGTCAATTGCAAAATGTAATGGCACATTATAATTTCTTTGAACTCTAAAGGTAGAAATTAGTCCCTTAGGATAATTTGACCACTTTAACTTATTGGTTGACTTGATAAAATGACCATAATGACCCTAATGATAACCAACATAAGAGAATGATTTATGAAAGAATTATACTAAATAATAACTTCGTCTGTAAATTCTAATTATAGGACCTGTTAGCTATCCGAGATCTAAGATTTGCCTGAGCTTGGAGAAACAAATGGATACCCCTCAGCAAAGGCATCATGGCAGTAACTCTTTCTTTCATATGCTATAAGATACTTGCATGTTTATGGTTTCACATGTATTTGCTTGAGCATTCAAAATCTGCCAGGTGGATGCCTAGGCCATGGAACTTTTTATGCACAGCGTGGACACTCGGGGGCCATATCATTTGTTTTACCAAGCATTGTGGTAATGTGTTCTATGTAAGTTATGCTACATATTGTGTATTGAATGCTGATGTGATATTTATTGCTATATGATGACTGTGTGACATGCTCTATATTTTTGTATTATGTATGATTAGATGCTTGCTACTACTGAGATTCTCTTTGATTCTTACCCCTTTCTTATAACCAATCTACAATATTGGCTAGCAGCTTAAGAGGCAATAAGGTAAACACGGATAGTTAGAGGATGCAGCTTAGCTATTTTATTTTCTGTTTGTTGTCTATTTTGGCCCTATATATAGTGTTTATCACTCAGTAAACTTAACAATGGTACTATAGTGGAACTAGTAGTACCGGTAGCTTCGTAAGGGGTAAAAAGCTAGTGGTTTGTGTAATATCCTAAATTTTGGGACTAAATACTGGAGCTAAGCCTGTATAAAGTAAACCACTAAGCCTAGTTCAGGAAGAGTGCCATGAATGTTCAAGAGCCATAATGACTTTTGGAGACTAGTTTTGGAACTAAAGTATGAGATTTAGTTCCAACTAGTCGGGGGAAAATACCTAACCCCTTTATCTAAAGTCAAATAGGATTTAAAGCCTAACTTAGATCCAAAAGAGAGGGAATGGCATCTTGGAAGAAGAAAGGAAAAGTCAACAAGTCTTGCAAGTTGGTACTGTTGGGATTGGCTTGCATAGCAGAATAATTTTAAAATTTTGCCAATCCCAATTGCGGATCTATCAATGGTGTTTACACCGAGTTAGAAATATTCGTACCTTTTTCAATTCAGAGTTTTCGATGTCTAGGAACCAACACCTTCGATTGGCTCCCTCTACTAGTATCCACACGAATATGACCCCAACATTGACTACGTTATAGCGCCTCCAATATCTCCCGCCTCTCTAGGGTTTCCTACGGCTCCTCAATTTCTCATTCGTGTATGAGTTTTTTCCGTTCTATCATTCTTATAACCCATGAGGGCTATATTCGAATTTCAAAATTAACTTGATTAATTTTGAAATTAATTAACCCTTAATTATCTTGATGAGCTAATTAAATAAATTTAGTTTAAATTAAATCTGTCCAACAGTTTTAATTTAACCTATTTATTTAATCCAAATAAAGAGCCAATAGATTTAATTAGTCTTCATAAATTAAATTTGAGATACTATATCTCAATCATGTTAGTTTTAAATTTAATTTTTAAATTAAATTTAAAACTAACACAATATAATAATATCATATAATATATATACATATATACATAAATATGCATTTCGGAAATACATATGTATATATATAATATTATTAATTTTCCTTTCACGAAGTTTATATCATATAAATATATATATATATATATATATATATATATAATTTATCCACCCTAGATTAAACATTGTATTAATTGAATCTTAGACATATCATAGATTCAATGAACCTAGACATTATAGCTAGTATTGGGCTATTCTTGTGTATGACCTTGTAGGCTCATATGAAGTTGGAGTAGGCCAATAACTGTACTAACTCATAAGTCGTAAGCAGCCTCTAGCAAGACATTTCGACTACCCAATTCATATGAAGATCGTTAACACGATGCAACTTGTTCTACAACCATGTCACGTCCCTTTTGTCACATGATATTTTAGTCAAGGATGAGGCATGGATAATGTCATCCTCCTGTTCCTGATCATTACTTTCTTGATTCATGAGTAGTCTGACAATAGAAATGGAAACTCCTTTCTATCATAGTATGGCCATACATTTCTCAGACTCACTCATCGAGGGGCCTAGTAGTATGGTCATATATAAATATGCATTTCGGAAATGCATATCTACTAATGTGAGGAACAAATTCCATCTTGACCATTCATATTCCTCTACATGAAAAACCATCAAGCCCAATCATAGCCTTTATCATCACCCGATATAAGGTGACTTTTGACTAGTTCAAAGCTTAGCAACTCTCATATAGGAATCTATGATGACCTCAGATTAAAGGGCATTGTGACTTGGTTATTCATGAGATAAGCTTATCACTTGATCCATACAGCTTTCTCATAGTGGGTTAGGCTAGCACCTTGTACTTGCCCATAGGGCACAATTTCCAACATCCTCCCACTTGCACTTAGTACAATCATTAACTTACGTAATCCCATTATCCTAACATGACGCTCATGCTTTGCCTGTGCAAGTGGCTTGGTAAGAAGATCAGCAATATTGTCTTATCCTACTACTTTGCATATTTTTATGTCACCTTTATCATTGATTTCTCTAATGCAATGAAATCACTTGAGTATAAGCTTGGTCCTTTGATGTGGCCTTGGCTCCTTGGCCTATTCAATAGCATTGCTATTGTCACAAAACAAATCTATTAGATTTAAGGTGGTAGGCACCACCCCTAGTTCAGTAATGAACTTTCTAATCCAAACAGCTTCCTTAGCTGCATCGGATGCTGCTATATACTCAGCTTCTACTGTAGAATCTACTACAGTGCTTTGCATGGAGCTCTTCTATCTTACTACTCTACCATTCAGAAGAAATATGTATCCAGATTGTGATTTAAGGTCATCTTTGTCAATTTAGAAACTTGTGTCTGTGTAACCGGTTACATAGAACTCATCATCCAATCAACAATAGACCAAAGATAAGCCTTTAGTCCTTCTTAAGAACTTTAGGATATTCTTGACTACAGTCCAGTATCCCTCACCAGGATCTTATTGATATCTTCTAGTCATACTTAAGGCAAATGAGAATCTGGTCGAGTACATAACATGGCATACATGATAGATCTAATAGCTGAGGCATATGGAACCTTACTCATATGATCTCACTGATTAGGTGTACTAGGACACAAATCCTTGCAAAGATGGATGCCATGAGACATGGGCATGTAACCCCTCTTTTAATCCTGTATACTGAACCTATGCAGTATCTTGTCTATGTATGTGCTCTGGCTTAGGCCTATTAGTCTCTTATACCTATCTCTATAGATCCTAATTCCTATGATGTAAGTTGTAATACCCTAAATTTTGAGACTTAAGCTTAGAGAATAAGCCTGGATTAGTGGACTGCTAAGCCCTGGTTTAACAGGATCTCAAATTTGGATTAAGAAATATGAAAATGAGTTTGATGGTGATTCCAAGGGAATTGCCATAATCAAGGGCAAAACGGTAAAGTTAACGACCAATTGGTAGTTTCCGAAGAGGAAACTCATTGGTAACTTCAAGATCAATGGCTAGGATTGAATTATGCAATATATCAAGGGGCGGAATCCCATGTGTTTGAGGCTATATGAGCTCATGGGAGATGTGTTGAGATGGTGATACTTGGCATAATATAAGCTATTAGATTGGGTCAAGATTTCAACACTCTTTTCTCTATCCTCTCTCCCTCAAATTGGTTTGTGGGTGTGTGGGGAGCCAAAATCTGATTTCATTCTCTCTTTCCTCCAAGCCTCCATGTTGACCCAAGTGAAGGGAAGAAAAAGAAAATGAAAGGTGGGTTTTTAGTTGGCTTCTTGTCCTCTAATGCTTAAATAATCTTCTTTAAAGTTTTTTATAGTGATGAGAGCTTCATTGCTATGATTTTAGATTTGGGAATGAAGGTGTTTTGGGAGCTTGAGGAATCTTGGAAGATGAAGAATCAAGGATTAGTTTTGAGAAAAAGGAAGATCGAGGTGAGTGATATCCCCCTTTTGATCTATATATTGTGATTGTTTGATGAGATTTGTGATTTGTAGTTTTTGTACTAATTTGGTATAATTGTGGAATGGTGGTATATTGTGGTTAAAATGATGTCATAGTGTGTTTTGGTGTCATTGGAATTGATTTAGAGCATTGGGTGTAAAGTAATGAAATTTGGGTAATGTGTGTGATAAGTGTGACCATAGGGGGAAAATGTTATTGTAATAGGATTTTGGGTGTTTTGAGGTTTCCAATGGATTCCATGAGTGAAATTAGCCTTGTGTTAGAGTTTGGGAACCATTGGAGACATATTGGTTAAGTTTGGGAGAATTCTGGTTTTTCGTGTTTTCTGGGTTCAGATAAGCATCACTTGAGTGAACATGGGTCTCACTCGAGTGTAGCGTGATGTTTTCCCTTTCCCGTTCAGTTTTGGTTACACTTGTTCATGGAAGAAGCAAGAGTGCACTTCCTCATCTGCGAGTGATATAAGTCTTCACTCGAGTGCACCATGGCTCACTCGAGTGAATGTGTTGTGTGCTAAGATGTTGCTCTGGGTTGTCACTTGCAGTTAGTTTGTTAGAGGGTGAGTTACCACTCGTAAGTGTTGAGCTATCACTTGAGTAAGAGTCGTTGTACTTGAGTGCACTTTTGACTCTGGGATTTATGTGCTCTTGGGTAAGCACTTTTGGAGCTTCACACGGTAGGACTCGGGTGCTTGAGGAGGTATCACTCGAGTGTTGAGGTTATCACTTGAGTGAAAGGCATCCATCACTCGAGTGAGGTCATCTTCACTTGAGTGCTACAATCAAAAAGGGGATTTTAAGGATTCAAAAGATGGCCTTTGGTGAATTATTTCCCAACCCTTTAGGCATGTGTTTAGGCTTTAAGTAGCCACCTAAAGGTCGTGAATGATAACCAACTTAAGTGTCTAAAAGTTAAGGAATTGGAAAAGGGATAAACTCTGTGCCCTTGTTTTGGTTATAGGGTTTGGTGTTCGCCCGGATCATGAGCAGTCAAAGCTAGAGCTTACGTGGAAAGAGTGTAGGGAACATATCTCTTCTACTTGTA
Organism: Inga laurina; assembly: GCA_963855925.1. Classification (NCBI taxonomy): domain Eukaryota; kingdom Viridiplantae; phylum Streptophyta; class Magnoliopsida; order Fabales; family Fabaceae; genus Inga; species Inga laurina. The sequence continues at coordinate 38,569,756 of OY979705.1, forward strand.
TTTGATATATGTGTTAGTGTGTTGGTGTATATCTTAGCTTTGCATGATTATGTATAATTTGAAGCTATATTTCAATTTATGCTATGGCCATTAGTATATTGTTCGAAGCATTGAGCTTACAAATTGTCATTGTGTTAGCATGAGTTATGTGATGCAAGCATGTCATGCATTAAACATCTATCATACATGCATATTGATATTGTTTACCTATTGTTATTCTCTAGAATCTTACCCTCCCATACTAACCTTTCAGACAGGGTAGTGGATCAAGGATGGAATAAGTAATCAAGGGCGGCAAGGACTTCCTTCGGGTTGAAGATTCAGTAGTTGGTTATCATAGTTGGGAGTATATAGATTTGGATGTGTGTATATGCATGTGGATGAGGATTTGCTATGTATTTGAGATAGATTTGTGTAATCCCCATATGAGGGCTTTTAATGGGTGAATGTGCCCTATAAAGCTGGAGTTAATAAATGGAATTCGGAATTGCTGGAATTATTACATTGCGTACTCTTATATATTAAATGTGATTTATCTTCGTGTAATAATTGTATTCGGAATGTGAATGCAAGACCAGGTTATAAATGATTTCGAAAGGTATTTGTGAAAACCCCGTATAGTAGATAGGTTTATAAATGTTATTTGATTGTTATTGGTCTCTATTTTACTTTAATTGCGTATTCTGAATATTAATTACAGAAAGGGGTTACATAAGTGGCTCACCTAAGTCTTTCATTGAAAAGGACTTTTCTAACTAAGACTTGACACTCTGCAAGGTAGGAATGTCGTTCCTAATAAGTAGGATGTCATCAATATAAAGCACTAGAAATACAACTATGCTCCCACTAACCTTCTTGTAAACACAATATTCATTGATGTTTTGAATGAATCCAAACTCTTTGACTACATCAAAATGATGATTCCAGCTCTAAGATGCTTGCTTCAATCCATAAATAGATCTTTGAAGATTGTAAACTTTACCTGAGTCTTCTGGACACATGAAACCTTCAGGTTGTGTCATGTACACATCCTGAAGGAGCTTTCCATTAAAGAAACTATTTTGATGTCCATCTGCCATATTTCATAGTCATAATATAATGTAATGGCAAGAAGGATTCTGATTGATTTAGCCACTGCAACTACAGAAAAGGTTTCATCATAGTCTATACCATGATTTTGAGTGAATCCTTTTGCAACCAATCGTGCCTTGAAGATACATTGCCATCCATGTCAATTTTCTCCTTGAAAACCCATTTACACCTGATGGTTTTGATGTCTTCAGGTGGATCGACTAAGGTCCATACCTAATTGTTGTATATGGATTGCATTTCAAACTTCATGGCATTTAGCCATTTCTCAAAGTTTGGTCCCACTATGGCTTCTTGATAGGTGGTTGGCTCATTTTGCTCAATGAGCAACATATCACGGCTTCAAGTAATTAGAAATCCATATCTCTGAGGCTGATATCGTGTCCTATCAGATCTTTATGGACCTTTTGTTAATTGAGGAGGCTTAGTAACTTATTGTGAGTCTTCTCTGATTTCCATCTATGGTTATGTACTATCTTGTGACTCTTAAACTTCTTTAAGATGTACCTTGCTCCCACTGGTTCGTTTAGTGATAAATCCTCTTTTTAGAAACTTACCATTTCAAATACAAAACACTTTGTTTTCGGTGGGATTGTAAACATAGTATTCTTTCGTTTCCTTAAGATACCCCACGAAAAGGCACTTTGAGGATCTGGGGTCTAATTTATCTTAGGCTTGTTGCTTAACATATACCTCACATCATCAGATCTTGAAAAAAAATAAACTTGATTTCATTCCTATACATATCTCATATGATGTATTTTCAATTCCCTTAAATGAAACACGATTTAGTGTGAATCTAGCTGTTTCTAGGGCATGTCTCCAAAAGAGTGCTAGAAGATTTGTTTGACTCATCATAGATAAACTATATCTAATAGTTGTAATATCCCAATTTTTGATTATGGGTTAATCATGATTATTATGGATAATTATGAATTTAATTGAGATTATTATGTATTTTATGACAATATTAATTAATGTCATAATTAGTGGAAATTGGAAATATTAGTGCATATGTGTGGTATTTAAGATCAAGGGTGGTGATTCCTTGATCGTGGGTCGGGATCCAGTGTGCTTAGCTTGTGTGAGCTTATTGAGGGAATGAAGGAGATGGTGACATGTGGCATTGTGGAGGCCTTTGGATTAGGCACTAGAGGACAAAATAATTCATTTCCTCTCTTTTCTCTCTCTCCCATGCGCATGGAAGGGGCCAAGGGGGCAGAAATTCTGATCATCACTCTCATTTCTCTCTTCTCTCTCCATTTTCACCATTGTTGGCCAAAGAAGAAGAAAGAAAAGCTTGAGATTAAGGTGAGCAAATGACTTCTAATGCCAAAATGCTCTTCATTAACATTGTTCCTTGAGATAAGAGCTTTCATCCTATGGTTTTAGATTCTCCATTGGTGGTGATTGAGGAATCACGAAATTATGAACTTGGGAGAATCATGAAGTGCCTTTGGGAAAGTTGTTGAGGTGAGTGAAAGCTTCCTTCTCATATCAGATTTGTGGCCATTGATTAGGCCTTAAATTTCTGGAATTTTAGCCCTAATTTCGTGAATTAGGGTCTTGTGGTGTTTGAATTATTGTTGTCATGGAATTAGTGCCTTGTTAAGTGTTTTGAATGAATGGTATTGAATTGAAGCTTAAATGTGAAGTTTGGCACTTTTTGTGTTGGTTTTATGCTTTGGTCAAAACAGGGCATATAAATGGGTTGTGAATTTGGTCATTTTGAGGTTACCATTGTGTTCCTTGAGTGATTTTGTGTGGGAATAAGCTTGGTTATTAATTTTGGAGTTATTGAACACTTTGGTAGAAAATTGGAAATCTGTTTGGTTTAAGCTCTCTTTTGCGCAGTAATTTTGTATGAGCGTTTTGAATGACCAAATGGTATTGGAAAATTCTGAAACTTTCCAGAATTATAGTTCACATCTCAAGCTTCAAAATGGACATATGTTTTGTGTCATTTCGATTTTTGGACTAGGATTTATGACTGTCCAAATTTTGATGTTAAATCTGGGTGCAATTCTGGAATAGTGTGGACTTTTCTTGAAATCTGTATTTTTGTGGTGATTTCCAGTGACGAGCCATATTTTTCCTTGAAAGAGGACTTAAATATCTTTCATTTGGCTTTGGGATCACCTCATTTCGATTTTTCTAGAATTAGTTATGAATTTTCAAAGTTGCCTTGGCTGCAGCAGAAAATCTTGGCTGCAGCGCAAAAGCTTCTGCGCACGTTCTGGCCGCAGCCAGAAAATTCTGGGCTGCAGCCAGAAACTTTCTGTGCTGTTTCTGGCCGCAGCCAGAGGGGTTTTTGGCTGCCGCCAGCCCCTGTTTTCAGCACCTTGTGATTTTGAAAAGTGGTTTCTAACCCGATGTTTCCCAATCCTTTAGGGCTTTTATTAGAGCCAATTTTAACTACTTAAAGGACATAAATGATAACCAAATCTAAGTATTTCGAAGTCAATTGGGTATTGGAATAGAGAATAACTCTTCGTCCCTAATTATAATTATAGGATACGATATTTGCCCTCCTCGAGAGAGACCGGCGCGAGGACACGCCCGGAAGGATCAAGGTAGTGACTTTTCTCTCATATCTTGTATGATGTTTTGGCATGCATATCTTATCGTTAAATTTGTGAAATGTGTGCCATGGTCCATTGCGGCGTGAGCAGGTCAGCGTGAGCCATGTAGGGATTGACGGTGGTCATCTCTAGGTCGGTCGTTGAACTGCCGTCGTAATCGACATGGATATTTGTGAATCCGACCCGTGGGGCGGTGTTTGTGAATCCAGCCGTGGGCTGTGTGTATTTTGCCTGTATGGCTTGTGTATGAAATGCATTACATGAATCCCAGCTGTGGTGAAATGTATTGTGTGGATTGCTGTGATGCAATGCAACGTGAGCAATTCAACGTGAGCAATCGTAAGGGATGACATGTGTCATACTAACCATTGCCGTTGTAACTGCCGTTGTAGTTGCTTGTTGTGGTTAATGATTTGCTTACATGCATTATTATTGTACATTATATGATTGATTTGTTACTACGGGGATTCCTTAGAATCTCACTCTCCCAAAAACCATGTTTTAGACAGGGCAGAAGGATCAAAGGGAAAGCGGGCGACGAAGAGCGGATAGTGCTCCAGTTTAGGAGTACAATTTGGGTTATTGGTTATCATGTATATCTTTTGGATATTTTTGGGAAACAATTATGTATATCGGGATTGGTAGTATAGTTTTGTGTAATCCCCAAGTTAAGGGTAATGAATTGTGGGCTTTGTGCCTTTGTAAAACCCTTATTAATGAATAGAACCCGAGTGTGTTGGGAATTTGCTTTATACTCTGATATTTGTGAATGAAATCAACTTGTACAGGCCATTTAATATTAAAATGTGAATATGAGACCGTCATGAATAAATTTTGTAAAAGTTTTTGTAAGCCATGATTTTGGGAAGTTTGACTTTGTTTAAGTCCCAAAATCATCTAAGGTCTCTAATTCCACATTAATTACTTTTTTACGAACTAATTTCGGCCTTAAGCGTGAAGGGGGTTACATTTGTGGTATCAGAGCTGTAGTTCCTGGCAAGGTGAGGATTTGCTAGGATAGCTCCTTAGTTGACCTTAATCCTTGAGTTTAGGGTAGCATATTGATTGATAAGTGCTTGTTGTGTATACACATGAGTATTTCTATTAATTGTGGATTGAGATGAATTTTATGGATTATGTGTATACATTGGCTAAGGTACTGATGTGGTGAATCATTTGTAGTGATAAAGACGAAATGGTTCGCCCTCTTACTAGAGTCAGGCAACAAGACCCAGAGGTGGAGGAACTTAATGACAATCCTCCTGATCCCATGCGAGAGATGATGGATCTCGTACGGGAACAAAGGGACATGATAGCTGAGCTGAGAGAAGAGCTCAGAGAGGAAAGGGCCAAGCGAAATGAGGAAAGGGCCCAGTCAACTCATGAGAAGACAGCTGAGGGGTCCAATGAATCTCATGAATCCCCACCTCACACAGTGCCTAATCAAGAGTCTCAAGGGGTGCCGGTTCGTGAGGGAAGGGACTTGAATTCTTGGGTCTCCAAGTTTTGCAAGCATATGCCTCCGGTGTTCAGGGGGAGGTTTGACCCCCAAGCTGCTGAGGACTGGTTGTACCGGTTAGAAAAGATTTTTGAAGTCCTCGAGTGCCCTACAGAGGTGAAGGCAAAACTAGCTGTGTATAAGCTAGAAGGGGACGCCGACCGGTGGTGGAGGAATATTGCCACGTCATTGAAGAACCGGAATGTACCATTGACTTGGGAGGTATTTGAAGAAAAATTCAACGAGAAGTATTTCCCCAAGTCGGTGAGGCTTGAGAAAGAGTCTGAGTTCCTGGCTATCAAACAGGGAGATACGGAGAGCTTTGACGAGTATCTTTCCCGTTTCACTCTATTGTCACGGTATTCTGCCTATCTTCGGGAAAGAGATAATGAGGAGTGGAGCTCCGCTATGTTAATCCGGGGATTAAGGCATGAATTGAAGAAGAGGTTAGCTGCTCATCAGTTTACTAACTTCAATAAAGCCGTGGAAGAGTGTAGAATTGTGGAGTATAACTTGAGGGAGTTGTACCCATCTAAGGGTAGTGGTAGCCGGAATGAGCCTAGCAAGGCTAATACTTCCCAGAAGCGTAAGGGGCAAGGATCCTCTTATGGGGGTAGTAGCAAGAAGCCCTATCAACCTGGGGGTCGTAGTGATCAGAGACCTCCAGCGGGACCAATGTGTAATAAGTGCAGAAAGTACCATCAGGGCAGAACCTGTGCTGGAGAGGTGATCTGTTTCAACTGCAAGCAAGAGGGTCACATCTCTACAAAGTGCCCACGACAGCCGGTAGAGCAAAGGCCTAGGAATCAAGGTCGAGTGTTCGCCATGACTCATGAGGAGGCCCAGAAGTCACCTGAATTGATCCAAGGTAAAATCCTTCTCGGTAATAATGAATTAAATGCTTTGTTTGATTCGGGTGCAAGTCATTCGTTCATAGCTTATGACTGTGTAAGGCGCCTGGGATTGCATGTGCATAGACTACCATTTGATTTGGTTGTGTCGACGCCAATGGGTGTCAAGGCTGTAACGGTCGAAGCCTGCTTAAATTGTGTGATAGTTGTTGAGGGTCGTGAGTCTACAGTTGATTTGATCTGTTTGCCACTCCAACAACTAGAAGTCATTTTGGGTTTTGATTGGTTAAGAGCAAATGATGTGCTGCTTGATTGTGGTAATAAAAGGATCACTTTCCGTAGTGCACAGCGGGATAGCAATGTGAATGCCAGTTTGAATTTACTTTCAACGACTAAAGCAGAAAGATATCTTGAGAAGGGATGCCAAGGATATATGGTGTTTTTCTCCGTTCAGGGAGAGTCAGGTGAAGCTCTAGAGAGTATACCTGTTGTGAATGAATTCCCTGAGGTATTTCCAGACGATCTTATTGGATTGCCTCCGGAAAGGGAAGTAGAATTCCCAATTGAGGTTGTGCCTGGAGCTGGTTCGATATCGAAAGCCCCATACCGTATGGCCCCAAATGAAATGGCGGAGTTGAAGAAGCAAATTGAAGAATTGCTTGAGAAAGGGTTCATCCGACTCAGTGTATCGCCGTGGGGAGCTCCAGTGTTGTTTGTGAAAAAGAAAGATGGGAGTTTGCGATTGTGCATCGATTATCGAGAACTTAACAAGGTAACTGTTAAGAATAAGTATCCACTCCCAAGAATTGATGACCTGTTAGATCAATTGTCTGGCTCGTGTGTATTCTCCAAGATTGATCTAAGGTCGGGGTATCATCAGTTACGTGTAAAGGCGGCGGATGTTCCGAAGACTGCTTTCCGAACGAGATATGGGCACTATGAGTTCCTTGTGATGCCCTTCGGTTTGACAAATGCACCGGCAGTATTCATGGATTATATGAATCGTATCTTCCGACAGTATCTTGACCAGTTCGTGGTTGTCTTTATCGACGACATCTTGATCTATTCCAAGAGTAAGGAGGATCATGAGCAACACCTGAGAATTGTGTTGAGAATTCTATGGGAAAAGCAACTCTATGCCAAGCTGAGCAAATGTGAATTTTGGCTTACGGAAGTGAAGTTTCTTGGCCATGTGATCTCTCGAGATGGGGTATCGGTGGATCCCAGTAAGGTGGAAGCAGTACTTGATTGGAAAAGACCAGAAACTGTTTCTGAGATTCGCAGCTTTCTGGGTCTTGCTGGTTATTACCGGAGGTTCATTCAGAACTTCTCGCGTATTGCATTGCCGATGACCAAGCTCACGAGGAAGGATCAACCGTTTTTGTGGGATGAACGTTGTGAGCGGAGTTTCAATGAGCTGAAGGAGAGATTGACTACGGCACCAGTGTTGATTATACCTGATCCCAGTGAGGCTTACGTCGTGTACAGTGATGCGAGTAAGCAGGGGTTAGGGTGTGTCCTGATGCAGCAGGGACGTGTGGTGGCCTATGCCTCTCGACAGCTAAAACCGCATGAGATGAACTACCCCACTCATGATCTGGAGCTTGCGGCAATTGTGTTTGCATTGAAAATTTGGCGTCATTACCTGTACGGTGTGACTGTGGAATTGTACTGCGACCACAAAAGTCTCAAATATTTGTATGATCAGAAAGAGTTGAACATGAGACAGCGTCGGTGGATGGAGTTGCTGAAAGACTACAACCTGGAGATCAAATATCATCCGGGTAAGGCTAATGTTGTCGCGGATGCTTTGAGTCGGAAGGCGGTGCTAGTGGCAACAATGATGATCCAAGAATGGAAACTGATAGAGGATTTTCGGGATTTGAATCTCTCGAAGGAAATCCTATGTGCCAGTTATGGTGTGGTCCAAGGGGAGAATGACCTGAGGACTGAGATTGAAGAGGCTCAAATGCATGATGAGCTAGCCCAGTCGATCCGAACTAGGATTGAGCGAGGAGAGACTCGAGACTATGACTTGTCACCAAGTGGACTGGTGCGTTATCAGAACAGAATCTATGTACCACTGAAGGCTGAGTTGAGATTGAGAATTCTTGATGAGGCTCATAAGAGTCAGTATACTCTTCACCCCGGTATGACCAAGATGTATCACAATTTGAAATCTATGTATTGGTGGCCAGGGTTGAAGAGTGATGTGACAAAGTATGTGGCGCGGTGTCTTACCTGTCAAAAGGTGAAGATTGAACACCAGAGACCGCCAGGTTTACTTCAGAGTCCAGAAATTCCAGAATGGAAGTGGGAGAGTGTGACCATGGATCTAGTGGTGGGTTTACCCAAGATCAAGAACTACGATGCGATCTGGGTTATTGTTGATCGACTCACGAAGTCTGCGCACTTCATACCTATCAACGCTAGCTATTCTCCTGATAGGCTGGCTGAGATTTATATTAAAGAGATTGTGAGACTCCATGGTACACCGAAGAATATTATCTCTGATAGAGATCCTCGGTTTACTTCGAGATTCTGGAAGGCTTTACACGAAGCTATGGGTACTCAATTGAGGTTTAGCACGGCCTACCATCCTCAGACAGACGGACAGTCAGAGAGGACTATCCAGACTCTAGAGGATATGCTGAGAGCATGTGTCCTAGACTTCAAAGGGAAGTGGGACTACTATCTTCCATTGGCTGAGTTTGCTTATAACAACAGTTACCATGCGAGCATTCAAATGGCTCCGTATGAAGCACTGTATGGAAGAAAGTGCCAGTCACCGTTATGCTGGTCAGAGTTGTCTGAGAGGAAGTTGTATGGACTGGATCTTGTTGACCAAACCGCTGAGCAGATCCGAGTTATCAGGAAGAGGCTCCTTACAGCACAGAGTCGTCAGAAGAGCTATGCTGATAAGAGGAGAAGACCTCTTGAGTTTGAAGTGGGGGATCATGTTTTCCCGAGAGTGTCTCCGGTCACAGGCATCGGGAGAGCGATCAAGCGGAAGAAGCTGAGTCCGAGATACATTGGTCCATTTGAGATTCTGGCACGAATCGGACCTGTAGCATACCGGATAGCCCTACCCCCTAGTTTGAGTAGATTGCATGATGTATTCCATGTCTCGCAGCTCAAGAAGTACCAACCAGACCCTGAGCATGTCATTGAGTATGAAGAAGTGGAATTGCAAGATAACTTCACTTATGCGGTAGAGCCAGAGAGAATCATTGATCGAGAAGAGCGGAAGCTCAGGCACCGAAGCTTACCGTTTGTGAAGGTGGTCTGGAAGGGTATGTCTCCAAGGGAAGCGACTTGGGAGGCAGAAGCGGACATAAGGAAAAGATTTCCTGATTTTATGCCCCATGATATGTAAGAAATTTCGAGGGCGAAATTTATTGAACGGGGGGAGAATTGTAATATCCCAATTTTTGATTATGGGTTAATCATGATTATTATGGATAATTATGAATTTAATTGAGATTATTATGTATTTTATGACAATATTAATTAATGTCATAATTAGTGGAAATTGGAAATATTAGTGCATATGTGTGGTATTTAAGATCAAGGGTGGTGATTCCTTGACCGTGGGTCGGGATCCAGTGTGCTTAGCTTGTGTGAGCTTATTGAGGGAATGAAGGAGATGGTGACATGTGGCATTGTGGAGGCCTTTGGATTAGGCACTAGAGGACAAAATAATTCATTTCCTCTCTTTTCTCTCTCTCCCATGCGCATGGAAGGGGCCAAGGGGGCAGAAATTCTGATCATCACTCTCATTTCTCTCTTCTCTCTCCATTTTCACCATTGTTGGCCAAAGAAGAAGAAAGAAAAGCTTGAGATTAAGGTGAGCAAATGACTTCTAATGCCAAAATGCTCTTCATTAACATTGTTCCTTGAGATAAGAGCTTTCATCCTATGGTTTTAGATTCTCCATTGGTGGTGATTGAGGAATCACGAAATTATGAACTTGGGAGAATCATGAAGTGCCTTTGGGAAAGTTGTTGAGGTGAGTGAAAGCTTCCTTCTCATATCAGATTTGTGGCCATTGATTAGGCCTTAAATTTCTGGAATTTTAGCCCTAATTTCGTGAATTAGGGTCTTGTGGTGTTTGAATTATTGTTGTCATGGAATTAGTGCCTTGTTAAGTGTTTTGAATGAATGGTATTGAATTGAAGCTTAAATGTGAAGTTTGGCACTTTTTGTGTTGGTTTTATGCTTTGGTCAAAACAGGGCATATAAATGGGTTGTGAATTTGGTCATTTTGAGGTTACCATTTTGTTCCTTGAGTGATTTTGTGTGGGAATAAGCTTGGTTATTAATTTTGGAGTTATTGAACACTTTGGTAGAAAATTGGAAATCTGTTTGGTTTAAGCTCTGTTTTGCGCAGTAATTTTGTATGAGCGTTTTGAATGACCAAATGGTATTGGACAATTCTGAAACTTTCCAGAATTAAAGTTCACATCTCAAGCTTCAAAATGGACATATGTTTTTTGTCATTTCGATTTTTGGACTAGGATTTATGACTGTCCAAAGTTTGATGTTAAATCTGGGTGCAATTCTGGAATAGTGTGGACTTTTCTTGAAATCTGTATTTTTGCGGTGATTTCCAGTGATGAGCCATATTTTTCCTTGAAAGAGGACTTAAATATCTTTCATTTGGCTTTGGGATCACCTCATTTCTATTTTTCTAGAATTAGTTATGAATTTTCAAAGTTGCCTTGGCTGCAGCAGAAAATCTTGGCTGCAGCGCAAAAGCTTCTGCGCACGTTCTGGCCGCAGCCAGAAAATTCTGGGCTGCAGCCAGAAACTTTCTGTGCTGTTTCTGGCCGCAGCCAGAGGGGTTTTTGGCTGCAGCCAGCCCCTGTTTTCAGCACCTTGTGATTTTGAAAAGTGGTTTCTAACCCGATGTTTCCCAATCCTTTAGGGCTTTTATTAGAGCCAATTTTAACTACTTAAAGGACATAAATGATAACCAAATCTAAGTATTTTGAAGTCAATTGGGTATTGGAATAGAGAATAACTCTTCGTCCCTAATTATAATTATAGGATACGATATTTACCCTCCTCGAGAGAGACCGGCGCGAGGACACGCCCGGAAGGATCAAGGTAGTGACTTTTCTCTCATATCTTGTATGATGTTTTGGCATGCATATCTTATCGTTAAATTTGTGAAATGTGTGCCATGGTCCATTGCGGCGTGAGCAGGTCAGCGTGAGCCATGTAGGGATTGACGGTGGTCATCTCTAGGTCGGCCGTTGAATTGCCGTCGTAATCGACATGGATATTTGTGAATCCGACCCGTGGGGCGGTGTTTGTGAATCCAGCCGTGGGCTGTGTGTATTTTGCCTGTATGGCTTGTGTACGAAATGCATTATATGAATCCCAGCTGTGGTGAAATGTATTGTGTGGATTGCTGTGATGCAATGCAACGTGAGCAATCGTAAGGGATGACATGTGTCATACTAACCATTGCCGTTGTAGTTGCTTGTTGTGGTTAATGATTTGCTTACATGCATTATTATTGTACATTATATGATTGATTTGTTACTACGGGGATTCCTTAGAATCTCACTCTCCCAAAAACCATGTTTTAGACAGGGCAGAAGGATCAAAGGGAAAGCGGGCGACGAAGAGCGGATAGTGCTCCAGTTTAGGAGTACAATTTGGGTTATTGGTTATCATGTATATCTTTTGGATATTTTTGGGAAACAATTATGTATATCGGGATTGGTAGTATAGTTTTGTGTAATCCCCAAGTTAAGGGTAATGAATTGTGGGCTTTGTGCCTTTGTAAAACCCTTATTAATGAATAGAACCCGAGTGTGTTGGGAATTTGCTTTATACTCTGATATTTGTGAATGAAATCAACTTGTACAGGCCATTTAATATTAAAATGTGAATATGAGACCGTCATGAATAAATTTTGTAAAAGTTTTTGTAAGCCATGATTTTGGGAAGTTTGACTTTGTTTAAGTCCCAAAATCATCTAAGGTCTCTAATTCCACATTAATTACTTTTTTACGAACTAATTTCGGCCTTAAGCGTGAAGGGGGTTACAATAGTGTTCGATTCCTCCATTCAGAAACACCATTCCATTGTGGTGTTCCTGGAGGAGTCAATTATGAGATTATCCCACAACTTCTAAGATGGTCAGTAAACCCTTGGCTTAAATATTCACTACCTTGATCAAATCAAAGTGCTTTAATTGTTTTGCCAAGTTTGGTTTTGTACTTCATTTTAGAATATTTTGAACTTTTCAAAAGATTCAGATTTATGTTTCATTAGATAGATATATCCATATCTACTAAAATAATATATAAATGTAATGAAGTATAGATAACCTCCTTTGGCAGCTGTATTTAATGGTCCATATACATCGTATATATGAGGCCAAATAAATGAGTGGCCATCTCACTATGCCCAATAAAAGGTGCCTTTGTCATCTTTCCTAATAAGTAAGATTCGCATGTATCATATGATTCAAAATCAAATGCATTTAGAAATCCATCTTGATGGAGTTTAGAAATGCATTTCTCATTTATATGGCCTAAACAACAATGCCATAGGTAGGTTGAATTCAAATCGTTTGACTTGATCCTTTTGGTAGTATTAAGATGTTCAAAATTTAATATATAATGACCAATATGCAAATCAACATCAGCATAGAAAATTTCATTATGATAAATAGAATATTTATGATTCCCAGTAATAGAAATATAACTTTCCTTATCCAAATAAGAAAGAGAAACAATGTTACTACTCAAAGTAGGAACATAATAGCAATTGTTCAAAACTAACAAAAGCCCACTAGGCAGAACTAATTCATAAATGCCTACGGCTAAAGCAACAACTCTTGCTCTGTTTCCAACTCCTAGGTCCACCTCACCGTTCTTCAGCTTTCTACTATCCTTTAGACCCTATGCATTTGTACAAATGTGAGAACCACATGCAGTATCTAATACCCATATAGAGTAAGTAGAAAAATGAATGTCTATAACATAAATACCTGAAGTGATAGGCCTAATATCCTTCTTGTTCTTTTTTAGATCTTCAAGATAGAGTTTGCAATTTCTCTTCTAATGACCAGGTTTGTTGTAGAGGTAGCAAACTCCTTCTTTGAAGGTTTTTCCTTCTTGGGTGCAGGCTTGGTATCGGGCTTGTTTGACTCTTTGGTCTTACCACCTGAGCCATTACCCTTCCATTTGCCCTTCCCTTTCTATTTCATAGCCTTTCCTTTCTGAACCATTAAAATAGTACTAAGCTTTTTCTTAATGCTTTGCTCAGTAGTTTTAAGCATCCCAGCAATTCAAAAATTGATTTCTCCTTGTTATTCATTTTGTAGTTCATGACAAACTGGTCATAACTTTCTGGGAAAGATCAAATCCATAGCTAACTCCTGGCTCATAGGAAATCCAAGCCTCTCAAGGTGATCAATATAGCCTTTCATCTTTAACATATGAGCACTAACTGATGCACCTTTAGCCATCTTGTAAGAATGTAAGGCCTTTATAGTCTCATACCTTTCTTGTCTTGCCTGTTACAAGAACATTTCCTTGAGATGTACAATCATCTCGTGAGCCTCCATGAGTTCTTGTAACCCCCTGCCTTTAACCACGAATTATAATTCGATATCAAATAATTAAATTGGTTTAGAGATCGTCGGATAGCTTAAACTCATTTCAAGTTCCTACACTATAGTAGAGTTTTCAGAAAAACTTTCAAAAACTCTTCTCTATCCTGGTCTCAATTTCAAAATTCGAATATAATTACCTTCACAGTTAGTTTACATTCACACACATCAGAGTGTATAACCAAATCCCCGGCAACTCCGGGGTTCTATACATATATAATCTGAGGGTTTAAAAGTCTCCACTAGGGGATTACATAACCAAAATCAACAGTAATATTTACATCTCTAAAATATACAAAAATCCCAAGTTCAAAAGAAGATAATCAACACCCTACAATCAAATATACCTCGAAGGGGTTCTAATCGCTCCGGGTTGCCTGCTTTTCTTTAGCGCCACTAGCCCTGTCTGAAATGTTAGTCATTGGAAAGAATGAGATTCAAGAGAATCCCAGTAGTAACAAATCACTCATACAGTGCATAAACACAAAGCATATAAGGTCATGTTAGCAGCATCACAATGTAACATGGTTCACACCACAAACGACAGCACTCATGGCTGTAAACTCTAAGCGTCAGCTTTCGCTGCGATCTCAATGTATTCACAAAGTATTCACTAGGTGTCAGCTTTTGCTGCGATCACAAAGCATCACAATGTCACAATATCACAATGTATTCTCAATGCACGACAAACATACATACAATGTTTCACACAAAGTATAAGAGAGGAGTCACTACCTTGTTCTTTCCGATTGTGCTCTAGCGCAGGTGGATCACAAACAGGGCAAAGATCAAATCCTACAATTCCAAATGCACCATTTAGACACATCCATAGTGTTTCTTGGGGTTATATGAGTCTATAATGAAAATTTACAAAAATGCCCCCGGGGACCCGGCTGAGCCCGCCGTACCCAGTCCGGTTGCACTTTTCCCGAAATTCTAATTTGGGCTATCCTAACATATTTCTGCCCAAGGAATCCATTTCTGGACTCGGAATTATCAAATTCAATGTAAAATTACAAACTTACCCTTGGCAGCCATACTTCAAGGGTTTTAGGGGCGTTTTCGTAATTATACTTTTTTGGCCTTTTCCGAAAAAGTGGCCAACTGTAACCCCACCTAATTTTCGCTCCTGAATTCAATGGAACCATTAAATCATTGAAAATCCAACTCTAAGACCTATTTATAGAGCTGGCCGAAATTTATGAGCTCTTCAGAGAAAATCAGGGTTTTACGATTTCGGCTCCGTAAACGTGTTCCTTTCTACTCCTAACTACTTTATTAACCATTACATTAGGTTAAAACTAACATTAAGACCCAATTTGGGCAGTATAACCCCTAGGCCACATCATTTCCAAACTTTAAAACCAATGGTAATCCGGCAAAATTTCACCGATTAAATTGCCCACAGCAGCCAGAATAAGCAATATACGAAAGTTTGGAAGTTACCTCAAGCTCCCACTAGCTTTTCCCAAATTTGGCTGAACCCTAGCCTCTTTGAACCATGAAATTATTTGCTTCAAAACCTTAAAGAATAAAGAGGAATAGCTTAGAGTCGGAGTTATACGCGTTAGGAGCTAAATCGTCGGAGAAATCGGCTTACCTTGTGAGATTTTTCCCTTTCTCTCTCTAAACTCTCTCACCTTCTCTCTCTTGTTTCAGGTCTGGAACAACACGAAAATGTCTGGAGAAGGAAGGCTGATGTTATTTAATATCATATATTATATGATATTTAATTAATGATTAATTTCCAATAATTTCGGATTTTTCAGAAATTCTGGCAGATTTCTGCCCAAACTTTGAAAAATCATAACTAATTCTAGAAAAATTGAATTGGAGTGATTCCAAAGTCTATGGAACCCTTATTGAGTATAGTTGTAAGGAAAAATATAGAATTTTTCTTCATGGAATCACAAAATTCTCAGAATTTCAATCTTTGCATGCTGTTCCAGAAAATAATTAATTTCGCTGGGAAAACTTCAAAAATCCATAACTCTTAGCTCAAAAATCAAAATGATACAAATTATATGTCCATTTTGAAGCTTGACATGTGAACTTTAAGACTGGAAATTTCAGAATTTTTAGACACCATTTGCCTATTTAAAACATCCATACAAATCGGCTGCCCTGTACAGAGTTTCAACTTTTGCACAATTGTTCCCAATGGTTCCAATTTCACAATAAACACTCTCCCCACATGAAATTTCACAAGGAAGCCATTGGAATCATTAAAATATCCAAATTCCCATCACACATTCTCTAAAAGTGTTTATTCAACAATAATTACATCCACTTTTAAAGCCATTAGCCCTTAATCACTTTTTGGGATATTACAGTTCTAGACCTCTTTGGAGCTTTAGAATCATGGTGGCAAGTATCAGGCAATCTATATTCACAGAGTCATCCTTATGCTTCATATAAGCATCTTTGTGAGCTCTTGGAGCATTGGGTGCAAGCTCCTCAGGAATGGGTTGATCTAGGACATAAGCCTTTCTTTCTTGCTTGAGAATAATTTTCAAGTTCCAGAACCTGTCAAGAAAGTTTGTCCCATTAAGTTTGTCCTTCTTAAAGACTGGTCGCAATGATAGTGTAGCAGTATTATTAGTCAACATAATTCTACAACAAAAATATGCAAAGTTAGTTAGTAATTTCCCACTAAATTAACAACCCTCAATATAATAATTAGTTGGCTAAGATCCATATTTTGCTTAAACTTGAGTCTGCTTTGGCAAGATGCTTAAATTCAAGTTATTTAGGTAGGTAACTTCTTTACCAATTACATCACATGTAACTCTTAGATGTTTATAGGATTCGATCATCATATAATTCAGCATGTTTAATCCCTTCTAATACCTTGAGGCCCAAAACCATTTTGTTAATCTCAATTAAGCCAAAACAATATTAAATTTTGTCAGTAGAACCATTATTCACACTTATCTCACCAAGATAATTCAAAAGCATCCACTTTGGTGGTTCCCACAATTGTACGATCTAGGTTTTGACAAGTATTCATTAGTTGACGGCATTAAGAATTAAGATTTGATTTAGAGGGCTTAATTAATTATTTTTGTTTATATGAATGCAATCGTGGATGTATCTCATACGATAAATACATATAAATGCAAAAGTAGTCATGCAATGATCTAATCAAAAGCATAATTTAAATGTGACGCAACATTGCTTACCTAACCTAAAATCCTCCCAAGCCAATGAGAGGACTTCTCTAAATATTGTAAAGGTTAGAATAGGTGCTAATGATCCTGATTCGTAGTGTACCTATTAGGTATAATTGTGGAAAATGATTTTGGATCTATGTGATGTCGATGTTCTGGCCTTAGTGATAAACCTAAAATTTGGATGTCTATCCAACAACTAGAGAAGGATTACTAAGTGAACCATAACCCAGGAATCAACTATTAAGTTCTGATTTCTTAAGAATTTGATAGCCCATAGTGGGTCAAGGTATTTGCGCATGAATGCCCAAATGATATCAAAATGATTTGAGGTATTAGAATATGGTTCAGAAATGTGTATGAGGTTTCTGGAGGTTGCTAGTTGCTAATCTAGCATAGGGAAAGATCTTGATCATAGAATATTCCCTTAAAGTTGGAGCTAGACCAATATCGAAAGTCCATATAAAATGACCCCATATAAGATGGCCGAATTAGAGACAACATATTACAAACTTGCTAGAGAAGAGAGACCTTATAAGATCTGGATTCCTATTACAATGATACTTCCACTAAGAGACGGCCTAAGGAGTCCCTATGAAGAATTTTGATCAGTGAAGGCTACCTACAGAGAATTATGATCAGAAAAGGCTACCTACGGAGAGATCTGATTAAAGAAGGCTGCCTAAGGAGGGTTCTGACCAAAGGGCTAACCAATCAGGTGACTGAGTGAAGCATCAAGTGTAGTACCATAGCGTGGAGCCATCATGATGTCAAACCATAGTGTGCAGTCACTATGATGTCAAACCATAGAGTGAAGCTGCTATGACATCAAACCATAGAGTAAAGCTATGGGAACATTGACTCTCAATGGTGGTGTATTGTAATAAGTCTACCATCAAATAGGTGTCTTTGAGAGAAGGGTTTATATGACCTAGTGAATCACCATGGGGTGCTCCAATGCTATTTGTAGAAAGAAAGATGAGGAAGGAAATCAAGGTAGAACTTGCTCGACAATATAAAGGAAAGCGACTCTTGCTCTCATATCTTATGTAATGATTATGCATGTATGTTCTACCAACGGATATATTCGTTTTATGAATATATGGTGGGTAGTAAGACCTATTAGGCCAACATGTCCTTAGGTAGTTAGACCTAACAGGCAGAGGCCTGAGCCTTAAGTCCTGTAATACCTATGGCATAGGGGTGATTCCTCGACTAGTAAGACCTAATAAGTATTTAGAATATGTCGGGTGGACGCCTGGGCCATAGAAACTTTTCATATCTCGGGTAGACGCCCATGATTATTGAGAATTGACCAAGTAGAAACCTGGGGGCTATACGACCTTTTTTGTATCGGGTAGATGCCCAGGGATATATGATTTGTTTTGCATCGGGTAAACACCTAGGGACCATATTACTTATTTTACCAAGCGTTTTGGTGTGGGACCAATGGTCCAGTTTTTGTTATGATATTTGAATGCTCACTAGATGATTGTGGTTGGATAGTTTATTTAGCATGCTTCGTGAACATTACATAAGTGTGTGAATGGCTTGAGTAGCAAGAGTTAAAGCTTGGGATGTATTCAAAATACCTAATAGACTATGTGTCTAAGGTAGTTAGTCTTGATAGGTATTCAACAAAGATAATGGACTGAATGTCCTGAGGCCATAAGACCTGAGTGACTATTATGTCCTTAGGCCGGTAGAGTATTACGTATTTGAGAATTGTAATGAGCAAAGGCTAGAAGGGGCAAGACCTTATGTGTTAGTTACATGGGGCGGTGTCCTTGGGCTGTAAGACCTGTGTGCCTAGCGCTATGGTTGCTTCCTAGTGCGGTGACATTAGACCAGTTTGTCTAGAGTGCACCTTGAGGCTGGCTGTAACCCTCGTCCTCATCAAGGCCATGATTAGTGTTTGAAACACATTTTATAATTAAATAATAGATTGAGGGTAATCAAAAAGTTTTTACAAAAAGCTGTATAATATGATCTTCATTCATTTCAAAGTAAAGAAATTGGCCTGTTTGGTTTGTCACATACACAATATCAAAGAGCTAATAAAATTCCTAACATTTGCCCATGATATATCCATAAATCAAAGGGTTTTACAGGGCTTCATTGCCCATCTCAGTTTCCCATACCGCGGATTACACAACAACTACAATTCAATGGTTAACATGTTTATACAATTGTCCAAAATGATAACCAAAAACCAAAAAGCTAAGACTACTACCGACAATCATAGTCGCCCTTGTTCACTTGCTTGTCCCTCAATCCACTTGCCCTAGCTTAAATTGTTAATTAAAAAGAGTGAGATTCAAAAGAATCCCAGTAGTAATATTTCATATATATGATGCATAATTAAACAAAGCATGTAAGTATATATCACGATTCAGCAACATCAGTATTCAAAGCCAGGCTACCCGCCACGACTCAATCATTCATTCAAGGCTGGGCTAAATGCCATATCCCAATCAACTACATTCAAGGCTGGGTAACTACCATAGTCCTAATCAGCAACATTCAAGGCCAGACTAACAACCACAGACCTAACCAGCAACATTCAAGGCTGCAGCCAAAAATAGGTCAGAAACTTTTGGGCTGCCACTAAGAAAATTTCAGTTTCTTGCCTGAACTTTCAAAAATCATAACTAATTATAGAAAAATAAAAAATGAGGTGATCCTAGGTCCTAATTAAAGCTTTATAAGTCCTTCTTTTAGGAAAAATATGAATCACTATTGACTATAATCACAAAATAAATAGAATTGCACTAATTTCCTCGCTGTTCCATATTTGATCCCAGATTTAACATCAAACTTTGGAAATGCATAACTTTTAGGACACACATCAAAATGAAACAAAATTGATCTCATTGGAAATCTTGAAATGTATGCTACAAAACTAGGGAATTTCAGAATTGTTTGACACCATTTTCTATTTCAAAACATCCATGTAAAACAACCTCCAGCAAAAAGTTTCCCTTAATAGAATTTTTTAATTTTCAACATGTGTTTCTAATGGTTCTAAAATTCACATCCAACACTACTCCTACACAATTTTTCACATGGAATCTAATAGAGACATCAAAATACCCATATTCATATTACTTTCACATGATATAACTTAGACAATAACTCAATGCAACTTCCCAAAAACTTCAAACTTCACAATTAAAGCTCAAATAATTTCTATCATCCAATACACACAGCAACACACCATTTCCATGACCACATGACATACTCTCTATGTCCCTAATTTTAGAAAATAAGGCAAAATTCCTGAATTTCAAGACTTAACCAAATGGCCACAAAACTTTCTCAAAGGTGTTCCTTGTTCTTCAACCTCTAGATTTTGTTGAGGGCACAAACCACTACCAATGAAAAATCTAAAACCAAAGAAATGAAGCCCTCAACCCAAGGAACAAGATTAAAGAAGAGAGTTTTAGCATAGGAGTTCATTTGGAGGGTCAAATACTCACCTTTGTCATACAAGCTTCTTTCTCTTTCTTGGCTTCATTGGTTGCTGACTTGGGAGAGAAAAATGAGAGAGATTAGTGTATGAGGAAGATGAAATAATTCACTTCCCTTTCCCAAAATGTAGGAGGAGAGAGGGAGAAAATATGATTTTTAAATCCTAATTTGACTTTTCTCACTACTTTATCATCATTTCAACTTGCCACTTGTCCAACTCTCATTGGTTCTCATAAAGTAAGTAACTAATTAGTTACTCCAACCACTCCATTAGCCATTTAGTTACCCTTCTCATTTCGTTAGTAATTAATTTCTCCATTAATCGCTGACTAATCAGCCGATAATTTTCCATTCTTTTAATTTTTCCCTTGATTATGGCACATTAACTTGAATTGCCACATGACACATATTTTAATTCTTTTCTTCTTCTCTATGTGCCATTCCCTCTAATTTCAGCCTAAAAATTACTTTGTCACATAATTATGCTAAAATACAAGGTGTTGGGCATTTCCAATAACTAATCCGTGTCTCAAATCGACTTTAATTCACAAAAACCTTCTCAATAATTGTCATTAGCCCTTAATCAAAATTTGGGCCATCATACTAGCAGAGCATTTAGATTGTACCAAGTGGTAGCCGAGGCAGTAAGTCCTGAGATGCCTATGTCGTGGAAGTGATTCCTTAGGCAGTCAGACCGGCTTACCCAGTGCTATAGGAGTAGAGTAAGCCATTTGGCTTGATATGCATAAGTGTGTTTCAGGCAAAGTCTTAAAGAGATGTAGGGCCTGATATTGTGATCTGGGTGGAGTTCTGAAGAGCCTATAAGGCCAATTATGCACACAGTGTAATTCAGGTAGAGTCCTGAAGAGGCTATATGGTCTGAGAAACTAAGCACTGTGAGAATGGACCAGTGGGTCCTGTGTTGAATGCTACATACTATGTGCAGAATGAATGATAATGATGTGTGATAATTGCTGAATACTATCAGAGATCTTTGATGAGAATATGATAAATGTGTAGCATGCTTGGTGAGCTTGCATATGAAAGAGATATATTAAAAAATTACTTGTATGGCATGTTTATTAAGCTAGCCATTAGATGGATAGACTGAGTGTCTATAATGATCCTCGAGGTATAGACGTTCAACTATTAAGGAGAAAATTTATTGAACTAGGGGAGAATTGTAATTCTCAAATTTTGAGATAGATAGACTGAGCATGATACACAAAACATTGAGCATGCAAAATATCATTATGTGAACATGAGCCTATGTAAGGCAAGCATATCATGCACTAGTATTAATCTTACATGAATTGTTTGTAATGTTTGCTATTGAGATTCCCCTGAATCTCACCCTCCCCCACCAACCATATAGATCCATTAGCAAGACAGAGAAGAACGCTTGAAGATGAATCAGAAAGAAAGAAGACAAAGAGTTGAAGAGCCAAGTGTATGCATGTTTACTGTATGTAAAATATTTACACTTGACGTATATGTATGAATACATGAATCTAAATTCAACCATTATCGAGATCACAGGAACTAAGAAATAGAATTAACCCTGATATGTGGTAAAAGTAACAGCTCATTAGTCGTGAATTAGTATTGAACCCCTAAGTGAAGAAAGAATAATACTTCCATGTATGTAATAAAGGAGTATGTAAGACAGGTGTTACAATTCGCTAATAATAGTTAAACCATGCTTCTGAATGCTAAGGGAATATTAACAAACATATAAATTATGAGACTTAAGCGGAAACATGCTCAAACACTCTAATAAAAAAGGAACCAAGAGCTAATAAGACCTAGCGAAGTGGTAAACCTTTATGCAAAGTTTTAAAAAATCTTTTGAATGACTTCGAAAGTTGATGCTCTATGTTTAAGGTTGGCATTTGTGAATGTCTTCGAAGGCTTGTTTACTCCAGGATCGAATCCTGGTTAGTTAGTTCAATTTACTACACATATGCACTCATCCGAGTCCATGGGATATAAGGTATTATATTTTTAGTATCAGAGCGTAGATTTTGGCAATGTTAGGTTATTGCTATAGTTATCTGCTTATGATGATAAATTCTAGCCCTTGGCTAGTGGATTTGTGTAAGGAAGCATGAGCGATAAAAGAAGATAGAGAGGTAGATCACCTCCTTCAATCAATCAGCCTCCAGAAGATAGGCGTATACCAAAAGGATAGAGGGTACTTGTGTTTAGAACATCGGTGGCATGAGGATTGCAATCACCCCAAGAAAGATAGTTAGAATCTCGGTGATGTTCGGACCTACCCCTAGGGATGAATCTTATGTCGGTGACACTGATAACCTAAAGGTAGAAGATATGGGGCAATACTCGAACTCTAATGCTAGCTCAAGAGCTCCACTTTAAGCTAGCATATGATTTGTATCCTCACTAAGAGTTGTGGGAGTATATGACTTAGATATTTTGGAAAACTGCCACTGAGCATCCCTCCCCACTACTTCATCACTTAGCATTCCTAGAAGAGGTAAAGAAATTATACTGGGATCAGAATTTATATGGGCTAGTAATGCCTGACGGTTTATAGATTAGGACTACTTTATACTTCTTCTCAAACACTAGTTTCTGGACTAGGAAGAAGAATGATTTTCTAGATTATAGTCCTTTTGAGTTTCTATTTTTGTTGGTAGATGGTTGATTATGTGTATTGATATATGTAATAAATATAGCCCTAGTATATACTTCTCTTGGAATAATAAAGTAGTAAAGGTTGCTTTTGTTGTAAATATAAAGCCACTTTGATGTAAATGATAGACAATGTGTCCTGTAATTACCTAATAAACTGTTTGTCCTGTGATTGCTAAATGCTGATTAATTGATTGTTATTAGATGGTTTGTTTTGCATGCCTCGTGAACATTACATAAGTGTATGAATGGCTTGAGTAGCAAGAAATAGAGCCTGTAATGTATTCAAAGTACCTACTGGACTGTATGTCCTAAGGTTGTAAGACTCAATATCCATTCAGAGTGGATGTTCAACTGTATGTCCTAAGGCCATAAGACATGTTGGACTGGTTTGTCCTTTGGCTGGCATATTGACTAGTAGAGGCTCAAGGTGGTAAGACCCAGTGTATAGTTTGTATTAGGCGAAGACTCTGGGTCGTTAAACGACAGTAAGACTTGATTTAAATCTTGTACAGGGAAAAGGCCCTGGGTGGTATGCTAGAATTAGAACCTAGCAACCTCATGCATATCTGTACCATATTCTAGTACCTTAAATCATTTAGGTCAATCCAAATGTTGAAAGAATCAATTCAACTATTATTTAATTCTTATGTCATAATTCATTCGATTACCATTCTCAGAACCTCAACATTAGCAGAGATGAAAAATTGCAAGGTTCAACAAGCCAATAGCATTACTCAGATTGTGTGTTTTAATGTGGGTGATATGGTGTTCCTCAAAATTACACCCATTTAGGAAGAACTTGATTAGCAACTCTTCTTCTCACAAGTTGGCTGCTTGATATTATAGGCCTTTTAAGTTTGTTAAATGTGTCGACTCACTTATAAGTTGAAGCCACTGGCAAGTTCTTAGATGCACTCGATCTTCCACATTTCTCTTTTGAAATGATCTCATCGCTCAGCATCACCTATTTCATCTTCCTTGCTTTTGTTCAATGGGGATGGTTGTTTTACTATGGAGCCTATCGCTTTATGTGATATCCCAAATTTTATTTGCCAAAATTCCTAGTACCTTTATGACATTAAATGGAAGAAAATGGTGAATTTTGGTATACTTGAAATAATGGCAAAATATTGAAGTTAGAGGTTACATAAAATTTGGCTAAGTATAGACACCAAAGTGCAATTTTGTTCCCTTAAAGGCCCAATATTGCCAAAAATTAAGGAAATAGCACAATTTTTTCTAATTTATTATGCAAAATTTCGGCCAAAAACAAAAAGGGAAGAAGGAAGACAAAGTGTGATTCAAAAATTGAAGAAAAGTAAGGGCAAAATGATCATTTGGATAACAAATCAAAAAGCCTCTTACTTCTTCATAATTATGGAACTAAGTTGAAGCTTGTGGAACAAAGTTGAAACACGTGAGATCAAATGAATTTTTGGACATAAATAATGCCATGTGGAAGCATTATTGGCCGAATGGAAAAGGAAATATTAAAATATTTCATGCTATGTGCAAAATTATAATAAAAAAAATATTATTTTGAGGAGGTGGAAATAGCTTCTTTAAGAAGCCATTTAACACCTTTAAAGAGGCCATATTTTTGGCCTAGAAGAGAACAGAGAGAGAGAGAACACAAGTTTAAAGAGCAAGAACGAAGACAAGGAGACAAGATTCAAGAAGACAAACTAGATAAATTTGTAAGTAAAATCCACTTGTTCTTGTCTCAAAATCACTAGCAACCTTTTCTAATCCTTATATCCTTCTTGACATAAATAACCACATAGAAATAGCGCTTCAGACTTAGCAATGACTGCAACAGTACATTTTGTGTAGAGAGTTCTTTTGCTTCGTCTTCTATTCTTTGCTATTTGTAGTGTGATAGAAGTTGATGACTGTTGCTTTTTTGAATGTATCTATTATGAGTGTGTGATCATTACTTCTATCCATTGAGTATGTTAGATCATTCTTTATGTCTTTTGAATTAGCCGTTGGAGACAAAGAGAATTTAAAGAGGTTGAAGCTCAGAGCATTAAATGCTTTTGACTCAATAGTACTTTTTGTTAATTTTGTATTAATCCTTGATTAAGCACCTGTAATATGTTCAAACACTAATGTAAAAATGTATTAAAATAGTTAGAAGCAATAAAACAAGTTTAGATATATTTTGGATAAGTATCAGGATTTCTGAGATGATGCTCTATTTTTGAAACTGCATCACTTGAATGATCTTCACTATGGACTTTTGAAAACAAAACAAATCACTTCTTATCTTACTGTGGTGATGTGATAGTGATGAGCATAGATAGGGTCATTAAGTAGTCACTAGAGTGATCTTGCTTTATCTTAAAACAGATCACCAGCTGACTTACTATGGTGTAGTAAAAGTGATGTGATTTTCTCATATAACTCGAGTGATCACGCAAGTGATCTATTTATAAACTATTTTTGAAAGAATTAGTCACTGCTAGAGTCAAGTGGTGTAGTGCAAGTAATGCTAAAATTTTAGGGTCAATCAAGTGGTCACTCAAGTGATCTTTTTAAACTTGGTTTTAGAAAAACTTGATCACTTGGACAAATCACTATGGTATATAAGAAGTAATATGAAATTGAGCACATAACTCAAGTGATCAATTTTGAAATTCTTTTCATAAAACTTATCATTGGCTAACTTCATTGTGGTTGACTAAAAGTGATTGGCTTTAGAATATATCACTAGAGTGATCTCATTGGAAAATAAATTTCAAATATAAGATCACTATTAGAATAACCATAGTGAAGTGGAAGTGATGAAATCTTGCTACATCACTCGAGTGGTTACTCAAGTGATCAACCATAAAATCCACAACTAGCTACATTACTGTCAGTGAGGTGAGAGTGACTAAGTTTAAACATATTACTCGAGTTATTAAACTTTTTCACATCACTTGAGTGCCTACTCAAGTAATTTACCTCTACATATTTTAAAATCATATTTCAAAGTTGTGAAACAGTATTGCTCCTGTAAATCACTTTCTTTTAGCTTTTATCATCATTAAAACATGAGATCAATAGTGAAGCCTTGAGACAAGGAGATGGTTGTAATGACCCAATTTGGGATTAAGGGCTAATGACTCTGATAATTATTGTAATTAGTGTAATAAAAATATTTTTAGAGAAATATGATGTAAATTTGATATGAGTATATTTTGTGATTAAAGATCAAGGGTGGAGATTTGTTGCATATGGGTCGGGATCCTATGCATTAAGCTTGTGTGAGCTCATTGTGGAAGTGACAAGATGGTGACATGTGGCATTGTGTGGACCATAGGATGTGGCATAAAAGGACAAAAGTCTACTTTTCTTTCTCCCTTCTCTCTTTTTTTAGTGGAAGCATGGGCAAGGCAGTGTACACACTTTAGCATCATCATCTTCCTCACCTATCATATTCTCTCTCATCTTTCCCCATTTTCACTGAACTCAGGTAAGGAAAGAGAAAGTGAAAGCTTTGATTTTGGGTGAGTAATAGTCCTTCTTTGTTAAAATCCTCTTCTCTAATGTTGTACACCTCATTGAGAGCTTCATTGTGGTGATTTCAGAATCTTGAATAGTGTTGATTTGGGTGTAGGACGAAATTGAAAGTTAGAGAATCAAGATTCTAGATTTGGCAAAGCGAAGAGGTAGGCATTTGATGCATTTTGATATATATGTTATGAGTTTTGGATAATTTTGAGAAATTCTGGAAAATTGCCCTAATTTATGGTTATTTTGGAATGAATGAAATTCATAGTAATTGATGTTGGAATTAGTTTATTGTGGAGTTATTTGATTGTTGGAGTTCATTTGGAAAGTTTGAATTAAGTTGAATGGAATTTGGGAATTTTGTGTGTCATAAAGACCAAAGGGCATAGATTGTGTTTAGAATGGCATTTAGGTGTTTTGGAAGTTGCCAATGTCTTCCTTAGGCATGAGTAAGTGTGTATGAGCTTTGTGAGAAGTTTAGAAACCAATGGGATTGGTTTTGACCATCTGGGAAATTTCTGTCATGTGCTGCGATCTGGGCATTCTGATAGCATCACTCGAGTGAGGGAAGATCATGCTCGAGTGCTGCGTATATTTTCCCTTTTCTACTTCAAGTTTTGCTTGGGTTCTATAAGTCGAGCTCAAGTGCACTTCTGTCACCGTGAGTGAAGTTGGTGATCACTTAAGTGAGAAAGGGATTGCTTGAGTAATGGTGTGAGTCCAGAGTTAGGTTTACTCTCGGGTTGTCACTCGCTGGCCAATGCTCAAGAGTATGATCTGACACTCGCGAGTGCAGGCCTCTCACCTGAGCACAGGGGGTACTCGAGTGAGCTTGTCCTTCTGATGTTGCTTGTGCTCTCGGGTTCTCACTTCTTGTCTTGCACTTTTGATGACTCGAGTGAGTTGGACTCATCACCGGAGTGCAAAGCTATGTGCTCGAGTGCGGTGACCACTTTCTGGCTATGATTTTTGCTCACTGTCAAACACTAGCGAGTGAGAGCCGTTCTTACTCGGGCACGAGTGTCTCATCACTCGAGTGAAGTCATCTTCACTCAAGTGAGCCAATCTAAAATCACTATTTTACCTTTCAAAAAAGCGGTTTTCAGGGTAGTTTCTCCTAACCCTTTAGGCATATGTTTAGGCCTCTATTAGCTACCTAAAGAGTCCTAAATGATAACCAACTTAGAGTATTATGGAATAAGTATTTAGAAAAGAGATTAATCAATTGTCCCTAAATTGGTATAGGATTTGACATCTGTTAGACGCGTGAACCCACTGTGCCTAAGAACGTCAGGAAAGATTCAGGTAGTGACTCCTTTCTTATACTTTATGTAAATGTATTGTATGTTTGCCTATCATGCATTGTATGCTGCTGCTGCTTTGAGATGCATTAAGATACATTGTGGAGCATTATGTCTTGTGGAGCTTTGTGCATTGTGGAGCATTATGCCTTGTGATACATTATGCATTGAGATACCTTGTGCTTTGTGATGTTGCTGGCATAGTGATTACCGCACAAGTGGGCATAGTGTTGTAGCAAAAGCTGTCATTGTGATTACCGTGCAAGCGGGCATAGTGTTTGCAGTGAAAGCTATCATTGTGATTACCGTGCAAGTAGGCATGGTGTTTGCAGCGAAAGCTGTCATTGTGATTACAATGAAAGTGGGCATAGTGCATTGTGATACAGCGTAAGTGTTGTTGTCCATGGCGTGAGCCATGGATCATTGTGTTGCTGATGATGCTGGTGAACATGATACATTACATGCCTTGTGTTTATATATTGTATGAGTGATTTATTACTACTGGGATTCTTTTGAATCTCACTCTTTCCAAATGACTAACATTTTAGACAGGGCATGTGGCTCGAAAGGGAAGTGGCCAACCAGAAGTGGTTAGGGCTTCAGGGACATTTTATATTTTGGATGTTGGTTATCTGGTTGGCTTTTAGGATTACTGTATGTATATGAGATGTATATAGTAAATTTTTGATATGTAATCCCCATCTTGGGAAACCTTTAAACCCATTCTATATATAAGTAACCTGGGGTTGTCGAGATTTTAGTTACGCACTCTGATATTTATTATGTGATATAACTGCACAGGTAATTGCATTCGAAAGTGAATGTGAGACCAGATGAATTTTGTTTTAAATGTTTGGTTTGTTAACCCCATCTCTTAGAGATGAGTGATTATGAAAATGATTTTTGTCTTATTGGTCTCTATTTCACTTAAATTTTGTAGTCCGGATATAATTACCGTGAGGGGGTTATAATGGTTGGTAGATATGTGGGTTTAGTTGTAAATTCTCCATTGTTCCATCCAAAATTGCTGAATTATTTGGTGTGTTACATGGCCTAAACCTTTGCTGGAACCACAGTTCTTACATAATGCATTGAAGTCATTAACCTGCTTACTAGGGGGTGTGATACATCCCACCCTTTTAAGGATGTTATTACTGATATTAGGTTGCTCCATCATCAAGATTGGTGTATTATTCTTGTACAACATGGATGCAACTACCTAGTGAAACTCTCACAAAATAAACTCTAGCTTTTGTATCCTTGATCAACCATCTCCTATTGTACATGGGGAATGGTTTGATGAGTAAATTAGATAGTTTGCAATGATTGTGGACATTAGATCCTAGTTTTCAATATTACTTTAAAAAAAAGGACAAGAATATAAGCAACTGTCCTATAAGTGGAGTTTTAGCTAACGTATGAAAATCTCCTACACAAACTATTTAGTGTTTATTTGGATTAGCGATGGCACATAGAAGTGGCTTTTTTTAAAATGATTTTTGGAAACTCAAGTTATCAGGGTAGAAGTTAAATAGTGTATGTGAAATTTATATTTGAATTGACTTTTATAAAAAAAATGTCCATTTTGAAAGAGGCAAGCTTCACCCAAGGGGGTGATTGGGGGATATAATAAATATTTGCGAGTTACGGTGTTATGGAAATAAATGGAGAGTAGAGATAAGAGAATTAGCACAAAGAGAGTTATATTGGTTCATTCCAACCCTAGGCTTATGTCCAATCCTTAGAGATCAATAACTCCAAGATTTTCACTAATCTTCCAAGTTTCAGTAGGCTCTCAAAACACCGCAAGACAACAACTGTCCTCACAAGGACTACGAGCAAAAATGTTCTCCACTAAGAATTTTATCTCTCCCTTACAACAAGTCTTATGAGTAGACAATCTCTATGACCCTTCTCTCCTACTTATGTATACAAGTCAACAACATATACTCCTGCTTACACCCCTGTAAGTCTTACGAGCAGCTAGGTTCTCTCCTGCTTATACCTAGTAAGTCTCATAAGTAGAAGGTTATAATAGGAATTTTCTCTACAACTTCACCTATAAGAAAATCTACCTTCTAAAAGTCCCTTTACCTTAAGATCAAACAATACAATTAAAATGTCTTTACAATCTCTCTCACAGAGTAGAAATGATAATTACTATAGTACAATATGAATACAGAGATGAATAAAAAAGCAAAGACTTTTGTAAGTTTTTTATATATGCTCTCGTTGTATATGTTCTTCTTGACTTGTCTCTAATGCTCTATTTTTATAAAAAGTCTGAAATAGCCATTGTGCAATATTCTATTGAGGAGTGGGATATTTGGTTATGAAACTGAATGTCATGTTGTGGAAAGGGATATAAGTGTAAGTATTTTTAGACATTCGTTCATGGTAGGTCAACCGCATGTGATGACAGTTGTCTAATATTCGATCTACAATGATTAGGTTTGCTGCAATTGACCTTCTCATTTGAAACTATAATTCGAACCTTCATTCTCCTGTTTCACACTTGAAATATATGTTAGATAACATTTAGGTATAATAACAAGTGAAAACATAATGAATAAAAAATATTTAACCATATTCGGATTGTTTGATGTGACTCTGTATTGCATTCTACTTCTGAGATGGTGAGCTCGAGTTCTAGTCCCTCACTCTAGTATATACTTTAGTGTCAATCTTTACACTCGAGTTTTCTTTGATATCTTTATGGCAGTACAAAGTAATCTTGGTCATACTTTTAATTGTATGGGAAAAATTTTAAGTGTTGGTGGTACACTCGAGTTCTTAAGTCATACTTGAGTGCACTTAGCTGAACTCGAGTCCTTTTGAATTCATTCTAGTCGAAACTTCTTCACTTGGTTCCTGTCAGAAAGTATAAAGATTACACTAGAAGTGCAACACCACACTCGAGTGTCTTACCCCACACTCAAGTGCATAGTGCATTTCAGATTGAGGAAGTCTTCTAGTTCTGCCTTAGTATGCAGGAGTTACTGAGAGTGTTGTTGCAAGACTCAAGTCATAGTCTCTCACTCGAGTGCACTTCACAGTTTCAAGATTATGTTTCCTCTCGGGATAACACTTGTAGGGCTTCACTTTTCTGACTCGAGTGTACCTCTTACCAAAACTTGAGTGCACCAAGCAGTTTTTGTTTATGGTTGATTCTCTATGAAACACTTTCATGAGAACACTTCCTAGACTCAAGTGCACATGTCATCAAGTGTTGAGACACAACTCGAGTATACCAGGTAGTTTCTATTTTTGACTTAACTCTCTGTGAAACATTCCACAAGTACACTTGCTGAACTTGAGTGTTATAGCCCACAAAACTCGAGTGTACCATAAGAACTAGAATACATAACTAGAATTTCATTTTCCTCAACAACTTCTATCCAAAACTTGCAAGAGTAAAGATTGAAACTCGAATGTTGATACTCTCAAAACTCGAGTGCTTAATCTAAACTCAAGTACATCAATCATTTTCAACTGTAATCTTCTGTGAACTTGTGAAATGCATTTGAAAATCGAATGGGCCCTTTTTTACAACTTCAAAACATTAATTCTTTTAGAAAACAATGTACAAATACTTTGTTATCATCAAAACATTAATTCTAGTATTCTCCCCCTTTTTGATGATGACAAAATCTTAGTGATAGATTTGGAAACTTTATTATTTTGTAAACATTATGAAAACTCTTATTTGATTTTCAAATGCATAAACACCAAAGTTCCCAAAGTTCAAAATTGTTTGATGCTATTTAGCATTTTTCATCAAGTTCTCTGCAAGATTTATACTGCAACACTTATGACAATATCAAGTTATAGTATGTGATTCAAATTCATACAATTGAACAACAACATAACTTTATTCAATAATTTCAACTGCAGATTTCATTATAAAGTTTAAATTACATGAACTTAAACCTTAATACAAAAACCATAAACATAAAATGCTTAAAATGCTCCCCTTAATCTATAACCCCTATCAATAGCTCCAAAATACTCAAATGCCATCACTCCTTCCTCTCCCCCATTTTTTCTTCATCAGAAAAGGGAGGCTGAGAGAAAGTGATAGGATCAGTATCAGATGGCTGTGATGGAGTATATAAGACCAATACAATAAAGGGATTAATAGGGTCAGGCATAAAAGGTGGTGAAGATGGCTGAGTAGGAGGCTGCTGAGAGGATTAACCATTCAATGTGACATCTATATTGGCTGAAGTGATAGGATCAGTGTATGTGAACAACATTGTGGTGGTGGCTGGTGCATTTGGATGAAGATGCTGAGGTAGTTGGTTGAGGTTTAGAGGTCTAAGGTATAGAGGTAGGATGAACAGGTATGGGAGTGTGTAGAAAGGTTTCTAGTTCATTCAGTCACCTCATATAATCCTCTTGTGTCTTAATCATCATGTCAAAGTTGAAATTGGTCTTATCTACCAGCTAGAGTACTGGAGACTCTATTTTCCCAACCAGTTTCTCATACTCTGTAAACAACTCTTCATATTGGCTATTGCTTAATTGATCACCTTTGACACAAAGCCTTAAATGGATGGACCAAAGAACAAAGGATAAGGAGATGGAGATATATCTCTTACAGAGGATTGAGCCTTATCAGCTTTTAAAGGTGTAGTCTCTTGTTATGGTGCCGGTACTTTGCTGAAAGGAAAAGATATTCCCATATGATTCAATTGAGTTATACCAAAATCTAGGAATCTTAACCTTTTTATCACCTTCCAAATACCAATTTTTTTGTGGTGAAGGATGAGGGATACACGCTGAGGATATGGAATGGTGGTGGATCTGGTTGAAGAGACTATAAATCTCCTCATTTCACTGAAGATTAGTTCTCCCACATTATTTTATTGACTGGTAAGAAAAGAAGCCAACAAGTTGTAATCCCTATGAGCAAAATGTGTTAAGTTCTTAGATTTATTTATGATGCTCTAGGTGTATATAATAAAGGGCACAGTGAGAGTCTGGCAGGCTTGAAACTCAAAGGTCCTATGGTTCACCTGGTCTCAATAATTATAAAATTTAGGCAGGTGTGAACTCTTGGGCTAGATCTAAAGGTGGTATGATATAGCCAAGAACAGTGTTTATAATAGAAGGGGTAATCATCATAGATTGACCTCTAACGAAAGTAACAATTCCTTCTTCTATCAATTCACCAATTTCAGTTTCAATGTTTTTCACCTTCAAATTGCAGTAAAAGGTTCTAACAATTATAGGTGAATAGGGTAGGTGCACAATTAGCCAAGGTTGATAAAATGAAAGGTATGGTCTATAGTTCAGGCCACAATGATCATTCAAATAATCTAAGTCCACATATACACCACTGGGCAAAAACTATGACCAGAGAATTCAGTATCATATACCTTCTTGAAAAGTTTCAATTCTTGGGTATTGAAGTTTTCTGGAGGGACAGGATCAAGTTCTACTTCCTCCAGTGCTTAAGAGGTAGCTGGTGCTCCCGACTATGAACCAGCATGGCCAGACTGTCCAAGAATGTGATGAGATGCAGAGGTACTAGCTTGGGAGGCAATCTTGCCAACCAAGACATCCAACTTTGACTGTTCCATTACTTGCCATAGTTTTTTTTGTCATGGGAGCTATCTAAAGATGAATCTTGATATACTTCTGTTGCCTTCTTCTTTCCTCTTCCTTGCACTTCTTCCAATTTCAATCGAGTGACCATAGGCTCCTTGATAGTCACCCTTTTAGCCTTCTTTATAAGAGGTTGAAAATCCTTACTTTCAGTCTAAGATGTTTCTTCTTAGCGGGTGTTACCTTTTTCTTAGTGACAGGTGACTTAAGAGGAGGAGGAGGAAGAATAGGTGTTGAGGACGGAGTGGAGTTGGAATTCTGTTGGTGTTGCCATCAAAGTTGTATACTCACTAAAGAGTATGGAGACAGAATATGGTGATAATGGTGATAAAGATGAAGAAGAGGTGTCCTGAGTTACCTGAAGCACTTTCGTACGATCCATTTTTGAGGAATCAAAGAGAGATGAAGAAATAGGGGACTTATAGATTTTTCAGAATGAGCATCGATTTGGGCTTAGGAGATGATTTTAAAAAGGAAAATTTGACATTTAGGGAAGATTTGAATGTTGCAACAAATGATTAATGAGGTTAGAGGTGTTGATTGAGTGAGTAACGGTTATAATTTGAGCGGGTGTGTGTTTTGAGTGAAGAAACGCTTAGGTGAGAGTGAAAAAGTGTGCCATTTGAGCTTTCGAACCTGCCTTTACAAACCCCCGACACTTGAGTTCTGCCTATGAACTTGAGTGCATTTGCACTCGAGGGTGACTTTAGCACTCGAGTACTGCAAACAAAATTTTAGAAAATTGTAATTGCGTACCTAATTTAAGTGTAACTTGCAGATACTCGAGTTTATTTTCCATCCTCATGTATCTTTATACTCAAGTCCTCTAAGATC
Organism: Inga laurina; assembly: GCA_963855925.1. Lineage (NCBI taxonomy): Eukaryota > Viridiplantae > Streptophyta > Magnoliopsida > Fabales > Fabaceae > Inga > Inga laurina. Next base: position 38,603,951 of record OY979705.1, read on the forward strand.
ACTTGAGCAAACCATACTTTTGTCTCAAGTGTTCTGCAGTGTTCTTCCTAAACTTGAGTGTTCTTCCTATACTTTAAAGCGAGTATGTGTCAATACTTTATGTACTCTCTGTTAATCCCTATTTGACAAACTAAAGTAGAGTAAATGATTCTCAAGTTGAACCCGAATATTTATTGTGCACTCGAGTTTCATGTCTTATGTAATGCCCCAATTTTTGATTAAGGGCTAATTATGATTATTGTGGATAATTATGACTTTAATTGGAATAATTATGTGTTTTGTGGCAATTTTAATTAATGTGTCATAAGTGGTGGAAAATTGAAAGAATGGAATTATTAGCCATAAGTTGGTAATTAATGGGGCAATTAGTTACTAGCTAAGAGAAAAATTAGATGTGTAATTAAATAGCTAATGGAGTGGTTAGAGTAATTAATTATTTACTTATTTTAAGAGGACTAATAAGGAGTGGACAAATGTCAAAATGAGATGATGGGAGAGTGGGTGAGAAAGTCAAACAAGAGAATTTTTAAATGTTTTCTCTCTCCTTCTCTCCTCTTTTTAGGCTGCATCATGGGGGAGGGAGAATTATCATCATTTCTTCATCCTCTCCAACACTCCTCATCTCTCTCTTCTTTCTCTCTCTTGCGCCATTGTTGATGGAAAAGGGAAGGAGAAAAGCTTGTGATTTGGGTAAGTAAATGGCCTCCATTGCTCAATTATAATAATAAATCTATATGACATCTAAGCCAGTCAAGCCATGCGATTATGTGGCTTCTCTCTCATTTCACTGTTCATATGAACAGTGACGGCTCAAACTCTTGCTTTGAGCTCCATGCATAGAACACCAGCATATTTTTTTATATCTTGTAGTTTTAAAACTTGAAACTCCCTCATATTTTACAATCCCTTCCCTCTCATCCATTTTTTGTTTTTGCCTTCCTGAGCCATTGCTTCTCTTCCACTTTCTTTACTACTGTAATGTTCATTCTTTCCCCATTTTCAATTTTCTTTCCCAAAATCCCAACCCTTTCATCTCTTTATCCTCCATAAAAAAGCTTCTTCCTTAATCGCAACATGCCTCTTCGACAACCTTAAGCTCATTGAAGTCTACTTCTATTGCATTGCTGCTGAAAATCACGCCTCCATCCTTACCGGTATCTGATGCAATCGACTCATGGCTTGATGATAGACCCCATAGAAGGCTTGATGATATCTCTCCGACATTGAACTGATAGTGTCTTGCATGTCGTGTTAAAGGTTTTGTGCACTTCTGTTTGATTTTTTGTGTTTTCCTTCCATTATGATCTCTATTTTTAGGCTTGCCTTATTACTCGTGAGCTATCTTTTGTGGTTAAAGATTGGCAGTTGAGTTTAAAGTTTATTATTTTTTCCTTCATTTTTTTATTCAGGTAACTCTTACATTTTTTGTTCTAGATGGACAGTTAGCAAAAGTATTTAATATTGTAACTTTTTTTATAATTTTTTTGTTCATTGGTGCAGTATGATAAGGATTTCGATTTTCCTTTATGGTGAAAGTGCTATACATGGTTGGATTGAGTAAGCACATGTCAGGAATGTGGTGAATATTGTGGTGATCGTCCAGCTTGGACTGGTCAAGAAAGAGGGAGGTATGAGTTGTGTACATTTTTTCAATTTCACTTTAGGTATATTTGTGTCTGAATTTTTTTTCTTGGGTTTTGTTCCTATATTTCATGAGATAAGGTGTCCTTGAGCTACTCTTCTACAACTATGGTATTCTGGAACCCCACATTCAATAGTTACTGTTAGGAGACAACTACTTGCAAGGGCAAGGAGAGGTTGATTGTGGAGGTTATTAGCCACTTGGGATATTTAGTTGTTTCTGGTCAATGTAGTTTTTTTTGCCATAGATGTGGTGTAACCATACTCAATTGGCATAATTAGGATCTTTGTTGTTTTAGAAGATAGACAAATGTTTATATGTACAAGACAAACATGCTGATGGAAATGAATGGCTAATTAACTGTAAGATTGGAAATGCATGTTTCCCGGGATTAGGTGTATTTTTAAGATTGATTTTGTTGTAGGTGGTTGAACCACGCTGCCCTTGTATAAAGAATTCACAGTATATGAATGATTGCAAATTAAGTTTTTCTGCAAACTTATACTTCCTCCACACCACCTACTACAGATAACTTTCCTTTAAGTAATGGACTGGAAATTCATTTCACATATTGGTTCTTATTGAAAGAAAATTTCATTGTGCCAAGAAGGATTTAAGATCCATACTGACCAACAATATTTTGAATCAAATGCCCATTTAGCTTTTACGACTTCAGCTTTTTCCAATAATAGGTCATCCTTCAAAACAAGATTTATACAAAATTCAATTTTTTTATTCCATATAACTTAGTACCAATTTATTGATTCAGATGGTGATTCTTATAACTGAGTTAATGTCAAGTCAGGGATTCCGAGTCCATCGCAATTTTTTCATCAATTATTGAATGGTAATAAACAATTCAGAGTTTTCACCATTGAAGGCATACTGTATAAGTAATCAACTATATGGTTTTTAATTTACATTGCTTCATAGTCACAAGTTAATATTTGGTGAGAATATGTCATAATAATCATATGGTTTTACTTTGTCCTTTCTATGACCTTTTGTTGAGGTTTCAACTGTAAAGTACAAGTTTTATTTTCTCTTTGTTGTGACCTTTTGTCTGCATGGAAAGTCCTTGAACTATTCAGTCTGCACCGCTTCCAATGTTGTTACAGAGGATGTAATCACAACTTTTGTCCTGGTGGGTGGAAATTGTATGATGCCATTGTCATATGTCATGTTTTATGTATGGCTTGATAGTTTTCCTTTTTGTCACTTATAAAACCGTTAGTTTATAAGTTATGCACTGTGTAAAACTTCTTTTGTTCAGTCCCTTATTTTCTGGGATTTCGGACATGACTACCTTGTATCGGATTTTATTTCATTATGTTCTGAAATGTTTGGGTCTCTGTTAACATGAGTATGTAAATTTTCTCTATTGTGGATGCATTGCATCATGTCACTGAGTAATCCGATTAGGCTTATAGGTTCATATAAATCCATTATGTAAATGACTTATCTATTATGGTTGACTTAGATGGTATGTCTTCGTTGGTTTTTTTTTTTGAAGTTCACAGCACCATTGTCAAATGATTTAATCATATTTATGTGATAAATGCACACAACACATTATGTGTCTTAATTTTTTTCCAAATGTATTGGAAAGTTTTGGGGCTCAATTCGATAGGACTCAAACTAATGGCTACTTGGTAGATTTGATGACTCTTGATGTAAGTCCCTATTATTGAGACCATGATATCCAGTTCTATAAATTATTCAGGAAAAAAACTAAGTTGCTTTAGTCAAATCATTCACTTGACTAATCCCCAAAATGTGACCTTCACTTGTATTTAGTTGACAGAGCAGTCCATGTGGGTTATCATGTGAAAGTAGATCAACATATAGGTTCACTAAACAGTGGTTGATAAATACATGGAAGATGGTAAGCTAATGAAAACATAGAGTAACGAAATTTTGGAGGTTAGTAAATCAAGAAATCTCTTTGGCAAAGTGAAAGAGGTAAGTGAAACTAATCTATCTATCTAAGTTTTATGCCAAATGGTTTAGTTTGAAATTTCTGGAAATTTTGGCCTTAATCCAAAAATGATGACTACTGGGCTTTTGGCATGTTTTTGGCATAGTAATGGTATGTTGGGAATGTATATGGATAGATAAGATTGATTGGGAATTGAATGATTGAGTTTAGTGATTTTGGAAAATCGGTGATTTGTGTTGCCCAAAACCAAAACTAATAATGGAGTAGGATTTGGATAATTCTGATGATCCCATTGAATTCCTTGGATATTTTTGTGTGGGAGTAGCTTTGGTGGAAGTTTTGGGTCTATTGGGATCAATTGATCAAGTGTTAGGAAATGTGGTCAGTTTTGCTTTGTTTTCCGATTTCTGATAAAATCACTCGAGTGAGTGTAAGTTCACTCGAGTGAGGGAAGAGCATCACTCGGGTGAGGGTGAGATCACTTGAGTGTGTTAGTGTGTTTTTCCTTTCTACTTCTAGTTTCTGTTGTACTTCCGTGGATAAAAGCAAGAGTGTACCTTAACACTTGCGAGTGTTAAGCCATCACTCGAGTGCTTTGTGTCCCACTCGAGTACTCCTTATCCTTGAGAACTTTTATGCTCTCAGGTCTTCACTTTCTTTGCTTCACTTCCTAGTGCTCGAGTGAGCATTTGGCTATCACTCGAGTGTTGCTTTTTGTTCTTGAGTGTTCTTGTCTCTAAAAAGTTTCTTGTGCTCTTGGGTATTCACTCGCTGTTGTTCACTCTCTAATGCCCGAGTGTCGACCGTACCATCACTTGAGTGAGGTCTCCTCTACTCAAGTATCTGTACAATATCACTCGAGTGTCTTAGTGAAAAATTTCAGTTGTGTGCCTTCAAAAAAGGGGATCTTTGGGGATAGTTTTCCAACCCTTTAGAGCTATTGATAGAGTTATTCATGGGTACTAAAAGAGCAATACTGATAACCAAATTAAGTGTTAAGAAGTCATTGATAGTTGGAATAGAGAATTGACTCTTCGCCCCTAATTGTGAATCATAGGATACGATAATTGCCCTACTCGGGAGAGACCAGTGCCAGGACATGCATGGAATGATCAAGGTAGTGACTCTTCTCTCATGTTATGTATGATGTTTTGGTATGCATGACTTGTCATTAAGTTTTGTGAACTGTATATGCCATGGTCCATTGCAGCATGAGCACTTCAGCGTGAGTTATTTAGGGATTGATGTTGGTCATCTCTAGCTCGGCCGTTGAACTGCCATTATAATCGACATGGATCTTTATGAATCCGCCCCGTGGGGTGGTGTGTTATGAATCCAGTCGTGGGCTATGTGTTATATATCTTGCCTGTATGACTTGCGTATGAAATGCTTTATATGAATCCCAGTTATGGTGAAATATATTATGTGAACTGTTGTGTTGCAATACAGCGTGAGCAAACATAAGGGTGACATGAGTCATACCTGCCCTTGCCGCTGTAACTGCCATTGTAGTGCTATGTGTGTGTGATGATTTACTTTCATGCCTTATTGTTGTGCATACTATGAGTGATTTGTTACTACGGTGATTCTTTAGAATCTCACTCTCCCAAAAACACAAATTTTAGAGAGGGCTGAAGGATCCAATGGAAAGCAGGCAGTAAAGAGTGGATAGAGCTCATGGTTAGGAGTTTATTTTGGAAAATTGGTTATCATTTTGTAAATCCTTTGGATATATTTTGTTGGGAATTACATGTACATATTGGATAGTATTTGTGTAATCTACTTTTTATGGGAAACTCTTTAGGCAATTCTGTCTTGTGGACCCTTTATTAGTCAATGGAACCCGAGTATGTTGGGAATTTATACTGTACTTTGATATGTATGCATGAAATTAACCTGTACAGGCCATTTATGTATTGAAATGTGAATATGAGACTGTTGTGAACAGGTTTTATAAAAGTTTTTGTAAACCCTAATTTTGGGAAGTTCAATTTCAAATAAGTTCCAAATCATCTTATGGTCTCTAATTCCATATAGTTACGTATTTATGAACTAATTTAGGCCTTGATCATGAAGGGGGTTACATCTTACACTCGAGTGTTCACTTTGCACTTGAGTGTGATACCAAAAGTATATGTAATCTCTGTTTACCTCTGTTTCAGTGAACATAAAATAGAACATTTATGCAAAACAAACTCCTACATACTCCGATACTTAAATTAGTATAGTAATCATCAAAACATGAACATAAGCATATACTGAACATAATTAATAACAAGAAAATTTTACAGCTCATCGGAATTAACCATTCCCAATTCTCTCCATATATATAAAAATTGATCTTTAGTTGTGAGCATTGGGAATGTATTAGTGAGTTGAAAACCCGTTTGGTTCCTATTAATGAGTAATCTTTAGGTCGAGGTATCAAATTCCAAGCTTGATTTCTTTGAAATTGATTTAACTCTTCTTGTATAACAATCACCCAATCATTGTCAGAAAGTGCTTCTTCAATACTAGAAGGTTCAATTTCAGAAATGAATGCAGAGAATGTAACTCCATTATGAATTCTATTCTTGGTTTTGATACCTTTATGAACATCTCCAATTACTTGATCAATTAGATGATATTAAATATGTCTCCATGCTTTTGGTTGAGCATGATTATCGACAATTTCTTTAGTTTGAAAATCATCTATTTGAAAATCATTTTGATTTAAAATAGATATATTTTTAGTTTTCTTTATCTAATCCATTTCTTCTACATCAAAAAATTTTATCTGAGAGTCTATTTCATTAAACACAACATGAATGGTTTCTTCTACAATGCATGTTCTTTTATTAAAGACTCTATATTCTTTACTTCTATTTGAGTAATCTAAAAGTAAACCTTTATCAAACTTTGAATCAAATTTATCCAAAATTTCTTTATCGTTGTTGTGAATATAACATTTACATCCGAAGATGTGTAGATGAGCAAGGTTTAGCTTTCTTCCTTTGTACAGCTCATAAGGTGTCTTTCTAAGGGTCTTGCTGATATATGCTTGATTTGATATATTACATGTAGTGCTCATTGCATCTGGCCAGAACACTTGTGATACTTCTTTCTCATTGAGCATTGCCTTTGCTATCTCCGTAAGAAATATGTTCTTTCTTTCCACAACTTTATTTTGTTGAGGTGTTCTTGGTGCAAAGAAGTTATGATATATTCCCTAATTATTGTAGAAGTCTTCAAAGGGTTGATTATTAAACTCTCCTCTATGATTGGTCCTGATAGAAATAATAGAAATACCTTTCTCATTTTGGACCTTCTTGGCAAACGTAACGAATTCAGCAAAAGTTTCAACTTTAGAGGCAAGAAATATAGTCCAAGTAAACCTTGTAAAATCATCTAGTATTACTATAGCATATAAATTTCCTCTAAAACTCTTTACTCTTACTGGTCTTACTAAATCTATATGAAGTAGTTGTAAAAGTTTGGAAGTAGAAATCTCTTTCTTTATTTTGAAAGAAGATTTAGTTTGTTTTCCATTGGGCAACCATTACAAATCATGCCATCTTTGAATTTTAAGTTTAGGAAGACCAACAACTAAATCCTTTTCAATCAATTTACCAAGTTGATTCATGTTGACATAAGCCAGATACTTATACCATAACCAACTTTCCTAAGAGTTGCTAAGAAAAAAGAATTTAAATTTAAATCTACAGTATAATAGTTACTGTTCTTTTGAGTTCAGATCATTGCTTTGATAAATTTTTTGTCAAGCAATAGATCCTTCTTGTTCACTATCAAGCATTCCTCTACATCAAAGATTACCCAGTTATCTTTGTAAGTCTTTAACTCACGCTTAGGAGGTTGTGGCATAAACCTTCAATGTAATATACTTCATTGATTTGCACACCATTGGTTTTCCTAACTTCACCAATTCCGAAAATATGTCCAGATTGGTTACCTCCGAAGATTACCTTTCCTCCTTCTTTAGTTTCTAACATGATGAACTTATCTTTGTCACCAGTCATGTGTCTTGAGCATCCATTATTGATGTACCACTTGTTTGCCCGTGATGCTTTGAGACATACCTAGACTAATATGATCAAGTTTTGGTACCCACACTTTCTTAGGTCCTTTATGGTTAGTATGAATTACTCTTGATACATGCATCCCTTTCGAAACCCATTTGTATGTGCCAACGGCATTACCCTTTCTAAAATGACATGATGAAGCATAATGACCTTTCCTATTATAGTAATTACATGATGCAAATGGATTTGATGCTTGCACTGTATTTTAAAAATATTTTGAGATATGCCTTATTGCCTTTCTACTTCTTTCTTCTATTTTTATCTTGTATAGAATTATATCCAACTCTAGATTTATCATGAGTGACTCTTTGTGATTTTAAGATTATTTTAAGAGTTTTACTTCCTTTAGTAAATTTTTCTAAAGTTTTTGTTAAGTCACTTATTTTCTTATCCTTTCCCTCACATAATGTATATGATGATATAACAGTACTAGTTCTACTTTCTAATTCTTTTACTTTCTTTTTATAACTTACCATTTATTTAGCTACCGTGATAAATTCAGTATGCAATGCATTATATTCAGACAATAATTCATCATAAGTGGTTCATAAATACTTACCTCAAAGTCTGATTCTTCTTTTTTGGTCACCAAGCATATATTTGCAGCTTCATCGTCATCACTTTCTTCATCCAATGAACTATCACCGCATATGGATGATATGTATGCTTTCTGTTTCTGTTGCTTCTTGTCTTTGTTCTTGAAGTATTCGGACTTGATATGTCTTGGCTTCCTATATTCATGGCATTTGACTTGTTGCTCTTTATTTTCTTTCTTGCCCGAACTTCCTCGATTATTCTTGAAGTTCCATTGGCCTCTTCTATAGAACTTCTTGAACTTTCTTATGATCATACATATATCATCATCATCAGGTTCATCTTCATTTTCTGATGAATTGACTTCCTTGATGACTTTGAGGGTGACTCCTCTTTTTGTCATTAAACTCCTCCTGTTCCTTCTTGAATTTTAGCTTTCCTTCATACTCAAAAAAACTACCAAAGAGTGCAGCTACGGATCTCATTAATTCACTTTTGGCTTCTTCGATAAATGTCACCATCGTTTCCCATTCTTTTGTAAGAATGTTAAGGATTTTTCTCACTTGGGAATTTTGATCAAAGGTTTTCCCAAGTACTGATAGCTAGTTCACAAGATGGGTACATCTGAGTTCAAATTCAGAAATCCTTTCTCCAGGTTTCATCCGATACAGATCATACTCTATATTTAGAGTATTGATTCTATTTTCTTTGATTCTGGATGTACCTTCGTGTATGATCTGTTAGAACCGGCTAACACCCAAGAGGGGTGTGAACTAGGAGTAAACTAAAAATCTTAAGAACTTTGAAAATATTTTAGCATCTTAGAGGAAGCAATAAATATGAAAGTAATGAATCATAAATCAATAGTTAATATATGCTGGAAATATAAGAGTTTAAGGAAAAGAGTATGCAAATTGTGATTTATCCTGGTTCAGTCCAATCTGCGATGGCCTACTTCCAGTCCCCATGCTCGTCCTGAGATTTTCAAATCCACTATCTTCTTGTTTAATCCAGGCACAAGAAAAGCCTTTACAACCCACAAGTTTAGCCAGGTACTTGCGAAGCCTTTTACAAATCTCTCATCGAGTTACTCCCCCTTACACACCGTAAGGTTGCAATCGAGTTCTCTCCCTTACACACCCCGTAAGGATACAACTTTGATGATGAAAGATTACAATCAATCTTCTCTCTCAAAAGTGAATAAGATGAACATTGAAGTACAATACAAATAATCTCTCTCTCAAATATACATGATATAGAAAACAAATAAGAACAGAGAGTATTTGGGTCGAGATAGATAGCTTATGATATGAGCATGTTTGTGTTGTTGTGTTCTAATTGATGTTGCTCTTTATTGAATGTTCCCATTTTTATAGATGAGTTGTGATAGCCATTGGAAGCATTTCAACCTGTCCGTTAGAGTGGCGTAGCTTCATTTAACTGTTCTTCGATTTTGAAAACTAGCTGTTGTGGTTGGTGAACACTCCACTTCCATAAAGTCAACTTTTGTCTCTTTACATCATCTCTTCATTGCATTCCTGAGAAATATATTACACATTGATAAAATGTAGTGTTAGAGTGATTGGAAGCAAGAAGAGTAAGTTACATAAACATTCCCATCATTTTCAGAATCTTCGGATACGTTGTTGGTCACGTTACTCGAGTGGCTACTCGAGTAAGCCTCTCTTTTCTTCTGGTTACTCGAGTGATCCCTCAAGTAATAGTTCAAATAACTTTGCAGATCACTCGAGTGCTCCTTCTAGTAATGTTGTCCAAATCTTGGCCGAGAGTAATTCCAACTTCATTACTCGAGTAATCCTTCAAGTAATTCCTTTCAAAATCTGGCCGAGAGCATTTCTTCTCTAATTACTCAAGTGGCCCCTCGAGTAATGTCTCAAAAAACTCTACAGATTACTCGAGTGATCCCTTTGAGTAATCCTACTCAATTCTTGATAGAGAGCTTACTAGAACAAATTCTCAAACATTACTCGAGTGGTTGCTCGAGTGAGATTTCAAATAACTCTACATATTACTCGAAAAAGCCATTTAAGTGAATTCTTGATTTTGATTCAAAACATGGCAAATTCTATATCATCGGAAAGCTCTCATTGTCTACATTCCAATGCAACAAGAATTAGCTCCAAACGCATTGTACACAAAAAGTTATGATCCAAAGAGTAGCTACTATTCTAAAACAATCTCTGAAATCACAAGCCAAAAATTCCAGAAGGCATAGATCTTAGTATATAACTTGAAATGTGACAAATTATATATCCTTAGAAATATCTTTGAGTCTACTTTCATATGGAACTGGTTTTGTCTCAATCGGATATGTATTTTGAGATTTATGTCCAAAATACCGAACCTTGTTTTGGTAAATGATGCTGATTCATGTGTCAAATTCAATAGATCATATCTCTCTCATCTCAACTTCTTTTAATGTGATCTTGGTGTCCATAGTTCTTATTGTGAGTCTAGTTTCATATGCCACCTGTTTTAGCTCAATTCGATATGTGGTTAGAGAGATATCATCAAAATACCAAACCTCTATCCTACCGCGTGAAAACAGAGTATCATTACTCGAGGGCTCCCTTGAGTAATCTTCAAGTAACTCTGCAGATTACTTGAGTAAGGCCTTGAGTAATCACCTCCAAATTGAGGCAGTGCCATATTACTTGAGTGATTACTCAAGTAATCATCTATGGAGGTGTCATAACTTCCGTATATGTCATTTTAACTTCGTATTGACCCATTCCAACCTCCTGCATCACTTCTAAGAGCTTGAATCTTGATATTTTCATTTGATCTTACAAGTTCTTCTTTCTTTAATCTTTCGTCCTCTTTTTATTAACCTCTTTCTTCTTATTTTTTCTCTTGATGATCATTCTTCATCACTCAAATAGATATCTTCTTGAATTGATGATCATTCTTTATAGCCCAATTAGATGTCTTCTTGAATATCTTCAATCTTCTTCAATTTTTACTTGATATTCCCATTAGTTCTTACAATGCCTTCTTTCTTCAATCCCTTGCCTCTTGATTTTCTTCTTGATGATCATTCTCCACATATGAGGCATTATAACATCAACCCACCATCAGGGGTTTTATGACTAATCTATAAGATATACAACATTAAACATAGTAGTTAGTCAATGTAGAGAATAAGCATATCAAATAAACCTTTTGCTCTTAATACTTGACATCCATATTTGACATCATCAAAACTATTCCTATATAATATTCTCCCCATTTTTGATGATGGCAAATCCTTTAAGAAAAATATGTGTGAATATAACAACAATTTGAATGCAACTTATTTTTCTTGTCTTTCTCTCCCCCTATTTGACATTAGCCAAAAGTTTGAAGTATAAGGAAGAAATACTTGTATAGAACTGAATATGAAATTGAATTTAAAAATGCCTTTCTTTCAATCAAAATAAATATATCAAGAAAACATTTTTCTCTCCCCCAATTTGAAGATAATTTCATTTATAATTTGATGCAAATGAAAAATAATTTTCATGGAAATAAATTTTAAACAATTTGAAGAGGTTTTCAAGAAAACATTCATAATCAAGGCAAATTAAAATCAAAGATATGAAAAGTATTCTCAAAAGATAAAGAGAGGGTTTAGAAACTCTCATTTGGATTTAACAAGTTGATGATTGATCCATGAAGTCCATTGCCTTCTTTTCTTGTTGTGTAGATCCATGATGTTGTATTCACCATACTTTTGTTGCACAAATCTGATGAATCAAGTTCATAGGAGTGAACTATAGCTAGCTTGGAAGACTCTGAAGTGTACACAATAGGAAGCTTAGGAATAGCCTTCCTTAGAATACTACCAAAATCATCCTGATTTATGCCTTTTGTTGTTTTGAGTGTTGCAGCCAGTATTAAATCATCTTTCCTCGAAGTAGATATATTATCCTTTTAGTGTGTTGAGGAATGATCTAGCATAGAACAAATTCTTCTGTTATAAGGAAAAACACTCTTGCAAGGAGAATGATTAGTGTAATCAAGTATTAAAAGTTTCCTTTCTATAAAATATATGCAAATTAAGATTAGGGAAAGAAGATATATAAGTAACTCATCATCAAAACTAATCAATTGAGAGTGAATGTAGATGAGTATGTTAAAATGACTTTCTTCAAATAAAGGAGATAAGCTTTTAAGATATAAGATACATGTGAATTTAAACCTCCCCCTTAATGAATGCATGGTTTTAAAAATCATCATAAGGAATAAATAATACCTTTCCAGGATTTGAAAAATCATTTAGAAACTTTCTAGAGAAAATGAGTATGAAAATCCAAAGATTTAGAGAGAAATCAGGTTTTGAAAATGATGGTGCAATTCAGGGTTTTAAGAGATATAACCCAATATCACTTGAGTAGTCACTTTAATGATCCTATTCGATCATCACTCGAATACTCACTTGAGTGATGTAACGCAGAGACTTTAATTAAGAATACAATACCTTACTCAAGTAATGTCATAATTGCTTGAGTTATAGTCCTCTGTAGTCTATTGATGCATCGTTGGCTTGTCACTGTTTGATGATGTGATTAGTACTGAGAGATTCTGAATTGTAGTCTTCTGTTAGCACTTTAGGATACCAAGATGAGCTCAAAATAAGGCCTTGGGATTCTAGTTGATCAAGTCACAGAGTGGTCTAATCTCGCCATTCACAGAGGTGAGGAACTCAGTATTATTCGTAGTAAGCTCTGTGTGATTGTTGAAGCTCTTCCCTCAAATAGCCCTAGACAGATGGACCAAAGAATGAAGGACCAGGGAGACCAACTCTAGCAAAATGTTATATCTCATCTATTCTTGAAGTCTCAACTCTTATCCTCTACGCCTCTTGTGTTAACTTGGAGTAAGATTCAGGCTCACTTGGAGTAATTGCGAATTACTTGAAGGTCTACTTGAAGTAATCGCCGATTACTTGGAGGTCTACTTGAAGTAATTGCAGATTAATTGAAGTAATTTCATATTACTTGGAGTAAGTCTTGTAGTAGTATATATACCTCTTGTTCTCTGATAGACATGATCTTTCCAGTATTCCTCTCCTCCTTGCTTATAATATAGGCCATTATGTGGTAATTCTTCTTGATAAAGTAAGTGAAGTTATTGGCCTTGTTCACCATAGCTCTAGTTTAGATGTATTATATAATTTTGTAAAAACAAAGAGCTAGGATTGTAGTTGAGAATCCTCATAGGCTCACCAAGCTTGATGACTCTGTGCATCTCAGCATCTTCCTCTGAATATCTTCTGGTCACCTTGGAATGATAAGGAAGGTGGGTAGGCAACAAAGATTCATATTGGCTAGACTTGTTCTTGGGCTTGATCTGCTTTGAGATGAATCTCATCTAGGTTCACTTAAGAGATTTTCCTCTTCTTTCTCTTTCCCTAGCTGCATCACTAGCTAGTGATGTGGTGTCACTTGAGTGATAAGTATATCATAGAAACTTTTTGCTCTTAATACTTGACATCCATATTTGACATCATCAAAACTATTCATATCTAACATGATCTCTAGTGCATCTTACCTGTCTTTAACCATTGGAAGTATGCAGATTTAAAAATACTCCTTCTAGCTGAGGGCACTCTGATCATTAGAATAGTTTTGCTCTTTAATATTACTAACCTCTTGTCATTGCGTCATATTCCTCTGGGCTCTTTTTCACGACTCTATCTACTACTTTCTTTATTTGAATATAATCACCATCTTGTATTACATTCCATAAACTATATTCATTCACCATTACAAATACTCTAAACTTAGCTTTCTAGAACAAAAAATGTTCTCCCACAAAAGCAGGAGGTCTAGTGATAAAAGCTCCAACTGGAACATTTTTTCTCCTATTGTGTCCATTGAATGGATCATTCTCAAGTTGTTAAACTCTTCTGAGAAGACCTTGCTCTGATATCAAATGAAAGAGGAAAGCTTCACCTAAGAGAGGGATAAATTGGTTATTTAATAAATTTTTGTGAGTTACGGTGTTATGGAAATAAATGAAGAGAGAGTAGAGATGAGAGAATTAGCACACAGAGACTTATACTAGTTTGGCCAAACCCCATGCCTATGTTCAGTCCTCAAAGATCAACAAATCCAAGATTTTCACTAATATTCTAGGATTCAATGGGCTCTCAGAATGCCACATGACAACAACTGTCCTCATAAGGACAACGAGCAGAAATATTCTCTACTAAGAATTTTCTCTCCCCCTTGTGGCAAGTCTTATGAGAAGAACAATCCCTATGACCTTTCTCTCCTGCTTACGTATACAAGTCAGTAATGTACACTTCTGCTTACACCCCTGTAAGTCTTACGAGCAACTACATTCTCTCCTGCTTCTACCTTATAAGTCTTACGAGCAGAAAGTTCTAACAAGAATTTTCTCTACAAATTTGCCTGTAAGGAAATCTACCCTCTCAAGGTTCCTTTACCTTGAGATCAAAAAATACAATTAAAATGTGTTTACAAACCTTTTACAAAGTGGATATGATAATTATTGAAATACAATATAAATATAGAGATGAATATAAAGGCAGAGACTTTTGTAAGTTTTTCGATATATGCTCTCGTTGTATATGTTCTTCTTGACTTATCTCTGATGCTTTGTTTTAATAGCAAGTCTAAAATAGCCATTGTGTAAAGTGTCATTGAGGAGCGGGATGTTCCGTTATGAAACTAAATGTCGCATTGTGGAGCAGGATGTAAGCGTTTGTTTTTTCAGACATTCGTTCATGGTAGGTCAACCGCATGTGATGATTGTTGTCCAATATTCAGGGCGGAATGATTATTTTTGCAACAATTGACCTTCTTACTTGAAACCGTAATCTAAACATTCACTCTCCTATTTCACACTTGAAATATACATTAGATAACATTTTGATATAATAACAAGTGAAAATATAATGAATAAATAATATTTAACCATATTCAGATTGTTTGTTGTGACTCTATATTGCATTCTACTTCTGATACAGGTGAATTTGAGCTCTTGTCCCATACTGGAGTGCATACTCTAGTGTTAATCTTCACACTTGAGTTTTCTTTGATATCTGCATGGCAGTATAGAGTAATCTTAGTCACACTTTCAAGTGCTGGTGGTCACACTCGAGTTCTTGAGTCACACTTTAGTGCACTTAGTTGATGTCATTATTTTATGTTGTCTCTGCCAAGCACTTGTAAGACTAAATATTGCACTTGCAAGGGTGTTCATGTAGAACTCAAGTACATAGTCATGGACTCGAGTGTTCATGCTAGTGAAAACTTCTTCACTTGGTTCCTGTCAGAAAGTGTAAAGATTGCACTAGAAGTGTAACACGACACTCGAGTGTCTTACCCCACACTCGAGTGCATAGTGTAATTCAGATTGATAAAGTCTTCTGGTTCTACTTCAGTATGCAAGAGTCATTGAGTGTGTTGCTGTAGGACTCGAGTTATAGTCTCTCACTAGAGTGCATATACACATACTCAAGTGCACTTAATGGTTTCAAGATCTTGTTTCCTCTAGGGATAACACTTGTAAGGCTTCACTTTCAGGACTTTAGTTATAGTCTCTCACTCGAGTGCATATACACATACTCAAGTGCACTTAATGTTTTCAGGATCTTGTTTCTTCTTGGGATAACACTTGCAAGACTACACTTTCAGGACTCGAGTATACCTCTTACCAAAACTTGAGTACTGATCCAGAACTAGAGTGCACCAAGCATTTTCTATTTCTACTTGATTCTCTAGGAAACACTTTCATGAGAATACTTCCTAGACTAGAGTGCACATGTCATCAAAACTTGAGTGTTCAGACACCACTCGAGTACACTAGGTAGTTTTTGTTTCTGACTTAACTCTCTGTGAAACACTTCCACAAGTGCACTTGTTGAACTCGAGTGCCATAGCCCACAAAACTCGAGTATATCACAGAATTCAAGTGCATCAGTAGAATTTCAGGTTCCCTCAACAGCTTCTGTCTAAAACTTGCAAGAGCGTAGATTAAGACTAGAGTGTTGATAATCTTAGAACTCAAGTGCATCAGTCATTTTCACCTATAATCTTCTGTGAACTTGTGAAATACATTTGATAATTGAATGGGCTTATTTTTACATCTTCAAGACATTAATTCTTTTACAAAACAATGTCCTAATACTTTGTTATCATCAAAACATGAATTCTAACACGTTTAACAAGCTAAAACTTATTTGGATGATTAATTGAAAAGCAAGCTTGGATGTAAAATAACTGAAAAGACATGAATTTTATTGAATAATACATATTTATATTATATGAATAAAATGAGATTATTTTAATAGAAATATTTAAATTAAAATTATAAAAATAAAAAATATTAATTAATTTTTGAAAAAAATTGGAAAATATTAAAATACTTAATTAAATATATTAAATGGATAAAAATGCATATAAATTAGAAATCACATGAATGTTAAAATTTTTAACTAAATAATATTACATAACTGATTGGATCACATGTCCAATACAAATTGTCTCTAAATATGTGACGAACATGATTCATTCGTCGTTCAATATAATTATCATTTAGTTAATTAAATAGTTAATACTTAAAAACACTTATTGAGATATTTTTGATATCATTTTTGTACAAACAGCTGTTAATATTATTTTTTTAATTTTTAGACCTTAATTGAAGATTAATAATACAAATATATCACACTTGTACTAAAAATAAAGAGAAATACTTATATACTCTAGGAGTACTGCTTCATCTAAAATCTGTCCAATAAAAGTATAACAACTTAGATCATTTTAATCCTAGTTGACAGATGACTCATCTAAAAAATTCACTTTTATTTTTTCAAAGAAAAATATGATTTTATCATTTAGTTTTAGTTTTTTTCTTCAAATTAAGATGTGTATGTTTCTTGAAAACAAATTAAAATGTGGATTTCTTCAAATGAGTCATCTCTCAACTGGATTAAAATGATATGATTTATTGTGGTTTTATTGGACAGTGTTTAGATAACGTGATACTCCAGGAGTATGTAATTATTTCTAGGAAATAAAAAGAGGGTTGACTTGGCAACAGATCTCAAAAGAAAAACTTTTGCACATGCACTCTATAATACCCCGAAATTTGGGATTTGAGGCTTGGGAATAAGCCTAAATTAAGTGGACTACTAAGTTCCAATTTAGCAAGAGCCCAAATTTATCCCCTAATGATTCTTATATCTTTGGGGTATTAAGAAAGTAAAATGATGAATTTTGGAGAAAGTAATTATGTTTTTGGTGAAATCGCCTATGAGGTAGTAAGCTAGTCATGCGATTTTGAATGATCAAATGATGATAAAAAATTATGAAATTTTACAAGATGCAATTAGACATCTTAAGATTTAATTTGATAGGTCATATGACACAATTAGAGCTATACACAAAAAGATATGAATTTTTGAAGTCAGCACAGAAAAACTGTGAAATTTCTGGAACAATATGCAAAGATTTAAATTCTGGGAATTTTGTAATTCCAGAAAGAAAGAGTCTATATTTTTCCTTGAAACTAGACTCAATAAGGGTTCTATAGGCTTTGGAATCACCTCATTTCGATTTTTCTAGAATTAGTTATGATTTTTCAAAGTTTGGGAAGAAATCTGCCAAAACTTTGTAAAAATCCGAATTTTGGAAAATTAAACAATTGATTAACATATTATAATATAAATGATTAAACGAAAATCATCATCTTCCTCCCACCATTTCAGACGTGCTGCAGCCAAGGAGAGAGAGAGAGTTGTGCTCTTTTAGAGAGAGAAGGAGAGGAGAAAACTCACAAGATAGGTCGATTTCTTCGGTGAATTCGTACCTAACGTGTATAATCCTTCTCCTAAGCTTATCTCCTATGTTGTTTGAGGTGTTTGAAGCAAGATTTTGGAGTTTGGAGGACTAGGGTTTTCAGCCAAGTTAGGAAAAGCCAGAAGGAGCTTGAAGTAACTTCCAAACCTTCATATATTGACTATTCTAGCTGCTGTGGGCAATTTAATCGGTGAAATTTCGCCAGATTGCCATTGGTTGTAAAAATGGAAAATGGGTTTCCCTAGGGGTTATGCTGCCCAAATTGATACTAAATAGTAGTTGTAACCTAATGGAATAGTCAATAAAGTGGTTAGGAGTAGAAAGGAACACGTTTACGGAGTCGAAACCGAAAAACCCAGATTTTTCCCTGAAAACCCATATAATTCGGCCAAGGCTGTAAATGGGTCTTAGACTTGGATTTTCAATGATATGATGGTTCCATTGAGTTCAGGAGCGAAAATTAGGTGGGGTTACAGTTGGGCACTTTTTTGGAAAAGACATGATCTCTCCTTCTTGCTAATAATATAGGCCATTGTATGATAATTCTTCTCAATAAAGTAAGTGAAGTTATTGGCCTTATTTATCGTAGCTTTAGTTTAGATGTACTATATAATAGAGCTAGGATGGTAGTTGAGAATCCTCAAAAACTCACCAAGCTTGATGATTCTATACATATTAGTGTCTTCCTCTTAAGAGATCTTCCTCCTCTTTCTCTGACTGCATCACTAGCTAGTTACTTACTAGTGATAGTGTAATACCCTAAATTTTGAGACTCAAGGCTAGAGAATAAGCTTGAAATAAGTGATTGCTAAGCCTCAGTTTAGCAAGATCCCAAATTGTGATTAAGGGTTAATGACTCCCAAAGTAGATGTGGTTAGTGATAAATAACCCTTTTAGAGAATATGAAGTGGATTGTAGTCGCTTGTGTTATAAACAGCGCCAAAACCCTATATTTGAGTTCAATTATGGATTAATATCTAATTGAATAAAAATAAGGGGAAGGGTGTATGTATAGTGTAAATGAATATAAAAATGAATTTGGTGGTGATTCAGTGTGAATTGCCATAATCAGGGGCAAAACGGTAAAGTTACCGACCAATTGATCAGTTGCCGAAGAGGAAACTCATTGGTCACTTCAAGATTAATGGTTAAGATTGATTTTTGTAGAGATCAAAAGGGTGGAATCCCATGAATATGTGTGTATGTGAGCTCATGGGAGGTTGGTCAAGATGGTGACACTTGGCAAATTGTGGACCCTTGGATTTGGGTTAAGATTTCAACTCATTCCTCTCATCTCTCTCCCTCAAGTCGGTTGTGGGTATGTGTGTGGAAGCCAAAATCTGTCTTCTTCATGCTTTTCTTTCTCTCTCTTCTTCCTCCATTTTCGTTGTGCTTGAGGGAAGAAAGAGAAAGTGTAAAGGTGAGATTTAGTTAGCTTCTTGTCCTCTTTTGCTTAAATCATATTCTTTAAAGTTGTTTATAGTAATGAGAGATTCATTGCTATGTTTTTAGATTTGGGAAAGAAGGTGCTTTGGGAGCTTGAGGAATCTTGAAAGATAAAGAATTAAGGATTAGCTTTGAGAAAGAGGAAGAGGTGAGTGATATCTCTCTTTTGATCTATATATTGTGTTGTTTGGTTAAGTTTTGTTATTTGTGGAATTTTCCCTAATAGATGATTTGAATGTGGTGTTGTGGTTAAAATGATGCCATAATGTGTTTTGGTATCATTGGAATTGATGTAGAACATTGGGAGTAAAAGTTGTGGAATTTAGGTATTGTGTGTGATAAATGTGATCAAGGGGGAAAATATTGTTGTGATAGGATTTTGGTTGTTTTGAGGTTTTTAATGTGTTCCTTGAGTGAAATTATGTGGGAATAGCCTTGTGTAAGAATTTTAGGATCATTGGAGACATATTGGTTAAGTGGGGAGAATTATGGTATCTATTGCGTTCTGGGTTCTGATAGAGCCTCACTCAAGTGATGGGGGTCTCACTCGAGTGATGCAGCATATTTTCCCTTTTCCCTTCTGTTTTGGTCTCACATATATGTAGAAGTTGTGAGAGTGCATTGGTTCACCTGCGAGTGATGAGGGTTTCACTTGAGTGCATTGTGTCACTCAAGTGAGCATGTATTTTGGCACTTGGAGCCGTGTCTCGGGTTAATACTTGTGGGCAATTTGACAAGAGTGTGAATGTGCACTCACAAGTGTTGTGATCTCACTCGAGTGCTGAGGGTAGTACTCGAGTGAGTTTTCCATTTTAAGGGTTCAATGCTCTCGGGTAAGCACTTTTGGTACTTCACTCGATAGGACTCGGGAGCTTGAGGAGGCATCACTCGAGTGTTAAGGTTATCACTCGAGTGAAAGGCATCCATCACTCGAGTGAGGTTATCTTCTCTCGAGTGCTATAGTCAAAAAGGGGATTTTGAGGATTCAAAAGATGGTATTTGGTCAAGTATTTCCTAACCCTTTAGGCTTGTGTTTAGGCTTTGAGTAGCCACCTAAAGGTCGTAGATGATAACCAACTTAAGTATTTGAAATTTAAGGAATTGGAAAAGGCATTAACCTTATGTTCTTGTTTTAATTATAGGGTTTGTTGATCACCCTGATCAGGATAGCTAGAGCTGGAGCTTACTTGGAAATAGTGTAGGGAACTTACCTCTCTTGCAGGCTTTGATATTTGTGTTTGTGTATTGTTGCATGTATTGCTTTGCTTGATTATGTCATGCATTAAACACTTATCTTGCATGCATATCGGTATGTTTCCTACTAAGATTCTTTAGAATCTCACCTTCCCCTACTAACCTTTCAGACAGGGTAGTGAATCGAGGATGGAGCATACAGCTAAGGATGATAAAGACTTCTTTCGGGTTGAAGATTTGGTAGTTGGTTATCATTTCTTGTTGGGATGTGATATTTGGATTTGGTTATGTATATGTGGATGAGGTTTTGCTTAAATGTATGAGATAGATTTGTGTAATCCCTATATGGGAATTTGTATGGGCGAATGTGCCCTATAAGGCTTTGATTAATATATGGAACCCAGGATTGCCGAGATTATTATATTGCGTACTCTGATATAATCAAATGTGATTTATCTTCATATAGTAATTGTATTCGGAATGTGAATGTGAGACTAGGTTTTAAATGGTTTTGAAAGGTATTTGTGAAAACCCCGTCTGGTAGATGGGTTTATAAATGTTATTTGATTGCTGTTGGTCTCTATTTCACTTAATTTGGTTAATCCAAATATTAATTACGGTAGGGGGTTACAGATGGGGTGTTGCTTGAGTTATATCACATATTCTGCTTCCACTCACACTACAACACTATCAGTCATGTCTTCTCTATTAGCCTATGATCTTTGTATTTGAAAGCAAAACATTTTGGTCAACTCCTACAAAAGTATAAATATATGCTCTTTGGTACCCAACTTTCTCTTAGGTCTATACAATATTAGACATTATAGCTCTTATGCTCTTATACAGTTAAATCATATGATATTTGAGCAAACAGTATCATATACCAACAAACACCAAGATATAATTTTACTCAATTAAATAAATTCAAGCAATTGAATCATAAAGGGTAATAACTTATATTAATTATCTATAACGGTTTATAAATACATTTTATATAGAAAATAAGTCATTGATAAGATTTTCACACAATTGATGTAAGTCAGATCAAAGAGAGTTGAAAATCTATTCATAAAGACCAAATATTATAAAATGATAAATCATGAATGAAATCAATTTTTCCAAGAATGATAATGAGGTATGCAAATTGTTTCAAATCTCATATGTAATTTCAAATCATAACAATGCATTGTAAAATTGAGATTTTTGATATATGCAAAACTCATCTTTGAAATATGTTTACAATCAATGCTCATGCTAAAAATGGTGGAAGTCAATAGTTTAAATACGATCAGAAAGATTCACTTAGGAGTCCATTAAGATAACATGTTAATCATAAGAGTTAACATGTTTGAGAATTTTCTTAGGTGCTAAAGTCATATGAATAAAAAGTATTAGCTTGATAGATAAATATGTGCATCATGACTTTTCTATTGATTCATAGACTATCTTGACACTTAGAGTTGTATCATGAAAGATATGAACATTCAAGACAAGGATTTGAATAGAAGGCTCTAGTTACTCAAAAATGGATGAAGACAAATGTTAATGCATTTGAACAACAAGATGAGTATAATAATTTATGAATGATTAAGCACATACTCATTAGTCCAAATGACTAGAGTACTAGAATATTATCCTAGTAAGTTATTCCACTATAATGGTTAATGAATTAAGATTCAATGCATTTATGAACATCAATAATGCTTGGAATAACATGGCCAACCAAAGATTTATGCATTAGGCATCAGGTTTTCACATATTGAATTCTTTTCTAGGAAATGAACTTAAAACTCATATAGATAGTTAACTTGTTAGACATAAGATCTAACCTGTTAGAAAATAATGGTTGAGGAGTTCAAGCAGTAACAGGTTTAAAATCAAGAAATAACATGTGAATAATGGGGAAAACCCTAGTGGATGGATGTGAAGCATTTCTAGCTTTCAGTATACATAAATATCAACTTCTAATTTTGAAACCGATTTAAATGCAAAAAAGATAAGAATGATTTTTAAATAATGTGTATGTATGTTTATAAACAAGATGAATTGGAATCTAAGTATATTTTTGAATTGTACATTTCAAAACTCAAATACATAGAAAGATTATGCACAATTTCACTTTCATTCTATTTAGCAATCTAAAAACATTTTCAAAACCATAAATGATTGATTGCTGATGGTATACAATAATGAACAAGTTCTTCATTACTCAAATAAATAAATTATATAAGCATAGTATAGAGTAAAGATTATATATCACCATAATTCTTCTTGTCCTTGCGATAGCTTGCTTGGTTTTGGTGGAATTGATTTTCCTCTTTTGCACACTCAACACTAAAATATATACTCCATAATTCAGCATCATCAATATATGAATTTGTTTTCATGTGGCAATAGTCTTGAGAAGATTTTTCTTATCCTAAAAAACTATATAAATTCCTTTTTCTTTATGGTATCCAACCTAGCTTGGACCCATTTCTTGTTAGCTTGTAGGAAACAAGATAAAATTCACATGCTCTAAGAATATAATCAATTCAAGGCAATTGAGTATAATGAATTAAACATGTCTTTATGCATAAAAGAAATATTTTCGTTTGAAATCATTATATATGCATAAAGAATTAATCTGTTGAGCATTGAAATCTCTTTATAAATAAATCTATTAACTGGTGTTTTAAGAGATGTGAAAACATAATTTTAAAGTAGTTTATAATGCTCATTCTGAAGGTTTCAAAATATAAAATCTTAATAAATATTATATACAATAGCATGGGAGGCTTTATCATTGTGTACCTTTGCCTTAATACTTGGAAGATTGCTTTTGCTTACCCACTACATCTTTTTATGATGTTGATACTTTGAATATCTTGCTTTAGGTACTGGCAATCTTCTCTCAAAATATAGACTCCAGGAGTCTTTTACTTTATACTTGAGAGGCCCTCCTTTTCTTGTTCTCGTCAAGATAGTTGAACAGTACACTATGGTAGTCCATTCTTGAGGTGAAACATACTCCTTTTCTCCATTGCCTTTCTTTGTGGTTAAACTTTGCAATTCCAGCAATGGGTGATTCGAGAGTTCTCTTAATTGATGTGAATATCCTTTCATGTGCCTTAGGAACTCTTGGAATCTTCCTCTTTTTATCTATACCCTTATGTCCATTCTTTCTATAATCAATTTGCATACATGAAACACCAGATAGACATTTTGGTACCTACTTTGCTTTGGGTCCTTGAACGTTAGCATTAAACTCACTTGTGTTTTTGGAATCCAAACAAATTTACTTTTCACATTAGAATTTCTCCTAATATAGCATGTATGAGAAATATGACTTGATTTACCACAATAATTCCAAATAATATGATTATATGCATTATGAGATTTTATGCAAGTATTGTGTCAATCAAGAAAATATTATCTCAAATGACCAGTTTGCCTAAGTTCTTTCTTCCCACATGAATTTCTAGCATGATTGAAAACCTTTTTGCTCTTCTCAATAGAATTAATAATTGGTTGAAAAACAATTTTATGCAATCAGTTTTTAAAATAACTCTAGAAGAATTAGATTTGTTACCATATGTGCATCTTGAGCTCTAAAGGATGATCCATCAAATTTGTCAGTAATGAACTTTTCTTGGGAATCATCTTCCTCTTGTTCTTCTATGTTGATTAGATCATGGAAGTGTTCTATGATTTCTCCTTTTTCAACATTAACTTCTAATTGTTCATGCACTATAGATATGCAGCTTATAGTTTCACATGAACTGTCAATACTTTCAACTTTAAAACAGTTGTTAGAAGTATAAATAAAATCAAGAGTATCCCAAATATCTCAACAGTAGAGCAAAATCTAATTTTCTCAAAATCAATTTCGGTTAAACCACTAAACAAAATTTTCATTGCTCTAATGTTCAATCAAAACATTTTCTTTTCCCTTTCTGTCCAATCCTTTCTCGGTTTAAAATCAAAGACATTTTTAAAAACACCTCACATATCATAATCAAAGCATTTTATAAAAGATGTCATTTTAGCTTTCCAAAACAAAAAATCAATATATTTCAAAATAGGTTGAATTGTATAGTCAAAACCTTCAGAAACATATAATACCCAAAAACAACCATTATAAACTCTTGAGACGGTTAAGTCCTTTAAACACGAATCCTGCTCTGATACCAAATGTTAGAACCGGCTGACACCCAAGAGGCGGTGAATTGGGTGTAAGATAAAAACTTAAGAACTTTGAAAACTTTTTCGCATCTTAGTGGAAGCAATAGTATGAAAGTAACGAATCATAAATCAATAGTTAATATATGCTGGAAATATAAGAGTTTAAGTAAGAGTGTATGCAAACTATGATTTATCCTGGTTCGGTCTAATCTGTGATGGCCTACATCTAGTCCCCAACCTCCTCCTGATATTTTCAAATCCACTATCTTCTTATTTAATCTAGGCATAAGACCAACCTTTACAACTCACAAGTTTAGCTGGGCACTTGTGAAGCCTTTTACAAATCTCTCACAGAGTTACTCCCCCTTACACACCTCGTAAGGATACAACTTTGATGATGAAAGATTACAATCAATCTTCTCTCTCAGAAGTGAATAGAAGAATACTGAAGTACAATACAAATAATCTCTCTCTCAAATATACATGATATAGAAAATAGATATGAATAGAAAGTATTCAGCCGAGTAGAAGTGGATGATTCATAATCATAGCATGTTGTACATTATTGCATTCTGTATGCTCTTCTTTGAATGCTTCCATATTTATAGTTGACTTATAGTAGATGACCATTGTAAGCATTCGTCTCTTAGAGTCCCGTTACTTTGTTTGACCATTCTTCATATTTGAAAAACTAGCCGTTACATTCGGCGGACAGTCTGCTTCCATAAAGTCAACTTTTGTCTCTTTACAAAATCTCTTCATTCTATGCCTACAAAAACACATTAAACACTAATACAATGAAGTGTTAAAGTGATTGGAAGCAAGATGGATGAATTACACAATCTCTTCATTCTCCATTCAATCCGATATGTGGTTAGAGAGATATTACCAAAATATTGAAACTCTATCCTGTTGTACGAAAACAGAGTACATCAGAATTCTCATTACTCGAGGGAGCCCTCTCGAGTAATCTGGGTCATTACTCGAGAAAGCCCTCTAGTAATCACCTCCAAAATGAGGTAGTAACATATTACTTGAGGGATTACTCGAGTAATCACCTATGGAGGTGGCATAACTTCCGTATAAGTCATTTTAGCTTCATATTGACCAATTCCAACCTCCGGTGTCACTTATAAGAGCTTGAATCTTGATATTCTTATTTGATCTTGCAAGTTCTTCTTTCTTCTTCTTTCTTCAATCTCTTTCTTCTTGTTTTGCCACTTGATGATCATTCTTCATAACCCAACTACATATCTTCTTGAATTGTTGATCATTCTTCATAACCGAACAAGATATCTTCTTGAATATCTTCAATCTTCTTCTTTCTTTGCTTGACTAATCTTGAATCTTGATATTCCCATTAGATCTTACAATTTCTTCTTTCTTCAATCCCTTGCCTCTTGATTCTCTTATTGATGACTATTCTCCATTTATGAGGCATTATAAGCAAAATAACATCAACCTACTGTCGGGTTTATAACTAATCTATAAGATATAAAACAATAAATATAATAGTTAGTCAATTTAGAAGATAAGTATATTATAAAAAATTTTTGCTCTTAATACTTGACATCTATGCTGGACATCATCAAAACTATTCATATCTAACACAGTGGCCGAAGGCAATGAGAGATGAACAACACGCGTAAGACTTCATGAGGCGAGAGAAGAAGTTTGAACATTAAAGTAAGTACAAATG
The DNA here is from genome assembly GCA_963855925.1 of Inga laurina. NCBI lineage: Eukaryota > Viridiplantae > Streptophyta > Magnoliopsida > Fabales > Fabaceae > Inga > Inga laurina. The sequence goes on from OY979705.1 coordinate 38,630,481, forward strand.
TTAGGGCAAACTTTTCTAGACCAATCCTCCACACATCCGGTCTATATATGCTTAAAAAGTATATTTAAATAATAACTAGACCGGCTTTAAAAACATTTGGTCTAATATGCAATTTTTTCAAAATAGAGAAATTAAATTTAGAAAACAAAATTAAAAAAAGAGCTCAAATGATCTGAATGATCATATAACATGAATTGATCAACATCTTTAATAGGAAATAATAGGAATTTATCAAAAGAAAGAAAAGGATTGAAACTTTTTATTAATATTTTTCACCTGGAGGCAACAGTACATGTATATATGATGATGCTCAAGCACAAAATAAAATTATATTAGAATATGCAAACAAAAGGGTTTGAAACCCAAACTAAACAATCATCATCACTCAAGGAGACACTCCTTCCAAGATGTTGTTCACCTTTGCCTCCAGCTTACCTAGCTATTGAGAGAAACAATTTTGCTTCTCTATGACGCCAAAATGGTGCCTTGGAGACAAAAAATCACCTCTGCAATTTCCTCCAAGATGGAAAATACAACCATTTTTTCTAGAAAGTTATCGCTCTAAGAAGAAAGAGAAATTTAGAAAGGGACTTTTGAATTTGAATTTCAAAATTCGTATTTATAATTTGGATTGATGGCTAAAAACTTCACATAATGATTATGCATGATGATATGCGTTGAAATGCTATGTATTTAGACTAGTCGTTTTCTTAAATGCATTCTAAATAATATTAATGACACCAGATATACATCTTAACTAGTCTAGATTAAAAGTGTACATTAGAAGATCAAGACAAATGTAAATTAAAAAAATCATATAATTAACAATAATTAGATAATATAGTTTGCTATTGTATAGATGTAAATTAACATTTCAAGCAAAAGTCAGAAAAACAACAATTGAACATAGAAACAAGAGATGTTCAAGATCAAGATTAAAAATAAACTTTTTTTCATTAATAACTTTTTAGCTACCCAAGGGTAGCAGATTACATTCATCATAAAAAAATGCATCATTTTATGTATATAAAAACTTCTCATCCTTCCTTGTCAATACTGGAGGGAGGGAGGGAAGAAGAGTAAGGAGCATAAGGGTCAAAACATGGATTATACTTGATGTCATTGTTGTCAAGTAAAAGATTCATCTCTTTTTTTTATAGAGTGCATTAGAGTGGCACTTCTTGAAAGACTTTACTCCATATGTTCGACCCTTGTATGGAGCTCCTCGAGAATCTCCCTTATTTGTTAGATATGATTAGTTTTGATGATGTCAAATATAGATATCAAATATTAAGACCAAAAATTTTGCATAATATACTTATCTTCTTAATTGCCTAACTAATATATTTAATGTTGGATATCTTATAGATTAGTCAAGCAAAGAAAGAAGGTTGAAGATATTCATAAAGATATCTAATTGGGTTATGGAGTCAAGAAGAATTATATTGGAGAAAGAACAACTTGTAAGAACTAATAGGAATATCAAGAAGAAACATTACTCAAGCAAAGAAAGAGGAAGATTGAAGATACTCAAGAAGATATATAGTTGGGTTATGAAAAATGACCATCAATTCAAGATGATATCTAGTTGGGTTATAAAGAGTGATCATCATAAGGAAAATCAAGAAGAAAGAGATTGAAGAAAGAACAAGAAAGAAGAACTTGCAAGATCAATGAGAATATCAAGATTCGAGCTCTTAGAAGTGATACTGAAGGTTAGAATGGGTCAATACGAAGCTAAAATGACTTATATGAAAGTTATAGAAATACCCCTAGGTGTTCCTTTGAGTTTTGGCTCTTTGCCAAGTTTTGGAAGGCATCACTCGAGTAACCACTTGAGTGATGAAGTTGGAAAACAACTCTGATGCTCTCTACCACATTTTGAAAGGGATTACTCGAGTAATGACCCAGGATCACTCGAGTGACTACTCAAGTGATCGATAGACAACATCCTGAAGTTTTTGAAAATCATGTGAATGATTATGAAACTTACTCTTTTTTGCTTCCAATCATCCTAACACTTCATTGCATTAGTGTTTAATGTATTTCTCTAGGAAAACAATGAAGAGATGATAAGAAGAGACAAAAGGTGACTTTACGGAAGCAGAGCATCAATGTTTATAACGGTTGGTTTTCAAATTCAGGAAAATGGTCAAACGAAGCAACGAGACTCAACGAATAGGTTGAAATACTCACAACAGTCATATCCTACTCAACTATAAATGCAAAAGTTTCAAGCAGACAACAACAACAACAACAACAACAACAACAACAACAAAACATGCTAAGATCATGAAGCATCTACTCCCACCGAATACTATTTGTTTCTCTAGCTTTTATATCATTTACTTTTGAGAGAGTGATTATTTGTATTGTACTTCAGCATTCATCTTACTCACTTATGAGAGAGAAAATTGGTTGTAATTCTTCATAACCAAGGTTGTAACCTTATGGTGCATAAAGGGGAGTAACCCAGTGAGAGATTTGTAGAAGGCTACACAAGTTCCCGACTAAACTTGTGGGATTGTTGCGGTTGTCAAGTACCCAGTTAAACTTGAGAAAGATAGTGGACTGAAAATCTCATGAGGAGTTGGGGACTGGAAGTAGGTTATTGTAGATTGAACCGAACCAGGGTAAATCATAGTTTGCATATTCTCTTCCCTAAGCTCTTATATTTCCAACATATATCATTTAAATATCTAACTGTGATTTATGATTCATTACTTTCATATTTATTGAAAATATTTTTAAAATTCTTAAGTTTTTATCTTATACCGAATTCACCCCCTCTTGGGTGTTAGCCTATTCTAACATTTGGTATCAGAGATGGACTTTTTTTTAAAGGACTTAAAAGTCTTAAGAGTTTATAATAGCTGATTTTGTGTGTTATATGCTTTCCGAAGGTTTTGACTATACAATTCCATCTCTTTTAAAAGATATTGATTTTTAGTTTTGGAAAGCTAGAATGACTATTTTTATAAAATCTTATTATTTTGATATGTGGAATGTTATTACATATGCCTTTGATTTCAAACTGAGAAAGGATTGGACAAAAACAAAAGAGAAAATGTTTTCATTGAATATTAGAGCAATGAAAATTTTGTATAGTGCTTTCACTGAAAATAATTTTGAGAAAATTAGATTTTGATCTATTGTTAGGGATATTTGGGATACTCTTAATTCTATTTATACTTCTAATAATTGTGTTGAAGTTGAAAGTGTTGATAGTTCATGTGAAACTATAAGTTGCATAACAACGGTTCATGAACAAGTGGAAGTTGACAATGAAGAAGGAGAAATCATAGAATACTTCCATGATCTTGTCAACATAGAAGAACAAGAGGAAGATGATTTCCAAGAAGAGCTCATTACGAACGGATTTGATGGATCATCCTCTAGAGCTCAAGATCTACATATGGTAAACAATTCCATTTCTTCTAGAGTTATTGTGAAAACATATTTTCAAAGTATGCATAAAATTGTTTTTCAACCAATTATTGATTCGATTTTAAAAAGAAAAAAAAATTTGATCATGCTGGAGAATATATGGGAAAGAAAGTATGTTCAACTGAAAATTACTCGAGTTTTCATTCACATGACCAACATAATACTTGCATAAAATTTCATAATACATATCATCATATTATTTGCAATTATTGTGGTAAATCAGGTCATATTTCTCACACATGCTTTATTAAAAGAAATTCTAATGTGAGAAATAAATTTGTTTGGATTCTTAAAAGGAAAAATGGGTCCCAAAATGTCCATCTAGTGTTTTGTGTGCGTAGATTGATTCTAGAAATAATGAACATAAGGGTACAAAGAAAATGAAGAAGATTCTAAGAGTTCTTAATGCACCTTGTAACCCCCTACCTTCACAGCCATTAATATGGTTCGAAAATGTGCCATAAAGCAAGCGAGAGACCAAAGAACAATTTTAAACTTGTTTGCATTCCCAACTTCAAGATAGGACTTGGGCATGTGGAAAAGTGGGTTTTCTCATAACAAGGAATGTAAACAATTATCTCAAAATGATAACACAACAATATTTTTAGCGGCAATTTACAAAAGCAGCATTAGCAGCTTCAATATTGTTACGTGACGATTGTCACAACACTTTTACTGTATTCAGCTACTATATTGATTGTAACCCCGTCACCGTAATTACATCCGGATTACGAAATTTAAGTGAAATAGATACCAATAAAATGAAATCAACAATTATTAATCCCTCATCACAAGATAGGGTATTTCAAAAATCAATTCAAAATGTAATTAATCCTGGTCTCACATTCATGTGAGGATATAACTACTTGAGAAATCAAATCACATAATAAATATCAGAGTGCGGAAACTAGAATCCCGGCAAAACCCGGGCTACTTCATATATAACATGGGTTTAAAGATTCTCAGAATGGGGATTACATATCCAAAATATTCATTTACATCTCATATACACTTAGTAATCCCAAAACTAAATCAAAGATAACCAACTACTACTAAAATCTCAGAGTAATCCAAACTACTCCTGGTTGTCCGCTTCCCTTTCAAGCCACTTGCCCTGTTTGAAAAGGTTAGTCATTTGGAAAGAGTGAGATTCTAAAGAATCCTAGTAGTAACAAATCATTCATACCACACGTAATCACATAGCATGTAAACAAATCATCTCATAACAGCAACACACAAATCAAACTCCATCCTCATCCCCTTTTACCGCCGGGAAGGCACACCATCCTAACCCAAACCGTTGTTAGTGACTCAGGGATTGTTGGTATGGCAGCGCATACGAATAGCCATACGGCTCATATATAGCCTTTCGGCTTTCACAATTAGCCCGTCGGCCTTCACAAATCGCCTTTCGGCTCACAATTAGCCTTTCGGCCTACATAATCACATATAACACACCCTAACCTCATCCCCTTTTACCGCTGGGAAGGCACATAGCCCTTACCCGAACCGTTGTTAGCGACTTAAGGACTATTGGTATAGCGGTGCTTACACAATTCTCACAAAACTTGCAGCATACGAATTCATCTTAGAACAATGACATAGCACACATACAATGTATCACGTAAGGTATAAAGAAAGAGTCACTACCTGTATCTTTCCTGACTGGCTCCGGTACCGTGGTCTCACGAGGGCGACAGATGTCAAATCCTATACCAAATTAGGGACAACCGATCAATCTCTTTTCTAAGTTCTTAATTTCATAATACACTTAGTTGGTTATCATTTTGGACTCTTTAAGTGACCACTAGAGGCCTAAATATATGCCTAAAGGGTAGGAAGAAACTACCCCAAAGACCCCTTTTTCGATGGCACAACACTGATTTCTGACAGCCTCACTCGAGTGAAGACCTCCTCACTCGAGTGATGAGAGACTTGTGCTCGGGTGAAAACGACTCTCACTCGCGAGTGTTTGACAGTGAGCAACCTTCACGGCCAGGAAGTGCTCACATCACTCAAGCACCAAGCTTTGTACTCAGGTGATGACCCTAATTATGCTCGAGTCCCTAAAAGTGCAACACCACGAGTGACAACCCAAGAGTACAAACCACACTAGAGGCACCTGCTCACTCGAGCATAACCCCCAGCACTCGGGTGAGACAACTATGCTTGTGAGTGTCAGAGCACACTCATGGCATCAACCAGCGAGTGAGGACCCGAGAGCAATCCCCTACTCTGGATTCACACCATCACTTGAGCAAACCCAAGCTCACTCGAGCATGATCTTCCCTCACTTGAGAACAAAGAAGTGCACTCGAGCCTCTTCCAAAGAACCCAAACCAACACTCAAAGCAGAAAAGGGGAAAATGCACACAACACTCAAGCATGATCTTCCTCTGCTCGAGTGTTGTGCATCAGAGACCAGAAACGCAGAAATAACAGAAAATACCAGATGGTCAAATTCATACCTAATGGTTCCCAAACTCTACCAAAAGCTCATACACACTTAGCACTGACTAGGGAACTTATTGGTAACCTCTCAAACACCCCCAAAACCTTTTTGACCACAATCATGCTCTTAGGTCTCTATGATACAACTAATGTCCAATTTCATTCAATTCATTTCCTACATTTCAAACTAAATCCAATGCTTAAATATCTTCACAATAGATCATTTCCAACATCAAACACAATGAAACTCATATATCCAAAAATGGACATAAGCTAGGGCAAATTTTCTAGATTTTCACAAACTTCATCAAAAATCACAAACCATACATCAAAATGCACTAAATGCCTACCTCTTTACTTTGCCCAATCCAGAATCTTGATTCTCCAACATCCAATTTCAACCAAACACACAAATCACCACTATTTCAAGATTCTGAAATTACCAAGTTGAAGCTCTCAATGAGATGCATATCTTTAGAGAAGAGATTTAGGGCGTTAGAGATCAAGCAAAGCATCAAAATCTCACCTTTTCTTCTTCATTTTCTTCTTGTTCGCTGGAAACTATGGAGGAGAAAGAGAGAGAAAATGAGAGATAAGAATGATGATGATGTCTTCCTTTCCTTCCCATACACACTTCCACCGAATAAGTGGGAGAGAATGAGGGAAAAGTGATGTTTTGTCCTCTTGTTTCTCATCCAATGGCTCACTAAATGCCACTTGTCAATATCTTAATCACTCCTCTATGAGCTCACACAATCGCAAAGCATAGGATTCCGACCCATAGCCAAAGAATCTCAACCCTTGATCTTAAAGACCACACACATTTATACCAAATTCACATTACATTAGTTCCAGAGGTGTTTAATTACACAATTACAATTAATCTTAAAGTCATTAGCCCTAATCAAATATTGGGATATTACATTGATGAGTGACAATTGTCACAATAGCTTTCGTTGTATTCAGCTACCACATTGATGTGTGACTTTCATCACAAGCGATAGCTTTCACTGTATTTACAATAATGACCTCACCCTTACATTCTACCGAGACTTTTGGCTAGCCTACCCTCACCCGTACATTCTATTGGGACTTTTGGGCATACACAACAATAGCATTCGCCATATTCACTTCCACAGCATTATGACAGCTTTCACTATATACACATTGATTCGTGACTTGTGTCATAAAATGACAGCCTTCGCTATAATCACAATGATGTGAGACTTGCATCATAACAGCTTCGTTGTATTCAGCTACCGCTTTCTTCACAATTCAATGATAAACACAAACATACAAGTATTATACATGATATAAGAGAAAGAGTCACAACCTTGTTCTTATCATTCCCGTTCAGGCACCGATTTCACATGCTCAAGGCAAACGTTAAGTCCTACAAATCATAATCAAGGACGACGTGTTATTCACTATTCCAATTCTTAAATCCAAAACACCTAAGGTTGGTTATCATTTAAAGCCTTTAGGTGGCTATTAAAAGCTTAAACAAAAGCCTAAAGGGTTGGGAAAAACTAGACCAAGGACTATCTTTCAAAAGTTTAAAATGCAGCTTTTGATGGGTTGGCCGCGGCCAAGACATGGTCAGAGAGATTTGGGTTGCGGCCAAGATCCACTGGCTATGGCCAAGAACTGGTCAGATGCTTTTGGGCTGCGGCCAACAACTACCCTGTTTCCTAGCTATTTTCAAACGACCATAACTTTCTGCATGCTTATCAAAATGACTTAAACTTTATTTCATTGGAAAGGTTGCAATGTGTACCATAAAAATGGAAAAGCTTCATAACATTCTGACATCATTTTCTATTTCAAAACATTATGCAAATTGGTCCCTTGCACAAAATTTTAACTTGACAAATTTTCCAGAATTTCCAGTTTTCACACAATGGTTTCCAAAGGCTCAAAATTCACAACCGGAGCTACTCTCTACATAATTTTTTGCATGAAATCCAATGGAAACATCAAAACCACCAAATTCTCACTCCTTTAACATGTTCTATTTTTTGGCACATTTCAACACAAAACCACAAAATTGCCAAAACCCCACATTCAAGACTCCAATCAAGTGCATTTTCCAATCAACACCACAAGACACCAACACAATCAACAAGACACCATGAACTCACTAACACCTTAATTATACAAAATTAGGGCAAATTCTAGCAATCACAATCCTCAACCAATGACCACTATACATATGTGAAAAGATAGCTTTTGCTCACCTCTTCTTCTTTCTCTATTTGATTCTTTGATTCTCCAACCACTAGCTTTTCTTGAATTCACAAAACACCTCCTCTTGAAAATATAAAACCATAGGATGAAGCTTGCATCAAGAGGAACAAGTCTAGAGAAAAGGTTTTGAGCAAAAGGAGTCATCTATTAGGTTAAAATCTCCCCTTCACCTTCACCTTAAACTTCTTCTTTCTCTTTCTTCCACCTTCATGGCCGACCTTGGGAGCTTGAGAAGAGAGAGAAAAGTGTGATGAAATGATCATGCTCAGCCCCCTCTATACTCTTAACTAAAGTGAGCAGAGAAATGGAACTTGGGATATAAAATCTGGATGCCTCTTCATGATGGCTTCCGTTCCACAATTTACTTCTTACTGGGATAGTCCTTTCTAGACCATCTGCATATATGGTTCACTACAGGTCTGATTCTCGCGAGAATCTCAAAAGGACTAAAGTATCCTGGGCTTAGCTTTATTCTCTTGATCGTTTTACCAGTTCCTACAATTAGAGAAATTCTTCAGGAACACATAATCTCCGACTTCAAACTTTGGAGGTCTTTGCTTCACTCAGGCATGATTTAGATAAACTACACTCATTCATCCCAGCTTTAAGCCTCTTCAATCTCGGACATCAAGTCCCTTTACCCTTAGGGAATACTATAACTGGCCCATACGATTTACTTTGAGAGATTTAAATTATGAAAATCCTCTATCATCACTACAACAATCTTCTGCACCTTCCGACTAAACACATATACGATGACATCAACTTTACCCGAATGATGCTTGATCTCTAGGTTGTAAGCTTTCAATAATTTCATTTATCTGTGTTATCTCACTTTCGATTCTTTCTACTTACACAAATACTTGAGACTCTTAAGGTCGAAGTACAATTCTGCTATCACACTTTACAGGCAATATCGACATATCTTTAACAAAAACACAATCATCGCAAGCTCCAGATCATAGGTGGGATGGTTCCTTTTACATGACTTCGACGTTCAGGAGGAGTAAGACACTCTGGGAATATCTCATAGTACCACAGACTCACCATAAACTCACAGCAAACTTTATTTTTATGCATCACCTCTCAGCCTAAGGTTAACACCGGTGCAACCAGCCTAGTGATTAGCCATGCTCACCATGTCGGGGTAAGTGCCATCATATCATCCAGTGAGAACCACTGATCATGTAGTCCAATTCACCATTAGTTGAACTAGCTCTACTCTGCTGCATATAGCCACACCCCAATCTCAGCTAATTCATATCACAGTACACAATAAAGTTAACATCACAATACACAACAATGTCAAGCTAGGTAGGTCACACACCAACCTGTGCTTATTTGCAACACAATATAAAACATAAATCAAGCTGGGATAGGGTATACGCAACATTGGTGCAATCAACAACTTCACCTTCAGCTCCGTGAGCTCTTCTCACATCATTCATCCCACCTAAATGGTTAATCCTTCTACATGAGCTTGATCATCGGCAAAACAGTCTAGGAAGAATTCTAAGTGAATCCTCTAGTAACAATCAACAAGACCCAAAAAACTCTATCAAAATAACAGTTGCTGGCCCCTTCCAGTCCAGCACTACTTCTACTATACTAGGATCCATTGAGACCCCTTCTCGTGATATGACATGGCCTAGAAGTTTTACTTCTAAGAGCCAAAACTAGCACATTGTTCTTACTACCTCAAGCCTCTGCTCAATACAATTCTTAAACACATCACATTCACTATGCTTCTGCCACATATTCCAAGGTTTATCTCCTCATATGTGCTTTAATAATGTTAGGTTGATTTAATAAGAGTCCCATAAGAACCTCCCACTACACCTGACGGCACCCATAATCTATATTCCCCTATACCCGCTCTTTAGCCGTTTTAACTCAAATTTTGTAGGACATTTCATATAAGTTTCCACTATCAGTCTAACTCCAGGCATATTCACAAATTCTACTATTTTTATTGAGGTACTCTACCCACATTATATAAGGAATCTAAAAGCTACTCGTATATTTGATTTTATGTCTTAACCATGAGACCATATTCTATAGCTACTCGTTGTTCTATCAAGAACTATTTTTTAGATAATACTCATGCTCTTCATTACTCTTTATCAGGATGTCATCGATAAATACTAAGAATTTATCTAGCAATAGTTGGAAGGTACGATTCATCAATTCCATGAATACAATGGGTGCATTACTGACTGTTAACCAATCAAAACCCAGTATGACTTCAAATTGATAGAACAGCAACTGATTCAAACATATCAACCTCAGACACATGGCCTTTAACGGTTATCACACAATTCAAGCGAGCCTCAGCAGTTATAGCCTTGACACCCATGGACATCAACACAATCAACTTAAATGGCAACTCATGCACATGCAATCCCAGGCGCTTCACACAGTCATTACCAATGAAGGAATGAATAGCACCCGAACACATTCTGCCACTATGCGCCCTGCTACAACGAGGACATAACCATGTCACCAAAAGTCTCTGGTACTCATAATCCTCAGGTCGGTAGGATTTCTTAGTACCGCCCTTAAATGAGGATTCTAGTCCCTTCCGCTTTTAGGAAGAATTTCCCTTACTGGGCTTATTGCAACTACTGCCACCTTGGCTGAGCACATCTCTCTTAGACTGTTCTTGATGATTTGGCACTCCTCTACAGCTTTATCGAATTTAGTGAATTGTCGAGAGGCTAATTGTTTCTCCAATTCATGCCTCAACCCTCAGATCAACATGCTAAAGGTCCACTCCTCATCATCCATACGTCACAGGTATGAGGAGCAATGACCAGTCGGATGAATTGAGACAGGTAGTCATCAAACGTCTCTTCACCACCCCACTTTATCGATATAAACTCTGACTCCTTTTTGAACCTCACTGCCTTGGGAAAATACTGGTAATGAAAGTTCTCCTAGAACAGCTCCCAGGTCAGAGACATAATCCAGGTCCACAACACTATGGTAAAGTTCTGCCACTACCTATCAGAATCTCCAACTAGTATATAGATGGCCAGCTTCACCTTCCCCTTAGTTTGGTATTCTAACACCTCGAAACTCTTCTCTAACCGGACTAGCCAGTCTTCAACCGCTTGGGGATCAAATCTTCCCCTAAACTGTAGAACCCTTCAATTTTGAATTGGCACCTGTACAATTCTTGATTCGTCTTTGTGTGTGGTTCTGACTCCTAAGGTCAAACTGACCCTTCTACCGTTTCTTCATGATTCATCTCTTTCTATGTCACTTAAATTATACCTTTATTCTATTCTTCTTTTACCTTTCAAAGCTCGTCTCTCAATTCATGAATCATGTCCTATTGCTCCAACAAAATACCCATCATCTATCGTATGGGATCAGTGGGTTTGGATTATCTTTTCCTCGTTCGGTTCTACCAATCGAATATCTAGTCGAACTATTGTGTTCTCTTTACTCTAACACAAATGATTCACAACACCAATACCATACTAGGTGTATACACATGTTTCTTAAAACTCACATACTCGCTAATAAAAGGAACATTTATTTATATCCAACAACAATCATAGGTTAACTACCAGTACCTAAACAAAGAGTAATCATAACTATCCTAGCAAAACTACCCTTGCCAAGAACATCAGCTCTGATACCAAAAATGTAACCCCCTACCTTCACAGCCGTTAATATGGTTTAAAAGTGTGTCATAAAGCAAGCAAGAGACCAAAGAACAATTTAAAACTCGTTCGAGTTGCCAACTTCAAGACAGGACTTGGGCCTATAGAAAAGTGGATTTTCTTAAAATTTTTCACAATATGTTTTAACCCGATCTCATGTCCACATTTCAAAACTATTTGGCCTGCTCGATATCGTTCCATTCATTTATATCAGAGTACTCAACGAAAGTCCAAATGACACTCAAGTTTCGATCTTCAACTATAAGAACCTATAGGGTATATTCACCGATTTTCAAACAGGGATTATAGACAATTACACAAATCTATTATATCAGTCTACATTTACATATACAATTATCTCAACATTTGATAACCAACACAAACTAATCTCCCAGCTACAAACTCTAACTGTCCTTATGTAACAGCTTCTCCTTTGATTCGCTTGCCCTAGCATAGGTTAGTAATGGAAAGAGTGAGATTCATAGGAATCTCAGTAGTAACAATTTCAATCATATGATATATAATAAACAAGGCATGTAAGCAATTATGTCAAAATGATAACATAATATTATTTTCAATGGCAATTTACAACAGCAACCTCAACAGCTTCCATATTGATGTGTGACGATTGTCACAATAGCTTTTACTATATTCAGCTACCATATTGATGTGTGACGATTGTCACAATAGCTTTTGTTGCATTCAGCTACCACATTGATGTGTGACGATAGTCACAACAGCTTTTACTATATTTACCTACCATATTAATGCATGACTTTCACCATAAACAACCTAACCCGTACATACTACTAGGACTTACTGCACAATAGCTTTCATTGTATTCAACTACCACTTTCTTCACAATTTATCTCCCACATTCTTCACAATTCAATGATAAACACAAACATACAAGTATTATACATCATATAAGAGAAAGAGTCACTACATTGTTCTTTCAATTCCCACTCAAGCACCAAATTCTCAACCATTTAACATGTTCTATTTTTTGGCACATTTCAACACAAAACCATAAAATTGCCAAACCCCACATTCAAGACCCCAATCAAGTGCATTTATCCAATGAACACCACAAGACACTAACACAATCAATAAGACACCATGAACTCACTAACATCCTAATTTTTATAAAATTAGGGCAAATTCTAGAAATAACAATACTTAACCAATGTCCACAATACATATGTCAAAATATAGCTTTTGCTCACCTCTTTCTCTTTCTCTAATTGATTCTTTGATTCTCCAACCACTAGCTTTTCTTGGATTCATAAAACATCTCCTCTTAAAAATCTAAAACCATAGGAATGAAGCCTACATCAAGAAAAACAAGTTTAGAGAAGAGGTTTTGAGCAAAAGAAGTCATCTACTAGGTCAAAACCTCACCTTCACCTTGAACTTCTTCTTTCTCTTTCCTCTACCTCCATAGCCAACCTTGGGAGCTTGGGAAGAGAGAGAAAATTATGATGAAATGATCATCTTTAGCACCCTCCATGCTCTTGACCAAAGTGATAAGAGAGAGGGAAAGAGAATTCAATGTTTGCACTTTTTGACTCTTCATCCACTGGTGCCATGTGTCACAATCTTAAAGCTTATCCTACATGCATGTAATTAATTAGTTACACAAACTAATTCCCTTAACCATTTATTCACACCTCTTACTTATTTAGTTGATGGTGAATTTCCTCTCTGACTAATGGGCTGGTATATATCTTTCTTCCAATTTTGCCGCTAACTATGGCAATTTCAACTTGATCACTACTTAACACATTATTTGATTCTATTTCATATGTCATGCGCCCTCCCCTTCATTTTAATTCAATTTAACCTTTAACACCATAATTAATCATATGGTTACATGTCTAATGAGTAGCCATAGGATTTGTGACAAGTGTCATGACTTGGATGAAGGGAGGTTGTTGAAAAGTCAAGTAAGTTTTTTTTTCTTAATTCATTTCTCTTCCTTCTCTCCTTCCATTTTTGATCGAAGGTATAGGGGGAGTTGGAAGTATCATCATTTCATCATCCTATTCTCTTTCTCTTGCTCTCTTGACTCGTCCATGGTAAAGGAGGAAAGAGGAAGAAGACTTTAGTGAAGGTGACATTTCCAATTGGTTTTTTACCTAGTGATGACTTCTATTGCCAAAATCCTCTTCTTTAATCTTGTCGCTTTTGTCAAAAGCTTCAATTGTATGGTTTCATATTTTCAAGAGGTGGTGTTTGGTGAACTCAAGAAAAACTAGAGGTAGCTGAAGCAAAGAACAAGTTAGAGGAAGAGGTGAGTAAGAGCAACCTTTTGATGTGTATATTGTGGCCATTGATTCAGACTTTAATTTGTGGAAATTTTGCCCTATTTTCATTGAATTAGAATATTTGTGAGGTTGGTTTACTTTATTGTGGAAATGGTGTTTTGTATTGAGTTTTGGATAAATAGAATTGAATTGAACCTTGGATGTGAAGTTTGGAGTTTTAAGGTTTTGTGTTCAATTGTAGCCCAAAAAATAACATGTGAAAGGAATGTGATTTTAGTTATTTTGATGTCTCCATTAGTTTTTATGTGAAAATCTGTATAGGAGGAGGCTTCGATGTGGATTTTGAAACCATTAGAGACATAGTTTGAAAAATTGGAAAATTTGGCAATGGAAATTATGTGCAAGGCACCTAATTTAAATGATGTTTTGAAATAGTAAATAGTGTCAAAAAGTTGTGAAACTTTCCAGTTTTGTAGTAGACATTGCAAGCTTTAAAATGGTATAAAGTTTGTGTCATTTAGAGTTGTGTGCTAAGAGTTATGGTCAGTTGAAATCAGTCAAGAATTAGGCCAGTTTTTGGCCCCGGCCAGGCATTGTTGGCCACAACCAAAAAGTTTTGAACCAGTTCTTAGCTGTGGCCAAAGGGGTGTTGACCGCCGCCCAAATTTACTGACCTCTTCTTGGTTGTGACCAATGGATCTTGGCAGTTGCCCAAAAGTTTCTAACCCGATTTTGGTAGCGGTCAATGGTTCCTAGCTGCAGCCCAAAACTTTCTAATCTCCTCTTGACCGTGGCCAACCCTCAAAATCTTGTATTTTGAATTTTCAAAAGGTGGTTTTTGGTCTAGTTCTTCCTAACCCTTTAGGCTTTTGTTTAAGCTTTTAGTAGCCACCTTAAGGTCTCAAATCATAACTAGCCCTAAGTGTTTTGGAATTAAGAGTTGGATTAGGGAATAATTCATCGTCATTGATTATGATTTATAGGATTTGACATTTGCCCTGTGCGTGATAAACCGGTGCCAAAGCATGGGAGGAAAGAATAGGTAACTCTTATATCATGTAAATTACATTGTATGTTAGTGCTTATCATTGAATTGTTGTGAAAGAGAATGTCGTTGTTGTATTATGGTTGAAAACGCCGTTGTAGTACCGCTATTGTAAATGTCGTTGTTGTATTGCAGTTGAAAATGTTGTTGCTGTACCGCTATTTTGAATGTCATTGTTGTATTGTGGTTGAGAATGCCATTATAGCACCGCTGTTGTGAATACCGTTGTTGTATCGCTAATATGAATGCCGTGATGTATTACTGCTCCGTGATAATTGCTTACATGCTTTACTAGTATATATCATCTGAGTAAACTATTACTACTAAGATTCTTTTGAATCACACTTTTTCTAATGACTAACATACAGCTAGGGCGAGCGGGTAGATGGAGAAACAAGTGACTAAGGGCTGCTAGAGTTCCCGGCTAGGAGATTTATATTTTATTAGTTGGTTATCATGGTTTTGGAATTGTTGTACATATTATGAATGTTGTAAATTTGGTTAGTGTGATGTAATCCCCAGTATAGGAAACTAATACACGTAAATATTCCCTGTAAACCTTATGGTAAATAGATGAAACCCTAGAGTAGTCAAGAATTTTGCTTTACACTCTGATATTCATGAATGAAACCAAAATGCACAGGCCAAATATATTATAAGGTTGAATGTGAGACTATCATGAACAGGTTTTGGAAAAGGATTTTGAAAACCCTATCTCAAAGTTAAGACTTTTAATAAGTTTTAAATTATCTATTGGTCTCTAATTTAACTTAATGATGCATTTTCGAACTATACTTATAGCTATTAAGGTAGGGGGTTACAATTTGTCATCATCAAAAAGTGGGAGAATGTTAGATATGATTAGTTTTGTAATGTCAAATATAGATATCAAATATTAAGAGCAAAAATTTTGCACAATATACTTATCTTCTTCATTGACTAACTACTATGTTTAATGTTGGATATCTTGTAGAATAGTCAAGCAAAGAAAGAAGAAGATTAAAGATATCTAATTGGGTTATGGAGTTAAGAAGAACGATATTGAAGAAAGAAGAACTTGCAAGAACTAATGGGAATATCAAGAGGAAAGATTAGTAAAGCAAAGAAAGAAGAAGAAAGAAGAACTTGCAAGATCAAATGAGAATACAAAGATTTAAGCTCTTAGAAGTGATGCCAAAGGTTAGAATAGGTCCATACAAGGCTTAAATTACTTATATGGAAGTTATGGAACTTCCCCAAAGTGTTCTTTTGAGTTTTGGCCCTCTACCAAGTTTTAGAAGGCATCATTCAAGTGATGGACATGATCACTTGAGTGACCACACAAGTGATGAGCATTCTGGTATGCTCTGTTTTCATGCAACATAACAAAGGTCTAGTATTTTGGCCATATCTCGCAAACTACATATCGGATTGAACTAAAACTAGTGGCATACAAAACTAGACTCTTAACATGAAAATACATACCAAGATCACGATCAAAGGAGGTAAGATGGAAGAGATATAATCTTTTGAATTCGACACTAAAATCACTGTCATATTACAAACAAGGTTTGTTATTTTGGACATAACTCTCAAATTACACATCGGATTGAGACAAAACTGGTGCTATATTAAAATAGACTTAAATTTCTTTCCATAGAAAGGTAATTTGTCATATTTCAAATTATATACTAAGATTATGCTTTCTGAAAGTTGATGCTCATGATTTCAGACATTGTCTAAGTACAGTAGATACTCTTTAGATCATAACTTTTTGTATACAATGAGTTTAGAGCTAATTCTTGTTACATTGGAATATAGACTATGAGAACTTTTTGATGATATGTAATTTGCCATATTTTGAATCAAAATCCAGAGATCACTTGAGTGATGTCTAAGGATCACTCGAGTGACTACTCGAGTGATGAAGTTGGAAAATGACTCCGACTCTTACTGCCACATTGTGAAGGGGGTCACTCGATTGATCACTTGAGTAATGACCCAGGATCACTTGAGTGACCACTCGAGTGATGCGTTAGACAACAATTCAAAGTTTCTAAAAATCATGGGAATGATTATGAAACTTACACTTCTTGCTTCAAATCACTCTAACACTTCATTGTATCAGTGTTTAATGTATTTCTCCAAGAAAAAAATAAAGAGATAATGAGAAGAGATAAAAGGTGACTTTACGGAAGCGAAGCGTGAACGTTCATAACGGCTAGTTTTCAAATTTAGAAAAATGGTCAAACACGGATAGGTTGAAATACTAACAATGGTCATATCTTACTCAACTATAAATGCAGAAGTTTCAAGCAGTCAACAACAGCGAAAAAAACATGCTAAGATCATGAAGCATCCATTCCTACCAAATACTCTCTGTTTCTTTAGCTTTTATAACATGTGCATTTGAGAGAGTGATTATTTGTATTGTACTTCAACATTTATCTTATTCACTTCTGAGAGAGAAGATTGATTGTAATTCTTCATCATCAAGGTTGTAACCTTCCGGTGTGTAAAGGGGAGTAACCTAATGAGAGATTTATAGAAGGCTACACAAGTGCCTGACTAAACTTGTGGGATTGTATCGGTTGTCAAGTACCCAGTTAACTTGAGAAAGATAGTGGATTGAAAATCTTAGGAGGAACCTGGGGACTAGACGTAGGTCATCATAGATTGGACCGGACTAGGATAAATCACAGTTTGCATATTCTCTTCGCTAAGCTCTTATATTTCCAGCATATATCATTTAAATATCTAACATTGATCTAAGATTAATTACTTTCATATTTACTACTTCCACTAATATGTCAAAAGATTTTTAAAATTCTTAAGTTTTAATCTTACACCCAATTCACCCCCTTTGGGTATCAGCCAATTCTAACATTATTGACACTAGTGGAAAAATCACTTTTTAGGCCTGTTAGAAATGACTTTTAGACTGGTTTTAGATAAGGTCTTGATACAGCCAATCTATCAAGTCCTTTACTTTTCAGACCGGTTAAGGAACTAGTCTTAAAAATAACTTTTTTAGACCCGTTGTGAGTACAACCGATATAAAATTTATGTTTTTTAGATCGATTGTCCCCAAAATCGGCCTAAAAAGCATTAGTTTTTGGACTAGTTGTGGCAACAACTAGTCTAAAAACAAATAATTTAGGCCACAACCGGTCTTAAAATATTCCTTTTTTTGTTTTCATATTATCAAATGAACATTACTTGTCGCTGTGAGAGTAATCTGATATGGGTGGCCATGATTATACATCCTGAAAGCATGCTTCCATTAGGCATATAATTACTCACTCATACTTACATATCCAAAAATATACATGCCAAGTCCATATATTTACCACTTAAACATACATGGAGAAGCTTTGCAGTACAACTAACATGCTTGCAACTTAACACATGCACCTTCATCATGTAATAACATGTTTAAAACTATCATGCATTAAATGTAAAACACAGAGGCCTATAAAGCAACAGTAATCACATAAAGTTAAGCTTAAAACTTCTCTTCCTTTCATTGTTTTCCTCTCTTTCCATACTATGATGAGTTTCATTGTACAAGCTAGCCTCCAATTCCACTTCTATAACATACAATGGCCCTGAGTAAACATAAGATATCAATTGCTAAACTTATTATGACCATTCAAATGTCCCTCCCCTTCAATTACTAAAAATAGACATAAACTATACTCTAAGAACTCATGCATTCTTGTTTTTTTTAACTAAATTGAAAAACTACAACAATAATGACAAAATCTCAACAGTTTTGCAGAAAATCATAGGGAAGAAAAATTGCTCATTATATACAAAAAATACTTCAATTTTACAAAAAATCAGAGGGAAGCAAAGAAAAGGTACAGAGAAAAATCTTTCAAATCTCATGCTTGTATCAACATCAGACCTGTGTCACCCATCTCCCAGAAATTGTCCTACATAGAGACATAAACTGTAACCCCTACCTTAATAGCCGTAATTATAGTTCAAAAATGACTCATTATGGTAAATTCTAGACCAACAGATAATTCAAAACTTATTAAAAATCCCAACATTAAGATAGGGTTTGGTCATGTGATAAAGTGGGTTTTCAAAATAAATTCCAAGACCTGTTCAGTATAGTCTCACATTCACATTTTGAATATATTTAGCCTATGCAATTCGGTTTCATTCATACATGTTAGAGTGTGAGCAAAATTCCCGACAACACTTGGGTTATATTCGTTTACCACAAGGGTTTATAGGGCATATATGCCCATATCAGTTTCCCATACCAAGGATTACATAACATTAACCTAATTTACAACATTTATAATACGTACAATAATCCCAAAAATATTATAACCAACTAATAAAGTACAAATTTTCTAGCTAGGAATTCTAGCCGCCCTTAGTTACTTGTTTCTCCTTCGATCCGCTAGCCCTGGCTATAGTTTAGTCATTGGAAAGAGAGAGATTCAAAAGAATCACAGTATTAACAATTCAATCATATAACATATAATAACCTAGCATGTAAACAAGTCATAAAGCAGCAACAACAGCAACAATCACAGTGATACATGACTTTCGTCACAAATGACAGCACTCAAGGCTGTATCCACATGATACGTGACTTATGTCACAAACGACAACTCTTACGGCTATATCCGCATGATGTATAACTTGCGTCATAAGCAACAGCTCTCACGGCTGATCCACATGATGCGTGACTTACGTCTTAAATGACAGCACTCATGGCTGTATACACAAAGCTTTCACAGCAACACACACCACAGTATTTATAGTCAACACAATTCAATGATAAGATATACATACAATGCATTACACATAATATAAGAGAAAGTGTCACTACCTTGTTCTTTCCGCTTGTGCTTCGGTACCGGTTTATCACCCACAGGGAAAATATCGAATCATATAAACCATAATCAAGGACGATGAGTTATTCCCTATTCCAATTCTTAATTCCAAAACACTTAGGGTTGGTTATCATTTGAGACCTTTAGGTGGCTACTAGAAGCCCAAACAGATGCCTAAAGGGTTGGGAAAGACTATACCAAAGACTATCTTTCAAAAGTTCAAAATATAGTTTTTAAGGGATTGGCTGCGGCTAAGAGATGGTCAGAAAGATTTAGGCAGCGGCCAAAATAAGTCAGAAACTTTTAGGTCTCAGCAAAGAACAAGTCAGTAACATTTGGGCCACGGCTAACTCCCCTTTAGTGCACCCAATAACTAGTTTGAAACTTTTTGGCTGCGGCCAACAATGCCTGGCCAAAAATTGGCTTGATTCTTGGTTGATTTAAACTTAACATAACTTTGTTCTCACTTATCAAAATGACACAAACTTTATATTATTGGAAAGCATGCAATGTCTACTACAACATTGGAAGATTTCATAACAATTTAACACCATTTGCTATTTCAAAACACTATTCAAATTTGGTCCCCTATACAAAATTTTAACTTGACAGAATTTCAGAATTTCTAGTTTTTACACAAATGTTTTCCAAAGGTTCAAACTTCACAACCAACACTACTCCCACACCATTTTCAGCAAGAAATCCAATAGAAACATCCAAAACCCCAATTTCCAATTACTTTCTCATGTTCTGTTTTGACCACAAAGCAACACGAAATCTCAATTTTGGACAATTCCATATTCAAAACTTTAAGTAATGCCATTGTCCATAACACAACATAAGAAACCATTTCAACAATCAAAACACCATGAATCCACTAAAACCCTAATTACACGAAAAGTAGGGCAAAACTCAGAATTTAAGAGTCTCAACCAATGGTCACAACAAATATATAACAAGGTAGTCTTTGCTCACCTCTTTCACTATCTCTTACTTGTCCTTTGATTCCTTAACCACCAATTTCCTTTGAGCACTCAAACACCTCCTTTTGAAAATCTAAGACCACAGACATAAAGTCCTCATCAAGATGATCAAGATTAAAGAAGCAGTTTTGTGCATTCAAGCTCATCTACATGGCTAAAATTCAAGAAGTAGAACTTACCTTACACTTTTATTCTTTATCTTTCCTCCTCTACCATAGACGACAAGAGAGCTTGGAGAGAGAAAGTATGAGATCAGATTTTTGGCTCCCTAATGGCCTCTTGTCCAACTTTAAAGAGAGAGCGAAGAGAAGAAAGTTGAAATTTTGACTTTAATCTAATGGTGTTCATGGTGCCAAGTGTCAAGATCTTATGGCTTCTTCCATGTGCTTGTACCCATGTGATTATTCTCTCTTCTTTCACTTGGCAATTAGTCACCCCACTTAATCTTTAGTTATAAGTAGATTCCTTTCTCAGTTGCTAACTATTTGGCCAATTAATTTCTTTCTTCCCATTTTGCCTCTGGCTATGTCAATTCCTACTGAATCACCATTGAGCACATTATATACTTCCATTTCTTCATGCTATACGACCTCCCTTCCCTTTTAATTCAATTTAGGTTTTAATAACACAATTGAACTTAAATACAGGGTTTGAGCACTGTCTACAGCTCATTCAGATCGTAATTCACATTATATTCTCTGAAAGTGTTTGTTTAACATTAATTACATTCACTTTTGGAGTCACTAGCCCTTATTCATATTTTAGGGCATTACATAAACCCAATTAGATATGATAACCACAAGTTGTCCTATGCAAATCATCAACAAACAGTAATCCATCATATAACCTATAATTGAAAAAGTAATATGTAGTAGCACAAATATGTATTAACTTTTGGGATGTTCCATTTAGGGTCTTTGACCTCATGAACATGCTTACCATAAGCAGCGTGTCAGAATGTCATCATAGCCCTATCATTAAAATAACAATACTAAGGTTACTTAGTTTGCATAAATTCCAAGAATTGCCAACAATAGGTAATGCAAGAAAACTTACGAGTTCATGGTATTTTTCAATTCATTCCCTGGTTTGTAGTTGAGGGAGTACAAGAGGATGATAGTATAAGTCTTCTTGCACAGAAGAACCAATTGCCAATGATCACTTAAAAAAAGGGATGACTATTAAGCAAATATAAAGCATTATATATTTTTTGAAATATAAATTTGTTTCTTACCCATGCACATGGAGTCAATAAATACTCAGTTGGGATTTCACTATGCCTTTCTGATAAGTATGCATGACTGATAGCAGCTGTGGTTCTTTTGTCATAGAGTTGAACTGGACATATGAATCCAAACCTATCGCTTTTATTAGAGGAAATAAACCTACAATTCATGTACCTACAATAATGCAAGCACAAAAATCAAAGTTTAATGACATAATTTCTAAAATATTTACTTTCAATTGAAGAAGATATTTACATTAGAAATAGTTAGACAATTGCAACTATAAGCTATTGTCTAGGAGCTACTAGGGATATTAAATCATCCCTCTCAAGATAGCATGCCACCCCTAACTTGCCAACATTTGAATCCGTAATCCAATCTCTTATTTAAAAGAATGTAACATATGCCATCAGAATCAGTTGTTGCTTGACATTCAATAGAGGCTATGAAACTTCTTGAGTGGAGGGAGGTGCAGGTGGGGCTGTGATCAAGTTGCCACAAATCAATCAGAAACAAGGTTCTTTGGCCACAAGATGAAAGAATTGAGGACATCGCTCACAAGCTTTAAATCATCAGTGGGGATAGGGAGAGGTGCATCGATAACGATAACCTCTTTAACTGCCACTTTGACTTGATCATCTTTTATTGTTGATTGTGGACAATTGATCCTAAATTGTGCACGCCCTCCTTGCAACTAACCATCTTAGAGGATCCTCCATAAAAAGGTCACAAGGCACAGCAATTTCTTTTCCAATACCCTCTAATGACTGACTAATATTGCAATAACTCCCTTTAGTGCTCCAGTACAAGCAAAGTTGCTTGGCAAGCACCGGTATCTTGTCTTGTGCTTACCATGATCATCATCTCCTCCCTCATCCTGCTTAATCAGGCTTCTAATCGTGCATTAAATGATACTTTTACCTCGGCCCTTACTTCCGCTCTTACCTTTCACCCTCACAGTGGCCAACATCTGCTCTATCTCTTCCCTTCTCACCACACTTGAGGAATGGCATGGGGTTACTCCAAAGTAATCCCTTATGCATACCCTCCTCCAACTCCCCTGACATGGCCAGCATCTCATATTTTCCTGTAGCAATAGTCAAGATATCATCCCTCCCATCCGACCTAAACGATCCCTCAACTTGTTTTTTTTTTAAGCTCCTCCTATAAGACACAAGTGATAAACATAAGTAATGAAATTTGTTGGCTAAAAAATTAATAACAACAATGATACTTACAATTTTTTCACAACTATGCTAGATTGTTCACTCGTATAAGACCCGCTTCACTTTTGTTAAGCAAACAACTATTTTTCTTTATGGCATATCAGAGATGGTGGTGAAAAAAGAACAAAAGGATTTGATTGAGCTGCTTCTTCCAATCTTTCCATCTTTCACCTTGTTATACACATAATTGTTGGCTAGATTTGTCTTAAACTTCCTCTAATGTTCATCACAATATGTCATTATCTTCTTATACAAATATCACTCTAAGGAACGTCATAAGTGAGCTGTGATGAATGCATTAGATAGTTAGTGACAAATTTGACAATTTAACCATACAAATGACCATTTTATACCTGGATAGTATTCTAAATATGTTTCTTCACACATTCATCCATATTTCTCTACTTATCTTTCAAGATGCTAGGCTTGTTGCGTGTTAGGAGGCCAACATAACTCTTATACCGACTTATATTAGGCCCAAGTGGTTTCTAATATCTATTAAACTCAATCAGAATCTTTTGCTCAGTATTCCAATTGAGGGGAATGTTTCTCAATTGGGTGCCTCTTCTACCCCTTCGTATGGACTGGTTACTGGGCTCACTTTGAATCTTGCTCGGAGCAATACTAGGCTTGCTCTTCTTAATACTAGCTAGCTCTGGAGTATCCTCACTAGGACGCCTCATGTCCTTCATTTTCTTGTGACAACAACAAAAAATATAGTTTTATATATAAAATAACTATATACACAATTCAAATATAATTCATAATGACAATTACATTAGCTAGCTAACTTTCAAAGTATATTTATAAAGGGATATCCTCCCATATCTCTTTATGATAATTGTTTCTTATGTCGAGTTCATTATCTGCTTCATCTTCTTTATTCGATTCTGGTAGACCCCTAGAAAAAAGGAGTCTCAAGAAGATCATTTATTGAACGACTATCCTTATTAATATCAAAAACCATTTTTCCTTGGAGAGCTACAACAACATTTTATTTGACTGGTCAGTAATATAGAACACTTGTTTCACCTGATCACCCATAATAAAAGGTTCATCTCCAAAACTTCTACTATTCAGAACTACTAATATAAATCCTAACTGAACGATCTTCACACCATTCTTACATCAACCCACTTGTATTTGAAAATAGGAAATTTAATTTTAACATAGTCAATCATTCAAATCTCTTTAAGAACCCATAATAAGGTATGGCTACCAATTTAGGGTTCTTATCTTTTGAACTAGAGAAGTGCATAGATTCGGCCACTAACATAACACCACTATTTCGGACTATGCTCCTATCATCTATGGACTTCATGTAAAAGGGTTCGGTCCTGTGACAAAGTGGGTTTTCAAAAAATTTTCCAAAACCAGTTCAATATGTTCTCACATTCAAATTTTGAATATATTTAGACTGTGCAGTTCGATTCCATTCAAAAATATCAAAGTGTATAGCAAAATTCCCAGTGACTCTCAAGAACTCATCTACTTACCACAGGGTTTACAGGGCATATTCGCCCGTTTCAATTTCCCATATCGGGGATTACATCACACTATCCAAATTTACAACATTTATAATTTGTACAATAATCCCAAAAATATGATAACCAACTACCTAAAACTAAAACTCCTAGCTAGGAGCTCTAGCCACCCTTTGACACATGTTTCTCCTTCAAACTACTTGCCCTGGCTGTAGGTTAGTTAATGGGAAGAATGAGATTCAAAAGAATCCCAATAGTAACAATTCACTTATAACATGTACAACCAAAAAACATGCAAGCAAATCACACAACAGTAACACATTAATGACAATTCTAAGACAGCTTTCATTGTACTCACAACGGCATATTTCACAACGGCACTTCCATTCACCACAATTCCATTATAAGACAAGCATACCATGCATTATACATAATATAAGAGAAATGGTCAATACCATGTTCTTTCTGTTCCTACTCGGACACCGGTTTCTCATACACAAGGTAAATGTTGAATCCTATAAATCATAATCAAAGACGATGAGTTATTACCTATTCCAATTCTTTAATAACTCATACTCCTTGGGTTGGTTATCATTATGGTCATTTAAATGAAGATTGGATTAATATTACTTGAGCAATTACTCGAGTAATGAGAGAAGAATTACAAGCATTACTCGAGGGATCACTAATCAGAGAAGAAAAGAAATACTTACTCGAGGGATCACTCCTGTAAGCAAGTTTACAAAGTTTTTTTAAAATGAATTACTATATGGATTACCTGAGTAATATGGTCAGACAATGGCTAAAGAAATATGGGAAGCCCTGGAAATAGCACATGAAGGAACTTTGGGAATAAAAGAAAACCAGATCAATACTCTAGTTACTGAGTTTGATTTACCTCGAATGAAATCAGGCGAGTCTATAGCTAAATTCAAACTTAGATATACTCATCTTGTTAATCAACTTGCAGCACTTGGGAAAGTATATGATCGACATACCCAAGTACGAAAGATTCTAAATATTCTTTCTAAAGACTAGGAGGCCAAAGTCACTGCAATTGAGGAAGCAAAAGGTGAATCAATTTGATTAGTTGCTTCTCTATTCGAAAGCCTTTCTGAATATAAAAGTAAATTAAAGTTCAAACGAGAACTAGATGATATTGGTGACAAGAAGAAGAGAGGTCTAGCACTGAAAGCTAAAGAAAGAATGCAATTTTCATATCACAAATGAAGTATTTGAAAGAGCTATTAAAGAAGTCTGGAATGGATGAGGCAAATAGAATAGACACACCTATGCTCCACTACGTTGCTTGATGTTGATGTCAAGGGAAAAGATGACAACATCACAAGAAATAGAGGAATGATTAGATCATTACTCTATCTCACTGCAAGACAACCTGACATTTAATTTAGTATTGGTATGTGTGCAAGATATCAATCAGCACTAAAGGAATCACATGTTAAACCGTCAAATGGATCTTTAGATACCATGCTAACACAACAGAATTAGGTCTCTGGTATCCTAAAGGAAGAAGTAAATATCTAGTTGCATACTCTGACTCAAATCATAGAGGTTACAAGACAGACAGAAAGAGTACTAGTAGATAAAGTCTGTTTCTTGGAGGTTCACTCGTGTCATAGTTTAGCAAGAAACAAAATACAGTGTCTCTTTTGTCAATGGAAGCTGAGTATGTTACAACATCAAGTTGTTGTGCATAAGTGTTATGGCTAAAGTAACAATTACAAGATCTTGGTATTTACTTAAAGAAAATACCAATATACTGTGACAACACTAGCATGATAAGCTTGGCAAAGATCTAGTTTAACACTCCAAAACCAAGCATATTGATGTTAGACATCACTTTATTAGGGATCATGTTCAAAAGAAAGATTTAAAAGTAATATTCATTCCAACTTATCTTCAACTAGCTGATATCTTCACAAAACCACTTGCAAAAGATCAATTTCTATTTATTAGAAGAAAGTTGGGAATGGTAAATCCCAACGAATTGTAAGTTAGTTAATGTGTACAAAATGTTAGATGATGTTATTTATTGATGTTTTGATTACTACTAACTTAAACATCGGAGTTTAGCAATTTATTTTGTAGGATCTTGATATTTTGTTTTAGGGTATGAAAAGCAGAGGTTAACAGAGTACTATATCACTCAAGGGACAACTTCAAGTAACCTATATTAACCAAGTGATAACTGGAAGTGATGATAAACATCATTCAAGTAACCACTCGAGTGATAACCTTGAAAATGAGGCAGAGAAGCATTAATTCAAAAGGACGTGACAAAATGGTTGAAAGTGAACAATCAACAGCTTAAAAGACTGATCACTCAAGTAGCTACTCAAGTGATGCCTCAAAGTCCCTCTAGCAAGCCCTCGAGTGATCTTGACAAAAGATTACAAATCAACCTTATTTTCAAGTCAATTCTGCCTTAAAGTACCATCAAATTATCAAGGAAATATATGTAATACCCCGAATTTTGAGACTTGAGGCTAGAGAATAAGCCTGAGATTAATGGATTGCTAAGCCCCGGTTTAGCAAGATCCCAAATTGTGATTAAGGGTTAATGACTCCAAAAGTGGATGTGGTTAGTGATAAATAACCCTTTTGGAGAATATGATGTGATTTGGCACTCGAATATGATTCGTGTGTGTTGTGAGCAGTGTCGAAACCCTGTATTTCAGTTCAATTGTGGATTAACATCCAAATTGACTTACAATAGAGGGAAGAATTGAATGGGGTATTGTGTTGGAAATTGTGTCATAGTGTGTTTTGATGTCATTGAAATTGGTTTGGAACTTTGGAATAGAAATGTTGCAATGTTAGGTTTTGAAATGTGAATTGTGTTGACATGTTGAGATTGTTGTGAAAACATGTCAATGAGATGTGAATTTTATTGATTTGGTGTTTCCAATGGATTCCTTGTGAAAATTTATGTGGGAATGATGTTTGGTATGAAAATGGAACCATTGGAAGCAAAGATGCAAAATCTGAAATTCTGTCCAGTGAAACTCTATTCTGGGCAGTCTTGTCGTGTGGATGTTTTGACTAGGCAAATAATGTCAGAAAATTATGAAACTTTCCAATCTTACATTTCACATCCCAAGCTTAAACATGGACATAAAATTTGTGCCATTTAGTTTTGAGAACTGGGAGATATGACTGTCCAAAGTTTGAGGTCGAAAATGGACTCTGTTTTGGGGCAGTAATGAAATTTGTGTAATTCTGGAATTTTGTGGTGATTTCTGGTAATGGCTCATATTTTTTCAATGAAGAGGACTTAAATACCTTTCATTTGGCTTTGGAATCACCTCATTTTTATTATGACATCATCTCATTAAAAGATGACATCAGCATGGAATTAAATATCTTCTCATCTTCTTCACCTCTCATTTTCTGTCATGATGAACTAGCTGAAACTAGTAAGAGAAAGTTGAGAGCTCTTAGAGAGAGAAAGAGAAGAAATCTTGCAAGGTAAGCCGATTTCTCTAACGATCTAGCTCCTAACGCGTATAACCTTGCTTCTAAGCTTCTCTTTCATGTTCTTTGGAAAATGGGTTGGCCTAGGTGTTATGCTGCCCAAATTGATACTAAATGGTAGTTCTAACCCAATGTAATGGTTAATAAAGTAGTTAGGAGTAGAGAGAAACACGTTTACGGAGCCGAAACCGAAAAACCCCAATTTTTCTGGGGAATTGAGAGTTTTGGCCAAGCCTTATTTGGAGGGGTTAGAGATGGATTTTCAATGGTTTGATGATTCCATTGAGTTCAGGAGCGAATATTAGGTGGGGTTACAGTTGGTCACTTTTTCGGAAAAGAACGAAAAAACATAATTACGAAAACGCCCCTGAAACCCTTAAAGTGGGGCTGCCAAGGGTAAATTTATAAATTGACATTGAATTTGATAATTTTGAGTCCGGAAATGGATTCCTTAGGCTAAAATATGTTAGAATAGCCCATGTCAAAATTTCAAGAAAAGTACAGCCGGACCGGGTACGGCGGGGCCGGGTCCCCGGGGGTATTTTAGTAAATTTTCAATATAGCCTCATATAACCCCTAGAAACACTATAGAAGTGTCTAAATGGTACATTTGACATTGTAGGATCGAATGTGAAGCCCCTAGTTGCTGGCACGCAAATCGAGGAGAAAAGACTGGAGGTAGGGGACTTACCTTACTTGCATGTATTTGATATCTTTGCTTGTGTAATGATGTATGTAATTGCTTTACTTGTTGTGTAGAGCATATTTGAATAAATGAAGCTCTGTTTCTGTTTTGCTGTGGCCATAGTTTTGTTACATGAAACATTGAGTATGCAGAAATATCATTATAGGGCATGCATCTAGATAAAGCTAACATGTCATACACATAGCATCTATCATGCATGCATTATGGTATTTGTTTCCTACTGAGATTCTCTCAAATCTCACTCTCCCCTACCAACAATTTAGACAGGGCAAGTGGCTCGTGGAGGGAGCGGCTAGGACTCCTTTGAGATGAGATTGTGTAATCCCTATTTGAAGAATTGTAATGGGCAATTGTACCCTGTGTATCTTTAGCGAAGGTATGTACCTAGGATTGCCGGGATGATTATGTTGTGCACTCTGATATTTATATGAATATGATTTATCTTTGTGTAGTAATTGTATTCGAAATGTGAATATGAGACCAAGTTTATAAATGATTTCAAAAGGTATTTTTGAAAACCCATCATGTGATGGGTTAGTAAATGTTATTTGATTATTATTGGTCTCTATTTCATTCTAATCGCGTATTTCGGATATAATTACGGAGGGGGTTACAATATACATAGATAATTACAATATTATTCATGTCAGGTATGCATTTAAATTTACTTCAATTTTAAATTTAAGCCATCTCCGCCTTTAAGAGGTCCAAATGTGGCGATCTTAAAGGCCTTTTTTTAGTAGTGGAGGTATGGCCTTTCTTGCACTAGGTACCTTCCTCCACACTATAAATAGCCTTATTCTCTTTATTTCCCACACACCATTCCATGATCCACCTAGAAGAGAGAAAATAAGAAGTGTTCATGAGTGTTCTAAGGTCATTTAGAAAGGTTAAAGTCACCTAGAAAGTGAAGGAATCCCTAAAATCTTCAAGTAAGCTCTCTAGAAACCCTTTCTCCTTTCTTTTTTTTCCAAGAATGTTTTATTTCTTAAAAGAAATAAAAAGAAAGATGAAAGCTTAAAGTTCAAGAAGGGTCATAGAGGTTAAAGAAGCTTAAAATCAAGATAAAGCATGAAAACCCAAGGGATCTCATTATTATGCTAGATCCACAAGGGATCAATTTGTTTGAATAAAGTGTGCAAAAGCTTCAAGGTAGTACATTATGTAATATCCTGAATTTTGGGATTAGAGGCTTGAGAATAAGACTGAATCAAAGCAAGTATCCCAGGAAGGCATAAATTTATTTACTAAAATTTCTTTCACCTTTGGGGTAATAAATGGGATCAATAGTGAATATTGACATACTTTGAATAGGAATTCTGGATCATAGGAATTCAACTCTGAAAATGGGAATGTGAACAGTACTACCAATGTAATTCCTCGCGAGGTAGTGAGATTTTCATGTGATTTTGGATGACCAAATGATGTCCAAAAAATGTGAAATTTTTCAAAATGATAGTAGAGACTCTAAGCTTTAATTTGATATGTCATACAAATTATTTGGACCTGTACACTAAGAGTTATGAATTTTTGAAGTTAGACTAGTAAAACTATCTAATTTCTGTGACATCGTCCAAGGTTAAAATTCTGGGAATGTTAAGCTTTCAGTTGGCTAAAGGCTATATTTTTTCTTAAAAATAGACTCAATAAAGGTCAAGTAGCCTTTAGGAGCACATTAATTGGATGTCTACAAATAAAGATATAAATTTCCAAAGTTGGGCGAAAATCTCAAAAATGTATGGGCAAAATGGTAATTTGCCATACTAATCAAAACAAAACTCTTTCTCCAAAAAATGCCTTCACTTTCATCCAAAGAGAGCTGAATATGAAGGGAAAATTATTCTTGGGATATTTATGATCACATTTTTTAGCAAGGTCAACACCAAAAAGTGATGAAGTAAAATGGTCCACAATTGCAACTTAGACAAAAGTTTGTGGAAGAGCATAAATGGTTGAGTTAAATCATCATAATACTCCCTTCCCATATACACTTTTGGCCAAACATTTAGAAGAGGAAAAAAAATATGCTAATCCATATTTAAATAGCATGTGTTTTAAAGCAATTAAATAATATATTGTTAGGAGTTGAGTATGGATATTTCAAAATAGGCCTTTATCTCTTCCCCTTGGCTTATTTTCAGTCAACACTTTATGAGCAAGAGAGAGAGTTTGTCATACAAATATGGAGCTCAAGGGAAGAGGGAGCAAGGTCAAGATACAACCATGGTGAGTTGAAGGTGAATTTCATGTGTTTAAGCCTTCTAATTCATAGGTAATCTCTCTTAACCTCTATTCCTTCTTGAAACTCTTGTGTGGCAAGCAAAATAAGGGGTTAGAGGGAGGGATCAGCTATGGTTAGAGAGAGAAAGTGAAGTAATCACAAGGTAGTCTCAAGAATTTTGATTAACTTGATGATATATACTTATTGGTGTTGTTGTAGTTGGTTGTTTGGTTTGTTTTGCTTGGTTTTTGATTTTGGTAAAGACCAAACCCTAAGGGGAGTATTAGATCCCATGTATTTTGATGAAAACAAAGATTGGATCAATAATATAAAAGGATTTGATAACAAAGAAAAGAATTTGAACATACTAACTAAATGGAAGACAAAAGCTTTACGTGAAGTAAGCACTAGAGTAATGAAGAAGAACTAAAAGACAGAGCACGGAGAAAAACATCACTGGGAGATTTTTTAAAGGTTTACTCAAGTGAGAGCACTTGAGTAATGAACTCTGTTACTCGAGTGGTACACGAGTAATATTGGAGAAATGTTCTAGAGTGGCACTGCCAAAATTTGGAAAAAGTTACTCGAGGGGTCACTAGAGTAATCTGCAAAGTTATATGGACCATTACTCGAGTAACCACTCAAGTAAAAACATGAGAAAAGGCATTACTCGAGTAGCCACTCGAGTAACCAGGACAAATATCTTCCAGTAGCTCTCGGCCAAGAATTGACACACTTTACTCAAGTAGCCACTCGAGTAACCATTTGAGAAAACTCTTTACTCGAGGGACCACTCGAGTAATCTGTAGAGTTATTTGAAGTATTACTTGAGGGATCACTAGAGTAATCAGGTAAGCAAAGCACGGGTACTCTCGGCCAAGAATTTGATGTCTTTACTCGAGGGAGTAATCGAGTAATCTGCAAACTTATTATAAATTTAGTCGAGGGATCACTCGAGTAACCTTGTTTGCCAGGTATTATTGAAAAGACTACTTGAAGGCTTAATCGAGTAATATGGTAAGAAAACATTGACTTACTCTTTGCCTGATTTTTAATGAGATTACTCGACGGACTACTCGAGTAATGAGCATGATCACTCGAGTAGCCACTCGAGTAATGAAGTCCAAAAAACATGATTTTAATCCAATGTTTATTGATTTATTTTCTATATGATTAACCCTTTATTGTATTAGTATTCTAAGTACATTTGTAAAGAAACAATGAGATCATGTTATAAGTAGAAAGTCAAAATAAAAAGTTCGAATGCTCACCTACCGCTACCTAACTCAAACGGATAGTTTTTCAAAATTGAATAATGGTCAATAGTAGCTGTGTGACTCCAACAGACATGTTTGAATTGCTTCTAATAGACACCACAAATCATCTATATATATGTGGAGCATTCAAAGGATACAGTAACTGAGAACACACAAACATACACTGACTAACACATCTTAGTGCTCTTTTTTTCTTATACTCATTTTTTGTACTTTAGTGTTTATACATTTACTCTGTAAGAGAGTTTTTCATTACAACCTCAATATGCATTATTGAAACAACTTAAGGTTGTGGAACCTTGACTTGGGGATTTGATTACAAAGTGTAAGGGGGAGCGAGTGTCCAGGTGAAGGAACTTGCTATGTACTGAGGTGCCAAGAACCCATTGAATCTTAGAAGATATAGTGAAACTCTCAGAGACGTTCTAAAGATTAGACGTAGGTCAAAGTGGTTGTAGCTGAACTAGTATAACTCCTGGTGTACACTTTGGTGATATTTATCCTTACTCTAAACTGCTTTAAATATTTTGTCAATTTTCTTATACACAACGAAAATTTCTGGTATCACCCAATTCACCCCCCCTCTTGGGTGAAACGCTTGCACTAACAGGGAGGTGTTGCCTAAATTCATTCTAATCATCTGCAATTGGTGTTTAATGGGTTAAGCATGTGATTAAAGGTGTAAAGAAGGTGGTTTATGGAATGGAATCAATAAACTCCAATTGTCCATTTCCTTTGGAATTTTTTCCAGCCACTATTCACAAAGGGTTAGGACTCGATTTTGGTGTTTTTGATGGTTCCATTGTGTTTAGATGGAAAAATTGTTTAGGGTATATGTAGAATGTGAAGTGAAAAAAAAATGATATTGCGAAATGTCAAAAAAACCCTTGAAAACCCTAAGTAGGGGCTGCCAAGGGTAAAACTATAATTTTGTCTAGAATTTGATAAAACCAAGGCCAAAAATGGATTCCTTAGGCAAAATTATGTAGGAATAGGGCGGGTCATAATTTTTGGGAAAGTACAGCTGACCGGGTATAAAGGGACTCAGACTAGGTCCCCATGGCTATTTTGGTCATTTTGCAATTTTAAGCCTAGATAACCAACAAAATGAGTTTGTAATAATTTATGAATGAGTAATAACTCATTTATCCTAAATTTGAAATTTTAGGATATATCAGTAGCCTGAGCCGCTAGACGGTATTAGACCGATAGACAGGTAAAGGAAGGGCGATCCAAGTAGTAAACTTACCTCTCCTGCATGTATTTGATATTTGTACTTGTGTACTAATGAATGTGATTTCTTTGCTTGATTATATGAAACATATATGAATGATTAAAGCTTTGTTTCTATTTATGCTATGCCCATATGTATGTTGTTTGAAATATTGAGCACGCACATATGTCTTTGTGTTAGCATGAGTTTATGTAATGCAAGTATGCCATGCATTAAGTAATTATCTTGCATGCATTGTTAGCATTGTTTACTACTGAGATTTGCTTCGAATCTCACCCCCCTAACCAACCATACAGCCATGATGAGTACAGGAGAAGAGTGCATGAAGATTTGCAAGAAAGAAAGGTGATAGCGAATTGAAGAATTATATGTGATAGTTTGTCATGTATAAATTATTGCATGTTTTCCTTGTTGTATAAGCATGCCATGAATGATGAAAGTAATTACTCAAGGCTAAATGAATAAATCAAGAATGAGCAAAGAAATGAGTAGCAAATAACTTTGATTTATTGAATAAAGATGAGAATCGATAAGTAACAATGAATTTGCAAACCACTAGAAGACGCTTCCATAAGATTTTGTAAATATTCTGAAAAACCCACTCAACTATAGGTTCGAGTCTTGTATTGAGGTTGGGAATTTAAAACAATTTTACAAAAATGGTTCAGATTTATTGTATACAAGCTCATCCGATTGATTACGAGAATAAGGCGTTACAGTTTTGGAATCAGAGCAGTGATTCTGGCAATGGAATTGTCTGCTAAGAGATACAAGTCTAGTTACTATAGGTTACATTCTCTGATCATGTGAATAGTATAGTGATTCTCTATTAGTGCTACTATAATTGGGATTTACAGATAGCTAGGGAACCTAAGGAATTAGACCACCCCTATCTGTTAATTAGCTTGTTGAAGGAAAGGGCAATGGTCTATATAGAGGAAGTGGCTCTGCTTGATAAGGATGTTAGTAGTGCCTAGTCCTAGTGAGGATTTCTCAACTGGAGACAATTACAATGAGACCCTAAGGATAGAAGTGGAAGCGTAGGATTCAGATTCTATTGCTAACTCTAAGGCTCTTGATATTGAGTTATAGTATGACCTAGATTTCTCCCTATGTTATGAGAACATATAGAGGGTCTACACCAAGAAGCTGGTACTACTTATGTTTCCCTGAGGGGACAGTATCTAGCATTTCTAGGTAGGATAGCACGGTATAGTAGGATCAATGTATATGTGCGATACTAATGCCCAGAGATATAAGGTCGATACAAGCACCCATGCCCCAGGTACCAATATAACTCATGGTTAAGCATGCTCAGGTGAGAGAAATCCTGGGATAGGTGACCCTTGGGAAGTACCTTAAGAATTTGAAGCCTTTTGATTAAAGGTATAGAATTTTAATTAGAAGTTCTTAAACAACGTAAGGAACGATTAGAGGCATGGAGATGATGAGGTACGTATTGATTTTTAATCCAAATCATTTCTACTGTAATGAGTACTGCCAGAAAAGTTCATTTGATGAGGATATGGAAACTTGAGGCATAATGATTGTTTTGAGGTTTCTGCGTGCTAGGTAATGACCCTTAGTAACATCATGGTGTTAAAGGTATGTAGGTATGATATACAGTGATGCATGATGAGTAATGATTTTACCGTATATCAATCCTAAAGGATCCAATCTTAGGATACTAAAGATTAAGGATAGGTTTGAATCAAATTTAAGCTGAAATAGTGCTTAGGTTGAAATGTGAATCAAGTTGCTATATGGTTCTATTTCATGATGAAAGTTGAACTTTATGGATAATGTTGAACCTCCAGTAATGTTAGACCAGGCACTAATGATCCTGATCTTAGCATGCCTAATGGGTATAATTTAGGACAGTGATTTCTGATCTGTGTAATGTTGAGGTTCTATATTCAATTATGAATTTAGAAGATTGGGTGAATATTCATAGAGTTATTACCTAATGAATTGTAACCTAAGAATCAAACAATAGTTGAATTGATTCTTTAGACATTTGAAATTGACCTGGATGTTTTGAGGTACTAGAATCCGTGAAAAATGTGTATGAAGTTTTCTTTAAGGTTGCTAGTTACCGATCTAGCATAGGGAAAGATTGAGAAAAGTCATGAGTTATGTCTTATGGCTGGGGCAAATAATAGAAGTTATGCTAGTGAGTTATAAATCCCCTGCACGATGTAGGTAGATTACCCCTGTAAGGGAAGTAGAATTATGCCTGGAGCGAGACCGATATTCAAAAGTCTATTTAGAATGACCTCAGATGAGATGGCAAAATTAAGGAAAATAGAGTTCAAAATTGCTAGAGAAGAGGGACCTTATAAGATCTGATTTTCTCGTTACAATAGTACTTCCATTCAAAGACGGCCAACCAGAGAGAGGTACCTACGGGGGATTCTGATCAAAAAGGGCTACCTACGGAGTTATGAACGGAGGGGCTGACCAGTCAGAGTGGACTAAGTAAAGCGCTGAGTAAAGTACCGTAGAGTAGAGCCGCCATGACGTTAAACTGTAAAGTAAAGCTACCGGGATGTCGACTCTCAAAGGTGGTGCATTTTAATGAGTCCCACATCATATGGGTTTCTTAGAAGAAGGGAATTTAGTAAGAACAGGCTCAACAAAATAAAGGAAAGCAACTCATGCTCTCATATCTTATGTAATGGTTCTACATGTATGTATTTACCATCACGTGTATTTGTTTCATGAATATGCGGAATGGTTACAAATGTAAAGTATGTTATGAATGTCAAGTATGTTATAAATGTTATGAAACACTCTAAGACCTAGTGGGCAATATGTCCTTAGGGAGGCAGTGTTATGTTATGAAACGCCCTAAGACCTAGTGGGCAGTATGTCCTTAGGCAGGTAGTGTTATGTTTGAAACGCCTAAGACCTAGTGGGAAATATGCCCTTAAGCTAGTAATTATTAAGTTATGAGATGGTTTGTTTAGCATGCTTTGTGAACATTACATAAGTATATGAAGGGTTTAAGTAGCAAGAGGTAGAGCCTGAAATGAATTCAGAATACCTTGTCGGTTGTGCTCCCTGAGGTCATTAGTCTCGATATATATTCAGCAAAGATGATAACTGAATGTTTTGAGGTGATAAGACCTAAGGGACATGTATGTCCTTGGGCCGGTAGAATGTTATGTATTTAAGAATGGTGACAAGTGGAGGCTCGAGGCAGTAATTCCCAAAGTGCTTTGTAAGCATAGGGGGTATTCCAAGGGCAGTATGACCCAGTATGCAAGATCTTACATGCCTATTATGTTGTAGTGGACCTGTTGTCCAGAGGCTCTAAGACCTAGTGGACCAATATGTCCTTAGGCTAGCAAATGTATTCAGAATTGTGTTGGGCCATGACCTAAGGAATGGGGGTAGAGACCCTCGACTATATGATCTAATATGCCAGTTGCTTATGTTACACACTGATTGTTAAATGATATTATGAGGAATGCGAATGCTGAATACTATCTGAGATTTGCGTTAAGAATATAATGACGGTTGTGTTCCATGGTTTGTGAGCCTACACATGAAAGAAATAGATTGAGTAATAAAAGTGTTTCCCCAAGGTGTAGGTGATTCTATACGATATTCAAATTTTAAGGACGAAAGTTATTGAATGGGGGAGAAGTGTAATATCTTGAATTTTGGGATTATAGGCTTGAGAATAAGCCTGAATCAAGTGAATTGCTAAGCCTCGATTTAGCAAGTGTCTTAGAAAGGCATAAATTTATTCCCTAAAATTCCTTTACACATTTGGGGTATTAAATGGAATAAAATGGTGAATATGAAACACCTGAATAGCCTCTGGCAATAAATTCTGGATCATAGAAGTTAAACATTGAAAATTGGAATGTGAACATTGCTGCCAATGTAATTCCCTACAAGGTAGTGAGATTTTCATATGATTTTGGATGATCAAATAATATCCAAAAAATGTGAAATTTTTCAGAATAAAAGTAGACACTCTAAGCTTTGATTTGATAGGTCATATGAATTATTTGGACCTATATACTAAGAGTAATGAGTTTTGAATTTAGCCCAGTAAAACTGGCTAATTTCTGTGACAGCGTCCAAAGGTTGAAATCCGGGAATGTTGAGCTTCCAGTTGTCTAAAGACTATATTTTCAAAGTTGGGTGAAAATTCTACCAGTTTTGGGTGAAAATCACAAAAATGTATGGGCAAAATGGTAAGTTGCCACATTAATCAAAAGAAAACTCTTTCTCCAAAAAATACCTTCACTTTCATCTAAAAAGAGCTAAATATGAAGGGAAAATTATTCTTGGGATATTTATGATCATATATTTGGGCAAGGACACCAAAAAGTGATGAAGTAAAGTGGTCAACAATTGCAACTTAGACAAATAATTGTGGACGAGAATAAATGGCTGAGTTAAATCATCATAATACTCCCTTCCCATATGCACTTTCAGCCAAGCATTTAGAAGAGGAAAAAAAGATAATGATCCATATTTAAATAGCATGTGTGTTAAAGCAATTAAATAATATATTGTGAGGGGGTAAGTATGGATATTTGCTCTTTATCTCTTCCCCTTGGCTTATATTTTGTCAGCACTTCATGAGCAAGAGAGAAAGTGTGTCATACAAATATGGAGCTCAAGAGAAGAGGGAACAAGGTTAAGATGCAACCAAGGTGAGTCGAAGGTGAATTTCATGTGTTTAAGCCTTCCAATTCATAGGAAATCTCTCTTAACCTTTATTCCTTCTTGAAACTCATTAGTGGCAAGCAAAATCAAGAGTTAGAGGGAAGGATCAGCCATGGTTAGAGAGAGAAAGTGGAGTAATCACAAGGTAATCTCAAGTACTTTGATTAACTTGTTGATTCTTGATGATATATACTTGTTGATGTTGTTGTAGTTGGTTGTTTGGTTTGTTTTGCTTGGTTTTAGATTTTGGGAAGACCAAACCCTAAGGGAAGGTGCTGCCCAAATTCATTCTAATCATGTGCAATTGGTGTTTAATGGGTTAAACATGTGATTAGAGGTGTAAAGAAGGTGGTTTATGGAATGGAATCAATAAACTCCAATTTTCCATTTTCTTTGGAATTTTGTCCAACCACTGTTCACAAAGGGTTAGGACTGGATTGGGTGTTTTTTATGGTTCCATTGTGTATAGAAGGGAAAATTGGTAGGGCATATGTAGAATGTAAAGTGAGAAAAGCATTATATTGTGAAATGTCCAAAATACCCTTAAAAACCCTAAGTAAGGGTTGTCAAGGATAAAACTGGAATTTTGGCTGGAATTTGATAAACCTAAGGCCAAAAATGGATTCCTTGGGCAAAATTATGTAAGAATGGGCTATGTCATAACTTTTAGGAAAGTACAGTTGGATGGGTATAAAGGGACTCGGACCAGGTCCCTAGGGCTATTTTGGTCATTTTGCAATTTAAAGCCTAGATAACCAACAAAGTGAGTTTGTAATAATTTATGAATGAGTAATAACTCATTTATCCTAAATTTGATATTTTAGGATATATCAGTAGCCCGAGCTGGATAGACAATATTGGACAGATAGTCGGGCAAGGGAAGGGCGATCTAGGTAGTGAACTTTACCTCTCCTACATATATTTGATATTTGTGCTTGTGTACTGATGCATGTAATTGCTTTACTTGATTAAGTGAAACATATATGAATGATTAAAGCTCTATTTCTATTTATGTTATGCACATAAGTATGTTGTTTGAAATATTGAGCACGCACATATGTCATTGTGTTAGCATGAGTTTATGTGATACAAGCATGTCGTGCATTAAGCAATTATCTTACATGTATATTTAGCATTGTTTACTACTAAGATTCGCTCCGAATCTCACCCTCGCCTAACCAACCATACAGGTGTGATGAATACAGGAGAAGAATGCATAAAGATATGCAAGAAAGAAGGGTGATGGAGAATTGAAGAATTATACGTGCTAGTTTTCCATGTATAAATTATTGCATGTTTTCATTGTTGTTAAACATGCCATGAATGATGAATGTATGTACTCAAGGCTAAATGAATGAATCAAAAGTGAG
The DNA here is from genome assembly GCA_963855925.1 of Inga laurina. NCBI lineage: Eukaryota > Viridiplantae > Streptophyta > Magnoliopsida > Fabales > Fabaceae > Inga > Inga laurina. Next base: position 38,670,358 of record OY979705.1, read on the forward strand.
CAGAGAAATGAGTAGCGAATAACTCTGATGTATTGAATGAAGATGAGAATCAATGAGTAACAATGAATTTGTGAACCACTAGAAGACACTTCTGTAAGATTTTGAAAATTATTCTGAAAAACCCACTCAACTACAGGTTCGAGCCTTGTTTGAGGTTGGCAATTTAAAACGATCTTACGAAAGTCATTTGGACTTATTGTGTACAAGCTTATATGATCGATTACAAGAATAAGGCGTTACACTTTACCTCTTATATATTGCAAGTATTGTTTGACTATTGCAATGATGGGTTGGCTTACCATAATATAAGCATGATGATTGTTTGTTTATATGTTCATATGCTTGGAAGTATGTCATGGCCATGAATGCTAACCTTGCTTGAACTTGTGCCCTCATTTGTGAATGTTAGTAGCATTGCTAGTCTTCTATCAAATATTGTTGAGCATGCTTGTATGTATGATGGCTTTTGTACTACTTAGATTTCCCAAAATCTCACCCCCATATTCAAACATTTTAGGAGTAAGTAGCTAAAAGGATCAAAAAAAGGGAGTAGCTAAGTGAATGGGATCTATCACATTATATTCTAAAAATTTTGATTGACTTATGTACGGGTGTTTCTTGGAGCTTTTACTTATGAATTTTTATAATGGCACTCATCTTTTTGAATGGTTGTGAAGCTATGTGGAACATTTCATAGGCTCATGGTACTTATGATTTATGTTGTAGGCCATTTTATTGATCATGAATCTTGTTAAATATACTATATATTAATGTACTATTTCTGAATGTTGATTCTGTACAATGTTCAATCTGCATTTGTTCTGACCTAGTAAATGGAATGCTTTGATCATGAAATTTTTATGATAAATAATAGACTGGTGTATCTTTCAAATGAGCTAGAAATAGATATTTGGATACTTGTGGCTCTCATGTAAAATAACACCATATATACGAATTTTCTGGGCGCTGAAAACTAAGTCACTTAGGGTGTGTTTGGTTTGAGGGGAGGGGAGGAGTGGGAGGGAATGGAAGGGTGGGTAAATTATCTTTTTGGGTTGAAGGAATTTAAATTTTGGACGGAAATACAAAATTTAAAAAGAATGAGAAAGTAAATTTTGGACGGGAACCCAAAATTTAAAAATTGAGAGGGTAAATTTTGTATTTCTTTTATCCAAAATTATAATTTTCCCACCCTCCTCTCCCCTCCCCTCCGCTCCCCTACCCTCTCCTCAAACCAAACACACCCTTAGGGAAAATGTGAAACTATATATATTGAGCCATTAACAAGGCTTATTATTATTTTTCCTATGGAAAGGACTCTAGCTTCATGGAGAAAAAGGAGACAAGGATAATCAAGAAAATATTTTTTTTAGATTTAGTTATAATTTTTTAAGGTTGACTAATTTTTCTGAAAACTATTGCATATATAGAGACTTTTCAAGGGGAAAACGAAGATAATAATCATCTAAAAATGATTTTTGTAGATTGAGTTATGATTTTTCAAAGTTAACTACTTTTTTTTAAATACAAGAGAAAATTATTTATGCATGCAACATACAAGAGAATGTTGTTGCAACTCCTCAATATCACGTGCTAATCACAAATATTGGTTTTGTTCATTGAAATTCTAAATACACACCAATGTTAATCAGAATTTAATCAATAATTTAATCAACAAAAAAGTGACTAACAAACCAAAATTAAATCCCCCCCCGACTTTATGCACCCAAAGTTGTTTAAAAATAATTCCTACTTATTTTAATTCAAATAATATCATGCAAAACTTGAATAGTTGTATGATTGTCCAATACTAATTTTCCATATACCTTGACAACTAAATGACACAAAAAATTAAATCTTGAAATAAAATAAATTATGTACCCAAATAATTTCTAAAAAATCAAACAAAATAGCTCAAACAATAATAGCCCAAAAAGAGCCCAAAAATATTTTTTTCCCAAAAATTAAAGTTAATTTTTCTAGAAAAAAAAAACTGAATGTGATGTCTAAGATGACACAAATGGAATGGAACAGATGATCGAAGGTAAAATTTTAAGAGAACCTGTCTCTTACAACCTTAGCCATAAAAACACCACAAGGATGATATGTCCTTAATACAGTCTAAGTATTCCCACTATAATATAAAGATGAAAGCAAAGCTCACATAAAAGAAATAAAGTTCTCCATTATCATTCATCAAGTCTGAATTCTAGTACAAAAACATAGCCTTCATATATAGGTAGAGGTGGAAATAGGTCAAGCCAAGTTATGTTTTATCTTTAAAAGGCCAAGCCTCTAATGCAAGAGGTCAGTCTGAGCCTAGCCTATGGCCTATTATAACATTTATTTTCAGCCTAAGCTTGGCCTATACAAAAGCCAGACCTAACTTGAAGCCTGTTAAATCTCCTCAATTTTTATAAACTCCAAAAAGATAAACAGGCCTTGGCCAAAAGCTTAAACAAGCCAAAAAAAAAGCCATAATTACATAAATCGTTATAAAATTAGAATAACTCAACACAGCATAAAATAATATAATCTAATAATTAATCAACAAGATTATACCAAATAAAACAACAATTACAATATTACTGATCCTTCTAGATAACATGCGATCCATTTTTAGCAATATCCCTTCTTATCTGCACTTGCATTCACCATAAAATTAAAAAAAAAAAAATCCCACATTCTATTGATTAATCCATCCTTAAAAATATCAATTCCCATAATATTTAAAAGCCCCAACCCATCGTCTTTGACTTAGAGACAAGAGCAGAAATTTAAGAAAAAAATCACTAGAATTCATGGATTCCTAAAAGGCTCAAGATAAAAACACACTTGAGATTGGGTTAAGATTCACATATTATTGTTGGGTGAAGATTTTAGTTTATTGGAGGACCAAAAGACTCAAAATTTTTTATTATTGCTTCAGAATCATCATTGGATATGGTGGACGACACGGAAGCAGTATCGGGATGGGTCTTGTAATTTAAATCAGAATAATGAAACATGATTTCTCTAATTCCAACAGAAAATTTTGGTAGAGCAAGGAAGAGAAAGTGACAAAGTCATGAGGGAGAGTTTGAGACTAGTCGGAGAGAAGGAGAAATAGAACCTTACCTCTCTTCTCCAAATGACGAAGAATAAGGGATAGTGGGCAACCATAAAATGTGAGAATGAGGATCGTAACAAAGCCATTAAGGATGGGCTTGACCTCTGAGGAGTAGTGGAGAACGACGATAACGGCGGATGAGTGTTTGAGTTAGGGAACTTTCAAATGGAGCATGTGGAGGTGCAATCAAGTTGAGAAGAGATTGAGAGTGAGAAGCAAACTAGCGGCAGAGAGGGTAAGAGTAGAGACAAACGACGCTGATATCGTGTAAAGCACAAGTAAGGTTTGTGATTTTGAAATATAAATATAATATAAATTTTCTACCCAATATTTTTTCTAATATCATAAATATAAATGCTTAACCAGCACAAGCCAGCCTGACATGTCTTATAGGCTTCTCAGCAAGCCTTTGGCCTATTAAGCAAAATAGGCCTCTTAAAAGGCCTGAGCCTATTCCTTTTTTAAATAGGCTAAGCCAAGGTAGGCCAAATACAAGTCAGGCCACAGGCTATTTGGCCTATTTCCACTCCTATATATAAACAACAAAAGAACACTTTATAACTAAAAACCCTATTCATAAATGCATTAAATGATGCCTTAATAATGATTGCTTGTCTTTGTTGGCACCATTTAAGCCTAAAGAAATAAGGAAATTACTTAATCTTCAAAACTAAGATAGCTACCTAAAAATAGGAAACAAAACAAAGTTTTCTTGAACAATTTTTGACCAAAAGGCTTTATTCAATCCAAATATAAAAAGGAAACTATTTGAATTAAATCAGATTTTATGCATAAGGATTGCCTTTCTTATGCTTCTTGAAGTGTCTTGGATATCACTTATGATCCTCTTCTAAGGCACATGCTAATCACATGATATTTCAAGTGAATTCTTCAATCTGGACACACATTGGCCTTGTACATCATCTTGTTGGGTTTATTGTTTTATGTTACACCAATTTCATAGATTTTCATGCTTTGCCACATACTTAAGCTTCTATGTGTTGTAAAAGCATACATATGGGCCTGAATATTTATGGTTAAGGTCTCATTTGCACCCTCAACATATATGCTAATATCATGGGCCTTCTTGAAGCCCAAATGTTTTCTCCTTCCTCTCAAACATCACTTTCTTTTCTGGGCTTCTAGTAATTGGGCCATCGATGTTGTGAAGAGGATATTGAACTTGCTTAGAACTTTTTTGGATAACATAGTCAGCATCTTGTTCATTGTTGTTTCCAACTATGATGTGGTTGCCGTGTATGATACCACCTTAGCTGCCAACTCGGATGCCTTATTGAATGCCACATAAGACGTCATTTGTACCTCTATCATAATCAAACTAGTATGCCAAACCAGAAAGTTAAAAGCAAAATAAAATAAACCAGAAGCCCAACCCAAGAAGCCGGAAAATGAAATAGGATGTAAGACAAAACCACAAAATGTCTAAACCCAGTTTGTCAGAAAATAACAAACAAAATGTGATAGACCCAAATGCTCCCCCGGCCTAGTCTCCAGATTAAGTGAAACTGCGCATTTCACATTGGAAAAGCAACGTCACCTCCCAGCGGAAGACATTGAATCGAAATACCTCTAGTCATGTTAGATTATTTGACTTGAAATCCAAGAAGCCCTAATAGATAAAGATGTCAATGCTAGGAAGTGGGCATAGTGATGCCAACTCGGGAAAAGCCAACACCAATCAAGGAACCCCCAAAACAAGAGCAGAGATAGGTTTGTGTTTCACTTGCTTTCATTCACAATGCCATATGCTCATTACCCACAAATAATGATTGAGTCAAAATGTTTAGGACATAGCCTAGGCTGATTAGGGGTCACACTCAAGATATATTAATTAATTAACTAATTTAATATTCAAATAATAATAATAAATAATAATAAAATTTGACCTCACAATAAGGTTTTATCATGGCATCCATGACCATTGGATGGCACAGGAAATATTCTAGAACATGCTTTTGCACCAATAAATAGAAAGCTTCATTTGGATGCAAATAGAGTGGTGATGTTACTGTACCAAGTACCTCATTGGATTTGGTACGGGTGGCTATCCATGAAAAAGGGCACCTTCTATGACTTCATCATAGTAAAGATCCAAATACAGCCATGCATAAAGGAATAATATGAAATTCCAACAAATATGAAAAACATATGAAATCCACATCTTATTGTTTATCCCATCCTGTTTTTTGTGAATATGTGATGTGGACCATAGAGTATAGACATACGCATTATTACATGGGCTAATAATGCAATCACAATATACAGCTCTATATTGACAGCCCAAGTAGTATATGCAAGGTCATAGTTAAGGTATCCTCCAAGCCATCTAAAGCCATAGAATCAAAAGATGGATTCCACACGAATCCGGATTCTCTCCTTGGCCACTCCTATCTATTGCCTCTCCCATACTCAAAACGGTGATGTTTTGGGTGTAAATGGGAAGGTGTTCCCCCCCCCCTTTTTAAATAACATTGAAGCCCCTTAGGTATTTTTTTCAGTAGTACCCAATGTTCTAAAATATTTTTTGTCTATTATATGGCATAAAATAATTTTTCAGGAGCACCCAGTATTTGGTAAGATGTAATCTAAACTATTTTTTTACTGACACTCTGTATCTTAAAGTTATTTTTATCACATCCAATACCCTAAATTATTTTTCTAGTTGCAATGAGAAGCCTCTAAAATATTTTTATAGTGGCAATGAGCACCATATATTTGGCATACTGAGTATTGATGGGCTAAAATTTAATTTAAGATATGGAATGCTATTGGAAAAATACTTCTGGGTGCAGTTTGCTAGATACTGAGTGCTCCCGAAAAATTATTTTATACTACATAATGGATAAGAAAAATATTTTAAAATATTGGGTACTACTAAAAAAAATACTTTAGGGGCTTCAATGTTACTTAAAAAAAGGGGGGGACCCTCCTATTTACATCCAAAACGTCACCGTTTTGAGTATGGGGAGAAGCAATGGATGGGAGTAGTCAATGAGAGAATCCGGATTCATTCCACACATGTACTTGATCCGAATGGTCTGGTCCAATGACTAAGCTAACCCAATAAAATAACAATAGATTCAAGAGGTTTCGGCCAATAAATTAAATAATTCTTTTGAGCCCAATTGAGTCTTTAGGCATTCTTAGAAGTAATCTTTCAATTTGCATGGGCTTAAGTAGGGAGTTTAAAATTAGAGTTTTTATAAGAGTCTCAATCACTTGAGAAATTTTTTATTTCTTTAAATACAATCTAATGTACATATATTCTTGTCAAAAAAACAAAATCATGTACGCCTATTCACATAAGAGATCAGTTATAAGTGAATAAGAAATTTGTTCTTTTAATCAACTTTGCGTGTTTGAGTTGTTCTTTAAATACCCCGTGGTTATTCATCTATCCGTGCATTCAGTATATCAGTCTTCATTTGCTTATTGAGAATTGACCTAGGCGACTTATTTGCACAAAGGAGGTTGCTTAAATTGAAAATAACAAGAAAACTTTATCATGCAAAAAAGGAAGAATAATAAGGCTTTCAATATTTGAAATAACATTGGAAAATATGCAAAATGAAAGACAAATGATTTTTCAAATATAAATAATTCAACATTTGGAAAGTTTTGAATAAAAAAATTGAAATATATTATAGAAAGAGAAAGATGTACAAAGTTCAAACTAATGTTGCAGCTTGTGATGGGTTTACTCAAGACTACTGTCGGAATAATTTTGTACCTTCACGAGACCGGAAACCTTCTTATGCGAGACCGCAAGGTAGGGGCAAGCAAAACCAAATTGAAACCAAATTCATTTATTTTTTCTTTGCCTCTGTTTTTCAAGTTTTTGAAAGTGATTTCGGTTAGGTTAGTATAAAAAATTTCTAGTCAAAACATAACAAAAATGAAATAACATCGTACATAGCCTCACTACTTGTTTTCTCTCTGTACATAGGCCTTACTAATTGTGTTTGTCTTTGTGAGCCCAAGCCCAACAACCATGGTTTTTTTTAGTTCAAATTTAAACACATAGGGCCCGTTTGGTTCGATTCCATTACACCCTGCAATGCAGTGCAATGCGATGCAATGGTAATGCAATGCAATATTAATTATAGGGGTAGTGTTTGGTTTGCTTTTTAAACAACGCGCAATGAGTTAATATTTTAACAATTATTTAAAATTAATATATTACACAAAGTCTATTTTATCCCTTAATATAATCTTTGCAGAAAAAATAGTTACAAGCCGGCGACGGCGGGGATGGAGGAGAAGGAGGTAGTTGTGGTGGCAATGATGGGGGTGGCGGGGGAGGAGGAGGTGGCGGCGACGGGGGTGGAAGAGGAGGTGGTGGTGGTGGCAGTGGGCGGCGGTGGCGGGGCCGAGGTGGTGGCAGTAGGCAGCGGGGTAAAGGAGGTGGTGGTGGGCGGTGGGCTTGTGGCGGCGGCGGGGGTGAGGGCGGCGAGGGCAGTGGGCGGCGATGGTGGGGCCAGGGTGGTGGCGGTGGGCGGCGGGGTAGAGGAGGTGGTGGTGGGCGGTGGGCCTATGGCGACGGCGGGGGTGAGGGTGGTGGGGGCGATGGGCGACGGGGGGTGAAAGAGGTGGTGGTGGGCGGTGGGCCGGTGGCGGCAGAGGAGGAGGTGGTGGTGGCGACGGCGGCGACAGGGGTGAGGGTGGTGGCGGAAGAGGAGGTGGCTGTGGGTGGTGGGTAGGTGGTGAGGCCGAGGGTGGTGGTGTAGGAGGAGGTGGTGGCCGCAGCGGCGGGGGGTTGGAGGTAACGGCGGTGGAGGAGGTAGTGGTGGCGGTAGAGAGTGGAGGTGACGACGGTGGAAGAGGAAGAGATTGTAGCGATGGAAATTATGATGTGATGTGGCAAGTGAAATGAGATAAGTGAAACAAAAATAAGGGAAACTAAAGGGTAAATTGGACTTTTTAGACCATGCAATAGATGGTAATGAGGATTCATAGGGGGGAGGTATGAATGAGGATTACCAATTTTTTGGTAATCATCATTACCATGGTAAACCCTATTACCATGCTAAAGAGCAACCAAACACTCTTCTCTTGGTAATGCAATCATGATTACCATTGCAGGCATGCAATGGGGTTGAACCAAACGGACTCATAGGATCTTGTGTCAAAAAAAACGCGTAAGCTCCAATTGCAGTTTCAATCGAAACCCAGCCACATTTGTTCTTAGCGTCGCAACCCCACCGCCATCTCCCATGTCGCTACTGACTAATTGAGTTTGTAATTTATTTTCCCCATTTAGAAATAAACTAAATTCTAAAAAAGTTAACCAAAAAACTTGTAATTTTAAAAATATTGTCATATAAATGCATAAATGATATAATAATAAATGACCAAAAAATATGATAATAAGTTTGTAACTATAGATTCTAAGATTTTTTTCTGTTTTGTCGCCCATGCATTCTCCTTTTTTTTTAATTAAAAGACAATTTATTATAGATAAAACGAGTATCTTTATGATCCAACAAGACACATTTTTGTGTAATAATTGCCATCTAATAATATGATCCACATTATTTACAACTTATAAATAATATGATTTATTATAATTTTTTTTATATTTTTATTTAACTCCCTTTCTCATTGAATTGAAGCGTTATTCCTTTTTTTCTCCTTTTTCCCTCCATTGCATGGGGTCTCAAAATCTTTCTACAAATCAACAATAAAAAATTATAATCAATTTGCGGTAGGCTTAACTTCCTTTAACCTTGTTGTATGTGGTACAGGCCTCTGTGTGTGTGTGTGAGAGAGAGAGAGAGAGAGAGAGGACATGCCACATATTATTCAACAACCAATAAGTATATATTACTATTTAACATATAACGGTATAATGAATCATCTAACAAATTGACTACCTGAATGACATGCGGATTACCAACACGTGAAGCTATTGGATTGACATGTGATGTACCCCCTAACAAAAAGTATCCTTGTCCACAAGGATGCCGTGGAAGGAGGCACAACTGTCCAAAAATCTAGAAATTGCTGCTAAATAAAGGACAAGTTTCCCAAGTGGCGTCCTTCGATTTGGAGTAGAGCCACTGAACAAGTACTTGTGTCACAGGAAGGTTACCTTACCTGACCAACTTACGATCGAGCAAAGCGTCAAACCCCTTAATATTTCGACATTTATCAGAGTAACGATGCGCATTTCAGTGGGCAAAAAGAAATAGCATATGCATACTGATGTAGAGTACTTGATTACATTACAGCAAACCCTCATAGGGTTTGTACAAATAATTACAATTCTCATAAGATAATATAAAAAGCTACAGATAACCAACATTAGCACTTGAACAAAATCGAAACTCTCAGTTGCCGGTATCTACATCCTTGCCCTTTAAATCGCTTCTTCCAGCAGAATAAATTTAAATTTGTGGAAAGGGTTGAGATTTATACAAATCTCAGTAGTAACATGCAATCAATCATATAAAATGTGATAAATAAACATGCAATATATAATGTAACATAACAAATATACTATAAACATGTCCATTTGTTCGGCGTTCAACATCAAATGACTGTTTGTCCTTACTAGCTACACTATGTACATTGTTCAGAATCAAATGACATTTAGACCCTTACTTGTTGTAATGTTCCAGAGCAGATAACTGTCTGTCCGTACTTGTCTCACTACCTCAGCTAGGTCCCATTTTTGCTGATGGTAATAATTCATATCATAGAACATGGCAACAAAAAACATATAAACAATCACATAGTGTATGAAAGATAGAGTTACTACTTGAAATCCTTTCCGTTGCTAGCTAATCCGATCTAATAATCTTTTGTCCTACTCAAGCTACTTGTTAAGTCCGATAAATTCTAAATTTATAATAAATGAGTTATTACCCATTCATGTCTTAATCCTAACTCATATGATTGGTTATCTTTATCAAAAACACGAAATTACCCAAATGCCCTAAGGAATCTAGTCTAATTCCCTTTATACCTGGTATAACTGTCTTTACTAAAAATTATGACCCGGGCTATTTCTACACGATTTTGCGTGTAGAATAATTTTTGACCTGAGTTTTGCCACAATTGTAATATCCCAAAATACATCCAAGGGCTAAATGTAATAGATAATGAAATAATATTGCCATAACCAAGGGCAAAAGAGACAATTGTCACTTGATCTTGAGGTCAAAGTTGGAAACCAAAACGAAGGGCTAAGATTTGGTCTTGAAAAATAGAGGTAATAATTAGAAGATTAAATTAATTTCCCTTCCTTCTACCTTGAAAAAAAATGTTCAAGACTATAAGAAGAAGGAAAGAGAATTTAAATGATATACTTCTTCATCTTTTCCATATGAAAAGTCAACAATTGTGGCTAGGTATAAATAAAGCAAGAACCAAGAGATCAATGGATCAATATATCTTTCTCCTTTTCTCTTCATTAATTTCATTCAAGATCCCAAAGAAAGAGAAAGAGAATATGTAATTAAATCATAACCAATGACAAGTCAAAAAGAAAGAAAGAAGAAGAGGAGAAAATTCAACTAGACTTGCTACTTATTACAAGTTGGAAATTTTGACCAAAAAGCAAGTTAATTACAAGAAAGCTTGGTCAACCAAATTGTCACCTTTTTGGAACATAATGTTAGATTCCAAGTTTTGATGATAACAAAAGGTAATTGTGTGCAAAGTATGTTTTTACAAATCTAAAGAATGATTGCAAATTTACCAAATGCATATGGCAGAGTTAAGAGAAGTCTGCTGTCAGTTTTTGCTGATACACTCAAGCAACAGAGCTAACACTCGAGCATAAACCTCTTTTACACTTGAGCACATGCAAGTGTTGGACAAGAAGTGTGTGGCCGAGAGCAATTACTTTCAATTCTACTGATGCACTCGAGCACTATAACCAACACTCAAGCATGAAGCTGTTTTGCACCCGAGCACTAGCTAGTGAGGGACTGCGAGTGTTCGGCCGAGAGTCATGCAGAACAGAGAAGAACAAGCTTGCACCCGAGCACTAGCGAGTGAGGGACTGCGAGTGTTTGGCCGAGAGTCATACAGAACAAAGAAGCACAAGCTTGCACCTGAGCACTAGCGAGTGAGGGATTGCGAGTGTTTGGCTGAGAGTCATGCAGAACAGAGAAGCACAAGCATGCCCGAGTCAGAGTTCATATGCCCGAGTAATACATTAGCACTCGCGAGTGAGCAATCTAACTCTCTTAATTCTGATGCAAGTGCTGAAGATAAGAGTATATTATAGAAGAATATTCTTCTCACTCGAGTAAGAGTATGTATGCTCGAGTGAGGGCCCACATCACCTGCAAGTGCAAAATCACACTCTTGCTAAAATGGTATGCGAGTGTTGTCCAGAGACGTGGCTCTTAGTGTAAAATACAAGGACACTCGAACAGAAGGAGTTGTGCTCGAGTGAGGACCCACATCACTCGCAAGTGTGAAAATACACTCTCTCAAAATCTGTGGAAGTGCAAGTGCAAAACTGAAGCAAAAGGAGAAAATATGGTATTGCACTCGAGTGAGCCCCCCTCAGTGCTCGAGTGAGACTCTGCCAGAAGCCAAAACGCACCAGTCTTACAGCGTTCAATCTGAATATGGTTTAATGATATTTATTCATTATATTTTCACTTTTTATTATTATATAACATCATTTAACATGCATTATAAGTGTGATACAGGAGTTTGAACGTTTGAATTAGAAAAATACAGAGGAAGTCAAACAACGGCAGACAACATCATTATGATTATCCAAGCATGTACCTACCGCATTCAAAGATTTCAAATGTACGCATGACGTTCCATAGTAACATGCGCCGCTCCACAATGATCATTATTCAAACGGGAAAAAACAAATGTCTATAAATACAGAGTTCCAGAGATCATCAAAAACAACGAAGTACAAGAATTCACACAAGCAGATTCACGAGTCTCTGCTATTCATATTTTCTCTGCATTCATATCATTATTCAGTGTTTATCATATTTGCTCTGTAAGAGAGTCTGTATACACTTCAAATTTTACTTTCATTTAATCTCAAGGTATTTGAATCTTGAGAGGATAGATATTCTTACGAGAGAAGCAGTTGAGAGAATTCCAAGTAAAACTTTCTACTCATAAGACTTACAAGATATAAGAAGTAGAGAACATTACTGCTCGTAACACTTACAGTGGTGTAAGCAGGAGAGAACGTTGTTGCTCATAAGACTTGTATACATAAGCAAGTGAGAAAGGTCATAAGTTGCTTTTCTGCACGTAAGACTTGTCGTAAGGGGGAGAGAAAATTCTTAGTGTTAGAATATTTCTGCTCGTAGTCTATTCGAGGACGGTGCTTATTTTGTGGCATTCTAAGAGCCTATTGAATCTTGGAAGCATAATGAAAATCTCAGTAGGTCTTGATCTCTGAGGACTGGATGTAGGCTTGGTTTTTGGGCCGAACCAGTATAACTCTCTGTGTACTAATCCTCTTAACTCTACTTTATCTACAACTATTGTCATATCACCACATCAAATGAAAAATTTATCACATCACCCAATTCACCCCCTCTTAGGTGAAGCTTGCCTATTTCACATATATTTTGGCCAAATGAAGAGAGAATAGGGGCTGAAGATTAAATTAATTAGGACACCTTTTTGGGCAGCAATTTATGGTCAAAAAATGAAGGAAAAAGGAAAGGAACAACTCAAGTTAAATTGCTATAATTAGCTAACCAAAGTAAATAATTTGTGACCACAATTTTTCCACCTCCTTTGTCCAACTTTTTGGTCAGCTCTTTAAGAGCTAAGGGAAGAGAAATCTGATTATTTAATCACTCTCTCTCTCTCTCTCTCATTCTCCAAGTCAGTTTAAGTGCTTCACAAAAGAGAAAAGAAGAAGCAAGCTGAAGGTGAGCTCTTTGATCTTGATTTTTTCACCTTCTTAACATCTTCTATGGCTCAAATACCCTTCATAAACATTGTTCCTCTTGATGAAAGTTTCATTTCTATGGTTTTAGAATTTCAAGAGGAGGTGTTTTGAGTCATCTTCCAAGAACACAAGTTGTAGAATTAAAGAAAGAACCTAAGGAGGAGTAAGAGGTGAGTACTAGCTCTAATTTAAGATATGAGTTGTGTAGGTTGAATGAGTATTTTGACATGTGTAATTCTGCCTTAATTTTTTCCAAGTTAGGATTTGGAGACGTCATCAAGGAATCTACGCAAGAACAGGACAGGAAAGAATTATGACCACGTTATCTCCTTTGTTGACTTGATTAAATGACCATAATGATAACCAACCCAAGTATTATGAGTTATTAAAGAATTGGAATAGGTAATAACCTGTCGTCCGTAATTCTAATTATATGATTCGATATTTGCCCTGAGCGCAAGAAAGTTGTGCAAGAACAAGAATAGAATGACCAAGGTAGTGACTCTTTCTCTTATATCATGTATAATGCTTGTATGTATGTGCTTATTTTTGAATTGTGATGAACGTGAATGTTTCTTTGGAAGTTGTTGTGAATGTCATGATGTGTGATGAATGTCACAAATGTGTATACAGCTGTGAAAGCTATCGTGAATGTGATAAATGTGACGAATGTCACGAATATATATACAGCTGTGAAAGCTATCATGAATGTCACGTATTGTGAGCTAAGAGTTATGATTTTCCAAAGTTTGGGGTTGAAACTAGAATCAGTTTTGGAGCAGTGTTGAATTTTGTTCAATTCTGTATTTTTGTGGTTATGAACAATATTGATCCATATTTTTCCAGTAAATAGGACTTAAATATCTTTCAACAAGCTTTAGGATCACCTCATTTTGATTTTTCTGAAATTAGTTATAATTTTTTAAAGTTTTCTTGGTTGTAGCCAAAAGTTCTTGGCTGCAACAAAAAACTCTCTGTGCTATTTTTGGCCGTAGCCAGAAAATCTTGGCTGCAGTCAACCCCTGTTTTCAGCACTTTGTGATTTTCAACAGTGGTTTCTAACCTAGTATTTCCCCAATCCTTTTAGGCTTTCGTTGAGCTTGTCATAGCCACCTAAGGGACTCAAATAACAACCAACCTTAAGTGTTTTAAAGTTAAGGAATTGAAAAGGGAATAACAATATATCCTTGATTTTGATTAATAGGATTCGATATTTGCCCTGAACGTGAGCAACCTATGCCAGAGCACACCTGAAAAGAATAAGGTATTGACACTTTCCCTTATACTTTATGTGATGTATTGTATGTTTGATTTATCATTATTTTGTGATGACTTCGAATGTTGTGAAGTTTTTGAGTATGTGAAAGCCGTAAGGCTATGTGGGAGCCATAAGGCTACGTGACAGCCGAAAGACTATTTGGTGGGTCACAAGGCTATGTGAATTACAGCATGCGCATGTCAACGTGAGCAGTCGTAGGGAGTAACGCTAGTCATCTCTACCCCTACCGTTGATATACCGTTGTAAAATTGAATGATGTGAAGGCAATGTGGATATGTGACAGCTTGGGTATGTTGTGTTTGTGCTATTATGCTGTTTGATGATTTACTTACATGCTATGTGATTACATGTTCTATAGTGATTTGTTAGTGCTGGAATTCTTTTGAATCTCATTCTTTCCATTGACTAACCTTCAGGCAGGGCAAGTGGCTCGAAAGGGAAGCTAACAACTAAGGGTAGCTAGGACTCCTTAGGGATGTGGAATATTGGTAATTGGTTATCAAATTTTGGTTGGGATTACTATATATGTTTCGAATGTAAATTTTGGATTGATATTGTGTAATCCCTGTATGGGAAACTGTGAATGGATTAATACACCCTGTATACCCTTTAGTAAGGTATGAAACCCGGGGTTTGCCGAGAATTTCACTGTACACTCTGATATGTATGAATGCGACTTAACTGAGCAGGGTAATTATATTCGAGATGTGAATATGAGACTAGGGTAATTGGATTTCGAAAGATATTTGTAAAAACCTTATCTTGAAAAGATGGAATTGAAAATGAGTTTTGATTATCTGTTGGTCTTTAATCCATTTTAATTACAAATTTTGAATTATAATTACGGTTTATAAGATAGGGGCTGACACTTTTCCTTGGCTAACTTTTCCATTAAAAGAGAATGGAAAATATGTAGACCAATTTCTTCTTGCATTCTTGCCTTTTTAATCAACTCTTCAAATTGGACAAGGTTGAAGACTTATTGACTTTTCTTCTTCTCTTCTTTTCTTCACCATAACCGAATTCAGAGGATTAAGAGAGTACGGGAATTAGTTGATTTCAAGTGTATAGAAATACTTGGCTAGAAAGATGGCCATGTGTCCTAATGTAGACTAAGTTGAAGATTTGACCAACTTTCTTCTTCTTGCTTTGTCCTAGCTATCCCTTCTTGATTAAAGTGAGAGGTTGTTTAATTAAAATCTCTTTTCACTTTCTTGCACTTTGACTGAATTGCCTAAGGGAAGAGGAGAAAATTATGTTGACCAATTGATCATATGAGTATATGCTCAAGTTTGACCTTGTCTTCTTGAAAAGTGGTTTGAAACTTTGACCCATTTCTTCCCTTTTTACCCTTGGCCATCCCTTATCATCTTAAGGAGAGAGAGTTAATTTGCTTTTTACATCTTCATTATTACATTTGCTTTCTAAAAGCAAATCCTAGCCCTTCATCTTGGTTTCCAATTCTAACCTCAAGATTAAGTGGTAATTAAATGTCTCTTTTACCCTTGATTATGGCAATACGAATTAAATGGCAGTTAGTTCTTTTATTCCACTTTATTTCTCCTTCTAAAACACCATTTCCCCTTCTTTTTAGATTCAAATTAGGTTTTATATAATATTTGAATTTAGATAAAGTGTTTAGCCATTTCCTGCAACTAATTTGAACAATAACTCATACTTTATTCCCAAAGTGGTCTCTATCACTATTTACACTTGCCTTTAGGTCATTTAGACCTTGAATACATTTTGGGGCAAAGGTGCAAATTTGGCAATGAACAATATCGTCAGGAGCGTCTGTAAGACATATCTATTTTCGGGTGCAAAAATGGCAATCAACTATTTTTTTGGAGCAAATTTGGCAACGCCGTTAAAAAACAGTTAACAGCCGTTAACTTTTGAAATTTGGGTCCCAACAGGCTTCTCCATCTATATTATTTTAATATTTTTTAAAGGGAAAAATATCACTGAGGCCACATAGAAATAATTTCATTTCAGATAACCCTCAAAACATTCTGAAATCTCACTGCAAAGCTTAATTTATTTTTACTGATAGTGATATTTCAAAATCTTTTGGGGGTTATCTGAAATGAAATTTTTTCTATGTGGCCTAAGTGATATTTTTTTGTTAAAAAAATATTAAAATAATACAGATGGAGAAGTCTGTTGGGACCCACGTTTGAAAAGTTAACAGCCGCTAAGTGTGTTTTAACGGCGTTGCCAAATTTGCTCCAAAAAAAAAATAGTTGATTGCCATTTTTGCACCCGAAAATAGATATGTCTTACAGACGCTCCTGACGATATTGTTCATTGCCAAATTTGTACCTTCGCCCTTAATTTTGGGATATTACATTATAGACTTGGTCATGCTTCTTTTTCAACAATTAGAAAAGTCCTCAATGATTGTAAGCTTGCAATATTTGATACTGATAAGAGCTCATTTTTTTTGTTTTGCTTACTGTCTTGGAAAATTACATAGAGATCCTTCTCCTTCTACTAATACAATCTATTCTAAGCCTCTTGAATTGATTTTTGCTTATTTGTGGGGCCCTACCCCTTGTTCCTTTTCTTCTCATTTTTCTTATTACATTACTTTTGTTGATGTTTATTCAAAATTCATTTGGTTATATCCTTTGAAAACTAAAAGATCTGCTCTCAGTGCTTTTCTTCATTTTAAGTCAATGGTTGAAAATCAATTTGATTGTAAAATTAGAGCTCTTCAAACTGGTGGTGGTGGTGGTGAATTTAAACCATTCATACCCCATCTTCTTCAGCAGGGCATTATTCATAGGATTTCATGCCCGTAAACTCATATTCAAATAGGTTATGTTGAAAGATGTCATAGAGATATTGTTGATATTGGTTTAAGTCTTCTCGCTCATGCAAACTTACTACTCAAGTTTTAGGATGAAGCCTTTTTAACTGCTATATATCTTATTAAGGCTACCTTCTTCATCCATTAATTTTGAAATTCCTTTCACAAGATTATTTCACACTCCACCCGCTTATACTCACTTGAAGGTGTTTGATTGTGCTTGTTATCCTTTGCTATGCCCCTATAAATCTCTTTTTTCGGTATGTTGAGTGTGTATTCCTTGGTAATAGTTGTCACAAATGTTAGAGTGTCTTGCTCCTTCTGGTAGATTTTATAAATCTAGAGATGTCGAATTTCATGAGCAGTCATTTCCATATCATAAAATGTCATCTACTAATTATTCTTCTCCTTCTCAATATGGTTCTATTACCTCTTCTGTTAAATCTGCCCTTAGTGATCCTAATTGGTATAAAGCTATGAATGTTGAATATCAGGCTCTTCTAGCCAACAACACTTGGTCCCTTGTCCCTCCACCCTCTAATCGTCCTATTATTGGTTGTAAGTGGGTTTGGTGCATAAAGCAAAAAATAGATGGTAATCTTGACAAATATAAAGCTCATTTAGTTGCCAAAGGTTTTCATCAAACACTTAGTTTTGATTATGCTGAAACATTCTCTCCCATTATAAAACCTGCAACTATTCACACTATTCTTACTATTGCTTTGTATCATCAATGGAGTATATCTCAAATTAATGTCAATAATGCCTTTTTAAATGGTATATTGGAGGAAGATATGTATATGAATCAACCTCATAGTTTTGAAGCAAGTGATAAATCATTAGTTTGAAAGCTTACTAAGGCTCTTCATGGCCTTAAACAAGCTCCATGTGCTTGGTTTCAAAGACTAGCAACTGCTTTAATTAAGTATGGCTTTGTTCCTAGTAAGTGTGATCCCTCTTTGTTCAATTCCCAGTTGAGTTCTGAGGTAACGTATGTTCTAGCATATGTTGATAATATTATTATTACTGGTAGTTCTTCTGCTTTTATTCGACGGCTTAAGTCTCATCTCAATGCAAAATTTTCTCTTAAAGACTTGGGAACTCGTAATTACTTTATTGGAATTGAGGATTAAAAACTTGCTCATGGTGGTCTTAGTCTTACTCAAAAGAAGTATGTCACAGAACTTCTTGATCGAGCAGGCATGGCTAATTGCAAACTAGTTATGACACCTATGGTCTCTTCTTTCAACTCTCCAAGTTTGATTCTCCTCCTATTGTAGACCCATACTTGTATCACTTTATTGTTGAGGCACTTTTAGATTTAGCATTAATAAAGCTTGTTAGTACATGCAACAACCTTCATAATCTCATTGGACTATTGTCAAAAGGATCTTATGATATCTCAAGGGTACACTATCTTATAGTCTTGTTCTTTACAGACCACAAATTCTACATCTTCTTTCTTATTTTGATGCTAACTGGGCGACTGACCTAGATGATAGACGATCAATATCAGGTAATTGTGTCTATTTTGGTGGTAATATTTTTTCTTGGAGTTCAAAGAAGCAACGTACTATTTCACGCTCTTCAACTGAGGCTAAATTTCAAAGTCTTGCATCTATTGTTTTACAGGTGCTTTGGTTACAGTCTCTACTTACTGAACTTTCAATTTCCACTCTGGGTTCTTTGCCTTTAGTTCTTTGTGATAATCTTAGCACTGTCCATCTTGCTCATAATCATGAGCTACATCACTACAGTAAGCATATAGAGTTTGATCTATTTTTCATTCAAGAAAAGGTTATTCACAAGGAATTAAATGTTTTGCACATCCTTGCCATTGATTAGATTGCTGATACTCTTACTAAACCTTTCTTAGGCTTTGCCTTTGTTCATTTTTGTAATAAAATTAGCATCTATAATATCTATGTTCCCCCATGCTAAGTTTAGGGGTGGATGTTAAAGTAAATATCATGTGCCAGTTGCAGTTCAATCTTATATGCCAGTTGTATTATATTAAGCAAACTTAGTTTAGTTAGCTTAACTAGTTGTACTGCATGTTTGGTTTGACAATTTGAAGGGGCAAACATGCGATTGGAAGAAAAATCACCACTGTTCATTGATTATGAGTTTTGGTTTATGTTTGGTTCAATGTTTCAGTTGATTAGCTTATTAAGGGCTTGAGGTTTTTTTTTTCAGCTCAGTTTTGTAGCTTTTCCATCGCTAACGATTACTTTTTTACATTTGGTAAGCATTGCGTTAGGATCGGCAAGCACAGCGGAAGAATTTTAAAAATTTTACCGATCCTAATCGAGGATCTATCAACGGCATTTAAGTCAGGTTAGAAAGAACTCGTACATTTTTCAACTTAAGGTTTTCACAATCTCTAGGAGCTAACACGTTAGGTTCGCTCCCTCTACTGGTATCCACACGAATGCTCTCCAACCGAGACTGCGTGCTAGCGCCTCCAATGTTTTTTTAGGGTTTCCCTTGCGGTTTTGAATTCTCATGCGCGTATGAGTATATCTGCTCTATCAAGTTTATAACCTATGATGGCTATATTCAAATTTCAAAATTAATCATCATTAAT
Organism: Inga laurina; assembly: GCA_963855925.1. Classification (NCBI taxonomy): domain Eukaryota; kingdom Viridiplantae; phylum Streptophyta; class Magnoliopsida; order Fabales; family Fabaceae; genus Inga; species Inga laurina. The sequence continues at coordinate 38,690,061 of OY979705.1, forward strand.
TTCAAAATTAATCAACAATTAATTATCTTGATGAGCTAATTAAATAAATTCATTTTAAACTAAATCTGTCCAACAGTTTTAATTTAACATATTTATTTAATCCAAATAAAGAGCCATTAAATTTAATTTATCTTTATAAATTAAATCTGAGATACTATATCTTTATCATATTAGTTATTAGATTTAATATATCTTAATAAATTAAATTTAAAACTAACACAATATAATAATATCATATAATACACACACACACACACATATATATATATAATATATAAGATATGTATTTCGAAAATATATATCTATATAATATTATTAACGAATTTTATTTTAATATATATATATAATTCGTCCACCTTAAATTAAACATTATCTCGTGTTGGGTCATTCTTGTGTGTGACCTTGTAGGCCTAGGCCCATATGAAGTTGGCAGTGGGCCAATAACTATACTAACCCAAAAGTCACAAGCGGTCTCTAGCAAGACATTACGACTACCTAAATCATATGAAAATCGTTATCACGATGCAACCTGTCATACAACTATGTCACGTCCCTTTTGTCACATGATATATCGATTAAGGATAAGGCATGGATAATGTCATCCTCTTGTTCCTAACCATTACTTTCTCGATTTCTGAGTAGCCTAACAATAGAAATGGAAACTCCTTTCCATTATAGTATGGCCATACATTTCTCAGACTCACTCATCGATGGGCCCGGTAATATCTCGCTACTAATGTGAGGGACAAATTCTATCTTGATCATTCATATTCCTTTGCATGAAAAACCACCAAACCCGATCATAGCCTTTATCATCACTCGGTCGAAAGTGACTTTTGACTAGTTCAAAGCTTAGCAACTCTTATGTAGGAATCCATGATGACCTCAGGTCTAAGGGCATTGTGACGTTGTTATACATGAGAAAAACTTATAACTTGATCCATGTAGCTTTCTCATAGTGGGTTGGTCCGGCACCTTGTACTCTTACAAGTGCCTAAGACTTTGATTCCTATCTCCATATCTTATCAAAGTCATACTGGTCTTGTTTCATCTCTGCTCCCGCATAGATGATTGACTAGGGACATTTTAGGACAATATTCATGAATTATCCAAGGATACAATTATCACAGTTAACATGCAAATAATATGATAACAGAATGGAGAAATTTCATTAAAATAATAACGTTCAAATTAAAATGATTGGCCCTTAGGGCACAATTTCCAACACATTGATGTTTGGTTCAGTATTTAAGTCTACTTCATCTCTGTGTTTTTTGTCTCAATCTATGATCTCTTCTCAGCGTTAGGCTCTAGCTATTATGGTGTTGATGAAGCTTGATAGAGAGAACCAGCTCTTGACTCCGATGGTGGAAGAAAGCCCGATGGTGTTGCTAGTTGAGGGAGGGCCGACGAGGAAGAAAAGACGACGGTGGAGGTAGTAGCCCTCCCTTTCTGTGTCTCTAGCTCCCTCTCAGTCTATGACGCACACCCCCCTCCAATCTTTGTTTCGGATATGCTTTATCCAGCTGAAGTGGATGATCTACAGTAACCTAGGCCTTGGTCAAAAAGCAAGTTAAATTTTGACAAGGACCTATTTTAAAACTTAAAAAGTTTTAAGGAGGGACTAAAGTGAAAATTTTTCAAACATTATTAGGGCTAAAATGTAATTGCTCAAACATCTAGGTACTTGACTGTAAATTTTCCAGGCCTCTTTTCTTCATGTTTTTGTAATTTTCAGAAATTTTGGGCCTTCTCAGTAATTTTTCCCAGTCCTCAAAATATTAACTTGGACCCTCCAAAATCTTCAATTTCCTTCCAAAACACCTACAATGCAAGATTAAGTACATGATAGCATCAAAAGTTCAAGAAAAATCATTTGTACGAATAATTAACAAATTATGACCATTTTGTCAAACAAGGTCTTTTTTTATCCCATTTGGCAATTAAGTTGCCAATAAGGTTTTTTTTTTTCACAATTCTCCCTTAATTTTTTCATTTTTCATAATTTTTAAAATTTTTGCTCTAAATATTACAAAAGCCACTTATGCAAAAGCCAAACTAAACACCTTTCACTTTTACAAAAGCACTTATCCAATCGTCAATCCAAACATTCATCATTTTACTCAATCTTACTTTTTCCCAATCTTAAGATTTCATAAGTCAAAGTAAAAATAAGCCACTTATCCAATTGCCAATCCAAACACTATAATGAATCATTGTAACAAATGTAGTTTTGACAACTGTATATCATATGGTGGATGTTTCTATGCAAGCGCTTATTATAAATAGTGCATCCTTGTATCGGATTATTATCTTTTTAGAACATTAATACAATATGTGAGAAATTCATTCTCTCTTCACTTCTCTCGATTTCTCTCTATCTCTCTAGTTTTTCTTCCTCTTTCTTAATTTCTTTGACAAGGGTGACCTAAATTTAAACCCATGCTCAATGATTCTTCCCTTTGATTGAGATTGTCCGCCGATTAGATTAAAGCTTCTAACAATCCTTCAATGTGATCAAATTGTTGTTAAGCGTCCTCTATGAACTTGTGAGTTTTTCATGCTCTCAATGAAAAGCACCAAATGTCACATTCTAAAACTGATTGGAAACACAATGATATAATATACTCAGATACAGATTTGAATAAGTAATATTATGTAGTCACAGAGCTTATAAACATAAGGGAATAAAAAAAGCAATGTTATGGTACAAATAAAGATGCAACGTAAAGGGAAATAGATAGTGACTGAAGAAAGTTCAAAGAAAGCAAGAGAATCCACAAAGGGAAAAAAGCCAAAATCATTCCACATCTTTGTTAGCATTCTCTCCTTGCACACAGACTTTTACCTACAATAAGCCTAAAGTCACCGGCCCAATAATACTCTCCTCATAATCGAAGTCCATCTTTATGAGCCTGGTTCATTATACAACTTACAAGTTGGCCCGCATTATCAACTCAACTCTTGTCATATAGAACAATATTTCTAAAGTGAGTTTTGTGATCACGAGGAGTTAGGAATATGAAATTAAGTTCACACATTTCAATTCTTTTTTAAAAAAAATTATTGGCATCTCTCACTCGTAGCTAGAGCTGGTAATATGGGCTAGACCACCAAGTCTACAGGTTAGAACCATATAGGTTCGGGTAAAAAAGAGCCGCATCAATATGGGTCGACATTTAGCTAACCCAACCCATAATCCATATTATTTCCCTTTTTTAAAATTTTTTATACTGCATTTTCAAACTTTTTTTAAACGTTATACTCAAATTTTTTTCTGCAAGCCTGGACCATAAAAAAATACATTACAAAATCATAAAGTGATATCAAATTTAAAGTTTCAAACATTACAAATTAAGTATTCATCACAAGTCCACGCAGTACAAAATAAACATAAATCCAAAAGGCATCATTAACATTTAATATAATCAATAATTAGTTAATATTAATAGTGTTAATTTACACAATACACTCAAAGAAGTCACAACTTTTTTTAAAAAACTAAAATAAATAAAAACGGTCCAACTCGCCAACCCAGTGGTCCAACCCGTCATAGGTTGGGCCTATATAAGTTTGAGCTAAAAAGGGCTGCATCAAAACGGTCCCGCTTTTGCAGAACCCAAACCGCCCATTTTATTAGGTTGGGCAGGTTCAAGCCACGATTAAAACTCATATTACCAGCTCTAATCGTAGTTAACAACAATGTAGGGGTACATTTTTCATCCCCACACCCTTGCACCAATATATATATTTGGGGTGTGAGGACGAATTGAATGCATGGGGCATGTCTGTGTCTTATTTTTCTTTTTTACTTTACTAATTTTTTCTTAAATAATATTTTTTTAAATTTATTTTATTTTATTCTTATAGTCTAGATACCTTAAAATATTTTTATTTTGATCCAAACTAATTTTATTTATTTTCTCTTTTTTTGAAAAATAATGTTTGTAATATTTACTACTTTTAATTTGCCTCAGAAGTTTTTGATGAAGAGTAATGTTGTTTCGGAAGATTTTTCAAGTTCAATGTCACCTCGAAAGTTTCAAAATGTAGCAATATTGCCCCATACTATTAATAAAAGCTAGCGTTGACTATTAAAAAATTAATGTTGATCGTTAAACTATTATGGTAATAGGTCATATTGATCCATTTTAATATTTCCAGGGCAACATTAAACATAAAAAAACTTTTGGGGTACATTGTTTCTTAGCGAAAACTTTCGGGGGAAATTTGCTTCTTAACCCTTTTTTAATCCTATGTAGCTCTAGACTCAAATTCCCACATTAATTTTCATGCCCAAACACCATGGAATATCTAAAACATTAAATTTCATCATAAGTTCTTAAAACAAGGGCTTAACCCATCAACATATGTTTCTCATGCATTAAACATAAAATTAGTCCCAATTCAAAATCAAGTCTAAAATATGAAATCATGTCTCAAAATATCTAGGTTAACCATAATAAACCCATGTCAAGTTTGATCAAAAGGGGTCTTCGGTCATGAGAAAGAAAGATATAACATGTAACCCCCTTCCAACCAAGGCTGAGATTTACGTTCATAAAACGTGATTAGGTTGAATTAGAGACCATAATACGGTTTGGGACTTAATAAAGCATTCATTTTCCCAAAATCGGGCTTGAAAAAAAAAATTTCTAAAATATATTTAACAATGGTCTCACACCAACAATCAACACACAAATGGCATGTACAAATCGATTCCATTTATACATATTAGAATGCAATGTAAACTCCCGACACACTCGGGTTCCATTTAATAAATAAGGGTTCCACAAGGCACAAAACCTATAATTCATTTCCATTATCTAGGGGATTATACAAACTATACCATAAATCCAATATATACAATCGTTTCCCAACAAAATATCCAAAATCAAACTATGATAAACAAAACCAAAATAGACTCCTAGCTCGGAGCTTCAACCGCCCTTCGTCACCTGCTTTTCCTTTGATCCTTCGGCCCTATCTAAAGATTGTTTTTGGGAGAGTGAGATTCTAAAGAATCCCTGTAGTAACAAATCACTCATAGTATGCACAACAACAAGGAATGAAAGAAATCATCACCCACACATAGCAACTACAACGGCAGTTACAGCGGCAAGGGTAAGTATGACTCGGGTCACCCTTATGTTTGCTCACACTGAAGTGCTCATACTGTATTGCACCATAACAGTTCACACAATATATTTCACCACAGATGAAATTCATATAAAGTATTTCATACGCAAGCCATACAGGCAAGATATATAACACATAGCCACAGCTGGATTCACAACACACTACCCCATGGGTCGGATTCACAAACATTCATGTCGATTACAATGGTAGTTCAACGGCCGAGCTAGAGATGACTAGTGTCAATCCCTAAACGTATCAAACTGAAATGCTTACGCTGTAATGGACCATGGCACATACAGTTCACAAAGCTCAATGACAAGTCATGCATACCAAGAAATCATACACAACATGAGAGAAGAGTCACTACCTTGGTCCTTACAGGAGTATTCTGGCACCGGTCTCTCCCGAGTAGGGCAAATATCAAATCCTAGAATCATAATTAAGGACGAAGAGTTATATTCTATTCCAATACTCAATTAACTTCAAACACTTAGATTTGATTATCATTTATATCCTTTAGGCGGCTACTAAAAGCTCAAAAATATGCCTAAAGGGTTAGGAAAACAACTATACCAAAAACAATCTTTGGAAGTCCAAAATGTCATTTTTGGGGGTTGGCCACGGCGAAAAACAAGTCCAAAACATTTGGGCTATGGCCAAGAAAAATCATGTTTCTTGGCTGAACTTCCGAAAATCATAACTAATTCTAGAAAAATCGAAATGAGGTGATTTCAAAGCCAAATAAAAGATATTTAAGTCCTCTTTACTGGAAAAATATGGACTATTACTAGAAATCACCACACAATTCCAGATTTACACAAAACTCAACACTGCTCTAAAACAGAGTCCAGTTTTAGTCCCAAACTTTGGCAAAGCATAACTCTCAATTCAAAAAATGATATGACATGAATTATATGTCCATTTTGAAGCTTGTCATGTGAAATTTAAGACTGGAAAGTTTCATACTTTTTCAACACCATTTGGTCATTCAAACATTTTTTGAAAACTGACTGCCCAGAACAGAGTTCTCACTTGACAGATTTCCAATTTTCTACCAAAGTGTCCAATGACTCAAAAATCAATAAGTAACCCTACTCCTATACAATTTCTCATAAGGAACATAATGGCAACCTCAAAATGACCAAAATCAAAACTCATCATCGTGCCCTGTTTTGACCAATACACAAAACCAAACACAAAGTTGCCAAACTTTACATTTAAGCTTCAATTCAATACTATCAATTCAAAACACTAAACAAGGCGCCATTTCCATAACAACAACATACCATCAACACATTGACCCTCAATTTCAAAATTCAAGGCAAAATTTCCAGAAAATCCAAACTCAACCAATGGCTACAAAACCTGTAAGAAAGGTTTGTCTTACTCACCTCCATAACTTTCCCAAAAGGAGTTCCTTGATTCTCCAAACTCTACAATCCCTTGAGAGCTCAAACATCACCAAATGGACAGACTAAAACCATGAAAATGAAGTTCACAACACAAGGAACAAGTTTATAGAAGAGAGTTTTTCCATTAGAAGCTATTTAGAGGGTCAAACACACACCTATTTCACAAGCTTCTTCTTTCTTCTGCAGAAATGGGGGCACAAAAATGAGAGGAGAGAGAGAGAGAGAAGGGAGGTTGAAGATGAAATGATGCTTCTCTTGCCCCCATACTTCATGTCAGCCGAATGGAGGGAGGGAAAGAGAGAGAAAATGCATATAAAATCATTGTCTGACTTTCTTATACACTCTCTCTTCACACCAACTAGCCACTTGTCAGATTTTGATTTGTTCTTATAAAATAATCAACCAATTAATCACCTTAATCCCTCCATTAGCCATTCTAATTACATTTCTCATTTCTCTCCTAGTTAGTAATTAATTTTCTCCATTAATTACTAATTCATGGCTATTCTTTCAATTTCTCAATAATTATGGCATATTAATTAAAATTGCCTCAAAATACATAATAACTCTAATTTAAATTCACAAATATCCACAATAATCCTCATTAGCCCTTAATTAAAAATTGGGGTATTACAATTCTCCCCCTATTCAATAAATTTCGTCCCCGAAATTTGTTACACCACGAGGGACATAAGCCTCGAACGGCTCTTCATGACGGCTTCTGTTCCTTCAAATTGTTTCTCATCGGGATAGTCCCTTCAAGACCACTTGTATAAATGATACTCTACCAGTCTGATTCTTACAAGAATCTTAAATGGACCAATACTTCATAGCTCAGTTTCTTTCTCTTAATCACTTTACCCATTCTCATATCCAGAGACACTCTTACGAGCGTATGATCTACGTTTTCAAACACTAGAGATCTTTACCTCATTCCATCATAATCAGGATGGACTACACCCATACATTCTGGCTTTAAGCCTCTTCAATCTTAGTCATTAAGTCACTCTCCCCCTTAGGGTACACTATACTTAACACATATAATCTATTTTGAGAGATTTAGATCTCGACAATCCTCAATCATTATAGCAACAGTTCACATCACCTTACGACTACACATATCCGTGACGAGATGGACTTTACCTAGATGATACTTGATCTCCAGGTTGTGAGTTGTCAATAACTCTATTCACTTGTGCTATCTCACATTCGATCTTTTCTGATCAAATAATACTTGGGACTTTAGCAGTCGCAATATTGTTCTACTGTCACCCCATACAGGCAATGACATCATAACTTTGATACAAACACTAACACAATACGATTACCCTAAGGCCGTAATTGCCACTATACTCAATCACTACACGAACACAATCGTTGCAGGAACACAATTGTCGCACGAACACAATCATTGCAATCCTCAAATCATGAGTAGCTAGCTCACTTCATAAGACCTCAGCAGTTGCAAGGTATATGCCACCACTCTGCTCAATCTACTTATCCCTTATGGTAATAACTCAAAACACTAAAGATTGACTACACACAACCGACAACTTTTGCTGTATTCACATATACCTCAGCTTTTGATGTCTCCACTTTCACAACATTACTCTCGCCCATACACCCACCAGCAACTCCACTAGTGCTAACCAGGACTTTTGGGCATTAACACAATATCCACAGCAACTTCCACATTGATGCGTGACTCGTAAGTCACAAAATGACAGCTCTCACGGCTGTAACCACACTGATGCGTGGCTTTCGCCACAAATGACAGCACTCACGGCTGTATACACAATACGACAGCTATCCCAGCTATATCCGCATATACACATTGCCTTCCCAGCATTCATATTTACAACGGTATATCAACGGCTGGGGTAGAGAGGACTAGCGTTACTCCCTACGACGACTCACGCTGACATGCGCACGCTGTCATTCACATAGCTTCCACAGTAACACATATCATAGACTCTAATTTTACGCATTGCCTTTCGGCCTAGGGTCAACACCGGTGTAACCAAACTGGTGGCTAGGCATGCTGGCCATACCGGGGTAGTTCCCTCACAAGTGAGCACCCCGATTATGTAGTCGAATTCGCCATCCGCTGAACTAGCTCTACTCTGCTACACAACCATACCCCAATTCCAACTTATTCACATAGTCTTCTAGCTTTCACATAGTCAATCCTCCATAAACTACCGCTCTAGCTGGAGGATCCTCTGCCATGGGAACCCCCCATGCGGCCACAGATGAAAGACACATAAATAGCCAATCCCCTGTAATCCCACCACCCCGCAGGCATGGTCCTCCCACTGGAACCACTACTGAGCCGCAGGTGAAAGACTCGCAATACACAATCACATCAAGCTGGGACTGGGTATATACTCAACACTGATGCCTTTAAACAATACATATTCCACACCATAACTCTTTTCACTATGCTGGGATCCTCCAAGACCCCTTCTCACAATATTACTTGGCCCTAAAGTTTTACTTTCAGATGCCATGCTCACACATCGCACTTTCTGCCTCGAGCTTCTGCTCTTCTCTACTTTATGATTCAACATCACAGTGGCTGCACTCCACTGTTCATCATCAAGGCAGCTGAACACTAGGGTTTGTCGTCACGATAGCTCCACTCTAGGGTTCATCGTCACGGTGGCTCCACACTTCACTATTGTACCCTATGTTTCTCTCAGTCAACTGACTAATCAGCCCCTTCGGTCAGAATTCTTCGTAGGTAGCCCTTTCCTATCAGATCTTATCATAAGTAGCCCTCTCCGATCAGATCTCACCGTAGGTAGCCCTCTCCGATCAGAACTCTCCGTAGGTAGCCCTCTCCTATTAGAACTCTTCATAGGTAGCCATTTCTGATCTGTATTCTCTATAATACTTGTACAGTTTATCAAAATATCGCCAACAAAACTACCATGAACCAATCCAAACACAGTCAAAGGATGTGATTCATCATGTTCACATACACAGTAATTGAATTTCCAGATATCAAGATAACACATCATCTTTACCACCTTAAGCCTCCGCTCAATGCAATTCTCAAACACATCACTTTCGTTAAACTTCCGCACACACTTGTGGTTCATTTCCTTATCTGTGCATCCATAATGTCAGGTTGGGTTAATAAGAGTCCCTTAGGAACCTCCCACTACACCTGACGGTACCTACAATCTATGTTCCTCTATTCCCACTCTTTGCCCGTTTCAACTCAAATGATTTTGGGCTATTGTATATGAGATTCCATTACTAGCTCACGCCTGGTATATTCACAAATTCCACTGCCCTTATCAGGCACTTCACCCTTATACACAGGAAATTCGAAAGCCACTCGGATATTTAATTTGCTGTCTCGACCATGAGACCATATTCTATAATCACTTGTTGTTCTATCGTGATCTATTCTCATTCAATATGGGAATACTTTGTTATCACGATCTTTCCCTAAGCTAGAATAGCAACTAGCATCCTCGAGAAACCTCATATACATTTCAATACCATGTTCTAGTACTTCAGACCTTCCTGGTCAAGTTAAATTCCTAAGAATCAGCTCAAATATAGAGTTTGATCCTTGATCACAAAATATTCTCTTAAAGCCTTAACATTAGTTGAACCCGGGAATCACTTCCCTCATATCCACGGAGCTTCATTAACTCCAACATAAGTTCAAATATCTCTGCCAGCTTAAGGCACACCGGTCCCCTAGGTCTTAAGGCTTTTAAACTCATGAGTCCAGTATGACATCACTGATATGTAATATCATACCACCTAGGGTTTTCCACCCAACATCTAGGTTTATCATGACACCTAGAACCTTACTATCATATACCCTAGAAATCATTTTCCTCTGTTCTCTAATCAGACCCATCATCTCCTACATAGGATCCGATGGATTATCCTTAATTACCTCCACCCTTGGGTCTAATTGCCTGATTCTAGGGTGAACCATTTTGTCTTTTACTCCACAAATGATCCACCACATTAGTACCATAGTAATTGTATACACATAGTCCTTAAAACTTATGCATATCCACAAACAGCATAGATACTCATGTGTATACTACAATCAATCCTAAGTCATCATCTATGACTAGGGCAACAAGCTATGAAAACTATCCTAGCAAATCCTACCATTGCCAAGAACTACAACTTTGATACCATAAATGTAACCCCCTTCTAACCAAGGCTGAGATTTATGTTCATAAAACGTGATTAGGTTGAATTAAGGACCATAATATGGTTTGGGACTTAATAAAGTATTCATTTTTCCAAAACCGAGCTTGAAAAAAAAAATTCTAAAATATATTCAAAAATGGTCTCACACCAACAATCAACACATAAATGGCCTGTACAAATTGATTCCATTTATACATATCAGAGTTCAATGTAAACTCCCGACACACTCGGGTTCCATTTAATAAATAAGGGTTCTGCATGGTATAAAACCCATAATTCATTTCCCTTATCCAGGGGATTACACAAACTATACCACAAATCCAATATATACAATCGTTTCCAAACAAAATATCCAAAATCAAACTATGATAACCAAAACCAAAATAGACTCCTAGCTCAGAGCTTCAACCGCCCTCCGTCACCTACTTTTCCTTTGATCCTTCCGTCTTATCTAAAAATTGTTTTTGGGAGAGTGAGATTCTAAAGAATCCTCGTAGTAACAAATCACTTATAGTATGCACAACAATAAGGCATGAAAGCAAATCATCACCTATACATAGCAACTATAATGACAGTTACAGCGGCAAGGGCAGGTATGACTCGTGTCACCCTTACATTTGCTCACGCTGTATTACACCACAATAGTTCACACAATATATTTCACCACAGCTGGAATTCATATAAAGCATTTCATACGCAAGCCGTACATGCAAAATATATAACACAAAGCCCATGGCTGGATTCACAACACACTACCCCACGGGTCGGATTCACAAAGATCCATGTCGATTACAACGGCAGTTCAACGACCAAGCTAGAGATGACCAGTGTCAATCCCTAAATGGATCATGTTGAAGTGCTCACGCTGTAATGGACCATGGCACATACAGTTCACAAAGCTCAATGACAAGTCATGTATACTAAGAAATCATACACAATATTAGAGAAGAGTCACTACCTTAGTCCTTCTGAGTGTATTCTGGCACTGGTCTCTCCCGAGTAGGGCAAATGTCAAATCCTAGAATCATAATTAAGGACGAAGAGTTATAATTTGTTCCAATACTCAATTAACTTCAAACACTTAGATTTGGTTATCATTTATGTCCTTTAGGTGGCTACTAAAAGCTCAAACATATGCCTAAAGGGTTGGGGAAACAACTATACCAAAAACCATCTTTGAAAGTTCAAAATGTCATTTTTGGGGTTTGGCCACGGCTAAAAACAGGTCCAAAACATTTGGGCTGCGGCGAAGAAAAATCCTGTTTCTTGGATGAACTTCCAAACATCATAACTAATTCTAGAAAAATCGAAAAGAGGTGATTCCAAAGCCAAATAAAAGATATTTAAGTCCTCTTTACTGGAAAAATATGGACCATTACTAGAAATCACCACACAATTCCAGAATTACACAAAACTCAACTCTAAAACAGAGTCCAGTTTTAGTCCCAAACTTTGGTAAAGCATAACTCTCAGTTCACAAAACGAAATGACATGAATTATATATCCATTTTGAAGCTTGTGATGTGAAATTTAAGACTGGAAAGTTTCATACTTTTTCAACACCATTTTGTCATTCAAACATTTTTTGAAAACTGACTACCTAGAACAGAGTTCACACTTGACAGATTTCCAATTTTCTACCAAAGTATCCAATGACTCAAAAATCAATAAGTAACCCTATTCCTATACAATTTCTCACAAGGAACACAATGGCAACCTCAAAATGACCAAAATCACAACTCATCATCGTGCCCTGTTTTGACCAATACACAAAACCAAACACAAAGTTGCCAAACTTTACATTTAAGCTTCAATTCAATACTATCAATTCAAAACACTAAATAAGGCGCCATTTCCATAACAACAACATACCATCAACACATTGACCCTCAATTTCAAAATTCAAGGCACAATTTCCAGAAAATCCAAACTCAACCAATGGCTACAAAACCTATAAGAAAGGTTTGTTTTACTCACCTCCATAACTTTCCCAAAAGGAGTTCCTTGATTCTCCAAACTCTACAATCCCTTGAGAGCTCAAACATCACCAAATGGACAGACTAAAACCATGAAAATGAAGCTCTCAACACAAGGAACAAGTTTATAGAAGAGAGTTTTTCCATTAGAAGCTATTTAGAGGGTCAAACACACACCTATTTCACAAGCTTCTTCTTCTTTCTTCTGCAGAAATGGGGGCACAAAAATGAGAGAGAGAGAGAGAGAGAAGGGAGGTTGAAGATGGAATGATGCTTCTCTTGCCCCATACTTCATGTCAGCCGAATGGAGGGAAGGAAAGAGAGAGAAAATGCATATAAAATCATTGTCTAACTTTCTTATACACTCTCTCTTCACACCAACTAGCCACTTGTCAGATTTTGATTTGTTCTTATAAAATAATCAACCAATTAATCACCTTAATCCCTCCATTAGCCATTCTAATTACATTTCTCATTTCTCTCATAGTTAGTAATTAATTTTCTCCATTAATTACTAATTCATGGCTATTCTTTCAATTTCTCAATAATTATGGCATATTAATTAAAATTGCCACAAAATACTTAATAACTCCAATTTAAATTCACAAATATTCCCAATAATCCTCATTAGTCCTTAATTAAAAATTGGGGCATTACATAACACATGCCATACAAAAAAGGAGGTTAAAGAGTCATATGACTCACTTCTCTTGTGCTTTCCTTTCTTCCAAAACAAACCTTACATGAAAATAGTACTCTTTTCGATCCTTAATATAAGAGCTGGTTGAAGGTTAGATTTGTTTCTTAATATAAGACCTTTATCCATTTTGACTTCACAATTTATAATCCTTTCTCTAAAGTATGTATCCCTCTTGATTACATATATTAATAGGGCCCCATTTAAGGCTAGTCATGATTAAAACAACACGTTAGGGAAATCAACTCTATTTGTTACAAATAAATAACTTAATTAAATATCTTAATCTACCCAAAATTAGTTAAGTAGGTCTTATATATTCACTACTATAGAATTACACATATATGACGCTTAATAAATAACAATTACAGCGAATCACCGTCATGTATGCCAAGGCGGCGGTCGTGCAAGAATATACAATGCCACAACTTAACAGTTAAATATTCACACCGTCATGTATGCCAAGGTGGAATTTGCGAAAATAATAACATAACGGTTGTAATTATTAATTTTCATTTATTGAATCACAAAAATGACGGTTTTTACGAGACAGCCGTCATATAACAACTATAAATAATTTTTCTTACAATATTATATCAGCGAAAACAAACACATAAATGTTATAATAATTAAATGTAAAGTATGATTCCTATATACTATTTTAATAAGACTTAATAGTTATAAATGATTGAGAACCATCATATATAAGAAGGCAGGATTCTGGAAAAAAAATTATTTGATAATATTTAATAATTCTTCACAAAGAATCGTTATATATTCTTTAAGAATACTTAATAGTTAAAACTGATAATCATCATATATTTGAAGATGAGATTATGAAAAATGCAAATATGAGAAGGTGAGATTCTGAAAAAAAAAAATTTATTTCACAATATATTACGATTCTTCACAAAGAACCGTTAAGTATTATTTAATATAAATCAATGTGGCATTCTGAAAGATATCATATATAAGGAGGCGGAATCCTAAAATAATATAATTTGACAACACATTATGATTCTTTAAAAGGACCGTTAAGTATTATCTAGTATAAATAAAAATTGGATTCTAAAAGATATCATATATAATGAGGTGGGATCTTGAAAAAAAAAAAAAGAAGTTGGCAATACATTGCAAGTTCTTCACAAAGAACCATTAAGTATTCTTTAATATAATGAAATCTAAAAACATTATTTGACAACATATTAAGGTTCCTTACAAAGAATAGTTAAATATTCTTTAATATGAAAAGGCGGGATTTTGAAAAAATATCAAGGTTCATGAACCCGGACCGGGCACTAAACCGGTCGGGGTACTGGGTCAAGGGTCAGTGGGTCAGACCGGAGTCAGACCGGGAGTTAGACCGGGGTCAATTAAAAAAATATATATAATTTAAATATTCATCCATACCATTTAAAAAACTACATAAGAGTTTTTTTCTAACCAATAGTCCAATATAACCTTCTAAACCTAATACCCACAAAAATATTGTTAAGTACATAAGAATTTTTCTCCAACTAATGCCAAAAATATTCCATAATCCTTTTAAAACTCATTGAAAATTAAAAAATTTTAGGAAAATAATTTTTCTGAAAAAAAAAGTAAGAAAAATGTCATTTGGAGCTTAAAAAAGAAATTTTTTTTTTATAAAAAAAAAAAAAAGGCAACCCGTGAACCGGCCGGGTTGCATCGGTTCACTGGGTCAACCCCAGGTCAAACCGGGTCGGAACAGTACCGGTCTACTAGCTGAACCGGACCGGCCAGTTGGCCGGTTCTCTGGTTTCCGGTCCGAACCGGCAGGTCCGGTCCGGTTTCATGAACAATGAATATAAGGAGGTGGGATTCTAAAAGAAATTTATTTGACACAACTCTTTCAATTCCTTTCAGACATTTTTTGAGCTTCCCTCAGATCTCATACTCCTTCTTTTAGGGGTTTTGCTTGTCTCATCCTTGACCACTACCATGGTACTTCACTTTGCATCATCTCCCTTCTCTCGTGATTCTTCCTTATGTAAGCTTTCATTTTTTTCTCATTTAACGTTTTTATTTTTATTTTATTATTTTTATATAATGAGAGCTCGTTAGTTGAGCTTGAAGGTTGCCAGTCAGGATTATCTAAGAAGAAGAATCACAGACCAAAAATGATATCTAATTTCTAATGATAGTTGTTGGTTTGAAGATAAAACAGAGGGAAAAAATACAAGAGAAAAGTAGAGAGTGCGGAAAAGATGATGAGGCTAAATGTTTTTTTTATTGTAGTGAAAATAATTCTAATTACACTAGATTATAAAACTAAAAATAAATAACAAATTTTTCTCCTAGTTTTTAGCATCTCACGTTCCATTTCCTTATTGCATGGAAAATAATTCCTTGATTTTGATCATCTCATGTTCTTAAACTTTAGCAACCCAAACTGTATGTCAAAATCAAGTTTGTTGAATCAAGTTCCAAGATTTACTCCAATTTTTATATTTGCCAATTTTTACTATATATTATGATTTTCATATTTATATTCCAAGATTTGCTCAAGTTTTTATATTTACTTATTTTTACTATATACATACATATATATATATACACACACACACACACACTCTTATTTTCATATTTATATTATTCTTTTAAAGGATATGTGACGGGAACTCCAAGTGTATACGATCTAAGGACAATCTACAACAAAAGCATTTGAGAATATTGTGGAATTTTTTATTAATAAATTATTTTATAATTCAAAAAATTATAAAATAATGTTCTATTGCAAGAGTGTTTAAGTTATTAATTTCTTTTAAATTGTATGATATATATCTATAATATATTGAATTTTGAGTATTATAAATATAATTTTTTATTTAATATTATTATTTTGTTATTATCAATGATTATGTTGCGTCTTATATAATAAATATTAATAGTAAAACTAATTAAAGACAAATAATAAGAAATAACTATATATAATAAAAAATAAAGCTAATAAATTATGATTATTAAAAAAGAACTGTTATGTATGCCCTCAATACATAACAGTTTCGGACTATTATATCTATGCACCGAGGATATATAATGCCTTTATATAGGACAGATCAGAACAATTATATATGATCTATAATAATCATCATATATGTACAATTTTGTAGTGGTGATCATTAAGGATTGGAGATAGTAATTGGTAACATGTGAGATCTAACATCTCAACAAATCCTTTGAAAACCATAGTTTAAAAAAACATTGAAAAATCTTAGACTTTCCAAATCATTTCATAAATCATTTCATGCTTCATGATCTCACAATCCTCTCGCAAGTCATTTCAGAGGCCATTTCTCTACAAACTTAGTTCACAAACCATTTCATAAAACATAATTTTGACCTACAAACATAAAAGTGGAATGCTAAGGCCCGACTTTCCTTATTTCTCCTTTCAGAAGGCTTACACCAAATCCAATAGGATATTAATTCGTCATATTATTTATTTACACTCTTTATTTACCAAAATATTTTAAATTATTGTTTAAATTCGCCTCTAAAAATAGTTTAATGATCATACCTAAGGAAGACATAACCGTCTTTTTTTTTTTTTTTTTGATGAAGTAAAACCCTCTTTTCTAATTGATGAGATTTACTGATTTTTCTTGTTAATCTCCATTACATTTTTTTTCTTAATACGGAGACAAACACTTCATATTTATATTTCAAAATATTTATCTCTATTTTTTAAAACAAAATGATTTAAATTTAAAATTTATTTTTCCTTTAAAAAACCTTTGATGGCCGTCCTATGCATATATATTTAGTTTTATAATTATATTATTTAATATATTAAATTTAAAATATATATTAAATTTAAAATATATATTAATTTAATAACAATTGGTTCAATTACTGGTCTAGTTTTCAAAACATTAGTGATCATCTCTTCCATTTTAAAATATAATAAAGTATATGGGCCTGTAATTTGATTCTATTATTTGTTTTCATGCTCTTAGAACAATTTTGTAGAGTAATTTTTTAAAATCAGTTTTAAAAAAATTTGAAAAATCTGTTTGAAGAGTCATTTTAAAAAACATATCACAAGAATTGAATGTGAATCAAACTACTCAATAAGACAATTACATATTTTTGAAATCAGAGCCGTACAGAGTTTGAACCAAAGACCTGATAGTGAATGGGAGACACCCAATCAAACTACTCAATAAGACAATTACATATTTACATTGCTTTAAAATGACGAAACACAATATTGATGCAATTAAATTTAAAACCAAAGGACTAATTAAAACTTCTACCACACTAGAGGAATCAAAATTATATTTAGGCCTGTAATAAGCTAATTTCACGATGTTTTTAAAACCTCCTAATACTTGTTATCTTCAAGAAAATGTGGCACTTTAAGCAAAGGCTCCATGATTTTTTTTTCCAAAAAAAAAAAAGTCTCTTCATTAGGTCTCAAACATTATATATAATGTCATTGGAAGTGGCAACATTAGTTTCTTTAGAAAACTAAAGCTCCTTATTTGGACAGAACCAAAGGATATCTGAAACTTCTTACATCCACAACTCTTAACATATAAGATAACAGCTTTGAACACACCAAATTACAAGCTCAACATCAATCCCTATAAGTCAAAGAGTCATATATAGTTTCATTACTTAGAACGATAAGATTGCCAGAAAACCCTAAATGACGATTATATAATTAACTTCTAAAATGGCGAGACCCCTACGTTTGCTGGAGCAAAAAACCCATCCTTCATAAGCACGTCCTCTCCTTCCTACACCGATAAATATTAGAACTCATTAGAAACCCTAAAAAAATAAGAGATATGGATTTTCTTAAAAGGAAAAAAATTGAGATATATGCATAGCAGGCTTAACTTTTGATATGTTAGTTCTAAAAAATGATGCTTATCATACATACATATTACATACATACATACATATGTCTATTTTTCTCCTTGCTAAAATTATTTTAGGAGATTCATTCAAAAAAGAATATATTTTTTTTTTCCTGGGTTAAATTGTTGTGTCAGAAGAAGAGAAGAAAATTAAATTAAGACAGCTAGGGTTTTTGAGTAGTACCTGCCGGACATTAGCTTTCTTCACGGGTTGATGATCAGGCATCAGTCCGAAGTGGATATGTGGGAAGTGGGCCCACTGAAAGACACATATCAAGCGAACCATAAAACAAAATGTTTAAAGCCCCAAGACAATAAGAAATCCTTTCCATTTGAGAAATTGAAACCTAGATTTTGTCAATACTTTTTGTTTAAAAAATAATTTATTTTAAGCAAATCATTGAGATAATTGATTTGAAAGTTCTATTTTTAATTAAAAATCAAAATAATTACAATGAATATAGATCATCAATTAAATGAAAAGATAGATTTTTATAAAAAATAAAATTATTTTTTTGTAAAAAAACTTAAAAATTCATGTATATCCAAAATAAAAAGGATGATCATTTTCTGAAAAAAAAAATTATATCCGAATAGCTGTATGAAATTAAAAATTCATAAGTTGAAATGAAATAGATATAGGATTGAAGTTATTAATATTAATTTTCTAACAAAGTAAAATGCTCTCGGATCTCACATTCTTGGCAGCAGCACTGAAAGCCTCTCTGTGGCTTATATCAGGATTCCCAGCTTTGATACGTTGGATCTCGTCCCTAAAATATGCATGATGTTAACTTAAAAGTCATTCACAAATCCATATGCTATCAGAAAAACAAAAATAATTTCTTTTTCTTTAAGTAATCTGGCCCAGGAATTCATATCAACACATTATGCTCATTCAGCACTTTGGTTAGAGTAGTGAAAATATTTTTTTATTAAAAATATTAAAATTTGTCATATTCACTTTATAACTATTATTTTACAATGATTTGACAGAAAACAATTAGTAGTAATTAGAAACTTTTTAATCAAGATTAAAAATAATAAATGACATGAAAACTTACTTGATGAAACGATTGTAAGCAGATGGGACTCTCTGTCTCTTTTCTGGAGCTGGACATGCACAACAGAGACATTGCACATCAATCCCCAACACAGACATACAAACATTAAACCACATCGCTGACCTTGTTACCTAATGTCTTTGTCTCTGGCTCTCTCTCTCTCTCTCTCTCTCTCTCTCTATTCTATCATTACCTCATCATTATATCTCTAACAATCACAATCTCCATAGATACATCACTATATTTTCGGGAGAGTAATTGTACATGCGTTTGTGTATACACACACTCTCTCTCTTTCTGTCTCACTCAGCGTGTGAACAGAAGAAAGGAAATACACAGACATAAATGAGATTTTTCAAAAGAAAGAACTTTTTAGTTTATTGATTTGTTTCTTATATATATTAGAAGCTAAAATATCAATCATGCACTTTGAATGTTTTGAATTTAATTAATTTATGAACTCATTAACGCTTTGAGGAAGCACTAAGTAAGTTATAAGACAGAAACAGTTAGGGGATGAAAAAAGCAAGGAATTAGAAAAATATCAATCATGCACTTTGAATGTTTTGAATTTAATGCTTCTTTCGCATGCCACTTGAAGCATGTAAATCAAAACCCTTTCAGATACAGTCCACTGTTTCAGATTGACAAGTGAGTTTTGTTGGGGAAACAACTTTTTCTGTCGTTGTTTAATTGGTCAC
The DNA here is from genome assembly GCA_963855925.1 of Inga laurina. NCBI lineage: Eukaryota > Viridiplantae > Streptophyta > Magnoliopsida > Fabales > Fabaceae > Inga > Inga laurina. The sequence goes on from OY979705.1 coordinate 38,710,130, forward strand.
TATAAAGCTTAAGATTAAAGGGTACCATTGATCAGCAGGTTGTTTCGCCTCTTTTTCTAACTTTTCTTTGGTGGCATCAGAAGAAGAATCTCTGAGTACCCACCCGCTGTTAAATAGAAAAAGAAAACCAAAGAAAAGAAAAGAAAAAACAAAGAAAACCCTAAACATAAGGGGAAAAATAGAAAAATCAAAGAAATTACAGAAAATTCTCACGTCTGATAGCCGGTGGAGGCTTAGGGATTTCCTCAGGTCGTGCCCGCATGGCACTCATAGTCATAACAGAATCACTTGGGTTATTCTGTAGCTGATTCATCACCATATTTGATGAAGGTGCACTTCGAATATCCTCCTGAAAGTAATTAAAACGAATGCTCAGTGACATTTTTAGCATAGTACAGTTCAAAAGTTTTCACTTCTTAAACATATTTGGCTAAGAAAAAGATCGTTAAATTGCAGAGCTGAGAAATATCTGCAGATTAGGTATTTCACTTTACCAGAGAGAGAGAGAACATGCAGTAAATACTTGAAGAAGAATTTTACACAAGGACAAAATTAAGAAGAAAAACCCTAGCTTCGATTATATATACCAGAAGATTTTGGGGAGTGAAGAAGGTGTGTCCAAGATGAAGCTGGCTGGCAGAAGGAAGGAGCAGGCCACGCATATTGACAGAAAGAAGGTTGGTGCAATGGCCACATCTTACAGTGACAGTCTTGAACAAACTGGTGCAAGGAACACTCACCTGAATGGGCAAAAAAAAAAAAAAAAACAAACAAACAAAATTAAGGCATATACCTGTGAAGAAGAAGAAGGAGAAGAAGATCAATGTGCCTACGTGTGTATATGCATATGTATATGTATATATACCGCGAGGACAGTGTCACAGAAGTCGCATTGGACATAGCAGAGCTGGTCGGAGGAAGAGAGGAGGTGCTGGTCCGGTGAAAAGGAGGCAGTGGATGAGGCGGACATGTTTTTGTTTCTTATCTTTGTTTCTCCTTTTGTGTTGTGATTGATTGATTAGAGGACTTTCTCTCTCACTCTCACTCTCTGAGTTTCAGATTCTTTGGTTTGATTTGATTGATGGGATTGACTTATCAGAGGGAAGGGTGGGGAGGTTTGGTGAAAGAGAGATGAAGAGAAGTTGCTCTCTATGATATGAATCTGGTGGGTGTGTGTGTGGGGATGTGGCCTTTGTTGAATGTTGAGTGCGTGAGAGAGACGCCTATCTTGCCCCAAAAGTAATTGCGGATTCAATAGGCCTGGAAAGTTCTTGCCCCTATATATCTCCATACTCCTCTCCTTTATCGTTATATTGAGTTTTTGAAGTATTAAATACATATGCTGATGGCAAAAGAGTACTCCTACTCCCTAATAATTAAGAATTAAATAATTAATTTATAGAAATTAAATAAATTATTAGTTAATTTACTTATTTATAAGGGAAGCGTCTTGGTTTTCAGCTAAAGTGTTCCTTTCATATTCCCTCCAAATGTATAATTACAACTTAAGATAGATTATGTACATTAAGAAGAGTTTAAGAAACAGGATTTACTACTCATGACTAATTAATATAGTAAATAAGATTTCTAAATTTAGCAAATTTGGTCACCAATCAAATATAGAATATTTAACAAATGGATTAAAGATTAATCAAGTGAATTTTAGTTTCAGAAGGGGTACGTTGAGAAATATAGGCATAGTTGAAAATTAAAAAAATTATAATAAATTTGCTTTTTAATCTAATAAATTTTTTCAATATTGAAAGAAATTTTTTTCATATTTTCAAAACATAAGAATGGGGCATGTAATTGGAAGGGTCTCTGGGTTTTTTTAATTAAATTTTTAGTTCAAATTATCTTCATTTTTATCCAGGGAAAATATACTTTTTAATTGTTTAATTTTCTCTCAATTATCTATTAAATTTTCCTTGACTTAAAAAAATCAGTTTTTGTAACATTGAGTTAAGGAATTATAACGATTCACTTTCCAAGTAATATATATATATATATATATATATAACACCTGACTTGTTTGGAGTCAAATAATTATAGGGATTTAATCGTTTTGAGTCAAATTATAAGACATGAATTAAGAATTGAGAAAAAGATTCAAGAACCAGAAGTTATATTTTCCCTTTTATCCTTATACCGTTATCATATTCTTTTTAATCCAATGAAGTTCCCTTTTCAAGAATCAAATGAAGTTTTAACTACCAACTCTAGTTGGTTGTGAGTGTTAAAGGTTCTTGCCAATTAAGTTAGTTGTTGAGTATTCGAATCAATACCCCTGTTAACAACTTAGTTAGGGGAGTTCTACCCTTTGTCCTCAGTGTAGGAAAAAATCTAGAGGAGAGAGAACTAGCGTACCGGGGCGAATTCATGTTTGGATCCGGGTCAAAACTCCAATGCCCCATAATAGTGCCCACACTATTATTAGACTACTAGAGCCTAATTATGATTTGCACAACATATCACTAGAACTAGAAAGATGGTAGGAGAGAAGAGATTGTTAGAAAACTCAATAGCAGGGGTGAGGAATAACTAAAGGAGGCACCTCCTATTTATAGTGGTTTAGAGTGGCCACTAATTAGGAATCGTGTGCACTCCTTCTTGCCTTCCAATGCAGTAATTAAATTAATTGATTATCAATTAATTTTCTAATTATGGTGACTTGTTCCTCAATTAACAATCCCATAATTATTATTGAATTATTCCCCAATATACAATTAATGCTAATTTTATTCTTATTTGATTAGACTACTTATATCCAAATTAAATAGCTGGCCCATCAAGGGCGGACTTAGACAAGTCCAACACTCAGTAAACATTTGATTGGTCAATCTGAAGAACTTGTGGACTCAAATATGTTAGACATATTACCGAAATTATTCGTCCAACTTCAGTGAATGTCTTTAGTCTATTTTAGTTAAAGTGGTCCATAACTTTGGGTTATCATAGCTCAAAACTGGCTGTTCTAGACTGAGATTACAATTACTCTATCAAAATACTTACATTTATGACGTTTTAGAGGGATAAAAATTGAATACCTATCATGTAAATTATTACATCATGAGTTGTGAAAAATCATGAAACCCGATTTTTGAATTGATAATAGTATTCCTGCATTTAATTAGACAAAATATAAGTTTTCTTAAAAAATAGGAAAATAAAAGGGTAAATTAGGTTTAGATCATACCAGACTTGTACTAGAATAATCCAGATCCATACCAAATATCCCAAGGAGAGAGCAAATGGAGAGGAAGAAATTGACTTAAAAATACATTACAACTCAGAATGTCCCAAGTCTAGAGAGTTTGTCTAGTCATTTAGGTTTTTTTTTTTTTTTTTTTTTAATGGACAGTCATTTAGGGTTTAAAACAAACTCCTAGCCCGCACAAATAGGATAGTCTTGTTACGTACAGATTATTCATATCACATTAAATTCAATTCATACTTTGATCAAACATTAAATTCAATTCATAGCAGCACATTCTTTTTGTACTAATTTAATTTTTTGAAATTATTTGAATATAATTTATTAATTAATCTAATAATTCAAAAATTTTAATCTAAAATCCATAAATGAAATATTAAATTTTTATAAAAAAAATATACCTAAATTTTCTACAATTGAGCTTTGATCCAATCACAGTCATGAATAAATTATTTTTTTCCACATTTAAAATATTATATGAACATGAAAAGATAATTTCCTATATTTTTTTGTGAAAATTTTTTAAAACTTATTTATTGCAAAGTTAATTGTCCGAAAGTTACACCCACTTAAGGACTTGAATATTTAGATATTTTTGTGTAATAAATTTCACAATGAGAGATTTTTTCAGCAATTTTTTTCAGTTTTTTTACTGACCTCTGGATCTTTTATCAACTTTTAATTGGATTGTGTAGGATTTCAAGTGTACATAAAATCTGACTAACTCATTGAGTACCCATATGTAATCAGAGTATCAATGTAGATTTTGATCATGTTACACAGTAGATTCACCATGGAAAGAGAGAACATAAGAGAGAAATTATATGAGTTATTCATTAGTCTCTCAAAACTGACTCCCACAAGCCAATATAATCCCATATCTCATATATGGGTAGTTACCATGTTTTAAATTTTACATCATAAGGATAAAACTTCTTTGGACCCATGTCTCTCTATACACTTGAATTGAGCTTGGACCCTAAACCTCCAAGTACATATAAGGTACATTCCAATTTTCACTACAAAATTAAAACATGATGTTAGTGACTGAATTTTTTGGTAAGTCTACTGATCCATCTAACCCGCCAATTGATTGATAAGTCTACTGAACCATCGAACCCGCCAATTCATCAATTTCATAATTATAAGATCCCTGGTATACCCTCTAAATCTTATTTATTTTTTCCTATAATGTCAGCAAATTGGAGTGGGGTTACAAGACTTAAGACAGCCTTTTTGCAGCCTCGGAAAAAAAAAAAAGAATGGTTGACATTTCCAATGGATGTGCGTGCAACTGTATATGTATGTGAGAGTGTGTGTGTGTTTTTGGGGGGGGGGGGGGGGGAGAGAATTTGTGTGTGTGTGTGTGGTCGAAGAGAGGAAAGGGACGTGTGCATGGGAGTGATTAGCTTTGGGTCATTCACCTGTTGTTTTCATTTTTTTTTTGCCAATCACCTGTTGTTTTCATAGTTAATAAGAGAGCTACCTCGGTTCTCTACAATTCCATTTCATGATACGATGGCCCCTTTTGGGCTTATCAAATCAAATTTTGTTTTGTGAATGTTCATAATAATAGTATTATTATAATAATAGGCCTTGGCGGGCCACTGCAATCTAAATGTTATGTTAACACTCTTTGTTTTCTATATATTCTAGCGTTTTGAGAGTTCAATGCTTCCCACCTACCTTGCCTCATTCATTTTTCCTCTTATTTGTAGCAGTCAATTCAATCATGAATGTAATCTCCTACGACCCCACAAATATACATTATTATGTGTGTAGTGCAAATTGTATATGGCCCACATTCATGTGTTAAACACATGGTTGCTATAATTAGAATCTCAATGACTTGATCACTTAAGTGCATGTTTAAAGCTAGTTATCATAAATATGCTCACCTAGGTTGAGGCATAACTTATCTAACATATTTACCTCATGTACCATAGATCCTGATTGAAAAGGTACTTTTAAAAGCTCTAGTCATTATTCTAAATAAAACCTAAAATTATTCCCCCACTTTCTACCTAAAACTTGAGATACTTCCTCCTATCCTAAATATATATAAAGACTTATTCCTTTTTTTCATATTGAGTTTTTTTTTTTCACAATGTCCCTATTTGTTATATTATTTTTATATTTATGCATTAAATTTTAATCATTTAATGAAATTAAAGGGTATATTTGAAGAAGTTACAAATTTTTAATATATTAATTACAAATAATTAACTTATTTTTCTTGTATCTATAAATTAATTAGTTAAGAGGATATTATATTTAGTATTAGAGGGAATATTTCATATTTATTATATTTATGCTATTAAACTGTGCAATAGCAACAGTCCCCTTTCATGTTTTATTTATCAACAAAATTATTTTATTTATTAAACAAATTATTTTGCATTATGTTTTTTCATGCTAGTTGATGAATGGTTGTTAGCCTTTAATTTCTATTCAAATGCAGAGGTTACAATGGTTCCTGTTCAATTCCTAATCTTTTGTATGTAGAAGTTAATCTTTGGAAATTATTTACATATGCAATAAAATACTTTATTGTTTCTTACGATCTTAAAATTCTAAATTTTTACCAAGAATCACTGCCAAGCTAAGCCATTCAAAATCACCGCTAGTTCTTCTAAAAATTACAGCTTGATATTTTGGATATGACAAGAATGTTTTAGATTTATAATTTTAAAAAGTACAAGTGGTAGACGTTGAGTTTCTGGTCTAGTTATTTGATAACCTTTTTGAAATCGAAGTCTCCAAAATAATATTTTGAATGCGACTTTTGCAAGCCTTATAATATGTAAAGAAGTAGGCCCTTTTTATTCCACAAGATATAGGAAATAACTAGCGTCACTTGTTGGAAAATTTATATTTCATAAGTGGGCCTTGAATGTGATTGTATCCAATACCTTGTCCATGATTCAATTTTTAAATTTTCATACTACCTCTAGTCCTTGATATAAAAATTAATTAACTTTTTTTATGAGATTAAGGAAGTAAAACAAGTTACATTATAGTATTTATATTCATCATTTTTTTCAAACTTATTTATCAGACTTATAAATTGATATATAATCTAATGATATATAATATATGCTATGATTAAATAACTTATTTATTTTCTTTAATCTCTCCTGTAAAAGTTAACTAACTCTTATATTAAAAACTAGAAAGAGCATTAAATGTCTGGTATCCGGTTATAATAGATAGATTTGATAATCATAATAACCAAATACATGTTTTATTTAACCATGAGAATCAAATCATGATATATTCGAACGAAAAAAATCATGATCCTAGTATATCAATTCTATATTAATTCTTGTGAATAAAAGATGGGAACGGAATTTTAACTAAATCCAATTCTTTTGAATTATTTATGGAACCGTAGTACTAGATTGTCACGATTAAGAACAAGAATTACCAAATGTCTCTGAATAGTTGGTAGACAAGATTTCCAGCATACAATCAACTTGAAAACCACGACGACGACCCTAATTTGTAGACTTAAATTTGTTATATTGGCAATTGGGCCCCTCAATTTTCTTATACATATTTTGATTTAATCTAGGCTTTTTCTAAGTCATTTGGACTTGAAATTAATTCTTGTTGTAGCTTAAAGCGTAAAGCATTTTTGTTTTTCTCAACAAATATATTTTCTAGAATTTAAATTTATGTTCTCCTTATATGGGGGTGAGACTGCTGAATGCCTCTAAATAATGATTCACCTACTAAATAATTTCATGACAATTATGTTCTTAGGTCTAAATATATATTTTAATTCCAAATAAATAATTATATTTAGGCTTAACTAAATAATGACCACACATTTTTAATATATACTTGCGTAGTCCCATATCAAACAATAATTTGCATAATGCATCTTTGAGTCTTTAGAAAGTTTATAGATTTTTCCCAAAGAAAAAGGTCACATATTTTAAATCTCTCTCTCTCTCTCTCGCTCTATATATATACATAAAGTATTTCCGTTTAATTACACACAAAGCTCAGTTCTAATTGCCTGTGCTATTAAACAAAAGTTCCATTCCCGACCACAAACAGAGATTAAATTAACTAATTTCCCCTGAAATTTTACATTCAGCTGCCTGCAGGTGCTCCCTCTCTTGTTTCTCCTCACTGTATGTAAAGAATTTATATTTCATCCGCAGAAAGCAGAAGAATGCCTAGTTGATTTGACTGATCAGACACAGATCTCTCTCTCTCTCTCTCTCTCTCTCTACCCACACACACATTTATGCATATATACGTACTTGTCAGTGTTCACAGAAGGCAGTGATGTTTTAATCTCGTTGGCTTTCCTTTGTCGTGAGCAAATATACATGTTTCTTTTGGGTTTACTGTTTTCCCCTTTCACTTAGGTCCCCTGCTTAAGTTGTAGCCCTTGTGCATAGGGTTTACTGTTGTCTCTCTCACACAGATAATTTCCAAAGTAATTCTAACTTTGCTGAAAAAGAAGGCTGTCGTCTCTACCTCCCTTGATTAAAGGTTACCCATAAAGCTTTCGCTCATCATGCATGCCACTTGTCCAGTTGGGTTTAAATGCTTCGTCCCTTTGTGGTTCCAACTATAGAAAACTCTTCTCTTTGAATATAAGATTTAATTGATTGAAATCGGTGATCTAGATCCTTGAAGTTTTACCCAATTTTGATTTTAGTCCCTCAAGTTTGAAATCGATGGTTTTGGTCCCTGAAGTTTCACCCGATTTTGGTTTTAGTCCCTCAAGTTTGAAAAGGATTTGGCGTCCTGTTTTTGAAACCCGACCCGACCCTGGAAAAAAACCAAGTCCTTTTCAAACTTGAGGGACCAAAACCAAAATCGGGTGAAACTTCAGGGACCAAAACCACTGATTTCAAACTTGAAGGACTAAAACCAAACTTGGTTGAAACTTCAAGGACCAAAACCACCAATTTCAAACTTGAGGGACCAAAACCAAAATTGGATAAAACTTCAGGGACCAAAAATTATATTAACCTATTTTTTTTAGAAATTAAAAAAATTACTTAATTATATCATATGTTATGTATTATTAAATTATATATTAATTTTATAAGTTAGACATAATAGTTTTAAAAAAATAATAAATATAAATATTTTAAAATAATTTAATTAATTTTCTTAATATCTTAAAAAAATCACTGAAATGTTATATTTTGGACACAGTACACACACTGTATGGATTCGTCCACTAACTTACAAAGTGCTCTGTGGGGTCTTCCAAAATGGTGCTGTAGTTTCAGTGTCCTTTGCTAGGGCTTCGCTGGCATGTTGGCCCCATGTGGAGTGGATCGTTTCGACGATCAAGATCAACAACTGATCTTGGGAATGGCATCATTTAAGGGTATGTTTAGTTAGCAGTTACATAAGTGATTTTTTTTTTTAATCTGAGTTTTATAAAAATTATATTATAAATGTGATTTATATTTGGATATGAGTATTTATTTTTAAAAAGTCAGATTTTTGAGCTTTTTCTTAAAAAAAATTTGCTTTAAAAAAAAAAAAAACTCTGTTACCAAAACGCCAACTCAAATACCCTAATTTTCAGAAAATCAGAAGCCCTCAAGATTTTTTTTTTAAAAAACCGTTTGGGATGGCGTTCAGGCCCTAAGTTAGGTAAGTTTCGTGCGCGGTACATACAAAGCTGGATTTCATAGGTCCAATATATTATAAATAAATGTTATATAATTATAAAAAATTAAATTAGGCATACCTTTAAATCTGACAGACACTATTAAAAAAAATCACACGTTATGATTATTTTTAAGCCTTATTTGACGATTTTCAACCGGGTTTGGAAAGAAAAGTGAACCTTCACTTGAAGTTTTGTTCACTCGAAGCTTTGAGAAGAAATTTTATACATGTAATCGAAAAAGAAGAAAGTTTTATACATCGTTGATGCATTTAATGTAATTGATTGCAACTCTTTGATTAGTTGTTTTCTTGCGATTAACACTAGGCATGGTTAAGTGGATGTCGTAATACTAGTTTACCATGCAATTGAGTGTATTAGGTAGGCATTTGAGAAAAATCTTGTTGAAAGGTTATTTGGACTGATCATATTCTTTTATGTGTACATTTTCACCTTCTAGAACTTTCTTCAATACTTTATCAAAGTTGCATTTGCATAAATATGATGCAAGATGATAGAGGGCATTCAATTTTAAACTAAGTGATAACGCAACGTCCTTAATTATGACTATAGGATTTGATATTTGCCAGAGCGTAGAAGGCCCGTGCCTGCTCAAGAACGGAAAGACCAAGGTAGTGACACTTTATTCTATATTATGTGTAATGCATTGCTTGTATGTATTACTCATTGAATACAGACACAGTAGTGAGGGGATGTGGCGAAAGCCCGGTCTTGAATACAGATACAGTAAGGGGACGTGGTGAAAGCCCGGCCTTGAATACAGATGCAGTGAGGGGACGTGGCGAAAGCCTGACCTTGTATACAGTGAAGGGGACATGGCAATGTGCCCGGCCTCGAATATTGATTGTTGCATTGTGATGTATGCTTACTTGCTTTGTTTAATTATGCATTATATACGTAAACTATTGCTACTGGGATTCTTTAGAATCTCATTCTTTTCAAATAACATTTTTAGACAGGGCAAGTGAATCAAGAAGCAAGCAAGCGTATAAGGGCGACTAGGACTGCTGGCGGTAGTCTTAGATAGATACTTTTGGTTTTTTATTGGTTATCATTTTAGACGAATGTATGTATTGAATAGATTATAGAATTATAGTTTGGTGTAATCCCCGGTATGGGAACTGAGATAGGCAATGATGCCCTATACAAACTCTTGGATTTATGTTATTATCCAAGGTGAATGTCGGGAATTTTCGCTGATACTCTGATATTGTATATGAGACAAACTAAACATGCCTATTGATTTTATAAATTAAAGAATGAAGATCTATTTGTACAAGTATTGTAAAAATTTTTTAATTATTTCGGATCTCTTATTCAATTATGAAACACATTTAAATGCTAGTCCCGGCCTCGTTCGTGATGGGGGTTACATTTGTGGTATCAAAGCAGTTTTCCTGACATTTGTAGGAATTTCTAGGATAGTTGCCCTAGTTTATTGCCTGAGTGTTAGATGATTAATGATTGCTGATTGTATACACGTGAATATTCCTGTTATTGATTGGTATATAAGAGTTTAAGGAATATGTGTATACATTTGTTGATTACTGACTGGGTGAACTATTTGTAAACTAAAGAGAAATAATGGCTCCTACTAGAGTCAGAAGACCAGACCCAAAGGTGGAAAAGATCAACGAAAATCCACCTGACCTAATGCGGGAGCTGATGAATTTAGTAAGAGAGCAGAGAGATATGATCGCTGAGCTGAGGGAAGAGCTCAGAGAAGAAAGGGCCAAGAGAAATGAGGAAAGGGCCATGTCTATACATGAGGAGACTCGAGAAGAGACCCAACAAGAAAAGACAGCTGAGGGGTCAAACCGATCCCATGAGTCTCTACCTCATACTGAACAGAACCAAGGATCACATGGGGTACCGACTCGCAATGATAGAGACCTTCATTTTTGGGTTTCTAAATTCTGCAAACACATACCTCCTATGTTCAAAGGAAGATTCGACCCTCAAGCAGTGAAGGATTGGTTGATGAGGCTAGAAAAGATCTTCGAGGTGCTTGAGTGCCTATCGAAGGTGAAAGCAAAGCTAGTTATCTACAAGCTAGAAAGAGATATAGACAGATGGTGGCGTAATATTGACATGACTATGCGGGCTTAGAATGTGCCAGTGACTTGGGAGTCATTTCTAGAAGAATTCAACAACAAGTACTTCCCAAAGTCAGTGAGAATAGAGAAAGACTCAGAATTTTTGGCAATCAAGCAAGGAGACAACGAGACTTTTGATGACTACCTGTCTCGGTTTGTCCGTCTAGCTGCTCTCCTCCTACCTCAGACGGATGGATGACGAGGAATGGAGTTTTGATATGCTGATCAGAGGCTTGAGGTGGGAGTTGAAGAAAAGGTTGGCCACCTGACAGTTTGATAAGTTCAACAAAGCAGTGGAAGAGTGTCGTATCACCGAGAACAACTTGAGAGATATTAACCCGAGTAAGGGTGGTAGTCGTGGTGAAACTGGTAAGGGAAACTCATCTTAAAAGCACAAGAAGCAAGGATTTCCATCAAAGGGTGGTGTTAAGAAACGGTACCAAGCTAGAGATCGTGGGAAATAGGGACAATTATCACAGTGTGTATGCCCGGGTGCAACAAAGCACATGTTGGTAGGAACTGTGAGGGGTAATGTGTATGCTTTATCTGCAAGCAGCCTGGACATCTTTCCAAAGATTACAAAGGGCGACCGGCAGAGTCAAGGCCCAAGAGTCAAGGGAGAGTGTTCACTTTGACCTATGAAGAGGCAAGGAAGTCTCCCGAATTGATCCAAGGTAATATTCTTCTAAATGGTAGTGTATTGCAAACTTTGTTTGATTCAGGTACTAGCCATTCGTTCATAGCCTATAACTATGTAAAGCGCTTAGGATTACATGTTCATAAACTGCTATTTGATATTGTTGTGTCAATACCTATAGGTACTAAGACTGTGGCTGCAGAAGTTTGTTTAAATAGTGTTATTACTATCGAAGGGTTTGAGTCTACCATTGACTTGATTTGTCTACCACTTCATCAACTAGAGGTTATTCTGGGTATTGATTGGTTGACAATGAATAATGTCATGTTGGATTGTGGGAATAGGAAAATAGTTTATCCTACTCCTCAGAGGAATGATAATGTAAATAGTAGACTGAATTTCCTCTCGATGGCTAAGGCCGAGGAATGTATGAAAAAGGAATGCCAAGGGTATATGGTATTCTTTTCTATTCAGGGAGAGTTAGATGATGTTCTAGAGAATATACCCGTTGTGAGAGAATTTCCTGTGGTGGTTTCAAATGATCTCGATGGATTGCCCCCGGAAAGGGAAGTAGAATTTCCAATTGAAATAGTGCTTGAAGCTGGGTCTATATCTAAAGCCCCATATCGAATGGCCCCTAATAAAATGGTGGAGTTGAAGAAGAAAATTGAAGACTTGTTTGAGAAAGGGTTTATTAGACCTAGTGTGTCGCCATGGGGAGCTCTGGTATTGTTTGTGAAAAAGAAGGATGTGAGTTTACGGTTGTGTATTGATTATCGAGAACTTAGCAAGGTAAAATTTAAGAACAAATACCCTCTCTTGAGAATAGATGATCTGTTAGATCAATTATCTGGTTTGTGTGTATTCTCTAAGATTGATCTAAGGTTGGGGTATCATCAGTTGCGTGTGAAGGTAGTGAATATTCCAAAGACTGCTTTTAGAACGAGATATGGGCACTATGAATTTGTTGTGATGCCCTTTGGTTGACTAATGCACCAACAATATTCATAGATTATATGAATCATATCTTTTGACTGCATCTTGATTAGTTTGTGGTAGTGTTCATTGATGACATATTGATTTACTCTAAGAGTAATGAAGAGCATGAACATCATTTGAAAATTGTATTGAGAATATTGAGAGAAAAGCAACTCTATGCCAAGCTGAGCAACTGTGAGTTTTAGCTTACGGAGGTGAAATTCCTTAGCCATGTTATCTCATGAGAAGGGGTCTCGGTGGATCCCAGTAAGGTAGAAGCAGTACTTGACTGGAAGAGGCCAAAAAATGTTTCTAAGATCTATAGTTTTCTGGGTCTTGCTGGTTATTATCGAAGGTTCATCCAGAACTTTTCATGGATTGCATTGCCGATGACCAAGCTCACGAGGAAGGATCAACCATTTTTATGGGATAACCGATGTGAACAGAGTTTCACGGCGCTGAAGGAGATATTGACTATGGCACCATTATTGATTATACCTTATCCTTGTGAGACTTACATCGTGTACAGTGATGCGAGTAAGCAGGGGCTAGGGTGTATCCTGATGCAGCAGGGATGTGTGGTGGCCTATGCCTCTCAACAGCTCAAACCGCTTGAAATGAATCACCCCACTCATTATCTGAAGCTTGCGACAATAGTGTTTGCATTAAAGATTTGGTGCCATTACCTGTATGGTGTGACAGTGGAATTGTACTGTGACCACAAGAGTCTCCAATACTTGTATGGGCAAAAAGAATTGAATATGAAATAGCATCGGTGGATGGAGTTGCTAAAAGATTATAACCTAAAGATCAAGTATCATCCGGGTAAAGCGAATGTCATTGCAGATGCTCTTAGTTGGAAGACAGTGCTGGTAGCAATGATGATCATCCAAGAAAGGAAATTGATAGAGGTCTTTTGGGACTTCAACCTCTCGAATAGCAATCTGTATGCCAATTATAGCATTGTCCAAGGGGAAAATGACTTGAGGACGGAAATTGAAGAGGCTCAAAAGCATGATGAGAGAGCCCAGTTCATCCGAGATAGGATTAATCAAGGAGGGACTCAGGATTATTATTTGTTACCTAGTGGATTGGTGCGATACCAGAAGAGAATCTATGTTCCTATGAAGGTGTACTTGAGACAGAAAATTCTTGACGAAGCCCATAAAAGTCAGTATACTCTTCACTCCAGTATGACCAATGTTTATCATAGCTTGAAATCTATGTACTGGTGGCTAGGGTTGAAGAGTGATGTGACAAAGTATGTGGCGTGGTGTCTTACCTGTCAAAAGGTGAAGATTGAACACTAGAGACTGCCAGGATTGCTTCAGAGTCCAGAAATTTCAAAATAGAAGTGGGATAGTGTGACTATGGTTTAGTGGTGGGTCTTCCTAGGATCAGGAACTATGATGCGATCTGGGTGATTGTTGATAGACTCATAAAGTCAGCACACTTCATACCGATAAATACTAGCTATTCTCTAGATAGGCTGGCAAAAATCTACATCAAAGAGATAGTGAAACTCCATGGTACACTAAAGAATATTATCTCTGATAGAGATCCTTGCTTTACTTCAAGATTTTGGAGGGCTCTGCATGAAGCTATGGGTACACAGTCGAGGTTGAGTACGACCTACCATCCTCAGATAGACGGACAGTCAGAAAGGACTATCCAGACTTTGTAAGATATGCTGAGAGTGTGTGTCCTTGACTTCAAGGGAAAATGTGGTTATTATCTTCCATTGGCTGAGTTTGCTTATAATGGAAGGAAGTGTCAGTCACCGTTGTGTTGGACAGAATTGTCTAAGAAGAAGTTGTATGGCCCAGACCTTATTGACCAAACTTCAGAAAATATAAGGATTATCAAAAAAAGACTCCTTACAGCACAAAGTCGACATAAGAGCTATGCTGATAAAAGGAGAAGGCCTCTAGAGTTTGAAGTAGGGGATTATGTTTTCCTCAGAGTATCTCTTATCACAGGTATCAGTAGAGCAATCAAGAGGAGGAAACTGAACCCTAGGTACATTGGTCCATTTGAAACTCTGGCACGAATCAGACCTGTGGCATACCGGATAGCCCTACCCCCGAATTTGAGTAGATTTCATGATGTGTTCCATGTCTCGCAGCTCAAGAAGTACCAACCAGACCTGAGCATATCATTGATTATAAAGAGATTGAATTACAAGATAACTTCACTTATGTGGTAGAGCCAAAATGAATCATCAATTGAGAAGAGCGACGACTTAGACATCGAAGCTTACCATTTGTGAAGGTGGTCTGGAAGGGAATGTCTCCAAGAGAAGAGACTTGGGAAGCAGAAGTGGACATGAGAAAGCGATTTCCTGATTTTATGCCTAATGATATGTAATCAATTTCGAGGGTGAAATTTATTAAACAGGGGGGATTGTAACGTCCTAAATGTTGATTAAGGGCTAATGTTGATTATTGAGAATGTAATTGAATTAGAGTGGATTATTATGTGTTTTATGGTAATTTTAATTAATGTGCCAAAATTAAGGAGAAATTAAAAAAATGGAATTATTGGGCAAATAGTTAGTAATTAGTGGAGAAATTAATTACTAACTAAAAGGAAATGAGAAGTATGATTAAATGGCTAATGGAGGGATTAGATAAGCTAAGTGGGTGTTTACTTTATGAAGACCAATGACTTTATGACATGTGTTAAAGAAAGATGATGGGGGAGTAGTTGGAAAAGTCAAATAAGGAATTTTAAATATTTTCTCTCTCTTCCCACCCATTGTTTTGGCTGACATGAGAGGTATGGGGGAGTAAAATGATCATTTCCTTCTTTATCTTCAACCACTCTCATCTTGCTCTTCTCTCACTCCATCCGACGCCATTGTTGAAGGAAAAGGAAGGAAGAAAAGCTTCAAAAAGGTAAGGGAAATGGCCTTAAATGCTCAAACCTCCTTCTCAAAAATTGTTCTTTGAGTAATGAGCTTCATTTTGATGGTTGTAGTTGGCTTATTGGTATTAGTTTGTGCTTTCGAGAGATTGTGAAAGTTAGAGAATCAAAAAGTGTCTTTGGAAAAGTTGAAGAGGTAAGTCAAGCCTATCTATCCATTTAAGTTTTGTGCCATTTGGGTTAGTTTTGAATTTCTGGGAATTTATTGCCTATTTTCGAAAATAAGAGCCATTGAGCATTTGGCATGTTATTGGTATGGAAATAGTATGTTTGGAATGTATATGGATAGATAGGATTGATTGGGGATTTAATGATTGAGTTTAGTGATTTTGGAAATTTAGTGTTTAATGTTGCCCAAGACCAAAGCATGATAATGGAGTAGGAATTTGGTTGTTTTAATGGTTTTATTGGTTCCTCGAGGGATTTTGTGTGGGGATAGCTTTGTTTGAATCATTTGGAAACTCTTGGGAACATTCTGGTGAATGCTGTTAGTGTTTCTGCGTTTTTTGGTTTCTGATGCATATCACTCGAGTAAGGGAAGTATCACTCGAGCGAGTCAGTGAAATTCCTCATTTTCCCTTCAGTTTATGTATGTATTGCACTTCTGTCAAAAGGGCAAGAGTACTGCCTCACTTGCGATTATGGTGGGTTCTTACTCGAGTGAGCTTCCCCTCACTTGAGTGCTGGTGTATTTGACATCCAAAACTTGCCTCTCAGGTTTCCACTCGCGGTTAAAGTGCAAGAGTGTGTTTTAGCACTCGTGGGTATTTAGCCTTCACTCGAGTGTAAAGATCCGTGCTTGAGTGCTCTTCTTATTTGAAATTTCCATTTGCTCTCGGGTTTTCACTTTCTTCACCTCACTTCCTAGTATTCGAGTAAGCATTTGGTATCACTCGAGTGTTGCATTTTGTGCTCGAGTGTTCTTGTCTCACCCAAGTGCAGACCGTACCATTATTCGAGTGAGGCCATCTTCACTCGAGTGAAACAGTGAAAAATATCAATGATTGTGCTTCTAAAAGGGAATCCCTGGGGTAGTTCTTCCAACCCTTTAGGGCTTTTATTAAAGGCATATATAAGTACTTAAGAGACAATAATGATAACCAATTTAAGTATTGTGAAGGTATTGAGTATGGGACTAAGTGATAACACATCGTCCTTAATTATGACCATAGGATTTGATATTTGCCAGAGCGTAGAAGGTCCGTGCTTGCTCAAGAACGGAAAGACCAAGGTAGTGACACTTTATCCTATATCATGTGTAATGCATTGCTTGTATGTATTAATCATTGAATACAGATATAGTGAGGAGACGTGGTGAAAGCCCAGTCTTGAATACAGAAACAGTAAGGGGACGTGGTGAAAGCCTGGCCTTGAATACAGATACAGTGAGGGCACATGGCGAAAGCCTGACTTTGTATACAGTGAAGGGGACGTGGCAATGTGCCCGGCCTCGAATATTGATTGCTGCATTGTGATATATGCTTACTTGCTTTGTTTAATTATGCATCATATACGTAAACTGTTGCTACTGGGATTCTTTAGAATCTCATTTTTTCCAAATAATATTTTTAGACAGGGCAAGTGGATCAAGAAGCAAGCAAGCGTATAAGGGTGACTAGGACTACTGGTGGTAGTCTTAGATAGATACTTTTGGTTTTTGATTAGTTATCATTTTAGACGAATGTATGTTTTGAATAGATTATAGAATTATAGTTTGGTGTAATCCTTGGTATGGGAACTGAGATGGGCAATGATGCCCTGTACAAACTCTTTGATTAATGTTATTATCCCGGGTGAATGTTGAGAATTTTTGTTGATACTCTGATATTGTATATGTGACAAACCGAACAGGCCTATTGATTTTATAAATTAATGAATGGAGATCTATTTGTACAAGTGTTGTAAAAAGTTTTTAATTATTCCGGATCTGTTATTCAATTATGAAACTCATTTAAACGCTAATCCCGACCTCGATCGTGACGGGGGTTACATGGCCAATCAATTGAAAACATTAAGAACAATAATTAAAGCTCAATCATGAAGGAGAAATTCAAATTAGATTTAATAAGTTAAGATTCAATGCGTCATTAGTAAGCTACGTCATCACCCTAGGAAAATAAAAATTTAGCTCATGATGAAATTAAAAATAAAACCAAAAGAAATTGCAAACTTCTTAAACATTGCATAAAACTTGAATATTAAATTCTAAAACATAAATATACAACCAAAATATACATGAAAATGGAGAAAAATCTAGCCGTCTCTTTAGGAGGTAAAACCTTCCATGTAGGTGGCAACCTATACTATCCATAAAGGAGGACTACCTAAGCCTTTCATGTATGAGGCATGCAGGAATTAAATACAATGCATAAAATTAACTCTAAGATGGTGCAAGTAAAGAAGAGAGGAAAGTAATTGATATGAAATGGTGTGTGTTAAATGTGAGGGAGATGATGACTATATATAGGGAAGAATGGAATATGGTAGACGAAGTAATAGGTGAAATGGAAGATGAGGTGGTAGATAAAGTAGTAGGTGAAAAGGAAGATGAGATGGTAGATAAAGTAGTAGGTTAAAAAGGAAGATGGCATGGTTGGTGGGATGGTAGATGATTCCCGCTCTTAACTTCCAAGCGAAATTCAAAACCCTTGGAGATAGAACTGGGTTTTGGTCTCAACGTAAAATTTGTAGAGCTCTTTCTTAGCTTTTTATCAATATATAGAACATCCCAATCCAACATCTAGAACTCCAGATATTGACTGAAAACTAAAAGAGGGTTTGATTTAGTGTTTTTACAAGAAATTCTATTTTATGCCCAAATCATTATTTATTTATTAATTACACCCAAATTCATTAAACTGGGCTCAAATATCATCCACAAAATCATCATGTAAGGGAAAATAAATATGCAAATATTTTACTTATCAAATTCCCCCACACTTAGCTCTTGGACGTCCTCGGACAAGGAGTGACTAATTAGTGTTAACAAAATTAGAAGTGTCAAGTCATAAGCAAGAACACAATTGAAAAATAAATAGATAATAGTATTCATAAATCAATGAAAATATAAACTGATAACTTTATTTGAAAATGAATAAACTGAGTTCATACTTATAACTTTTTCTATCAATCTCTCAACTGTTTAAGGGTAAGTGTTTCGCTCAAATTCAACCGAAAAAAATTGCACTACCATAGGCTTGCTAAAAATCTCAATCTCCACTACCTAATTCATATGTATAATTCGAATTAAAAGGACTTATTAAGGGTTGTAATGGGGTTAAGGTAAAAGAAATGTAAAACATGATATGAAGTGCTAAAGAAATAGAACAAATTGAAAAATAGGCTACTTATGAATAAATTTATTTCATCACAACAACCCACAATATTTAATAATTTTTTTTCTTCATTTTTTTACTCCTCCTCCCCCAACTTAAATCAGACATTGTCCCCAATGTCTTCTAGGGCAAATAATTTTTTTTTGTTTTTTGCATAATTCTGCAACTCTAAAGTTGATGATATATACACCCCCACACTTGTCAAAAGCCCATTTCACAAGAATTTCAAATGCTTTGCTAATCTTTAAAATTAGGTAAAAGCACTTGATATATCATTACAACACATGTTAATGGGTTGAGAACAAAGAAACAATCAATTAGGCTCAAAGGAGCTTATCAACGATATAATTGCAAGGTTGGCTATTTGGCTCTGACAAAAGGAAATGAATGCCTTTATCATTTTTGAATGTGCATGTGAAATATAATTTCAACCAAATTTAAAGCAAGTTTTAGAGTGACAACTTAATAAGTGAATATTATACACAAGAGAAATAATCATTATAGGCTCTAAAGCTCACGGTTAGAGATTTTCAAACTTAACTCATTCAATCTCAAAATTCATCACCAATTGTAACAGTCAGTTGTTCATCATACTATGAAATCTCTAAATTCAATTGATCCATACTCAAAACTTATATACTTTTTAAAATCATTACAAAGTACTTGGACAACATGATTTTTTTTTTGAAACTTTTCTTCTTTTTTTCTTTAAGAAAGAATAAAAGCATGCAACTAATAAAATGTGTCTTAGGAGTTAAGAATAACTCCTTACTCTGCCAGTTTTTCCATACCCCATACATCTAATGGTTTTTACTAACTAACTATTTCATTTTTTTGAAACATAAATGCACAATAAAGTAAAACCAAAAGATTAAGAAAAGTTACAACCAAACATTTGTATTTGGATTCTGCTTTTGACTGCTATCTGAAGATTGCCCGCCTATTTGCTTGACTAGTATATTTGGTTTAGGTTCATAGGTTTGCAATTGATTGAGCAGCTGATCAACAGTTAGTGCATAAATTATGGAGAGGCGAGTCCCTTGGAGTATGAATCCCATTTCCACAGCATGATCAAAAAAAGATAACAGATCATCATAAAAACCATTAACATTTAACAATCTAATGGCTTTTTGTGATAATTCAACTTAGCCCAATATGCAACGCTAGAAATTCCATCCAACATCTCCAAATCATCGGGTAGAGCAATAAAAGCTTGAGCATGATAGAACATTTGTCCCATTCATTCATGCAAACTTGAAACATGCAACTCTTGTCCTAAGGAAAAGATGTGATCTTCCAACTCCTTCACCCTTACACTCAAACCCTTGCTTCCATTCATAGATGCAGAAATGGTCATACTTCCCCTTAGGCCCTGGATGCCTCCACTATATTCAAAGTTAATCTTTCTAGTGGCTAACGCACTTCTAAGTTCATTTGCTGTAGTGAAAAACTCTCTATCCTTGCCCGAATCAGTTTCACAAAAAATATAAAGAGATGTAAATCTACATTTTTATGTAATACCCTTTTTCTCTTCTTTTCTCTCGAAACCATTTGTGTTTACAAGTAGAAGAGTGCATATTTACAAGTGAAGAGTGTTAGAACAGGCTGACACCCAAGAGGGGGGGTGAATTGGGTGTAAGATAAAAACTTAAGAACTTTGAAAATCTTTTCGCATCTTAGAGGAAGCAATAAATATGAAAGTGATGAATCATAAATCACAGTTAGATATTTAAATGATATATGCTAGAAGTATAAGAGCTTAGGGAAGAGAATATGCAAATTGTGATTTATCCTGGTTCGGCCCAATCCATGATGACCTACGTCCAGTCCCCAGGCTCCTCCTGAGATTTTCAATCCACTATCTTCCTCAAGTTTAACCGGGTACTTGAGAACCACTACAATCTCACAAGTTTGATCCGGGAACTTGTGAAGCCTTTACAATTCTCGCACTGAGATTACTCCCCCTTACACACCGTAAGGTTACAACCAAGTTGCTCCTCCTTTCACACCGTAAGGATACAACTTTGATGATGAAAGATTACAATCAATCTTCTCTCTTAGAAGTGAATAAGATGAACACTGAAGTATAATACAAAAAATATCTCTCTCAAAGGTAAATCATATAGAAGCTAGAGAAACAGAGAGTATGTGCGATGAGTATTGATGTCAGGATGTTGGCATTTGGACGATGTATCCACTGAGTCTTACTTCTGTTTTGGATGATCTTCTATTTATAGCTGATAAGGATTGATGACCGTTTGAGCATTTCAACATGTCCGTTAGAGTGACGTAGCTTTGTTTGACTGTTCTTCGATTTTGAAAACTAGCCGTTGGAAAGTTGACGCTCCGCTTCGGTAAATTCACCTTTTGACTCTTCACATCATATCTTCATTGTATTCCTGGAGAAATACATTAAACACTAATACAATGAAGTGTTAGAGTGATTAGAAGCAATAAGAATGAGTTATATGATCATTCCATTGATTTCCAGAATCTTCGAGACGTTGTTCTGTTTTCCTGGGAAGCATTACTCGAGTACTTACTCGAGTAAACATCAAGTTTCTTCACAGGTTACTCGAGTGGCCTTCCATTTTTTGCATAGCTTACTCGGGTAGTGACTTGAAGTTCTCTTCTAAATAACTCTGCATACACAGTGCTTTACTCCAGTAGTGACTTGAAGTTCTCGTCTAAATAACTCTTCAAGTTTTGCTAGCACAGTGCTTTACTCCAGTAGTGACTTGAAGTTTTCGTCTAAATAACTCTTCAAGTTTTGCTAGCACAGTGCTTTACTCCAGTAGTGACTTGAAGTTCTCGTCTAAATAACTCTTCAAGTTTTGCTAGCACAGTGCTTTACTCCAGTAGCTACTCGAGTATTCATTAAAGTTTACTCGAGTACATACTCGAGTATCATCGGGAAAACTTTGATGAACTTCAGATTTTTGCTTACCACAGTGAGTTACTCGAGTAGCTCCTCGAGTAACATTGGCAGGATTGAAAATGCCGAGAGCAACTGCAAGTGATCTGCATGGTTACTTGAGTAACGTTGGCAGGCCAAGAGCAATTGGAAGTTTTCTATCTGATTACTCGAGTACCTACTCGAGTAAAGTCTTTTGTTATCAACCAGTTACTCGAGTAGTGCCTTCAAGTGAATTCTTGATTTTGACTCGAAATATGGCAAATTATAAATCATCGGAAATCCCTCATTATCTACATTCCAATGCAACAAGAATCAGCTCCAAAATCGTTGTGTACAGAAAGTTATGATCCAAAGAGTACTACTGTTCTTAGACAATCCTGAAATCACGAGCAGCAACTTCCAGATGGCATAGTTATTAGAATATAACCTCAAATATGTCAAATTACCTATCCATGGAAAGCTCTTTGAGTCTTCTTTCATATGGCACTAGTTTCGTCTCAATCCGATATGTATTTTGAGAGTTATGTCTAAAATACCGAAGCTGTCCTGGAATATGACGGTGATTCATGCGTCAACTTCAACAGATCATATCTCCCTCATCTTAACTCCTTTGAATGTGATCTTGGTGTCAAAAGTTCGTGTTGGAAGTCTAGTTTCATATGCCATCGGTTTTAGTTCGATCTGACAAATGGTTGGAGAGATATAATCAAAATACCAAACCTCTGTTCTGCCGCGCGAAAACAGAGTGCCCATTACTTCAAGTGCCGCCTTGAGTGATTCATCAAATAACCTGGCAGATTACTCGAGTAAGGCCTCGAGTAAACACCTCCAAAATCAGACAATGCCATATTACGCGAGTGATTACTCGGGTAATCATCCCCAAAGGTACCATAGCTTCCGTATACATCATTTTAGCTTCGTATTGACCCATTCCAACTTCCGTATGATCATAGAAACCTCCGATATCACTTCTAATAGCTTGGATCCTGATATTCTCATGTGATCTTGCAAGTTTTTCTTTCTTTAATTTATTTCTTCTTGTTTTGCCACTTGATGATCATTCTTCATAACCCAACTTCAACCTTCTTGATGAATATCTTCAATCTTCATCTTTCTTTCTTCTTTCTTCAATTCCTTGCCTCTTGATTTTCTTCTTGATGATTGTTCTCCATTTATGAAGCATTATAACATCAACCCACCATTGGGTTTATGACTAATCTACAAGATATACAACATAAAATATGGTAGTTAGTCAATGTAGAAGATAATTATATCATACAAACTTTTTGCTCATATTTAACATCTATATTTGACATCATCAAAACTATTCATATCTAACAAAGAGTACATATTTACAAGTGGAAGAATGCATATACCTAATACTAAAACAACGACAACCAGATCATGCAAATCATGCATTTTTCAAAGAAGTTTGAAAAATTTCTGACACGAATGACTAGTAGGATGTTGCATGAAGAAATTTAAAAAAAAGAGTAAAGAAAGTCAAATGTTACTGAAAAGATAAGATAGATTAGTCAAAAGTTACTGAAAAGATAAGAAAAATTAGACAAAAGCATGATTATGTACAGTAGCTGTGATTTTAGCTCGCATCTTCCTCTAGTTTTACATCTAGAAACAGCTTAAACGCTTTCTATGAATCGAGGATTTGCTTCCCATCCAGTTTTCTTATAAATTTCGTCCATTAAATCAAGAAGAATACGATGAACATCACCACTCGGATGTGTCTCAAGAGTTTAAAGGATATCATCCAGTGATTCCTTACTCAGTCCATCCTTTATAAATTTAATTTTATCTTCTCAATTTATAGAAGTCATACCTTTGCTCCTATAGCGCTAATCACGTGTCCACTTTGCACATTTATGGTAAACATTCATTCTTTTAGATCTTCTCTTTTTGAAATAAGAACTTCTTTCTATTCCTGGCAAAGGTTTAACAAATGATTTATGAATCTCACCTGCTAAACGTGCCTTAGCTTCAATGATCTAGCGTACATCCTCAAGAAGGCCCAAACGCTTGAATATCTTTATCCTTTCAAGTCGACTGCTATAGATCTTCCTGAGCACATCTTTGGGAAGAGTGGGGAACCGTTCTTAAGCTTTACAAGAAATTCCTCCATGGTAACTTAAAATCAAACTGATGAAAACTAAAATTCTCAACGCAGTGCAATATGCTTCAGTGAGTAAGAAAGAAAAATGAGTGAGTAGGAAAGAAGTTTTGGGTTGCCTCCCAAATAGCTGCCCTTCTTTAACGCCTTTAGTTAGACAAAAACCAAACAATTTTTTTTTATATCAGAGCATACCTATTGGTTCTTTTAAAGTGACGATAGTTTTCAAAGTGTTCAGTGCACCGTCATTGTACTCTTTGAATGTTCTTGTCATCAGAGGCTACCAAAATTCTTACAAAATTATAACAAAACATCGAACCAAACCTTGGGTTGCCTCTTAAGCAGTGCTAAATTTATAGTCTCCAGCCAGACTTCCCAAAACAAACTACTAATCAAAAGTATCAAACACCATGGTTACCTTGTCTTCATTTCTTTTCAAGCAACAATAGTTCAAACACAATAAATGACCATTCAAGATCATACTTGTACTTATTCAATCATAGACAATTTTATAGTGCAATTATTTACTGAATTCAAATAAAGTACAACATGCATATATTTGCAAATAGATTTAGGGGTTTCCAAAAATTTAGAGCATCCCACAAAATTCACTTGACTCTTATCAGTAAGAGTCAACACTTTAATAGGAGAGACATAAACAATAGCTTTTGGAACATCCCCATTAATTTCAACATCAAAATGATAGGAATTAGGTTCCACAATCGGAACCTCTTCTAGACTACACCCACTATCCTCTCTTAAAGAGATTTCAAGCTCCTTATCACATTTCACAAAAGCTAAAGTTTCATTCAATTCCACATTCTCAACTTTCTCATAATAATCATCATTAACACAAGAAGTAGTTATCATGCTTAAAGAATTATTTTCCCTCATAGTATCAAGTGACAAAATAATTTGACTCGCATATATCCTATATTTTGGACACTTGACTCAACTCTAGTGGCAATTTCCTTTTGCTCTCTAATAATTCTCTTTGTTGATTCCGCAAACTCCTCATATAATCTTTCTAAGTCAGACTTTTCCTTATACTCAAGAGTGTGTTCTTCAATAAATGGAGAAGAGTAGAAAGGAGAATTAGGACAATACCTGACATATGGATCCAAAGACTCTTGTTGCTCTAAAATTCCACCAAGATAAAAGGAATGATCAAAACAAGTTTGTTTCATAGTGAAATCATCTCTCACATAATGACTGGTAGTACTATATGGATAATGCTCATAGGAATGACACTCTCCACAATAAGCGCCAAAAAAACAATTATAAGGAGAAAAATTTTCAATCCAACCAGCATTTATATCTTCTTGCTCATTCCATCCACATGCATTCCTAAAAGAGAATCAAGATATGATAATTTATCATAGATTAAACCAAAAGAATGCTGTGAATAATCCTTTTTTTTTAATTTTTTTTTTGCAAATTTTAACATGAAGACTAAATTAGTTTAAAAATTACTTAGTGTTGATATTAATGACAATAATTCCTGGCAACGGTGCCAAAAACTTGTTACGAGTGTAAATGGTCTATTAAAAAGTGCAAGTATACACTGTCGTAATCAAGTAATACAGAAGTGAGTAGAGTATCATTCCCACGAGGATTTATCACTAAGTACCAAAATGAGTAATTTTAACTCTATTTAGTCAATCAATTAGTTGGTGATTGAGATTACAAAATAAAAAATGATTAAATATGAATGCAAATGATATGAAAGCAACTTTGAGAAACAGTCATAGGGATTAGATTTCACTTAACAAATTTCGGATTGAATCACTTATCTATTATAGCCCAATTTATTCCACATGATTGATAGTTGAGTTTTCCTAATTTAATTATTAGCCTCTTCTAAGGTCAAGCAATTCTATAATTCATTGCTAATCCAATATATTCCTATATAAATTTAAGCAATTAATTATGCATTAAGATTTATGGAACTCAGTAAGACTACACAACTCATATGAATATATTCTTATTTCATATGCAAGTCATGGTTTTAATTATAGGATCTAAACACATGCATCTCCTTCAAATCGCAACATACATATTGGAATCATTCAAAAGGTAGCCAATCAATTGAAATCATTAAGAATAATAATTAAAACTCGATCATGAAGGAAAAATTCAAAATAGATTTAATAAGTTAAGATTCAATGCGTTATTAGTAAGATATGTCATCACCCTAGGAAAATAAAATTTTAGCTCATGATGAAATTAAAAACAAAACCAAAATAAATTGCAAACTTCATAAATATTGCATAAAAATTGAATATTAAGTTCTAAAACATAAATATACAACTAAAAGATGCATGAAAATGGAGAAAATCCAGCCGTCCCTTTAGGAGGTAAAACCTTCCATGTAGGTGGCAACTATACCATCCATAAATGAGGACTATATAAGCCTTCCATGTAAGAGGCATGCAGGAATTCAATACAATGTATAAAATTAACTCTAAGATGGTGTATATGGAGAAGAGAGGAAAGTAATGGATATGAAATGGTGTGTGTTAAATGTGAGGGAGAGGATGGCTATATATAGGGAAGAATAGAGAATGGTAGATAAAGTGGTAGGTGAAAAAGAAGATGAGGTGGTAAATAAAGTAGTGTTAAAAAGGAAGATGGAATGGATAGTGGAATAGTAGATGATTCCCACTCTCAAATTCCAAGTAAAATTTAAAACCCTTGAGGATAGAACTGGGTTTTGGTTTCAACGTAAAAGTTGTAGAGCTCTTTCTTAGCTTTTTATCCATATATAGAACGTCCCAATCCGACATCCAGAACTCTAGATATTGCCTAAAAACTGAAAGAGGTTCTGATTTAGTGTTTTTTCAAGAAATTCTATTTTATGCCCAAACCATTATTTATTTATTACTTACACCCAAATTCATTAAACTGGGCTCAAATATCATCCACAAAATTATCATATAAGGGAAAATAAATATGCAAATATTTTACTTATCAACCCTTGACACTATATAGTGGCAATGGGCTGCATGTACAACCGTCCAAAGGATAACATGATTCATAACATGTCTATGTAACTTAAGCATATGAAGGTAAAGTTCAAGACCAACATAGACCCCTACTATCTGCTCCCTATGGCAACTACAGAATCATAAATAGTGGGAGAGGCTGTGGGTGGATTCATTGCATGGCCTGGCCATCAAATTTGAGTATGCAAACAGCAACAAAAGCCCACCAAGCAAAAGAAGCCCCCAAATCCAAGCCCGTCCCTCAATCTAAGAAGAGGAAGCATCCAACACTCAATGATAGATCTGGGCACAAGTCGTGCTCATAGCTAAGCCTGTTTATCAATTTGGTCAGAAGCGCATCAAGGAATTCACTGATAAGTTCTTTGTTTTGAGGACAAAGCTAGGGTATCCAATGATCCACTTTGAGCCTGAGGTCTTTAACAAATCGGGGCAATTAAAATGTGTACACTGAGAGATTGTTGCTGACGTCCTAAATAAGGAGATGAAAATTTCAAACTCTATCAAATTCTTTATCAGGTATTTCTTCAATTGTGACTAAATGTTAGCTACTTAGAAGTTTGATTATATTTTGATGTGTTGGTTTCGGCATTTTGGGCACCTATACCAAACTTTCAAAAGTGGGTACATCATAAAATTTTCTTAAATTAGTTTCTATTTATTTTCTTATTATTTTGATGGTGTGATCTATTATTGTATTTAGGACTCATTCGATGCTCATAGTGCTAAATACATACTACAAAAAGATTTGGTACTATGACTCTCTTGGCAAAAATCCAACAAATAGGTCATACATGCAAGAGACACTCAACCAAGAATTTATCCATTCTTCATCTTTTATAATTAAGTTCAGCTTGCATATTTCTGTATATACAATTTTTTATTGTCTCTTCTCAGTGATGTGTACTAGAACCAGACGCAAAATAACCTCGAACACAACAATTACAAGCTCACCAGTGGCTACTTTAAAAATGCCTTCCAATGGCTGACATCAAAGGTATATATATTATTCAACCTTAACTATAATATTATATTGAAGCACACATGACACATATAGTTTATATATGACTAATTGACACATTTTTCTTCTCATTTCTTTATAGTTCTTATGAAAACAAGAAGGAAGCCTCGATTGTGGATATTGCATGATGCAATATATAAAGGACATAATAGTGCATGATCCTGATGGAATTGATCATTCAAAGGTGTATATGTATATGCTCATTCTTTTAGATATACATTTTGTTAGCTATATATTACAACATCTAACTTTATCTATTGTTTCCTTTTGCTCACAGTACTTTGAGGATGTGTAACATCCTAGTGTCTTGCTCTCGATATTGTCTACTTTGGAGTCCCCGTCACCTTTCACGACTTTAAAAAGGGTCGAGAGGGGGAGCTATCCCGACACTTATAAGGCATCTTTCGTTCCCCTCCTCGGTCGATGTGGGACATAACACAGTGTTATGTCCCATATAGGTCAGGGAGGGGAACGAAAGATGCCTTATAAGTGTCGGATACCTCCCCCTCTTGACCCTTTTTAAAGTTGTGAGGGATGATGGGGACCCCAAAGAGGAAAATATCAAGAGCAGGCGTTGGGATGTTACAGGATATCCTCTGCACGATGCATAGCACGTCACAAATGGAAGAAGTGGCTTATGAGTTGCCAACAACTCTACAACTTTAGTGGGCTGGGCAAAGCTTTGAATGACTGTAAGTATATATATACTGATTTATTTGTTTTAAACTTTTGGTTTTGGTAGTGTATATATATACATGAATGACTATAAATATATTCTGATTTGTTGTTTTGTTGTATATAGAATGACTGTAAATATATATTCTGATTTGTTCTATTCAAAATATATATGCAAAGGGATATCAAAAGCATAACCTCCTATTTAAAAAAAAATTAGCTTCAATACATCATGGTTACTACTTAACATCCGTTATGTATATAAGTAGATACATAATGATTATAATTAATGTTATGTAAACTCGGAATGGGCTAGCTATTTCAGCTAAAAAACTAATGAATCAGGCACCTAACCGGTCTGAGTGAGGCACTAACTCAGAGTTGCTTCTGACTTGGCTAGATCGTGATGACTCGACGCTAACTCGAGTGCCTTACTGAGTAGGGTGAGTCGGCAAAGTTATGTTTTTTGGAACTCTGCCCTTGAAATTGACCAAAAAAATGAATAAGATGTGGAAGAAGAAGAGCTTTCTTATAATGGCATAATTTATCTACACTATCATCGCCTTCATATTAAACTAAATCAGCTTTCTAAATCCCCAAAGCCCCAAATTTGTTAGTGAAGAATTTGCTTGCATCCATCATTGCTAAGCTCAGTTTTCATGATCGAACTTCATGGTGTTTGTGCTCATGACGTGGATGGCGATCTTCTTATTGTTGGTTGTACCTCAAATCTTCAAGATCCAACGCAAGCTATGGAAGGGAAGAAGGGAAAGACGAAAGAGAGGAGAGAAAAGAGTCATAGAGTAAAGACCCAGTGCCGCTTACTATTGTGTACTCTCCTAGCCTATACCTAATCTCCATCAATCTTATAAGTTATAGAAGAGATTTTTAAAAAAAAAAAGATATATAGTAATTACTTAGCAAGTGAGAAGTCCCTATTTTATTATATATTTTTATATCTATTTATGGTATTTTATCAATATTATTGTGCTTAAATGTAATTATTATGATTATTTTGGATTAGAAAGTGTTGCACAAAATAAATGCTAAAAATGTTAAAATTGCTATATTTTATTTCCCTATATTAAATTGATTTGCGTAGAGGTATTTTTAGTTGTGTTTATTGAAGGGAGATTAAGAAATTAAAGTCAAAAAGACAATCAACCCTAGAAGAGAATGAAGAATTATAGAAAATGATGAAAATTTGCATAGGTTGAAGGATAAAAAAACCAAGACCTTAAGACTGCTTTTGGCTGGTTTGGGCCTATATGTGTTAACTTATGACTTATGCTCCTTAAGTGGGCCCTATGACCACCACTTAAGCTCAAATGCATGTCTTCCATGACCCATAAAGACTAAAAACATGGCCACCTACAATTAATAAAAGGCATAAGGGTTATTTCACATGGTTTCTTTTCTCACAAGCTATCATATGGTGCCACCTAAGAGGATGAAGACCAAGTCAGCCATGCCTTGCACCTCAAGTTGCCACATGTCATCGTGAGAATTAATTAGGGATATTTCATGAAAATCCAAAAGATATCGTGATCATATATTAATTCTCATGGCGTCACATGTCATTATCACAAGGGGAGTTGACCAAATCAATTCCTAGATATTATTTTTTATTTGAATTCATCTTTTCTTCACCCCCAAGCCACCAAAAACGTGATCATACCTATATCCACAATATCTCCCCTTGACTGAAACCCTAAGCCTAATCCACTAACCCATTATCACCTAGCCTCTTATCACTCCCAGTTATCATCATACCTTATCCTTTTCTTCTCTCTCCTAGATTTGAATGCAATCTATTATCTTTTCTATATTTTCAATTCAAATCTTTATCCTTTCCTTATTTCCACCTTATCCAAGCCATTCATATTATCCTTTTGATGAATTCAAATTCAAAATTATATATTTTAATTCAAAGGAATTGGACTTTAATCAATCCAGTATTATCTTTCAAATTAAAATGCTGGAAAAGAGATAAAGATTCATCAAGATCAAGCCATTGATACCTATAAAAGAAACCCTAGGCTTTATTCCAAGAGCGTGACCACACACCACTCTTGTTTTCTTCCATCACCATGTGTGGTTAATCCTCCTCTTGAGGATGGATCTTGTGGCTTGAGTTCTATGTTCTTAATTAGGGGGCTGTTAGTTTGATTTTTTTTCTCATTTATGTCTTTAATGATTTCCTAGAGTAGTTAGTACTTGAAATTTCATTTATTGAGACTTTAAAACTCGAGCATAATTTCATTGTAATCAAACTCATTTGTTATTCAAATTCTGTTTTATGATTTGATGTTCTTAATTTATATCTTTATTCCTCCCATGATTATTTTATGTTCTCTATTCAGAATATGATTAGATGTATGGTTTAATTGTGTTCTTGATTTTTCGAGTAGAAATTTCTTTAGAGAACAAATTATATAATTGAATTGAATAACATGCTAAGCGTAGCTTTAGTAATTATTAAAGGAATAATTATGATTTTGAGTAGAGTTATAATTAGGAATTAAACAATTAGACCTACGTGTAGTTAGGGTTTATAATTTGAACTAGTTATATATATATATATATATATATCTCCATATCTATTGTTGGCTGATGACAACCATAGATATATTCTAAAGAGATTCACCATCTATTATTTTCTATTTTCATTTTTATTATTAATAAAGTTCCAAAAGCCATTCTTTTCTTTATTTTTTTTGAATCTTGCATTCTTAATTAATTTAGGGATTAAATACTATTGACTCCAAGCAAGAGAATATGGTCTAGGTTGTGCCGCTACGCTACATAATTTAGTAATGCACTAACGACAAGCATGATCAGCAGATCACGTGGAGGATCAAGAGGAAAAATAAATTAAAAAGAAAGGAAAGAAATTGAAATGAGAAAGGAATTTCATAAATATAAAAAAATGGATATTTATTATTTTTTATAATTAAAATATGAATATTTTAATACATTTTAATTAAATCATATTATTTCAATTATAACCAATCTAACCTATGACCCTTAGCTTACTACCTAAACTGGTTTAGAGACCAGTCCAAGTTTGATAACCTTGGTTATAATATAACAACCACAATTGATTTAAAATTACACAATTGTTACTTAACAACCATTATTTATGTCACGTATATATAACGGTTGTTCAAATAAAGTTGTTAGCGTTACTATAAATACATAATAGTTTTTGTGAAAGAACCATTATGCATGTTACTGATGAGGGCCTTTTGTACGTTATCCTTAGGGTCTATAATCAAAAATTAACCAAGGATTGCGTATAAACAGACCTAGGATCATTCTCTTTTCTTGAGGAGCCTTTTATTGATTCCTAAGAGATCTAAATGCCATGTAAATGCAATAAAAACAAAGAGAAATTGGTTTTGAGTTTTTCAAGTTATAAACTAAAGAGAAATGCAATTTAATTAAATGCTAAACTATTGTTTTTGGTATTTTTATAAAAAGATGCATGAGTGAATGGAATTGGATTTGGAAAATATAAATGATGGATGCTCTTGGTAATGAAGAAATGACTATTCTTACTCAAAAAGATTATGGGAGTTAAAATTCATTAAGTCTTAAGAAAAACCTCAAGATAACACTTGAGTCCAATATTCCCAATTAATAGTAGCTCTTACAAACATAGTTAATTACATAGTTAATTACTATCTCTTGAGATATTGTTTTAAAACCACTTAATGTCCAATTGCAATTAGAATAATACAACATGAGTTTTCTTGAATTGGAGTGCTAAACAGCCCCTCAAGGGCACAAATCAACCACATTAACTATATAATAACATGCTAATTAACATAATCACATTGCAACCACAAAGAAATTTAAAAGGTGCATATCTCTTTACTTTGTCTATTTGGAAGACTCCATAATCATTCATCGAAAGGTGCATATCTCTGGCAATTAAGAAAGGCACCATCAGGGGGACTACATGGAACTGAAAGCGAAGGACCTCCTAATAGCATAACGTCTACACCAATATATGCTCATCATTATGCATCCACTTGAATATTGGAAGATCATTTCTTTTAAATAAATCTTCATCCTTAGTATATCTTTCCTTTCCATTAAAGCGCATGTCAAAGTTTGTGTCATGATTTATATAAGGGTAACTCTTTTTAATGAAAGCACAACTTTTGGCTGGATAAACACTCACAATGATATACATGGTGTCCTCTACTCCCATTTAACTTGTGTAATTTCAGGATCATTAGCGAAGGTCCCAACTGAAATTTTTGTTATGGGGTAAAATAGTTGACAAAGGGACACAATCTAAATTGAGGGTTCTAGGCTGTGGCATCTATGTGAATCTCATTATGTCGTCATCTTCATAAGCACTACTCCAAGGGGCATCACATGTTCATAGCACTCTTTTCAAAGCCCTATAACCGCAGGCACCCTCAAAGCCCTGTACCGGCAGACACCCTAAAAGCCTAGAAATGGCTAGCACCCTTTCAAAGCCCTGTACCGACAGGCACCCTCAAAGGCCAGTAACAGCTGGCACCCTTTCAAAGCCCTGTACCGGCAGGCACCCTCAAAGTCTTGTACCGGCGGGTACCCTCAAAGCCGTGTAACAGCTGGCACCCTTTCAAAGCCCTGTACCTACAAGCACCCTTAAAGCCCAGTACCGGCTAGCACCCTTGAAGCCCAGTACCGGCTAGCACCCTTTCAAAGCCCTCTACCGGCTGGCATCCTCAAAGCCTAGTAATGACTGGCACAATTCTTTTAAAGCTCTGTACCGGCAGGCACTATTCTTTCAAAGCCTAGTACCAATAGGCACCCTTAAAGCCCAGTAATGGCTGGTACAATTCTTTTAAAGCCCTGTAACGGCAGGTACTATTCTTTTAAAGCCCTATACCAACATGCACCCTCAAAGCCCAGTAACGGTTGGCGTAATTCTTTTAAAGCCCTGTAATGGCAGACATTATTCTTTCAAAGCCCTGTATCAGCAGGCACTCTCAAAATCCAGTACCGGCTGGCACAATTCTTTTACACCCCATCAAAGTCTTATGCAACTTGGCGCTTCACTTCCACTCCAGATAATCATCTATCTCTGTCTACATTCTTCTTCCCTATGAACCAAGTAAAGAGGAGCATTGGCACTATAACCCCCTTCGTAATTATGATTCGAAATACGTATTTTAAAATGAAATAGAGACCAATAATAATCAAACTCATTTACAATCCCTTCCTTACAGAAGGGTTTTCACAAATATTTTCAAAATTTTTGCCTTACCCTGGTCTCAAATTCCACAACTCGAATATAATTACCCTGTGCAATTACATCACATTTACATATCAGAGTGAACAAAAAAATCCCGGCAACCCCCAAGTTTCATACATAAACTACAGGTTCATAAATTCCTATTAGGGGATTACACCTTTATCTCCAAAACAACATTTATAAGATATATGGTGATCTCCCAACAAAACATGATACCCAACATCAAAATATAAATCTCCCTATGGAACCCTATCCGCCCTTGGTTGTCTCCTTTCCCTTAGAGCCACTTGCCCTGTTTGAAGGTTAGTCAATGGAAAGAATGAGATTCAAAAGAATCCAAGTAGTAACAAATCACTCATACCACATGTAATCACAAAGCATGCAAGAAAATCATCAAGCAACATCACAGCATAAAGCACAGCATGCAGGCTGCCAATATGCACATAATCACATAATCCATCCCCCCTATTCACTGCCCTGAAGGCACGGTCCTCCCACTGTCAACACCGATGAGCCGCGGGTGAAGGTTTCACAAATAGCCTTTTGGCTTTCACATATAGCCTTACAACTTTCACAGAGGCTCATCCCCGGATTCCACCACCCCGAAGGTATGATCCTCCCACCGTCAACACCGATGGGCCGCAGGTGATAGACTTACAAACAATGATCAAACAAACATATCATGTATCACATATAGTATAAGGGAAAAAAGTCACTACCTTGTTCTTTCTGATTGTGCTCTAGCGCAAGTGGATCACGAATAGGGAAAATATCGAATCCTACAATTCCGAATGCACCATTTAGACACTTCCATAGTGTTTCTTGGGGTTATATGAGTCTATAATGAAAATTTACAAAAATGCCCCCGGGGACAGGCCCAGATCTGCCTACCCGGTCCGGTTGCACTTTTCCCAAAATTCTAATATGGGCTGTCCTAACATATTTCCGCCCAAGAAATCCATTTTCGGACTCAGAATTATCAAATTCAATGTCAAATTACAAATTTACCCTTGGCAGCCCTACTTTAAGGGTTTCAGGGGTGTTTTTGTAATTATGCTTTTTCAGCCTTTTTCTGAAAAAGTGACCAACTGCAACCCCATCTTATTTTCTAATTATTTACTAAGTTTCCATCAATTTCATATATTTACAAAATTCTGGTAGATTTTTGCCCAAACTTTGAAAAATCATAACTAAATCTAGAAAAATCAAAATGGGGTGATCCCAAAGCTAATAGAAAGCTATTTAAGTGCTCTTTATTGGAAAAATATGGATCACTACATCTCATAACCTCAAAAATACATAATTGCACAAAAGTCCATACTGCTCCAAAACAAATTCCAGTTTCCATCCCAAACTTTGGAAAATCATAACTCTTACCTCACTTATTGAAATGACACAAATTATATGTCCATTTTGAAGCTTGGCATGTGATCTTTAAGATTGGAAAATTTCAGAATTTTTAGACACCATTTGCCTATTTAAAACGTCCATACAAAT
The DNA here is from genome assembly GCA_963855925.1 of Inga laurina. Lineage (NCBI taxonomy): Eukaryota > Viridiplantae > Streptophyta > Magnoliopsida > Fabales > Fabaceae > Inga > Inga laurina. The sequence continues at coordinate 38,745,480 of OY979705.1, forward strand.
CAACTGCCCTGTACAGAGTTTCAATAGACAAAATTTCCAACTTTTACACAATTGTTCCCAATAGTTCCAATTTCACAATAAACACTCTGCCCACACGAATTTTCACAAGGAAGCCATTGGAATCATTAAAACAACCAAATTCCCATCACACATTCTCCAAAAGTGTTTATTCAACAATAATTACATTCACTTTTGAAGTCATTAGCCCTTAATCACTTTTTAGGATATTACATTTCTTCCCCTGTAAAATAAATTTTGTCCTCGAAATTTGTCACACCACTTGAGCCATAAACTCTGGATAACGCCTCCGTATATCAGCTTCCGCTTCCTAAGTTGCCTCTCTTCGAGTCATTCCCTTCCAGATCACCTTCACATGTGGAATGCTTCGGTGTCTGAGCCTTCGTTCTTCTCTATCAATGATCTGCTCTGGCTCTACCGCATAGGTGAAATTGTCTTGTAGTTCGACTTCTTCATATCAACAATGTGAGACGGATCTGGTTGGTACTTCTTTTGTCATGCCCTTATTTCAATTTCAACCTTTTTTAGAGTATTTGTGGAAAACGATATGTGGTTCGGTAGGCAACACATGAATAGCATAACTATACTGATAATATGTGCATGATTACATAAATTCCCCATTGGGGTTTATACATGATACTTACGATTAAGGTAGCCACACAAGGCTACTACGGTGTCTAAAATCATCCCAGTGAAACAAAGATTTCTTCCCGTCTTCATTCCACTACTGTAATCCCCTCGTATGGTACTCTGCATTGTTGTTTGCATATCTTCTGTCATCTCTTGTCTAAATTGTTGGTAGGGGAGGGTGAGATTCGAGAGAATCTCAGTAGGAAACAGATACCATAATGTATGCATAATTAATGCTATATGTATGACATGTTAGCTTTATCTAGATGTATGCCCCATAATGACATTTCTGCATGCTCAATGTTTCATACAACAAGACTATGGCCACAGTGAAAAAAAAACAGAGCTTTATTTATTCAAATATGCTCTACACAATCAAGTAAAGCAATCACATACATCATTACACATGCAAAGATATCAAATACATGCAAGTAAGGTAAGTCCCCTACCTTCAATCTTTCTCCTCAATTTGCGTGCCAACAACTCGAGGCTCCATATTTGATCCTACAATGTCAAATGTACTATTTAGACACTTCCATAGTATTTTTGTGGGTTATATGAGTCTATCTTGAAAAATTACTAAAATACCCCTGGGGACCCGACCCTATCGTACCCGGTTCGACTGTACTTTTCTCAAAATTCTAACCTGGGCTATCCTGACATATTTTCACCTAAGGAATCCATTTCTAGACTCAGAATTACCAAATTCACTTCCAAAAGACAAAATTTCCCTTGGCAGCCCTTATTTCAGTGTTTTAGGAGCATTTTCGTAATTATGCTTTCTCGACCTTTTCTGAAAAAGTGCCCAATTGTAACCCCACCTAATTTTCACTCCTAAACTCAATAGAACCATCAAATCATTGAAAATCCAACTCTAAGACCCATTTACAGTATTTGTCAAAATATATGGGTTTTAAGGGGAAAATCGGGGTTTTTCGGTTTTGGCTGCGTAAACGCGTTCCTTTCTACTCCTAACCACTTTATTGACTATTCTATTAGGTTACAACTACTATTAAGACCCAATTTTGTCAGCATAACGCCTATATCATCACATTTCTAAACTTTAAAACCAATGACAATCTGGCAAAATTTCACCGATTGAATTGTCTACAGCGGCTAGAATAGTCAATATACGAAGGTATGGAAGTTACCTCAAGCTCCCACTAGCTTTTTCTCAAGGTGGCTGAAAACCCTAGGTGCCAAAGATCCAAATTTGAGCCTCCAAACCTTAAATCATATGCAAAGGAAGCTTAGGAATGAAGTTATACGCACTAGGAACCGAATTACTAAAGAAATCACTTACCTTTATAAGTTTTTTCCTCTCCTTCTCTCTCTAAAAAACTCAACTCTTCTCCCTCTCTAAAACTGAACTTCACGTCAAGTTATGAGGAGGAAGGAGATGAGAAATTGTTTTATATCATTTTACTTTATTACACTATTTTTCCAAAATTCGGATTTTACAAAACTCTGGCAGATTTCTGCCTAAAATTTGAAAAATCATAACTAACTCTAGAAAAATCGAAATGAAGTGATTCTAAAGCCTATAGTACCCTTATTGAGTCTAGTTTTAAGAAAAAATATAGAATTTTGCTAGATGGAATCACAAAATTCCCAGAATTTCAATCTTTGCATATTGTTCCAGAAATTTCATAGTTTTTCTATGCTAACTTCAAAAATTCATATCGTTTTTTATATAGCTCTAATTGAGTCATATAACCTATCAAATAAAAGCTTAGGATGTCTACTTTCTTCCCGTAAAATTTCATAATTTGTTATCATCATTTGATCATTCAAAATCACATGACAAGCTCTCTACCTCATAGGCGATATCACCGAAAACATAATATATTCTCCAAAATTCACCATTTTACTTTCTTAATACCCCAAAGATATTAGAGACATTAGAGAATAAATTTGGGGCACATGATAAACCGAGGCTTAGAAATCCGCGTAATTTAGGCTTATTCCCAAGCCTTAAATCCCAAATTTTGGGGTATTACATCTTCAGTTGGGAAACGTGAAACACATCGTGAAGCCTGCTCAAGTTTGGGGGTAGGGCTACTCGATAAGCAACAGGCCTAATTCTTGCAAGAATCTTAAAAGGACCTATATACCCCGGGCTCAGCTTATTCGCTTGATAGCTCTCCTGATGCCGGTGACTGGTGACACCCTCAGAAACACAGGATCACCAACCTTAAACTCTAAAGGTCTTCTTCTCTTGTCAACGTAGCTTTTCTGTCGACTCTACACTGTAAGAAGCCTCTTTCGAATGACTCAAATCTGTGATGAGGTTTGATCAACAAGCTCTGGCCCAAAAGCTTCCTTTCAGATAATTCATTCCAGCACAAGGGTGATTGGCACTTCCTTCCGTACAACGCTTCATATGGAGCCATCTAGATGCTCGCATGATAGCTATTGTTGTAGGCGAACTCAGCAGGTGGAAGAGAGTAGTCCCAATTCCCTTTAAAATCGAGGACACATGCTCGCAACATATCCTCCAATGTCTGAATTGTTCTCTCTGACTGTCCATCTGTCTGAGGATGATAAGCCGTACTAAATCTCAACTGAGTACCCAGGGCCACATGCAAAGCCCTCCAGAATCTAGAAGTGAATCGGGGATCTCAGTCAGAAATGATATTTTTCGGTATGCCATGGAGCTTCTGATATACCCATGTCGTGTGAGTTCACAAAATAAAACTAGGTTTGAAAATGTAGCGTAGTAGCTCAACCTAGGTCGTTCTTGTGAGGAGATTAATTTCCAAGTTTCTAAGTAGTAAAGTGATAAAAAACTTTAAAGTTGTGAGAAATCATTTGAGAATTTGATTTTTAATCTAATGAAGTAATCTAAGCTAAAGCAATATTTTTGTATTTTTCAGTTTTTAAAACAAAGTAGCAAAAGGAATTGAAATTAACACTAACAATAAGATAAATTCAATTAACTAGTATAATGATAAAATGGGATTCCCTTGAGTTGAGGTTTTAGTCTTCCTTGCTTGCTAATGATTTGAATTCCATAATGAGCCAAGAGGATGGAACTAAGCTACCACTAGCTCCATACTTGTAATAATCATTTAATTCATTCAACCCAAGCAATTAAATGAATACTACCAATTAGTAGTGACTCAAGGAGATGAATAACTAACTTCTAATTCTAAATTGTAATTACCATTACAAAAATTCAAAATATTTAGTTTAATTATTTAAATCCACTTAACCAAGTTGGAATAAACAATTCAACCTACTCCTAATATGAATCATACAAAGTCATTAATCAACTCCTAGCTCAACCACCAAGTTAACTCACTTGGCATAGAACAATCTAGATCACAATTACATACTTAACCAAGCTATATAATTATGAACTAAAAAGAGAGCTTAAAGGAATTCCATTGAAGTTTAGAAGCTCAAACCATTACCCAACTCAAGGAAATCACCAACACTTTAGCTACTCAAGGAAGAAGAGGAAGAAAATGAAGCTTGAAGAAAGGATAAACAAGCAACCATAGAGAACTAAGATGCAGCAGCCTCCTCTTCTATTCGGTCATTCCCCTTTTTCTCCTCACAGCCGCCACACATGCTCCTTTTTCTCCATATCGCGTGCTTCTCCCTTCTTTATTCCATCGGTCTTGGTCTCCTCTCCTTCACAGCCGCAATCCCTCTCTCCCCTTTATTCATTTCGGTGTTGTTTTCTCACATTCACGCTCTAGCCACCACACACCCTTTATTCCATCGTGCCCTTCTTTCTTCAACCCTCTTGATCCAGCTTTCCCATTGGTTGGTCAATATTTTCGGCTCTTCTCCTTTTTCTTCATATCCCCACTCTGTTCAGCTGTATTTCATTCGGTAATCTCCTTTTTCCTTCTCTTCATTAATTCGGTCTACTCCCTCCTTGTCTTCAATTCCAATTTCAATCCACAATGTCAGCTGCCTTCATTTCCTCACTTTCGGCTCTTCTTTTCTTTTATTTCATTCCCCTTTAACTCGGTCCAGCTAGCTGAATTCATTCTTCAATTTCGGTCTAGCTTGGTTCATCTCCCTCTCTTTAATTTTAACCGCCACCTCTTTTCCTCTTCAATTGTCTTCAGGTTAAAATGAGTTAAAGGTATGTTTAGATAAGAGATAAAAATATGTTTTGGCATTAGACATAAAATTGCAACTACTAAACAAGGCCCTTACTCATTTAACCTCCTCTTAGAAAAAATGTGAAAGTAAATTCTGCACTTGTGATGTTCCACTTTTGTCCTTCATTAAGCTCCAAAATAACATCTTTGATCTTGACCACTCAAGTTGTGCCACATCATCACCTACAAAATTATATTCACAAAGGTAATATCTTTTGTTCACAATTAGAGAATAATGAGAATAACAAATATTAATTAAAAATATAACAATTTAACCACTATAATTCCCAAATTATTCTTTCACTAAAATCTCACTTTATAACTTGATTATGCCCAAAATATTCAATTAAGTCCCACAAAAGCCTAAGATTAATTAATAAAAATATATAAATATTGAGCTCTATCAATTCCCCCCACACTTAGGCTTTTGTACTCCTGAGCAAAACATTAAACTCAATACTAGGCAAAGAGGGATGAAAGTTGAAAGAATAGGCAAGATCAAGCTTCGAGGATCACACTTAGTCAAATAACAAGGTATCCTCCAATTCAAATTCAATGAACATACCAAAAATTGAAGTAGCTAAAGCAATGCAAGGTTTAATTACAATGAGCTTAATTGGAAACCTTAACTAGGATATGTGTTTACACTCTTCTCTCATATAGGGTAGTTTTTCACTCTCATCCACTTTGACCATACTCTACCATAGTCTTGTAGTATTTCTAGGCTCTCCACTACTTGCAACAATGGCATAAATAAATCCAAAGGACTTTGTAGGGTTGTAATATTGAATAGGTCAAATGATGGAAAATGTAATTAGCAAACATATGCTTGCACCAAATAATTTGCTAGATCACTTAGCACTATAGAACTAACTTAATTCACATATTTCACCATTGTGACTTTATTTTTTTCCTTTGAATTTTTCTTTTTTGTATACTTTTTCTCTTTTCTAATTTCTTTCTTTTGACTTGTCACATGGCAATTTTTTTCCTCTTCCTTTTCTAATATATAATAGTACTTTTTTTCCTTTTTCAATAGTGCTAGGAAGAACTTTGATAAAGGATGCAAACATAGCATTTGTATAATAAAATAGAAACGAAAGTGAAAGGTTCAAAGGGGTAAACTAAGGTGAACAATGATTGGTTTTTGTTTAGGTCAATGGGTGATAAAATGAATGCCAATGTCATCTCTATCCATACCATTGCAAAATGTAGCCTCAAGCAAGAAACAAAACAAGTTCTAGAGAGCAATAATCTAGGTGGATAAATCACACAATGAAATGAACAATTAGGCCCAAAATACCTTCCAACTAGGCTTTTTATTCCCTAACAAACTCATCAAAATAAAACCATGCATCATTAAAACACTTGAATTTTATGGTAATTCACTAATTCAAAGCAAGTTTCAACCATGAATCCAACTAAGAGTAATTGAGATACTTGATCATGACTAAAGGCTTTAAAAATCTCAGTAAATTGGACCAAAAGCAACAGAGGACACCAGTAGGAGATAGAGGCATATGATATCACAGTGAAATCCATCATGACAATAAACACACTCCCCCACACTCAATCCTTACATTGCCCTCAATGTAATGCACAAAAACAAAGAACCTAGACGCACTTATCTCTTGGGTGAAGTGAATGTTGTGAAGTCCAATTCAAGATTGAAGCATAACACATCATCGTCACAAGGAGAGAGAGAGGACAAGACATAAGTGGGAATAGTTCTCAGAAATTAGGTATAAGGATAAGAGAAAAGGGTAGTGTAGGATAAGGCTAAGCACAAGAGTATGATTCAACATGGAGTTTATTCAAATGAAAAATGCAATCTAACAAACTACTTTTGACTACTAGTAAGTCCCTCCCCCACACTTGTTCAATTGCATATATCATCAAACAAAATAAGGAACAAGGTAAGGAAAGAGACTACCGTGTGTGTTATGGTGGTTGATGACTAGCATGGTAGTGCTTCAACAAGTGACCATTTACTTGAAACTTTGCACCACTTGCAAGATCTTCGAGCTTTATTAATCCAAAGCTATGCATCTTGACCACTTTGTAGGGACCTTGCCATTTGGTTTTAAGCTTCCCAATTTTGAGCTTGAATCTTGCCTTGAACATAAGCACTTGGTCTCCTTCATGAAACTACTTCCATTAGATGCCTTGATCATGAATCAATTTAGATTTTTCCTTATAGATACGAGAACTTTCGTATGCATCCAACCTCAACTCTTATAGCTCTTGTATCTCAAGCATCCTTTCCTCAGTAAAACCTTAAAGATCTATATTACAAGTCTTCACAGCCCAGTAAGCTCTATGTTCTAGCTCAATAGGTAGATGACAACCCTTACCAAAGACTAACCGAAAAGGAGACATGCCAATGGGAGTTTTAAAAGCTGTACGATATGCCCAAAGAGCATCATCTAACCGGAGACTCCAATCCTTCCTACTCGACATGACAATTCTCTCTAAGATATACTTGATTTCCCTATTAGACACCTTAGCTTGCCCATTTGTCTGTGGATGGTTTGGGGTAAAAGTCTTGTGGAGAACACCATACTTGGATAGCAAGTTGTCTATCAATTTGTTGCAAAAATGTGAGCCACGATCACTCACAATTGCTCTTCGCACACCAAACCTACAAAAGATATGAGTACGTAGGAATTTAATAACAATAGAGGCATCATCCTTCCTTGTTGGAATGGCCTCAATCCATCTTGTAAGGTAATCAACAACCAACAAAATGTATAAATATCCATGAGATGCAGGAAATGGACCCATAAAATCAATGCCCTAAACATCAAAAACTTGACAAAACAACATGGGTTGTTGCGGCATTTCATGCTTTCTAGATAAACCCCTAAAGCGCTGGCATGCATCACAAGTTTTACCAAAAGCATAACAATCCTTAAAGAGGCTAGGCCAATATAAACCACAATCTAAGATTTTCCTAGCAGTTCTCTTTGCCCCAAAGTGACCACCATACAACAAAGAATGACAAGAGGTTATAACAGAAGAGAATTCATCATCCGGCACACATCTCCTAATAACTTGGTCACTACAGTATCGCTACAAGTAAGGAGGATCCCACAAATAGTATTGAGCTTCATGTTTCATCTTCTGTTTCTGAAAATGAGACAAAGAATCAGGTAACACTCCAGCAGCAGGATAATTCACAATATGAGCAAACCATGGGTCATGAAGTGTAATAGCAAGGAGATGGGCATCAAGAAAACCATCACAAGTAACTTCAGCATCAACTACTCCCTGTGTAGCAAGGGGCAAGCAGCTTAGATGATCAGTAACAAGATTTTCTGCACTTGCCTTGTCCCTAAACTCTGTGTTAAATTCTTGAAGTAGTAGCATCCACCTTAGTAACCGAGGCTTAGTATGAGTCTCCCTAGATAAGAACTTGACAGCAGAATGATCAGAATAGATAATCACTTTAGAATGCACTAGATAAGACCTAAACTTCTCAAGTGCAAAAACAATGGAAAAGAGCTCTTTCTCAGTAGTAGTGTAATTGATTTGAGCCTTATCCAATGTTTTAGAAGCATAGCAATAATACAAGAGGTCTTACCAATTTTTTGACCTAGAACTGCACCAACAGATCTATTGGAAGCATCACAACAAAGCTCAAAATCAAGATCCCAATTAGGAGCAATGAGTATAGGTGGAGAAATGAGTCTAGACTTAATTTCATCAAAAGCCAATTTACATGCATCATCAAAGATGAAATCCACATCCTTTTGGAGAAGCTTAGATATGGGATAAGCTATTTTACTAAAATCCTTAATGAATCTTCTATAAAATCCAGCATGCCCCAGGAAAGATCTAGGTTCTCTTAAGTTAGAGGGATAAGGAAGAGAAGAAATTACTTCAATTTTAGATTTGTTAACTTCTATACCTCTCTTACTTATTAAGTGGCCTAAGACTATTCCTTGATCTACCATGAAGTGGCATTTCTCAAAATTTAGCACAAAGTTCTTTTGCATACACTTTCTAATGCTCTCTCCAAATTTAGCAAACATTCTTCAAAAGAATTCCCATCCATAGAAAAATCATCTATAAATACCTCAATACCTTGTTCAAGTAAGTCACTAAAAATGGAGAGCATGCATCTTTGAATTGTCCCAGGAGCGTTGCATAACCCAAAAGGCATCCTTCGATATGCAAACGTCCCAAATGGACAAGTAAATATTGTCTTTTCCTGATCCTCCGGTGCAATAAGAACCTGAAAATAACCAGAAAAACCATCAAGGAAACAATAATGAGATTTGCATGCCGATCTTTCTAACAACTGACCTATAAAGGGGAGGGGAAAGTGGTCCTTTCTAGTTGCTTTATTCAACATTCTGAAGTATATACAAACTCTCCAAGAGTTTTGGACTCTTGTTGGAATGAGTTCGTTCTTCTCATTTCGCACAACTGTTATTCCACTCTTTTTTAGAACAACTTGGACCGGACTGACCCACTCACTATCTGAAATAGGATATATGATCCCTGCACTCGAGAGTTTTGTGACCTCCTTCTTAACTATATCTAAGATGAGAGGGTTGAGTCTACGTTGGGGCTGTCTCATAGGTTTAGAACCCTCATTCAAAAGTATTTTGTGGGTGCATACAGTTGGTTTAATACCTGGAATATCACTTAAAGTCCACCCTATTGCCCTCTTGTGTTTCTTCAACACATGGAGTAAACTCAACTCCCCATATGTACTTAAGGAACTAGAGATAATGACAGGTAATTGATCATGTTCAGCAAGAAAAGCATACTTCAAGTTAGGGGGAAGGGGTTTTAAATCAAGCTTAGGGGGTTACACAATTGAAGGTAAAAGTTCTTTCAACTCAAGTGCACCAAGAAACTTCCCTTCCTTATAAGAATCCTCAATAATTATTGGATTGAAAGTATGTCCCCTTTATTCAGATATGGATTGAGATTGTGGCTCATTCACAAAGCAACCTTGACTACCACCTACATCATTCAAAGAGTGAAATATATGAGAAGTAGCATCATGAAATGGTATGCCACATTGTAGGAATTGATTAGAACTGAGTTTCTCACCTGTTACAGTCTTGACATGTGGTTGTCTATTGTTTCCAAAATTTTTAGCAAAGAAATTTATGACTTTTGACCTGCTAAGTTCATCACCAAAAGAAGAATGTAAGTATTTCAATAATTGGAAAGAAGTGAGGTTACTCATACAATCACCCTTAAGGTTCGGAGAAGTCTGAAACTTGTAAGATGGAGGAATTTGAAGCTTAAACCCATGAACTATAGTTGTGCCATCAGTAGCACATTGATTTCTTTCCTCATCTTCAACAATGACTCTATTTGTGTCCATAAGAACAGATTCAGTGCTAATGGATGTTGCTTCACTTCCAAAAGTGGAATCTACTTCACTAACATTCTCAAATTCTGTAAAGCTACACAATAATTCTTTCTCAACACCATGATAACTATCAAATGAAGATATAGTACTACCAAGGTTAGAAAAATAAAAAATAAAAGGATTGGAAGTGGAAAGTGAACTATCAATTGACATGCAATTAATACTACACACATTATCATCACAATCAATAGAGGGAGAAGAATTTGAACCAATGGTAGCACATACATCATCATGACAATCATTTTCCACACACAATGAGAAAGCAAACTCATCAATTGCCTCTTCCAAGGCCAAGTCAATCACATTCAAGTGAAGAAGGGAGTAGTCCTCAAATGGGTGATTGATAGCTTCATAAACATTGAATCGAATGACATGATCACCTACTTCCATAGTTATGTACCCATCCTTCATGCTAATGATAGTATTAGCTGTGCGCATGAAAGGCCTACCCAAAATCAATGGTTCCTCAACTGAGACCTCAATAGACATGTCTAGGACATAAAAATCAGCAGGAAACACTAAGTCTTTGACCTTGACTAAGATGTCTTCCAATAAGCCATGAGGTTTCCTAGTGGTGCGATCAGCTAGTTGTAGGATGACACTAGTGGATTTGATGTTTGTGAGGCCAAAAGAGGTGTAAACAAAGTAGGGCATGACATTTATAGCAGCTCCTAGATCATGAAGAGCATTACTAAAAGGCATGGTACCTATAGTGCATGGAAAAGTGAATGAGCCAGGGTCTTTACACTTAATTGGGAGATAGGGTTTAAACATAGCAGACACACTAGGACTCAACTGAACACACTCATTGGATTTACACCTACGCTTTTGGGTGCACAAATCTTTCAAGAATTTAGCACAAGCAGGCATTCCTTTCAACACATCAAGCAAAGGCAAATTAACTTCAATCTTACTAAAAATATCCATCATATTAAGAAATTTCTTTTTATTTGAAACCTTCTTGCTAAGCATATATGAATTAGGAAATTGAATTTCAGAGAGATTTACCTTTTGACCTTCCCCTTTGCTTGAAGAAGAAGTTGAAGGGTCAAGTACCTTAGTATTTATTGAAGTTGACACTCCCTGCTTGCTATCCATATTTGAATTTGGAGAAGAATGCCTTTATAGAAGCTTCTATTCAACCATACTCTCAGATTTTCTAATAGCAAAGTGAGTGCTTTGATCAGAATCATCACTACTATCAATATCTTCCACTTGTGGTTGTAATGGACCCTCAACCTCTTCATTGTGCCTATCACTAGAATGCATTCCAGATTTGAATCTCTCAACATTTTCTTCACATCGGACGTGTTTACCCCCTTGTTTACCACTTCTCAAGGAGATAGCATGTACATCCCTAGGATTGATCACATTGTTACCCATGGAAGATGACACATTGTTCATACACTTGAGAAGTTGAGAGATGTCATCTTGAGTAGCATGGGATTCAGGTGTAACAACCACTATTTGTTGGGGATTAGATTGGTTTGAAGGTCCTTGAGTTGGAGCTTGATTTGAAGAACTCCCTTGAAATTGATTCTGGTTCCTCTAACCAAAGTTAGGATAGGACCTCAAACCCTCATTGTATGTATTAGAGTAGGGATTCCAAGGTCTTTGATTCTGTCTTTGTCTCCCTTGAAAAACAGCCGAGACCTCCCTAAGTTGGTGTGGGCAGTTAGGAGCAATATGCATGTGAGAGCTACATATATCACAGCTAAGAGCCACTAGAGCTTGAGAATGTGACCCATGAATGTTCACATTGTTTAGATGGGTCATGAGCTTATTGAGGTCAGTTCTCATATTTGTCATTTGGGATGACAAATTATCATACTCCCTTGAAGATCTTAAAGCATATGAGACCTCATGGACTTGTCTAGCATCCAACCCATCAAATTGTTGATCATTACTAGCTATCTTCTCAATTAAAGCCCAAGCTTCTTCAAGTGTAAGCAATTGAATAGTGCCTTCAGAAGATGAATCCAAACTCTTCCTATCTTGAGGAAGCAACCCACTATGAAAATATTGCACCAATCGAGCTTCTGGAATTTGATGGTGTAGGCACTTGGCTAGGAGTTCTTGAAATCGACACCAATACTCATAAAAAGATTCATGGAAGCCTTGTTTAGCACCAAAGATTTCCTTAGTGAGAGATGTTATTCTTGAAGAAGGGAAGTATTTTTCCAAAAAGGCACTCTTCAAGGTGTCCCAAGAGGCTAAGGCATTGGGATTGTGGTGAGGTAGCATCAATTAAAGCCCAAGCTTCTTCAAGTGTAAGCAATTGAATAGTGCCTTTAGAAGATGAATCCAAACTCTTCCTATCTTGAGGAAGCAACCCACTATGAAAATATTGCACCAATCGAGCTCTGGAATTTGATGGTGTGGGCACTTGGCTAGGAGTTCTTGAAATCAACACCAATACTCATAAAAAGATTCATGGAGGCCTTGTTTAGCACCGAAGATTTCCTTAGTGAGAGATGTTATTCTTGAAGAAGGGAAGTATTTTTCCAAAAAGGCACTCTTCAAGGTGTCGCAAGAGGCTAAGGCATTGGGATTGTGGTGAGGTAGCATCAAGAACCATTCCTTAGCTTTGTTTTCCAATAAAAATGAAAGACTTTCTGGCACATCTCATCTAGATCAACACCCATTGGTTTCATGGAGTTGCACACAATGTACATATTCCTCAAGTGCCTGTTAGGGTCTTCTGCAGGTAAACCATGAAATTTTGGTAAGTGACTCAACAAAGGACCTTTCAACTCAAAATTAATATTAAATTCAGGACAAGAGAGGAAAGGATCAATAATATCAGTAGAAGAGGTAAGATCTTTGATAGTTCTACACTCCCCAATGGGTAGAGGTACACCTTCTGGAGGAGGAACTGGATCCATGGCAAGATGGCGATCTACAATGAACGAAGAGCCAATATAAGAAGAATTATAACAAGTAAGTGCAACAACTTCAGTGTCAATGACTTGTCCAAGCCTTACACTAGATGATTCAGCTTTCTTACCTTTCTTAAGTAACCTAATTGTCTTGTTAATATCTTTATCTAAAGGCACAAGTTCAGTTTTCTAAGATTTAGTCATGCACAGTAAGAAGACTTATATAGACACACAAATTACAGCAAAGTAATTGGTCAAATGGTCAATTGAAGAAGGGTTGTATACAGCAAAAATTAGCAACTTGTAGGAAACCAAGTGAACTAATCCTTGACAACCAAAAGAGTTAACCACAACCAACAAAATTGAAGTGTCTAAAGAGTAAGACTAGTTTCAGCAATAACAAGACAAGTGCAACACAATGTGACAAGAGGCAAATAGGAGTTGCAAGGTAAGAATTCACCTTTTAGGAGAACAAGTTGGTATAGCAATGAAGTAGTACCTCAAACCGCAAGTATATAAGTGGAGTCACTGGAAGCACAACTTACAGAATGTGATAGCTACTTGGAATCTCAAGTTTCAACCAATAGCTTTTCAAGGATGAAGAATGCAAAGTTGCTCACCACAAAACAATAATGAACCACATAATGGCCACTAATAACATGATAGCAAAGCAACAAAATGCAAATTTCTTTTTGTGGTTTTTTTTTCTAAATGCAAAAGGAATGCAAAACAACTATGAAAATGAAAATTAACCTAAACCACTACCAAACACTTCAACAACTACAACTAACTAAGACAAACTCAAAAACACACTAGCAACCAAGAAAAATCAAAGAAAACCCAAAAAACAAACCTAATCAGAAACCTAGAAAAATACCAAAACAGAAAGAAAATTCAGAAAAGTATAGCAAACCTTCAAATTTGGCTAAAATCCAGCAGACCTAATAGCCTTAGCTATTTGTTTTGCTTAGAATGCTGAAAAAATTTGACCTGTCAAATGTCATAATTTTCTAAGCAAGAAAATTTCAGTTCCAGCAAGACTGCTAATCGAAAATCAGAATTTCGCCAAAATTCAAATGAGTGCTACACACTTCTTACCAAACTAAGACACACTATGACAACTGAAAAGAACACTTAACTACTTAAAACCTTGGCAATCATCCTCCCTGGCAACGGCGCCAATTTGATGTACCCATGTCGTGTGAGTTCACAAAATAAAACTAGGTTTGAAAATGTAGCGTAGTAGCTCAACCTAGGTCGTTCTTGTGAGGAGACTGATTTCCAAGTTTCTAAGTAGTAAAGTGATAAAAAAATTTTAAAGTTGTGAGAAATAATTTTGAGAATTTGATTTTTAATCTAATGAAGTAATCTAAGCTAAAGCAATATTTTTGTATTTTTCAGTTTTTAAAACAAAGTAGCAAAAGGAATGGAAATTAACACTAACAACAAGATAAATTCAATTAACTAGTATAATGATAAAATAGGATTCCCTTGAGTTGAGGTTTTAGTCTTCCTTGCTTGCTAATGATTTGAATTCCATAATGAGCCAAAAGGATGGAACTAAGCTACCACTAGCTCCATACTTGTAATAATCATTTAATTCATTCAACTGAAGTAATTAAATGAATACTACCCATTAATAGTGACTCAAGGAGATGAATAACTAACTTCCAATTCTAAATTGTAATTACCATTACAACAATTCAAAATATTCAGTTTAATCATTTAAATCCACTTAACCAAGTTGGAATGAACAATTCAACCTACTCCTAATATGAATTATACAAAGTCTAATTAATCAACTCCTAGCTCAACCACCAAGTTAATTCACTTGGCATAGAACAATCTAGATCACAATTACATACTTAATCAAGCTACATAATTTTGAACTAAAAAGAGAGCTTAAAGGAATTCCATTGAAGTTTAGAAGCTCAAACCATTACCCAACTCAAGGAAATCACCAACACTTTAGCTACTCATGGAAGAAGAGGAAGAAAATGAAGCTTGAAGAAAGGATGAACAAGCAACCATGGAGAACTAAGATGCAACAGCCTCCTCCGCTATTCGGTTATTCCCCTTTTTCTCTTCACAGCCGCCACACATGCTTCCTGTTCTCCATATCGTGTGCTTCTCCCTTCTTTATTCCATCGGTCTTGGTCTCCTCTCCTTCACAACCGCAATCCCTCTTTCCCTTTATTCATTTTGGTGTTGTTTTCTCACATTCACGCTCCAGCTGCCACACACCCTTTATTCCATCGTTCCCTTCTTTCTTCAACCCTCTTGGTCCAGCTTTCCCATTGGTTGGTCAATATTTTTGACTCTTCTCCTTTTTCTTCATATCCCCACTCGGTTCAGCTGTATTTTATTCGGTCATCTCCTTTTTCCTTCTCTTCATTAATTCTGTCCACTCCTTCCTTGTCTTCAATTCCAGTTTCAGTCCATAATGTCGGCTGCCTTCATTTCCTCACTTCGGATCTTCTTTTCTTTTATTTCATTCCCCTTCAACTCGGTCAAGCTAGCTGAATTCATTCTTCAATTTCGGTCTAGCTTGGTTCATCTCCCTCTCTTTAATTTTAACCGCCACCTCTTTTCCTCTTCAATTGTCTTCAGGTTAAAATGAGTTAAAGGTATGTTTAGATAAGAGATAAAAATATGTTTTGGCATTAGACATAAAATTGCAACTACTAAACAAGGCCCTTACTCATTTAACCTCCTCTTAGAAAAAATGTGAAAGTAAATTCTGCACTTGTAATGTTCCACTTTTGTCCTTCATTAAGCTCCAAAATAACATCTTTGATCTTGACCACTCAAGTTGTGCCACATCATCACCTACAAAATTATATTCACAAAGGTAATATCTTTTGTTCACAATTAGAGAATAATGAAAATAACAAATATTAATTAAAAATATAACAATTTAACCATTATAATTCCCAAATTATTCTTTCACTAAAATCTCACTTTAGTACTTGATTATGCCCAAAATATTCAATTAAGTCCCACAAAAGCCTAAGATTAATTAATAAAAATATATAAATATTGAGTTCTATCAGCTTCACAATCTCCTAAATGTAAATCTCTGCTAGTTTGTCCATAGAATAACCAGCATTGATCGGTATGAAGTGTGCCGACTTTGTCAACCGATCCATGATCACCTAGATCACATCGTAGTTCTTGATCACATCGTAGTTCTTGATCTTTACCTTCTGGCATGTAAGACATCGTGCCACATATTTTGTTACATCACTCTTCAATCCCGGCCACCAATACACAGATTTCATATTATGATACATTTTGGTCATACCGGGGTGAAGAGTATAACGGCTCTTATGTGCCTCATCAAGAATCTTTTGCCTTAGTTCCCCTTAAGTGGAACATAGATTCTTTTTAGATAACGAACTAGTCCACTAGGCAACAAATCGTAGCCCTGAGCTTCTCCCCGTTCAATTCTAGCCTAATTACATTGTATCCAACCATCTTGCGTTTGAGCTACCTCAATTTCAGCACTCAAGTCACTTTCCCCTTGGGAAACAGTATCGTTGGCACAGTTGATCTGATTTGACAAGTTGAAATCTCAAAAATCTGCTATCAACTTCCCTTCTTGTATCATCATTGCTGCCACAAGCACCGTCTTTCAACTAAGAGCATCCACGACTCCATTTGCTTTACTCGGATGATATTTGATTTCAAGGTTGTAGTCCTTAAGCAACTCCATCCAACGACGCTGTCTCATATTCAACTCTTTCTGATCATACAAATACTTGAGACTTTTATGGTCGCAGTACAGTTCTACCGTCACACCATACAAATAATGCCGCCAAATTTTTAAAGCAAACACAATTGTCGTAAGCTCCAAATCATGGGTAGGATAGTTCATTTAATAAGGTTTGAGCTGTTGAGAGTCATAGGCCACCACACGTCCCTGCTGCATAAGGACACACCCCAATCCCTGCTTACTCGTATCACTATGCACAACATAAGTCAAGTTGGGATTAGGTATAATCAATACAGGTGCCGTAGTCAATCTCTCCTTCAGCTCCACAAAGCAATTTTCACATTTGTCATCCCATACAAACGACTGATCTTTTCTCATGAGCTTAGTCATTGACAAAGCAATACGGGAGAAATTCTGAATAAATATCTGGTAGTAACAAGCAAGACCTAGAAAAATGTGTACCTCAGCAACAGTTTTTGGCCTCTTCCAGTCCAGTATTGCTTCCACCTTACTAAGATCTACAGAGACCCCTTCTTGCGAGATAACATGGCCTAATAATTCTACTCCTGGCAGCCAAAACTCACATTTACTCAATTTGGCATAGAACTGCTTCTCACACAAGATGTTCAACACAATCCTTAAATGATGCTCATGCTCCTCCATACTCTTGGAGTATATCAAAATATCATCAATAAACACAACCACAAACTGATCCAGATACTGTCGAAAGATACGGTTCATGTAATCCATGAATACCGTAGGTGTATTGGTTAGCCCAAATGGCATCACCAGAAACTCATAATGCTCATACCTCATTTTGAAAGCAGTTTTTGGAACATCTTCTGCTTTCACAAGCAGCTGATGATATCCCAATCTTTGAAAACACACATGAACCAGACAGTTGATCTAAAAGGTCATCGATTCTTGGGATAGGGTACTTGTTCTTGACAGTAATCTTATTCAATTCTCTGTAATCAATACACAAATGTAGACTTCCATCTTTCTTTTTGATGAATAACACTGGAACTCCCCAAGGCGACACACTGGGTCTAATGAACCCTTTCTCAAGCAAGTCTTCAATCTACTTCTTTAATTCCGCCATTTCATTTGGGGCCTTTGAAATATAACCAGCTCCAGGCATAATCTCGATTGGGAATTGAACTTCCCTTTCCGGAGGCTATCGACCAAGGTCATCAAGAAATACCTCAGGGAATTCATTTACCACGGGTATACTACTCAAAGTTTCTTAGGTCTCTCCTTGAATAGAAAAGAACACCATATACCCCTGGCAACCTTTCTCTAAATATTTCTCAGCTTTGGCCGTCAAAAGGAAATTCAGACTGCCATTCACATCCTCAACACTTTGAGAAACATGATACACTATCCTCTATTTCCCAAAATCTAATAGCACATTATTTGCCGTCAACCAATCGAAACCCAAAATGACTTCTAATTGATAGAGCGGCAGACAAATCAAATCAACAATGGATTGGTGCCCTTCCATAGTTATGACACAATTTAGGCAGGCTTCGGTAGCTATAGCCATGACACCCATTGGCATCGACACAACTAAATCAAAGGGCAATTTATGTACATACATACTCAGGTGTTTCACGCAATCATAAGCAATGAAAGAGTGACTTATACCCTAATCAAACAATGCTTGTAACATATTACCATCAAGGAGAATTTTACCTTGAATAAGATTAGGGGACTTCCAGGCTTCCTCGTGAGTCATGGCAAATACACGGCCTTGAGTCCTCATCTTCTACTCTACCTGTGGCCGCCGACAATCTCTAGAAAGGTGCCCCGATTGCTTACAATTAAAATAGATCATTTTGCCCCGACAGTTTCTACCATAGTACGGCTTATTGCAATAGGGACATACCCACTCTATTGAAGATTTCTGAGGCTCATGATCTCTGGGCTGGTAGGGCTTCTTACCACTGCCCCTAGACAAAGAAGATCCCTGGACCTTCCGCTTCTGGGAAGTAGTACCCTTACTAAGTTCACTGCGGTCACCAGTGCCCTTGGTTGGATACAGATCTCTCAAGTTGTTTTCAGTGATCTGTATTCTTCAATCGCCTTGTTGAACTCGGCAAACTGGTGGGTGGCTAACCTCTTTCTCAATTCTCGTCATAACCCACAGATGAGCATATATGAACTCCACTCCTCATCATCCATTTTCCATAGATATGAGGAATATCGGGACAAACAGATGAAATGAGACAAATAGTCATCAAAAGACTCTGAGTCACCCTGCCTGATTGAAAGGAATTCAGTCTCCTTCTCTAACCGCACAGACTTGGGAAAATACTTGTCATTGAATTGCTGTTGAAACACTCCTCAAGTTAGTGGCACGTTTCTACTCTTCAACGTTAGGGCGATATTCCGCCACCAAAAGTCTGCATCACCCTCGAGCTTATAGACTTCCAATCGTGCCTTTACCTCGTCCGGGCACTCAAGGACCTCAAATATCTTCTCCAGTCAGTTCAACCAATCTTTGGCTGCTTGGGGATCAAATCTACCTTTGAACGCTGGAGGCAAGTGCTTGCAGAATTTTGAGACCCAAAACTGGAGATCCCTTACTTCTCTAGCTGGCACCCCATGTGATTCTTGGTTTGGAACAGCATGAGGTGGCGACTCTAATGGTCGTGCCGAACCTTCAGTAGTTTCTTCTCTATGGGTCCCCTCCTGGGTTTCTTCTTGTGTGGACGGACCCTATCCCTCATTTCTTTTAGCCTTCTCTTCTCTGAGCTCCTCTCTCAGCTCAGCAATCATGTCCCTTTGATCTTTAATCAGACCCATAAACTCTTGTATAAGGTCCGGTGGATTATCATTGACCACCTCCACCTCAGGGTCTACCTGCTGTATTCTGGAATAACCCTTTGTCTTTTTCATTCTACAATTTATTCACTACGTCAGTTCCATAGATAATGTATACACATAGTTCACAAGTTTTATACACATCCACAACACAAAGCACATATGTGTATACACAACAAACTAATAGGATTCATCTTCTACCACTATAGCCAAGACTAAGGGAACTATCCAA
The DNA here is from genome assembly GCA_963855925.1 of Inga laurina. NCBI lineage: Eukaryota > Viridiplantae > Streptophyta > Magnoliopsida > Fabales > Fabaceae > Inga > Inga laurina. The sequence continues at coordinate 38,765,296 of OY979705.1, forward strand.
GCAAACTCTACCATTACCAGGAACTACAGCTCTAATCCCAAAAATGTAACCCCCTTTGTAATTATGATTCGAAATACATATTTTAAAATGAAATAGAGAAAATCCCTTCCTTACAGAAGGGTTTTCACAAATATTTTCAAAATTTATGCCTTACCCTGGTCTCAAATTCCACAACTCGAATATAATTACCCTGTGCAGTTACATCACATTTACATATCAGAGTGAACAACAAAATCCCGGCAACCCCCAAGTTTCATACATAAACTACAGGTTCATAAATTCCCGTTAGGGGATTACACCACTATCTCCAAAACAACATTTATAAGATATACGGTGATCTCCCAACAAAACATGATAACCAACATCAAAATATAAATCTCCCTAAGGAGCCCTATCCGCCCTTGGTCGTCTCCTTTCCCTTGGAGCCACTTGCCCTGTCTGAAGGTTAGTCAATGGAAAGAATGAGATTCAAAAGAATCCCAGTAGTAACAAATCACTTATACCATATGTAATCACAAAGCATGCAAGAAAATCATCAAGCAGCATCACAACATAAAGCACAGCACGCAGGCTGCCACATATGCACATAATCACATAATCTCATCCCCCGTATTCCACCACTCTGAAGGCACAGTCCTCCCACCGTCAACACCGATGGGCCATGGGTGAAGGTTTCACAAATAGCCTTTTGGCTTTCACATATAGCCTTACGGCTTTCAGAGAGTCTCATCCCCCGGATTCCACCACCCTAAAGGTATGATCCTCCAACCGTCAATACTGATGGGCCGCAGGTGATAGACTCACAAACAATGATTAAACAAACATACCATGTATCACATATAGTATAAGGGAAAAGAGTCACTACCTTGTTCTTTCCGATTGTGCTCTAGCGCAGGTGGATCACGAACAGGGCAAATATCGAATCCTACAATTCAAAATGCACCATTTAGACACTTCCATAGTGTTTCTTGGGCTTATATGAGTCTTTAATGAAAATTTACAAAAATGCCCTCCAGGACAGTGACCGGGCCTAGGCCCGAGCCTGTCGTACCTAATCCTGTTGCACTTTTCCCAAAATTCTAATATGGGCTGTCCTAATATATTTCCGCCCAAGGAATCCATTTTCGAACTCAGAATTATCAAATTCAATGTCAAATTACAAATTTACCCTAGGTAGCCCTACTTTAAGGGTTTCAGGGGCATTTTCGTAATTATGCTTTTTGGCCTTTTCCGAAAAAGTGATGAACTGCAACCCCACCTTATTTTCGCTACTGAACTCAATGGAATCATAAAATCATTAGAAATCCAACTCTAACCCCTCCAAACTAGCCTTGGCCGAAATTCTTAGTTCCCCTAGAAAAATTGGGGTTTTTCGGTTTCGGCTTCGCAGACGTGTTTCTTTATACTCCTAATCACTTTATTAACCATTACATTAGGTTACAACTAACATTAAGACCCAATTTGGGCAGCGTAACCCCTAGGCCATATCATTTCCAAACTTTACAACCAATGGCAATCTAGCGAAATTTCACCAATTAAATTGCCTACAGTAGCCAGAATAAGCAATATACGAAAGTTTGAAAGTTACGTCAAGCTCCTACTAGCTTTTTCTCAAGGTGGCTGAAAACCCTAGCCTTAAAACACCCAAATTTGTGCTCCACAAACCTTGAAGAACATAGAAGAATAGCATAGGAGCGGAGTTATACGCGTTAGGTAAGGATTTACTGAAGAAATCAACTTACTGCACAAGTTCTCTTCTCCTTCTCTCTCTAGAATTTCTCACACCTTTTCTCTCTTGTTGCAGATGAATGGCACGGTTTTGAGCTGATGGAGGAGGTGGATGATGATTTAATATGATATAATATTATTTTCTAATTATTTACTAAATTTCCATCAATTTCGGATATTTACAAAATTCTGACAGATTTTTGCCCAAACTTTGAAAAATCATAACTAATTCTATAAAAATCAAAATGGGGTGATCCTAAATCCAATGGAAAACTATTTAAGTCCTCTTTATTGGAAAAATATGGATCAATACATCTCATAACCTCAAAAATACATAATTGCACAAAAGTTCATACTGCTCCAAATTAGATTCCAGTTTCCATCCCAAATTTTGGAAAATCATAACTCTTAGCTCACTTATTGAAATGACACAAATTATATGTCCATTTTGAAGCTTGGCATGTGAAATTTAAGATTGGAAAATTTCAGAATTTTTAGACACCATTTGCCTATTTAAAACGTCCATACAAATCGACTGCCCTGTACAGAGTTTCAATAGACAGAATTTTCAACTTTTACACAATTGTTTTCAATGGTTCCAATTTCACAATAAACACTCTCCCCACACGAATTTTCACAAGGAATCCATTGGAATCATTAATTCCAATCCACATTCTCCAAAAGTGCTTATTCAACAATAATTACGTTCACTTTTGAAGTCATTAGCCCTTAATCGCTTTTTGGGATATTACAGGCATTGTATTTTGTCCAAACCCTCTTTAGTTACAAGGGGGCACCTTGTTCTTTAGCATGACAAAATACGTGTTCTTATTTTTACTTACTTCATAGACGAGAATCTCACTTTTCTCAGCTACGAAACAAGTAAAGAGGGCAACTGTGAACACCCTATTTTGTCCGGGGCCTACTCAAAAATACAAAAATAATTGATAATGATCAGTGTCCAAATTGGCGATCATCATTAAAAAAGGAAATAAAATTAAAAAAGAAAATTCAAATAAATCCCCTTATTGATGATGATTGGCATTGTCATTCATTAAGGGAAAATAAAAAATAAAAAAATAAAAAAAAATCATTTATGCTAATAAGTTTAAATTAGGAAACTACTTGTGGGGAGAATGAATGAAAAAAATAATAAAAATAAGAAAATCCTCCTATTGATGATGATTGGTGTCTAAACTAGCAATCATCATTGAAAGGAAAAAATTAAAAAAAACAAAAATTAAAATAAATCCCCTCATTGATGATGATTGGCATTGTTATTCATTAAGGGAAAATAATAAATTAAAAAATTAAAAATTAAAAATTAAAAAAAAATCTCATTTATGTTGATAGGTTTAAATTAGGAAATTACTTGTGGGGAGAATAATAAAAAAATTAAATTAAAAACAAAAAAACATCTCCACTAATGGTGATTAGATCAAGCTAGGAAGTTTTATCAATAGAAAATACAAAAAATAAAAATAAAAATAAAAAACGAAAATAAAAAAAAATCTCCGTTTGATGGTGATTGGGTTAGGTTAGGTAGTTCTTAACATAAAATACAAAAAAAAATCAAAAATAAAAATTCAAAAAAGAAGGAGCATTTATGAAGAAAACCCTACCTTGAGACTATAAATAGGGGAGCAAGGGTCGAAGCAAGGCAGGCAAGAATTTTGGAAGAGCAAGGAGATAAGGTCTGTGACTGAGTTTTCATCCTTTTATTTTATTTCTAATGATACATGGGATCTTATTATTTTCATTGAGTTACTTGATTCACTGTGATTACATCTTCATGCTTTCATTACCCCTTCTTTAGGCTTACCTCATCGTTATTCACATGTGTGCTTTTTGTAATATCCTGGATTGTAATCAAGGAATAATAACTTCAAATGATGTAATTAATGTTAATTAAGCATATTTGAAGTATATATTGTGTAATGTGATATCAAGATCATTAGTGATGGTTTAATGAGTATTGTGATAATCAGGGGCAAAACGGTAAATTTACCGATCGATTGGTCAGTTACTGGAGAGGAAACTCTTTGGTAATTAAAATCAATGGTTAGGATGTGTTGAACAAGAGGTGGAATCAAGTGTGGATGGGAGTATGTGAATTAATGTAAGGGTGAAGGATGAGATGGTGCCAAGTGTCAAAATAAGGACCCTTGGATGAAAGTCAAACTTTCAAACCATTTTCTCTTCTCTCTCTCCCTCCCTAGTCGGTTTGTGTGTGTGGAACCAAGAGAAGTGATCATCACTTTCACCAACTCATTTCTCTCTCCATTTTCTCCATTTCCGGCGAGTAAGCAAGAAAGAGAAAGGAAGGGTTTGAAATTTGTGAAGGTAAATGGCTTCACAAGCTTAAACACTTTTCATTTATATTATGCAAGTGGCCAAGAGCTTTCTTTCCATGTTTTCAGACTTGTGATTGGTGGTGTGTGGCAAATTGAGGGAATTTGAAAGTTGAGGAATCCAAGTTCTGAATTCAGCAAGTGAAAGAGGTGAGTTTTTGATGAAGTTTGATGTAAATGTTTTGACTATTGGTTTAGTTTTGTGAATTCTGGAATTTTGCCCTGAATATTGGTAGTAAATGAAAGGGGGAATTGGAGGGAGTGTTACTGTTCAATTGGTAGTCTATGGAACTTTGAATTGGTTAGGATTTATTTGAAGTGGAGATAGGAAGTTTAGCAAATTGTGGTCTAGAGATGTGAATATATTGTTGAGTGGAAATTTGGGTGTTTTGTGATTGCCAATGGGTTCTTTGTGCTAAAGCAAGTGAGAATGAGTTATGGTATGAGTTTTAGAACCATTGGAGCTTGATTGGTTAATTCTGGGAAAAGCCATATCAGTTCTGCGTTTTGGCAACTGATACACATCACTCGAGTGAGAGAGGAACTCACTCGAGCATGATGTGAGTTTCTAGGTATTTTATGGAGGTCTTCGGGCAGAAAGCATGAGCATGCTCGAGTGAGCATGGTCATGCTCGAGTGAAACATGAACATGCTCGAGTGAGCATGGGCATGCTCGAGTGAGCATGGGCATGCTCGAGTGAGGATGCATTTTGATGCTGCGGGTGAGCGTCTCAAGTTATCACTCATAGGTGGATTGTCAAGAGTGAGCGTGGCACTCGCGAGTATTGAGGGATCACTCGAGCACTAGGGTTGGTGCTCGAGTGCGTTTGAGGTTTGGAGGGAAGGGTCACTCTCGGGTTGTCACTCGCTGAGTCTCACTTCCAGGTGCTCGAGTGCTCTTGGGGCTCTGCTCGAGCACAGCCTCTTGTGCTCGAGTGAGAGTGTAGGATTGTCGCGGGGATTGCTCTCAGGCAAGCACTTCCTGCGTCTCACTCGTATGTGCTCGAGTGAAATCGGGGGGTCATGCTCGAGCACGGTCTTCTGTGCTCGAGTGAAGGGACCAAAAATCAGTGTTTAGCGTTCTAAAGAGGGATCTTTGGGGATAGTTATCCCAACCCTTTAGGCATATGTTTAGGCATTTCATGGCCATCTAAAGAGTCCAAATGAATACCAACTTAGAGTGTTATTTAATTAAGAACTTGGAAAAGGAAATTAACCAAATGTCCCTATTTTGATTATAGGATTTGACATCTGCTATCCTCGTGAGCCTACTGTGCCAGCAACCGTCAGAAAAGGATCAGGTAGTGACTTTTCTTTCGTACCATATGTGATGCATTGTATGTGTGTATTTTCATTGCTTTGCGATAAGTTCGTATGTTGTGACTTATGTGGATATGTGTAAGCACCGTCAGTCCAATAGTCCCTGAGTAGCTAACAACAGATCGGGTAAGGGTTGTGAGCCTTCCCGGCGGAGAAAGGGGATGAGGATGAGGTGTGACTATGTGATATGAGGGCCGAAAGGCGGATTGTGAGCCGAAGGGCTATTTGGTGAGGCCGACGGGCCATTTGTGAAGCCGGATAGCTATATGAGCTATAAGGCTATGTTTATGCACTGCCACGCCAATAGTCCCTGAGTAGCTAGCAACGGTTCGGGTGAGGATGGTGTGCCTACCCGGCGGAGAAAGGGGATGAGGGTGGAGTGTGATTTGTGCTGCTGTATGATAATTTACCTACATGCTATGTGCTTATATGTGGTATAAATGTTTAGTTACTACTGGGATTCTCTTGAATCTCATTCTTTCCTTTGACTAACCTTTCAGACAGGGCGAGTGGCTCTAAGGAGAAGCGAGCGACCCGGAGCGGTTAGAGCTTCCTAGGGACATTAGTATGGATTTTGTTGGCCATTCATTTTGGATAGGGATTACTGTATAACATTTAAAGATGTAAATAGTTTGGGAATACTTGGTTTTGTAATCCCCTAATCATGATTTGAAACTCTATGTATATATAGATGAACCTGGGGGTTGCTGGGGTTTAAGTTACGAACTCTGGTATATATGAATGTAAGTTAACTGCACAGGTGATTATATTCGATAATTGAAAACGAGACCGGGATAGGAAAGAAGTTTTGAAAATTTTGTAAGTTCCTACTGTTTGGTAGGTGATTGAATAAGTTTTGGACTATCCGACGGTCTCAAACCCCTTTTTACTATGCGTTATCGAATCTTAATTACGTTAATTGAGGCAGGGGGTTACACTTTTGATCACTATATGTTTATGCTTTCATCATCACCTCTTTATGCTTACCTCATCATGATTCACATATGCCTGAACCATACACCATGACTTTGATATATGTTGGGTTTGCCAAATATAATGGATCAAGTGGCTTACAAATGTCAGGATAAATCGTATGTATTGGCCTCTTTCATATTTTAGGTATTATTGGTTGCATTGAGGTTCTAATAATTTGTTGACATTTCACCTTCTTGTGTGTCTAGCTTGCAAGGATAAAAGGTATGCATAAATCTCTTCATCTTTAGCTTCCCATTCTTTTAACTTGTGATGTTTTCCTTCTTGTTCTTCTTTATCCCTTTCTCAGGTTCTCTTTCAAAAAAGAAGAAAAAATATTTTAACAGATTTTTATAAATAAAAATAAAATGGAAAAACTCTCTTTCATGAAAAATAAAAGAAGTTCTTTCATAAATTAAAAAAAAACATTTTTTTAAAAAAAATAATAAAAAAATCAAACCAAACAAAAAAGAATATTTTTTTCAAATAAATTAAATAAATATTTTCTAAATAACACCAACAAAGTGACACGCTTTTCTACCCCCGAACTACGTGGGCTTTGATCCCTCTAAAGGGTATATAGGATGAAAACCGGATGAGGTGAGCGAATCACCGAGAAGATAAGGGAGAAAAAATGGAAACCAAAGGAGTTGTGCGAGTCTATGCGATGTAGAAGACAGATAAGGGAGATGAGAGATCAGGATAATAATGGGAAAAAGACAGATAAACACCATTAAAAGTAGGCAAGGATATAGAGTTGATTCCAATATTTATAATTGCTGAGAGGTGTGAATACCTTAACTGTCCTTTTTCAAATTAAAAGAAAAGGACCAAAATGTCCCTTGGTCAATTTTAAAAAAGAGAGGAGGATGCGTGATGTCCAGTTGTCGAAAATGTCTCTGCGACGTGCTTAGCATTTTCTCTATGATGTGCTCTAATGATTGTGGGTGAAAATTTTCCTTGTGAAGCTTGCGAAAGGTCATGGTGAGAGAGGAGACTGGTTCGGAACTTGCTATTGTGGAAGTAAGGAGGAGCGAAGGCATCGGAGGAGGGATTGGGTTGGTGAGTTTGCTCTAACGTGGCTGTCAAAGTGTAGCAGAGACTTCCATTGCACTTGCAATTGCTTGTCGGCCATTCAGTCCAGTAAGTGGGTGGATTTGAACATTTGTTGGGCATTTATATTTTTGGTTTATTGAATAGAGGGGGTGACAAATTTACATAAGGAAATGATAAGAATCCATTAAGGTTTAACTAAAATTTGTTTGAAATCCGCTTGAGATTGAGTAGTGTTGTAGAAATAAACTAGATGATAGTAGGTATTGACGAGAAATGATTGGGAAATTACTAGAAAGGATTAGCGTTTCACCGGATACAAAAAATTTTTTGGAGGAGTTGCAAAATGAATAAATTCTCTGAAATAGGTAATGACTATAATTGTATAAAAATGTACATATTTGTTTGTGCAAGGCATAAAATGACTATTATTTTGTAATGACTACACTTGATAAAGTAACGACGAGAATTGTCTAGGGAATGCCAATAATGAATGAGTACAAGGAAATGACTAGATTGGATTAGGCAATGACTACATAATTATGGAAAATGACTATACTGTATGATAATAGACATTGATTGGCTATTTTTGTTATTTTACAACATGTGCTGTAAAAATGACGTTTTGTTCTTACATGTAAGGTTTGGCTATTTTATTTAGGAAATGAAAGTGTTGATGTGATAATGTATACATGAGGGACTGTGGTGTACATGTCATGATATCGTTGAGCCATTGGGAAGTTGATTTTGACTTGGAATATGGAAATGTATAGTTGTGCTCTATTCAATTGAATTTGTTGACGTTATGGGTTGAGCCCTATGTGAGCTTTTGCTTCTGTGTAGGAACAAATTCATGATTTACGGCATGACATTATGTGGTGGTTAGTCGATCATTCTCTAATTTCAAGGTGTGATGAAGCTTTGTAGCTACTCCCCCGTAAAAAGTACACAAGCACCAAGAGACATCATTTATCTTAATATGTACACAGTCGTCATGCTAACATCCATATTTAATGTTGTTGCAAATTTGATGTTATTAAGTAGGTGTAAAAGCATTATGTACACACTTGTACTAGTAAGCATTATGTGGGTGTAAACACTTGATGTTATTTTGCAAACTTGGGATTATGTTTTACCCAATTTGGATATATGTAAATGTCAACGTTTGAGTAAAAAAAATGACCACTTTGGGAAAAAAAAAAACAAGTTGTGTTTTACAAATGACAAGTTCATATTTAAAAATAACAAGTTTCATTTCTCAAGTGACAAGTTCATATTTAAAAATGACAAGTTCCGTTTTGAGAATGACAAATTCATTTTAAGAAATAACCACTTCAGAAAATAAAAATTCAGTCTTGGAAGATTTCCCAAACTACACATGGGTCTATCAAGTTCATATTTAAAAATGACAAGTTCTGTTTTGAGAATGACAAGTTCACTTTAAGAAATACCCAAACACCAGCAAGGCGATGACAGTACAAAGGTGTTATAATATTTAATGAGAAGTGGACAACACCCTATCTATGACAATACAAAGGTGTTACAACAGAATGCTTCCACTTAATGTACCCTATCTATTGCTTACAAAATATGGGGTATGAAATTACAAACAGACTGAAACCTGAACATGTGACTAATGACAATTGTTCATACGCAAGTGACTTTTCAGATTAGGCATTACCCAAAAACCAGTAAGGCCATGATAGTAACCAGATATATGATATTCAATGACAAGTGTATATCAAAATGAAGACCGAGAACGCTATGCGTAGGATCGCATGATGAACAGAAGATTGTGATGCAAAAATTACTTACCTCTCTTCCTTTCCACACCTCCAACACTGATTCCCTTCTCTCTTGCTCTCCAAATAGTCCGTACTTCCCATCTCTCTTTCACTCTTTTCTTTCAGTTTGCAAAGGAGCTTTTTGGTCCTTTCATTTTAATTTGAAAAATGACAACTGAGGTACTCACGCCTCTCAGAAATTATGAATATTGGAATAATCTTTCTATCTTTTCCTATTTTCAATGGTCTTTTCCTATCTTTTTCCCTATAATAATTGAGAGTTGGTGAAATTTTTTAAAATAAGCATTTAATGCTAACGGTAATTCAGCCTATTTCTCACCTACTAACAGTGAAAAGCTAGAAAATCTTGCTTAAGAAAAGAGTGGCTTTTCCCCTATTGGCCCAATGGACAAAACGCTAAACCAAACATGGGCAAAAAAGACGAAAGCAATGTTGCATTTTAGGCCTCTAAATGCCATCTGAAACACACCCGTTGTTCTATGTGGGTTGCTCAACCCAACGTGAAGGCGCATCAAATATGTCCTCGATCTGCCATCCAACGTGCCCAGGACATCTTCATTGCGTTAATAGAAATATAGAAATATGGGCCATCTTTGTTGGGCCCTGTTGCCCCCTTCTGGCCCAAGTAGTGAGATTGGCTCTTCAATTGGATCAAGGGTTAACGCCTCGGCCCATTCTAGTGGTGATAGATCTCATTGCTTGGAATCTACCTCTTTGGACCCTCATTGTATCTTTTTATCCAAACATGAGCAAACCAGAAACGACGGAATGCTGATTCTCCTTTCATAAGTTAAAAAAGAGCTAAGATGGATCCTCCGAACTTCAATTAGGTTTAGAAGTTGGAGAGCAGTTGCTTAGAAGCCCAACATCTCAACCTGGTCTCTCTTTGTTGTTGGTTTTCAAATTTGTGTTGTTAGTTTTCGGCTTGCTTCCACCATCGGCTCTGGTCCTGTTTCATGTTGGCTACGCATATGGTTCCAAATTTCTATTTTTTTTTTTATCGGACCAAATTTCTCTCTTTGGTGTTTTGTATCAGGGTCGTATTTAATACCCCCAAGAAGTATAGACGTCTTGAATCATCAGATCTTTCTGATATCTCACAGGTGACACGTTTTCTTGGCAATTGAAACTTTCGACGACATAGTGCATGACAGATTGACAGCGTCATGGCTTTGTGTTTCCTTCCTGGTATTCTATTTTCTCCAATGATTCATACTTTTACTGCTGGTACCTTGTTATTTTAATGTAGATTGTTGCATTTTCATTATTAAAAAAAAAAAAAAAGTTGCACAATTAAAAGAGGAGTTCCATTTCAACATGTTATATTTCGTCAAGCAGAAACTATTTTATCATCATGCAAGTTATCAAAAATTAGAGTATCGCAAGGTGGGGTAAATTTTAATTAGCATGGAAAGTGTGACTTTATACAGGTAACCACTTTGATATGAGCAACTCAATATCAAATCATTGGCAAAAAAAAAAGAACCAAATAATTAATACTCCCTCTAGTTCTAATTATAAGACAAAATTGACTTTTTTGGAGAAATTAAGGAAGCCAATTAAATTACTTTAGAGTGTTTATATTTTTAGTATCCTTACATTATATATTAGTTTAGTAGTCAAATTAATTAGTTTAAGAGAAAAAAATAAAAATATAAAGACTCTAAAATAATTTAATTGGCTTCCTTAATTTCTCCAAAAAAATTAACTTTGTCTTATAATTAAGATCGGAAGGAGTAAAATTTAAATGATACTGTTTATTTTAGCTAGCTTTTCTAGTATATAGACCCGGTTCACGTTTTAATGAAAGAATGCAATAGTTACATTCCTCGGAAGAAGAGCAAAGAATTCTCACCTTCTTCATTATCCTGATTTAAATAAACAAATGATTCCAGAAAAAGAATAACGATAAAATCAAAGAATTTGAAAATCAAAGGGAGGGGCGAATATATCATGTTAAACTAAAAAATATTACGCTCCCCAATTTTAAATATAAGATAGAGTTGACCTTTTTTAAAAAAATTAAAGAAGCTAGATAAGTTACTTAATCATATCATATGTTGTGCATCCTTAGATTATATATCAGTTTATTAGTCAAACTACTTAGTTTGGAGAAAAAAAATATAAATATAAATACTCTAAAGTAATTTAATTAGCTTCCTTAATCTCTCCAAAAGATTCAATTTTATCTTATATTTAAGATCGGAGGGAGTATTTGCTAATCATTAAGATATAAGAGAAGATATATCGAGCCCGGACTAATCGGTTGTTTCGACATCTGGACCAGTTGAGAAGGTCATGGTCCAGAAAGACGCCGTATACCAGGTAGTGGGTCTCCAGTTTACCAAAAAGAAAAAGAGAAGATATAAAGCCCAGCAGCACCCAATTTCAACAAAGTGATAGGAATTTACTTCGTATCAGTATTCCTAACACTCATTTTTCAAGAGGTTGCCGAAACAAATCAGAAGCCATTTCTGTCCAGATTTTAACCACCATAGAAACAACTCGTTTGAAAATCTGATTGGTAGAAATGATAATGGAGTGGAAGGAGATGAAGGTTTATGAAGCTTACCTGATGCTTAGAAGCCATTTTCTGCAACATACAAGGAGGATAAGGTGGAGAAACTTTGAGAGTTGTTGTTCTTCGTTTTCTTCCTTCCACTCCTTGATTTGGATTTTCTATGGATATATTGGAAAGAGAAATCATTATATAAACAACTTCAGTATGGAGTACATGATAAGCTAGAGAGGGCAGTAGAAAAAGAGGGGAAGAGAGTGCATGAATTTGAAATTTGAAAATTTAAGTCAAGAAGAGAGCGATATGAGAGAACGGCAATAATAATCCCCATGCAACGGACACATAATCTAAGTTGATAACATATTCGCGTCACATTTTCTTTATTCTCATTTGGAGAAGTTTCCCAGCTCTTGATTTCGCGTAAACTAAATTCTCATCAACAGAATTCAGTAGCTATAAAACAACATAAGCATAACCTATGCTGCAATTTTACAAGAATTGGGTGCTTCCCTCAAATGAGAGAAGCACGTCTCCTTCATTAGCACTAGGAAAAGAAGCCTTCTACCATGGAATAAGAATTGTGTTGCCAAATTTACCCAAAGTAATAAAACATTTTCACTATTCCACCCCTTTTAGATCTAAAATAGATCAATTTTTAAAATTTTAAACATAAATATTAGTTTATATATATTTCAATTTCATATCCCTTAAAAATGTAGGTCTTTTCTTTTATATTACAATTTTACCCATGATTAAAAAAGAGCACCCCAGTACACAAGGCTCCCACCAATCGGGATCTGAGGAGCGACAAGTTTCCAGGATTTAAACCCATGACCTCTAGGTCACATAGCAGTAATTTTACTGCTGCACCAAGGCTCTCCCTCTTAATTTTACCCATGATTATCTCCCCAAAAAAGAATCAACTTCCTTGAAAAGATAAAACCTTTGAATCTCTTGAAACTATTTCCCATCGTAGAAGAGAAGCATACCTGATGAAATTAAGATAATCAGGACATATTATGCGGAGGCTCTTCATGATCCCAATTGGTGTATTAGGGGGCAGAGTTAATGATTCCAAAGACAAACTGCAAGTGTTTCACTGTGACGACCAATAAGAACTTCCTTTATTCTTCATCTGCATTCTACATGACCACTTTGACACAAGGGAATATCTCAATTTCTAAAAATCTTCCAATTAAAAAATCCACATGATGTGTCTGTCCTCGCATTGTGCTGGGGAGCTATATCCGATGACAAAGGTGTGCCTTTAGCTACAACCAAGATTGACCAGGATGCTTCTTGACGCCTCTATGATGCATTAAACTCCGAACCCTAGCAACCTCATCCCATCCACAATTATCAGCGCACATATTTGATGACAAAATATAGGCTCCCGCATCAAAAGGTGCGACTTGAAGTAGGATCTCAGAGACCCATTTTCCCATCTCAACATTTTTATGAAGTTGGCAAGAAGATAAAAACGATTTCCATACAGAACTGAGGTGAGAGATATCATGTTCGAATATAAACTTCTTTGCCTCATGTAAGCACCCTGCTCGACCATAAAGATCAACCATACAAGTGAAGTGTTCAGGTCCTGGGTCAATGCAGTAAACATCTTTCATCATCTCAAAATATCTACATCCTTCTTCAAGCAGCCCTTCGTGGCTGCATGCATGTAAAACCCCTAAAAAGGTAACCTCATTTGGTGTAATACCCAAATTCATCATTTCTTTAAAAATACAAATGGCCTGCCTCCCATCACCATTCAACGCATAACCAAATATCATTGAAGTCCACAAAACAACACTTGGATCATTGATTTGTTCGAAAATCATTATAGCATCAACCAAACTTCCAGATTTAGAATACATATCAATTAAAGACGAACCCACATAAGCATCTATTCCATGTCCAACTTTCTGAATGTAGGCATGGATCTGCCGACCAACCTCCAGAATCCCAGTGTTGGCACAAGCAGAAATAACATTTGTAATGGTCCGGATGTCAACTATAAGCAGTTCGTGAACCATAATCTTAAATAATTTTAAACCTTCTGCATAATTGCCATTAGAAACATAGCCAGAAACCATTGAACTCCATGAAACTATTTCAGGCACTGGTTCATTGCAAGAAACTTCAGAAATTTGTGATTTCAGAAAATTCAGGGGTATTTCTCTGAGAATTAGAGATGCTTTATCCATTCTTGAACACTTGCAATACATTTCTACAAGTGAACTCCTTATAAAACCATCTTCATTAATACCAAATTTTAGAACACGCCCATGAAGCTGCCTGCCTAGCTGCAAAAGGAATAAAGAAGAAGCCAAAGTAAGAGCTATGGAGAAAGTGACTGCAGAGAATTGAACTCCACTTTCCATCATATAACGGAGCTCCACCAACGCACTTCTTTTATAACCACATTGCAGCAGCCCATCTATGACTATATTCCAACTTACAACATCCTTGTAAGGCAAATTCCTGAATAAGTCAAGAGATTTATCCACATCTCCTGCTTGCATATATGCAGCAATCATTACGTTCCATGACACGACATCTCTCTCTTCCATCACCTTGAATAATCTGTTTGCATATGGAAAATCTCTACATTTCAAATAAAGATCAAGTATAGTATTATGCAGCACAACATCTCCATCAACACCATTTTGCAGCATCCAAGCATGCATTGCCTTACCGAGCCTGAGATTGTTTCCAATGGAGCAACACTTGAAGACACTGGATAATGTATACTGATTTGGAGCTGTAGATGATGCCAGCATATATCTGAAAAGAGTAAAGACCATAAGGGAAGAGCCAGATCGAGCATAACCTGATATAAGAATGGACCATGTGTGGGTGTCTTTGAGGAGAATTTCATCAAACAGCTTATGAGTGCTTTCCAAGTCGTTGGATTTAAGATAAAGAGTCAAAAGATAATTTGCAGAGTAAGAAGTTTGAAGAGAAGAATTCTTGAGAGCCATAGCATGAAGAGCATCAGCTGGTGGTGCATTGGTGAAGTGGGGAAGGGACGATAAGTGGTGCCAACGAGACAGACATGATGGAGTAATTAAATACTTGAAAGAGGAAAGGCAAAGGGTACGAGAACCCATAAATAGCAATATTATTCTCATTTCACAGAATGACCAAAACCTCATTCAGCTCCCACCATTCTAGGCCACCCAAAGCATCTATGGCCATAATAAGTAATGGCATTCCATCCGTAGGCCTTGGAAAAGTGCCACCATACAAAACTTCCTGTCATATGCAGAATCTGCAATATGAGCAAGAAAAATTGCTTAAAAGCTACAAATTGTCACACAAAAGGGGGAAAAAAGTAACTAAGAGAGGTATCATATCACTGGATATGATAAAAGCAGAAAAGCATTAAAAATAACTGATAAAGGTAGTTCGAAGAATGGTAATGGTTTATTCAATATGACAAAAATGAAAAATAGCAGGAAATAAAAATTTATGATCTTAAAAAGTTACGAACAAAGTGCATGCCCCTATAATTTTATCTGTAGAAAATATGAAAATACAAGTAGTTTAGCCAGAACAGGCTATTGAGAGAAAGAAATATAACTGATCACAAGAGCAAATAGAATGCTATTAGAGCCAATAGCTTACAGCAGCTAGATGTATACAAGTAAAACTGTTGCTTAAAAACAAGCTAAGCAGGCACAATTGATGTGTAGTATCATCCCTTAATAACATGAATGAGAGGATTCTTTCATGTTCTTGACTGGCTGTCATCCATATAGCAAAAAACATTGAAATTCACGTATAAAGCACTATTAGAATGTTAAAACATACACGCAATTTGAGAGAGCTGAGTAAAAATAAATCAAGCAAAATGCATTAGTATCTATGCCAATAATACATTCTTTATTTCTAAGAAAATGTAGAAATGACTCGTAAAAAATCGAAATAGCAACCCGGACCACAATTTTAACATCCAATTTTAACCAACCTAATCATTTGGACAAAAGAAACTCTCACAAGCTTTTTTTCAAACACTTCATAAGCTTACTTAAGGAGAAGCATATAAAATAATCAAGATGCAGTACCAGCGAAGATGAGGCTGGTATGAGCAAGGAACCATTTCGTGTTCAAGTACTTCGAATCACTCTGTTGTTGGCACAAAGCACTCCAACTCCATCGCTGCAACTTCCTCCTTTTCCATTTTGCCTTCAGTCTCGGCTTCCCTATTCTATCTTCTCATCTCCTTCAAATTCCTCCTATATTCTACTCCAACTCAGATGATCCGCTCTCTCTCGGAATCTCTCCGTCCCTGAGAATCCTCAAAATCTCAGGACAGCGGGTTCTCTAGGATACAGTGGCGGAGAACTTTGGAAATCGCTGCAAAAAAAAAAATGGCTCCCTCTGCTCCCTGATTCTGTGTTCCTTTCGCTCCCGGTCTCCCGTTCTCTCTGACTCCATATTCATGAACACTGGGGATATAGCCGGCCTTGAGAAGCTGGATATTTCAATTGTTGGCGTGTTTGAACTTTGAAGGCAGTTTTTTTTTTTTTTTTTTTGGGTCAAATTTTAGAGGTAGTTTGATACGATACATATGGAGGGAGGAAGAGTGGAGAGAAAATTTTCTGTGAAACAAATAATAAAAGAAGTGGGGTTATTTAATGTTAACAAAAAGAAGGAGAAAATGTGCTTATATACTATTTGAACTTTGAAATCTCAAATTGATTTTGTTAATAATAAGAATTAAAAGTGTTTAAAGTATCCCGGTTCCGATTGTCCCAGTCCTATCCCGGACATTTTAATCCTGAGAATTTCTCATCCCAGCCGGGATTAGAATCACTCTTGAGATCTCATTCCTAGTCTCAGTCCCTCTTTTTTTAATTTTTTACCTTATAAATTAAGTTATTTTTGTATTTTTTTTACTTTATAAATTAAGTTATCATTTGATAAGATATGTATCACATTTTTAGTTAGAGTTAAACTGTATATATTGTGATCGTGATACTAATACTAACTATATAATGTATAAAGATAATATAACGAAGGTGATGATGTTGATCATAATAATAATAATAAACTGATATTCTTCAATTCTAAATCAATTTATATAATTATTATATCTTTGTTAGACGTTAAATAATCACTTTAAACATTAGATTATAGAAACTTTAACTAATGTAATAATATATTCTAAATTTAATTTTTTTTTTAAAAAAACCGGGATTTTCCAATTTAATTCCGGTCCTTGGATTACGGGACTGGGACTAAACCCCGGTAAAAAATTGGGACCAAGAACCACGTTTTGGGGATCCGGATCCCAGCCCAGGTTTTGAACACCCCTAATAAGAGTAATGAGATTAACAAAAAGAATATAGTAATTGATAACTCAGGTTTTTAGTAAATCACTTATTTGGGATTTTGAAATTCAAATGGCATTTAAGTTTTTTTTCCCTAAAAAGAATATATAAGAAAAATTAGTTAAGAATTTTTAGGAAAAATCCCAAATAAATACCATATAAATTTATAAAACCCAAAAAAGTCTGTTAACATTTAAAAATGACATAAAGATAACAGGTATCAAATTTAGATTTTAAAGTGTTATTGATTTTACCATTATGCCCCTTTTTTTTTCAAAGAAAGGTGCTCTTGCCGGAACTCCGTTGGCGCTAGAGCTCTAGCATTGAGGCTATTTTTTGTGGGGTGGGGTGTACTTTTTTTTTATATAAAAACGGATGCAAGAGGGCAAGGGGTGTGATTGAATCTATCCAACCCTTTTGTCAATACTATTACACATTTTATCATTTCCATTACTTATTTTGTTCAAGTTGTTACGCTTTTATTTATATTATATTCTATTATATTATATATATATTAATGTGTACATAAGGGCCACCAAAGCCCCTTTACCAAAGGGGAGGGGTGTGTTTGATCACATCCCTTAACCCCTTCATTCATTTTTATTAAAAAGAAAATGTACACCCCACCTCATAAAAAATAGCCCAGTCTGAACTCTGGCGACTGATGGCAGGAGTTCAGGCCACCGACGGGTGCAAGCCTGCCGGCGGCTGGAGCTCCGATTGCGGGCCAACAATGGTGCTCCTGCAAGAGCACCTTTCTTTTTTAAGAAAAAAAAATCTGAGGGCATAATGGTAAAATCAATAACACTTTAAAATCTCAATTTGATATCTGTCACATTTATATCATTTTTAAGTGTTAATAGACATTTTAGAGTTTTATAAATTCGTATGGTGTTTGTTTGGGATTTTCCCAAATTGTTAACTTCACTTTTCAACTTTTTTGAATTCAACTCAGAATTTTTTTTCCTTTCTTCGTATTCCCTCCCTCTCGTGCCAAACAGCCCCTTAAAAGTGTTGTTTTCTTTTGTTTTTTTAATAAAATACTGGATTCCTTTAAATCATCACATAATTACATGAAATGAAGCTGAATAACAAAAGCCAAGAAAATTACTTATGTTCCTTCATCACCTTCGGCCTTTTGATAAAGAGATGGAGATTGGTCAAAGATATAAAAAGTATTATAAAGACTGTGTGAAAGTTTTTCAGACAAAAAGACTGTGTGAGAGTTTAGCTATATAATCAGCGATAGTGTTTCCATCCCTATTCACATAGTGAATTAGGACTTGCCAATCTCTATAAAGAACAAACCTAGTATCATCAATTATGTCTCTAAAAGAGTGATCACTATTACAACCCCTAGCTAACAAGTTAATAGCTATTACAACTTTTTTAAAACCTTGGTTCCAACACAAGTTAAGACCACGGATGATCCCAAGCAGCTATGTAATAGTAGGTGGAATGTCAACCAATTTGCAACTGAAACCGCAATGACTCCATATCCACTTATGCCATTATCCAACACTGATCCTTCAACTTCAATGTTAACAAAACCATCTACTGCTGGTGGTGAGATCAGTTGAGGGGAAGGATTAGTATTGTAAAAAGCACAGTTGTTCAACAAATATCGATCCTGGCACGCCCTAAAGAAACTACTTTGAGCATTTTTTACATTCATCAATGTTTACTTTACCTAACACTTTATTGCATTGTGAAACCCAAATGTCTCAGCAAATATAACTAAAAAGCACAGATCATTGGACATTTTTAGTGTGATTGGAGCCTGCTTCATGCATTAAGTTCCATTAACTTATTGACAGGGAAAATATGCCTCAGCCTCATAATGGGATGGGATGGGATGTAACCATCAGGCGAAATGCTTGCCTTCATCAATTATTAAAAAAAAAAAAAAAAAAAAAAAGTCCCATTGTTCCACTCCGCACCTTGGATGGAAAATATCACTTTTTTTACTGTAATTAATAACATACTATATCTTCCTTACATTTTATTTTACTTATAGGATCTCTGTTTTGAAAATATATTTTTAATATTAAACTCTAAAAAGATATTTCAATAAATTTTATTTACTTATGTCCTATACTTACATCAGATTTCATATATCTATTATGTCAAGTTCTCTAATCACACATAACCATGTGTTTTACTTTTTTTATGTGTTTATAGTTAAATGATAGTAATTCAAAAATAGAATACATTGTCAGATATGATTGGAGAACTTAGCAAAATGAATATAAGGAACTTGATATAAGGAACCGTTTGGTTTAATCTCATTGCACCCTGTAGTGTGATACAATGATAATGCAATGCAATATTAATTATAGGGGTTAGTATTTGATTTGATTTTTAAGCAAGGCGCAATGGCTTATTTTTTTAATAATTATGTAAAATTAATATATCACATAAAATCTATTTTAGTATTAGTATAATCTTTATAGAAAAAACTGCTAAGAGTTATTTTGTTGCCTTATCATAACCGTTGCGTTACCTTGTCAAGGATCGTCCGATGGCGGTGGTTGAGGCAACGTTGATAATGGTGGTAGCAATGACAATAGTTGTTATGGTAGATGGTAGAAGACAATAATTGTCATGGTAGAAGACAATAATTGTCATGGTAAAGGTGGCGGCAGTAGCAATGGTAGAGGAGAAGGCAGTGGTGGTGGCAACAACGGTGGTTGGCATGGTAGAGGTGGCGGCAACAGTGGAGGTGGTTGGCATGATAGAGGTGGAGGCAACAGTGGAGGTGGCAACGACAACTATGGGGGGCGAATATAGCGGCAATGGAGGAGGAGGTAATGGTGGTGATTGTGGTATAGTGTGGTGGGTGGAATAAAAACAATAAAATAATGACAAATTTAAAGGATAAATTAGACTTTTTAAACTATACAATGGGATAGTGATAAATATTAATTTTTTGATAATCATCATTACCACGGTAAGTTCTATTATTATGCTAAAGAGCAACCAAACACTCTTATCTTAATAATATAATCATGACTACTATTGTAGGTATGCAATGAGGTTGAACCGCTTTTATAAGTATTTTCCTTTACTAGTTCTATATCCCTAATTTAAGCTAAACTTATTTTGAAGAATTTAAAAATTTTTAATTCTTGAATATAGTTATTTCTATTTGCTCAATATTTTATCATGTTGGGATAGACGTTGGAGTAATTTAGCTGGCGTATACATAAGAAAATTAATTAAAAATTGAATTTTTAAATAAATATACACTTGACTAAGTGTATTTATAAATGTTTGCGAAAAAAAAAACATATTTAAAAATTTTAAATTATAAGGGTAAATTATCTATATAATCTCTTAAACAGTTAAACTAAAACATAAATGATAAAAAATGTGTTTTAAATTTTGTTTTAAGTTATAAGGTTAAATTATTTATATAATTTCTTAAACTTATATCATTTAAAAAAATGTGTGGTTATATTAATTATGTAGATTTATTTTTGAATTGTAGGTTTGAGCACGTGGCTAATAGTTGGGGCAATCTTCCTTTATTTTGGTAAAAAAATAACCATTTTTCGCTTATTATGGATGTCCATCGCAACGATGAGTTCTTGGAGCTCATTGTCACTACAAACTATTCAATATTCATGTCTAATTTAAACGGTTCATATTGAATTTTTTACTATTTCTTTTTTCAGAAAATTATTTTAATGTGTATAGTATCTAAAATATAGATAATCTCTTAACCGTTAGTTTTTTTTTAAAAATAATTTTTTATTTAAAAATCATTAGTTAAAAATTATGAATCTAAATCTTTGAAATACTATTTGAACTGTGTAAATCTCACTACAATAATAAACTCTTGATGCTTATCCTTGCGAGTCGGTTTTGTTAGGTTGCTAATGGTCTCTCTTTTGTTTGTATCTGATCTTTGGTTTTCTTTAGCAGTTGTTTTACGTCTTTATGTGCAGGTAAGTTTGGAGTCTGGTTTAGAAGCTAGCTTTGTTTGTCATGATCAAGGCTTCTCCGAGCACACTTCTATCAATTGTTCACGTCGTGAGGCTGCAAGCTTTCTTGGAGTTTCCTGGTTTCTACGTTTGCCTCCCCTCACACTTCACCCGTCAGGGGTATTAAGCCCAAGGGCTTTGGCAGTTTCTTTTGTGGTGAATTGGAACTGGCAAAAAAAGGATCATCCTTTTCCATCTCTAAATTGTTGGATTGAGATCTCAACGATTTAAATTTAATAAATTATAAAAATATTGTTATTATATTAATATATTAAAAATATTATTATAAGCCGTCATTTTCCTTCTTTAGATCGTTGGATTGAGATCTCAACGATTTAAATTTAATAAATTATAAAAATATTATTATTATATTAATATATTAAAAATATTATTATAAAAATATATTAAATCTAAACCTTTAATATATCAATTCACTAATCCAATCTAAAAAGAGTAAAAGGACAGAAGCCGAGCCAGAGTCCCTTTTTGGTGAGCAGACTAGCTTTCAAGCTGGGAGTAGGATCTGTAATAGGAATATAAGTTTGTTTAGGTTTAATGTCGTAATATAATCGTAATGGGCCCACCATCTGATAATTTAAATTGCTCAAATGAGCAATTAAAAATCATAGTTGATGGGCTCAAACTTTTGCACTAAGTTTTCTTAAATAAAGTTGTCGTTGAAAAAAGAAAAAAAAGAAAAGGGGACTAGTTTTCAAACTTTCATGTGAATCATAACTAAATGTAAATTAAATTTCAAAAAAATTGAACCATCAGGTTTTTTTTCCCCCGAAAATGGATCACCAATTTTGTTTTATTCTTTTTATTAAGGTATCAGAACTAATTAATATACTTCCTCCGATTCTTAATATAAGACCTAGTTGATTTTTCTAAAGAGACTAAGAAAGTTAAATAAATTAATTAATTATAACGTATGTCATGTGTCATTTGTTTATACATCATTTGTTTATACAATAGTTTAAAAGTCAGACAAATCGGTTTTGTATAAAATAAATAAATATAAATATTTTAAAATAATTTATTTAGTTTCCTTAATCTATCCAAAAAAATCAACTGAGTCTTAGATTAATGACCTATAGTAATATTATATAAATCTCTCACCTCCAAACCACTGCCAGTGGCTTCCATTTTATAAATCAAATCTTACATGAGCAGCATAGGAATTATAAACACTATGATCTACTGGGTGACCCATGAATTGAAACAAAAATGAATGATCCATCAAATAAAAGAAGAAGCAGCAGCAGCAGCAGCAAAGTTCAATATTAGATTGAAACATCATAATCTTGTATTATCTTCCGTATTTCAAAATGCATATTTTTCTTCCTTCTATTTTTGTTACTTCGAGAGCCAATAAACAATGAGAAACAACGTACAGGCAGCAATGACCGCTGACAATATAAGAGTATCCCTCGATCGTCTCCTTTGTATTGAACCTTAAAGAGAGGAGATATAGATTAACAAAATAACAACCGAAAAGAGAGAGAGAACAACAAAACATCAAAAGCAAAGTCAAAAGATACCATACTTCACAACATACCAAGCAAGCTCCGAATCATCGGGAACTTATCGCCGAGAAGCTTCACTTTTCCTTGAACATCACCAAACAAAGCCCTTTGAGACCCCAAAACAGCTCTTGTTGCTTGAGCTTGACTAATCACATCATCAATCTGGGAAGCAGCAAGAACATTAAGGCATGTATCTTCCAAGAAAATAGAGGTAAAAAAATTTTATTGCAAAACAGCTCATGAAATAAGTTGGTATAAACCCATCGTCATCTAAGGGTGTAAGCAATCATATTTTTTCAATTAATAACATCCTTGAAGAATGATCCAAATGAAGATATGAACATTATAACGAATGCAATTATGAAAGCACCATGAACTATTAAAGCAGCATGAACTTTAATACTGCCTCCAGTCCTAGATCTAGGACTTTGTAGCCCAGATCCTACATTTAGAACCAGAGGAGTGGTAGATAACAATATCATGCCCAATTGGCAAGAGCTTGACATGTAACACTCTGAAACTTAGAAGGAAGACACTCCGGGCATAAGTATTGCAGTAAATATCCAAGACCATCAAATTTTTATTAAAATTAACAATTGTGAGTACAATAATATTAAAATACAGATTCCAAAAGGTTGGATCAGGCTAAACAAATTGTAACCTAAAGCAACATGAAATCCTACAAATTTTATCATATTCAGCCATAACTATAGCGATACTCTGCATAAACATGCAACTATCTTTTTCCATACCAGTTTTACCAGATGATTTATCTTCATGGTATTGAAACTTTTATTCATTAGCTCGTTTTGTACATCCACGATATATGGCCTTAACAATATTTTAGATGGTTTTCATATTATTTTCAACTAACACCATGATAACCCAATTTTACTGTGTTCATTAGGGCTTCACAGAAAACAATATATAATAAACCATAACGTACGGACTTTGTTAAAGCTAATATTAATTTTTTTTTTCTTTTGCGAAAATCAAGACATAGTTCCACACTCAGGAGGTTCCATTCATGCTAACATTTTGACACACGTTCCCTCCTGTTTCTGTTTCACTCGTGTTGAAAAAAATTGACTGATGTTTTATGAACTCGTCCTATATAACTTAATATATACCCTTTACTCTTCTGTTGTGATTCTACTTACAGTCCTTTCAGATTCTAAGCTTATCCAGAAGTTCCAAATTCTAATTGGAAGAGAAACCTCCAAGGGATACATCTAAGTGGCCGTAACTAACACAATAATGATATATAACTTACAAAGGAAGGGAAACAACTGTTAGTTAAGGTAGTCAGAGTCAGTTAGCAGGGAGGGCAAATAGTAACAGGATATAAGCTGGTCCCATCCTTAGGCTATGCATTAAGTAATAAGGCGCCAAGTTTTTTATTCATTCTGTCTCTAGCAACATTCTGATATTAAAAACTTCGGCCACCATTATTCTATGTTACTGTTAGTTGCATGCATCACCAAGAAATAATCATTTATCGTTTATTTATCATAAGCTAAGATCAGGCACTAAAAAGCCTCCCCGGGATGGATCTTATCATGACTGAAAATTATTTACAGGCTCTATTTCTAATCAGTTATTTCTCTTTCAAGACACCAACAACTATTGGCAGTGCTTTTCTGACAGTATTGGCAGTGTGTGGAGCGTAAACTTGAGGAGTTTTCTTTGGAAAAGAAAATGAACTGACCCTCAGACTAATACAACTCAAACAACCATTGCAGTAGTGCTAAAAATGTAAAAACTTAGTGACCTATAACAGATAAGAGCAAGTTATATCAATGAACACAATTTAATCAAGAAGTGAATCAGCCATCATTTCCTTTTCATTTTCAGTTTTTTCTTTAAAGAAAAAAACTATTGAGACTGCGGTTGCAACACATGGCATCCCTCCAAAGTCCACCCAGATATGAATAAGATTAAAGAATGAAACCAAGTACAATTATGTCAGAACTCCTACACAACAAGCATATCAAAGAAGGGTGTGGGAACTTGGAATCTTATCTCTTATTCTGAACAAGTAGAGTTTATATATAGGAATTTACATAAAATAGCAGGCCCAGTAAATCTGGTAGAATTAAAGCATTCAAACTGAATTATTCTAATCCCATGAAATCTGGGATATATAAACAGAAAGTAAACTAGGGTAAAACTAATAACTACGCTACTTGGGTTTAGAAGTGTAAATGTATTCACTTAACTTCCTATTATTCATGTATACATTATGCTATTTATATACAAAGCAAACATCAAAATTCCTCACTTGTGGTGGGACATTATCACCTAACATACCACCGAACATTCCACCTAACATACCACCTAACATATCCCTGATTCCCTCATTATGTGGGACATTGTGTCCTAACACTCCCCCTCAAGTTGGAGCATAGATGTTAATCAAGCCCAACTTGTTACAAAGATAGTCAACCCGAGTGCCATCCAAGGCCTTAGTCAAGAAATCACCTAATTGATCACTAGATGATACATGTCCTGTAGAGATAAAATTCTCCTTGATCTTATCACGTACAAAGTGACAATCAATCTCAATATGTTTCGTACGCTCATGGAACACTGAGTTGGAGGCTATGTGTAAGGCAGCTTTATTATCACACCACAGTTTCGCAGGTAATGACGTGGTCAGACCGACCTCCTTCATTAATTGGTGGATCCACACAATCTCCTGTACGGACTGAGACATGGCTCGGTACTCAGCCTCTGCACTAGACTTTGCTACCACATCCTGCTTCTTGCTCCTCCAAGATACCAAGTTTCCACCTACAAGAACGCAATAGCCTGTAGTGGACCTTCTAGTTGTCTTTGACCCTGCATGATCTACATCACAGAAACACTCAATCTTTGTGTGACCATGATTCATATAGAGTATACCACGACCAGGTGAGCCCTTCAAATAATGTAGGACATGTTCCAAAGCTTCCCACTGAGCAACAGTTGGTGATACCATGAATTGGCTAAGCCTACTGACCGGAAATGTTACATCAGGACGAGTTACAGTGAGATAGTTCAATTTCCCAATCAGCCTTCGGTATCGCTCAGGGTAGGCAAATGGTTTAATCTTCTCAGGATCAATCCGTTTTTTCACATCCTCGGGTAGCTCATCAAATGGCACACTATCATCAATGTCCAAGAAAGGATTGGGAATCATGGGACAACTACTGGGTGTTGCTCCAAGTTTCCCGGTTTCTTTCAGTAGATCAAGGACATATTTCCGCTGGGTTAGGAGAGTGCCTTTCTTGCTTCTCATAACTTCAATCCCAAGAAAGTACTTTAACGAACCCAAATCCTTTGTTTGAAAATGAGAATTCAGAAAGACCTTGAGTGATGAGATCCCTGACGTATCACTGCCTGTAATAACAATGTCATCTACATAGACTACCAAGAGAATCATGCCAGCATCCGTCCGTTGATAAAACACAGAATGATCACATTTACTTTGATTCAGACCAAACTTCTTAACCACAGAACTGAATCGGTCAAACCAAGCACGAGGACTTTGTTTCAAACCATATAAAGACTTCTGGAGGTGGCATACCTTGCCATGCTCCCCCTGAGCAACAAAGCCAGGCGGTTGCTCCATGTAAACCTCCTCAAGAAGATCACCATTTAAAAATGCGTTCTTAATATCCAGCTGATGAAGATCCCAACCGTGGGTAGCTGCCATAGAGATGAAGAGGCGAACAGAGGACAACTTGGCCACAGGAGAGAAAGTTTCTGAATAGTCAACACCATACGTCTGAGCGTAACCCTTAGCCACCAATCGAGCTTTCAATCGTTCCAAGGTGCCATCAGATTTGGTCTTAATGGCAAACACCCACTTACATCCAATAGCCTTCTTTCCAGGAGGTAAATCAACGAGAGTCCAGGTACCAGCCTTATCAAGGGCCATCATTTCATCGTGCATCGCAGCACGCCAACCGGGGTGGGTCAAGGCTTGGGAGAGGTTGGTGGGAATGGTGAGAGAATCTAAGGAGGCAAGGAAGGAACAGGAAATGGGCGACAGGTGATGATATGAAACAAACGAGGAAATAGGGTACGTACAAGTGCGTTTACCTTTTCGGAGGGCAATTGGCAAGTCAGCAGAAGTGATAGTAGGATCTATATTAGCAGGGACGTGTTCAGACACTGGTTCAGGCTCTGGTCCAGGCACCAATTCAGGGTCAGAGTCAAGGGACGGCGAGGGGGCTAAGTGCGGATCAGGTGCCGAGGCGGACATTGGTAGGTCAGAGAGATGAGCAGCAACATTACTTTCCTTAGGACGTCTCTGATAAACATGATGGATAGGAGGCAGAGCAGGGGCCGGCACAGATGCTTACACTGGTGGGGAATGAATCTCATACACTAAAAGATGATCAAGATCTGGGTAAACGGCAGAAGAAGGAGGCAGATCAGGGACAGAGAAGAACGAAGTGGACTCATGGAAAGTGACATCTATAGACACAAAATAACGCCGAAGATCAGGAGAGCAGCACCTATAACCCTTCTGAACCCTAGAATAGCCAAGGAAGACACACTTGAGAGATTTTGGATCAAGTTTAGTGACACTTGGACGAATGTCTCGAACAAAACAGACACACCCAAAAATTTTCGGATCAATTGGAAACAAGGATTTAGAAGGAAACAAAGTGGTGTATGGAATGTCACCACTAAGAACAGGAGAGGGCATACGATTAATAAGAAAGCAGGCGGTGGACACAGCATCAGCCCAAAAGGATTTGGGAACATGCATTTGAAACATTAGAGCACGGGCAACTTCTAATAAGTGCCGATTTTTTCTTTCGGCAACACCATTCTGAGCAGGTGTGTCTGCACACGAGGATTGATGAAGCATGCCATGTGTAAGCATATAGTCGTGAAACTGGGTAGAAAAATACTCTTTAGCATTATCACTGCGCAAGGTTTTCACAGAGACACCAAATTGAGTTTTGATCTCAACACAAAAATTGCAAAAGTGAGAAAATAACTCGGAACGACTTTTCATTAAATAAAGCCAGGTGGTTCGAGAAAAATCATCAACGAAAGTAACAAAGTACTTAAAACCAGACGTGGACATGACAGGACAAGGACCCCAAACATCAGAATGAACCAAATCAAAGGGGGACATAGCCCGTTTATTGATGCGAGGTGCCAGGTGAACACGGTGGTGTTTGGCAAACTGACACGATTCACACTCTAAGGACGACAAATAATGAAATTGAGGATACAACCTCTGCAAGGATGATAATGACACATGACCCAAACGACAATGAACATCAAAAGGAGAGGAACCACCAGAGCAAGCAACGGAACGTGGCACCTGATCGTCAAGAAAGTAATGGCCGCCAGATTCATATCCCCTACCAATAATCCGCTTCGTCGTAAGATCCTGAATCACACAATGGTCAGGAAAAAATGAGATAAAACAGTTCAATTGACGAGTAAGCTTGCTGGAAGACAGAAGGTTAAAAGCAAGGTCAGGAACATTAAGGACCGACGATAGAGAAACAGAGGATGTAGGTGTAACAGTGCCAGATCCAAGGACACGAGAAGCAGAACCATTGGCAATAGTTATGGAAGAGGGTTTGGCATAAGGTGTATATGTAGAGAACAAATGATGGTTACCTGTCATGTGGTCAGTGGCACCGGAATCGATGATCCACCTCGAGGAAGAAGTAGCAAGGCATGAGTCACCGTTACCTGTAGCAAGCGCACTCGGAGTGGATGGAACATTGGCAGTTTGATCTGTGGATTGGACCATATGAGCAGCTCCAGTACGTTGCAGCTTATTTTGCAACTTACGACAGTAACGTTTGGTATGACCAGCCTCCTTACAATAGTAGCAGACAATAGAACCAGGAGTCGAAGGATTGTTGCCAGAGCGTGGAGGACCTTGGTTTCGCGAATCAGCAGAAGTCGAGGATGGTGTACTATTTCCAGAGTTCAAGAAGTGCTGGTGGCGGTTATCAGTGGGACCACGGCCAGCTAATGCACTACCATTCGGAGTAGGAGTCCGGTGTAAGAGACTATCTGCACGGAGCACACGAGAGTACACATCCTGAAGTGAAGGAAGTTCAGAACTAGACAGAACCTGGGAACGAACAGTCTCATAGGCAGGATCCAAGGCAGTAAGAAAGCTGAGAATTGCTAGTTTCTCCATATTATCAGCTTGAACCTTAAGGTCAGTGGTAGGCGGCATTAACATCTTCAACTCTTCATACATTTTCTTGAATTCCACATAAAAGTTTTTCAACGAGCGCCCCTGCTGTTCAGCACGATAGAATCCCTTGCAGACATCATGAATACGAGTAATATTTCCTTTCCCAGAGTACAGAAATTCCAAACAGCTTATAAGTTCCTTAACCGTATTACAGTGACTAACTGAGGGAAGGATTTCACTGTCAATAGAATTCTGAATTTGCAAGAATAAACGGGCATCCGCTCGGGCCCAAGCCATCTTAGGGTCATCTGCAGGAGGCGTATCAGTCAAATGGCCCTCCTTCTCAATACTAAGCAAGTACATCCGGACGGTTTTACTCCAATCCATATAATTTGTCCAGGTTAATTTGTGCTCAGTGATTTTATTAGTCACAGGAATAATTTCAGTAACACTAGCCTTGGAGTCACCCATCAATGCAAGCAGAAAAGAAACACAAAAAATGTATAACTTCCAAACTTATAATCTCCACGCAAGTCTACACACACCAAAGAACCAAATGGAGTTGATAACCAAATGGAGTTGACGCACAACCAAACAACTCCCCCCAAAACAAAGAGCTAGCACAGGCAGCACCACAAAGGCAATAACCACGAACACAAAATGGTAGCACAGAAACGCAGCAAAACAGAACCAGAAGCACAGAAATGCAACAAACCAGAAACAGAAGCACAGAAACGCAGCACAGAAACAGGAGCAAGGGAATAAATCAACAACCAACCCGCAAACGGTGAGTACCCACTGCACGAAACCACATGGGGAAGGACTGCACCACTTAGTCGATCAGAATGCAGCAAACAGCGGCGGCAAAGTCGACGGAAAACGCCGTCACGCGCCGGCGCGTGAGATTCCGGCGAGAAAGGGGGCGGCGCGTGAAGGCCACGCGCAGGTCGGATGGCGGCGATACTCCGGTGATGAACCGGTCGGGCGACGGCGAATCCAGTGGTGCTGCGCGTGTGGACCAAATCTGCCGGCCACCGGAGCACAGTGAACGATGAACAGTACGCACAGAAGCAAAACCAGAACCAGAACAGCGCCGGAAAACGCAAAAAACAGAGAGCACCAAGGCTCTGGTACCATGTAAATGTATTCACTTAACTTCCTATTATTCATGTATACATTATGCTATTTATATACAAAGCAAACATCAAAATTCCTCACTTGTGGTGGGACATTGTCACCTAACATACCACCTAACATTCCACCTAACATACCACCTAACATATCCCTGATTCCCTCATTATGTGGGACATTGTGTCCTAACAAGAAGGAAGGCCCAACACGGCATCCAACAGGTGTAAGATGGGAATTAATAAGATGGTCATGACAAAATTTGGGGCAAATGAGGGTACGTTTAATCTATGAGCTACACTTGCTTGTAGAAGGTATGGAAGATCTTGAGTGAGATCTGGGAAAGCCCATACCTCTCAAAAGTATACAAAAGTATAGGGTGGTGTTTCTTTTATTTCTTTTGTTCTTCCTTGTTTGTAAATTAATCCATTAGATGGATTAATATTTCCAGTTTTAATATCAATTCTACTGTTTTATGATGCAATTCTGTAATCTTCAACAGAATTGTGTAGGCAGAATTAGGTAGAAGAAGAGTAGAGAGGGTTGAGATGGAAAGAGAGATAGAGACACAAAGGATTCACAATTGAATCTGCATTCATTCATTCATTCATGGCAACAACCGATTACAATGAGAGGGATGCTTCTTATATAGAGGCAGGGGGTCAGGGATATTAATGCTCTAATCCTATCCTACTTATTAGGAGAAACAACTAGAGGTTTGGCTAATGCTTTCTTAATAATAGCTAGTGCCACTAACAACTAACGTTGCTCTTCTCACTAACTAACTAATGGAATATAAGAATACATATTTTGAGGAAACTTCATATGGAAGGAAATCAAGCTATTTTTATATATTATGTTTACTTAGCAAGTGGATGTTTTATTACAGCTGCAAGTTGTTATTATTATTTACTTTTTGTGGCAAGTTGGTGGTCTCTTCTTAGGGAGGGAACAATTTACTGTTGCTTTTTGCTTCCTTCATGAGCAAGAATTCTAGTTCTATAAATAGATCTTATCAGCTCATGTAAAAGGCAGACTTGATGAACTGAATAGCATGATGGCTTAGTTGCTTCCTCTACTTCCCCATTTGCTTCTGTCTCACCTCCCCCTCCATTTCTATTCTGTTTCCCCTCCTCTCTCCCTCTGTTTTCCCCCACCCTTCTCTGTTCCAGATCTGTCCTCCCTTTTTCCTCACTGTTTTCTATATGATTTCTCCCTAAATCACCCCTGTTTGAAATTGTTCTAGTGTGTGTGTGAGTGTTTTACATCACTAGCTTAACTAACATTTAAAATAGGGAATTTACAATTTCATAACAATACCCTCCCCCTCTTAAGACATCCTTGCCCTCAAGGATGAATAACATAGAAATCTGGAAATTGCTCTTGGAATAGAAGAAGTGGCACCCAATAAGCTTCTTCATCCAGCAATCCTTTCCATTGCACAAGCACTTCTGTAACGAGCCTTCTTCTCCTCCGAACAAACCTCTGATTCAAAATGTTCTCAGGAAGGAAGGAAGGTGGAGGCTCAGGGAAGTCTGGGGGTGGATGCCGAGGCTTCACAGTCAGATTAGGACATAGTTTCAGCAAAGAAATGTGGAAAGTAGGGTGAATCCTCGACTCCAGAGGCAGCTCAAGATGATATGCAACAGGACCAATCCTTTCCAGCACTTGATATGGTCCAAACAACCTTGGAGCAAGCTTTTGTGAGCTCCTAACAGCAGCTGAAATCTGTCTATACAGCTGCAACTTTAGAAAAACCCACTGACTGACAACAAACTCATGATCAGATCTATGCAAGTCAGCCTTTTGTTTCATTCTGTTGGCTGCAAAATGCAAATGGTGCTTGAGCATAGCCAAAACTTGCTCTCTGGCTTCAAAAGTACGATTTACTGCCTCTAGGACTGAATTATGAGGCAAGTAAGGACAATGGAGAGGAGGCTTTTGGCCATACAAAAACTCAAATGGCGATGCCTTTGTTGATGTGTTGAAGAATGTATATTATACCACCATTCAGCATGTGACAACCATTTGCTCCATTCTTTGGGCTTTTCCCAACACATGCACCTTATATATGTTTCTAAGCACCTATTAAGCACTTTAGATTGCCCATCGGTTTGGGGATGATAGGTAGACATCAACTTTTGTTGTATCTCAGCTACCTTTGCCACCCAAAGCATCTGAAATGAGGTTCGTAGCTGCTGCCCAAGAAGGTATTTGAGGCTCTGCTGGTCTGTACATATAACAAAACATTGCCTCTCCAAGTATTAATGCCAATAAAGCACCGCTAGCACCACAACCATAAGTTCCTTCTCGTAGACCGATAGTTGTTGATGTTTAGGTGACAATCCCTTACTAAAGTATGCAAGTGGCTTCACTTCTTACATTAGGACAGCCCCTATCCCGGAGCCACATGCATCAGACTCAACAACAAATTGCTTAGAAAAATCAGGTAGGGAGAGAACTGGGGCTGTAGTGAGAGCCTTCTTTAGGTTATTAAAAGCTCCGTAGCTGTTTGAGTCTACACTAACCCATTCTTCTTTAGTAGGGATGTAAGAGGCCGTGCTATGGTGCCAAAATTTCTGATAAAGCACTGACAGTAGCTAGCAAGTCCCAAGAATGCTCTTAGCTGCTTGATAGTAGGTGGTAGAGGCCGATCAGCCACTGCTTGCACTTTGTTTGGGTTGGTAGAGACTTTTCTAGCACCAATGATGTGCCCAAGATACTCAACATTAGCAGCCGTGAATGTGCACTTGGATTGCTTTACGTAGAATTGGCTGTCTCGTGAGATTTTCAGCACTTTCTCCAAATGTGTAGTATGATCTGCAAGAGAAGGGCTGTAAATCAGAATATCATCGAAAAAAACTAAGAAAAATTTACGTAAATACAATTGAAATAGGTGGTTCATAGCCCTTTGGAATGTGGCGGGTGTGTTGGTCAAGCCAAAGGGCATGAACAACCACTCATAATGTCCAGAATGTGATTTAAACGTTGTTTTGTGCACATCCTCCAGCTCCATCCTTTTTTGGTGGTAGCCAGCCCTTAGGTCAAGCTTTGTGAACCACCTAGCAGCTCCCAATTCTTCAAATAGCTCCTCTACAACTACAAGCGGCATAGGATATTAGTTCTTAACTGTAGCCTTGTTGAATTCACAAAAATCAATGCACATCCTCCATGTGCCATCTTTCTTCTTAACCAAAACAATTGGAGCTGAAAAT
Organism: Inga laurina; assembly: GCA_963855925.1. Lineage (NCBI taxonomy): Eukaryota > Viridiplantae > Streptophyta > Magnoliopsida > Fabales > Fabaceae > Inga > Inga laurina. The sequence goes on from OY979705.1 coordinate 38,798,403, forward strand.
GGTGAGGAATTTGGTTAAATGATGCCAGCTTGCATCAATTCTTCAATTAGCTTCTAAATAGTGTCTCTTTGTGCAGCCGGGTAATGATAGAGCTTCAAAATTATAGGATTAGTGCCTTCTTTAAGCACTATAGGGTGGTTGTGACCTTCCTTTAATGGAGGAAGGCTCTTTGGCTCATCAAAAACATCCAAGTTACCTAAAACCTTCTGAATTTCTGCTGGTATGATGTTGGGAGCATCAATAATAGTCAATTCTTGGAACATTTTCACCTTGTACCTTCACCAATCAAAGGAGAAAACCATGTTCTTGTTGAGGGCAGTGAATGGCAGCTTTATTTGGATGCATTAGCTGCCAAGAATTAGGAGAAACAACCTGCAATTTCCTAAGGCTTCCTTCATACCAGAAACACATTGACAAAGTTTCATAATCCCAGAATGCATTTTTAATGCTTTTAAGCCAATGCAGCCCAAAACAACCTCATAAGTGTTTAATTCCATAATTCCGAAGTCAAAGATGAATTCCAACCCTTGCATCTTCCATTTGAAACCCTTCCAAGACCATGTACCTTAAGTTCAAACAGAATCATCACCCTTCCAACCTAGTTTTCTTGCCAACTTTAAATCAAGGACGTCATGGGTGCTTCCACTATCAATTAGAATTTGAATTGGCCGTTTTCCCATTTGTCCTTGCACTTGCATCGAAGTAACACTGTCGACACCCTCAATAGCATGTAGAGAGATACCCAATTGTTCTTCCTCAATGGCTTGATCATGAAGGAAATCATTGAAACTGTCATCAAGGTCCAGCTCCTGTCCAATATAATGCAGCTGCAATTTTTGCCTTTGTGAGCACTTGTGGTCACCAAAAAAAGGTGCATGATAGTAGAAGCACAAATTTTTCAATCAGTGCTCTGTTTCTTCTTCAGGGTTAAGAGGTTTGAAGACTCGGTTTGGGTTCTTGGGAATTAAGGCCAGAGTCTTGGAGGTGTTCCTTGTAGGTTTATCGGGTAAAGAAGGTTTACTGACTAATAACGCCGCGCGATACAACATAGAAGAGGGGACATTTGTGGAGCGAGCTGAGGATGATCCCTGAATTACCATGGATGCATTTCACCTTGATTTCTTGGACACAATCTTCGAATTCAAATTGTCCGAGATTATCTCCAACATTTTCACTAACCTTCGGGCTTCGGTTAGTGTTCTCAGATTAAACATTTGGACAGGCCCTGATAGCTTTTCTTTAAGGGCCAAGACATACGCACCTACAAGATAATCTTCAGGGAGGTCTAGTTTAGCCTCGTTAGAATCAAATTTTGCATGATACTTTGCCAAAGTCCCCGTTTGTCACAATTGCATGAGCTTGCTCATCGGGTTTTCAAACACTAGCCCAAAATTGTCATGTAGGATCACGGCATATTCACCCCAAGAGGGAAGACGACCCCTTAGTCGATGCTCACGTTTGAAGAATCACTCACACTTGAGCAACCAGGTCAGTATATTGTCTCCTGAATATCTGGGAAACTCTAATTTTGTGAGCTGGGTCGGTTTCTGGGACTAGGGTTGTCCTGGGCGCCTTTCTTGATGGCTTTCATGGGTTCGGGGTCCGTTCTGATCAGCAGCACGAATTTCTTGTATTTCTTGCTTCAAATTGGCAAAGTCAGCATTGAACCCCACTAACAGGTCCTGAAGAGTGTGATCCATCGTTAGGAATTTTTGTTTCAATGGCCTGGAACCTTTTTTCAGCCATTCTTGATCTTTCTTGAAATCTAGTCTCCACCATGCAACAAAGAAGCGTGTGGCAGAGAACCTAAAGCTCTAATAGCACTAATGCAATTCTATAATCTTTAACAGAATTGTGTAGGTAGAACTAGGTAGAAGAAGAGTAGAGAGGGTTGAGAGAGAGAGAGAGAGAGATAGAAACACAAAGGATTCACAATTGAATCTGCAGTCATTCATTCATGGCAACAACTGATTACAATGAGAGGGATGCTTCTTATATAGGGGCAGGGGGTCAGAGGTATTAATGCTCTAATCCTTTCCTAATTAGTTAAGAGACACAACTAGGGTTGTGTTTGGCTAATGATATTATTAATAATAGCTAGTGCCACTAACAACTAACATTGCTCTTCTCACTAACTAACTTAACTAACATTTAAAATAGAGAATTTATAATACAGAATTGTAATTCTGTTTAGCAAGGAAGAGAGAAAAGAACCAGAAATAGAGGTAGAAGAAGAAGAAGGAGAGACAGAGGAGCAAAGAGGGAACAAGAGAAAGAGAGGAACAACAACTATTTATTCACATCATCATAAGTCTGAATTACATCAGTGACTAGACTCCTATTTATAGGCAAATCTGACTTAATGATCAAGTTAAATCTAAACTAACTAACTAACTCTCCTAACTAATTCTAACGGCTAACTCTAACTAACTGACATTAACCAACTTTTTTGTCTTTATTACATTTATTATATATCAATACCCCCCTCCCAAAAATCCTTACCCTCAAGGATGATTGACAACAAAAGACAATTTCAAAGATTAACAAAAACTGAGCCAGGAAACTTCTGAAAACTGCTGCTAGCTAGTGAAAGTTTTGTGACATGGAATCTGGGAAGCAGAAGCTTTTTCCTTTAGATTGTGTTTAATTCTGCTGCACACTTCACCCTTTAGGCATTTTCTTGTCTTTTCCTCTTAGAGAGCAAAACCTTCCATAGAGCATTACAATCAACTTTCCCTTGAATTGTAATTCTGATACCACTGCTTTCAACAGTATTTGGTTGAAGACTTTCCAAAAATTAGAAGCTTATGTTTTTAGTCTGGTTTCACTCTATTAGACTGTATTTTTTAGGTTCAAATTTGTGTTTTGTTGTCAATCATCCTTGAGGGCAAGAATGTTTTTGGGAGGGGGTATTGATATATAATGTAGTAAAGACAAAAAAGTTGGTTAATGTCGGTTAGTTAGAGTTAGCCATTAGAATTAGTTAGGAGAGTTAGTTAGTTAGTTAGTTTAGATTTAACTTGATCATTAAGTCAGATTTGCCTATAAATAGGAGTCTAGTCCCTGATGTAATTCAGACTTATGATGATGTGAATGAATAGTTGTTGTTCCTCTCTTTCTCTCGTTCCCTCTCTGCTCCTCTGTCTCTCCTTCTTCTTCTTCTACCTCTCTATTTCTGGTTCTTTTCCTCTCTTTCGCTCTTCCATGCTATACAGAATTACAATTCTGTATCAATTTACAATTTCATAACATTTTAGCTTGTGTGTTTCCATCGGTGTGCTTTATAGTCCATTTCCAATTTAATCAATGAACTATCTAATAATAGAATATATACTTACATGAGATATATTTCCATGGATTGCAGATCTCTCCCGTAATAACTGCATCCGTGGAGACATACTTCCTGATGCCTGCCAGAAGAAGGAAAATCTAATACAGATAGGAAAAAGCCAACCATGTAATTAGACTCATATAATGCCCATTGCCCACCTTAAAGTCACTGATGTCATCCCTGACTGAACTCAAAAGCTCTGCATGTTCTCTCATTGAGTTTATATTCCCCTTAATACGTCTAAATTCCTGAAAAGAATAACAACATTCAACATATGCTTGCTTGGCAGAAGGAAAATTAAATAGAATAAAGAGTTAAGGTACAAATTTGCCTTGGAAGTTTTTTTTGGGTTCAATGTTGCCCTGGAAGTATTAAAATGGAGTAATGTTACCCTTTACCGTTAAAAAGTTAAAGGTCAACATTAATTTTTTAAGAGCCAACGTTAGTATTTTAACGGTATGGGGCAAAATTGCTATGTTTTGAAACTTCCGAAGTGACATTGAACCTGAAAAAAACTTCCCATGTGACATTGCTCCTTAGCGAATACTTCCAGGCTAAATTTGCATCTTAACCCTAGAATAAAATGAATGTACCATTTTTCATCTCATCATGGGCATACAAATTACTCTCATCAATAAGACAAGAGTAGTTTAATTATGGAACCAATAACTTTGTTTTTTCTTAGGGAAAATGGAAGTTTAAAGAAGAATGAGTTATGCAGAGTTGTACATAAACCATAACAGAATGTTAAGAGGTCACTTTTCTTCCATATCATGTTTTTATACCCAATTTGGTTCTTTCCAAGTTCAGTATTCTCCATAGTTGTTAATCCCTTCCCTCTTGCACTGATTTTTTGTTTTTTGTTTTTGTGCCAGCCCCTCTTGCAATGATGCTAACATGATAGAATAGATGAAATCAAAAAATATATATAGGCTGGAATGTCATAATATTGAGTGCGACATGGAATTGTTGCAAATCATTTGGATGGAACTTTAAAGTAGCAATATGGTCACTAATGACACGTGACATTTCATTGAGAACGAGTGGGAGAAAGGGCAAGGGGTTTGGGGGGAGTTATCAAGTAGTGATAAATTCGTTGTTTATAAACCTCAAATAAGGAAGGAAGAGCTCATTGTTTATAAACCTTCTGGATTTGATTGGCCCAAAACTATTCATTTTGTCAAAAAAGAGACACGCTTGAATCTTAAATGAAAACTAACAGCTCAGATGCCAAGATTCATATTCACATATGGCATGACAATCTTAATCTAATACAAGCACCACTTGTTAAAAACAAGAAAAATCAACATTTTCGTATAAATCTGCAAATACTATCAAGCAAGACTCATACAATTTTTATCAAATAAACAAAGAACATAAAAGTAAAATGAACCTTATGGGTTTCTCTAATAATTAATACTTTAATAGTTTCCCTATGCAGATGGTAAATGTGAACTAATTATTTTAGTAATTGAAAGTTGAAACTACATCATAGAACAAGAAAACTGTAGTGACAAACAAATGAAATGTTGCTTGATAAAGCTGTAGATGAAGACCGAGAAGAACACTAAAAGAAATTTTTCAATGGGACCTTTCAGTTAATTGTACATATAAATAGTGGTTTGTAGATAGAGCACATTGGCGTAGTGTGATCCCCGCAGTCACTCCACCTAGTGGCATAAGGTTTTTTGTTGTTATTTTCCACAAATTATACCTGGGTAAACTCATGAAGAATGTCTCTGTGCCTGGCTAGTTTCTGGGTTACAGAAGTTGCCGATGCGGCAGATGCAGCACATCTACTCATCGAATCATTTATGTCCAATAGTTTCTCAAGCAAGGATTGGATTTCCATTTCCATTGACTTCCATGACCTACTAGACCCAAGAGGTGGCGACCCACCTTCCACATAACCTGAAAGAAAAAGTTAGGTTAACGCATGTATAGGACTGTGGCAGAGCTAGAAAATTAAACACCACAATCAAAGTGCCAGAAAATGGTTGAAACCACTCAATTATATATGAATATAAAATAAGCACTGACTACGAGCTATATGTAATAATAATAAATACTCAACTAAAAGTAATGCAAAGTAAGAGATAAAATGCATTTTAGGGGATTATAGTCTTCTGTAACTATACACAGTTACTTATCCCAAATAGCTGTATAAGCAGCCAACTTGTAAAACCTTAATATGCTTGAATTTGGTTAGGAATAATTGGATTACGCTTTCTGGAAGTAACTATTTTATTAGGGCTCTCCTTGCAAGAAAACAGCAATACTAACAGCCAAAAGCCACTATAACCAGAAGGAAACGATAATGTATAGAAACTGATTAAAAAGAAGAAAATAGCATAAGAAGCGACAGCAACAGGACAGGAGAGAAGAGATATAAAAGGTTCTCAGAAAAGAAGAGTGCATAACCACTAATGTCTCTGCACTGTTCTAAAGTGACTGTTGTGACATACATTCTGAAAATGTACAGCCAAGACAGACAAAGAAACACTCAACCAACTTATAGCTTATTAAGAGAGAGGAAAAGGAAACATAATCCCCAGGCCTCATCCAGAGCACATGAGTGAAAAATATTGCAGATATCTTTATCATTGATATTCATCTTAAGAGATCAAACGCACTTTTTAAGGCATGAACCTTCTCCGGAGAAAATTAACACATTTTGCTTTCTGTCTACTGTTTTTAGATCTTCCAAACTTCTTAAATAGACCATTTTCAGCTTACAAACAGGAGTCAAACCAAACGACAGAAACTTATCTTGATTATATTTATCCTATAACTTATATATCCATAAATTGCATTTGAATTCCAGTTTTTCATCATACAGTGGCGATCAATAATCATAAAACCTAAGAAGAAACATAGCGAACAAGAAGTACTTTCAATAAATAATTCCAAAAAATGATAGATCCGATCAAACTCCTCCGTAGAGTAAAAAAATGTCTTGCATCGAAATTCTGCTAAGCTGCTTTCATTCAAAAAAAATTAGCAACCACAAGAATCAGGCAAACGAAATATTAAGAGTAACTGGAAATTTCATTATTCCCTTCCTAATGAAATAAATCATGGAGAACGAGATATATATATCATGCCTCATCAGAATTGAGTGAACCCCTTCTCCACAATGCAGACAAATTATAATTGCAATTCTCAGAGGCATTCAAGAAAAGAAATGCCAATTTGGGGAATCCAACACAAACCCACTTTTATCATACTGCTAAAGTCAACATTCATCAATATGTGAAGTAGTAAAGCGAGAGTCGAAGAATTGAGTAAGCAACATCATGAATAAACAAACCTCCTTGAGTGAACCTAGAGCCTAGCTTAGCATAAGAAGACAGCTTGACGTCAAGATCACCCTCGATCTTCCGCGCTTCCTTTCTCAGTTCCTCCCAACCAGATTCCTGCAACTCCATGATCGGATCCGACAAACGGATCTTCTAAGAAACCAAATCCAGATCCTCCTTCTTCGTCCGTTATCTTCTGATCAATCTTCGTGGAATTGGTTATTACAGTTAAAATTCTGGTTCACTCGCATCACGGCCTCTATTCAAATTCAATCCTTTGCTCAGACTTCGCTTGCTACTTTACATCTCACAATTTTACAAACAGTCACAACGGGGAAGGAGAAGGATCGTCTGCAGATAGCCCACCGTAACTATACCTACAACCTGATATTCTTCGATCTCGATTCGGCTGATCGCTTCCTCCCGTGGAGAGATCAATCCATGGACCCACCTTCACAAGAATTTCACATGTTGGCCCACTTTAAGTTATGGGAAATCACACAAAAATACTATTTGGGATTCTAAATTCCACACACATTTTTTCCAATTTGCGAAACGGTTAAATGGCTTAAATGTCTTGAAAGTTTTTTTTTTTTGAATGAAACACTGTATATCCATCAAAATGTCAAAAGGAATTACACCTTAAAAATCTACCATTACAAGGCAATCGAAAAACAAAACAAACAGAGTTAAAAGACGTCATCCTTCAGCCCCCACCTCCTCATGATATGAAAGTGGTGGGTGATCAAGGATAACAAAACTCTCTGTCATACTATGAGCAGACTTAGCCAAGAAATCCGCATCAGTGTTATGGTCCCTAGGGAAATGATTGATCAACACCTGCCAACTCTTATACATCCATAACCAGGCATCCTCTATGATGTCTCGAAAGGTATGAGTAACATCACACCCTCTCATCACTAAATTAATAGCCTCTATACAATCACTAAAAATAATAATTTCTCTATGGCCTCGATTCCAACATAATTGTAACCCCTGAATAATCGCAATAATCTCTGCAATAGCTGGTGGCACTGATGTGAGCTTGGTCATGTAACCACATACCCATCCACCATCATGTGTTTTTAGTACCCCTCCGCATCCACTCTGTCCTGTATATAGAACTGATCCATCAACCTCAAGAATGATATAACCCTGGTGAGAGATTCGAGTTTCATCCGTCGGGTATTTGTGATGTGTATAAAAGTGACAATATGAGACAAGATCCTGGTCCCAGCTTGCTCTAAGCAAGCTAGAATGAGCATTATGGAACCCCATATCTGTTTCCTCCCCAAAAAGTTCTCTGCATCTGTTTACCCAAATGTCTCAGCAGACGTATCCAAAAAGTATGTTCTATCTAACTTTTCTAGTGAACTCCCTACCAACTTCATGTCTCAGGTTCCACTGGAGCCACTTTGAACCCTGTAAGCTACTAAATTTCTCCCACAAGGTCGGAGTGACCATGGAAGTCCATCTCTCTCTGGCATTGACACAATCCCTCACCAGATGCATCAAGTTTTCTTCCTGATTACAGCCAAAAGGACACTCCTAGACTCAGTAATACCTCTTTGTGCTCTAAGTTGACTAGTATGCACTCGACCATGTGCTACCAGCCACATAAATAACTTGATTTTCTCCGGACCATCCCATTTCCACAGCGTCTTCCAAAATGGTTCTCCCCTATTATGAATACCTGCAAAAAGAAAATGATAGGCAGAACTAACAGAAAAACGACCATCAGAAGAATGTTTCCAAAAGTATTTATCCTCTCCTCTATCTTCACTGGGTGGGTGTGCACACATAATACGTTCTATAACATGAGGATGGAACCACCTGCTCAGTTTTTGTCTGTCCCACTCACCATAAGGAGTAACATAATCACTCACTTTTTCAAACTTATCTGCAAAGACTTCTATCCCCGGAATAAGTTCAACCAATGGACGATTTATCTCAAACCAATTATCGTACCAAAAGGAAGCCACTTAACCATCTCCAATTTTAACACCCACACAGCGTAAATGCCCCTCCAAGTAAGTGAAGCTCCCTTCTTCTTGTTAACCTTAGGCATGTAATACGAGCCACACCTATACTTATGCCTTAACACTTGAACCCATAACGCATCTTTATTGCACAATAGATTCCAACATAGTTTCATAAGGAAGGCCTCATTTTGTTTGCTGAGTTCTTTTATCCCAAGACCACCATCTTTTTATCTCTGATTACCTGATCCCATCCCACAAGATGTAATTTCCTTTCTTCCTCCTTCTCCCCCTACAAAAAACTTTGGATTTTCTGCTTCAATTCCTTCAACAAACCCTTCGACAGCAACATTGCTTGCATGTGGTAAGAAGGTAAAGCAGATAAGACTGCCTTGATAAGTATCGCACGGTCGGCCAAATTAAGACAACCTCTTTTCCATCCAGCCAGTTTCTTTTATGTTTTCTCCAGAATAGGAGCGAAAGTAACCTTGGACGCCCCTCCTATGGATCAAAGGAATTACAAGATACTTGCCCAGGTCTCCAGTTAGTTGTACTCCTATAATACGACTCACGGATAGAGCTCGTGAGGCATTGACCTTCCTTGAGAAGCACACTCTAGTCTTCCTCTTATTCATACTCTACCCTGAAGCTTGACAGAAAGACTGTAAATAGTTTAGCATCACTTTTACTTGACTTTCCAATGCTTCTCCAAAAAGGATAAAATCATCTGCAAAAAAGAGGTAGGATATCAACGGGCCACCTCTACTCAGCTGAATCGGTGTCCAAGAGCCCTCATCAATGGAATCCTTAATGATATGGCTTAATCGTTCCATACACAAAGTGAATATGTATAGAGAAATAGGGTCCCCCTATCTGATGCCCCTGACTGAACTAAATGTGTCAGTTGCCTCACCATTCCAAAGGATTTGGAAGGATGGACTCGTAATACAAGCCATGATAACCTCACAAAACTTCTCCTCAAAGCCAATATTTCTTAAAGTGTCAAGGATGAAAGGCTACTCAAGCTGGTCATATGCCTTTTCAAGATCCACCTTAAATGCCATCCAACCATTAGCTCCTGTTTTAGCCTTCATAAAGTGAATAACTTCTTGAGCTATAATGATATTACCACTACTCTATCTTCCTGCAATAAAGCTACATTGATGGCTCCCCACAAGTTTCCCCATCTTGTATCGCAATCTACTGCTAATGATCTTTGTGATAATTTTATAACTCGCATTACAGAGAGATATAGGCCTGAAATCCCTAATTGTTTTTGGGTACTCCATCTTAGGTATGAGGACAATATTGGTATTATTGATGTCCTTGACCCTCAATGGATCTTTAAAAAATTCTTTAACCAAGGTACCAATAGAATCTCTAACCAAGTGCCAATATTCCTGGTAGAGAATTGCCTGAATACCATCCGGACTTGGAGCTTTAAAGGCACCTAGATCAAAAGTAGCACGTTTGATATCTTCCATCATCACTTCCTTTTGAATTTGATTCAACTCTTCCTCAGTAAAAATCGAAAAACAAGTCCAAGTATTAAGCTTATTGTAGCATTATGATCACTACTAAACAGGCCCTTATAATAATTAAAAGCAAGACTCTTCAATTCTCTGGCATCAAAAGACCATTCCCCATCCTCTTTCTTTAAACCTTCAATCCTATTCTGTCTCCTCCTGATAACTGCCGTCGTATGGAAGAATTTGCTGTTATTATCACCCCATTTCAGTCAACTGCATCTTGATTTTTAGTACCACATCAACTCTTCTTGTGCTAAAACCTTATTATACTCCTTCCATAGTTCCTTCTCAGTTTGAGCCAAATACTGATTATCCCATCTCTCTTTGGCTCTATCCACACCCTGAATTCATTTTAAAATGTTCCTTTTTCTGGCACCTAAATTACCCACTCTTGTCCTGTTCCAATCACCCACAACTCTAGTAAACTTGGCTATTTTCTGACTCCATTGATCCTCATTCCAATATTGTCTAACAATCTCATTAAACCCCTCCTCTAAAAACCATGCAGCATGACAACGAAAAGAAGGCTTTAACTGTCTTTGAGATGGCCCCGTTGAGTTTGTAAGTAAAATTGGCTGATGGTCCGACCCATATTTATTTAGATGGTGTACTTTAGTGAAGGGGTGACACTGATTCCATTCATCGTTAATGAAGGCCCAATCAATCCGTTCTTTCAGAAGGTCCCGTTCCCATGTGAAACACTCAGCCACCACCTCTGTTTCAATGAGCTGAGTTTGAGAAATACATTGGTTAAATTGTCTCATGGACCTGACGTGTTGGAAATTGTGCCCAAAGGGCCAATCATTGTACTTTGAACATTATTAATTTAATGAAATTTCTCCATTCTATTATCATATTATTTGCATGTTAACTGTGATAATTTAATGAAATGTCCCTAGTCGGTCATCTATGCGGGAGCAGAGATGAAACAAGATCGGTATGACTTTGATAAGATATGGAGATTGTAACCGGGCCTTTAACCACGTAATTATAATTCAATATCACATAATTAAATTGGTTTAGAGACCGTCGAATAGCTTAAACACATTTCAAATTCCTACACTATAGTAGGATTTTCACCAAAAACTTTCAAAAACTCTTCTCTATCCTGGTCTCAATTTCAAAATTCGAATATAATTACCTGCGCAGTTAGTTTACATTCACACACATCAGAGTATATAACCAAATCCCCGGCAACTCCCGGGTTCTATACATATATAATCTGAGGGTTTAAAAGTCTCCACTAGGGATTACATAACCAACATCAACAGTAATATTTACATCTCCAAAATATACAGTAATCCCAAGTTCAAAAGAAGATAACCAACACCCTACAATCAAATATACCCCGAAGGGGTTCTAATCGCTCCGGGTTGCCCGCTTCTCTTTAGCGCCACTAGCCCTGTCTGAAATGTTAGTCATTGGAAAGAATGAGATTTAAGAGAATCCCAGTAGTAACAAATCACTCATACAGTGCATAAACACAAAGCATATAAGGTCATGTTAGCAGCGTCACAATGTAACGTGGTTCACACCATAAACGACAGCATTCATGGCTGTAAAAGAGTCAGCTTTCGCTGCGATCTCAATGTATTCATAAAGTATTCACTAGGCGTCAGCTTTCACTGCGATCATAAAGCATCACAATGTCACAATGTATTCTCAATGCACGACAAACATACATACAATGTTTCACACAAAGTATAAGAGAGGAGTCACGACCTTGTTCTTTTCGATTGTGCTCTAGCGCAGGTGGATCACGAACAGGGCAAATATCGAATCCTATAATTCCAAATGCACCATTTAGACACTTCCATAGTGTTTCTTGGGGTTATATGAGTCTATAATGAAAATTTACAAAAATGCCCTCAGGGACCCGGCCCGGGCCCGCCGTACCCGATCCAGCTGCATGGATAAAGCCTACGATCAGTTGGAATGGGATTTTATTGAAGAAATTTTAAGAAGCATGGGGTTTGGAGAGAAGTGGATCAAATGGGTGATGGAGTGTGTGAGGTCAATAAACTTGAATTTAATTGTAATTGGTATAAAACATCTCTAAGTTGAAGTTGGAAAGAGGGATTAAGCAAGGAGATCCCTTATCTCCTTACCTATTTATACTAGCTGCAGATGTGCTTTCAAGGATGGTTCAATGGTATGCGGATACAGGGAAGCTAAGAGGAATCAAACTCTCAAGTAAGTGCCCTATATTATCTCACTGTTTTTCGCAGATGATGCTCTCTTTTTTATAAATGCAAAGAAGGAAAATTGTAGGGTATTGATGAGAATTTTTGACTATTCTTATGATGCATTTGGACAAGCTATTAATTTTGACAAGTCATGCGTATTTTTTCTAGGAGTGCTTTGTTAGAGCAAGCGTTTCACCCAAGAGGGGGGTGAATTGGGTGATCTTAAAAATTTTGTTGCAAATATAAAATTTGACGTTGAAATTAAAACAGGAAAGAGTAAGGAGAAATATCACCGAAGTGTACACCGGGAGTTATACTGGTTTGGCCACAACCACTTTGACCTATGTCCAATCCTCAGAGCTTCTCTGAGAGTTTCATTATAACTTCCAAGATTTAGTGGGTTCTTGGCACCTCAGTACAAGCAAGTTCCTTCGCATGGATACTCGCTCCCCCTTACAAGTTGTAATCCAATCCCAACTCAAGGTTCCACAAACTTAAGTTACCTCAATAACAAATATTGAGTTTGAATGAAATATCTCTCTCACAGAGTGAATAAGAATCACTGAAGCATAGAATTACAAGTATAATGTAAAACAGAGTAATGAACTTGATGATACGTTCGTGAGTGTGTTCTTGTTCTTTTCTCTGTTTGGATGTTCCCATATATATAGATACGTTGGTAATGATTGCTGGAACATATTTCTTCATGCCCGTTGGAGCGTGCGCAGCCACTGTTGACTTTTCCAGTATTTGAAAGACATACGTTTGCGGTAGGTGGCGGTCGGTGACATTTGAGCGTTGCATTTGACTTTCCTTATTTGGTAAGATCTCTTCATTGTTTATCTGTGGATATGCTAAGAATACTAATATAATGAAAGGTTAATCAAATAGGAAACAAAACAATGAACGTTGGAATGATTTCAGAATTTCTGGGTTTGCATACTCGAGTAGCTACTCGAGTATTTATTAAAGTTTACTCGAGTACTTACTCGAGTATCATCGTGAAATCTTTGATGGACTGCAAGTCAACAAACAACTATAAGATTACTCGGGTAGTGCATGGAATAAACAAAATATCAAACCTTTGGAAATGCTTGTTTACTCGGGTACCTACTCGAGTAATGCACTCTTTTCTTCATAGGTTACTCGGGTACCAACTCGAGTAAACCTTCAAATAAACTTATGTTACTCGATGCTTTACTCCAGTAATGTTGGCAGGATTTCAAGGCCGAGAGCATTTCAAGTTTGATTACCTTGTTACTCGAGTACATACTCGAGTAAACTCAATTTATATTCATAGCTTACTCGGGTAATGACTTGAAGTTTTCCTTCAAAAAATAACTCTGCATACTCGAGTATATACTCGAGTAATCCACTTAAAATGAGTTAATAAATTCCTGCAAACTTGAGTAATGACTCGAGGAAAGTATGATAAAATTAGTTCAAGTTATTCGAGTACTACCTCAAGTTTTTACTTACCTCAGTGCGTTACTCGAGTAGATACTCGAGTAACATTGGCAGTGGAACAAAATGCCGAGAGCAACACATTTTCTAAAACAGAGTAACTCGAGTACATACTCGAGTAACATTGGCAGGCCGAGAGCAACTGGAAGATTTTCACATGGTTACTCGAGTAACGTTGGCAGGCAGAGAGCAACTCCAACTAATTTACCTGGTTACTCGAGTAGCTACTCGAGTAACATTGGCAGGCCGAGAGCAACTTGAAAACATTTACACTATTACTCGAGTAACGTTGGCAGCTTACTCGAAGGTATCTCTGGTTACTTCCAGTTTTGTCTCATTACTCGAGTACATACTCGAGTAATGCCTTAGAAAAATTGCTTCTGATCAAGTTTCTCAGCTTTTTCTCTTGGCCTTTCTTCATTACTCCAATGCTTACTTCAAGTAATGTTTTGTCCCTGTTATTACTTTGTTCAAACTTATTTATTACTCAAGTCTTTTTCATACCATTCTTTGTTATCATCAAAACATGAGATCTAACATTCTCCCCCTCTTTGATGATGACAAAACTTGGTGATTTTGAACAAGATTTTTGAAAGTAAGTTCTTAAATAAACGCATCTTGAATTCAATGATAAAATTTGAAAACCTTGTTAAGTTTATATTCAAAATGATTTGAAAAAGATTGAGATTATAACATATTTACCTTGCATACATAATAAACTTCATTAGTCCAACAATGTATCATAATTTAAAGCTTAAATGGACTTGAAATGAAATCATAACTCAAATTAACTTGCATTAATCTTAAAGTTACACTACAAGATGAAAAGCTTAACAAATTCAAAAACTCCCTAAAACCCATATACACCCAAATACCTAAAAATAAGCACAGTCATTCAGACACTTCCACAAAATCACTCTCAAGTTCTTCTCCCCCTTTTTGTCTTCATCATTCAAGAGGAGGATCGGAAGGCTTGACCATGGAAATAGGCTTCACTGGAAGAACTAAGCCATCATCTGAACTAGAAGAGTCAAAAGAGCTAGAAGACACTGGTTCAGGAAGATGAAGTGGAGGGATGTGGATATCATCTTTGGGAGGAATAGGAGGAGACTGGTAGACAACTATAGTGGTCTCAACCTCTGAAGTGGTCTCAACCTCTGAAGTGGTCTCAACCTCTGGAGTGTGATGATCAGAGGATGAGGAGGGAGATATTTCCTCAGTATGGGTAGGAGATAGAATAGGTTTAGGAGCGGGTTCAGTCTGAGGTTTGGGAGGAGAATCATTAATGATGATATGAATGGTCTCATTTGTTTCGGGGTTAACCACTGAGTACAAGATATCTTTGGTTTGTGCCTCAGGAGGACTAGAGACTGGAGGGATAGAAGGCTCAGCCTCAGTGTGAGGAATATCAGATGGAGTGTGCTCTGGAGGTGGTGGTGGTGCAGAAGATGGTATATGCTCTAGAGAAGAAGAGGATAGACCGGCAGAAGGTCTGGGACCCAAGGAATCCAGTCGTGCTAGAATCAATCTCAGTGTCTCACCCTGGGCACGTTGCTCAGCTAGCAACTCCTCGTGCCTCTTATCCATTTTCTCAACCAACTCCGCCATCTTGTAATTCATGTTGGTTAACAATTCAGCATTTGTGTTGGCGATATCAACATGGAATCCTCAGAGCATATTCTCCATGAAATGCTGAAGTGTGGCATTGAGGAAAGAGGGTGATGATGTGGTGGCAGCTGGAGCTGATGACTGAGTGTCATCCATCTTGCTCGTCTCGGTCTCAGTCTTCTTCTTCTTCGACCCAGACTCCAGAGGGCCCTTGAGAGGTATATCAATGTTGACCTTGCCTATATGATTTCTCCCAACCGGAGTCATCCTCTCAATAGGCTCCTTGCTATCCAGATACCATATCTTATTCTCCTTCAGAATGAGTGACACAATCTGAGGATATGGCATTGGTGTGGTAGCCTTCCCATCCACTCTGTATCTTTTCATCTCAGAAAAGATATACTCCCCCAAGTCCTTCTGTTCCTTCAAGAGAAGTGAAGCAAACCACCTAAAGTCCCTATCAGAGAAGTGGGTATAGTTGTTGGCTTTGTTCACAAGGGATCTAGAGTAGATGTACCATAGAACCCTGTGATGATCACACATATTGCTTGGTTTGAAATTCAAAGGGCCAACTAACTCACTAGGTTTAAGGACAGAAAATATTTGGTTGGGTTCAAGTTGGGAGTAAATGTCATCTGGGGGTTCTCTATCCCTAACCACAAGTTTATCCTAGAGGGTGAAATAAGGATCTTTTGGCCTCTCACTATGGTGATAATCTCTTCCTCAACTGAGGTTCTGTTTGGCTCATCTAGGATCTCAAGGTTACAGTAAAAGTGTGTGATCACTTTAGTGTAAAAAGGTAATCTAATGGAAAGCCAAGGCATAAAAGGATCTAAATAGGAACTAAGATCATACTTCACTACCTCCTGAAGTAACTTGAGGTCCACATAGTGTGTCTTGCACACTTTCCTCCTTGAAAACTGAGATAGATACTTTGGGGACTCCACCAGCTGGTTGACATTGAACCCCTTCGGAGGGTTGGTGATTTCCTCTTCTGGCAATTTAGATTTCTTTGAAGATTGCCCCTTCTCCATTTGATCTGTGATGCTTGCCATAGCCTTAGCCACATTCTTGTCATACTTGGGCTTTTTAGGAGGCTTTGGTGTAAAGGAGGGAGTAGAGGAATCAGAGGGTGGAGGAGAGGGAGATTTGGCACTCTTGCCTTTCTCGGTAGACGTACTCTTTTTGGATTGAGCCCTTTTAACTATAGGCTCTTTGATCACAACCCCTTTTGGTTTTGGTTGAGGTTGGGGTTGGGGTTGGATTTTGGCTTTTGATCTCGGGGTAAGTTTTCTTCTCTTTCTGGGAGGAGAAGAAAGAGGATCAGGATGTTGTTCGGATTCAGAGGAATCCGTGAGAGTAAGATTCTTGGTTCTAACCATCTTGAAACACAGAAATTTGAAAATCTCAGAAAAACAGGGTCACAGTCGCGAGTTTAGGGCACTGAGAATCTAAGCAAAATAGGAGGTTTTTAGGGTTGAAATATGTTGGGTTTTGACGGAAATGATGCAAGGAATCAATTGTGAAAAGTTTTTGAGAGAGTGTATAGTGATTTACTAGAGGAAATTTTGTGAAAATGACCGAGTTTGCAACAGATAAAGACCTAAAACTCGACGTTACTCGAGGCCTTACTCGAGTAATGTTCAAGGTTACTCGAGTCCTTACTCGAGTGATCATACAGAAAATCTCTAAAATAATTCATTTAAATTGCGTACCTGGCATGAATAATATTGTAACTATCCATGATTGTTCCCTCGATCATTTATAACCAATTTGAGGCAGATTTGGATCGTTTTTTATCAATTTGGAAATCTGGACTTGCAGTTACTCGAGTCCTTACTCGAGTAAGGTTCAAGTTTACTTGGGGCTCGCCTCGGGTAACCTGTCTTTTCACTTTTGACTGTTCATTTCTTAGTAACTGAACCGTTTGGTTTAAATTTCAGGTAACTTGATCCGTTACTTCCAGTTTTGGGGAACCATTACTCGAGTAAAGTGCTTCTTTACTTCAAGTTGTTCCTCGGGTAATGCTTCTCTGTTAGTCATAACTTCAAGTTGGTACTCCAGTAAAGGTGTCCTCTGATCACCTCTGTTTTTGTTTCTCAAAACAGAGTTTCAATCTTCCAGCAAAACAAGTTTCTATATACTCCGATGCTTAAGTTAGTAATCATCAAAACTTTAACAAATGACTTCATCTAATATTATGAGAAACTGAAATAACTTACAACTCATTGGGGTTTACTATTCCCAATTCTCTTCTAATGTATAGAAATTGATCTTTTGCAAGGGGTTTTGTGAAAATATCAACTAGTTGAAGATGAGTAGGAATGAATATCACTTTCACATCTTTCTTTTGAACATGATCTCTGATAAAGTGATGTCTGACATCGATATGCTTGGTTCTAGAGTGTTGAACTGGATTCTTTGCCAAGCTTATCGCCCTTTTATTGTCACAATAGATTGGTATTTCTTTGAGATAAATACCAAGATCTTGTAGTTGTTGTTTTAACCATATTACTTGTGCACAACAACTTGAGACTGCAACATATTTGGCTTCCGTTGACGAAAGAGACACTGTATTTTGTTTCTTGCTGAACCATGATACAAGAGATCGTCTAAGAAATTGTCCTTGTCCACTGGTGCTCTTTCTGTCTGTGTTGTATCCTCCATGATCTGAATCTGAATATACAACAAGATATTTACTTCTTCCTTTGGGATACCACAGACCTAATTCGGGTGTGTCAGCAAGGTATCTAAAGATTCGTTTGACCGTTTCAGCATGTGATTCTTTTGGTGCTGATTGATATCTTGCACATATGCCAACACTAAATTGGATGTCTGGTCTCCTTGCCGTGAGATAGAGTAATGATCCAATCATTCCTCTATACTTTGTGATGTTGTAGTCCTTTCCTTTAACATCAGCATCGAGCAACGTAGTTGAGCTCATAAGAGTGTCCGTGCCATTTGCTTCATCCATTCCATACTTCTTCAACAACTCGTTCAAATACTTTGTTTGAGATATGAAGATTCCATTCTTTCTTTGTTTGATTTGCAAACCAAGAAAGAAATTTAATTCTCCTATCATTGACATCTCAAATTCTCCCTGCATTATCTCAGAAAATTCCTTACACAGAGATTCATTAATAGCACCGAAAACAATGTCATCAATATATATTTGAACAATTAAAATATCATCACGTTTTCGTTTTATAAAAAGTGTTGTATCAACTTTTCCTCGTACAAAACCTTGATCAATGAGAAATTTACTGAGCCTTTCATACCATGCTCTAGGAGCTTGTTTTAAACCATATAAAGCCTTTTTGAATTTGAAAACATGGTCAGGTTTGGTAATATCCTCAAAACCTGGAGGTTGTTCTACATAAAATTCTTCCATGATGTAACCATTTAGAAAAGCACTCTTTACATCCATTTGATAGAGTTTGAATCCTTTGATGCATGTAAAGGCTAAGAGTACGCGTATAGCTTCCAATCTAGCCACTGGAGCATACGTTTCCTCATAATCAATCCCTTCTTCCTGATTATAGCCTTTGGCCACCAACCTTGCCTTGTTTCTGACAATAATTGTGGATTCATCGAGTTTGTTCTTGAATACCCATTTAGTTCCAATGATCGGATGATCCTTGGGTCGAGGTACCAAATCCCAAACTTGATTTCTCTCAAATTGATTTAGTTCTTCTTGCATTGCTATAACCCAATCGTTGTCTGATAAGGCTTCATCAATGTTAGAAGGTTAAATTTCAGAAATGAATGTAGAAAAACTTACTTCATTGAAAATTCTATTTCTAGTTTTGATCCCTTCATTCACATTCCTATGACTTGATCTAAGGGATGACTTTTATTGTATTTCCAGGCTTTAGGTTGACCTAGAGATTGCTCTTCTTCCTTGGTTTCATCAACCTCTGGAATAAGAGTTTTAGAAATAGATTGACCATTTTCTTGATTTAAAACAACTTCCTGTTCTTCATCAATGGTTTTGTCAGAGGATTCAAATTCATCAAATACAACGTGAATTGATTCTTCAACAACACGTGTTCGTTTATTAAATCTCTATATGCTTTACTTCGGTTAGAGTATCCTAAGAAAATTCCTTCATCAGTTCTAGAATCAAATTTTCCTAAGTTATCCTTACCATTATTATGAATAAAACACTTACAACTAAAAATGTGTAGATGAGCAATGTTTGGCTTTCTTCCTTTTACAGCTCGTATGATGTCTTTCCAAGTTTTGTTCTGATATAGGGTCTATTTGAAATATAGCATGCTGTACTCATAGCATCAGCCTAGAACACTTGAGACACGTTCTTTTCATTCAACATTGCTCTACCCATTTCAGTGAGTACTCTATTCTTGCGTTCCACAACTCCATTTTGTTGAGGTGTCCTTGGAGCAGAGAAATTGTGATCAATGCCATTAGTATCACAATATTCTTCAAAGGCTTAATTTTCAAATTCTCCACCATGATCAGTCCTAATACCTGCAATGGATATACCTTTCTCATTTTGCACTTGGCAAAAACAATAAATTCTTCAAAGGTTTCATCTTTTGATGATAGAAAAATAACCCATGTAAATCTAGAGAAATCATCAACAATGACCAATGAATATAAGTTGTTACCAAGACTCTTTACTCTTGTTGGGCCAACTAAATCCATATGCAATAATTGTAATGGTCTATTTGTTGAAATCTCATTTTTCAATTTGAAAGATGATTTAGTTTGTTTACCCTTTTGACATGCATCACAAATCAAGTCATTTTTGAAAGTTACTTTGGGTAATCCAAGAACTAAATCCTTTTTGAGTAGTTTGCCTAATTGATGTATATTGTCATGAGCCAATCTCTTATGCCATAGCCAACTTTCATCAGTATTACTCAGAAAATAGTTTTCAGACTCATTTCTACTAATATCTAGAGTATAACAGTTACCTTCCCTTTTTGCTCTGAGCTTAGCCTTGATATTCTTCTTATCAAGTGGTAAGTCATTCTTGTTGATAATTAAACATTCTTCTGAGTCAAATATTACCCAGTTGTCTTTATCTGCACTTTGACTTACACTCAGCAAATTGTGACACAAGCCTTCAACATAATATACATCTTTGACTTGTATTCCTTTGTCATTTTTTATTTCACCAATTCCTGCTATCTTTCCGGATTGATTTCCTCCAAATTTTACCTTTTCACCTTCCTTAGGTTGCAATATGGTAAAACTTTCAAAATCTCCGGTCATATGTCTAGAGCATCCACTATCTATGTACCACTTGCTATTTTTGGATGCTTTGAGACATACCTACAATCAAATGATTAGGTCTTAGGTACCCACATCTTTTTGGGTCCTGTTGGGTTAGTACAAATAATTTTCTGAACATATGAGCCTTTAGGTACCCATTTGTAGGTTCCTATTGTTCCTTTCTTCTTATGAATACATGAAGATGTATAATGACCTTTTCTATTACAGTAATTACAAAATGCAAACGGATTTGATGTATGCACAGAATGCTGGAAATAATTCAAATATGACTTACCTCCTGCTTTCTTTCTACCTTTCCTTTTGTCTGATTTTATATCATATCCAATCCCAGATCGGTCATTTACAAATCATTGAGTTTTTAAAATAACATTTAGCATCTCACTTCCTTGAGTAAATTTTTCAAGAGTTTTTATCAGATCAGTGTTTTTCTTTTTCAAAGAAGAACAATTTTCACAATCCTTTTCTGAACTTTCTTTAAGTTCAATTTCAGGAGCTTTGTTTTTCTTTTTGAAAACAATTAATTCTTTAACTACTTTGATGAATTCAGAATGTAAAGCATTATATTCAGAGAGTACTTCATCATAGGTAGGATCAGAATCATTTACCTCCTCTTCTGTTTCTTCTTGAGCAACGAGACATATATTAGCTACTTCTTCCTCATCACTTTCTTCGTCAGAGGAACTATCACCCCATATAGCAAATATGAAGGCCTTCTTTTTGTTGAAGAATTTGCCTTTTCTCTTTTCTTTGCTCTTTTGATTCAGTTCTGGACATTCTGATTTGATATGTTCTGGTTTTCCACATTCGTAGCAAATGATATGATCTTTGCTGATAGTTCCACCTTTTTGAAAGTGTTTGAATCCTTGTCCTTTCTTGTAGAGCTTTCTAAATCGTTTTATGATTAGGCCCATTTCATCATTGTCAAACTCCTCATCCTTATCTTGATTCTCTTCTTTTACTTTTAGTGCTAGACCTTTCTTTTTCTTGTCACCAATGTCATCTAGTTCCTGTTTGAACTTTAATTTGCTTTCATATTCAGAAAGACTTCCAAATAGAGAAGCAACTGATCTCATTGATTCTCCTTTTGCTTCTTCTATCGCAGTGACTTTGGCCTCCCATTCTTTAGAAAGAATATTTAGAATCTTTTGTACTTGGGTATGCTGATCATAGACTTTCCCAAGAGCTGCAAGTTGATTAACAAGATGAGTATATCTAAGTTCAAATTCAGATATTGATTCACCTGATTTCCTTCGAAGTAAATCAAATTCAGTGACTAGGTGTTGATCCAGTTCTCCTTTATTCCCAAAGTTCCTTCATGAGCTATTTCTAGAGCTTCCCACATTTCCTTTGCTGTTGGAAGTGTGCAAATTTTGAAATACTCACTTTGACTCAAGGCACTTAGTAATATCAGAATTGCCTTGCTGTTGAGAGTAATAAGTTTCTTGTCATTCTCATCATATTCCGCTGGCGTCTTGGGAATTTTCTGAGAATATACAATCTTTGTAGGTTGATAGTTTCCACTCTCAATCACATCCCATAGCCCATATTCAGTAGCCATTACGAATACTCTGAACTTTGCTTTCCAGAAAGAAAAGTGTTCGCCACTGAAACCTGGAGGTCTAGTGATAGATGCTCCGTCGGGAAGAATTTCTTCACCCATGCTTGCCATTGGATCCTTCTTAGGTTGTTATACCTTAACAAGAAGACCTACACTCTGATACCAAATGTTAGAGCAAGCGTTTCACCCAAGAGGGGGGTGAATTGGGTGATCTTAAAAATTTCGTTGCAAATATAAAATTTGACGTTGAAATTAAAATAGGAAAGAGTAAGGAGAAATATCACCGAAGTGTACACCGGGAGTTATAGTGGTTCGGCCACAACCACTTTGACCTACGTCCAGTCCTCAGAGCTTCTCTGA
This sequence comes from Inga laurina, assembly GCA_963855925.1. Lineage (NCBI taxonomy): Eukaryota > Viridiplantae > Streptophyta > Magnoliopsida > Fabales > Fabaceae > Inga > Inga laurina. The sequence goes on from OY979705.1 coordinate 38,820,979, forward strand.
GAGTTTCACTATAATTTCTAAGATTCAGTGGGTTCTTGGCACCTTAGTACAAGCAAGTTCCTTCGCCTGGATACTCGCTCCCCCTTACAAGTTGTAATCCAATCCCAACTCAAGGTTCCACAACCTTAAGTTATCTCAATAACAAATATTGAGTTTGAATGAAATATCTCTCTTACAGAGTGAATAAGAATCACTGAAGCATAGAATTACAAGTATAATGTAAAACAGAGTAATGAACTTGGTAATACGTTCGTGTGTGTGTTCTTGTTCTATTTTCTCTGTTTGGATGTTCCGATATAAATAGATACGTTGGTAATGATTGATGGAACATATTTCTTCATGCCCGTTGGAGCGTGCGCAGCCACTGTTGACTTTTCCAGTATTTGAAAGACATACGTTTGCGGTAGGTGGCATTTGAACGTTGCATTTGACTTTCCTTATTTGGTAAGATCTCTTCATTGTTTATCTATGGATATGCTAAGAATACTAATATAATGAAAGGTTAATCAAATAGGAAACAAAACAATGAACGTTGGAATGATTTCAGAATTTCTGGGTTTGCATACTCGAGTAGCTACTCGAGTATTTATTAAAGTTTACTCGAGTACTTACTCGAGTATCATCATGAAATCTTTGATGGACTGCAAGTCAACAAACAACTATAAGATTACTCGGGTAATGCATGGAATAAACAAAATATCAAACCTTTGGAAATACTTGTTTACTCGGGTACCTACTCGAGTAATGCACTCTTTTCTTCATAGGTTACTCGGGTACCAACTCGAGTAAACCTTCAAATAAACTTATGTTACTCGATGCTTTACTCTAGTAATGTTGGCAGGATTTCAAGGCCGAGAGCACTTCAAGTTTGATTACCTTGTTACTCGAGTACATACTCGAGTAAACTCAATTTATGTTCATAGCTTACTCGGGTAATGACTTGAAGTTTTCCTTCAAAAAATAACTCTGCATACTCGAGTACATACTCGAGTAATCCACTTAAAATGAGTTAATAAATTCCTGCAAACTTGAGTAATGACTCGAGGAAAGTATGATAAAAGTAGTTCAAGTTATTCGAGTACTACCTTCAAGTTTTTACTTACCTCAGTGCGTTACTCGAGTAGATACTCAAGTAACATTGGCAGTGGAACAAAATGCCGAGAGCAACACATTTTCTAAAACAGAGTAACTCGAGTACATACTCGAGTAACATTGGCAGGCCGAGAGCAACTGGAAGATTTTCACATGGTTACTCGAGTAACGTTGGCAGGCAGAGAGCAACTCCAACTAATTTACCTGGTTACTCGAGTATCTACTCGAATAATATTGGCAGGCCGAGAGCAGCTTGAAAACATTTACACTATTACTCGAGTACTTACTCGAGTAACGTTGGCAGCTTACTCGAAGGTATCTCTGGTTACTTCCAGTTTTGTCTCATTACTCGAGTACATACTAGAGTAATGCCTTAGAAAAATTGCTTCTGATCAAGTTTCTCAGCTTTTTCTCTTGGCCTTTCTTTATTACTCTAATGCTTACTTCAAGTAATGCTTTTCCCTGTTATTACTTTGTTCAAACTTATTTATTACTCAAGTCTTTTTCATACCATTCTTTGTTATCATCAAAACATGAGATCTAACATGCTTTTGATAATGTCAAGAGGGTTGTGTATGATGTATTGGAAATTGAAGCAAGTGATAACCTAGGGAAGTATTTAGGATTACCTTTGTTATGGGGTAGTTCTAAATATGAGGCTTTGTGTTTGTTAAGAATAAAATGGGAAATAAACCGCAGGGGTGGAAGTAGACACTACTACAAAAAGGTAGAAAAATGGTGTACATTTTGTGGCCCTTGTTTAAAGAAATGCCACAACTTCCCTTTTGCTTTTCTTTTTTCACTTCTTTTTTTTTAATTAGAGACTGTGTACTAGTTGTGGTGCTTAATTGAGAAAGAGTCACAGCTAAGAGACTGGCTTCGGGGTGCTTGCTTGTACAAGCGCCACATAAGCCATATATGGACCAGCTGTGGCGCTTGGTCAGCCAGCGCTATAGCTGGTGGCCACCCACTTGTGGGCAAGCGCCACGTTAGGCTGAAAGTGGATAATGAAATCCACTTCTCGCTAATCATATGGGTTCCTCTCTCTTCCTTTTTATCTTTCAATTTCCTTATCTCTTTCCATTATCTTTCCCTCTCTCATTTCGTCTGCCACCCCCCTAAACCTTTCCTATGCGCACACAATGTAACACACACACACACACACACACACACACACACGTCTTCTTCATCAAATTCTATTGGTCCCTCTTTCCTCGTTTGCTCCCTTTTGCTCCTACTATCATCCCCATTCCTGTCTCAATTGTTCCCTTTTCTTCCAACTCTCTTCCTCTTTTGGTCCCTACTCCAATCCATAGCTCACATTTCCTCCTCATCCTCACTCAAGCTAGCGTCACCAACGTGGTCCCCCACTCCCTGCACTGGTCAAATAATCTGTAAATGTCTGTGCTTTTTTTAAGGTTCTTTTATATGCTAGCTTGCATTTTTTTAAGCTCTTGTACTATGCTTTTACATAGTTGATGGGAAAAGAAACATATTGTAATAAATTTCTTTGATCTTGTACGTGGAGGTCATAATAACATCATACTTTTTCATGCAATTTTAAGAGAGTTTGGTTGAGCTATAATAGTAGTTCTATATGTTAAAACACAATAATTAGTTGTTACACGTGTTGATTCTACTATGAGCGTGTAAAATGTTCTAGAAGCTTATGCTTGGGTTTGTTTAAAAGTTGAATTCCGTTGCCTCACACTGCACACCCGTGATCTTTTTTTTTTAATTGAGATGTGGACTTGTTTTCTCTGATAAAATTAAAGCTCATCTTTCTAGCTTCACTTATGGGGTCAGTTTTGAGTTTTAGACCATATGATTATGACTTGGCATTGTGTACTGGAGAATATATATATTCTTGCTTGTTGGTATATATATATATATAAAAGAACATATTGAAATATCTAGTTTGCTTTCCTATGATTTTTGCTTGTTAGTATCATGAAACAACACATATAGCAAACTAATTTTTGTGTTCCATTTTAAGGAGCTTGCAAAATAATTTTTTGTATTATCTTATTAAATTATAATATTCAAGAGCAATTAAAGTAAATATTTAATTACTTGTATGTGTGTCTGTTCCCTCTTTATATATATGTATGAATATATATACATTCATCTTTATGACTGACCCAAGAATAATTCACAATCTAGTCAAAAATAAATTTTTGTATTCTCAACATTGAACTGAAAATAATTTAATGGATGTTGGGGTTATGCTTTCCTTTTTTTTTCTTTTTTTTTGGCCTAATCATATTTTTTTTATTTAAGCTAATCATATTTTATTTTATTATATATTGATGTTTTGTACACATTATTATTATTGAAAAAAAAAAGTTACAGCCACTAATTTTTTATTGATTTTTTTTTCATGTTTGTGTTTGTAGTTTTAGCTCATCAATCTATTGAAGCTTCTATTTACGGTAAGTTTTTCAATTTTGAGCTTACAAATGTGATTTTATTAGAAGTTAATAATATTTTAATTTGCTAAATTTCTATTATATTTAATTTATTATGAAATCTGAAAAAATTAATCTCATTTAATTTTTATATGCTAAAAAATGAATGAGATAAAATTAAATATTATTTTATATAGGTTGTATGTGAAGATATGTAGTTAGTTATAATTTTTAGGTGTTCTTGTAATTGTTATGGATTAGTTGCATAAGTAAAATAATTATTTATATATTCTTAACACTTGTATTATTTTATTTGTTGACTTGTAATGTTTTCTAATTTACCTATGATATGTGTTGGCAAATATGATTTCTTTCGTTGAGCTGTGAAAAACTATTATGATGCTGTAGGATTAATTAATGGATTATTTGTCAATTAAAACATAGGGTTTAAGGATTAGAAAGTTTCAATTTTTAAGATTTCATGTTGCCAATTTTATTTTAAAATTGGTAAGAGAATGTAAAAGTAATTAGTAAATGCAACAGTCATACAACTAACCACGTACTTTTTTAAAAATAGGTTGAAGGTATAGATGGATCGTAAATGGATGTCATCTAATCGGTGTTCAAGGGAATATATAGATGGGGTGAAAGAGTTTATTACATTTGCAATTGACCATACAAAAGATCCTGACAAAATCTTGTGTCCTTGCTTATCTTGTTGTTTTGGAAAGCGGATTAGTCCACTTGATTTGCTAGATCATTTAGTGTGTTATGGAATTGATCAAACATATACACAATGGATAAGGCACGGTGAGACGAACAATGCATGTAGTGATCAGGTGCATACCACAAGTGGTGCTTCGAATGAATTTGACCAAAGCATGTTTGAGGAAGATGATGGTCTTGAAGAAATGCTAAATGCAGTTGAAGGGGTGCTACATGTAACATCCTGGATTTTAATTAAGGAATTATGACTTCAAATGATGTAATTAATGTTAATTAATCATATTTGAAGTATATGTTGTGTAATGTGATAATAAGATCATTATTCATGATTTAATAAGTATTGTGCTAAACAGGGGTAAAACGGTAAATTTACCAACTGTCTGGTTAGTTATTGATGAGAAAACCCTTTGGTAATCAAGATCAAGGGTTGAGATTGGAAGATCAAGGGGTGGAATCTTGTGTGGAGGAGTTTATATAAACTCATAAGAGGAAGAATGAGATTTTGCCAAGTGGCAAAAGGAGAGCCATGGGATTGAAGTCCAAAAGTCAAACCATTTTCTCTTCCCTCCCACTCTCAAAGTCAGTCATGTGTGTGTATTGGACCAAGAGAAGTGATCATCACTATTCTCTCTCCCTTTCCTCCATTTCCGGCGGTGTAAGCAAGAAAGAGAAACTAAGGGCTTGAAATTGGTCAAGGTAAATGATCTTATATGCTTAGCTACCCTTCATTAATGTTGACCAAGAGGTTGAGAGCTTGGTTTCTATGATTTCAGAATTTCCATTGGTGGTGCTTGATTGTGGGATAAATCTGGAAGTTGGTGGAATCAAGGTGTTGATTTCAGCAAGTTAAAGAGGTAGGTTTGTGATGCATTTTGATATATATGTCAAGATGTTTGCCTAATCAATGAGAATTCTGGAAATTTGACCTAATTATGATGTTAATTAAAGGGTAGGCTTGGATTAGTGGGTCACTGTTCATTTGGTTAGTTTTGACACTTGAGAGTGATTAGAAGTTGATTTGAAGTTGAATAAGGGAAGTTGTTAGAAGGAGGTTTTGAGTGATTTGATGATTTAGAGAGAGAATGTGTTGAATGAGTTGAATTTGGGTTGGCTGTGGTTGCCAATGGGTTCCTTGTGTTGAAATGAGTGATAATGAGCTTTGAGACAAGTTTAAGAACCCTTAGAGTCCATTTGGTGGATTTTGGAGAAGGTTACCAGTTGCTGCGATCTGGTTTCTGAGGTGATTTCTCGAGTGAGGGAAGAACTCACTCGAGCACAGGATGAATGTGCTCGCGAGTGAGCATGTTGTGCTCGAGTGAGGGTGCCTGAAATCACTGGGGGTGAGCGTCTCGGGTGATCACTCGTGGGTGGTTGCCAAGAGTGCGCTGGCACTCGCGAGTCTTGGGAGCAAGCATTGGGAGATCACTCGAGCACTGGAGTTGTGCTCGAGTGAATCTGTTGCCTGGGAGTGGAGTTGCTCTCGGGTGGACACTCGCTGGACCTCACTTCCTTGTGCTCGCGAGCACTGGGGAGCAGTGCTCGAGCACAGGTGTTTGTGCTCGAGAGAAGGTAGAGGAAGAAGTAGAGAGATGCTCTCGGGTTGTCACTCGTAGGCCTCACTTCCGTGGTGCTCGGGGTCTCTGCTCGAGCACAGCCTCTTGTGCTCGAGTGAGAGTGAGGAATTATAGTGATGTTTGCTCTCGGGCAAGCACTTGCTGGAGGTCACTCGCATGTGTGCTCGAGTGAGAGCGGGAGTCATGCTCGAGCACGGCCTTCTGTGCTCGAGTGAAGAGACCAAAAAGCAGAAGTTAGCCTTCTAAAGGGGGATCTTTGGGGATAGTTAACCCAACCCTTTAGGCATATGTTTAGGCATTTAATGGCCATCTAAAGAGTCCAAATGAATACCAACTTAGAGTGTTATTGAATTAAGAACTTGGAAAAGGAAATTAACAAAATGTCCCTATTTGATTATAGGATTTGACATCTGCTATCCTCGTGAGCCTGCTGTGCCCAGAGACATCAGGAAGGGATCAGGTAGTGACTTTTCTTTTGTACCAAATATGATGCATTGCATGTGTGTTTTATCGTCGATTGGAAATGGATTTGTATGCTGCGACCTTTGTGGATTTGTGTTAGCACTGTCATTCCAATAGTCCCTGAGTAGCTAACAACGGTTCGGGTTTAGGCAGTGTGCCTTCCCGGCGGAGAAAGGGGATGAGGATGAAGTGTGATATATGTGATATGTGAGCCGAAAGGCTATATGTGAGGCCGACGGGCCATTTGTGAGAGCCGGATAGCTGTATGAGCTATAAGGCTATGTTTATGCACTGCCACGCCAATAGTCCCTGAGTAGCTAACAACGGTTCGGGTTAGGGCTGTGTGCCTTCCCGGCGGAGAAAGGGGATGAGGGTGGAGTGTGATATGTGCTGCTGCTGCATGATGATTTGCTTACATGTTATGTGCTATGTGTGGTATAAATGTTTAGTTACTACTGGGATTCTTTTGAATCTCATTCTTTCCTTGAACTAATCTTTCAGACAGGGCGACTGGCTCTAAGGAGAAGCGTGTGACCCGGAGCGGTTAGAGCTTCCTAGGGACATTAGTAGGGCTTTTGTTGGTTAATCATTTTGGATAGGGATTATTGTATTACATTTTGAGATGTAAATAGTGTGGATATTATGGTTGTAATCCCCTACTTGGAATCTGAAACTCTATATATATATATAGATGAACCCGGGGGTTGCCGGGGTTTAAATTACGAACTCTGATATATGTGAATGTAAATTATCTGCACAGGTGATTATATTCGGTAATTGAAAACGAGACCCGGATAGGAAAGAAGTTTTGAAAATTTTGGAAGGTCCTACTGCTTGGTAGGTAATTTAATACGTTTTGAACTATCCGACGGCCTCAAACCCCTTTTTATTATGCATTATCGAATATTAATTACAGTAATTAAGGCATGGGGTTACATTTTGGTATCAGAGCTGTAGTTCCTGGCAAGGGTAGAGGTTGCTAGGATAGATCCCTTAGTTGGTTTAGGGATATAAGAGTATCTGTGAATGATTGTGGTGTATGCACACATATGTTTTATTGATGTGGATATCTATAAGCTTGTGACTATATGTGCATACCATTTCTGTTGAATTAATGGGGTAAGTTGTTTGTAGAATGAAGAAGACTAGAGGACGCCCCAAAATTCCGCGTATGGACCCTGTGGTGGAGGTTGATAATGAAAATCCACCAGATCCAATGCATGAGCTAATGGGTCTAATCAAGGATCAGCGGGATATGATAACTGAGCTAAGAGAAGAGCTCAGAGCTGAGAAGGCAAAGAATAGGGAAGTTCCGGCTCAATCTACTGCGGAAGAAACTCAAGAGGAGACCCGACCTGAAGATACTGCTGAGGGGTCAACACGACCTCAGGAGTCCCCACCCCATGTTGCTCTGAATCGAGAGTCACATGGAATGCCACTCAGAGAGGAAAGAGATTTGCAGTATTGGGTCACCAGATTCTGTAAGCATCTGCCTCCGGCATTCAGAGGAAGGTTTGACCCACAAGCGGCTGAAGACTGGTTGTACCGGCTGGAGAAAATATTTGAAGTACTTTGTTGTCCAGACGATGTAAAGCCACGGTTGGCAGTCTACAAACTAGAGGGTGATGCGGATCGTTGGTGGCGGAATATCGCCTCAACATTGAAGAGTAATAAGACGCCATTGACTTGGGAGCTGTTCCAACAAGAGTTCAACGAGAAGTACTTTCCCAAATCAGTGCGGCTGGAGAAGGAAACAGAATTCCTTAATATCAGGCAAGGGGACACCGAGAGCTTTGACGATTATTTGTCCCGTTTTGTTCGGTTGGCTCGATACTCCTCCTATCTCCGGTTTAAGGATGATGAAGAATGGAGTTCTGATATGCTTATTCGCGGTCTGAGGCGGAAGTTGAGGAAGCGCCTGGCTACGCATCAATTTACTAAGTTCAACAAGGCGGTTGAACAGTGCAGGATTACGGAGAATAACTTGAGAGAGTTGTATCCTGCCGGAGTTACTAGCCACCGCAGTGAACCCAGTAAGGGTAATGCCGCTCGGAAGCGGAAAGGCCAGGGCTCGTCTTCATACAGGAGTGGTGACAAAAAGCCCTATCAGCCTAAGGGTTGCGAGTCTCAGAGATTTGTGACTGAGGAGAAATGTCGTCGTTGCAACAAATCACATTATGGGAAAAACTGTCAGGGAGAGATGGTTTATTTCAACTGCAAGCGGCCAGGACATCTTGCTAAGGATTGTCAGCAACCGAGAGCCGAACAGAGGCCGAAGACACAGGGTCGAGTGTTTGCAATGACCCACGAGGAGGCCCGTAGATCTCCTGAGTTAATACAAGGTAAAATCTCTCTAAATGGCTATCTATTACAAGCATTGTTCGACTCGGGTGCCAGTCATTCCTTCATTGCGTATGATTGTGTGAAACGCCTGGGTATGCATGTGCATAAGTTACCATTCGATTTGGTAGTGTCAACTCCGATGGGTGTTAAGGCCTTGACCACAGAAGTTTGTCTAAATTGTGTTATAACTGTGGAAGGGCACCAGTCTGTTATAGACCTGATTTGTCTACCGCTTTACCAATTGGAAATCATCTTGGGTTTTGATTGGTTAACGGCAAACAACGTGTTACTTGATTGTGGGAACAAGAGGATAGTATATCCTGTTTCCCAGAGGGCTGAGGTTGTGAATGTGAGTATGAATTTCCTTTCTACGGCTAAAGCTGAAAAGTATATTGAGAAGGGTTGCCAGGGGTATATGGTATTCTTCTCCGTTCAGGGGGAAACTGGTGAAACCTTGAGTAATATACCCGTGGTAAATGAATTCCCTGAGGTGTTTCCGGATGACCTTAGCGGATTGCCTCCTGAGAGGGAAGTTCAATTCCCAATTGACATCACACCTGGAGCTGGTTCTATTTCAAAGGCCCCATATCGTATGGCCCCAAATGAGATGGCGGAGTTAAAGAAACAAATAGAAGATTTGCTTGAGAAAGGGTTCATCAGACCCAGTGTATCGCCTTGGGGAGCTCCAGTGTTGTTTGTAAAGAAGAAAGATGGGAGTCTTCGTTTATGTATCGACTACAGAGAGCTGAACAAAGTTACTATCAAGAACAAATACCCACTTCCTCGAATTGACGACCTTTTAGATCAGTTATCTGGATCGTGTGTATTCTCGAAGATTGATCTAAGGTCAGGGTATCATCAGCTGCGAGTGAAAGCAGAAGATGTTCCAAAAACTGCTTTCAGGACCCGGTATGGTCATTATGAGTTTCTGGTGATGCCATTTGGGCTAACCAACGCACCTGCGGTTTTCATGGACTACATGAACCGTATCTTTCGACAGTATCTGGATCAGTTTGTTGTTGTGTTTATCGATGACATTCTGATATATTCCAAGAGTATGGAGGAACATGAGCATCATCTGAGAGTTGTGTTGAATATTTTGCGTGAGAAGCAATTATACGCCAAATTGAGTAAGTGCGAGTTTTGGCTATCGGAAGTGAGATTCCTCGGCCATGTTATCTCGCAAGAAGGGGTCTCTGTGGATCCCAGTAAAGTGGAAGCAGTACTAGACTGGAAGAGGCCAGAATCTGTGGCAGAGGTACGCAGTTTTCTGGGTCTTGCTGGGTACTACCGGAGATTCATCCAGAATTTCTCCTGTATTGCGTTACCAATGACCAGGCTCACGAGAAAGGATCAGCCGTTTGTGTGGGATGAGAAATGTGAAAAATGTTTTATGGAGCTGAAGGAGAGGTTGACTACGGCACCAGTGTTGATTTTGCCCGATCCCAGTACGACATATGTTGTGTACTCTGATGCTAGTGGGCAGGGATTAGGCCTCACTTCCGTGGTGCTCGGGGTCTCTGCTCGAGCACAGCCTCTTGTGCTCGAGTGAGAGTGAGGAATTGTAGTGATGTTTGCTCTCGGGCAAGCACTTGCTGGAGGTCACTCGCATGTGTGCTCGAGTGAGAGCGGGAGTCATGCTCGAGCACGGCCTTCTGTGCTCGAGTGAAGAGACCAAAAAGCAGAAGTTAGCCTTCTAAAGGGGGATCTTTGGGGATAGTTAACCCAACCCTTTAGGCATATGTTTAGGCATTTAATGGCCATCTAAAGAGTCCAAATGAATACCAACTTAGAGTGTTATTGAATTAAGAACTTGGAAAAGGAAATTAACCAAATGTCCCTATTTGATTATAGGATTTGACATCTGCTATCCTCGTGAGCCTGCTGTGCCCAGAGACATCAGGAAGGGATCAGGTAGTGACTTTTCTTTTGTACCAAATATGATGCATTGCATGTGTGTTTTATCGTCGATTGGAAATGGATTTGTATGCTGCGACCTTTGTGGATTTGTGTTAGCACTGTCATTCCAATAGTCCCTGAGTAGCTAACAACGGTTCGGGTTTAGGCAGTGTGCCTTCCCGGCGGAGAAAGGGGATGAGGATGAAGTGTGATATATGTGATATGTGAGCCGAAAGGCTATATGTGAGGCCGACGGGCCATTTGTGAGAGCCGGATAGCTGTATGAGCTATAAGGCTATGTTTATGCACTGCCACGCCAATAGTCCCTGAGTAGCTAACAACGGTTCGGGTTAGGGCTGTGTGCCTTCCCGGCGGAGAAAGGGGATGAGGGTGGAGTGTGATATGTGCTGCTGCTGCATGATGATTTGCTTACATGTTATGTGCTATGTGTGGTATAAATGTTTAGTTACTACTGGGATTCTTTTGAATCTCATTCTTTCCTTGAACTAATCTTTCAGACAGGGCGACTGGCTCTAAGGAGAAGCGTGTGACCCGGAGCGGTTAGAGCTTCCTAGGGACATTAGTAGGGCTTTTGTTGGTTAATCATTTTGGATAGGGATTATTGTATTACATTTTGAGATGTAAATAGTGTGGATATTATGGTTGTAATCCCCTACTTGGAATCTGAAACTCTATATATATATATAGATGAACCCGGGGGTTGCCGGGGTTTAAATTACGAACTCTGATATATGTGAATGTAAATTATCTGCACAGGTGATTATATTCGGTAATTGAAAACGAGACCCGGATAGGAAAGAAGTTTTGAAAATTTTGGAAGGTCCTACTGCTTGGTAGGTAATTTAATACGTTTTGAACTATCCGACGGTCTCAAACCCCTTTTTATTATGCATTATCGAATATTAATTACAGTAATTAAGGCAGGGGGTTACACTTCATAACTGCCCTAACGAATTTGAGAAGTTGAAAGGTGATGCAAAGAAACCATTATATGTCAGTAGTACTAAATACACAAGATTGCTAGAAGTGTTGAAGTTGTACAACTTTAAAGCTTGGTATGAATTGAGTGATTCGGGTTTCACTGCACTGCTTGAACTATTGCAAGATATGCTTCTAGAAGAAAATGTGCTTCCTGCCAAGACATACAAGGTAAAGCGAATTCTTTGCTCTATAATCGGTATGGGATATAAGAAGATACATGATGTCTTAACGATTGCGTATTATTTCAAAATCAGTATGCAACATTGGAGAAGTGCCCTAAATGCAATGTATCTTGATATAGAAAGAAGAAAGGAAAAAGTCCTCTGAAGGTCCTATGATATTTTTCCATTATTCTGAGATTCAAGCGACTGTACAGTAATGTAGATATTGCTAAACAGTTGACATGGCATGCAGATGAAAGGATTAAAGACACGAAGCTTAGGCACCTTGCAGATGCTCCTTAATGGAAAACAATTGACCATGAGTACCCTGACTTTGTAGACAAAGTAAGGAATATATGCATTGCATTGTCAACTGATGGAATAAATTTGCACGGTGTTCAGAGTAGTACACATAGCACGTGGTCGGCAATATTGATGATTTATAACCTTCCTCCACACTTGATCATGAAACGTAAGTTTATGATGTTGTCCATGTTAATTTCTGGGCCAAGGCAACCTGGGAATGATATAGATGTATACTTGGCTCCTTTAATTGATGACTTGAACATGCTTTGGGAAGAAGGCATCAATGTGTATGATGGGTATAGGGATTAAAGTTTCACTTTGAAAACCATATTGTTTGAAGCAATTAATAATTTCCCTGCTTATGGTAATTTGCCAGGATACAGTGTCAAGGGATATGATGCATACCCTATATATGAAGATGACACTCATTCAGTGCGACTAGATCATTGTAAGAAAAATGTTTACATGGGACATCGAAGATTCTTACCATCACAACATCATTGGAGGAAATGCAAAAAGGTTTTCAATGGTGACTTAGAAGAAGGTAGCCTATTGAAGATGTTGACCGGTGCCCTGGTATTTTCAAAGATAAAAGACTTGGATAACAATTTCGGCAAGCCTTTTGCAAAACAAATCAAGACAAGTGGTTGGAAGAAAAAGTCCATTTTCTTTGAACTTCCATATTGGAAGTCTTTATATATGAGACATTTTCTTGATGTGATACACATAGAAAAAAATATCTATGATAGTCTAATTGGCACATTGCTCAATATCCAAGGAAAAAGCAAGGATAGTGTCAATTCAAGGTTGGATTTGGTGAACTTGGGAATTAGAGAGGAGTTGGCACCGATTGAGCAATGACATCATACTTATCTACCGCCAGCAGCATACACTCTGTTGAGGAAAGAGAAAAAATTGTTTTGAGTTTCTGCAAGGAATTAAAGTTCGTGAGGGCTACTATTCAAATATAAAGAACCTTGTATCAATGAAAGAGTTGAAGTTAAAGAACCTTAAGTATCATGATTATCATATGCTCATGTAGAATTTCCTACCAGTTGGTATATGATCCATTTTACATAAAAATTTAAGAAACACCATCACTAAACTTTACATGTTTTTTCAGTTGATTTGCAATAAAGTGGTAGATTCAACTAATTAAGTTACAAGATTTGCAAAGGCTAATTGTCTGTACTCTGTATGAACTTGAAATTTATTTTTTGCCTTCTTTTTTTGACATTATGGTACATCTAATCGTACACTTGGTTAAAGAGATTCAATTGTGCGGTCCAGTATACTTAAGATAAATGTACTCGAATGAGTGATTCATGAAAATCTTAAAAGAGTATGTGAAAAATGGATATCGCCCAGAGGATTGTATTACTGAAAGGTATATGGTTGAAGAAGCAAGTGTCTTCTATGCCAATTTTCTATCAAATGTTGACCCTGTAAGGATTCCGAGGTCCCTTCATGATGGGCGAAAATTAGGGAAAGAAACAAGTGGGAGGGATGTAATAACGATATCAGTGACTGAATGGGGGCAAGCCCACTTGTATGTGCTATATAACAATGATGAGGTCGAACCGTATATTGAAGAACACAAGGATGCTCTTTGATTGGTACATGGTGATAAGAATAAAAATTTGTCAACAAAAGAACACAATAAACATTTTTCAGGCTGGATGAAAAAGCACATTAATGATGAGATGGAGTAAAATCCTGATTCATTTTCAAAAAAATTGAAATGGTTGTCAAAGGGTTCGAGCTTAAATGTATTATCTTACAATAGTTATGCAATCAACAGTTACACATTCTATACACAAGACCATGATACATAGAGCACGATGCAGAATAGTAGGGTAACACTTGTTGCTGATTTTTGGCATAGATCCAATGCTAAAGACATACACCCTATTTATGCATCAATGTCATATTTTGGTATCATTGAACGCATATGGGAGTTAGATTGCTTTATGTTTAGGGTTCCTGTCTTTAGATGTAAGTGGGTTAACAATAATAGTGGATTGTGGATAGATGACTTAGGCTTTGTTTAAGTGGACCTTTCTAAAGTTTGGTTTGAAGATGATCCTTTTATTTTAGTAGCACAAGAGTTTTTCATTCTGGATCTTGCTAAGGAGAATTGGTCTATTGTACTCCCATCCAACAAGAATTATCAAGAACAAGTTGATTTTGAAAGTAATGGATATTTGAATATCGATAAGGATGATCCTTCATTTGAGAATTTGTGGTCAATAGATATTGGTATAGATGAAGATGAAGATGAAGCTGGACTCGTATACCTGAGACATGATCATGAAGAGGGGAATTGGGTCAAGAGAAACACAATTCTCAATCCAACTCAAATTCTCAAGAACAAAATTTTAAATCAAACGAGAAAAAATAAAAGATAATAAGTGCCTTGACTTTTTTACTTGTACATTATATATATATGTTTTAATATATTTCAAAATAATTTACTTTTATTAACATGGTTGACATTGTGCGCTGATGTTTTGTTTTGGTTTTTTTCACTTGCAGGAGTATGGACTAGCCACACGATGAAACTGATGATGTTCCCACAAACATTGGTAGACAAAGATTTGTGGAGAGTGTAACCCATGACAAGACTATTATTGCGAGGTTAATTAATTTGAGAAGTAAGGGAATTAAGTTAGAACTAGAGTGGAATGAAAAGGGAAACCCAACCAGTGGAACAATACCTCATTAAATAACATGATTGGGACTACAATTCGAGATAGAGTCCTTACTACAATTCAAGATTGGAGACGGGTGAAGCAACATTATGGGATGAAATATGGGATGAAGTACAGGTAACACATTAATTACTTTATTGTTTGGTTTGTTTCACTTAATTTTAATGTAACAAATTATGTTTTTTTTATTGTTACAGAGCTATTTTACTATTGATGAAAATTGGAAGAACTTCATGCTAAGAAAAATCGGTAAACTTATGAGAAAGTTTCGTTCTGATCTCATAAAATTCTTCTTAAGGGATGATAATGAGATTATCATCACAACACCACCAAAATTGTGCGAAGGAATCATCACTCAAGAAATGCAGAATGAGTTTGTGAGAATACATAAAACTCAGGAATTCCAAGTAATTATATAAGATAGATGACTTTACCTATTACTTGTAATGTATTTGTAATTAACATTTATTGATATGAATCATTTGGATCTAAATAGGAGTTGAGCGAGAAAAATCACTCTAACGCAACCAACATGTCATATCGGTACACACAAAGACCTATTTCATACACACAGTTAGAAAAAAATTGTAAGAACTAATGATTATTTCATATGTAGATAAATTGTATAAATAACTTTAACTTCAACTAACTTTGATGTGCAGATAGAAGGATCAAGTTCAGATATCACACAGGTTCCACAACATAATATATGGGTAGCCCGTTGCACAAATAAAAAAGGTGAAATTCGTAGTGAAGAAGCAAGAAGAGTAACCGAATATTGTGTAAATATTGGATTATGCGTACAATAAATAATTAGCCTTACTTACATGAATTTGATTTATAATAACTAATATTGTTGTAATTCTTTTTATGATAGCTACTAATGACACAAGAGGATCGTGTGTTGGCGAGCTATGTTGGTCGAGATGATTTGTCGAGCAGAGCACCAGGAGTACTTGAGTATGATGGTCGTGTTCGAGGTACTGGTTTGACAGTCACCCAATCATCATACTTCAGACGTCAAAAGCGCCCCATTAAAAGTGATGTTTTGTAGCCGCGTGAAGAGATGATTAGTTTCAAGCATCAAATGCAAGAACTTCACAAACAAATGCGTTGCAAGGAACAACGTGAAGAACAATTCTTAGAATAAATGCATTTGATGCAAGAACAAAATGTGATGTTAAGAGCGCAAATAGAACAATTAGTGCAGTGTAGGCCAACACAAAATGTTCCCCTGTGATATCCCAAGTGTCAGAGATAGTTGCACTTTTATGCCTAAAGTCCCTCTTCCTTTGGTAATTAATTTCTTATCTACTTAACTTTATGTTACATTATAATTTAGCGAACTTTAATATATTAACTCTATTTTCCATAGGGCGAATTCGAATGTAAGTTACATGTCGATCAATCTTCCAAGCACACGATTACAGTAGTGTTGCCTACAACACTGATATGGACACACTACACAATTCACTATTGCCCGAAAACACACTCCGAGTAAGGGTTGACGTCTGCACGAATGAAGTTGTGCTCTTACCGATCCCATCTTGGGATGGGCAAATGATGGTGAAAGATGTTTTAGGGGGCTATGTTGCTTGGCAATAGGTCTTATCGAGCCATATGAAAATGTCGTTCATTTACAATTTCCTTTACTTTTCCTTAATTCCATTTAAAACTATGATTTAATTTTCTGATTTTCATAGGGTGGATAGTCTAAAGAAAAACAAATCCAACTTTATAGTAAGATTTTAAAGTGTTCAACAACACAACCCAAGTCAAAAGCATCAGCTAGCCAACAGAGCAAAAGAAGAATGACCTCATATCACGATCAATTAGTATCAATTACACCAAATTTGATCCGTGATGGAGGACTGGAATTACATTTTAATAGACACATCTACAGTGTTAGTGGTCTAGTTGATCATGTTAATAGTGATGTGTTGCATGAAATATGCAATCGTGGATGGATTAGTGCTTCATCTATCAACATCTGGATTATGTAGTTTAGCATAATCATTTATCACTGTTATTATTATTTCTCATTCCATTTTTTTCATGACACTATTTGTTTTATACTAGGCATTTATACCATGACATCTTAATGGATACAGATAGGGTCCAATTCGCATTTGTCAACCCTTATCTTGTTGACCAACATGGGGGCAGAGTAGATATACAAGCACAATCTAATGATCTGAAAGACTACTTTAGAAAGAAAGCAACACCAACTATGCTATTTCTAGTTCCATACAATGCGGGGTAAGTTATTAGTGGTACAATTTTTTTGTATGTTGTTTTATTGTTTAACTTTTATCATAACATGATTGTTGAAACAAATTTTTTGAATTTTTTTAGGCAACATTGGATATTGATTGTTATCAATCCAGTAGAACCCTTAGGCCCTCGCATTTACTATGTAGATCCTCTAATTGGAGGTTTACTAGCAGACCGTCCTGATATGTTGCGATTGTTCAATAGGTAAGTGTATGCGCGTATGTATAAATATTTGCATATGTGATTGAATAACCTAAAGTAATTAGTTTCTATTTGTTTTGTTAGCGCATTGACTGTGTATCGGGCCTCTGTCTCCTTAAGCTATTCTAAAGCTGCTGACCCTCATCCTAGCTATGCTTGGAAGAAGATACAGGTACTAATATATGAATTTACTCAAACTTTGTTACTAAAAAATTTTTATTCATAAATAGAGTTAAAATATTTCATTAAATTTTTATAGTGCCCTTTCCAACCCAATGACAATGATTGTTGGTATGACATCATAAAATTTATGAAGGATGTAATTATGCGTGATTAGCCATTTATTCCTCAAAAAGTAAGTCATCTAGCTGCAATTCATATTGTGTTTTAAATTTAATTAGCACATGATAATTAAGTTTTAGTGATTTTAATTTGTTTTAATTTGTGCATGATTGTATATATATGTAGTATTATGAAGATTAATGTTGTGACAGTTTGACTGACCATCAAGTCAATGAAGTGATCGAGGAATGGTGTAAATATATATGTGTTTAGGCAAACTTCTAGGTAGCTACTATTTAATTAACTAGCTAGCCTTTCTGTTGTTTCTTGGCAATTGCTATGTTGTGTCATTTATTTAAGTTGAATTTGTTGTATTTCATTCACAATATATTGTGTAAATATTTTTAATACTACTTTAGTTAATTAGTCATTTGTTTGTATCATTTTAAAGTTATTTCATTGTCGTCCAGTAGTTTTCTTCATTTTGCTATGGATATCCACCATTGTAATTATAGGACTATGAACTAAAAATACGAAAGATATATTTAAAAAAAATTACTTCTTGTGGTGCTTCCTTAAACAAAGGCCACAGGAAGAATACAAAAAAAATTTAGAAAAAAGGGCATCCACCTCCTGTGGCGCTTTTTGGAGGAAGGGCCACAGGAGAGGGGGTCTCTTGTGGCGCTTGGTCAGGAGAGGGGGTCTCTTCTCCTGTGGCCCTTCCTCCAAAAAGTGCCACAGAGGGGACTTTTTTCAAAAAAAAATTATGTTGTGGTGCTTTCAAGCACTACAGTTTCTTTTAGTGGCGTTCATATATATGACACTTCTTAAACACCACAACTAGTTCAAGTATAAGCGCCACAACTTCATTTTTTTGTAGTAGTGAGAAGTTACTATAACTTTTGCTGGCAAGGAAATATTGAGTAAGGCAAGTGCAAATGCAATACTCATATTTCCCCGGTTTTGCCTCAAATTTCTAAGGAAGGTATGTATGGAATTAGATAGTATGGTATCTAATTTTTGATGGGGACAAAGAGAGCAAGAAGGAAGAATCCATTAGAAAGCATGGAAGTCTTTAAGTAGAGCTAAAAGTGAAGGAGGGATGGATTTTAGGAATTTGGAGCTGTTTAACAAGGCTTTACTTGCCAAGACTGCTTGGAGACTACTCCAAAATCCTGATGCCTTGTGGAGCTGAATGTTGAAAGGGAAATACTTCCCAGATGATGATTTCTTACATGCTAAGAAGGGAAGTTGTGCATCTTGGGGTTGGTCTAGTATTTTGGAAGGAAGAGAGCTACTTAAAGACAATTTATGCTGGAAGGTTGGTAATGGGGAGAAGATTAAAATTTTCTATGCTAAATGGATTCCTTCTTTGGAAGGTTATGAGTTGAAATGCAGGGATGTCCCAGAAGAAATGAAGTTGGCAGTGAAAGAATTGATTGTGGATGGTGGGTGGAATTTAGAGAAGATTGAAGGGTTGGTGAGCAATGAAGAAATGAAGGGTGTAAGGAAGATTTAATTGCCTATTATGAATTCTACTGATTGTATTATATGGATGAACAGTAGAGATGGTTGCTATTCAGTTAATATGAATGTGGACCGTTGATTACAAAGAAACCCTCGATGTTGTTCAGGGACATATGAACGGTTAGATGGGTTCCTTTTGTTGCTTGTAAAGTCACAGATTGCCACATCATCAAGCAGTGCTTGGATTAGGCTTTTAGAGTATGATTGGCTCCTCATTCAATCACAAGTGGGTTGGTATGAAAGTAAAAATTTTATAAGGAATAATGTTGGCATTGGGAGTATGTGCAGTTCATACATGGACGAATATCATTTGGTTGTTGTGTCCCGACCAAGGAACGAAAAATCGGACCGGGCAATGAACCGGTCACAGCACAGGTTCAAGGGTTAATGGCTCAACCGGGGTCTAACCGGTAGTTGAACCGGTCATATTAAAATATTATAATTTATTAGTGGCAATATATATTAATATAATTTTAAACTTCTATAGATAAAAATGAAGATTTTTAGAAAAAAAATACTTAAAATCTATTAGTATGAGTTATAATGTCTATATTTATGCAATGATATCTCCTTTTCTATAATTATTATATCTTTTTAAATAATTTTTTTCATTATCTTCTTCATTTTTTTAGATTTGTTCTTTCTTTACCTATTTTTCTCTAAATTTTGGTCTTCAACTTCCAATTTTCCCCTAAAAAAAGCAAAAAAAATTAAAATAAAAAACAAAAAATATGAAACCGGTCCAACCGGTTGAACCACCAGTTTGACCGGTTTCAGACCGGTTCCCCGGTTCAACCATCAAACTAGATCGGACCATTGGCTGGTTCCCGGTTCTGTTAGAGCAAGTGTTTCACCCAAGAGGGAGGTGAATTAGGTGATCTTAAAAATTTCGTTGCAAATATAAAATTTGACGTTGAAATTAAAATAGGAAAGAGTAAGGAGAAATATCACCGAAGTGTACACCGGGAGTTATACTGGTTCGGCCACAACCACTTTGACCTACGTCCAGTCCTCAGAGCTTCTCTGAGAGTTTCACTATAACTTCTAAGATTCAATGGGTTCTTGGCACCTTAGTACAAGCAAGTTCCTTCGCCTGGACACTCGCTCCCCCTTACAAGTTGTAACCCAATCACAACCACTTTGACCTACGTCCAGTCCTCAGAGCTTCTCTGAGAGTTTCACTATAACGTTTAAGATTCAGTGGGTTCTTGGCACCTTAGTACAAGCAAGTTCCTTCGCCTGGACACTCGCTCCCCCTTACAAGTTGTAATCCAATCCCAACTCAAGGTTCCACAACCTTAAGTTATCTCAATAACAAATATTGAGTTTGAATGAAATATCTCTCTTACAGAGTGAATAAGAATCACTGAAGCATAGAATTATAAGTATAATGTAAAACAGAGTAATGAACTTGGTAATACGTTCGTGTGTGTGTTCTTGTTCTATTTTCTCTGTTTGGATTTCCGATATAAATAGATACGTTGGTAATGATTGATGGAACATATTTCTTCATGCCCGTTGGAGCGTGCGTAGCCACTATTGACTTTTCCAGTATTTGAAAGACATACGTTTGCGGTAGGTGGTAGTAGGTGGCATTTGAACGTTGCTTTTGACTTTCCTTATTTGGTAAGATCTCTTCATTGTTTATCTATGGATATGCTAAGAATACTAATACAATGAAGGGTTAATCATATAAGAAACAAATCAAAGAACGTTGGAATGATTTATATATTTCTGGACTTGCATACTCGAGTAGTTACTCGAGTATTCACTTAAGTTTACTCGAGTACATACTCGAGTATCATCGGGAAAACTTTCATGAACTGCAAGTCAATAAGCAAACATAACATTACTCGGGTAGTGCATGAAGTAAACAAAATTTCAAACCTTTGGAAATACTTGTTTACTCGGGTACTTACTCAGGTATTGCACACTTTTCTTCATTAGTTACTCGAGTACAAACTCGAGTAAACCTTCAAATAAACTTTAGTTTACTCAATACTTCACTCTAGTAATGTTGGCAGGATTTTAAGGTCGAGAGCACTTCAAGTTTGATTACCTTGTTACTCGAGTCCTTACTCGAGTAAACATAAATTTTCTGCATAGCTTACTCGGGTAGAGACTTGAAGTTCTATTCCAATTAACTCTGCATACTCGAGTAGTGACTTGAAGTGTTTCTTCTAAGTAATTCTGCATACTCGAGTAGTAACTTGAAGTAAACGGTGAGAAAAACATTTCATGTTATTCGAGCAATACCTTCAGGTTTTGCTTATCACAGTGAGTTACTCAAGTAATGCCTCGAGTAACATTGGCAGGGT
This sequence comes from Inga laurina, assembly GCA_963855925.1. Classification (NCBI taxonomy): domain Eukaryota; kingdom Viridiplantae; phylum Streptophyta; class Magnoliopsida; order Fabales; family Fabaceae; genus Inga; species Inga laurina. Next base: position 38,842,265 of record OY979705.1, read on the forward strand.
TGAAATTGCCAAGAGCAACACATTTCCTGAAACAGAGTAACTCGAGTAGTGACTCGAGTATCATTGGCAGATCGAGAGTAACTGGAAGTCTTTTACATGGTTACTCGAGTAGCTACTCGAGTAACGTTGGCAGGCGGAGAACAACTAGAAAACATTTACCTTCTTACTCGAGTGCTTACTCGAGTAACGTTGGCAGCTTACTTGAAGTTTGACCTAGTTACTTCAAGTTTCTGTCTCATTACTCGAGTAACTACTCGAGTAACCCTTTAGAAAACTTGCCAATAATAAAGTTTCTTAGCTTTTTCTCTTGACCTTTTTTCATCACTCCAATGCTTACTTCAAGTGATGATTTTTCCCTGTTATTACTTTGTTCAAATTTATTTGTTTATCACTCTTTTTCATACCATCCTTTGTTATCATCAAAACATGAGATCTAACATTCTCCCCCTTTTTGATGATGACAAAACTTGGTGATTTTGAACAGGATTTTTGGAATTGAGTTCTCAATTAAATACTTCTTGAATTCAAATATCATTTTGAAAAGCTTGTTAAGTTTAGAGTCAAAGTGTTTTAAAAGAGAATGAAATCATAATATATACCTTGCACACATAATAAACTCGTTAGTTCCAACACTGTATCATAATTTAAAAAAAAATAAATGGACTTGAAATAAATTCATAACTTAAGTAAACTTGCATTAAACTTAAAGTTACATTGCAAATGAAAAAGTTATAAATTAAAAAGCTTCCTAAATCCCAATGTACACCCATATACCCAAAAAGAAACTCAGACACTCCACAAAATCACACTCAAGCTCTTCTCCCCCTTTTTGTCTTCATCAATCAAGTAGAGGATCGGAAGGCTTGACCATAGAAATAGGTTTGACAGGAAGGACAAAAGAGCTATCTGAACCAGAAGAATCAAAAGAACCAGAAGATTCTGGTTCATGAAGATTAAGTGGAGGGATATGGATGTCATCTTTGGGAGGAATAAAAGAAGGCTGGTAGATGATCATAGTGGTGGTCTCAACCTCTGGAGTATGATGATCAGAGGATGAGGGAGAGATTTCCTTTGTATGGATAGGAGATGGAATAGGTTTAGGAGAGGGTTCAGGCAGAGGTTTAGGTGGTGAATCCTCAATAATGATATGGATGGTCTCATTGGTTTCAGGGTTATCCATTGGGTATAGGATATCTTCAGGTCTTGGCTCAGGTGGACTAGAGATTGGAGGAATAAGTGGCTCAACCTCAGAGTGATGAAGGTCAGATGGGATATTCTCTGGAGGTGGTGGTATATGCTCTGGAGATGAAGAAGTCTCATGTGCAGAAGATGATGGACTGGCAGAAGGTCTGGGACCCAAAGAATCCAATCATGCCAGAATCAATCTCAATGTCTCACCCTGGGCACGTTGCTTAGCTAGCAACTCTTCATGCCTCTTATCCATCTTCTCTATCAACTCAGCCATCTTTCCATTCATGTGAGTTATCAACTCAGCATTTGTGTTGGCAATGTCCCCATGGAATCCTCTCAGCATATTTTCCATGAAGTGCTGAAGTGTGGCATTGAGGAAAGAGGGTGATGATGTAGTGGCAGCTGGAGTCGACGACTGAGTGTCATCCATCTTGCTAGTCTCAGTCTCAATTTTCTTCTTCTTCTTAGATCCATATTCCAGAAGACCCTTGAGAGGAATGTCAATGTTGAGCTTGCCAATTTGATTTCTCCCAACCGGAGTAATCCTCTCAATATGTTCTTTGCTCTCCAGATACCATATCTTATTCTCCTTCAGAATGAGTGAAACACTATGAGGATATGGCATAGGTGTGGTAGCTTTCCCATCTACTCTGTACCTCTTCATTTCAGAGAATATGTACTCCCCCAATCTTTCTGTTCCTTCAGGAGTAAGGTAGCAAACCATCTAAAGTCCCTATCAGAGAAGTGGGTATAGTTGTTGGCTTTGTTCACAAGGGATCTAGAGTAGATATACCATAGAACCCTGTGATGATCACACATGTCACTAGGTTTGAAATTCAAAGGGCCTACAAGCTCACCAGGTTTAAGGACAGAGAAGATTTGGTTTGAGTCAAGTTTGGAGTAAATGTCATCTGGGGTGTTCTTTATTCCTAACCATAAATTTATCCTAGAAGGTGAGATGAGTATCTTTTGGCCTCTAACAGTGGTAGTCATTTCTTCCTCAGCTAAAGTTCTATTTCGTTCATCTAGAATCTCTAGGTTGCAGTAAAAATGGGTGACTACTTTTGTGCAAAAAGGAAGTCTAATAGAAAGCCAAGGCATAAATGGTTCTAAAAAGGGACTAAGATCATGCTTCAATACCTCCTGAAGTACTTTGAGGTCCACATAGTGTGTCTTGCATACTTTTCTCCTGGAGAATTAAGTGAGGTACTTCGGGGACTCCTCCAGTTTGTTGACATTAAACCCCTTTGGAGGTTTGGTGATCTCTTCTTCTGGCAGTTCTAATTTCTTTGAAGACTGCCGCTTCTTAAGCTGATCTAGAATGCCAGCCATTTCCTTAGCCACATTCACATCATATTTGGGCTTTTTAGGAGGTTTTGGTGTAAAGGAAGGAGTTGAGGAATTAAAAGGTGGAGGAGAAGGAGACTTGGCACTTTTTGTTAGAACAAGCGTTTCACCCAAGAGGGGGGGTGAATTGGGTGATACTAAAATTTCGTCGGAAATATAAAACTTTAGCAGAGGAATTAAAAACAGTAATGAGTAAGGAGAAATATCACCGAAGTGTGCACCGGGAGTTATACTGGTTCGGTCACAACCACTTTGACCTACGTCCAGTCCTCAGATCTTCTCTGAGAGTTTCACTATAACTTCCAAGATTCAGTGGGTTCTTGGCACCTCAGTACAAGCAAGTTCCTATACCTGGACACTCGCTCCCCCTTACAAGTTGCAATTCAATCCCAACTCAAGGTTCCACAACCTTAAGTTATCTCAATAACAAATATTGAGTTTGAATGAAATATCTCTCTTACAGAGTGAATAAGGATCACTGAAGCATAGAAATATGATTTCAATGAAAACAGAGCAATAAGCTTGATAATACGTTTGTGTGTGTGCTTGTTGTTTTTTTTTTCTCTGTTTGAAGGTTCCCATATATATAGATATGTTGGTGATGACCATTGGAACATTTTCTTTCGTCCGTTGGAGAGTGCGCAGCCACTATTGACTTTTCAAGTTTTTGAAAAATATCCGTTGGCGGTGGTTGGCATTTGAACGTTTCCTTTGACTTTCATTACTTGAGATGATTTCTTCATTTTTTATCTGTAAATAGACTAAGAATACTAATACAATGAAATATAAATCATTAGGGAACAAATCAATGAACGTTTGAATGATTTCTGGATTTCTGGGTATGCTTACTCGAGTAGCTACTCGAGTATTCCTTGAAGGTTACTCGAGTACCTACTCGAGTATCTTCGGGAATTCTGAAAGTCAATGAATAAAAATAAGAACACTCGGGTAGTGCATGGAATAACTTAACTTTAAACCTTTGGAAAAATCATTTACTCGGATACACACTCGAGTAATGCACTGTCAACTTTATATATTACTCGGGTACCTACTCGAGTAATTCACTCACAACTTTATGAGTTACTCGGGTACCTACTCGAGTAATGTTGCAGAATTTCAAAGCCGAGAGCACTTACCATGTTATTCGAGTACTTACTTAAGTAATTGATTCATTTTTGCATGGGTTACTCGGGTATCACCTCGAGTAACAGTACTTTCTGAACATGGCTTACCCGGGTAGTGACTTGAGGTTTACCTTCCAAATAACTTATCATACTCGGGTACCAACTTCAAGTTTTTCACTTACCTTAGTGAGTTACTCGAGTACATACTCGAGTAAATTGTTGCAGTGGTACAAAGTGCCGAGAGCTTCATCTTTTCAGAAACAGAGTTACTCGAGTAGCGCCTCGAGTATCGTTGGTAACCTGAAGGCAACTGGAAGTTTTCCACATGATTACTCGAGTAGCTCCTCGAGTAATGTTGCAGTAGTACTAAATGCCGAGAGCTGCACATTTTTAGAAACAGGGTTACTCGAGTAGCTCCTCGAGTATCAATGGCATCCTGAAAACTTTTACACTGTTACTTGAGTAGCTCCTCGAGTAAAGTTGCCTGGTTACTGGAAGTTGTCTCTGGTTACTTCAAGTTTTGTCTCATTACTCGAGTACATACTCGAGTAATGCTTTAGGAAACTTGAAGTTAATCAAGTTTCTTAGCATTTCTTCCTGTCCTTTCTTCATTACTTCCAAGCTTACTTCAAGTGATGCTTATTCCTGTAATTGCTTAGATCAAACTTGTTTAATAATTATTTCCTTTTCAAACCATTCTTTTGTTATCATCAAAACATGAGATCTAACATTCTCCCCCTTTTTGATGATGACAAAACTTGGTGATTTTGGATAGCTTTTCAAATTTAATTTTCAAAAAAAATATCTCAGTTCACCTTGCATTCACAAAAACTTCATTAGTTCAAACTTTAACATCATAACTTAAATATACTTGCATTAAACTTTAAAAATCCAAATTACAAGATAAAGTTCATAATTAAAAATGAAATGCTCCCTAAAACCCATATACACCCAATTATCCCAAAATAAACTAGGACATATCCACAAAATCACTCTCATCTCTTCTCCCCCTTTTTGGCTTCATCAATCAAGAGGAGGGCTAGGTGGCTTGACGACGGAAATGGGTGTCACTGGAAGGACCGGAGAACCATCTGAGCTCAAAGAGTCAAAAGAGCTAGATGGGACAGGGTCAGGTAAATGAACTGGAGGCACTTGGATGTCATCCCCTGGAGGAGTGGATTGGAAGACAACCATAGAAGATGTATCTCCTCCTGGAGTGGTCTGATTCTCAGGGGTGGTCTCAGCCGAGGGAGTAAGATGTTCAGAGGAGGATGTGGAAGAAGAGATTTCCTCTGTGGGAGCAGGTGATGGAGTTGGTTTAGGATCAGTTTCTGGTTGAGGCTTGGGAGGTGAATCATCAATGGTAATGTGAGTGGTTTCATGGGTTTCAGGATCATCCACTGTGAATAGAATTTCTTTGCCTTGGGGCTCAAGTGGATCAGAACCCAGAGGGGTAGATGGTTCAGCCTCAGGAATAGGATCAATAATAGGAGGGTTCTCTGGAGGTGGTGGTGGTGCAGATGAGGAAGGACCAACAGAAGGTCCAGAGCCCAAAGAATCCAACCGTGCCAGAATTAATCTCAAAGTCTCTCCCTGGGCACGTTGCTCTGCTAGTAACTCCTCATGCCTTCTATCCATCCTTTCAACCATTTCCTCATGCCTTTTGTCGATTTTCTCAACCAGCTCTCCCATTTTGAAGTTCGTATTGGTGATTAACTCAGCGTTTGTATTGGCTATGTCCACATGGAAGCCTCTGAGCATATTCTCCATAAAGTGCTGGAGAGTGGCATTGAGGAAGGATGGTGATGATGTGGTACCAGCTGGAGCCGATGACTGAGTGTCATCCATCCTACTGGTTTCAGCCTCAGTAGCCTTCCGCTTCTTCATAGATCCAGACTCCAGAGGGCCTTTGAGAGGGATGTCAATTTTCAACTTCCCAATTTGATTTCTCCCCACTGGGGTCAACCTTTCAATCGGCTCCTTACTATCCAAGTACCATATCTTGTTTTCTTTCAAGATCAGTGACACAATCTGTGGATATGGCATTGGTGTAGTAGGCTTCCCTTCCACCTTGTACCTCTTCATCTCTGAGAAGATATACTCTCCCAGATCCTTTTGTTCCTTAAGAAGCAGTGAAGCAAACCACCTAAAGTCCCTATCAGAGAAGTGGGTATAATTGTTGGCTTTGTTTACTAGGGACCTAGAGTATATGTACCAAAGGACCCTATGATGATCACACATATCACTGGGCTTGAAATTTAGAGGGCCAACTATCTCACCGGGTTTGAGAATTGTGAAAATTTGGTTTGGCTCAAGCTCTGAATAGATATCATCAGGGGGGTTCTCTATCCCTAACCACAAGTTAATTCTGGAAGGTGAAATTAAGATCTCTTGACCTCTTACAAATGTGGTCATTTCTTCCTCTACTGAGGTTCGGTTAGGCTTACTTATAATTTCTAGGTTGCAATAGAAATGGGTAATTACTTTAGTACAAAATGGTAACCTAATAGAAAGCCAGGGCATAAAGGGTTCTAGATAAGAGCTTAGGTCATACTTCACTACCTCTTGAAGCAACTTCAGATCAACATAGTGTGTTTTGCACACTTTCCTTCTGGAGAATTGAGTTGAGTACTTCAGAGACTCCACCAATTTGTTCACATTGTATTCCTTTGGTGGGGAAGTGATCTCTGCTTCCGGAATCTTGGACTTCTTAGAAGATTGACCCTTCTCCATTTGGTCAATGATCCCAGCCATAGCACTTGCCACTTTCTTGTCATATTTTGGCTTTTTGAGTGGCTTAGGAGTGAAAGAAGGGGTAGAGGAATCAGAGTGAGGAGGTGAGGGAGATTTGGTACTCTTCCCTCTTCCGGTAGAGGTACTCTTCTTGGATTAAGCCCTAGTGACAATAGGTTCTTTAATCACAATACCTTTGGCTTTTGGTTGTGGTTGGAGAGGAATTTTGGCTTTTGATCTTGGAGTCAATTTTCTTCTCTTTTTGGGAGGAGAAGAAGGAGGATCAGAGTGAGGTTGGGAATCAGAGGAATTCATGGGAGTAAGATTTTTGGTTCTCATTGTTCAGAAAAATTGAAAAACGAGAAACTCAGAAAAAAAAATGAGAAAACTGTCGCACAGAAATTTTGAACAGAATAGGAAGTTTTGGAACTTGAAATCAGTTGGGTTTTGACGGAAATGAGGCAAGGAATCACTCAAGAAAAATTTTTGTGAGAGGAAATAGTGATTTACTCGAGGAGATTCTGTGGAAATGACCAAGTTCGCGACTGATAAAGCCCTAGAACCCGACGTTACTCGAGGCCTTACTCGAGTAATGTTCAAGTTTACTCGAGGCCTTACTCGAGTGTTCATACAGAAAATTTCTAAAATAATTCATTTAAATTGCGTACCTGGCATGAATAATATTGTAATTATCCATGGATGTTCCCTCGATCATTTATAACCCATTCCGAACATATTTGAATCATTTTTCATCAATTTGAAAATCTGGACTCCGACGTTACTCGAGGCCTTACTCGAGTAACATTCAAGTTTACTCGAGGCACGCCTCGGGTAACCATCTTTTTAACTTCTGACTTTTCATTTCCTGAGCCGTTATGTTTGAAAATCAAGTAACTTGATCCGTTACTTCCAGTTTTGGTGTCCATTACTCGAGTACATACTCGAGTAACATGCTCCTTTACTTCAAGTTACTCCTCGGGTAACGTTTCTCATATAGCCAAAACTTCAAGTTGGTACTCCAGTAAATATGTCCTCTGATCACCTCTGTTTTTATTTCACAAAACAGAGTTTCAACCTTCCTGCAAAACAAATTTCTATATACTCCGATGCTTAAGTTAGTAATCATCAAAACTTTAACAAGTGACTTCATCTAATATTATGAAATGCTGAAATTACTTATAACTCATTGGGATTTACCATTCCCAATTCTCTTCTAATGTATAGAAATTGATCTTTTGCAAGGGGTTTTGTGAAGATATCTGCTAGTTGAAGATGAGTAGGAATGAATATTACTTTCACATCTTTCTTCTGTACATGGTCTCTGATGAAGTGATGCCTGACATCGATATGCTTGGTTCTAGAGTGTTGAACTGGATTCTTTGCCAAGCTTATCGTACTTGTATTGTCACAATAGATTGGTATTTCCTTGAGATAAATACCAAGATCTTGTAGTTGTTGTTTTAACTATATCACTTGTGCACAACAACTTGAGACTGCAACATATTCGGCTTCCGTTGACGAAAGAGACACTGTATTTTGTTTCTTGCTGAACCACGATACAAGAGATCCCCCAAGAAATTGTCCTTGTCCACTGGTGCTCTTTCTGTCTGTTTTGTATCCTCCATGATCTGAATCTGAATATGCAACAAGATATTCACTTCTTCCTTTGGGATACCACAGACCCAGTTCGGGTGTGTCAGCAAGGTATCTAAAGATTCGTTTGACTGTTTCAGCATGTGATTCTTTTGGTGCTGATTGATATCTTGCACATATGCCAACACTAAATTGGATGTCCGGTCTACTTGCCGTGAGGTAGAGTAATGATCCAATCATTCCTCTATACTTTGTTATGTTGTAGTCTTTACCTTTGACATCAGCATCAAGCAATGTAGTTGAACTCATAGGCGTATCTGTCCCATTTGCTTCATCCATTCCATACTTCTTCAATAGCTCTTTTAAATACTTTGTTTGAGATATAAAGATTCCATTCTTTCTTTGTTTGATTTGTAAACCAAGAAAGAAATTCAATTCTCCCATCATTGACATCTCAAATTCTCCCTGCATTATCTGAGAAAATTCCTTACATAGAGATTCATTAGTAGCACCGAAAACAATGTCATCAACATATATTTGAACAATTAAAATATCATTGTGTTTTCGTTTTATAAAGAGTGTTGTATCAACTTTTCCTCGTACAAAACCTTGATCGATGAGAAACTTACTGAGCCTTTCATACCATGCTCTAGGAGCTTGTTTTAAACCGTATAAAGCCTTTTTGAGTTTGAAAACATGGTCAGGTTTAGTAACATCCTCAAAGCCTGGAGGTTGTTCTACATACACTTCTTCCATGATGTAACCATTTAGAAAAGCACTCTTTACATCCATTTGATAGAGTTTGAATCCCTTGATGCATGCAAAGGCTAAGAGTACACGTATAGCTTCCAATCTAGCCACTGGAGCATACGTTTCCTCATAATCAATTCCTTCTTCCTGATTATAGCCTTTGGCCACCAATCTTGCCTTGTTTCTGACAATAATTGCAGATTCATCAAGTTTGTTCTTGAATACCCATTTAGTACCAATGATCGGATGATCTTTGGGTCGGGGCACCAAATCCCAAACTTGATTTCTCTCAAATTGATTTAGTTCTTCTTGCATTGCTATAACCCAATCATTGTCTGATAAGGCTTCATCAATGTTAGAAGGTTCAATCTCAGAAATGAATGCAGAAAAACTTACTTCATTGAAAATTCTATTTCTAGTTTTGATCCCTTCATTCACATCTCCTATGACTTGATCTAGGGGATGGCTTTTATTGTATTTCCAAGCTCTAGGTTGACCTAGGGATTGCTCTTCTTCCTTAGTTGCATCAACCTCTGGAATAAGAGACTTAGAAATAGATTTTTCTTGATTTAAAACAATTTCCTGTTCTTCATCAATGGTTTTGTCAGAGGATTCAAATTCATCAAATACAATATGAATTGATTCTTCAACAACACATGTTCGTTTATTGAAAACTCTATATGCTTTACTTCGGTTAGAGTATCCTAGGAAAATTCCTTCATCAGTTTTAGAATCAAATTTTCCTAAGTTATCTTTACCATTATTATGAATGAAACACTTACAGCCGAAGATGTGTAGATGAGCAATGTTTGGCTTTCTTCCTTTGTACAGCTCGTATGGTGTCTTACCAAGTTTTGTTCTGATATAGGCTCTATTTGAAATGTAGCATGCTGTACACATGGCATCAGCCCAAAATACTTGAGACACGTTCTTTTCGTTCAACATTGCTCTAGCCATTTCTGTAAGCACTCTATTCTTGCGTTCTACAACTCCATTTTGTTGAGGCGTCCTTGGAGCAGAGAAATTGTGATCAATCCCATTAGTGTCACAATACTCTTCAAATGCTTGATTTTCAAATTCTCCGCCATGGTCGGTCCTAATACCTGCAATGGACATACCTTTCTCATTTTGCACTTTCTTAGCAAAGACAATAAATTCTTCAAACGTTTCATCTTTTGATGATAGAAAGATAACCCATGTAAATCTAGAGAAATCATCAACAATGACCAATGAATATAAGTTGCCACCAAGACTCTTTACTCTTGCTGGACCAACTAAATCCATATGCAATAGTTGTAGTGGTCTATTTGTTGAAATCTCATTTTTCAATTTAAAAGATGATTTAGTTTGTTTACCCTTTTGACATGCATCACAAATCAAATCATTTTTGAAAATCACTTTGGGCAATCCAAGAACTAAATCCTTTTTGAGTAGTTTGCCTAATTGATGCATATTAACATGTGCCAATCTCTTATGCCATAACCAACTTTCATCAGTATTACTCAGGAAACAATTTTCAGATTCATTTCTACTAATATCTAGAGTATAGCAGTTACCTTCCCTTTTTGCTCTGAGCTTAGCCTTGATATTCTTCTTATCAAGTTGTAAGTCATTTTTGTTGATAATTAAGCATTCTTCTGAGTCAAATATTACCCAGTTGTCTTTATCTGCACTTTGACTTACGCTCAGCAAATTATGACACAAGCCTTCAACATAATATACATCTTTGACTTGTATTCCTTTGTCATTTTGGATTTCACCAATTCCTGCTATTCTTCCGGTTTGATTTCCTCCAAATTTTACCTCTCCACCTTCTTTAGGTTGCAATTTGGTAAAACTTTCGAAATCACCGGTCATATGTCTAGAGCATCCACTATCAATATACCACTTGTTATTTTTGGATGCTTTGAGACATTCCTGCAATCGAATGACTAAGTCTTAGGTACCCACATCTTTTTGGGTCCTTTTGGATTAGTACAAATAATTTTCTGGATATATGAACCTTTAGGTACCCATTTGTAGGTTCCTATCGTTCCTTTCTTCTTATGAATGCATGAAGAAGTATAATGGCCTTTTCTATTACAGTAGTTACAAAATGCAAAAGGATTTGATGTAAGCACAGAATGCTGGAAATAATTCAAATATGACTTACCCCCTGCTTTCTTTCTACCTTTCCTTTTATCTGATTTTGGATTGTATCCAATTCCAGATCGATCATTTACAAATCGTTGAGCTTTTAAAATAACATTTAGCATCTCACTACCTTGTGTAAATTTTTCAAGAGTTTTTGTGAGATCAATGTTTTTCTTTTTCAAAGATGAACAATTTTCACAATCCTTTTCTTTAAGTTCAGTTTCAAGAGCTTTGTTTTTCTTTTTGTAAACAATCAATTCTTTAACTACTTTGATGAATTCAGAATGCAAAGCATTATATTCGGAAAGTAATTCATCATAGGTAGGTTCAGAATCATTTACCTCTCTTTCTGTTTCTTCTTGAGCAACGAGGCATATATTAGCTACTTCTTCCTCATCACTTTCTTCGTCAGAAGAGCTATCACCCCATATAGCGGATACGAAGGCCTTCTTTTTGTTGAAGAATTTGCCTTTTCTCTTTTCTTTGCTCTTTTGATTCAGTTCTGGACATTCTGATTTGATATGTCCTGGTTTTCCACATTCGTAGCAAATGATGTGATCTTTGTTGCTAGTTCCACCTTTTTGAAAGTGTTTGAATCCTTGTCCTTTCTTGTAGAACTTTCTGAATCGTTTTATGATTAGACCCATTTCGTCATCGTCGAACTCTTCATTCTCATCTTGATTTTCTTCTTTTGCTTTTAGTGCTAGACCCTTCTTTTTCTTGTCACCGATGTCATCTAGTTCCCGTTTGAACTTTAGTTTGCTTTCATATTCAGAAAGACTTCCAAATAGAGAAGCAACTGATCTCATTGATTCTCCTTTTGCTTCTTCTATCGTAGTGACTTTGGCCTCCCACTCTTTAGAAAGAATATTCAAAATCTTTCGTACTTGGGTATGTTGATCATAAGATTTCCCAAGTGCTGCAAGTTGATTAACAAGATGAGTATATCTAAGTTCAAATTCAGAAATTGATTCACCTGATTTCATTCGAAGTAGATCGAATTCAGTGACCAAGGTGTTGATGCGATTCTCCTTTATTCCCGAAGTCCCTTCATGAGCTATTTCCAGAGCTTCCCACATTTCCTTTGCTGTTGGAAGTGTGCAGATTCTGAAGTATTCACTTTGGCTTAAGGCACTTTGTAACATCAGAATTGCCTTGCTGTTAAGAGTGATAAGTTTCTTGTCATTCTCATCATATTCCGCTGGTGTCTTGGGAATTTTCTGAGAATCTACAATCTTTGTAGGTTGATAATTTCCACTCTCAATTACATCCCATAGCCCATATTCGGTAGCCATCACGAACACTCTGAATTTTGCTTTCCAAAATGAAAAATGTTCTCCACTGAAACCAGGAGGTCTAGTGATGGATGCTCCGTCGGGAAGAATTCCTTCAACCATGCTTGCCATTGGATCCTTCTTAGGTTGTTATACCTTAACAAGAAGACCTACGCTCTGATACCAAATGTTAGAACAAGCATTTCACCCAAGAGGGGGGTGAATTGGGTGATACTAAAATTTCGTCGGAAATATAAAACTTTAGCAGAGGAATTAAAAACAGTAATGAGTAAGGAGAAATATCACCGAAGTGTGCACCGGGAGTTATACTGGTTCGGTCACAACCACTTTGACCTACGTCCAGTCCTCAGATCTTCTCTGAGAGTTTCACTATAACTTCCAAGATTCAGTGGGTTCTTGGCACCTCAGTACAAGCAAGTTCCTATACCTGGACACTCGCTCCCCCTTACAAGTTGCAATTCAATCCCAACTCAAGGTTCCACAACCTTAAGTTATCTCAATAACAAATATTGAGTTTGAATGAAATATCTCTCTTACAGAGTGAATAAGGATCACTGAAGCATAGAAATATGATTTCAATGAAAACAGAGCAATAAGCTTGATAATACGTTTGTGTGTGTGCTTGTTTTTTTTTTCTCTGTTTGAAGGTTCCCATATATATAGATATGTTGGTGATGACCGTTGGAACATTTTCTTTCGTCCGTTGGAGAGTGCGCAGCCACTATTGACTTTTCAAGTTTTTGAAAAATATCCGTTGGCGGTGGTTGGCATTTGAACGTTTCCTTTGACTTTCATTACTTGAGATGATTTCTTCATTTTTTATCTGTAAATAGACTAAGAATACTAATACAATGAAATATAAATCATTAGGGAACAAATCAATGAACGTTTGAATGATTTCTGGATTTCTGGGTATGCTTACTCGAGTAGCTACTCGAGTATTCCTTGAAGGTTACTCGAGTACCTACTCGAGTATCTTCGGGAATTCTGAAAGTCAATGAATAAAAATAAGAACACTCGGGTAGTGCATGGAATAACTTAACTTTAAACCTTTGGAAAAATCATTTACTCGGATACACACTCGAGTAATGCACTGTCAACTTTATATATTACTCGGGTACCTACTCGAGTAATTCACTCACAACTTTATGAGTTACTCGGGTACCTACTCGAGTAATGTTGCAGAATTTCAAAGCCGAGAGCACTTACCATGTTATTCGAGTACTTACTTGAGTAATTGATTCATTTTTGCATGGGTTACTCGGGTATCACCTCGAGTAACAGTACTTTCTGAACATGGCTTACCCGGGTAGTGACTTGAGGTTTACCTTCCAAATAACTTATCATACTCAGGTACCAACTTCAAGTTTTTCACTTACCTTAGTGAGTTACTCGAGTACATACTCGAGTAAATTGTTGCAGTGGTACAAAGTGCCGAGAGCTTCATCTTTTCAGAAACAGAGTTACTCGAGTAGCGCCTCGAGTATCGTTGGTAACCTGAAGGCAACTGGAAGTTTTCCACATGATTACTCGAGTAGCTCCTCGAGTAATGTTGCAGTAGTACTAAATGCCGAGAGCTGCACATTTTTAGAAACAGAGTTACTCGAGTAGCTCCTCGAGTATCAATGGCATCCTGAAAACTTTTACACTGTTACTCGAGTAGCTCCTCGAGTAAAGTTGCCTGGTTACTGGAAGTTGTCTCTGGTTACTTCAAGTTTTGTCTCATTACTCGAGTACATACTCGAGTAATGCTTTAGGAAACTTGAAGTTAATCAAGTTTCTCAGCATTTCTTCCTGTCCTTTCTTCATTACTTCCAAGCTTACTTCAAGTGATGCTTATTCCTGTAATTGCTTAGATCAAACTTGTTTAATAATTATTTCCTTTTCAAACCATTCTTTTGTTATCATCAAAACATGAGATCTAACACTTTTGCCTTTTCCAGTAGAGGTGCTCTTCTTGGATTGAGCCCTTGTAACTACTGGCTCTTTGATAACAACCCTTTCGGTTTCGGTTGAGGTTGAGGTTTGAGTTGAACTTTGGCTTTTGATCTAGGAGTAAGTTTTCTTCTCTTTCTGGGAGGAGAAGAAAGAGGGTCAGAAAGTTGTGGGGATCCAGAAGAATCTGTGGGAGTAAGGTTTATGGTTCTAACCATCTTGAATCAGTGAAAGATTGAAATTTCAGAAAAACAGAGTGAAAAAAAACGTGATAAGGGCACAATGAATCTAAGCAGAATAGGAGGTTTCTGGAGATAAGAATCGATGGGTTTTGACGGAAATTAAGTGGGAAAGTGATTGTGAAAATTTTTTGTGAGATGACAGAGTGATTTACTCGAGGAGATTTTATGGAAATGACCAAGTTTGCGACAGATAAAGACCTAGAACTCGACGTTACTCGAGGCCTTACTCGAGTAAATTGCATGTTTACTCAAGTCCATAATAGAGTGATCATACAGAAGATTTCTAAAATAATTCATTTAAATTGCATACCTGACATGAATAATATTGTAATTATCTATGTATGTTCCCTCGATCATTTTGTAGCCAATTTAGAGCAGATTTGAGTCGTTTCTCATCAAATTGGTAATCTGGACTTGCAATTACTCGAATCCTTACTCGACTAAGCTTCAAGTTTACTCAAGGCTCGCCTCGGTACCCTTTCATTTTCAGTTTGCACTGTTCAATTCTCACCAATGAACCGTTTGATTCAAATTCCAAGAAACTTGATGCGTTACTTCCAGTTTTGGAAGACCATTACTCGAGTAGTTACTCGAGTAAAGTGCTCTTTTACTTCAAGTTGTTCCTTGGGTAATGGTTCACTGTCAGTCATTACTTGAAGTTGGTACTCCAGTAAAGGTGTCCTCTGATAACCTCTATTTTTATTTCTCAAAACAGAGTTTCAATCTTCCTGCAAAACAAATTTCTACATACTCCGATGCTTAAATTAGTAATCATCAAAACATTATCAAATGACTTCATCTAATATTATGAGAAACTGAAATAACTTACAATTCATTGGGATTTACCATTCCCAATTCTCTTCTAATGTATAGAAATTGTTCTTTTGCAAGAGGTTTGGTGAAGATGTCAGCTAGTTGAAGATGAGTAGGAATGAATATTACTTTCACATCTTTCTTTTGGATATGATCTTTGATGAAGTGATGTCTGACATCGATATGCTTGGTTCTGGAATGTTGAACTGGATTTTTCGCCAAGCTTATCATACTGGTATTGTCACAATAGATTGGTATTTCTTTGAGATAAATACCAAGATCTTGTAGTTGTTGTTTTAACTATATCACTTGTGCACAACAACTTGAGGCTGCAACATATTCGGCTTCCGTTGATGAAAGAGACACTGTATTTTGTTTCTTGCTGAACCATGATACAAGAGACCCTCCAAGAAATTGTCCTTGTCCGTTGGTGCTCTTTTTGTTTGTCTTGTATCCTCCATGATCAGAATCTGAATATGCAACTAGATATTCACTTCTTCCTTTGGGATACCACAGACCTAATTCTGGTGTGTCCGTAAGGTATCTAAAGATTTGTTTGACAGTTTCGGCATGTGATTCCTTTAGTGCTGATTGATATCTTGCACATATGCCAACACTAAATTGGATATCCGGTCTGCTTGCCGTGAGATAGAGTAATGATCCAATCATTACTCTATATTTTGTGATGTTGTAGTCTTTTCCTTTGACATCAGCATCAAGCAACGTAGTTGAGCTCATAGGTGTGTCCGTTCCGTTTGCTTCATCCATTCCATACTTCTTGAACAACTCCTTCAAATACTTTGTTTAAGATATGAAAATTCCATTCTTTCTTTGTTTGATTTGCAAACCAAGAAAGAAATTTAATTCTCCCATCATTGACATCTCAAACTCTCCCTGCATTATCTCAGAAAATTCCTTACACAGAGATTCATTAGTAGCACCGAAAACAATGTCATCAACATATATTTGAACAATTAAAATATCATCACATTTTCGTTTTATAAAAAGTGTTGTATCAACTTTTCCCCGTACAAAACCTTGATCAATAAGAAATTTACTGAGCCTTTCGTACCATACTCTAGGAGCTTGTTTTAAACCATATAAAGCCTTTTTGAGTTTGAAAACATGGTCAGGTTTGGTAATATCTTCAAAACCTGGAGGTTGTTCTATATGCACTTCTTCCATAATGTAGCCATTTAGAAATGCACTCTTTACATCCATTTGATAGAGTTTAAATCCTTTGATGCATGCAAAGGTTAAGAGTACGCGTATAGCTTCCAATCTAGCCACTGGAGCATACGTTTTCTCATAATCAATCTCTTCTTCCTGATTATAGCCTTTGGCCACCAATCTTGCCTTGTTTCTGACAATAATTGCATATTCATCCAGTTTGTTCTTGAATACCCATTTAGTTCCAATGATCGGATGATCCTTGGGTCGGGGTACCAAATCCCAAACTTGATTTCTTTCAAATTGATTTAATTCTTCTTGCATTGCTATAACCCAATCATTGTCTGATAGAGCTTCATCAATGTTAAAAGGTTCAATCTCAGAAATGAATGCAGAAAAACTTACTTCATTGAAAATTCTATTTCTAGTTTTGATCCCTTCATTCACATCTCCTATAACTTGATCTAAGGGATGACTTTTATTGTATTTCCAAGCTCTAGGTTGTCCTAGTGTTTGTTCTCTTCCTTGGTTTCATCAACTTCTGGAATAAGGGATTTAGAAATAGATTGACCATTTTCTTGATTTAAAACAACTTCCTGTTCTTCATCAATGGTTTTGTCAGAGGATTCAAATTCATCAAATACAATATGAATTGATTCTTCAACAACACATATTCTTTTATTAAAAACTCTATATGCTTTACTTCGATTAGAATACCCTAGAAAAATTCCTTCATCAGTTTTAGAATCAAATTTTCCTAAGTTATCTTTACCATTATTATGAATGAAACACTTACAACCGAAGATGTGTAGATGAGCAATGTCTGGCTTCCTTCCTTTGTATAACTCGTATGGTGTCTTTCCAAGTTTTGTTCTGATATAGGCTCTATTTGAAATATAACATGCTGTACTCATAGCATCAGCCCAGAACACTTGAGACGCATTCTTTTCATTTAACATTGCTCTAGCCATTTCAGTAAGTACTCTATTCTTACGTTCCACGACTCCATTTTGTTGAGTTGTCCTTGGAGCAGAGAAATTGTGATCAATGCCATTAGTATCACAATACTTTTCAAAGGCTTGATTTTCAAATTCTCCACCATGATCCGTCCTAATGCCTGCAATGGACATACCTTTCTCATTTTGCACTTTCTTGGCAAAAACAATAAATTCTTCAAAAGTTTCATCTTTTGATGATAGAAAAATAACCCATGTAAATCTGGAGAAATCATCAATAATGGCCAATGAATATAAGTTACCACCAAGACTGTTTACTCTTGCTGGGCCAACTAAATCCATATGCAATAATTGTAGTGGTCTATTTGTTGAACTCTCATTTTTCAATTTGAAAGATGATTTAGTTTGTTTACCCTTTTGACATGCATCACAAATCAAGTCATTTTTGAAAGTTACTTTGGGTAATCCAAGAACTAAATCCTTTTTGAGAAGTTTTCCTAATTGATGCATATTGACATGAGCCAATCTCTTATGCCATAGCCAACTTTCATCAGTATTACTCAGAAAACAGTTTTCATATTCATTTCTACTAATATCTAGAGTATAACAGTTACCTTCCCTTTTTGCTCTGAGCTTAGCCTTGATATTCTTCTTATCAAGTGGTAAATCATTCTTGTTGATAATTAGATATTCCTCTAAGTCAAATATTACCCAGTTGTTTTTGTCTGCACTTTGACTTACACTCAGCAAGTTATGGCATAATCCTTGACATAGTATACGTCTTTGACTTGTATGCCTTTGTCATTTTTGATTTCACCAATTCCTGCTATCCTTCCGGTTTGATTTCCTCCAAATTTTACCTTCCCACCTTCTTTAGGTTGTAATTTGGTAAAACTTTTGAAATCACCGGTCATATGTCTAGAGCATCCACTGCCTATGTACCATTTGTTGTTTTTGGATGCTTTGAGACACATCTGCAATTAAATACGATTAATTCTTATGTAACCACTTCTTTTTGGGTCCTTTTGGGTTAGTACAGGAAATTTTGCAAACATATGATCCCTTAGGTACCCATTTGTAGGTTCCTATCGTTCCTTTCTTCTTATGAATGCATGAAGAAGTATAATTACCTTTTCTATTACAGTAATTACAGAATGCAAAAGGATTTGATGTATGCACAGAATGCTGGAAATAATTCAAATATGACTTACCTCCTGCTTTCTTTCTACCTTTCCTTCTATCTGATTTTGGATCATATCCAATTCCAGATCGATCATTTACAAATCGTTGAGCTTTTAAAATAACATTTAGCATCTCACTTACTTGTGTAAATTTTTCAAGAGTTTTGTGAGATCAGTGTTTTTCTTTTTCAACGAAGAACAATTTTCACAATCCTTTTCTGAACTTTCTTTAAGTTCAATTTCAAGAGCTTTGTTTTTCTTTTTGAAAACAATTAATTCTTTAACTACTTTGATGAATTCAGGATGTAAAGCATTATATTCAGAAAGTAATTCATCATAGGTAGGATCAGAATCATTTTCCTCTTCTTCAGTTTCTTCTTGAGCAACGAGACATATATTGGCTACTTCTTCTTCATCACTTTCTTCGTCAGAGGAACTACCACCCCATATAGCAGATACAAAGGCCTCCTTTTTGTTAAAGAATTTTTCTTTTCTCTTTTCTTTGCTCTTTTGATTCAGTTCTGGACATTCTGATTTGATATGTCCTGGTTTTCTACATTCGTAGCAAATGATATGATCTTTGCTGCTAGTTCCTCCTTTCTGAAAGTGTTTGAATCCTTGTCCTTTCTTGTAGAACTTTATGAATCATTTTATGATTAGGCCCATTTCATCATCGTCAAACTCCTCATCCTCATCTTGATTTTCTTCTTTTGCTTTTAGTGCTAGGCCTTTCTTTCTCTTGTCACCGATGTCATCTAGTTCTCGTTTGAACTTTAGTTTGCTTTCATATTCAGAAAGACTTCTAAATAGAGAAGCAACTAATCTCATTGATTCTCCTTTAGCTTCTTCTATCGCAGTGACTTTGGCCTCCCATTCTTTAGAAAGAATATTCAAAATCTTTCGTACTTGGGTATGTTGATCATAGATTTTCCCAAGTGCTAAAAGTTGATTAATAAGATGATTATATCTAAGTTTGAATTCACTTAAGTTTACTCGAGTACATACTCGAGTATCATCGGGAAAACTTTCATAAACTGCAAGTCAATAAGCAAACATAACATTACTCGGGTAGTGCATGAAGTAAACAAAATTTCAAACCTTTGGAAATACCTATTTACTCGGGTACTTACTCGGGTATTGCACACTTTTCTTCATTAGTTACTGAGTACAAACTCGAGTAAACCTTCAAATAAACTTTAGGTTACTCGATGCTTCACTCCAGTAATGTTGGCAGGATTTCAAGGCCGAGAGCACTTCAAGTTTGATTACCTTGTTACTCGAGTCCTTACTCGAGTAAACATAAATTTTCTGCATAGCTTACTCGGGTAGAGACTTGAAGTTGATCTATTCCAATTAACTCTGCATACTCGAGTAGTGACTTGAAGTTTTTCTTCTAAGTAATTCTGCATACTTGAGTAGTAACTTGAAGTGAAGGGTGAGAAAAACATTTCATGTTATTCAAGTAATACCTTCAGGTTTTGCTTATCACAGTGAGTTACTCGAGTAGCGCCTCGAGTAACATTGGCAAGGTTGAAAATGCCGAGAGCAACACATTTCCTGAAATAGAGTAACTCAAGTAGTGACTCGAGTATCATTGGCAGGCCGAGAGCAACTGGAAGTCTTTTACATGGTTACTCAAGTAGCTCCTCGAGTAACGTTGGCAGGCCGAGAGCAACTCTAAGTGAATTACCTGGTTACTCGAGTAGCTACTCGAGTAACGTTGGCAGGCCGAGAGCAACTAGAAAACATTTACCTTCTTACTTGAGTGCTTACTCGAGTAACGTTGGCAGGTTACTTGAAGTTTGACCTGGTTACTTCAAATTTCTGTCTCATTACTCGAGTAACTACTCGAGTAACCCTTTAGAAAACTTGCCAATAATGAAGTTTCTTAGCTTTTTCTCTTGACTTTTCTTCATTACTCCAATGCTTACTTCAAGTGATGATTTTTCCCTGTTATTTCTTTGTTCAAATTTATTTGTTTATCACTCTTTTTCATACCATCCTTTGTTATCATCAAAATATGAGATCAACAGGTTCAACCAGTCTAACCGGCCAGTCCGGTCTGGTTTTTCATACAGTGGTCCCGATTCATTCACAAAACTTTTGGAAGACAATTTATTTCTAAAATAGAATTAATGAGCTGGAAAGGAAACATGCTATTTTAAAATATGGGATTTTTGAATGTTGACTAAAAAAATAAAACCAAAGTCTAAACCTCATATTATTAGATATACGACAAAAAAACAAATGTGCATTGCAAAAACAAACATAGGGACCTTTTTTCAATGGGCCTAAAATCCATATAAATAGGAAACTTACTATCTTCGTCATTAATAAATAAGGTCTAAAGTTTTAGGTAAGTAAAAAAAGGTAGTTCAATAATTTAATTTTTATATTATCCATAAGATACCATACTTGCAATAGCAATAATATGTCATTCCATCCATGAAATTATTAAGTTTACATAATTTCACCATTTGTTAAAAAAAGAACTTGTATTGCATGTATTCGATTATTAAGATTGCCTAAATCAGTAATTGAACACATCAGTAACGCCAACATATAGCAGTACTTTTCCAAAGACAAAAATGTAACATTGTGCTCATAAATATGCCACACTAGTAAACATACGGTTATTTGTGGCTAACGAAATGATACCAAATATGCAGTAATACTTGGAAATAAAACATGTCATTAAGTTACACATTGAAAAAAATTATTAATTATTATTTAGTTGATTCATTGTAATTTCACAAACCAAGTGGACAAATGAATATATTTTGCATCCCCTTTAAGAATGATATATTCAAGATAGTAAATTATTAGTCATTTCTAAGAAGACCTTGAAAACCAATTTTGCTTAAAATGAAACAAAACTTGGACAGATAAGACCACAAATGTCTTAATATAAAGATGTTCCATAAAATTACGAAGTGAATACAAGAGACTGAGATGCAATCAACATTTAAAAAAATGACTAGAGCAGAAGCTCACTTCGTGGGGACCAAAATAAAGAGCATTATCGAAGTGAAATCACAAACATGTAGGAATCTCGAAAGCAACAGTCCTTCACTTCTCCTTCTTAATGTTCTTCAGAGTCTTCGAGGTACTGTACTTTGGGTAGAAAGTGTAGAAAGGCCAACATCGTCAGAGAATTAACAGTGATTACTCCATTATTTTTTTTGCCCTTTTTCTACTGGTTTCAGGAGGGGTGATCAGCTATGACAGCGTTGGGGTCATCATATTCCTTTTCGTTTCCTTACAATACATTACCATGGTATCTCTTGATGCAGATGACTCCTGAAGTCAAACAATTTCTATTCAATTAGTGCTGACATTCTAATATGGAAGAACAAATGAAGATGATCAAACCGAATACCTCGTTGACGAATTCCTGCGACTCTTGAGAAAGAAAATTCAGAGTAAGAATTAGTGTTACAGACACCATTATTTGAGCCTGTAGGAAAAATACTCTTTCTATTTATAGTTAACTATAGTTAGATTTATGACCTCTGCATTGATGTAAGTGAACCATTGGATCAGATGATTATGTAAACAAAGTTGTGTGATAGCAATACTACTTGTCCTGTGCTTTATGTTGTGACTCTTGATCCTCCGTTTGACAACCACAACTTTCCAAGCAATGCTGTCCAATTCCTTAGGGAAAGGAGAAAGCCAGTCCTCCTGTAGGCAAAAGAAAAAGCATGTGTCATATGACCGTAACCATACCTTTATAGTGCAAACTGACTACAGCAGCTAAGGGATATATAACGTTTGCTTGTCCTCCTTAATCTTTGCAGCAGATTTACCCAACAGTTCAGTTGCATGGCGGTCAAAAAAGATAATCAAGCATTTTCTAGAAGTATCATAAACCTGGGAGAGGGGCCTCTCCACTTCCTTTACCATCCACTTTCCTCCACTTCTTTATTCTCACCGTCAGATTAACTCTGAATGGTTGAGATTTAATATTCTATAAAAATATTATTATAATATTAAATAAAAAATATATATATAAATAAATTTAAATCATTAAAATTTGATATAACTGTTCGTATCTTATACCTTTGTTAACGTATTTTATGTATAATTTTTAATTTATATAGGATATTGAATCTCAACCGTTTAGAGTTAATCTAATGATGAGAATAAAGAAGTGGAGGGAAGTGGATTGTAAGGGAAGTGGAGAGGCCCCTCTCCCCATAAACCTTGTGATGGAGCATATATATATCTATATACCATTGAACATGCGTTGAAAAGTCTATCAATATGTTCATTATTATTTAATTAATTAACCATTTATTCACGAAGATAGTAACTGACTTGGGAACAGTCATGAGCACATAAAGACATATTCATATTAAAGTTGATTTTAATTAATTAACTAGAGCATACGAAAACACAGAGGAAGACAAAGGCGGTGGGAGCATAAAGAAATCCACATTAATTCTATTAATTTCTCCCTTTATAATTAAAGATTACACACACACATATATATATATATATATATGTAATGATGCATCACGGGAGCTTTCATGGATTAGAGAGAGAGCTTGACTGAAGGAAGAAGGTGGGGGAGAGAGTGTTTTTTTTTAAATAACCATTGAAACACATTAGGTTGGGCCCGCCTCCACCAAACAAAAAATAACGGCAGCTAGTAAAAGTTAACGGAGGTGGCATTTTTTGCCCCATTTTCAAAAGTTTCATAGGCATTTTTATACTAGAGTAAAGTTTATGGTGCCCAGTATACTTTTGAAAAAATTTATGGGTATTTTTTCTTTTCAACCTAAAGTCAAATATCAACATAGGAACATCACAAATGTTATAACTCACTAGGTTGTCCATCAAAGAGCACGCGGTAATTTCTTTAGGTTCAGTACCATAAACCTACAGAAAGGAGGAAAGAAAACAATAAGAACTGAAACCCATTGCATAGTCACAAAAATGACATGTTACCATCTGTTTTCTAAGCAATGGATGTGCTTACATTCTAATTTATGCTAGCCCAGAAACCAGGAGTTCCTCTGAAAGTGCAGTAGAATGGATTTTCACTTCACAAATATGAAAACGAACAACGAGAACATTGTATATATAGATAGTCAATCTTTGAACATAAAAGTTACTAATGACGTCCTGTATTATACCATTCATCCATGATCTGGAAGTTGTATTCATATATTGTCTCACCATTGATACGGACGTCACCCATACCAAACACTCCTGTCACAAGCACCACAACATCTACATGAAATATGAAAAAATATGTTACCATTCAATATGGTTGAAAGGCAAACAGTAAAATAGCAAACATATATTAAGTGAAGTGATTTATTACTAATGAGGCAGTTCTTAGAATAGGTAGCTGCAGCTAGGGTAAGTACAGGCTAAAAAAGAATTGGAGGGGACTTGATGACATTTACCAACAACTCCAGCAGGGAAAATGGTTCCATTAGTAACTTCATGTCGGGATTGATTATGTTAGGACCCATCTCGACCGTGAACCTCCTGAAAATGAACGTGAAACTGGGAACCAGCACACCACAGAACCTCTGGAGCATATCTCGACAACGTACAACAGCTAGGACCATATAACCCTGAGACATAAAAAGGTAGATGAAGTTAAGTGAAGGAAAATGTGATGACTTAAAAAGTGAATAATGATATATAAAATATGATGGACATCCAATATGACCTTAGAATCTGCTAAAATAGCATTGTATGTAACAGGATGGTGGCTCCTTGAATGAGGTATGTCCTAGGACACTGCAATGACCTTCGCATAGATGACCCATAAGTTATAGTTAGCATCAACTTCTATGAATGAAGAAACATCCCATGGAGTCGTACTGAAATGGTATAGTGAATGACTTTGTTTTCTTACTGAGCAGAGCGTGAGAGTTCGTCTAGGCTAATATGTGTATTATATAGTGGAACGAATAGCAACTTAGGGTTTACTCCATGATTCAAATCGGAAGAGAAAATGTAGGTGTGAAAATGGTTAGAAACGCAAAACCCAATAAGAGAGAAAAGATTCATTTTTCTACACCAATAGATATATTTCTGAGAATGGTTCCAATAGATCTCCATGGGAAAACACACAAGAGGTCAGGAAAATTACTATCATAACAAATCTGCAATATGAAAAGCAACTTTAAAACCAATAGACTGGTAGTCAAAGACAGCTAGCAGTCTGCGTTGATTTTTTCCCCTTATGTGTGTATATACTGACGTGGACTAGTTACTAGCAGTTTTATTAAGTAGCCATTTGTCAGTCGTTTATGATGCCGTGTTTGATAATTAGAGCCAATTACTATTGAGCCATAAGGTTTACAGATATATATTTAATGGTTTGTTTGATTGATGATTGATTCTTTAACTTCCCTACAATAAACACAATAAAAAAAGCCTTCATGCAAATCAGTTTAATATTGAGAAATAAAAATCTGACAATTATATCATTTTTAATATTTATTTTGTGTAATATCTTCTAATGTAAAATAATCTTAATAATTATTTTAAATATGATAATAATGATAAAATCTCATAAATAGATATAAAAATAAATAATAAAATAGAGATATATCACTAAGTCGTGACTCTCTCGCTCATCTTTGGGGACCAACCATGATTACCCAAGCCCAGTCACCAACTGAAACTTAGCGTTATCGTTATTGGTGCTACCGGCAAAGTGGCAATGATGATATCGGTGGTGGGTGCGGCAGTGGCGTTGAGTGCTCAATGAATTTGAGGGTCAATACTGCAGCTTTAGAGTTTGTGTTTCATGTTGGTGTTCCAGTAGTTCTTGATCTCATTGTCTGTCCTTTCCAGCAACCTCACGGGGATCTGATGATGTAACTAATTCTTTGAGCATCTAAGGAATCAGGTCGGGACTCATAATATTAGATGAAATTGTAGAGAGTGAGAAATTTGCAGGAAGGAGAAAGGAGGGAGGATTTAATTATGAAGTTGGAGATGTGCTTGTTACCAAGGAGGGTAATGATGAGCTTGTTGTAAATATTGTATATGAGTGTATCAAAGGAAAAAGTCTCGTATAATTCAAGATTAGATATAACCGTTGAAACTTTAATGTGTTTTAATTGAACGATTTTAATGACACTTGAAAGGTATCATTATATTAAATAATCATTAATTCTTGTTTTGTAACAGATAATTTAATTATCATTTAGACGTCTTTAATAACTATTATTACTGCTCATCGGTTATATGATTTTTGCCTATAAAAGGCAATGTATTGAGCGAGGTCAGTAGAACTAAGGTCAGAGCATCAAGGTCACGTGACACTGAGCTCTATTCCTGAGCTTCTCTCCTCTCTCTTCTTATGAGTTACACTATCATTTTTCTGCTGTTTTGTCACCCTGCTTTATATAGGAAGGGAATGATGTAAAATGGAGGGTGATGGAGAGCAGGAAGAGAGAGAGTAGCAAAATGCAATTGACCTAGTCATTAGTCATGGTTGGTTCCCCAGGTGAGAGAGAGCCTGACGTGAGGGAGAGAGAAAGTGGGTCTCATTGGATGCATTAACGGCGGTTAAAGATTTATTAACGGAAGGAATTACGCCTACTACCAAATAAAATATATGGGTCCAATAAAAAGAAATAAAACTAGAGGAATCTGATTCTGAATGGGATGAAATTACAAGAACTAGCAAATTAATTTTCCCAAATGTTTTATTTCCATGACAATGTTTTAAATTTTTTCAGAACACTTAAAAAAGACACTTTCAAATATTTTTTATTTTTCTAGAATAAAAATTGTTCTTAAAACAAAAAAGTAAACGGGCCCTTAAATGTTTCAATTTTTTTCTTAGCATCTTTTCTGTTCTTTTTTATTGCTTGTGTTTTATAACCTATATTTTATGCTAAATTTTAGTAGTTTCATTTGATTTTTTTTTTTAAATTTAGATAATATTTTTTATCAATTACGACAAAAGCATAACTTTTATAGCAAAACAAGAAAAATAAAATTTTGTAAATGAAAAAAATTGTATTATTGAAAATTTTTTGAGGAATACATAATCACAATGAAATTTGTCGTTTTGTATTTGGAGAGACTAGAAATATTTTACATTGGTAACAAATAATACTAATTTAACTAGATTTGTTCCATGTTCCTATGATCTCTAAGTTGTCTTCTAATAAAATAAAGCCAATTAAAAAATAAATGAAGTTTTGTTCATAAAAAATGAAGAAATAATTTTTGAACTCTTTCCTTTTTTGAAAAAATGTCAATGCATTTAATAAAAGGATACAACCATACATATAAAAGCCTCCAACTAATTTTTAGTCGAAGCAAGATTAGAGGCCCAAAGTGTGAAATAAACACATCACAAGAAGCTAACGTAAACATTGACATAACAATATTTAAAACAAAGAAAACATGAAGCTGCAATCGAAGGCGCAAAAGACCAAAGACCCACTAAAGCTTAACTCCCATCTCAAACCAGCTACAATGCCACCAAATCAGACACTAGCTACTTGAGGTACCAAAGAGTAGGAGTAGATACTACTTGGTGACATATAAAAAAAAACTAGGGTCTTTTAAATTTTTTCCTGTGTTTAAGGGTTGAGGGGAAAAATATTTAATATTTGTTTCTTTTATTGGAATTTTATGTTATTTATAAAATATATTTTTATTTTTATTCTTTTTTTAATAATTTTTTAATAAAAATATTTTTCTTGTTACTTCAAGAAGGTTTAACTAACTCATTACTTCTACCCATACCTCATCTCTCTAGGTGTAAGACGGCAATGGTAGAGATAAATAGTGCTAAAAAAAACAGAAGGATAAATAGCTGGGAAAATCACTCCTAGGTCCCAAGCAATCAACATATTATCAGAAAGGTTCCTGTTTACAACTCTTCTGCGTGTATTCACAACCTATTGAGTATGTTTTACAATTTGGAGGGACTTTTCTGATAATATATTTCTTCCTTGGGACCTATGAGTGATTCTCCCTAAATAGTTTAGTTGTCTTTCTGGCTATATTTGGTGCAGTGTAAACTGAAAAGTATTGGTTTGAAAGAGGCTATAAATTCGATCTCGCTTGTGAAATCATATCCTTGGATCAAATTGGGATTTTCTCCTTTACACTTTTCCTACGCTACCATCCACACATTCATGATACATGAAGTATAACAACCTATACCATTTACAACTAAAGGTTATATCTTCAAGAAATACAGGAGACTCAGTTCTGTAGTTGCTTCCTTTATCTGAGCAAAATCTTTCACGTAAAAAATATTGAGCAACAAGAGTAAGATAATAATCTCAATAATCAAAAGTATACTTTTATCCAAAACTAATAACAGGCATAAAATTAGCTTATTAATGCAATGATCGATGCCTCACATATAATCATGGAAAAACCCAACAATCGTCACAATATAATCATGATTATAATTTAGTGTATGGCAAAAGGCAAGTGGCTGACTCACAACTATAATCACAATAATAGTTGGTTACTTGGTTTCCCATCTAAGATAGATAATATTGAATTAATGCTACAATGTTTAAAAACTAGGCATTAAATTAGTTGCGAAATAAAAGGCTTTGATAAGACTCTAAAGAGGAAGATACTAATAACTGCTAGGGACAAAAGAACCAAAAAATATTCACATTTCTGTGTGTATAGCCTAAAACTTGCATGAAGAAGCCAAGGATTAATTACTGTTTTTCCCCTTTTTTGATTCAAATCAAGGGTTTATGATTTGATTAAAGTGTTCAGCCTTCTTTAGAAGAATGAAATAAAGTGACATTCAATATAGATATAAGTGTTTAAATCAAGTTTACGTTTATGTAATGTACAAGTACATATTTATATACAATCAGTTCAATATGAAACTGTTTATACATTTTCTAATCCTATATGGTGGAAGATATTGTCTTTGACTTGGAAGATACTCCTGACGGGGGGAGATATTGTCTTTGACTTCTGACACTTCCCCTCAAGTTGGAGCACATATATTTATCATGCCCAACTTATTACAAAGATATTCAACCTATGTCTAATTTAAGGCTTTTGTCAGAATATCTGCCAATTGGTCGTCGGACTACATGTGCCCTATATATACAATATTTTCTTTGATTTTGTCATGAAAAAAATGACAATCAATTTCAATATGTTTGGTTTCATGGAACACAGAGTTTGATGCTATATGAAGTAATGCTTTATTGTCACACCATAGTTTTGCAGGTAATGTTGTGATGATGCCAATTTCCTTCAAAAGCTGAAGTACCCACACAATTTCTTGTACTGACTGTGACTTGGCTCTGTATTCTGCTTCTACATTTGATTTTGATACAACCGATTGCTTCTTACTTCTCCAAGATATCAATTTTCCACCAGCAAACACACAGTAACCCGTAGTGGATCGTCTTGTGGCCTTTGATCCTGCTTAATCCGCATCACAAAAGCACTCGATTTTAGTGTGCTCATAATTTGTATAAAGAATACCAAGACCTGGAGAGCCTTTCAAATAATGCAAGATATGTTCTAAAGCTTCCCATTGTGCCACTGTTGGTGATGCCATGAATTGGCTGAGCCTACTGACTGAGAAGGTTATATCAGGACGAGTTACTGTTAGATAATTCAGCTTCCCAATGAGTTTTCTATATCTCTCAGGAAATGGAAATGGCTTTAATTTCGCTAGATCAATCCTCTTCTTCAAATCATCAAGAAGCTCATTAAACATACTATCATCAAGATCCAGAAAGGGATTTGGAATCATGGGGATGATGCTTGGTGCAGATCCAAGCTTTCCAATCTCCTTTAAGAGATCGAGAACATCCTTTAAGTCAAAAGAATACCTTTCTTGCTTCTCAAAACTTTAATACCAAGAAATTACCTTAATGACCCTAAATCTTTTGTCTGAAAATGAGAATTCATCAAGAAGACTTTAAGTTCTGAGATTCTGGAAATGTTACTCCCTGTAATCACAATATCATCAACATATGCTACTAGAAGAATCATGCATGCATCAGATTGCTGGTAGAACATAGAGTGATCACACTTGCTTTGACTTAATCCAAACTTTTTGACTACATCACATAATCTATCAAAAAAGGCATGAGGGCTTTGCTTTAAACCATACAACGACTTCCAGAGGTAGCACACTTTCCCATTCTCCCCCTGAGCAACAAACCCAAGTGGTTACTCCATATAAACTTCTTCAAGGAGGTCACTATTCAAAAATGCATTCTTAACATCCAACTGATGCAATTCCCAATGATATGTGGCAGCCAAGGAGATAAGAAGATGAATAGAGATGAGCTTAGCCACTGGAGAGAAAGTCTCAGAATAATCAATACCATAAGTTTGTGCACACCCTTTGGCAACAAGCAGAGCTTTTAACTGTTCCAAGGAACCATCAGCCTTAGTCTTAACAACAAATACCCATTTACGTTCAATGGCCTTCTTTCCAGGACGAAGATCAATAAGAGTCCAAGTACCATTTGTTTCTAGTGCCAAGAGTTCTTCTTCCATTGTGATACGCCAACCAGGGTGAGTAGGGCTTAGTGAAGGGTAGTAGGTATGGAGATGGAATCAAGGGTAGCCATAAGAGAAGAGGAAATAGGGGAAAAAGACTGATAGGATACAAAAGATGAGATAGGATAGGTACAGTCAGCATATCATTTGGGAAGATAATAAGGACGGGTACCTTTACATAAGGCAATGGGCAGGTCATCAGAACTATCAACAAGAGAATAAAAAACAAGTGGTTCAGTAATAGCAAGAGGAGGATCGGCAGAAACTGAAGCATGAACTAGGGACGCATCAACAGAATCAATCGGTGAAGCAAGAGCTAGCGAAGGTGAATTATTGACAATATCAACATCATTGATGATACTAGATTCCGGAACAGCAGCCTGTATTAGTAAGAGAGTGACAATATAAACCAAGAGATCATCAGATTTATCCATGATAGAGGGAGACGCAGAGACTGTCGAAGTTTGGAAGAAAGGAGAGGACTCATAAAACATGACATCAGTAGACATAAGGTAACGACGGAGATTAGGAGAGTAACATTGATAACCTTTTTGAATTCGAGAGTAACCAAGAAAAACATATCTTAAGGACTTGGGATTGAGTTTACTGACACTAGGACGGACATCCCTAACAAAACAGATACAACCAAAGATTTTAGGATCAACAGGGAATAGCTTAGTGGTGGGAAACAGAACGGAATATGGAATATCCCCACCAAGAACAACCGAAGGCATGCAATTGATGAGAAAATAGGCAGTAGATACGGCATTAGCCCAAAAACTTGTAGGGACAGAGGAAGTAAACATGAGAGCTCGGGCAGTTTTTAAGAGATATCGGTTCTTTCTTTCAGCAATACCTTTTTAAGCAGGGGAATCAATACAAGAAGATTGGTGAAGAATACCATGACTATGCATGTAATCAATGAATGAGGTGGAAAAATATTATGTTGCATTATCACTTTGTAAGATTTTCATAGGAGTGTTAAACTGTGTTTAAATTTCAGTATAGAAATTACGAAAATAAGTGAACAATTCGAAATGCTGTTTTATTAAGTAAAGCCAAGTGGTTCGGGAAAAATCATCAACAAAAGTGACAAAATAACGATAACCAGTCTGAGGCAGAACTAAACAAAGACCCCAAACATCAGAATGTACTAACTCAATCTAAAGCAGACACAGATGAAAACTGAAGATACAATTTTCAGAGATGACAGAGACATATGACCTAGACGACAATGAATTCAAATGGAGACGACCCACCAGAACAAGTAATAGAACATGGCACATGATCATCAAGGATGTAATGCCCAACAGATTCATAGCCTTTACCAATAATATGCTTCATCGATAGATCCTAAATTAAACAATAGTTAGGGAATATTGAGATAAAACAGTTTAAATGATGAGTTAGTTTACTTGGAGACAAAAGGTTAAAGGTGAGATAAAAAACATTAAGAACAAAGGATAGTGAAAAGGATGCAGTTGGTTTAACAGTGTCTGAGCCAAGAACACAAACGGGGGAACCATTGGCAACAAATATGGATGACGAGTTGGCATAGGAGGTGTATGATGAAAACAAATGATGATTACCTGTAATGTGGTCAGTTGTACTAGAATCAATAACCCACTTTGTTGAAGTAGTGTACGACTAGAAAAGTTAGAGTACCTGTAGCTAAGGCTCCTGCATGTGAAGATCCAGAATCAGATGGACTAGGTGTCTGGACAATATGAGCAAGGCCACGCTGTTGATCATGCTGCTGTTTATTTTGCAATTTTTGATATTTTTTCTTAATGTGACTAGGTTCCTTGCAATAATTGCAGATAATATTGCCAGAATTCATTGTCGGAGAACTATTGCTTTGTTTATACCCATAATTCCTAGATTCAAAGGGACCACGTCTAGCTAGAGCACTTGCATTTGGATAAACAGAAGAATGAATCAAACTATCAAGGCGAAGAACCCATGAGAAAACGTCTTCAAGAGAAGGAAGCTCTTGACTAGACAAAATTTGAGAACGAATAGTTTTATAAGACGGGTTGAGAGCTTTAAGAAAACTTTTAATAGCCTGAAGTTTCAAATTCTTGATACGAGTCGATAGATCTGCTTATAGAGATATGAGTACTTTCAGTTCCTAATACATCCTCTTGAAGTCCAAGAAGAAATCATTCAATGGACAACCTTGCTGTTGAGAATGATAAAAACCTTTACAGACTTCATGAACTCGAGTAATATTTCCTTTTTCGGAAAACATAAATTCAAGATAATTCATAATTTCTTTGACAGTGTTACAATGGCTAACAGAAGATAGAATATGTGGTTTAATAGAATTTTGAATTTGAAACAGAAGTCGAGCATCCGCTCTTTGCCAAGTCAAAAGTTTAGTTTCATCACCAGAAGGAGGATCCTCAGTTAAATAGGTTTCCATTTCAATTCCCAAAATATATACTTTAACATATTTATTCTAATCACTGTAGTTGGTCCAGTTCAACTGGGAAGTAGTGATCTTAGCAGACATATGTAACATATCAGATGGTTTGGAATCAGCCATATAGAATCAAAACTGAAGCCATAAAGTCTCTTCAGAAAATAAGGACCAGAAAGGAGCAAAGATGCTTAAATCAATATGAAGAATAGGGATTGGATGACACCATACCCAATCAAGATCAAGCCACAAAATTCCAAACGTATACAATCATAAAGTGGAAGACCAAGCTAAGAAGTGTCACAACGTCACAAAATGTGATAAAAGAACTTTAAAAATATATCACAATAATGCCAAGACAGAGAGTTACCCAAAAAATCCAAGTGTGGAACTGGATTTCATAGAAAAATCACTCACAAATCAAACTCTCAAGCCAACAAATGTCACATCCATGACCAAATAAAAGAACTTGAATCCAAAAGAAACTCATAACAACACAATGGAGAAAATTACTAAGAGATACCCGACAAGCCAAAGTCACTATGAGATTACACAGCCACCATAGATGAAAAGAGCACAGGAGTCAAGTCAAGTCAAATCCACCTAAAACATGTTGGAAATTGTTGCCGGAGAGACGACAGAGATGTAGATGGCGTGTGCGAAGTCACGCACAGTAGTTTGGGTAAGCCACCATGGTGATGGGCTGATCAGAGGTAGCTAAGAGTGCTTGAGGGGTGCGTGGCTGCAAATCTGACGTCGGCGTATGAGATCTGAAATCAAAGGAATGAAGTTTCTTTCGCTGGAAAAAATGGAGTTGTTGCTGGAATTTAAAAGGAACTAAAAGGAAGCAATATGCTTTGATACCATATAAGTGTTTAAATCAAGTTCATGTTTATGTAATGTACAAGTATATATTTATATACAATTAGTTCAATATGAAACTGTTTATACATTTTCTAATCCTATACGGTGGAAGATATTGGGTGTGTTTGGATTGGCGATTGGATAAGAGGCTTATTTTTATTTTGGACTTATAGAATCTTAAGATTGGGAAAAAGTAAGATTGGGTAAAATGATGAATGTTTAGATTGGCGATTGGATAAGTGCTTTTGTAAAAGTGAAAGGTGTTTGGTTTGGCTTTTGCATAAGTGGCTTTTGTGTTCTTTAAGAGAAAAATTTTAAAAATTATGAAAAATGAAAATATGAAGGGATAATTGTGTAAAAAGAGCTCATTGGCAACTTAATTGCCAAATGGGACATAGGAAGATATCTACACACGGAGGGATTTTTTCACAATTTTCCCAAAAATTAACTTTGAAAATTTGGCAATGGTAAAATTCTAAATAAAATGCTTAAGAGTTATGACTATTATGACAAGCAATGCAAAACGCACATATCAAGACAGCCGTTTCCACCTCCTCATTTGTTAAAGTGGCATTCTTGGTGATAAATTGATCCAAACTATCCAATGGCGACAGTGTTACCATAAGACACATACTCAAAAGTTTCCTGCTGCTTACCCATCCAGTTAATAGTTCTTTGCACACTTTTCACATGCAAATCTTTCTTTTCTCTTGGCACACAATTGGGTCCGATAATTCTAACCTTCAAACCAGTAGAAACCTTACAGGAAAAGACATGGCCAAAGGCATAAAACAGTTCTTTGCATACTCTTCACATACAAATCTGCCTTAGTTTCGTGTATATTAGCAAAATACAAAATACATAATTTTATGCTTGACTCATACCAATTAGACATCGGAGCATTCTAATGGATCAAATTTGGCAATGGTAAAATAAATAATAAAATTACAACTAAAATGTGAATAAATTAGAAATTATACAAACTTAAAGTTTTTGATAAAGTAAAATATAACAGAACTAATCAGATCCAAGGTCCCATACAATTTGATCCCTAATGGTGTTACAAACATGATTCATTTGGGTTGAATATGTCCGAGCATCATTTATCGACGATGGCTCTTGATCTTGACTATTATCTATATCAACTATATTATTCTCATTTTCTGCTTCCCTAAAGTCCATATCAATTTGGGAATTTCTTCTAATGAAATTATGTATAGCCATTGTGGCACAAATAATGCGGACTTGACTGTCGAAGCTTTACTTGCGCATATGTTGTAAGATTTCGAACCTATATTTCCATAGTCTAAAAGTCCTTTCTATTGTGCACATCAATCTTAAATGATAAAAATTGAAGGCCTTATTAGGATTCCGAAACCCCTAGTGATTCCTGAATTCTGGGAGGTGATAACATTTATATCTGTATGGACCAAGAAACCTAACTGATGTTGGGTATAGCTAGAATCAACCAAATAATATTTGCCTAACATGTGTTAATAGCATTGTAAATGTGAGATTAAGTTAAACGTGAAATGAAGATAAAGAAATGTAATTGAAGTATACCAAAATATACCTTGTGGTGGATGTGGGAAATTCATGGTTGGATATGAGACAGTAGAGTGAAAAACACGAGCAACATGTGCTGAACCTTCCCATCCAGCTAACATGAACATGAAGCACATATCCCAATACAAACAACCAAACATTCTGTATGGGATATCCCTTTCTCCCGATAAATTTATCTCAGCTTGGTCCAGTCATGACACACCTAATGTGGGGGTACCATCAATAGCTCCAATGTCATCCTTAAAATATAGGAAATATCGGTTATCGTTTGCTATTTTTGGATGACATTGACGGAATTCTGGATCACATGGCCTAATAATTTTGGTAGCAAGATTAAGGTAGGCGTTCAAAACTGTGTGTAGAATCCTACTTACAGTTTCACTCGAATTTTGAAATATTTCTTGAACTAGCCTATTTCCTACTTTATGTCTTATAGTAAGCAAGAACATCGTAACCATTTCTTTGACACCGGTATTCCTAGAATCTCTTAACCCATGCTCACACAACTTAATGCATAAACTATCGAATACATGTTTTTCCATTCTAAATATTTGATGACATTTTGAACCTTCATTTGCCAACATTTCTTGTACCCAATAGTGATTTGTTCGCTTACTTGTTCTACGCAGTTGTTTGCACACATATGGCATTAAATATTGACAAAGCAACACACATAATTGTTCATATTCATCCAACTCAGCCTCAATAATTGAGGCGTCGTCACTATCTTCATCTTCCTCCATCCCTTGCAACCTATTTTGGTTGTTACGATTTGCCATTAATGTACCTGTGATTGTTGTGAAATTATGGTGTGAGCAGGATGATTAACAAACATAACATATAAGCAAAATAGCAATGGGATAAAACCATTCTAAACTACGAGTCAAGTAATTTGAAATGAAAACAAAAATTGAAAAGTGTCTTAATTCAAGTATCCAAACATCAAATGCAACTGGAGCTATTGCTCCTCTACGATAAAACGCAACCATGTCATCAACGACATTGTTTGTAACAGGGTCTCTGCCCACACCGGTCTCTTTGATTAAAAAATCCCATATCTTTAGATCTTTTTTTAAGATATCTAATCTAGTTTTTAATTGTTTCTTCCCATATTGTTTCCCAGTCTTTTTAGTGAATGTGCAAATAATATTCTTTCATCCCTTTGGTGTAAATGCCTACCCTTTGCGTTCTTTTTTGTATATTTTTTCTACGCATTCATTGATAAATATCTCTGTTGACTCTAAATCCCATACAACTTTTGTGTCCATATTTCTATACGAAAAGGGTCACATACCACACATAAGACATACCAAAATATTTGCTATACAGTTTAATTAGTACTAGTAGTAGTTTTCTAATCCACAATAATCTTTATATATACTTATAACAAAGCCTTCATTGAGCAATGATGGTCACGAACACTTTAGAATGATTTAGGAGACACGTCACATTTCGTCACAACATTTTATCCATATAAGAGCTTTATTGTAACCCCCTCCGTAATTATATCCAAAATACGCGATTAAAGTGAAATAGAGACCAATAATAATCAAAACTAATTTAAAATCCCATCCTTGAGATAGGGTTTTCACAAATACCTTTTAAAATCTAATTAACTTGGTCTCATATTCACATTTCGAATACAATTACTACGCGAAGATAAATCATATTCATATAAATATAAGAGTGCACAACATAATCATTCCGGCAATCCCGAGTACATACCTTTGCTAAAGATACACGGGGCACAATTGCCCATTACAATTCTTCAAATGGGTATTACACAGTCTCATCTCAAATTTATAACCCTATATTCAACTAAATCATATACAGTCTTCACAACTCATTGATAACCAACTACCAACTCTCATCTCGAAGGAGTCCTAGCCGCTCCCTCCACGAGCCACTTGCCCTGTCTAAATTGTTGGTAAGGGAGGGTGATATTCGAGAGAATCTCAGCAGGGAAACATTATCAATATGCAGGCAAGATAAGTGTTTAATGCATGACATGCTTGCATCACATAACTCATGAACACATATAATGACAAATCTATAAGCTCAATGATTCGAACGATACACATATGGCCATAGCATATATTGAAACATAGCTTTAAATCATTCATACATGTTCCACATAATCAAGCAAAGCAATAACATGCATCAATACATTAATACAGTTATCAGAGCATGCAGGAGAGATAAGTTCCCTACCTCCAGTCTTTTCTCCTCGATTTGCGTGCCAGCAACTCGGGGCTTCACATTCGATCCTACAATGTCAAATGTACTATTTAGACACTTCCATAGTGTTTCTGGGGGTTATATGAGGCTGTATTGAAAATTTACTAAAATACCCCCGAGGACCCGGCCCGGCCTCGCCGTACGCGATCCGGCTGTACTTTTCTTGAAAGTTTGACATAGGCTATTCTGACATATTTTCGCCCAAGGAATCCATTTATGGACTCGGAATTATCAAATTCAATGTCAATTTACAAATTTACCCTTGGCAGCCCCACTTTAAGGGTTTCAGGGGCGTTTTCGTAATTATGCTTTTTCGGCCTTTTCTGAAAAAGTGACCAACTGTAACCCCACCTAATTTTTGTTCCTGAACTCAATGGAATCATCAAATCATTGAAAATCCATCTCTGATCCCTCCAAACTAGGCTTGGCGGAAATTCTCAATTCCCCGTGAAAAATTAGGGTTTTTTGGTTTCGGCTTCGTAAACGCGTTCCTTTATACTCCTAACCACTTTATTGACCATTACATTGGGTTAGAACTACCATTTAGTATCAATTTGGGTAACATAACACCTAGGCCAACCCATTTTCCAAATTTACAAACAAAGACAATCCGGTGAAATTTCACCGATTAAATCAACCACAGCAGCCAGAACAATCAAAGATTGAAGTTTCGGAAGTTACCTTAAGCTCCCTTTGGCTTTTACTCAATATGGATGAACCCTAGTGTAACACCCTGCCTTTAATCATGTAATTATAATTCGATATTAAATAATTAAAGTAGATTAGAGACCTTCGGATAACTTAAACTCGTTTCAATCTCCTACTTTGTGGTAGGGTTTTCACAAAATCATTCAAAATCTCTTTCCTGTTCCTAGTCTCCATTTCAAAATTCGAATATAATCACCTGTGCAGTTTATCTACATTCACGTATGACAGAGTGTAAAATCAATTCCCCGGCAACTCCCGAATTCTATACATATATAACCTGAGGTTTAAGTATCCACTAGGGGATTACATCCAAAATTGAATATACTATTCATATTTCAGATTATACAGTAATCCCGAATTCAAAAGATATAACCAACATTCCAAAATCAACTATGCCCCTAAGGGTCCTAAGTGCTTCAGGTCGGCCTCTTCTCCTTTGAGCCACATGCCCTGTCTGAAAGGTTAGTCATAGGAAGGAATGAGATTCGAGAGAATCTCAGTAGTAACAAACTACTCATACAATGTATAAATACCAAGCATGTATATAAATCACAACCAGCAACAACAGCAACATCAATCTCAAAGATACATGGTTTTCACCACAAACGACAGCACTCACGGCTGTATACACAATACGACAGCTTACGCTGTAATCACCATCACGACAGCTTACGCTGTAATCACAATAACGACAGCTTGCGCTGTAAACGACAGCTTGCGCTGTAAACGACAGCTATCACCAGCTGTAACCGCAGCAGCATCAAAGATTCATCACAGAACAGTGATAACACACACATACAGAGCATTACACATAGTATAAGAGAGAGAGTCACTACCTGATCCTTTCCTGACGTCCTTCAGCGCAGTTGGCTCACGAGGGCGGCAAATATCGAATCCTACAATTCCAAACGCACTATTTAGACACTTCCATAGTGTTACTTAGGGTTATATGAGTCTATAATGAAAATTTATAAAAATACCCCCGGGGACCCGGCCTGGGCCCGCCATACCCGGACCGGTTGCACTTTTCTCGAAATTCTAATCTGGGCTATCCTAACATATTTCTGCCCAAGGAATCCATTTTCGTACTCAGAATTATCAAATTCAATGTCAAATTACGAAATTGCCCTTGGCAGCCCTACTTTTAGGGTTTTAGGGGTGTTTCCGTAATTATGCTTTCTCGGCCTTTTTTGAAAAAGTGCCCAACTGTAACCCCACCTATTTTCGCCCACTGAATCCAATGGAATCATCAAATCATTGAAAATCCAACTCTAAGACCCATTTACAGCCTTGGCCGAAATATACATGTTCTCCGGGAAAAATTGGGGTTTTACGATTTCGGCTCCGTAAACGCGTTCCTTTCTACTCCTAACCACTTTATTAACCATTACATTAGGTTACAACTAACATTAAGACCCAATTTGGGCAGCATAACCCCTAGACCACATCATTTCCAAACTTTAAAACCAATGGCAATCCGGCGAAATTTCACCGATTAAATTGCCCACAGCAGCCAGAATAAGCAATATACGAAAGTTTGGAAGTTACCTCAAGCTCCTTCTAGCTTTTCTCAAGAGTGGCTGAAAACCCTAGCCCCTTGAACACCAAATTGTCTTCTCAAACACCTTAAATAACATAGAAGAGAAGCTTAGGAACAAGGTTATACGCGTTAGGAGCTAGATCGTCGGAGAAATCGGCTTACCTTGCGAGATTTCTCCTCTTTCTCTCTCTAAGAGCTCTCAACTTTCTCTCACTATCTTCAGCTGGAAATAGCGTGAAATGGCTGAAGAAGATGAGCAATTTGATTAATAATCCATGCTGACATCATCTTTTAATGAGATGATGTCATAATTCCCATTTTCGGATTTTCTGGCAGATTTTCTGCCCAAACTTTGAAAAATCATAACTAATTCTAGAAAAATCGAAATGAGGTGATTCCAAAGCCAAATGAAAGATATTTAAGTCCTCTTCATAGGAAAAATATTTTCCATTACTGAAAATCACCACAAAATTCCCAGAATTTCAATCTTTGCATACTGTTCCATAAAATAATTAATTTCGCTGGGCAAAATTCAAAAATCCAAAACTCTTAGGTCACAAATCAAAATGATACAAATTATATGTTCATTTTGAAGCTTGACATGTGAACTTTAATACTGGAAAATTTCAGAATTTTTAGACACCATTTGTCTATTTAAAACGTCCATACAAATTGGCTGCCCTGTACAGAGTTTCAATGGACAGAGTTTTCAACTTTAGCACGATTGTTCCCAATGGTTCCAATTTCACAATAAACACTCTCCCCACATGAATTTTCACAAGGAAGCCATTGGAATCATTAAAGTATCCAAATTCCCATCACACATTCTCCAAAAGTATTTATTCAACAATAATTATATCCACTTTTAAAGTCATTAGCCCTTAATCACTTTTTGGGATATTACACCTAGCCCCTTTTAAACCATGAAAATTGAGCTTCCAACAGCTTAAAGAACATGAAAGAGAAGCTTAGAAGCAAGGTTATATGCGTCGGAGCTAGATTGCGAAGAAATCGGCTTACCTTGTGAGATTTCTCCTCTTTCTCTCTCTAAGAGCTCTCAACTTTCTCTCACTAGTTTCAGCTAGTTCAGCACGACAGAAAATGAGAGATGAAGAAGATGAGAAAATATTTAATTCCATGCTGATGTCATCTTTTATTGAGATGATGTCATAATTCCCATTTTCGGATTTTCTGGCAGATTTTCTGGCCAAACTTTGAAAAATCATAACTAATTCTAGAAAAATCTAAATGAGGTGATTCCAAAGCCAAATGAAAGGTATATAAGTCCTTGTCATTTAAAAAGTATGAGCCATTACTATAAATCACCACAAAATTCCAGAATTACACAAATTTCATCACTGCCCTAGAACAGAGTCCATTTTCGACCTCAAATTTTGGACAGTCATATCTCCCAGTTCCCAAAACGAAATGGCACAAATTATATATCCATTTTGAATCTTGGGATGTGAAATTTAAGACTGAAAAGTTTCATAATTTTCTGACATCATTTGCCTAGTCAAAACATCTACACGAGAAGACTGCCCATAATAGAGTTTCACTGGACAGAATTTTAGATTTTGCATCTTTGCTTTCAATGGATCCATTTTCATATCAAACATCATTCCCACATAAATTTTCACAAGGAATCCATGGAAACACCAAATCAATCAAATTCACATCTCATTGACATGTTTTCACAACAATCTCAACATGTCAACACAATTCACATTTCAAAACCTAACATTGCAACATTTCCATTCCAAAGTTCCAAACCAATTTCAATGACATCAAAACACACTATGACACTATAAGCGACAATGTAATCATAAGTGGGAGAACGGGAAGCAACAATGTAATTATAGCTCAAGAAGCAATTCATACAATGCAGACAAAGACTGGGAGAAAGGGTTATGTAGCAATCAAGGTAGATATGGAGAAGGCGTACGATCGCCTAGACTGGGGGTTCATTGAGTTCAATCTACATAGTCTGGGGTTGTGCAACAATTTTGTTCAATTGCTCATGCAGTGTGTGACATCGACATCTATGCAAGTACTGTGGAATAGTAGGATGTTTGAGGAATTTCAACCATCTAGGGGAGTTCGGCAAGGGGATCCTTTAAGCCCATATCTATTTATCCTTTGTATGGAGAGACTGGACCATCTTATTACAAAAGTAGTGGAAGAGAAACGATGGAGGCCATTGAAACTAAGCAGAAGAGGGCCAAAGATATCCCACTTGTTCTTTGCAGATGATCTCTTCTTGTTCTGTGAAGCCTCTCAGGATCAACTGGAGGAGATAAGAGACATTATGCCTTTTTTCTGTAGTGTATCAGGCCATAAAATCAGCTTCCAGAAGACGAAGATGTTTGTATCTCGGAACGTGCACTTTAACAGGGCCTACGAGTTCAGTAGGTTGCTCAATATCAGTCTTACTTGTGATTTGGCAAATATTTGGGTGTACCGCTACTTCATAAGCGAGCTACCAAACAAACATTTGCTCCTTTAGTACAACGGGTCAGGGAGAGATTATCTAGTTGGAAGGGACGATTTCTTAACATGGCAGGTAGAACAGTCTTAATCAAATCAGTGTTATCTTCACTCCTGTATTACCAAATGCAAACCCTCCTCATTCCTAAGAATATCATCCATGATATTGACAAGATGACTAGAGGTTTCTTTTGGAATCATGGCCAGGATGGCTAGAAGCTGCATCTTATTGCGTAGGATGCTATAAAGAAGGAAAAGGAAGTAGGCGGGCTTGGTATAAAAGATCTCCTATGTCAAAATGTTGCCTTTATAATGAAGCTTTGTTGGGGTTTGATCTACAAACCGGAAGCACTCTGGGTTAGATGCTTGAGAAATAAGTACAAGTGTGGAGAAGGAATGTTACCATGTATGAGAAGAAAGTCACAACAATCGACAATCTGGGGAAGCATTACAAAAGTCTGGGAAACTTTCTGCACAGGTCTAGGCAAGAAATTACGAGATGGCGCCATGACCAGAGCCTGGTGGGACCAATGGACACCCTTGAATGGACCCCTGATATAGTTTGTTGAGAGAAACTCCCATATTCTTGACCCGGAAGCCACAGTGAAACATTTTGTGACTAACAATGGCACTTGGGATGTTGAGAAGTAGAGGTTGTACCTGCCAAACTGGGTAGTAGAGAAGATCCTACGAGTGAATCCCCCTACACTACAGGGTATAGATACATACTATTGGCGACCCTCATCGGATGGAAACTTCAGTGTTAACTCAGCTTACAAAATGGTGTACAACCAGCAAGATCAGGGGATAGGTTCTCAGTGGAAAAAATTATGGAAGTGGCCAATACCAGAGAAAGTGAAAATTTTCATGTGGCAAGTATACCATGAGAGAATCCCAACAAACACTTTAAGAGTGCAGAGGAATATTTGTGAGTGTAAAGAGTGCCCTTTTGAGTGTCAATGTGAGGAAACAGTGTTACACACTTTGAGAGATTGTGAGATTTCTAGTAATGTGTGGAGGTCATTAATTAACCCTTTATATCATAGTACTTTCTTTTCTAGTGATATGCAGGAGTGGCTACGGTGGAATGAGACACATGATCCAGGAAATCAGAGAATCAACAAGTGGCCATGGTTACAAGTCTTTGGAACAGTTTGCTGGGCTATATGGAAGAATAGATGCAAGAAAGTGATCGAAGGAACAAGTGCTTCAGCGCAGAGCTTGCAGCATTGGTGTCTCCACCAACTTATGGAGGAGATAGAGAATGTGAAACTAAAACATCAACTATTTAATCACTTCCGTGTTATGAAAATCAAGAAAATATATGGGATGAGGGAAGACTAAGAGGGAGATGAAAAAGATGAGAGAAAGTTGGAGAGAAAGTAAGGAGGAGTTCTTATTCACTTCATTGTTGTTGGTACCAATACATTGTACATGACCTCTATTTATAAGCCTCTAACCATTGAATTCTATACATATGGTTACAAAGAAATAAAGATGAGCATAATGGTATTAATCGTAAGAAACTCCCATAAGCCATTCATTGGGAAAGTTATAAAGTTATAGCATTGAACACATGGAATTCTAAGAGTGAGAAGTTATGGAGTGAAGGGCATATGAAAAGTCAAGAGTTGGATAGTTTATGGACATCCATATCATATAATATTCACAACACTCCCCCTTGGATGTTCATGAACAAATATTATGCCTCATTAAAACTTTACTAGGAAAAACCCATTGGGACAAAAACCCAGTGAAGGAAAAAGAGTACACAATATATATTCAAGTTGCCTCATTAAAAACCTTACCAGAAAAACCCAATGGGACAAAACCTTGGTTAAGGAAAAGAGTACAACATGATCTTTACTCCCCCTGATAGCAACATCACTCATTTTGATTAGATTGTCATATTTCAAGACAATATACTGATTTCTCAATTGCAACTGTCATTAATGATTTTTTCAAGCAATTGATGTCCTTTTTATCTAAACTATGCATAATGCATTGTCATCAAATCATAAACATAATTATTTACCATGTCTTTTGGATATGTTAAATATTATATTCTCCACTTGCCTCTATGCATTGTGGAAATAAAAGAAAATTATCCTAAAAATCACTATGATATATCTTCTATCCACATGTTCAGTTTGTTATAAACAAAATGTACTTATAGAATAGTTTCATAAAACTACTACACTAAATCTCAGTTTCATAGCATCCATAATGTACCTGCAGCATCTTGATTTTACTAGAAAGAACATAATAACAACAATATTAACATTATGTAAATATTCATAAATATGTGATACTTATAGACCATTAAATTCAATAAATTTTTACAAACAATCATCATAGCAAAAATATATGATTTTGAAATCATTAAGGTTTCCAATAACTTGATATGTAAAATTATTCATTTTTCAATATATCTTTCAATCAATTATATATATACTCAAATCATTTTAATCCATGTGATATTTTATATACTGAATACTTTTCTTAGACATGCTTTCAATATTTTGACCCTTCAAGAATTCTCATATAATATTCATTATCCATAGGCATATGCTATATATAATGATATCTAATAGATGTATTATTTCATTTGCATATACTGCCAGACTAATAATATATGCAACAATTATTGTATCCACCACCAAATGTTGTACCTCATTATAATCATAATTAAACCTTGTGAAAATCTTTATTTTCACATGAATACTCATATATCACAACTAATTTTATATTTCAAATATTTTGGACTGCAGGTCCATAAATTTCACATATTGAAAGAACATTTTTTATCGCGTCTTATCCCCTTTTTCAGTTGGCCAATTACCTTGTTTTTCTATTGACACTACTACAG
Organism: Inga laurina; assembly: GCA_963855925.1. Classification (NCBI taxonomy): domain Eukaryota; kingdom Viridiplantae; phylum Streptophyta; class Magnoliopsida; order Fabales; family Fabaceae; genus Inga; species Inga laurina. Next base: position 38,886,924 of record OY979705.1, read on the forward strand.
AATTATGATATAACCACCCCAATGGACGTCCCAATTTTAAAATTGGGTGGTTAAAAAGGAAGGCGGTGGCATTTTCGTAATTATGTATACTTAGACAAACCTTTAGACGTCCAAAATTTGAATTTGGGACGCCTAAAGTAAAGTTTAGACATTTGGGATGCCTAAAGATTTCCACTGGGGCGAAAAAAATAAATTAAAAAAATTTAACTTACTTTAAACGTCCCAAATGGAATTTGGGACGCCTAAAGTATTGACTTTAGGCGTCCCAAAAAAATTTGGGACTCCTAAAGTCATGTCAGAAATTCTGACATGCGTGAGACTTTTCTTCCCTTTTCTTCATTCCCATGTCAGAAACCCATCCCTCCTTTTCCATCTTTCCTATCGCCCATGACTTCTCTTCCCTTTTTTCTGCATTTCCTTTTTTCTTTCATTCCCGTGACTTCGTCTTCTCTATCTACACCATGGGTATGCTTTTTCATTATTTTCTTTTCTTCATTACACTTTGTCTTCCTCTCTTCCTTTTCTTCATTCCCTTTTCCTCTACCTCCTTCCATTCTCATAGCACCTTCTTTGCTCTCACCCTCTGGCGAACGCCTCCTCCACCTTTTTTCCCCCTTCCGGTGTAGACCTCTCACTTTCATTGTTGCTTTCAGCCTCCGGCGTACCTCTCCTCTCCACTGTGCATAAACAACTCCTCCAACGTCTTCTCTCCACCTTGGAAGCACATAGATACCGTTGGCTGCCCTCTCCCTTACTTTCATCAGGTTTGTTTTTTTTAAATATAAATTTACATGAAGAATTAAGTTAAACTTGCAATGTGAAATTATTATAATGCTTTCAATTTATTTACATGATTCTAGTTATTGGAGTGTTTTTCCCTTGATTGTTTTTTTTCCAGAATCATAAACTAGTTGTTAGTAGTTATGCAATACTAATAATGTTTTTGTTTTATATCTTTGGAGCTTGGAAATAGAGGGAAATACATATGTATATTTAGTTTGATGAAATGAACAACAATTAGTTTATAGTTGTGTGGTGACAAACATTTTGACACTTTCTGGTTGTTGTTATACATATATAATATTAGGTTGTATGAGTTGTTGTTATTATATATATATATATATAGTAAAAAGATTGCAGTGCTAGATGTCTTTATCATTTTGTAAGGGACATTTTGTGGTTTATGAATCCATCTTCAATTCTGTTTCTGTAATTTTAATTTGCTGGGTAATGAAGAATATAAATAATAATTTAAAAAAAATAAAATTTTTTAATGTCCCAAATTAAGAATTGGGATGTCTAAAGTCCCCCTGTGGAGGACTTTAGACATCCTAAATTGAGATTTGGGATGTCTAAAGTCCCCCGGTGGAGGACTTTAGACGTCCCAAATCTCAATTTGGGACGTCTAAAGTCCTCCACAGGGGGACTTTAGACCTCCCAAATTGAGAATTGGGATGTCTAAAGTCCTGACTTTAGACATCCCAATTCTTAATTTGGGACGTCTAAAGTCTCACTTTAGACGTCCCATTTTTTTTTTGGGACGTCTTTTCTTAAAACATACTACGCCCCCTTTAAAGACGTCCCCCAATTTTTGGACGTTAAAAGTGCCAAAATAGGGACGTTAAAACCCTTTTTTGTAGTAGTGTGACATATTTATGTATAAGATCCTCATTTGATCACGTGATATTATTACTAAAACTGTTGTTGACAACTTTATCTTTTCAGTTCCATTTTTCTTATTGTGGCATAATCTATTGAGATCTCTTTATTACTTGCAGGTACCTGAACCTCTTTTGAGGGTTTTGCAAGTAGTTATGTATTGACCTCTTCTGGAGTGTCTGCCTCCGTAATATGATAACTATTTTTATCCATCCCTCCTTGCTATTACACATATTACTCGTTCGCGATCGGACACAATGGTCTTTGGAAAGCCATGTGATTGAACCACTTCATTGACAAATAGATCAGCCACATCTTTGGCATGAAATGGGTGGGATAGTGGAAGGAAATGGGTGTATTTAGTGAACCGATCAACCATTACCAGAATTGTGTCATACTTCATGGATTTCGGGAGCCCGGTGATAAATCCATGCTAATATCCTCCTATACCCCCGAGGAATTGGAAGTGGCTACAATAGTCCAGCTAGAGATAAGGCTTGGTATTTGTTTCGTTGGCATATCCCGCATTTGGCGACATATTGATGCACATCTCGATTCATCCCTTCCCAGTACACCACATTCGCAAGCCTTTTGTATGTGCGGAGGTAACCCGAATGCCCTCCAATCAGTGTATCATAGAACTCTTGGAGTAATAAGGGAATTCTAGTAGAATGCTTGTGTTATAAAATCAAGAAAGTATAAGAGATTGAGATGAAGGGAATGAAGAAATGCAAGAGAGAAATAGAGAGCAAGGAGGGAGTGATTCTTATTCATTTGGATGCCCACAAAGTGTAGTACATAGTGCTCTATTTATAGGCCCTCAACCACAACTAAGAGTTACACAAAGTAAATGGTAAACTTTAATCCTCATGAGTGCACACATTGTAACCTTTGAGTTATGGGCATGAAAACTCCTAAATATCATTCATTGGAGAGGTTATGGGATGTAGAAAATGAAAGGTCAAGAGTTGAATCACTCCCTCCTTGCTCTCTATTTCTCTTTTGCATTTCTTCATTCCCTTCATCTCAATCTCTTATACTTTCTTGATTTTATAACATGTTATTAGCACGAATTCGCTCAGAAGACCTATGGTCTAGTTTTCTATCTCTTCTACTCTCTAACTTTCTCATTTACATACTTTGTTTTATATTGTTTATTCTCTATGTTATTTTATCTTTCTAGTCTACATTATCAATCTATTGTTCTATATTATTTTTATTATTTTTCTTTTACGCTATCTATTTTTATCCATCAACTTCAATTCTCGATTTTCCATCAAGAATTAAAAATTATAATAATAAAGATATTTCAGCAGAGGCAAGTGAACAACCTCAAGCCTTCATCTTCCATTCACCCTTTATAACATCCGATATCTTCTCTGTCGAGCCATCTTCTTTTCCTTGTTCACACCTCTTGCAAGAACGGGAAAAGCATTGACTCCAGATCTGGATATTCAAAAATATGTTTAATTTTTAAACATGCTTAACCATTAAATGCATCTAAAGGCCACCATTTATTCTACTATGATATATCTAATGCTCAGGCAACTTGGTTTTGGAGTATTGTTGAATGGAAACGTATGGTGATGAATTGTTGTAGAGAGGATATGAAGATAATCAAATAACCTGATAGGAGATTATCTGAATGCCAAAGCTATGAATAATAAAAAAAGGGGGTTAATACAATATTTGGTCTCTATAATTTGTCCTCATTTTGATTTTTTTGTTCCCCATAGTTTAAAACCATAAGTTTTATTCCCTTAAGTTTCTTTCCATCTAAAACATTAGTCCCTATATTTCAATAAAAGTATAGACCATTTTGCCTCTTGAGAGACTAAAACCTATGATTTGAAACTACAGAGATCAAAATCAAAATGAGGATAAACTATAAGGACCAAACAATTAACCTTAAAAACTGAAGCCAGCCAGGTTCTGAATTATATGTGGTTCAATATTTAATCATTCAAGCAAAAGGCTAGACATTGTTGAGATATAATGCACTGAAGGCTATAAATCTCTATTTACTTAAACAATTAACCATGTCATTGGAAGATCATTATACATGTTCATATATATTGGTTTAAAAATACAGATTCAAATTGGCCATTTTGAAAAGGTTTCAGGTTAATTATCTATGCTTAAAAAAATACAAAATCAATTACCTTCTCTCAATTTAAATAATGAAAAAAGGCACCTTCATAGAATAAGAGTGAAACAATACCGCTTCAAGCGATACAATTGCTTGTCAGTTGTTTGGCTGCGCTTCATGGTGGTAGCTGGTTTTGTGATTCTGATCAAAATACCTTCAGATTGGCTACTTCTATTGTATCAAAGAGAGTAAGCTAGAAACAAGGGAAAACAAATTGCTTTTACCTTGTATGTAAATGTGTAAATTCTCGTTAGATCACATTTTGCCCAAAAGCTAGTTTCACATCACTTTGACAGAAGCTAGCACAGAACCAAACGCACACTTATTTTCTCCATTGCCATCCTTTGCAACAACCTCCACTAATTTCTCACAGCTGTAATTTAAGTATTTCAAGATCATCAATGGCCATCAATGTTAGAAACTACTAGAACATAGTCCCACATCGACTAATTAAAAGATGAATTAAAGGTATATAACCTTAAGATAAGTCCTATAAAATTAGCTTAAGCCATTCTGATTGAAACAAAATAAAATTCTATTCTACTAGAAAAGACCTTACAAAGCCATTACATCGAACAATGCAAACTTATCACTAGCAGAAACCACAAAGTACCTCAAGAATTTCACCGGGGCTTAGAGCGAGGTCCTTTCTTCTAAAGAGTGCCTCCTGATGAACATCTGGCCTTTTGTCTCTTTCAGTAGAGTATTTGTCGACATGCGGCCTTTGGCCCTCTGTATCTTGAAAATTTTCCTGAGGCTCAGAGTGAGATTGAAAAAATATCAGTTCATTATACTCTTGATAGGGGGACATATGATCCATCTGAGTTGATAAGTATTCACTAGTATGAAACATGACGAAGTCCAAGTACGACATCACTTGCACATAAAGTTGACTATCCATCAGATTTAATAAGAAATGGCTTGTACGAAACACAGTGGAGTTCAATTTTCTGAAGAGTGCCCTCTGATGAACATCTGGCCTTCTGTCTCTCTCAGTAGACTCTTCGTCCACATGCGACCTTTGGCCCTCTGTATGTTGAGAATTTTCCTGAGACTCAAAGTGAGCTTGAAAAAACATACGTTCATTATACTCTTGATAAGGGGGCATACGATCCATCTGATTTGATAAGTATTTACTAGAATGAAACACGATGGAGTCCAAGGGCAACATCACTTGCGCATAAAGTTGACTATCCATCAGATTTAATAATAATTGGCTGGTATGCAACATGATGGAGTCCAATTTTCTAAAGAGTGCCCCATCACTACAAAAAAAACGTGATTTAGTAGCGGTTAAAAATGGGTATTAGTAGCGGTTCTAACCGCTACAAACTATGTTAGTAGCGGTTAATAAAACCGCTACTAAATCGTGCGTTGCAAGCAGTTTTGTAGCGGTTCTATAAAACCGCTACTCAATCAAAATAACCGCTACATAATTTGTAGCGGTTAAGTATAACCGCTACAACATCCAGAGATATTTGTAGCGGTTATACAACCGCTACAAATGTAAAAAATTATATTAAGAGCTAAAAAAAATTTTAATTTTGTAGCGGTTACGAAACCGCTACAAATATAAAAAATTGAAAATTTGTTGGCGCTAATAAAATTACATTTTTTTATTTTGTAGCGGTTTACCAACCGCTACTAATTTTGAATCTCCTGAAATTAGTAGCGGTTCCTAAAAACCGCTACTAATTTTGAATTTCATGAAATTAGTAGCGGTTTTCAAAAACCGCTACTAATTTCATGAAATTCAAAATTGGCGCAAAAAAATTTAAATTGAGCCGAAAAAAGTGCGTTATTTAGTAGCGGTTTTATAACCGCTACAAATATTTAAAATTTTTTAAAAAATATATAATTATTTTTTTCTGTTTTTTCAATATTAAATTAAATACTTTATTTTGTTATTATTTTATATTTTTCAATTAGTTTATTATTCAATAGTTTAACTTATTAATAAATAAAAAGGAAATATGTAATTGAATAGGAGTAGTATAAAATTTATATTTATAGTAATATTAAGGATAGGTAGGTAATAAGGAATTATTATGTTATCTAATATAATATAATTGTGTATGAAAATGAGATACAGTTATGATATATCTAAAAAAAATGATTAGAATAAATTTTATAGAAAGGAAAGAAGTATTCTAAAAGAAATTAAAAATCTTGTTACCATATTTGATCGTATTATTCAGCTCCTCTACTCATACGAAAGAAGTTGTAAATGAGAGAAAATGAAAGAAAGGTAAGGTGAAAAGAAATTGGGGAGTGTTTGAAATGAGTTGTGGTAAGGGTATTTATAGGGATCCACGTACTATTTGTAGCGGTTAATGTAGTGGTTATTTATATATTTGTAGCGGTTTAATATTCATAGTGCTATTTGTAGCGGTTAATGTAGCGGTTATTTATATATTTGTAGCGGTTTAATATTCATAGTGCTATTTGTAGCGGTTAATGTAGCGGTTATTTATATATTTGTAGCGGTTTAATATTCATAGTGCTATTTGTAGAGGTTAATGTAGCGGTTATTAGTTAGTAGCGGTTATTTATATTTTTGTAGCGATTTAATAACCGCTACAAATGATATTTTAATTTTTTTTTAAAATTTTTTTTTACATTTTATTTTAACAAATTTTTTGCATTTTTTGTAAAGACAAAAGCATAATTTGAATTTGATTACTCATCGTCTTCAGGGAAATAGTTTTCAAAATCATAATTTTATTGATGTATTATTAAATTTAAAAAATTTAATTCAAATGACGTGGACTTAAAAAAACTCACCGCAGTAGAGGTAAATTGTCATCGCCTTCAGGGAAATAGTTTTCAAAATCAGCTGGTTGAAATGGCTCACTCTCGTAGACAATGTTATCGCCTTCACCCATGTCGTAAAGGTCTCTTGGCTTTAAATGAACGACCATGTGCCAATCTCTATGCCTCTCGTCCTCGACATAATAAACCTGATGTGCCTCTGAAGCTAGAATATACGGCTCATCATCTTGAGAAATACCGGTATGAATCGGCCGTGAGAAATTGACTGATGTGATCCCTAGGTCGTCAGTTGTCAGTCCCCGAGAAGTAGTGGTATTTGCCCACAAACACTTGAACAGCGTCACGGTGAAACGGCCTTGATAATTAAGCTCGACCACATCAAGAAGCTTGCCATAGTAAGGGACACCTCCGAACTGCATGTTGGCGTCACTGCTGCTCGCATAACTCCTTGTCCCAAATGTGCCATAAACATCCGAATTCTGTGTTTGCAATCCTTGATCCCGTGAAACAGTGCAAAACTTAAAACCATTGACATTGTATGCTGTAAACTGTTTTGCATGATCAAGAGGGCCGATTGCGAGAACTCTGAAATCTGGTGAGTGTGGGTTGTGGTCATTTAGTATTCTGCGCGCAAACCAGCTCGGGAATTCTCTGTGGACCCTCCTATCAACTTCCTAGGATGTCTGTGTACGGATCCTGAGCTGACGCTTAACATGACTTCTGAATTCCCTACAATTAATAATGGAAAGGCGTTAGTGAAATGAAAGTGAGAAATGTTACGAAAGATATAGATCGAATAACATGTGAGTGTACAATTCTTATCGTATGAAAGGTTCAACTTGAGTGCAATTAATCAAGACATGTCTATGTGCTTGGAACTTCTCAGTTGCCGTTAGTTTGAAGTTCTCAGTTGCTCCAACTGGTTTACCAACACAAGGGATAAATTCTCCTGATGTCGGCGCAGGTTCAGGACAATCGTCAACACGAGGCGGGCGGTTGAAAGCCGTCTCAAGATCATCAAAATACCTTGAGCAAAAATATAGCACCTCATCCCCTATATAGCCTTCAGCTATAGAACCTTTTGGCCACGCCTTATTCCTCACGTAAGATTTTAATTTCCCAAGGAACCTATGAAGTACAGAAGAGAAAATTGATATAAAATGATGAAAAGGACGATTGGCAAACATTAAATATGGACAATAAATTAAAGCACATGTTTAAAATGAGTACCTCTCAATCGGATACATCCAACGATATTGTACTGGTCCAGCGAGCTTTGTTTCATGAATGAGGTGGACTGTGAGGTGAACCATCACAGTAAAAAAGGACAGAGGAAAGATCATCTCCAAATGACAAAGCGTAAGAACGATTTTCGACTGCAGCTGATCGAGCTCCTCAGCGATCAAAACCTTAGAACACAACTTCTGTAAGAAAGAACAAAGTTCCACCAAAATGATGGAAACATCGGGAGGAAGTGTATTCTTTATAGCTAGAGGGAGTAACTGCTGCATAAGAACATGTGAGTCGTGACTCTTGAGGCTAGCAACCTTTCGAGCCTGCAAGTCGACACATCGAGAAAGGTTGCTTGAATACCCATCAGGAACTTTTAATTTCTTCAACGTTGCGAGGAACACATCCTTGTTCTGTTTTGTGAGGGTAAACTTTGCCGGTGTAAATCTGTCATGCTCATCTGGCCAAGCGTCTTCACAAACTCCCATGTCGCGTAAATCTTTCCTCGCTTGAAGGTGATCTTTTGTCTTACCGGGTTCGTTAAGCAGCGTATACAGCACATTGTCGCAAACATTCTTTTCAATGTGCATTACATCAAGACTGTGGTGAAGTAAATTAGATCTCCAATATGGAAGCGTGAAGAAAATACTTATCTTCTTCCACTGCTGAGGCGCCGAAGTCCTGCGCGTCTTTTGGAGAATTTGTGCTGAATTGTCGCTTTTTCCAAACTCGAAGTCAACATGCTCAAGCTGCTGTAAGATATTTGTACCGGACAAAGTCTGAGGTGGTCCTCTTTTCTCTGGTTTCCCATTGAAGCGATTCCGTTCCAATCTGAACTTATGTGTTCCATCGAGAAACCTCTGATGCCCCATGAAGCACCACTTTCAGCTGTGGAGAAGGCGCAATGCGTCAGAGTCAAAATTGCAAGCTGGACACGCAGACCCAGTATGCACATTCCAACCAGGTAATGTGCCAAGGCCAGGAAAGTCACTAATCATCCACATCAAGGCTGCACACATGTTGAACAAAGTCTTTCCATAAGCATCGTACGTCTCCAAGCCGACATTCCACAAGTCAAGCAATTCCGCAATAAGCGGTTAGAGATACACATCGATCTCATTGCCCGGTGCCTTTTTGCCTGGAATGATCATTGACATAATGAAAGAGCTTTGTTTCATACACATCCAGGGGGTAAGTTGTAGGGAACTAAGACTACCGACCAAATACTGTAACTTGTGCTAAGATTCCCGAAAGGATTGAAACTGTCGGTCGCCAACACAAGCCGAACATTTCTGGGGTCAGTCGTAAAATCTGGAAAGTCGTTGTCAAACATTTTCCAAGCAGCTGCATCCCGCGGATGTCTTAATTTACCGTCTTTGGTTTTATCAACGGCATGCCACCTCATGTGCTCAGCAGTTTTAGACGACATAAATAATCTTTGTAGACGAGGTTTTAAAGGGAAGTACCTGAGAATCTTTGCAGGTTTCTTCTTCTGCTTTTTCCCCTTCTGAATTGTCTTGTACCTCGATGTGTGACATCTCTTACACGTCTCCCTGCTGGAATCGTCTCCTCAATACAGCATACAATCATTTGGGCACGCATCAATCTTTTGATAATTCAACCCCAACCTGTTGATAATCTTCTTGGCCTCGTAGAATGTCGTAGGAATCTTGGCGTCGGTGAATGCATCTTGTAATAAGTCGAGCAACATTGACATTCCCTTATCTGTGATCCCACACAAGCACTTGATATGATACAATTTGATCAAGAAAGATAATTTAGAATATTTGCGACAACCTTGATATAAAGGACAATCTGCTTCATCCATCAAGCTGAAAAATCCCGAGCTGCTTCATTCCCCATAAAAGCCGGCTTGAGCCGTGCACTTCTTCGTTGAAGTTATCGCCTTGAAATCCAAACGCATCACGCACAGCATCATTCACAGGATCATCTTCATCTACTTGAACGCCTACTTGAGAACTTCGAGGAAGAGCATCGTCATATCTAATGCCGGCCTTCTCACCATGAACTGCCCAGAACGTATAGTCCTCAGGGAAAGGCTTCACAAGAAAATGTTCCTTCACAACATTTCGTGCATGCCACTTCTTGAACTTGCATTTCCGACACGGATAGACGATCTTGTCGTTACAGCTGGCGTGAGTGAATGCGAAATCCAAGAAACTGTTTAATCCGTACAAATATTCAGGAGAATGGCGCGGCAACCTGATCCATGATTTACCATAGCTACAAGTGAGGGAGAAGAAAGTATAGAGAAGAAGATGAGTTAGAAGAGAATGACGAATGCCTAGAACCTTATATTTTGAAATTCCAACGTTTATAATTTTGTAGCGGTTCTTAAACCGCTACACCAACCGCTACAGTAGTAAAATATTAGTAGCGGTTATATATATAAAACCGCTACCAATATTCAAGCCGTTACACCTTGGGGAAATCCAAAATTTATTTGTTGAGTATTTGTAGCGGTTATATATATAAAACTGCTACTAATATTCAAGCCGTTACACGTTGGGGGGAAATTCAAAATTTACTTGTTGAGTATTTGTAGCGGTTATATATATAAAACCGCTACTAATATTCAAGCCGTTACACGTTGGGGGGAAATTCAAAATTTACTTGTTGAGTATTTGTAGCGGTTATATATATAAAACCGCTACTAATATTCAAGCCGTTACATGTTGGGGGGAAATTCAAAATTTACTTGTTGAGTATTTGTAGCGGTTATACATATAAAACCGCTACTAATATTTAAGCCGTTGGACAGCAGATTTAAAAATAATTTTCAATTTGTAGCGGTTATACATAACATAACCGCTACAAATGTTGAGAAAGGCGGCAAATTTCAAAATTCAAATGATGAGAATTTTGTAGTGGTTGTTAAGATAAACCGCTACAACGATATATATATTTGTAGCGGTTAATATTTTAAAACCGCTACTAACGTATATTGTTGTAGCGGTTTCTTAAGATAAACCGCTACAAAAAAAAAAATATATATATATATATTTGTAGCGGTTAATATGTTATAACCGCTACTAATATATATTATTGTAGCGGTTAATTAAGATAAACTGCTACAAATATGTATATTTGTAGCGGTTTTAGGTTAAAACTGCTACAAAATATATACTTTATTTTTTTTTAATTTAGATATAAATAATTCATAAATTGAACACAATAAGAAATATAATTATATAAAATACAATAAGAAACAATTACTCAATAAAAACTCATATATATATATATTTACAAATGTTTAAACAAAAAAAAAGTCCTAAACTAAGTAGCTGGGGGCTGATCATCTGGTGCTCCCTCAGGACCCCTGGATCGGGCCGCTGCGCAGAGTGAACCGCACCATCGTCATCAGCAGGGGGAGGAGGAGGAGGAGGAGGAGTCGTACTCGAGACGACGTAGTGAGGGACAGGGGGAACTGCTGGATGCTGCTCGTCCGGGAACAGGCGACTCCATGCTCCCTCGAGCATGTTGTTCGCGATCTCACGCCACTGCGTCTGCTGAGCGTACATCATATCAGCGTGCATCTGCAGGTGCTGCTGCTGCTGCACCTGCATCTGTTGCATCTGCTGCTACTGCTGATGCAGCAGCAGCTGCTGCTGCACCTGCATCTGCTGCTCCAAATCTGACCGCAGCTGGTCAATAGACTCGTCCCTCCGACGTCTGACCCCTCTAGAGCTGCCAGCCTCAGAGGCGGCGCTCCTGCCGTAGACCATGCTGGGTCTGGCGCCTATCCCCATCCCCCGCATGGGTCCGGGGTGCTCAACCTGAGGCAGACCCGCCTTCAAAGGAGCCGTCGGGTCCACTGACCCCTGTGACTCCTCCGGCTGTGTCTGTCGCAGCTCAGCCTGCGACTGCTGCATCCACTCCTGCCATTTTATGAAACAATTACTAATTAGCATTTTTCATTATTAACTTGACTTTATAAAAAATATAATAATAAAATTACTTACAATGGCCGCCTCTGCCTGCTGAGAGGTCGCAGTCCCGTCACGGTGTCTATGTGTGATGGCGTACAACTCCCCATAGTCCGTTTGACGGTTTTCCTGCTGTGCCTTCGCCTCCTGAAACAAATACAAAACAATAATTAGTATTATGAAATAATCAGCTAAAAGTAAGTGATTGTTTGAAAATTTACCAGCTCGCTGTAGGTCACAGCAAAGGTTTTCGATCCTGCTGTGTGGTGGATCGTCTGCTGTGCCCGAATCTCGGTGTTCCTCTGAGAAAGCTCCTGGAAAAAAAATATTAAATGTATTATAATTTAAAATTAAATACAAATTAAATTGAAATTATAATTTAATATTTAACAATTACAAAATTATATATCAAAAATCTAATAAATACATTACCTGCGCCTCAGCACTCCTCCTCCACTGGACGAAACGTGCCCAGTCGTTCGGTGGCACGCCGTCCGGGACGCTCTCAGCCAGCTGCTCCAGAGGCATTGTCCTGTCCTTATCCACCTTGTGGAAGAGACGGTTCCTCCTGTTCCTCCAGGCGTCACCCATCTTCATGAGGGCGTACCTCTTCCGGTTGGCCCGGACAGCAAACCGCAGCTGAAAAGAGATTATTTATATATTAATAATTACAAAAAACATAATAAATAAAATATTAATTAAATAGAATTAATTACAAAAAATATTAATTAAATAATTTTAATTACCTGAACCATCTCCTCCCAAGCCAGGTCCTTCGGCCCCTTCGGAACGTGCCTCCACGTCTGGAAGTAAAGGGGAAACCGCATCCAATTTGAGCCCAGGTCGTTCAGGAAGCGGTTGAGCAGGTGACCCCCATTGTGGATCGGCTGGTCAGTGCCCTCATTCCACGGCTTATAACTCGGAGGCTCCAGTCCATCTGGTTCAAACCGGCCACGTCTAGCCTCCTCGTCGAAATGTTCCCCTGCTCGTTTGCACAATTTATCGCACGTTAGATAAATTGTAATTCAAAGTTAACATTTCTAATTTAAATAAATAATTTACTAAATTAAAAAATTAATTTACCTTCGACCTGCACCTCAAACCCAGTGGACCGCGAAGACGACCCTCGTGGGTTGTTCTAGTCCCGAGCGTCCTCCTTATCGAGGAACTGCTCCATCTCCCTGAACCCCCCCATCGGGATCTCGAACTCCTCCTCGTTGAGGAAGTCCTCAACGCTAATATCTGGCCTCTCCACCTTAGGCACCTCTGGTACGGTCGTCGCCTGTGGGATCGTTTACGGTGCCTGTGGGGGGATGGGCTGAGATGCCGTGGTACCCCTGCCTGTGCGCTGCCCCCTCCCTCTGCCCCCTGCCCGGCTGGTGCCACCCCGTAAAGTCGGTCTGGGGACCTCAGGGGCCTTCCCCTTATCCTGTCCTGAAGCCATATCCACTGTACAAATTACAAAAAAAATTAGGCACATTATTTTAAAAAATATAATAAAAATATAAATATGAATAAAATACGTGTTATATACGTACCTCAAATGTCAATACTGAGAAATACTGAGCAAAAACTGCTATACGGACGTCTGAACGCTCAAATCTTGAAGAAATCACTCAGAGAAACCTCAGGAAACAAAATGAGCAAAAGGAGGAAATAAAGGACGCGGGGCGTATAAATAGGCCGGATTTTAGTAGCGGTTATTCAAATAACAGCTAGACTAACCGCTACAAATAATTAAATTTGTAGCGGTTCTTAAATTTGTAGCGGTTCTACAATAACCGCTACAAAAGTCCACAACGTTTGAAATTCTGTAGCGGTTATTGCTCAGAACCGCTACAAATGGCGAGACTCTTGAAATTCTGTAGCGGTTATAGCGGCAGAACCGCTACAAAATTCTGACCTTTGGTATTTTGTAGCGGTTCTGTGGTTGTAATCACTACAAATAACCGCTACACTGTTGGCGCGCCAACTGGCGGGAATATTGTAGCGGTTAATGCACAGAAACCGCTACAAAATCACCGCTACAAGTTTTGGCGGGAATTTCGCGCCAACTTTGTAGCGGTTTTTTGAACTTAACCGCTACAAAAAACCTTGCCGCTACAAATTTGTAGCGGTTTAGGTAAAAACCGCTACAAATACTATAATTGATAGCGGTTTAATTTAACCGCTACAAGTGCATAGCTACAAAATACCTTTTTTTTTGTAGTGCATGATGAACATCTGGCCCTCTGTCTCTTTCAATGGAGTCTTCGTCCACGTGAGACCTTTGGGCCCATGAAGTCTGTACACATACAGGAAATGGAGTCTTCATACACGTGCTTTGTACACATGAAGTTTGTACACTCACAGGAAATGGAGTCTTTGTATACATGCAAATTTTATGCACATAACAATAAATAGTGAGTCATTTTGGCCAGTGAGAACACAACCAAGTATAATAATAGAGTAATCACTTTCTTCTTCATTGAGAAATATTTAAATTTAAATACATTTTCCCTGAATACTAATATTGATTTTTTAAGAATTTAACTCACTAAAAAAATATTTTTCAAATTTCATTTCCATCCTAATTATTTTTGTTTTAATTTTTTAACTTAGAATTTACTAGTTTTAAATTTATAGGGAAAGCACATATTGAATTAATAGTTTACATATTATAATTATAATTATAATTATAAGTATTAACAATAAATGAAAATTTAATTTTAATTAATATAAATGATATGTATGATTGTAGCTCATTCTTGTACCGTGGAGGACAGCATGCCCACTTGCCCACCCACCCGTAAGCACACACGTGTACACACTTAAATCTGGAGCGTTTAGATTGATTTTGGACAACCCAGATTTAATTTAATTAAACTTATTTTTTAATATTTTATATAAATTTTTATTTAAATATATGCAAAATTCTAAATAAAGATAATTTCATAACTATCGCTTTTCAGAAAAAAAAAATTTATCATTTAAAAATTACAAACTAAAAATCTTAAATTTAAACCGTTCAAATTAAATTTGAACGATGTTGATCTCATTATAATGATGAGCAATGGGTACTTATCACTATGATGAGCACTGAATGCTAGCCCATGTAATTTCTAACCATGGAGGTCAATACTATCACTTCGCGATTTAAATGAAAATTAAAATATAAATTTTTTTTTGAAAATTTTATTTGAATTGTATAAATAAATATTGAATATCCAATTAGATTATAGTTTTCAACAAAAATTCAACAATAACATAAAAGTTAAAAATATATTTTCAATAAGTCATATTCATATTAGAAGAAAATATTGATTTTAATTAGAGCATTTTGTTTACATTTTAAGTTCAAGGAAATATGTGAATTTCTTCATAGTATACAAGAGACATATGCATTTTTTACAACTACAAATCTATCAATATAGAATATAAAAATATTAACAAAGTTGTGCATAGTTACTTAAGCTATGTTTGGATGGAGGAAAAAGTGATGTAAAAATAGGGAGAATGGAATATTAAGAAGAGAAAAAAAAAACTTCCCAAAATAGTAAAAAAAAATGTATTATTTTTGGGAGTTTTCTCTCATAATATTCTTTTCCCCTAATTTTTTTCTCCAACCAGACATAGGGTTAGAGTCCATGAAGAGTTTTAATTGTCCTTGAGAGAAAGAGAATACTTACTTTGGTATCATGCGCCTCTTGTATCCCAGCATTGAGATCCTGAGTCAATAGGGGTGCTTTCAGGTCAACTCTTGGACAAAAAGTTTTCATTACGCCACATTCATCGATTGAAACATTCTTTAAGCATGCAAAATTGAACGTGGAACTCCCTGAGTAAAAGTATTCAAGTTTTGGTAAAGAGTAAAGAGACAAAGTCTCGAGTTGACCCATCGTTATGCCGTCTTTGACCGATTCATCCGCCACTTCAGCTACTATCTCTTTCATTGAATCACATCTGCTTATGGACAAGTTCTTGAGTAAAGTCAGAGTTTTGGCCGTTGAGGATGTGAACAAATACTCCAGTTTATGACAGTCAGTTTCAGTCAAATCCACCAAACTGGAGAAAGATACAGTCTATGATACCAAGTGAATCAAAATGGAACATCCCACTGTAGGACAAAACTCATGAATACCCAAATAAATCACAAATTAGAATATATGAATTTTCCTATATCAATAGCGGAAGACTTGTAAGAATTACCTCTCGCCATTGCTAAACTTTGATCGAATGGAGAACTCATGAATCCTGATAAAAGAGAGCTGCAAAAGGAATTGAAGACAAAAGATGATTATCAGGTCTCTTTCTGACTGGCTGTGGGGCACAGCGATGGCAACTGGGTTAAGAGCCGTCGCCAGTCAGGGAACCTCAGATGAGCAGATTAGGTTTTTTCTTGTACGCTCAATTCAGACGGCTATAAACTTAATTGCGTATTTTCCACCATCAGAAAAACCACATTAATAGCCAATAACCCTAATCATGAATTGGGCCTAAATCTGACTAACGGGCCACACTCTGGATATTTTAATTAATTACCTAATTAATAACTAATAATAATTACAATATATATTAAAATATCTAACATTCTCCCACTTGGCCCGTAACTAACGTCAGTTGCCCTGTTCAGATTAATTAAGGCTATGCTGCAAGAATCATGGCGATAAGTCCCCTTAAATCGAGTATTATCTTCCATGTATTACATAGCAGCACCCTTACTTAATGGGTTAAAAACTTTATGAATAAACCTTAAATGTTTATTCGGTTCCTTCTTGAATGTTTGTCAATCTCGATAGCTAGGTACCAATGAGACAACAAACTCCAACTTGAATTTCATCATTTATCAATACCTTATTTAGATCACTCAATGTGATCCAAGTCACAAATAAGGTATTGGATCCTTCAATGTCTCTAAATGCATGCAGTTCATTTGAGGATCTATACTTTATGTGTTTATGACCTATTGACTTTATGGTCACACAACACCCTTAATGGGTTTAAATTAATTTAAAACCACATGATGAAATTCTTTAACCGGCAATCTTATAACTTGCCTCCAAGAATGACTAGATTAAGCAATTCATGGTGGAACTAAGCAATCAATGACTACTTAGCAATCTTGTACTCCTCCATAATGCAATTTTTCAGTAAACGTAAAAATGCATCAGAATGTTAATCATTTTATAGCTAACACATCATACTAAACTAAACAAATATAATCATTCTCCTATATGTAGAGCATGAGACTTGATGTACATTTTATAATGTACTTTATGACTTGCAGCTTTTCAATTATTATTCAAGCAAGAATATGCTTGATAATCCTCCTAAAGTTTCCTTGCAATGACATTGCCAGTTTGTGTACACATTCAAGCAAGCCTGCACCTATGAAACTGGATTAGAAGGACACAATGATATATATATATATTAGAGACATGTGGGCAATCTGATTGTAGTTTCACAACAACTACCATCAATCCATGAATGTTCAAATACTTGTGATCATAGGTTTCTTATGACATTCTCAAGTATTTTAAGAATAGTTTCCTTATGTATTCTAAAAGAATACTACACTTAATCTAATCCTATCACAAATTTGAACAATGATGATTTTGTTATGTGCAACACCTTATGTCAAAATTCACAAGCAATGAGTGAATCATCATTTTGTTCGATATAGATGATTCAACTCCCACTAATCTAGTGATATAAATAGTACTATGATGCTTTCAACATTATCATGTATGTGATTGCATCATAATACATTATTCACCACTAATGTGAAACATGCATGTGAGGACGGTTTCTCAATTTTGCTAACTAAATTCTCCTCATAGTTTATGTGACCTTTCTTTTAATTCACACACATCTCTCCTTGTTACTATAATGGAAAGATGCTAATGGAATTTAGGGTCGCTCTCATTGTTTATGCTCTAGTCAGATTACTTAAATTACATGATGTATAGTTGGTAGCAATTGCCAAATTTAAATTGTCATTTGGTCTTAACCCAATCTGCTAACAGATTGAAGTTGTATAATAAGAGCATCATCTATCAATTTAGAATATCCCTTGCTTGTTTCGGGATATTTTTCCTAATAATTGATAGAGTCCTTAATGTTGATGCTTCTTATTTCAAGCTTGACCAATTGAGAATTTCAGAACTTCATTGTGTTTTACATCTACCTCAAGGAGAAGAGTATCATGTAAAACCAATGTTCCATCATGATTAGAGGTTACAATCTGTTATGTGCGATCATCCTGAATGAGTTTGACCACTCCCACTAATCATATCATTTCTTAATAATTTGACATTTCAAAATTACTACACAACTTCTAAAATGGAAAAGGTAGCTCAATAGAATTCCCAAGATCTTTCTGCATCTTCATCAAAATATGCAGTCTTAATCTCTGGGATGTTTTCCATACACACTCTTTCATTTATGAGACAATTCTATATAAACTGAGCTTCCAACTCTCAGATTTTTAAAAGGGTTTAAACATAATTCTATTGGAAACTCATCTAAGATATATATAATTGTCTTCAGTGCATTCTTTAAGAGGAAAACATATAGGCTAAATTACTATCCTCAACCATATGCTCATCATGTCATCTATCTCTTCTAATTGACTTCACTAATTAATCTGTTTACCAGATTAAATTACCCACTTCTACTTTATATTCTCTAAAAGTGTCAAATGACACTACTTAATTATAAAGCAAAAGATGTTCAGGTATTTGAAGAGTCAACTAAATCAGGATGAACATTTCATCTGTTAGAACAAAAACCAATGGCAAGTGTATATCTACTATTGCCTCCAATCAAGCCACTAATCATAGACAGATTAAACTTGATATGTCTATTGCTTTATGGCTTTAGGGTTGGTAGCTTGATGTCCCTTATTTAAAATCTCATGCTTTTCTAAAAGGGAGCAAAACTTATATGAACACATTTACAATGAATACTTATTGTCCATGCATGTATTCATGAAAATGAGTAATAAATCATGAGATAATAAACAAAGGATCCATTCCACCAAGATTAATGGAGACATCTTACCATATGATGGAGAATCATTCAATAGTCAACAAAACAATGCAATAACATTTAAGAAAATCTCTAAATATGTCCCTCAGCCTATCAACAACCATTGACTTTGTTCCATTCTTTATGTACTTATAATAACCATCTTTTAAATGAGATTACTTTATTGAGACAATAATGTTATCTCATTTCTCATGTTAGTATTATAAATACTAGAACTTTTTCTTAATGTCAATTTCAGCCTAATGGCAGGAGTTCTCCTTATAGGCTTAATTGTCTCTAATAAATTATATCAAACTAAATAATTGAACAGATAACAATTATGCTGCAAAGTCAAAATTAAATCATGCTTACAAAATTACTATAAGAGGCAAGCAACCATCGCATATAGGTGTATGTTCACCAATATAAATCATACAATTATAAATTCGTATAACTAAAGTCTACCTGTGGGCAAAGACATTAGCATAGCATGAATTTATCTCAAATTGGTGAAACTAGAATGCAGTTATATCCCCTAATACCTGTGGGCTACTTGGAGAATATAATGTTGTTCCATTTCACCCTAATTAAAACTATGATTATAGTTATCTACCTGTGGGCAAAGATTAATTATAACCATACATTTAATTACAATTGATGTCTTTAAATCTTTGAGTGATGTATTTTGTTCATTAGAACAAAATAGAGTGTATGTGCCTAGTGAGGATGTTGTGGCTACTCCTCAATTCTACATACTCATCATAAAGACATCACATCATTGTATATACTAATTGTACATGTGATCATAATTTGATATGGTAAAACCTTATGTGATTACCTATGCATATAATATTCATATAAGGATGTTGTAGCTATTCCTTAAACAAAATATGTATGCTAATCACTAATATCAAATATATACAATTTAAATATCATATATGTATACACAATGTCAATGGGAATCCTAATTAATTAATTTAATCAATTTCTGAAGATTAATATTTTCAATCCATATATGATTATTTATGCATACTGCAAGAGGGCGCTGTAGCTACCACTCTAGCATGCAAGTTAATCATAAATATTAATCATGTGCACTAAAATTTTGTATATGCACAACTTTATGGAGGATTTAACCAATTAATTTAATCAACATAAGTGACTAAATACAATCCTCCCACTTTGATTAAATTAATATTACCCATTAAATAGAGCTGATATTTTAAAACATAAAAGCGATTATCTATACATACAACAGAGGATGCTGTGGCTAAGCCTCTAGATGCATGTTAATCACAAATACCAACCTTGTGCATTTAAATTCCAAATATGCACAAATCTTTAATGAGAATTTGATTGATTAATTTAATCAACAAAATGTGACTAAACAATCATCTTAGACAAATTCTCCCACTATTTTGTGCATTCAAAATAAATCCAATATATGCACATCTTGATGGAGGGATTAATCAATTAATTTAATCAACAAAAGTTCCTACATAATTAATTAGAAACCCTCCCATTGTTTTATGTATCCAAAAAATTGTTTAAAGAATTAATTTTGGCATATTTCAATTTAAATTAAGTTTTGCAAAAATTAGAATAGTTAGATAATTGCCCAAAATGAATTATCGAAATATTTAGGCAATTAAGTAACATGTCAAAATGATTTTTGCGAATTTTCTAGAATATGAAAAATGCCAAAGTTAACCCCTTTTCTTAATTTAAACAATTAGATGTGACATAATCAAAATTATACATAAAACAATTTAATTAATAGTGGGCAAATGTCTATTTAACCTAAAAACCTTTTCTGGAAATTAGATCTTTATAGCCCAACT
Organism: Inga laurina; assembly: GCA_963855925.1. Taxonomy (NCBI): domain Eukaryota; kingdom Viridiplantae; phylum Streptophyta; class Magnoliopsida; order Fabales; family Fabaceae; genus Inga; species Inga laurina. The sequence continues at coordinate 38,907,530 of OY979705.1, forward strand.
AAAGAAAAAATATAACAGAGCCCATAATATATTTTCCAGAAAAGAAATAGGGTAATAAAGGCCCAAATATCGTTCAAAATGTCACTATCAAATGGTAACAATTCCAAAATTGTTCATTTACATATTTTTAAAAGCCATAATGTAAGCCCAGAAAAGTCCAATTGAGTATTTCGGCCCAGATGCCTATCAGCCCAGAAATAACTAAAATAAACCCAAAGACCTCAGCCCAGAAATGTGATAAAAATGAATCCAAAACAAAAAGAAAATTAATTGTGTAAGCCTGAGTTCTTTATGACCCACAACACAATTAATAAAACAAAAAGGAATCACAAAAGTGTCGGCCCATAAATGTTTTTTTTTTAATACAGACTCCCTAGGCCCAGAAAACGCGTCGGCCCATCTTCCTGATAAGTGAAACGCAGTGTTTCACTAATGAACCCAAAACGACGCCGTTCTGCGAGAGTGGGGAAGCCTTTCTGGACACCGCGAAACGACGCCGTTTCACAGCTTCTTCTCCACATTTTCGAAGCCCTAGAACCCGACCCGAGATACATCGTGACCCAGTTGCAGACCCGAAAAAGAGTTGCTGCTCGTCGCGATTCCAGGTGACATCTCCGGCGATCCGTGGCACGTTTCCAGGCGATAATGACGCTGTTTCTCTCGGACAAGCATGCGCAAATATGATCTCTCACAATGATCTCACAAAAACTCATTGAATCGAAGAACTCTCGTGGCTCCGACGGTGATGGCGCAACAGTAACCAAACAGAACCGATTAATGATTCAACAGATAAACATGGTAATCAACACGAAAAGAATGAATCCAAAATGAAAATTGAGATGTGTTTTTGGTTTCTTCGATTTGTTTCGATGAAAACAGAGACAGTGGTCCTCAGAGACAAAATTCGTCGCCTCTCGTTCCTTTATTCCGATGGAACTCAGCCACAAATTCAAAAACGAGTTCAAGAAGAATAAATTAATGGTCAAATTTTGAAACCCAGATTAAAAGCATGTATAATCGAAATCAATGAACAGTCGATTACCCAGAAAACATAATTGCATCATTATGAAACTTATTCAAATAATTGTAAAGGGTAAAGAACGAGTTCGGACCCTTTGAAATCTCTCTGAAGGTGGTGATGGTTCACCGGATAGAATTAATCATTCTCTCATCCCTTGATCCGAAAGCATATAGGCAATTTAATATAATAAAATAAATTGCAAAACTCAGATAATAGATACGCGCAGATGAAATATTTTCAACAATAATATATTCATCTCTAATCTCCAATAGCCCCCATAAAATCACTACAATAAACTTAATTCAATTCCATACTTAGATTATCCCTGATCAAAGAGTAGAAGGTAGAGGATCAGAGAACCAGGCTCTGATACCACATGTAGGACAAAACTCATGAATACCCAAATAAATCACAAATTAGAATATATGAATTTTCCTATATCAATAGCGGAAGACTTATAAGAATTACCTCTCACCATTGCTAAACTTTGATCGAATGGAGAACTCATGAATCCTGATAAAAGAGGGCTGCAAAAGGAATTGAAGACAAAAGATGATTATCAGGTCTCTTTCTGACTGGCTGTGGGGCACAACGATGGCAACTGGGTTAAGAGCCGTCGCCAGTCAGGGAACCTCAGATGAGCAGATTAGGTTTTTTCTTGTACGCTCAATTTAGACGGCTATAAACTTAATTGCGTATTTTCCACCATCAGAAAAACCACATTAATAGCCAATAACCCTAATCATGAATTGAGCCTAAATCTGACTAACGGGCCACACTCTGGATATTTTAATTAATTACCTAATTAATAACTAATAATAATTACAATATATATTAAAATATCTAACACCCACAACTTGCAGGGATTGAAGCACAAGAGGAATTGTGGGCCACGAATACTCTAAAACTATAGATACCAACTCACGTAGATCATTCAGTTCAAGTTCTTTCAGACGTGAAAGGAATCCAAATGCTTCAAGAAGTAAGGACTCTGAACCCTCTAATTGTGGCATAGAAGGGAAAATCTCTCTGAAACTACTACAACCCACAAGGAGTTTTTTAATATTTCTTACCCCCTCAAAGAATCTATATGGAAATGTTGTTGTTTGGTCACCATGAAAGCACATCAATTTGAGATATCTAATACTCTTAAAGAACCACCCATCAAACAGTTCATGAGAAAATATCATAATGTCGTTCTTGCTTAATAAAAGTTCTTCCAACTTGGGGACAACCTACATCAAATACAAAATATAGAGGTAATACGGTATATCTACAACTTAATTCATTCACAAAGAAAATAGAATCCCAGCTCTCTTATTAAAACTTTTGCTAGAAGCCAAAATATTAATTCATAATGGCAAACAATTGATTTATTACTTGTAACTCTAACTCGAATCACGTTATCCCTATAAAGCGGACCTTCAAGTTTAACGAAAAATTCTTGATTTTGTTGAAATTACATATAAAACATCCAAAAGTTTTCAAAGGTTACACAACATTTTCCTAATAGTTGAAGGAATATTACAAATTGCCCAATGAGTTCTGCTAAAGCTATGCAAGTCTTTGATTTTCAGAAACCCACAGAAATCACCCTTGAAAACCAAAAAATGGTTTTCATTTCGACTTTTACTGAATTTTACTAAAATCACACAATTTCCCTAACAATTTAAAGGGAGGTTGGTGTGCATCTTAAAAAGAGTGGGTTTTATGTAATTTTTAATGAAATTTAACTAGTAACTTTGTGCAATTTATTCTGCATTTGGAAGGAAGAATGTGTATGTTTTAAAAGCATCAGGGGAAAGCTAAGTAAATTTAACCAACCTAAGTGCCGCTTGGCAAGGGTCGAAAACTGAATCTGTAAATAATCATATGACTTCTTTCATAAGATAAGTGCAACAGAATCTTATATACCTCTTCAGCCGATATAATTGGTTGTCCGTCCGTTGAATTTGCTTCGTGCAAGTGACTAGGAAATTTTGTTGTAAATGTCCTCATCAACTTGCAACAATGATACACATTTAATAGATTTAACGAGCCATTCCAAGTGGTACAGTCCCGAGTAAAAATACTTGAGCTCAGGTAACTCCCATAATGTCAATGAGCTCAAATTGTGAAAGATAAACACCTTATTACTTTATGCTTCTGTTTTATCCTTTGCAATGATCTCCCCCAAGCCTTCACAACATTTCACTTCAAGTTTTTCAAGTTTATCTAGAGCCACTGATGTTGGAAACAAACTTGTAATGCTTTTGCATCCATCAGCACAAACTTGTTGCAGACACTGAAGGCTAAGGATTCCTCGAGGATGTTCATTCCAGATATGCTTCAGATTGGGCAGCTCTTCTAGGATTAATTTCTTCAAGCGAAGACAGAAAGGGAATGGTGGTCCTGAATCTATCACCTTTATATCATTCACATCAAATATCGTCTTCACAGAGATACATTTTCTTACTTCCAAAGCTTCCAAGTTGCCAAGGTGAGGAAGTAAATGAAAAGGTATAATCGAACAAATTTTGCAACCATCCACTACCAAAGACTTCAATTTACTGAAACTCATTTCTTGGATGTGAAGATCACCACGCCATATATCTTCTAGCTCAGGGTGATATCCAAGTTTCAAATGTTGTACACCACGTACCTATGGGTGCAAGACAATCAAATGCAGAAGTTATGAGTTTAGGCATGTGATTTCTGCAAGTGGGCTCATACGCATGTAAATAATTGTGACTTTTTATCTTTTTGGGAAAAAATTTACTCGATAGTTTCAGGAAAATTTTTGGTGACACTTTTTATCTTCCTCTCAAGTATCATAGGTTTTGTTTCTTAAAAGAAAAGGATAAACATCTCGTAAAAATCTATGATATGTATGTATGATATCTAAGCATTGTGTATATAATAATAGAATTACACGTCTATAGTAATATGTTTTGAGGCTGTCCGGTACCCTTGTTCCCAAATTCTATATTGTATATTACATAATTAACAAACAAACAAACAAACAAACAAACAAACAAAAAAGAAAGAAAGAAAGAAAAAAGTTAGGCGCCATGTCCGCATCAACATTTATGCAGGTAGGAAAGGTATTTCATATTCCCACCACATTTCAAATTTTTTATAAACCAGAACTTTTAAAATAATATGAAATTCATATATACTTTATTTTTTAATTTTAAAAGAATCATTTGAAAGGCTAATGGATCATAAAGACACTAACCAAAGTGATTTGGGTTAAAAAGAAGCTTATATCTGGATCTATAAAAAGAAATTAAGGTTATGGTTTAGGCGAACTTTGGCCTATTCTACAGGCGGCATGCAGCATATATGTGAGTCCGCATGCATGCATGTAGAAAAGAAAGAACACATACCCAATCCCAGAACAACATTTCTGCTGTGGAATTAAGATCTTTAAAGTAGTGTAGATCAAAAGGGTCTGATGAAGCTTGAATTGCCATAAAGTTAGGTGCTCAAATGACTCCTTGAGAGAAACTTTTCATCATTGGACAATCATATATGCTAGCAACTTGTAGTATCGGGAAGTGTAAAGCAACATCCGCTGAACAAAATGTCACTAGGCTTGACAAAGAAATTAGCTTTATGACGGCTATCTTCTCAAATATTACCTCATCTGAAGCTGATTCACCTGAATTTGGATACACTATATGTTTCAATGATTTACACTCCCTTATGATCATTTTCTCAAGTTGCTTCAAACTTCTGGCTACTGAACTTGACAGCAGAAAAACGAATCCATGACATTCAGTTATGATCAATTGTTTCAATTTGCAAAATGATACTAGAGAAGACACCAGAATGGTCAAACAAGGACAACTTTTCACTTGCAGGTCTTCAAGATTCTTAAGCATCCTTTTCAAATCAGTATCTTTGGTCTTTTGAGAGGGTAACAGCTCCTTGAGTGAGTTGAAGTGCTCTATGGAGAGACTTGTTAAATTGGGTAAGTTTTGTAGAAATTCAAAGGGCAAAATAGTTTCTGCATCATCGTCATCGTCTCCAAAGAACAGCCTGAGCTCTTTCAATTTGTAAAGTGTGACTGCATGATATTGTCTAAGATATAACACCAAGTCATTTTCTTATTGAGCCATAATGTCTCCAACCTTAGAATAACCTATAGCAAGGAAAAACAAACACAAAAGAAAAGATATACAAATTATTAGATAGATGTTTACTTTTCACAATATAAAGTAAAAGTGGAGAAACAAAAGGATGAACAAAATTGTATATTGATCCTTTATTACATTTTCAATTAAGAAAAGGGGTTGTTTGTGGGTTGAAGTACCGACTTCATCCTCATGTCCATGAGCTCCTTGGTGACTTGGAACTTCTGATATGAATCTGTCCAACTTAGTACACTTAATAACCTGCAAACCACCTAACTTGGGGCATTCTAGAATGCTTATCCCCGTATAAAAGCATTGGAGCTCTGGCAGATCATGTAGAAGCAATGAGGTTAACCTTGGCAGCTGAAAAGTACTTCTTTGTGTAAATGCTACTGCTTCGGCTTTTCCAACAATTTCTACCAACGCATAACATTCAGATACCTCAAGCTTCACTAGATTTTTAGCTATGGACACTGACAAAAGAGTTTCCAGCTTCTCACAATGACTAACAACCACTTCTTGCAAATTTGGAAAGCTAACAAATCCATGAGGATCCTTGCTCCACACACATTTAAGGAATTGCAGCCCATCTAAAGCCAATGTTTTCAAAGGAAAGGAATCTCCATTCAATTCAGTTAATTCATCTATATCAAAAATAACCTCTGTGGGGATGAAACCTATTTTCAATTTTTCTAAGTTCTTTAAGTAAGAAAGCAACTTAGAAAGAAATGCACTTGAGATAAAGAAACACTTCACCACCACCAAAGATTTTATATTTCGAAAGCAATTATTTGGCATTGGAACTCGGCCTTGGAACACTTTTTCTAACTCTTGATGTTGAAAAAGCCGAAAGTCCTCAGTGTACTGAAAAAATACCTGCAAAAATCAAATGATAAAAAGATGAAGCTGATGTTTTGGAAATGATTTGCTATGTATTTTTCATTGAAATCTGAGAAAATATTATTCTTAAGATTATTTGAAACTATTTAGACGCCTTCCTAATACAGTAGAAATATATAAGAATTTAAACTTTGCAATACAACATAGTTGATTGTATGTACCATGTCCTCAAAATTTTTTTTGACTGTAGTATTCAGATCATCTTCCCAGTACCATTTCTTCCCCTCTTCTTCTTGTGTTTTTTTTGGCCAAACTTCCCCCTCTTCTTCTACAACGTAACATAAACTTTCCTTAACTTCGGAATGCATGTAATATTCTCGCAAAAGTATTCCATCTTGAAGCAGTCTCTTAAAATCAATTTTTCAAGGGACGGAAACTTAAAGGCAAGCCCTTTCTCGTTGCTGCAGAAGCATTTGAGCTTTCTTAATCCAACAAGCTCTAGAATTTTCAGTTTACTAAAAACAATCTCATCAACTCTTTCTTTCTCCTCCTTTATCACCATTTCTTCCATCCTTTCACATTGAGTAATTTTCATTTCAATGAGTTGAACCAATGACTTCGCAGTGGACGATGTCATCAAGTTCACTAAACTTGGACACCTGCTAACTTCCAAGTGTGTCAGGTGAGTGAAAGATATCGAGGAAGGAAATAAAGTGATCAAACCCAAACAACCAACTAGGTATAACTGCTCAATTCTTTGGATAATGGGGTGATTTAGGAAGCCTATGTTTTCTACAGCAGGAAAATACCACAATCTCAAACTCTTTGGATGTGCAACAATCCAAATTTTCTCATGTGCAACAAGGCTTCCACTAGACAACATCTCTTTGTTGAAACATCTGACCAAAAACAGGTTTTCTAGATTAGGAGTTCGACATAGAAACCAAAACAGTGTCTCCATACTCCTCAATCCATCCAAGTAAAGTGTTTTTATGTTATGCAATTGATAAACATCATTGCCAATGCAGCCTTGCAACCACTCCATTTCCTTTGGGCCTATCCCCATAGCATCCAATTTGGATATCACCTGCAAAATTAACACAAGAAACTTTTAAACTACTAAATATAGGCATGACAACACATGTTGCACAGATAAAACTCTGCACACTAGCTAGGAGTGATCTAATCGTGAGAGATGGTAAAGTTTACAACTTTAGGATATAATATAGGGAAAATCCCATTCACGTCCCAAGGACAAAAGGAAAAAAAAAAAAAAAAATCAATGAAGTCCCATTTTAGATTCTTCTATAAAAAATTCCTTAGTAGCCTCACTGATATAAATTCTAAATGTGAGCTTGCTTTATTGACAAGTGTATATAACTGTGTTGACATTGAGCGGCTATTGACAAACTCATATATATTAACTAAAGTAGTTCCCGTTGACAAGTGTATGTGATTATATAGATAAATCATATCATTGATAAGCTCATCAAAGTTAACCAAACCAGCTCTCATTGACAAATATGCGTCACTATATTGACAAGTCATTGACAAGTTCATCTATATATTAACTAAACCAGCTTCCATTGACAGGTATCTGTGATTATATTGACAATTCATAGAACGGCTAATGACATGTCCATATATGTCAATAAGATAACTAAGGACCTTTTTTATATTTTTTTTCTGGTCTTTGAGACCTGAGTGAGATTTTCCTTATAATATAAGTAAAGGATGTGGGTGAGCGTGTGTAATAAAATAATACAATGAAATTAGCAAGATAAGGAAAAAGATTGAATTTTATACAAGTATTTCATACATAAGAGTGATCAAAACAAGCTACAAATATTATTTAAGATTATCTTACATTAATGCAGCTGTTTTGTAATATTTTGGAACAAAAAGAAACCAATAATATATATATACACACTAAAATATTTTACATGTATTGCGAAGTATACTACAAACATTATATTGAATATGTATTTGATTGATACACACACACACACTTACACTTTTCCATTAAAATATTAGTGATATTGACAATTAAAGGTTAAGTGGCTATCAAGAAATTAAAAAATCAAACAGCTATTTTATCACAAATCATAAGAAAAAACTGAAGAAAATGATGAGACAAAGTTTCATGTAGGAAAAAATCTTAATCAAGCAGAATTTCTTCGAACAAGTATCAAATTTCATTTAATTCATGCATTTAATTTATATACCTGTTCTACCGCAGGGAGAATTGATTCTGTTGTTTTCAACCTGTCACAATGAGTCAAATACAACTGCTTCAATGCTGAGAACTTTATACTATGCCCTTCTTGGAAGAAGCTCGTGAGCTGGGGCAGTTGTTGGAATGCAACAGTAGTTAGTTGACTCATGTCAAAATTATAATTTTTGTTTGACCCGCCTTCATTAGAAACAATTTCTTTCATTTTAGGACAAGTAGACACTCGAATGTACTCTAGTTTTGAAAGATTTTCAGCAACAGAAATTGGAAAGACATTTTCTAAGTCAGAGCAGGCCGTGACTTGTACATTTTGAAGATTTTTGAAATCAATATTATTTCTTTCTGGATCTGTACTCCAAATATGCTTCAATTTTGGTAGCATTTCGATATGAAGATTCCACAAGTTTGTCTCATTCTTGCCATCTGTTTGTTTTGAATCTCCGAGATCATCAAGTATCTTTTCCACTAACTTGCAATTCATAACCTCTAATCTGCCAAAACTTCTAAATCTTCCCACCATGTAATTTGGGAAAATAGTAACAAGTTTGTTGCAGTCTTTAACAATCACATAATCCCTACAGAAGGTGTCAACACCCGTTTCCATTTTGATATGCGCAGGGCAATAATGAACAAGTTCCATAGGCAAACAGAAAAATACAGTTATACTGATAATAAGTATTTGTTTACAGACAGTCATTAACAGAGCAGAAGCCGATAATAATGACAAATATGTACAGAATGTCCCAAAACTATTTCACATACAGACTATATACAACCACTGTATTCGTCTTGGGAAACGTGCCCGTCAGTTTCCCTTCTCTGCATCCTTGGCTTTTGAGCCACTGGCACCCGCTGAGACATTTGGATTAGAAAAAGGGGTGAAATTCCAAGGAATCTCTGTAGAAACATACGATCAACACATAAAATGCGAAGATTAAATATGCAATGCACCGTATAAAGTAAAATGAAAACTCATATCATCCGTGTGTGTACACAAAATTCAGGGCTAACTAACCCGTTGAAACCCCTGCATGTACCTCAGCTGAGTCCTTGACTACAGCTAGGTAAGACTAGTGTACCTCAGCTAGGTCCTAGACCACAGCTAGGTAATGTGCCTCCAGCACGTGTTCAGATCACAAAATATAGTAACATGCATCATACAAATAGTTACATAGGATATGAGAGATAGTAGTCCCTACCTTAACCTCTTTCCTGTCTTAAAGGGTCTGCCTCGTAAAACGTGTCAACTATAGGTGTCCAACTCGGTCCTAAAACATCAAATATACAAGAAATAGGTTATAACCTATCCAGGTATCATTTTAGACACTTCCATAGTATTTCTTGTGGTTATATTAGCCTATGGTAAAAATTTACCAAAATGCCCCTGGGACCCTGGCCTCGCCGTACTAGGCCCGATGGCACGTTTTTCCAAATTTTTGACTAGGGCTTTCCTGATGTATTTTTGTCCAAGGAATACCTTTCAGGACTCAAAATTACCAAATTCAATGTCAAATTATGAAATTTCCCTTGGCAGCCCTACTTTTAAGGTTTTAGGGGCGTTTCCGTAATTATGTTTTCTCGGCCTTTTCTGAAAAAGTGCCCAACTGTAACCCCACCTATTTTTGCCCACTGAATCCAATGGAATCATCAAATAATTGAAAATACAACTCTAAGGCCGTCAAACATACCTGGCTGAAATAATTGTGTTCTTTGGGAAAAATCGGGGTTTTATGATTTCGGCTCCGTAAACACGTTCCTTTATGCTCCTAACCACTTTATTAACAATCTAATTGAGTTATAACAACCATTTGAACTAAAATTGGGCAGCATAACCCTTAGATATACACTTTTCCAAAATTTAAAACCAATGGCAATCCGGTGAAATTTCACCAATTAAATTGCCCACAGCAGCCAAAATAGTTAATATACGAAGGTTTGGAAATTACCTCAAACTCCCACAAGCTTTTCCCAAAAATGGCTGAAAACCCTAACTTTTAGAATACCAAATTTGAGCTTTCCAAACCTTAAAGAACAAAAGGAGTAACTTAGGATCGGAGTTATATGCGTTAGAAGCGAAATCGTCGGAGAAATCGGTTTACCTTGTGAGATTTCTTCTTTTCTCTCTCTCTCCAAACCTCAACATCTCTCATACTATGTTTCAGGTCTGTTTCTCATGGAAATAGCAGCTGAATGAGAAAGATGAACTTATATTCTAATATCTCCTAATATTATAATAATTTGTTTAATTTTCCAAAATTGCTAAAATCCAATTTTATGTACATAACTTCCTACATTCACGTAACCATGCCATCATGTCCAACCAATTTTTACTTCTTTATGCTGCATGTAGGAGACACCGAGGGGTCCCTCCCTATGGTCTCAATTGGCTTCACCACTTGTCTAGGTTACGTATACACGTAAAATCTTAATTTTGGTCAAAATTGCACTTTTTGCTCAAATTTTCTATAAATTCATATTAAATTGACCAAAATATTCTAAATATATTTTTAACCTTTATTTTCCTTAATTGATTGTACTTAACATCAATTAATTGGAAAATAATTTATTTTGTGCTATTTTGGCAAAATTACGATTTTGTCATTACCTTTCTAATCCAATTTCTTTTCTTATTTTTCTTTGGCCAATTTCCATATATTTTTGGACCAAATATTTTCTCTAATATTCCTTCATTTTTGGACCTTAATATTGGACTTTTAAAATTACCCAAGTTAATTCCTTAATTATTTTTGCCCAATTTCTCATGAAATTGAACATTTATAAATTCATAAATTCCAAATTCATGAATATTCACCATTTTATTGAATTTCTCAAATATTTACAATAATTTTGGTGAATATAAAATTTGGGGTGTTACAGAAGGATTGTAAGCTAGCTTGGCCAAACCATACAGTTTCCAATTCCTCCATGAAGATGACTTCCATTTTACTCAATTGAGGGAAGACATTAATCTCCTGAATAAGGACCAAAGTAGCCATTGAAGCATGACCAATTAGTAGTAAAATTAATAATATAAACAAAAAAAATTACTGAAGACAAGTTAATCATCTAATCAAATCCTAAGAAATTACATTAATTATTCGGTATCATTTCCAACCTGCAATCTATGCAATTATAAAGAGATAGACTTAGTGGTGGGTTTTCTCATACCACATATTTCCCTTCTTCGTTTGTTCTATCATCTCCAGGCTCGAATATATGCTTCATCATCGCACATCCTTCTAAAGAAAGGCTTTGGAGATTTCCTAGACTCCCAATCATGGATAATGAGAATAAATATTCTAATTTACCGCAATCTTTCACATTCAGTTGTGTTAGATTTTGAACAAAAACCTTCAGGTTCAAAGACATTTATAATCTTGAGTAATTTGTTGAACTTTTCAAAAATTAACAGAAGTAAAACATTAAAATCCAATCCATCTCCTTGGATTAGAGAAAACATGACCTATAATGTAGACATTGAAAAGCAGAGTGAAGCATGTCTACTAAGGAAGCTTAAAGATTATACGTACATTTATGTTGAAGAGTATTGGAACACAAGTGTAAGTTCGCTCATCTGCAACGCTAATTTCATTCTTTGGAGATACTCGATGCATATTCTCATTAGTGAAGAAACAAGTCAACATTGGTAAAGATTGCAATGTCAAGGTGTGCAATTGAGGAAACTTCTTGTCATTGCATATATCCTGTCTTTCCTTAAAAACAATCTCTTCTAAAGCTTCAGATGCTTTTGTTAAAAAAAAAAAAAAAAAAAAAAAAGCTTCACATGCAGAAACTTCAATTATTTCAAGATTTTTAAGATGTCCAACCATGTTAAAGGGGAAAAGATTTTTCAGTCCACGGCAAATGTTGATCTTGATGGTTCTTAAATTGCAAAAGGAGGTCTCGGTGAGCAAACTATTGCATATTTTCTCCATTATTGGTAATTTGTACAAACACATTGACTGCAAGTTGGGAAAAAGCCATCACATGCTTTCCCGAGTCCATTGATCGAGTTGATTATGTACTGGATGTCACGGTTATTTGTGATGGTCAAATGTTTAAGACGTGGAAATCCTTCCAAATTTAACTCACTGATAATGTTTCGAACGCCATCTAGTTCTCCCAAAAACAAATGGTCAACACTTTTGAACAGCATATTAATAAGCCCCATGTGGAAATAGATGTCATTGCCTTCAATGCCAAGACTCTTGATGCTTCAAACATACAACGCATCTTGAAATCTTCAAACGAAATTGGCTCAAAGTGTCAAACAACAATTTTATAACCATCCAACTTGTCATAGGATAAGCTCCTTGGCAAAGTTGCAACATCTTGTACATATATGTTTAAACGTTTCAATTGTTGCAAATGCCATAATTCATAAAGACAAACAATTTCTTTTTGGCTCGTTTGTCCTTCAACACCCCACTGGATCAAATGATTTTCCATATATAACTCTTCCAAACTAACCAAGTTTGAGATCACATCAGATGGAACTTGAAATTTAGTGCAATTACTTATGTCAAACAGTTGTAGCTTACCCAGCTGTACTAGTTCACTGGGCAAATTGTCAAATTCAGATCAGATCCTGAGAGACTAAGAACTCTTAATTTCTTCAACTCACCTATATTAGAAAGGTTTCCACCTAGAACACATTGCTCCAAACAAAGCATTCTCAGCTTTTTTAAGCTTTTAATTGAAGAAGGTAAACTTGAAAGTTTTACACCAACTAATATCAATACTCTTAGTTCTTCCATTCCTTCAAAAAGTTTGTTTGGAATTATCAACGAAGGGTTGTTACTTTCAACATGAAAGACTTTGAGTCTAGTGCAACTTAAACTTTCAGGAATCTCATCTTTGATATCACAATGGTGCAAAGATATAGTGGTAAACCTCTCATATTTTTCCTTGTCAAGCCATTCATCCAGTTTGCCATATCTCATTGTAAAAATATCTTGCTCCTTGAATGCTATTGAAAGGGCAGTATCACGAACCAAATCATGCATGATGACCTTATCAGATGAACGAGCATTCAACAACAAGCTTGAATCTTTGAGCTTCCTCACAAATAGTTCAGTTCTGTCCTGAGCTTCTTTTACTGTATAGACTCCTTGAAATATGCCTAATCCAATGCAATATTTCACCAAATCTACAATTGATGGATTCTCACTTATACGAGCGCAAAGTAAGAAAAAGGACTTGAGCTCTTCACTAGGCAAGTGATCATAACTCAACTTTGTAGAAAATTCTATAGGTTTTAGTGCTTCAACTGCTTCGTGCCTTTCCATTTGTTCCAGTGCATTTTCCCAAGCCAATTTACTCTAAGTGTTCTTCAAAGCCTTAGCAACTGTAGTTATCGCCATAGGCAATTGTGCACACATGTTGGCAATTTTGTCTGATAATTTTTTCAACTCCAAAACTTCTTCAGTTACTTTAGCTAACTTTTTGAACAACTTCACTGTTTCTTCTTTTTCCATGACGTCTAGAGAGAAAATTGAACTTTTTGTTATATCCATTTCACCTGACATCACCTCTTCGTTTCGAAAAGTTACTAAAATCTTGCAGTCTTTGGAATCACCAGGAGACTTTTCTGTTTCCAACCTATCTTGTCTATCACCAACCGTGTCTTCGACAGTCATTTGACTGGTGTCATCGTCACTAAATAGAATTCCCAGCATATTTAGGTCAAATCCTGCCCAAAGATCATCCAAAATTACTAGAGCATTCTTCTCTTCCTTCAACCTTTGTCGCAATCGACCTGCTCTTCCATTTAGGCTTTTGTCGTCTAATCTTAAGCCCAACATGCCAGCCATCTCTCCTTGAATCTTTCTTACATCAGGGGTGCTGTTACAGTTGCAATTACCACAACACTGAATAACTTTTTTGACATAGCTTTCCTTGCAACAGCTTTAACAAAAGTGGTTTTGCCAACACCAGCCTGCCTATGGATACCAATCATTTTAGCTGTGGGATTTCTCAGTGCATTCATAACTTCCTTCAAGACAATGTCTCTTGATTTGAATGGTTTATAACCACTATCAGAAAGAGCAATCACTATTGCTTCCGAATATGGCTAATAAGAAATTGCATTATAATTTGGTTTCTGCCGTAGCAACTCTTTACACTTTGAGGTCATCTTTTTCGCTTCTCTTCCCAGCTGATGCTTCAACTTTAAGTTGGGCAAACCTTGCGAGCAGCCTGTCTTCTTGTCGTGTTCATCTTTCAAAAACTTGTCAACTTTATCGAGATTTGATTGTGCTTCTTGCAACCAATCGGTAATAGAAACTTCAATGACATGCGCATCATTTTTCGCAGCTTCAACTTTATGTCTTAGGATCGTTATGTCAAACTAATGGTGCTCTGGGAAGAAATAAATTAGACTTATTATTAATGAAATGAACAAAGTCAAAAACACTAAGGCAACAGGCCCTGCTTATATAGACCTATATCCAAGAACACCTACAACAAAAAATACCAAGAACATACAAGAATATATTCCCTAATACATATTTATTCTAGCCACTTATACTCCCCCTCAAGTTGGGAATAAACACGTGCAATAGATACTCATGTGTTTCCTTGCCTAAACCCTTTGTAAAGATGTCAGCCAACTGTTCTGAAGAGCTAACATGTCTCAAATCTAGTCAGCCTTGCATTAGTTTTTCTCTCACGAAGTGACAATCTATCTCAATATATTTTGTCCTTTCGTGAAAAAACAGGATTGCTTGCTATGTGAATAGTAGCTTTACTATCACAGAAAACTAATGCTGGCCCAATATTTATTATATTTAAGTCTTTCAATAATCCCAACAACCATACAATCTCGGCTGTCACGTGCCTCAATGCCCTATACTCAACTTCAGTTGATGAAGTGGATACAATGTTTTGCTTCTTTGACTTCCACGACACTAGAGAGCTCCCTATCTTAATTGCATATCTTGTGACTGACCTTCTACTATCCTCACATGCTACCCAGTCGGAGTCACAATAACATTCCAACTCCATCTTACTTGTAGAGGAGAGTAGAATTCCCAAACCAGCTCCTTCAAATAATGAAGTACTCTAATTGCTGTTGCCATGTGAGATTGCCTTGGCTTAAACAAGAATTGACTTAATACCTGCACAATATAACATATATCAGGTCTAGTCACAATCAAATAAGATAAATGTCCAACTAAATTTTTATGACTCGGGATTCTCTAATAATTCATTAGCTTTCTCTTTCTTTGTTTTCCCGGCCTTCTTCTTCTTCGGCCTAGGATTCTCAGCCAACTTCAGATTCTGCTCCGTTGGAGTGGCAACAGGCACCGCTGCACTTAAACCTATGTCATTCAATAAATCAAGAACATATTTACATTGATTCAAAACTATCCCTTCTCGTGACCTAGCAATTTCTAGTTCTAGGAAATATTTAGCCACACCTAAATCCTTTATTTTAAACTGGCTATGCAAATATTTCTTAGTTGCCTCTATCTCTTTATAACAGCTGCCGGTTATAATTAAATCATCAACATATATAGACTAATACAACAATTATATGACCCTTTCTTTGTTTAATGAATAAAGAGTAATCATGCAAACTCTATTTGAAACCTCCCTCTATCAAAGCTTGGGTGAGCTTGGCATTCTATTGCCTTGATGCTTGCTTTAACCCATATAAGGACTTTGTCAACTTACACACTTTTTGTTCTCCCATCTTGTTGAACTCCTCCAGAATCTTCATGTAAACTTCCTCATAAAGATCTCCTTGGAGGAAAGCAATATGCACTTCTATTTGGAATAATTTCCAATTGTTTACAGAAGCAAGACTAAGGACTACTCATACTGTTACCATTTTTACTACTGGTAAAAAAGTCTCATAGTAATCCACTCCTTCCTTTTGAGTGTACCCTTTTGCAACAAGTCATGCTTTGAGTTTAGCCACTACCCTATTTGAGTTATACTTGATTTTGAAGACCCATTTACAGCCAATGGGGATTTTTCCAGGTGGTAAGTCAACAATCTGCATGTATGATTAGATTCTAGGGCCTTAACTTCCTCCCGCATAGCATCTACCATTCTTTTGTCCTTAGCAGCTTCTTGAAAACACCTAGGTTCAGAAACTACATCAGTAGTACACAAGAAATGTTTATAGGACAATGATAAATGTGAATATGTAAGGTAATTTTGCATAGGATATGGGAGATGTCCCTATTTAACAATTGCTGCTTGCTATGTGACTACCTTAAAATTCTGATCAAAAGTGGCTAGACTAGAATTATTGGTTGTTTCTGGAGGTGCAGGCTTTGAAGGTGTAGGTACTGAATGAGTGCAATCATAGTCTTGAAGCTATGCTAGGGGCCTTCTGTCTCTCGTGGACCGCCTTTGTGAGGGTGCAATTGGATCCAGTAGCCTGATTTCTTCAAGTAGTGGTGTTGCCCCATTCTGGTTCCCCTACATTAATGGCACAAAAAAATTCTCGTAGTCATATAAAAACAAGTCAGATTGTGGCAAAATGTCTCCCCCTCGATTAATATGCTCCCCCTTTTTAAAAGGGAATCGCCCCTCAATAAAGGAGACATGTTGACTTACCATCATCATTTTGGTTCTCAAATTATAAAGTATATAGCCTTTTTGACTAGTGGGATATCCCATAAACACACAAGGGCCAGCCTTATGTTGTTATTTATCAAAATCATGTAGTTTAGTTGCAAATGTCAAGCATCCAAAGACCCTTAAATGCCCCAAAGAGGGCAGCTTTCCATAAAGTATGGCATAAGGAAACTTAAAAGCAAGCAACTTAGAAGGTGTTCTGTTTATGAGATATGCAAATGCCTTAATGGCTTCTCCCCAGAAAACTATAGGGATCTTTGCCTCTAACATCAAGCATCTAGTGACTTTCAATAAATGCCTATGTTTCCTTTCTACCACCCCATTTTGTTGAGCAGTATAAGGACAATAAGTTTGATGTATGATTCCTTTTTCATTGAATAAGGACCTCATCTTGGTATTAATAAACTCTAGACCATTATCACTTCTAATCATTTTGATTTTAGTTCCATGTTGAGTAGAGACATAAGTCAAAAAATTCTTAACATGCATAAAGGTTTCTGATTTGTTAGTCATAAGGAATATCCATACTCTACGGGAGAAATCATCCCTAATAGTCAAAAAATACATGAATCCTTGATGTGTGGGTCCCTTATAGGGCCCCCAAACATCTATATGAACTAATTCAAAATAGCAAGTAGATTTAATTCCACCAATTTGAAAAGGAAGGCGATTTTGTTTAGATTGTACACAAATTTCACAACTACTGTTATCAAAGTCAGTAATATGCTCTTTTATTTCATGTAAATGTCGGAGTACACGTGTAGAGTCTGCTATGCCAAATATCAAAAGTATGTGTTTTCAATGTGCAACCATATTGAACAGTACGAAGAATGGAATTTTGAATGTAAGGAAATCTAGGTCTATTTTGCTTTGCAACACATAAAGCCCATGAAACAATCTACCAATCGCCTTGATCTTCCTACTCAAGATGTCTTGTAAAACACAAACGTTAGGACAAAAAAAGCCAAGCAATTTTTGTGCTGAGTTAATCGTGATACAGATATTAGGTTGAATTTAAGTCTAGGTGCATATAAGACATCCCTTAAGACCATATTGTTCCTGACAATCAGATTCCTTATGTGTGTAACTATAAGTTTTTGTCCATTGGGAACTCTGATTCCTTTAATTGATCCTTCATATGGTTTGTAATTATCAAGAAATGCTAAATTACTAACTACATGAGTTGTAGCACCAGAATCAAGCAACCAAAGAGGAGTAAAATTTACTGAACCAAGCAAACCTGAGGTAGTCCTAACGGTTCCTCCATAGACTCTTTGACATTTTCCTTTTTTGCAGCCTGAGAATCCCTTTCAAGTATATGTATCAACTACTCATATTGTTGAGGGGTAAGATTAGGTGTTAGTGTTGCAGCTGTTCTAGAAGAGCTAAATGCAGAGTCGTTTCAATTTCCTTGATCCTTCCCTGGATTCTTCAATGACTGAGGCTCCTAATTTGGTGGGAAGCCAATAAGATGAAAACATTGCTCCCTTTTATGTCCCTTGCGGTGGCAGCGAGTGCATTCATCTAGAGTACCTCCTCTACCTTGAGCATCGCCCCTGCCTTTCCCTCATCCTCCCCTGCCTCCTTGAGACATCATCACTATGTTTTCAATAGATGAATTGGTGGGGTTAGGAGCTAGAGAGAATTGGGCTTCTTGTTGGGAGATCATTGAGTATGCTTGATTCACGGTTAGCAGAGGGCACAAAAGTAAAATATGACTATGGCCCTGATGGTATGTCTCATTAAGACCCATCAGGAATTGGAATAAACGTTGTTCCTGAATTATTTTTGTATAGGTTTGAGAGGTATTACACTAGCAAGATGGAAGAATAACAAGACTATTGTATTCTTCCCATAAATCCTTCAATTCGGAATAGTACATGGATACATAAAGTGAACCTTGCATCATAGTGTTTAGAGAGCGATGAAGATTGAAAATCTTGGTCCCATCAGATATCTTGAAGCGTTCTTTGAGGTCAACCCAAACTGACCTTGCATTTTCTGAAAAGGTTAGTCCCTTAAAGATCGATTTGTTCACAGAGTTGATTAACCAGGAGAACACTACGGCATTGCAACGGTTCCAAATCGGTTGGAGCTCAGACTCTTGCATCTCCCGAGTACAAGTGCCATCCACAAAACAGAATTTGTTCTTCCCCAACAGAGCAATATGCATGGCCCGACTTCAGGTAGGATAATTGTCAGATCCGGTGAGCACAGCGGAGACAAGAGTGAGCCCATGCGTATCGGAAGGGTGAAGATAGAGTGGATGGTTCAACCCTAAAACAGTGGGATCGGTTTTGGCGGCAGAGTCGGCCATAGCATTGAGAACTTACGAACAATCAGAAAAAAAAAAAACAGCACCAACAACAGGTGCTTCTTCAAGAACGACTCGATAGTGAGCAATTGCCAAAAAAATCTAAGGCAGCATGTTCTTTGATCTCCTATCGTGGTGCGCCGATGAAGAAGACTCAAGAATCAGCCAAGAAAGCCATTGTGAGGAAATAGAACAATTGAGAAGCATATCAGTCTTGTATTGATAAAGACGCTAAAAGCACAAGAATAAATGGAGAAGGATGGTATCCGGAGTTAGGAGGACGATAGAAACTCTGGGCGAAGAAAATTGGTATGTGAATCTTGTGACATAATAGTCAAGACGCTGATTTTTTTTTCTTTTGGAAGCTAGTGGCATAACAATCGAGAAGCTATTTTGAGATGAAATTTAGAAGCTAGTGATAGAACAATCTAGAAGCTATTTTGAGATGAAAGAGGAATGGATGAATCGGATATTAGGATCCAGAAGGTGGGACCAGATTAGGAGGATGGAAGCCCAGGCTATCTTCCGGGCTCTGGTACCATTAGTTTACCATGTCAAACTAATGGTGCTTTAGGAAGAAATGAACAAAGTCAAAAACACTAAGGCAATGGGCCCTGCTTATATAGACCCATATCCAAGAACACCTACAACAAAGAATACGAAGAACATACAAGAATATATATTCCTTAATACATATTTATTCTAACCACTTATACGTTACTTCACCTCGGAGCTCCTGAAACCGTCCCTTCAGCTCCTTAACGTTGTCCCCACAGTTGTAGAGGTAACCCAGATGACGGCCAACAGGTTTCACCAAGGGTTTCAACGCTTCAACAATCGATACAAACTCCATGTTTTTCTGCCTTCCCCTCTCTTTTGGGAATTTCTTCTGCTATAAAAGCCAAGTGAAGTGAAGTGACTTGAGTTAGTAGAGCACAACAGACGAACACCAGGAGATTATCGTAATCCTTGTTCATTAGAAAAACAAGGCTCAAAAGGTTGCAAGCTGGGAATGGTCGTTCCGACCAAGACAAAGCAAGATGCAGACTGAGTGCATGCTCGGTCCGTGGGGGATACCCTTTCAGTATGAAAAAGTGTTTATAAACCAACAAGTTGTTGGACTTGATGGGCAGGCATTGAGTTGGAAAAATGTTAGTACTGGAAAAGCCCTTTGGACAAAAGGGGAGAACATGACCTTACCCTCGCGTTCATCAAATAATGCCCCTATCTTGTATGGAAAAATAAAATAATGCCCCAATGGATCCATAGGTGGGGTTTTTTTTTCTCCCATACAACGGAAAGAAATAAAACGACAATACTAAATACTACTCGACCATTGAAGATCGAAGTCTCAGGAAAGACTTGATGACACAAAAATATATTTGGTTTAATATCCCTATTGGTCCGTGTAGTTTACATGCATTTTGATTTTAATTCATATAATTTGAAATCAGAGGTTTTCACCTGTTTTTTTTGTTGGTATCATTTATTTTTAGATAATAAGTTCTTATTACGTAAATCGAGATAAAACTCCTCTCACATATTTATCTCGTATACCGTAAATTATGATTTATAAGTATTTATTACCCAAAAATAAACTATTCTAAACTAGCACTTCGTCTCTATAGTTTAACATGAGTCCCAGGAGGTAAAAAAAAAAAAGACCTAAATCCAAAGTTAACTTTGTTAGTTATACTGATGTGTCACTAACATGTTAAAAATGTTGATGTGGCTTGATGGCCAGTAAGCTTATGTGGGCAAAAAGCTTAGGTGGATAAGTGATTAAAAAACAAAGAAACAAAAATTAGAAACATCATAATGCACAAGCCAACAAGCTGCTGGAGCGTTGAGGAGAAAAGAGAAATTTAGGACATTGAGCGATAGTAAAGGTAGGTGCAGCGAAGGTATAAAGCTCCATAAAATTATATTATAGGAGAATTTATAGAGCTCAATGGAATTGCGGTAGGGGGGTCAAAGTGATTTTAATTGTTTTGTGTTCAGCTCTGTTATTGGTCATCAAAACAGAGGTGCACAGAGCATGTCTACTTGTGTTTGTTTTCTTTGGATTCTCAAAACCTCCTTGCTCTTTAACTCCTTACTAATCCTATAGGATCAACGGTAAACCAGCACACAACTTTGAAAAGCAATCTATAACAAACTAAGATATCTCCTCTTTTTTCTTCTATAACTTCCTCACAACTTTTTCATATCAAACCTTAATCGTTGTGGCTCTCTCCACACTGAACCGGTCAGCAACTGTGGCTCAATTGTTCCTTTTATTCCAAACTTCTCTTTATCCACACTGAACCGCTCAGCAACTGTGGCTCAATTGTTCCTTTCATTCCAAACTTCTCTTTATCCTTCCACTTTGAAAATCATTCAACAAATACCAAAAGCAGAAACCCATTTTCGAGTTGATATTTTTGAATACAAACGGTGTAACATCCAAATTTTTATCCCTAGAATTTAAGTAACATTAAGATGATATTTATTAAATAGCTTGAGAATTTAGAGTAAATCAAATTCGTTGTTTGAAGTATGGAAACATAGAATTAAGAAAAGAATAAAATATGATCGAAAATAAAAGAGAAAAATCCTAACCAGGAAAAATGGATCCTAATTATACTCTCAAGATAATTAATTTTTTTATGGAGAGAGACTTAAAGAGACAGTAAAGATTAAAGTAAATCTTTAATATTGATTTCAGCTGAGTAGAATTATTGCATGACAAATGGAATTTATCATATAATTATTTGAGTAAAGATAATTGATTCAAAATAAAATTGAATTTTATAAATATAAGTATTTAAAATATTATTCTAATTTAACATATTATAATTATTTACACTTTGAGAATTTCATTTGAGTAAATTCATAAGCTTAGCTTAATCTTTTGGATTTCTTAAAAAGTGTGAACAAGAACAAGATAAGAACAATGTAAAAAAAAAAAAAAAAAAAAAAAACCGAAATGACTTTAGGAATGGAAAAGGCCACGGCGCATTATTGCACTTCCCCCAGCCATTATAGAAATAATAACATATATGCCCACTAAACCCCCCCACTCTTCAATATTTATAATCAATTAAACACTCCCCCAATATTCCAGCACACCGAGCACCTCTGGTCCTTTTATTTTTCCGTGGCGTGCTTCTCTTCCTTCCTTCAGGGCGATGCAGCTGTGAGAGAGTGATAGGGATTTGAGAGAGAGAGAGAGAGAGAGAGAGAGAGAGAGAGAGAATAAGATGTGGAGATTGTTTGGATATACCAAGGTAAGTGATTTATTATTATTATTATTATTATTTGCCAACTCTAAGGTAAATGATTTATCTTCTTGCGCTCATATTTTCCCTCTTAGTTTCATATATTATTGATGTTGAAAAATCTAGGGTTTTTAAGATTTCAAATCTTTGGGTGTTCCAATTTTTCAGTTAGCTTTTGATGGCCCTAATGATGTTAGAACAAGAGTGGGTATAGTTCGATTTTCTCTAAATGGTTTATTTGAAGAAATTAGAGTTAGGTTTTGATTGAGAAATTTTGTTTTATGATGATGGGGTTCTTGAATTCAAATTCTATGACTAATTATAGCTTATTAGAGCTTATATTGATGATGGTATGGATTGATTTTGATGTTTATGGTGAGATGTGACCATTGACAATTTTAGGTGAAACTTTAAGAGTTGGAAATTGGGCATTTTTGAATAAATTAAGGTGATTGCAATTAGTTGATTGTTCTATTGAGAGAGAAAGAATTAATGGAAAAAAGAAACAAAATTATGTTGATAATTTAAGGAATGATTGATTCACACACTAAAAAAAAAGTGATTTCGTAGCTGTTAAAAATGAGTATTAGTAGCGGTTTTAACCGCTACAAACAATATTAGTAGCGGTTCATGAAACCGCTACTAAATCCTATGTTACAAGCGTATTTGCCACGGTTATTAAAAACCGCTACTCATGTAAAATAATTGCTACTTTATTTGTAGCGGTTGAATCCCACCACTACAACATCACCGAGAGCTATCGTCTTTTTCTGGGAACTTTGTAGTGGTTATAAAACCGCTACAAATATCAAAACCCGAAATTTGCAAGGAGGGAAATCCAAATTTTGTTCCATTTTGTAGCGTTTCCTAAACCGTTACTAATATGAATTTGAAAAATGGTGCCCTTAATTAGTAGCTATTATATAACCGCTACAATTTCATCAAAATTTAAATTTGGCGCCAAAAAATTTATTTGTGTTTGAAAAATTTGCTCTAGTTAGTAGTGGTTTAATAACTGCTACAAAAATTTAAGTAAATTAAAAAAAAAAAAATACAATCATTTGTTTAAGTTTTGTAATATTAAATTAAATAGTTTATTTTTTAGTAGTTTAGCTAATTTAATTAGCTTATTATTCAATAGTTTAGCTCATTTATAAATTAAAAGGAATAATTTTAATTAGTGAGATAAGTATAAAGATTGTATTGATAATATTATTGAGGATATGTAGATAAAAAGGAACTATTATGTTGTCTACTATAATTTGATTAAGTAAGAAAAATAGGTGAAAATGAGAAAAAACTCTTAAATATCTGCAAAAAAATAGTAAGGATATATTTTATGTGAAGGAAAGAAGTATTAAAATATAAAATTTAAAAACTTGTTACCATATTTGATCACGTTGTTCAGCTCCTCAACTCATACAAAAAAATTTGTAAATGAGAGAAAATGAAAGAGGGGTAAGGTGGAAAGAAATGAGGGAGTATTTGAAATAAGATGTGGTGGGGGTATTTAAAGGAATCTGCGTAGAATTTGTAGCGGTCAGTATAACCGTTTTGTAGTGGTTTTTAATTAGTAGCAGTTATTTATATTTTTGTAGCGGTTTTTGAACCGCTACAAATATTGAATTGTTTTTTTAAATATTTTTTTAAAAGACAAAACCATAATTTGAATTTGATCACTCATCCTCGTCATCCCTACAGAAATTATGTAGAAAAATTATTATCAGTGATGTATTTTTTTGTTTAAAAAATTTAATTTAAATGATGTGAAATTAAAAAAAAGCACCGCAGTAGAGGTAAATTGTCATCGCCTTCAAGGAAGAAGTTTTCAAAATTGGCGGGCTAAAATGGCTCACTCTCGTAGGTGATGTTATTGCCTTCACCTATGTTGTAAAGGTCTCGTGGCTTTAAATGAACGACCATGTGTCAATCTCTGTGCCTCTTGTCCTCGACATAATAAACCTGTTGTGCCTCTGAGGCAAGAATGTACGGTTCATCATCTTGAGAATTACCAGTATGAATTGGCCGTGAGAAATTGACTTATGTGATCCCTAAGTCGTCAGTTGTCAATCCCCGGGAAATAGTGGTATTTGCCCACAAACACTTGAACAGGTCACGGTGAAGCGGCCTTGATAATTAAGTTTGACGACATCAAGAAGCTTTCCATAATAAGGAACGCCTCTAAACTGCATGTTGGCGTCATTACTGCTCACATAACTCCTTGTCCCAAATGTGCCATAAACACTCGAATTTTGAGTTTACAATCCTTGATCACGTGAAACCATGCAAAACTTGAAACCATTGACATTGTATGCTGTAAACCTTTTTGCATGATCAAGAGGGCCGATTGCGAGAGCTCTGAAATTTGGTGAGAGTGGGTTGTGGTCATTTAGTATTCTGCGCGCAAACCAGCTTGGGAATTCTCTGTGGACCTTTTTGTCAACTTCAGAGGATGTTTATGTATGAATCTTGAGTTGACGCTTAACATGACTTCTGAATTCTCTGCATTTAATCATAGAGAGGCGATAGTAAAATGAAAGTGAAAAATGTTACGAAAGATATAAAATAACATGTGAGTGTACAATTCTTACTGTATGAAAAATTCAACTTGAGTGCAATTAATCAAGACATGTCTATATGTTTGCAACTTCTCAGTTGCCGTTAGTTTGAAATTCTCAATTCCTCCAACTGGTTTACCAACACGAGGGATAAATTCTCCTGATGTTGGTGCAGGTTTAGGACAATCATCAACACAAGGTAGGCGGTTGAAAGCCATCTCAAGGTCATCAAAGTACCTTGAACAAAACTACAGCACCTTATCCCCTATATAGCCTTCAGCTATAGAACCTTCTGGCCACGCCTTATTCCTGATGTAAGATTTTAATTTCCCAAGAAACCTATGAAGTAAAGAAGAGAAAAATGATACTAAATGTTGAAAAGGATGACTAGCAAACATAGGAACTAACAATGAAGCACATATTTAAAATGAGTACCTCTCAATCAGATACATCCATCGATATTGTACTGGGCCAACGAGCTTTGTTTCATGAAAGAGGTGGACTGTAAGGTGAACCATTACAGTGAAAAAGGACGAAGGAAAGATCATCTCCAAATGACAAAGCGTAAGAATGGTTTTGGACTATAGCTTATTGAGCTCCTTAACAATTAAAACCTTAGAACTCAACTTCCGAAAGAAAGAACAAAGTTCTATCAAAATGATGGAAACATCAAGAGGAAGTGCATTCTTTATAACCAGAGGGAGTAACTATTACATAAGAACATGTGAGTCATAACTCTTCAGGCCATCAACCTTTCGAACCTGCAAGTCAACACATCGAGAAATGTTTTTTGAATAGCCATCAGGAACTTTTAATTTCTTCAATGTCGCAAGGAAAACTTCCTTGTTTGGTTTTGTGAGGGTAAACTTTGCCGGCTGAAATTTGTTATGCTCTTCTAGCCAAGTGTCTTCACGAACTCCCATGGGGTGTAAATGTTTCCTTGCTTGAAGGTGATCTTTTGTTTTGCCGGGTTCGTTAAGCAGCGTATATAGCATATTATCGCAAAACATTCTTTTCAATGTGCATAACATCAAAACTGTGGTGAAGTAAATTAGATCTCCAATATAGAAGAGTGAATAAAATACTTATCTTCTTTCATTCTAAGGCTCCAAAGTCCTACGTGTCTTTTGGCGAGTTTGTGCTAAATCATCGCTTTTTCCAAACTCAAAGTCAACATGCTCAAGCTACTGTAAGATATCTGTACCGGATAAGATATGAGGTGGTCCTCTTTTTTCTGGTTTCCCATTGAAGTGATTCCATTGCAATATGAACTTATGCCTTCTATCGAGAAACCTCTGATGCCCTATAAAGCACCATTTTTGGTTGTAGGGAAGACGCACTACGTCAGAGTTAAAATTGCAAGCTGAACACGCCGACTCAGTATGCACATTCCAACCAGATAATGTGCCAAGGCCATGAAAGTCACTAATCGTCCACATCAAGGCTGCACGCAAGTTGAACAAAGTTTTCCCGTAAGCGTCGTACGTCTTAATGCTGACATTCCACAAGTCAAGCAATTCTACAATAAGCGGTTGGAGATACACATCGATGTAATTACCCGATGCCTTTTTGCCTAGAATGATCACAAAATGCATCACGCACACCATCATTCACAGGATCATCTTCATCTAGTTGAATTCCTACTTGCGAACTTCGAGGAAGATCATTATCATATCTCATACCGGCCTTCATACTATGAACTGCCCAGAACGTATAGTCTTCTAGGAAAGGCTTCAGAAGCAAATGTTCATTAACAACATTTCGTGCATGCCACTTCTTAAACTTGTATCTCTGACACGGACAGACGATCTTGTTGTTACAGCTAGCTTGAGTGAATGCGAAATCCAAGAAATTGTTTAATGCGTACAAATATTCCGGAGAATTGCGTGGAAACCTAATCCATGACTTATCCATAGCTACTAGTGAGAGAGAAGAAAGTATAGTGAAGAAGATTAGTGATAGAGAATGACGAATGCTTGGAACCTTATATTCTGAAATTCCAACATTTAATATTTTGTAGCGGTTCAAAAACCGCTACAGTAACCGCTACAGAACTATAAATTTATAGCGGTTATATGACTTAAACCGCTACTAATTTTCAAGCCGTTGCAATCAAATTGAAGAATTTGTTTTCACCTTATAGCAGTTATATAAAAAACCACTACTAATATATATTTGTAGTGGTTATACGTTAGTAACCGCTACAAATTATTCGCGGTAGAATAATTTCAAATTTCAAATATCTTACCTTTGTAGTAGTTATTAGAAAAATAACTACTACAAAGAATTTATGACCATTGGAGAATTTTAAATGAAAAATTTGTTCTCAATTTGTAGCGGTTATTCTCATAAACCGCTACAAATGTGCAAAAAGTGGGGGGAAATTCACAATTGAAATGTTGACTATTTGTAATAGTTATTTATGTAACTGCTATAAATACTCAACATTTTAATTTTAAATTTTCCTCACATATTTCTTTACATTTGTAGCAATTTTAACTCATTACCGCTACAAATATTGTTCAATTTATTTTTAATATTTGTAGCGGTTTTTATATTAACCACTACAAATATAGTTTAAATTTTTTTTAATGTTTGTAGCGGCTTTTATATTAATCGCTACAAATATAGTTCAAAAATTTTTAATATTTGTAGCGGTTTTATTATAAAACCGCTACAAATATATATATATATATATATAATTAATTGTTTCTTTAGTTTTAGAAATATAAATAATACTGTTGCAATTAATACAAAAATTTAACAACACGGTCTAAAAATATAAATATAACTATGGTAAACGCAATAAGAATTTAAGTTATGAAATAAAAATTATATATAGTTATTTACAAATGTTTCAACAAGAAAAAATAAATATGTCCTAAACTAAATAGCAGGAGGCTGATGATCTAGTCCTCCCTCAGGTGAGGCTCCCTCAGGTGCTGTTGGATTGGGGTGTTGGGCAGAGGTATCAATACCATCATCATAAGCAGGAGGAGGAGGAGGCTGGACGACGAACTAAGGGATAGGGGGAACCTGTGGATGCTGCTCATTCGAGAACAGGCGACTCCACGACTGCTCAAGCATGCTATTGGTGATATCATGTCACTGCGTCTGCTGATCATAGTAGAAATCAGCCTGCTGTTGCATCTGCTGCAGATGTAGTGCTACAGACGCAGCTGCTGCATTTGCTATTGCTGCTGAGCCACTGCAGCCTGTGTCTAGGCCAAATCTGAGGGCAGCTCCTTAACAGACTCGTCTCTCGGACATCTGACCCCTGACGCCTGTGCTCTAGAGCTTTCAGCCTCAGAGGCGACGCTCCTGTCGTAGACCATGCTAGGTCTGGCGCCTATCCCCATCCCTCACATGCGTCTGGGGTGCTCAGCTTGACCCAGACCCACCTTTAAAGGAGCCGGGGGTCCACTAACCCCTGTGGCTCCTCGGCCTGGGTCTCTCGCAGCTCAGCCTGCGACTGCTACATCCACTCTTGCCATTTTATGAAACAATTACTTATTAGCATTTTTCATAATTAAGTTGGTTTTATAAAAATTATAATAATGAAATCACTTACAATGGCCGCCTCTTCCTGCTGAGAGGTCGGAGTCCCATCACGGTGTCTATGTGTGATAGCGAACAACTCCCCATAGTCCGTCTGACGGTTCTCCTGCTGTGCCTTCCTCTCCTAAAATAATTACAAAATTTAATTAGTATTATCAAAACATATACATTCTTTATAGTATGAAATAACCAGCTAAAAGTAATTGATATTATGAAAATTTACTAGCTCACTGTAAGAGACAGTAAAGGTCTTCGATCCTGCTGTGTGGTGGATCATCTACTACCCACGGCACCTCGTGTTCCTCTAAGAAAGCACCTGGAAAAAAATAATATTAAATGTATTAAAAAAATTTAAAATTAATAAAGTCATAAAATTAATTAAATTTAAATTATAATTTAACAATTATCAAATACAAAATTATATATAAATAATCTAATAAATACATTACATGCCTCTCAGCGCTCCTCCTGAACTGGACGAAACTCGCCCAGTCGTTCGGTGGGCTGTAAGCACTCTTCCAATTTCTAACATTACTTTCACTATTTGCCCATTTTCCCATCATCTTTAATCTAATGCTATCAAACATTCTAATGACAGGAAGATACCTATACTCATTAATCCAAGAGTTTTGGCTGTCACTAATATTATTGTCTACCATCCACGACTTACATCTAGTGGTAAAGAAAGCTCTTACCCAAGTTTTTGGATTGTATAATGTAATAACCCAAAAATGGGATTAAGGGCTAATGACTCCAAAAGTGATGTAATTATTGTTGAATAAACACTTTTGGAGAATGTGTGATGGGAATTTGGATATTTTAATGATTCCAATGGCTTCCTTGTGAAAATTCTTGTGGGGAGAGTGTTTATTGTGAAATTGGAACCATTGGGAACAATTATGCAAAAGTTGAAAACTCTGTCCATTGAAACTCTGTACAGGGCAGCCAATTTGTATGGACGTTTTAAATAGGCAAATGGTGTCTAAAAATTCTGAACTTTTCCAATATTAAAGTTCACATGTCAAGCTTCAAAATGAACATATAATTTGTATCATTTTGATTTGTGACCTAAGAGTTTTGGATTTTTGAAGTTTGCCCAGCGAAATTAATTATTTTCTGGAACAGTATGCAAATATTGAAATTATGGGAATTTTGTGGTGATTTTCAGTAATGGCCAATATTTTTCCTATGAAGAGGACTTAAATATCTTTCATTTGGCTTTGGAATCACCTCATTTCAATTTTTATAGAATTAGTTATGATTTTTCAAAGTTGGGCAGAAAATCTGCCAGAAAATCCGAAAATGTGAAATTAGAAATTATGACATCATCATGTGGTAAGGTGACATCAACATGGAATTAAAAGCAATTCCATCATCTTCATCAGCCATTCCCGACCCATTTCAGAGGAAAAAAAGACGTGAAGAGAGCTTGGAGAAAAGAGAGAAAAAGAGGAAGAAATCTCGTAAGGTAAGCCGATTTCTCCGACGATCTAGCTCTTAACGCGTATAACCTTGTTCCTAAGCTTCTCTTCTATGTTATTTAAGGTGTTGAGAAGCAAATTTGGTGCTCAAGAGGCTAGGGTTTTCAGCCAAGTCAAGGAGAAGCTATTAGGAGCTTGAGGTAACTTCCAAACTTTCGTATATTGCTTATTCTGGCTGCTGTGGGCAATTTAATCGGTGAAATTTCACCGGATTGCCATTGGTTTTAAAGTTTGGAAATGATATGGCCTAGGGGTTATGCTGCCCAAATTGGGTCTTAATGTTAGTTTTAACCTAATGTAATGGTTAATAAAGTGGTTAGGAGTAGAAAGTAACGCGTTTACGGAGCCGAAATCGTAAAACCCCGATTTTCCCCGGAGAACTCATAAATTTCGGCCAGCTCTAGAAATGGGTCTTAGAGTTGTATTTTCAATGATTTGATGGTTCCATTGAGTTCAGGGGCGAAAATTAGGTGGGGTTACAGTTGGTCACTTTTTCGGAAAAGGCCGAAAAAGCATAATTACGAAAACGCCCCTAAAACCCTTAAAGTGGGGCTGCCAAGGGTAAATTTGTAATTTTACATTGAATTTGATAAATTCGAGTACATAAATGGATTCCTTGGGCGGAAATATGTTAGGATAGCCCAGATTAGAATTTTGGGAAAAGTGCAACCGGACCGGGTACGGCGGGCCCGGGCCGGGTCCCCGGGGGTAGTTTTGTAAATTTTCATTATAAACTCATATAACCCCAAGTAACACTATGGAAGTATCTAAATGGTGCATTTGGAATTGTAGGATTCGATATTTGCCGCCCTCGGGAGCCAACTGCGCCGAAGAACGTCAGGAAAGGACAAGGTAGTGACTCTCTCTCTCTCTCTTATACTTTGTGTAATGCACTGTATTTGTGTTGTATCACTGTTTTATGATGATTTCTGATGCTGCTGTGGTTACAGCTGGTGATAGCTGTCGTTTACAGCGCAAGCTGTCATTTACAGCGCAAGCTGTCATTTACAGCGCAAGTTGTCGTTTACAGCGTAAGCTGTCGTTATTGTGATTACAGCATAAGCTGTCGTGATGTTGATTACTGATTACAGCGTAAGCTGTCCTGATGTTGATTACAGCAAGAGCTGTCGTATTGTGTATACAGCCGTGAGTGCTGTCGTTTGTGGTGAAAACCATGTATCTGTGAATTGCTGCTGCTGCTGCTGTTTGTGATTTATGTACATGCTTTGTGTTTATGCATTGTGTGAGTGGTTTGTTACTACTGTGATTCTCTCGAATCTCATTCTTTCCTATGACTAACATTTCAGACAGGGCGTGTGGCTCAAAGGAGAAGCGGCCAACCTGGAGCACTTAGGATCTTTAGTTATACTAAGGATTTTTGAGATGTTGGTTATCTATTTTAAACTCGGGATTACTGTATATTTTGAAACATGAAGATCATAATCAATTTTGGATGTGTAATCCCCTAGTAAATACTTATAAACCCTCAGGTTATATATATGTATAGAACCCGGGAGTTGCCGGGGATTTAGCTATCCACTATGATATGTGAATGTAAATCAACTGCACAGGTAATTATATTCGAATGTTTAAAATGAGACCAGGATAGGGGAAAGATTTTGAAAGATTTTTGTGAAAACCCTACGGTATAGTAGGAAGTTTGAAATGAATTTAAACTATCCGACGGTCTCTAAACCGACTTAATTATGCATTATCGGAATATCATTACGTGTTAAAAGTTAGGGGGTTACATATAACATGGCTGCCTCAGCTGCTTGTCTACTAAGTGCACCAAGAGCTTCCATATTGTCTTTAAACTCTTACTGAAATAAACTCCACGAGCATTGAAAGAATGCTTTCTTCAATTTGTTGCCCCTCCATACTTTGCTCCAGTTGGCGTATATGTGTCTTGCACAATATCTGTGCTCAGCTAGTGGTAGTACCTCATTCATAGCTTGCCCTAAATCCTATAATATAAAAATTCAAATCAGTCATTGTCAAAATAACAATCCACAGAAGACAATATAGTATTAAGGCATAACATGTGTAATTCACCTTCTGCATGTCAGATATGAAGGTTACAGTTGCACCTTTACCAAGGTTTATAGAGCTTTGAAGTCATTCAAGAAACCATCCCCATTGATGGCTATTTTCTTTCTGAGTCAAACATAATGCCAAGGGATATAAGGAGTTATTCGCATCCACACCAACAACTATGAGTAAAATACCCTTTGATTTCCCTTTTAGAAATGTGCCATCAACACCAATCAATGGCCTAGATCCTTGTGACCACCCAACCTGGACAAATCAAGTTAAAATACAAATTTAGATTCTAGCCAGCAAAGTTAAACTAACAAATTCATCTTCAAGTAAATATATTCCAATACTAGCTTAAAATTCATATTCATACCTTCATAGCATTGAAATAAAGGTATAGTATGCTAAACACCCTTCTCCCATGTTTTAATGCCTCATTGTACAATTCCACAATAACATATGAACTAGGATTAGAGATGTGAAGTTCACTGCAATAAGCCTCAATCTTCGCAAACTCATCTTTGAAACTGCCTTCCATGTCTTCCACTATCTTTCTCTTTGCCCTCTTACACTTATGTATGCTAATATAGACCTTCAATTCATATTGCACAATATTTTTCATCTGACTAATCTTAAATTGAGGGCTTTCTTGCACTTTGTCCTTGTAATGGTGAGCCAACCAGTTTGCAGAAGTTCTAGGGCTATTATACACCCTTGCACAACTATGCTCTAAATACAATGTCTTCACTATGAACCCTACTTGTTGCCTATATGTAGAAGCATATAATACAAATGGGCAGCCCTCTTGGCACACTACTTTTGTTAGCTTATTATCATTCTTAGCCATTTTAAGCTTCACCTATGTTGTTATTGCATAAGTATCTAAAGCCCTTCTCAGCTCTACCTTGTCCTTAAAAGTCATACCCACCATGAAAAAGGGCTTGTTAGCTAAGCCCACTAATTGAGTAGCCCCTCTTACTTCTTTTGGAGGCCTATCCCTATACTGCAGGCCTATATCCTCCTCCTCCTGCTCACTTTCATCACTGCATACTACTTCAAATTCTGATTCAAGGCTCTCCTCAATGTTAGAGCTTCCACTTTCAGCCTTGTAACTCTCATCTTCATTGACAGAATCCTTTAAACTTTGCTCATCCTCATCAGATTTATTACTCCCACTCTCATTAATAGGGTCAACAACTTCATTGATATCAACAAATGTGTTGTTAACTTCATTTCCATTTATAAGAGGACCCCCAAATTCATTTATGTTACCAACAATATAATCTTCATCTCTCATATCTAAATTGCCCATATACTCAATCTCATCAATTATATCTTGTTCCTCAGTATGCATTATTTCTTTTTCGACTCCCTCTCCACTTGCTCTTAATCTATCTTCTACAAAGTTGTCGCTCCCTCTCAAATTTCTTGTAAGCAAACAGATTTTGCTTACCTTGTTCAGCATTAGATTGTTCAACACTTGAGCATGCTTTTGAGCCTCTATTTTCTCCGTATTTCCTTCATCAACATCAACATCGACGTTGTCAACCTTACTTGATGCCATTCACTCTGTAACAAAGCAAACCCATAAATTAATTAAATTAATCGAGGGCTTCAGTGGTATTTCGCTGTACACACTAGAAAACAAAATTTTTTTGTCCCATTTCATGCTTACCTTTGATTTTTGTACAGTCTTTCCTTAGTCCATAGGCTTCAAGAATCTCAGCACATGCGTTCGATGATTCCAACCTTTCTCTCTTTCTCTTGCGTTATTCCTCTGTCACTCTGGATTCCCCAACTCACTTTATGCTTTCTCATTAATTCCTCACCATCACTCACTCGCATCGAAGCTGATCGATCTTACTCTTTCAAACCCTAAAGATTACCCCTTTTTGTTATATTATGTCGACACCAATCCCTTTGCAACCAACATCTTTTTTCCTAATACATGTGCTTATTTTTTGGGCCTATTGGATAGTGATAGTAACTATTGTACCTAAAGACAAAATGGAAAGTGACATTGGCATGGGAGATGGATGTTTATTTAGTGGGAAACGTATGGGTATCCACCTCATAGTCCTAGTCATCTAAATGGAGTCAAACAATGGTCAATATAGACATGGTGGATGACATGTGTGCAAAAAGCTAGGGCCCACAATTCAAAATGGACGGACGTTGGGGGTAACTAACGGAGCTAGCATTTTTGCACCTTTTTACAATGATGATGGGTATTTTTGCACCTAAGGAATGTAAATGGTGCCAGGTGCACATATGACATATATAGATGGGTATTTTTGCACCTTCGCCCTACTTTTAAATTGTATTTTGTCTTGTTTCTATGTTAAGCACAATTTGACAAAAAAATAAAGAACTTAAGCAGAATTTTTTCAAAAAATAATCATTTCTTTAAAACAGAAAAGATATTCACATATCTATAATAATTATCTTATAATAATAAATAAATATCTCTGTAGCTGCACTTTTGATGTAAAAAATCCTTTTTAATGATTTTTTTAATAATAAAATGGCAATAGGCAATAGTTGTGTAGACGTGTGGTTATCCAAATTCGAAAAAGTTGGTCAAAGCAAAAAAGAGGGAGGAGCTAATGTGCTATCTGCAATATTAATTATCATTAATAGCAAAATATAACAATAATTCAATGGTAAGTTGGTAATACTAACTAAATACAATAATTTTATTTATAAATTTAAAAAATCAAAATTTTCATTTAATATTTTACACATGAGTATTCCATACTAATTTATTTGTGTATAGATTTTAACACTTAACTATGCAAATTAGATTTAAATTGATTAATTTTCATATCTAACTTTTGTTCTTTTACAGGTAAGTTTATATAAATAATAAAATAAGGAATTTAAGAATATTTTTGTCATTCTTATTTTTTTATAAATGTTTTCTTTATTTTTTGGGGTCATATTTATATTTAATATAGGGTTTGTTGCACAGGCAAAAATAAAATAAAATAATATAGGGTTTGTTGCATATAGAGTGGCTGACACTTTATTAGAGATTTGAAAGGAGAGAGAAGAAGCAACATAAGGATTTGATGGCTGAACAGAAAAAAGAAAAGAAAAGAAAGAATGAAGAAGATCTGTGAAGCACCAAATCTCTCCTTTCCATCACAAGCAAATAGCTATGTTGATGCGTTCACTTCTTCTACTATAGCTCGTTTTGGGTTGCCATGGGTCACTATATCTAGTTCTTCATTAGTGCTCGGCCAGAAGTAGAAGGAAGCTTTCGACATCAACCTGTTACAGTGAGATCTCAAATCCTCCGCCGCCGCTTGCTGGGGTTGCCGTGGGTCACAAGATTTGCTTCTTCATTCTTTGTGTTCCACATCTGATTTTGTACTTTTGATGAATCTATTTGTGGTTTCCTGCTTTCTTTTTTTCCTTGCTACAGAGTGCTTTGTGGGCTACCGATTATGCTCATTCTGGGTTTCTTGTTATAGCTTTCATGGAAGGGTTTGCTAAATCTCTTTCATGTGATGGTAGTTTATAGGTTTGTAGCATTTAATTTATGCTTGATTATACTTTGTCCCTTCATTTTCTTCTTCTTCTTCCCTACTCTACATCATCTAATTTAGACTTCTGTTATCATTCGGTTAGATATGTTTTGATCTGTGGGCTTGTTTTTGAAAGGGGAAAAACCATTCAAATCACCAACCCAATAGTTTTCCCTGTTTATGACCGGTTTATGCCATTTTAGCCCGGTTCATACTGAGTCAAACATCCCTCAATTTTGCCACCAAACTAGACTGGACAAGTTGTTGGTTCACCGATTTTCCCGTTGAACCGACCAGTCCGGTCCAGTTTTTTGTACCATGCCAAAAAGGGAGAGATAATTTGGTCTTCATTCTCATAATTACTTCTCACTTTTGAAGAGCAAATATTGGCCCTTAATTTTATCTTCCAATTTTAACCTCAAGATCAAGTGGCAATTATCTCTTTTGCCCTTGATTATGGCAATATTAATTATTGTGCCACTAATTCTTTCAATTATTTTTCTTAATTCTTTCGATTATTTTTCTTAATTCTTTCGAGACACCTTTTCCCCTTTTCCTTTGGATCCGGGTTAGGACTTTCCTTTTCCTTTGGATGCGGGTTAGGTTTTATGTCATAATGACACATCCTAAAGGAGTTGGGTATTTTCTTTTGACTAATTCACATTGAAAGTCATACTTTCTTCCATATGCGGTTTCTAATAGTCTTTCTATTTTTTATTCATCCCTAGGACTCTTACTAAAATAGTCTTAGTAGTATACTTTATTCAGGCTTATTCTCTAGCATCTAGTCCCAAAATTTAGGGTATTACATCAGACATCATTTGACCAATCAAATTTTTCCCATAAGCAATCTAACTCAATACTTGCAATAACTAACCATAAGTAATTTCAAGTTCAAATTTTGATTTTTCATCCGTACATATTAAAATTCAAAATCAAAGCCTATTCCCATACAGTTTTTAATGTAGAACAATAGAAGCCTTAAAAACACCAAAATCAAACTTTTTCCCTTACTTTATGTTCTGGCCAAAACAGGCCCTAATAACAATAAACCAAAATGATATTTTAACCATTAAACTAGTCTAATATCTTCATGAATCACCATCTAACTACAAATACATGATCAAAGCATCATTAATCTTCCAAGAACCCATATTGGCTGAAAACCCTAGGCCCCACAAAACTCATGAAAACTCATCAAAACCTTAAAGTAACTAGTTCAATTTAAAGCATACGCTTACCTCTACAAGTTTCTATAATCAATTTGAAATCTAGTCGTACTTCATCGGGTAAGATATCACCAAACACCTCCAAATGAAATTTTGTAACCATAGAAATGAAGCTTAGGATAAGGAGAAGAGATTATAGAAGGTGTTTTTAGGTGAAAACACCGATTCAATAGTATTTTAGGGGATTGGACTCAAGAACAAATACTATTCAATTTTTCTCTTTCCTTTTTCTATTTCTTTATGATTTTTTTCCTAATTTCCCCCTTGTTTTTGTGGGTTGGCCAAAATATTAATAGCCCTTGGGAGTCTTGGATTTGATCTCTTATGTGTCATAATCTTGTAGTGCTACTTGTTTAGGTAATCCGATCAAATGGTGACACCTGGCCTTTATTTTAAAAAGTAGATCCCACTCTTTTCTTAAGCCTTTAGCCAACCCAATTGTTAAGGGAAGATATGGCCTGATGTTTTCCTGGCTCCAGGGTTCAATATTCAAGAAAGTCAATCTGGTAATCGAATCGGAGACAAGTGGATTTCCCCGGCTTGAGGGTTGGGTGGTGCCTATAGGTATGCTAATACAAAAGAAAAAAGTAACTTCATTAATAAGAGGACATGTGTCACTTGGAGATTGCACCAATGCAAGTCAAAAAGTATCTTTTTGTCCTTCCACCTTAAGACCCATTTTTGTGGGACCTATGATCTTCCTCTTTCCTCCACCTACCCGTCCACTTTATCATGGGATAGAAAGTTAGGGGATTTCCCTAGGTCCACCTACAAGGTGTCATCTCTTTGTGGTCCTCACAAAAGCAAGACTACTTTAATTAATTACTACTTTGAGATTAACCATTAAAAACTTGCCAAGTGTCCTTTCTTTATTAAAATGGTGCCACACACGCATATTTTTTAGAAGCAATACTAGTCACTGAAATTTTAGTATGCTACATTTTACACAGACCATAAGAACCTCATAATTCAGCCTTAAAATTTAGCAATTTTCAACTTTACACCTATTTAATATGTAAAATATCTTATGAGAGCAAAGTGAATATAGTAATAAATGAAGGGTATAATTGTATATTTATATGAAAAATTTAATACGGTGACTTATAAATAGGATCAAAATATACCTTCTCTCTCCATATTAAAAATAAGACCAAATGAGTGAGCAAGGCAATTTGGGGGCCAAAGCATAATCTACTATCTAAGTGAAACTTTAAAATGAAAATTGCAACTAGGTCACAATTAACAAAATTAATTACAATTAGGTCCCTTAAAATTATCAAATTGCAGTGAAGTCTCAAAGGACCTTGGCACTATTAATTCCAAACGTGAAAGTACAATTTTTCCCTAGCGACAAGTTTAAAGCAACCAATGACAAGCTTAAAGCAACCAATGACAAGTTACATGGCAACAAGTTTAGAGGCCATATTTCTATGCAAAGATTGTTAATTGTATGATGTCTTTATGATTTATGTTGTTGTTTCATTAAGTGTGAGGGACAGTTTAGATTTCTGCTATATTCCTTTGAAGATCAATATGTTTTCATGTGCTTAGATAAGGATGAATGGAAAGTATGAAGCTTTATGTGTTTATGATTCCTATTATGCAATTTCAAAACATGTCATTTATGCAGTGCTCTAAAACTATTAAGTTGCTCATGTAGTTACAATAACAACTTTGTTTTGCAGGGTGATAAAAAAGATGGCGAGTATGTATGGAAAGTATATATTATATTTCTTGCATAGAAGGGGATAATTTCTAAATAGAGAAGAAGATTATTTTCAATATGTGGACGATATTATTAGGATAACAGCTATAAAGGAAAGAACTACGTATGATGAGTTAAGAACAATTGTAGCATCAATTGTTAGAAAAGAAAGTAGAGGAATTACCATGGAATTCACACTTATCGTTGATTATGCAACAACCTTTGTGAATCTTATAGATGATGAAGGAGTATAACATTTTATTAAATTCAATAGAGAAAGTGATCATGTGCATGTAGGAGAGAATATGGATGACAATTCCCAATCAATAGGGGATGATGCGAGAGAGGAATACGTGTAAGTTGTATTTGCCTTTTGAACTAATATGTGTTTTTTTAACATTATCATATGAAATTCGGCTAGGAGTTTGTGGCTTCCCCTCCAAACACAAGTGATCGATAGGGATATGGCAAAGCCTTATACTACCAAATCAACTCTATATTGGTTTTTGAACTAATATATTTTATGTAGTCACTTGTTGCCATGTAACTTATCATAAGTTGCTTTAAACTTGTCATTGGTTGTCATGTAACTCGTCATTGGGGTAGAATTGTACTTTCACAATTGGAATTAATAGTACCCAAACCCCTTAAACTTCATTGCAATTTGATGATTTCAAAGGACTTGATTGTAAATAAATTTGTTAATTGGGACTTGATTGCAATTTTTCCAACTTTATATGGTATAGGCACTAGTAGGAAAAAGGGGGATTCAAGCCACCCTTTCTTGATCGGATAGTGCATACGTTTTAAGAAATGTGACTGGTGATGTAACTTCCTCCGTAATTATATCCGAAACACATGATTAAAAATGAAATGGAGACCAATAATAATCAAAATTCATTTACATTCCCATCCTTAAGATAGGATTTTCACAAATACATTTATCAAACACTTTAACCTGGTCTCACATTCATATTTCGAATACAATTACTTCGTGAAGATAAATCACATTTATATAAATATCAGAGTGTACAATAATAATACCGGCAAATCCGGATTCATACCTTCACTAAAGATTCATAGGGCAATATGCCCTTTACAATTCCTCAACGGGGATTACACAAATCCATCTCCAATACATAACACCCAATAGATATCCAAGCACATATACATCCAATATCCAATTATACATTCTAATCTATCATCCGAACATATACAATTATCCCAGCATATAACAATAACCCACTACCAAGTCCAAATGCCCATAAGGGATTCTCGCCGCCCCTAGTCGCTTGCTCCTTCCTCGAGCCACTTGTCCTGTCTAAAATGTTGGTAGGGGAGGGTAAGATTCTAGAGAATCCCAGTAGGAAACAGATACCAATATACATGCAAGATAAGTGTTTAATGCATGACATGCTTGCATCACAATAACTTGTGCTCACATAATGATATATCCGCATGCTCAATGTTTCAACAACATACTCATGGCCATAGCATAAATAGAAACAGAGCTTCAATTATTCATATATGTTTCACATAATCAAGCAAAGCAATAACATGCATCAATACACAAACACAAATATCAATACATGCAGGAGAGGTAAGTTCCCTACTCTTTTTCTTTCCACGTATGCTCCAGCATCGGCTACTCACGATCCGAGCGGATATCAAACCATGATTAGGGCGAATACCCAACCCTATAACCAAATCAAGGACATAAGGTCATTTTCTTTTCCAAATTCTCATTTTCATAACACTTAAAGTTGGTTACCATTCACACCCTTTAGGTGGCTATAATAAGGTCAATGAAAGCCTAAAGGATTGGGAAGTACTAGGTTGGAAATCACCTTTAAAAATCCCAAAATACTGAAAATGGGGGTTGGCTGCAGCCAAGAATCCTCTGGCTATGGCCAAAACATGCACAGAAGGTTTCTGGCTGCAGCCAAGAATTTCTGGCTGCGGCCAAAACGTACATAGAAACTTTTGTGCTGCAGCCAAGACTTTTCTGCTGCAGCCAAGGCAACTTCGGAAATTCATAACTAATTATAGAAAAATTGAAATGAGGTGATCCCAAAGCCCATTGAAAGATATTTTAGTCCTCTTCATAGGACAAATATGAACCAATACTGGAAATCACCACAAAAATACAGATTTCAAGAAAAGTCCACCTTGCTTCAGAATTGTTCCCAGATTTAACATCAGACTTTGGATAGTCATAACTCCTAGTATACCAAACGAAATGACACAAAATATATGTCCATCTTGAAGCTTGAGATGTGAAATTTAAGACCAGAAAGTTTCACAATTTTCTGAAATCATTTGGTCATTCAAAATTTCCACACAAATAAACTGCCCAGAACAGAGTTCCAAGGGACAGATTTTCCAATTTTCTACCAAAGTGTCCAATGACTCCAAAATCATTAACCAAACCTATTCCCATACAATTTTCCACAAGGAACACAATGGTAACCTCAAAATGACCAAAATCACAACCCATTTACATGCCCTATTTTGACCAAAGCACAAAACCAACACAAAAGGTGCCAAACTTCACATTTAAGCTTCAATGCAATTCTATCAATTCAAAACACTAAACAAGGCACCATTTCCATAACAACAACATACCATACTCCCCAAGACCCTAAATCACAAAAATTAGGGCTAAAATTCTAGAAATTCAAGGCCTAACCAATGGCCACAAAATTTATATGAAATTGAAGCTTTCACTTACCTCAACAACTTTCCCAAAGGCACTTTATGATTCTCCAACTTGTACATTTTCGTGATTCCTCAAATCACCACCAATGGAGAAACTACAACCATCAAATTGAAGCTCTCACTCCAAGAAACAACTTTATAGAGGAAGTTTTGGCATTAGAGGTCAAAATCTTACCT
This sequence comes from Inga laurina, assembly GCA_963855925.1. NCBI lineage: Eukaryota > Viridiplantae > Streptophyta > Magnoliopsida > Fabales > Fabaceae > Inga > Inga laurina. The sequence goes on from OY979705.1 coordinate 38,948,901, forward strand.
TTTTTACAAGCTTTTCCTTCTTCCTCTTCCTTCAACAATGGTGAAAATAAAGAGAGAAGAGAGAGAATGTGAGAGAGATGGAGAGAGAGAGGAGGAAGAAGATAATGATAGTACTCCCTCCATTTCAGCTGAACAAAGAGGGAAAAAGAGAGAGAGAGAAACTATTAAAATACTACATTAGACTTTTCTCACTCTCATGCTTCATCTCTTCTTGCCACATGTCACAAGGTCATTGGCTCACACACAATAAATCACCAATTAGCCAATTTAATCCCTCCATTAGCTAATTGATTTCCCATCTCATACCCTTTTAATTAGTAATTAATCACTTCCATTAATCACTAATTTAGAGCCATTCTTTCAATTTTCCCAATAATTATGGCATATTAATTAAAATTGCCATATAACACATAATTATTCCACTTTAATTCGATAATTATCCTTAATAATTATCATTAGCCCTTACTCGAAAATTGGGGTGTTAGAGGTGACATTTTTATAAATATTTATAGAGTTAAGGTGTAAAAATACCCATCAATTTTTACCCAAAGTACACCAAGCACCTTATGTTTCTTTCAAAATGAGGGCAAAAATACACATTCCAGTAGTTCTTGAAATGTTGACTGCTAGTAAGACTTATTGTGATTGGAAAGTGTGATATGGATGGCCACATGGCCAACATTAGTGTCCAAGTCAAATTTCCATTACCCTCTATTTATAGAAACACTGTATCGTCTTCAAAACTCATTACCCCCATCATCAAATCTTCAACTATGATCAACTCAACAAAAAACCAATACAACAATATTAGCCCATATGAACAAACATATTTAGATATAGTATTAATCAAATTGAAACAAAAACAAAAGATTTAGAGGAATAATGAGATGAAGAGGAATCGCAAGAGGAAAAAAGCTCAATGCCATCCATACCGCTAACTTTATGTCATTAAATATTGCAACTAGCTTAATGCTGACTATGCTGTTTAAGGCTATATGTTCCTATATTATGGTGTTGGTGCTTGCATTGTTACAATCTCTATTTGTGGCCTTAGAATTCTCATCACCAACACTAGTGCTTACAATGAGAACTTATCGCTTGTTTGCATCATTGGTTGTCCCAACTCCAAAGATCATGTGGCCAACCTAATCCTTCACCACATTATTTGTAACCCCCTCCATAATTATATCCGAAATACGTGATTAAAATAAAATAGAGACCAATAATAATCAAATAACATTTACTAACCCATCACATGATGGGGTTTTCAAAAATACCTTTCAAAATCTTTTATAAACTTGGTCTCATATTCACATTTCGAATACAATTACTACGCAAAGATAAATCACATTCATATAAATATCAGACTGCACAACATAATCATCCCGACAATCCCGGGTACATACCTTCACTAAAGATACACAGGGCACAATTGCCCATTACAATTCTTCAAATGGGGATTACACAATCTCATCTCGAAGGAGTCCTAGCCGCTCCTTCCAGAGCCACTTGCCCTGTCTGAATTGTTGGTAGGGGAGGGTGAGATTCGAGAGAATCTTAGTAGGAAATAGATACCATAATGCATGCATGATAGATACTATTTGTATGACATGTTAGCTTTATCTAGATGCATGCCCTATAATGATATTTCTGCATGCTCAATATTTCATGTAACAAAACTATGGCCACAGTAAAACAGAAACAGAGCTTCATTTATTCAAATATGCTCTACACAATCAAGTAAAGCAATCACATACATCACTAGACAAGCAAAGATATCAAATACATGCAAGTAAGGTAAGTCTCCAACCTCCAGTCTTTTCTCCTCGATTTGCGTGCCAGCAACTCGGGGCTTCACATTCGATCCTACAATGTCAAATGTACCAGTTAGACACTTCCATAGTGTTTATGGGGGTTATATTAGGCTATATTGAAAATTTACTAAAATACCCCCGGGACCCGGCCGGCCCCACCGTACCCGGTCCGGCTGTACTTTTCTTGAAACTTTCACATGGGCTATTCTTACATATTTTCGCCCAAGGAATCCATTTACCAACTCGGAATTATCAAATTCAATGTCAATTTACAAATTTACCCTTGGCAGCCCCACTTTAAGGGTTTCAGGGGCGTTTTCATAATTATGCTTTTTCGGCCTTTTCCGAAAAAGTGACCAACTGTAACCCCACCTAATTTTCGCTCCTGAATTCCATGGAATCATCAAATCATTGAAAATCCATCTATAACCCCCCCAAACTAGGCTTGGCCAAAATTCTCAATTCCCCGCGAAAAATTGGGGTTTTTTGGTTTTGGCTCCTTAAACGTGTTCCTTTCTACTCCTAACCACTTTATTGACTATTCTATTAGGTTAAAACTACCATTTAGTACCAATTTGGGCAGCATAATAGCCCCACACCCCCATTTTCCATTTTTGAAACCAATGACAATCCTGCGAAATTTCACCGATTAAATTGTCCGCAACAGCCAGAATAGTCAATACACAAGAGTTTGGAAGTTACCTCAAGCTCCCACTAGCTTTTCCTTGTCTTGGCTGAAACCCTAGCTTTTTTAACACCAAAGGAGGAGCTTCCAAACCTTAAAGAACATAAAGGAGTAGCTTAGGATCGGAGTTATATGCGTTAGGAGCTAGATCATTGGAGAAATCGGCTTACCTTGTGAGTTCTCTTCTCCTTTCTCTCTCTAGAAATCTCAAACGTTTTTCCTCTTGTTCAGCTGAATAAACTGACGGTTTTGAAGCTTGGAGGAAGAAGATGATATGTTATATTATGCTTATGTCATTATTCCCTTATGACGATGTCATAATTCCAAAATTGACATTTTCGGATTTTCTGCCCAAATTTTGAAAAATCATAACTAATTCTAGAAAACTCAAAATGAGGTGTTTCCAAAGCCAAATGAAAGATATTTAAGTCATCTTCATAGGAAAAATATTGGCCATTACTAAAAATCACCACACAATTCCAGAATTACATAAACCTCATCACTGCCCCAAAACAGAGTTCAGTTTCCATCCCAAACTTTGGACAGTCATATCTCCTAGTTCACAAAACAAAATGGCACAAATTATATGTCCATTTTGAATCTTGAGATGTGAAATATAAGACTGGAAAGTTTCAGAATTTTTAGACACCATTTGGGCATTCAAAACTTTCACACAAACTGATTTCCCAGAATAGAGTTTCATTGGACAGAATTTCAGATTTTGCATCTTTGCTTCAATTGGTTCCATTTTCATACCAAACATCATTCCCACATAAATTTTCACAAGAAATCCATTGAAAATACCAAACCAATCAAATTCACATTCCATTGACATGTTTCACCAGCAATCACAACATGTCAACACAAGTCACAATTCAAACTCACATTGCAATTCTTTACTTTCCAAAGTTCCAAACCAATTCCAAGGAACTCACACACATGGGATTCCACCCACTCAATCTCACAAAACATCAACCCTAACAATTGATCTTCAAGTTACCAATGAGTTTCCTCTTCGGTAACTGACCAATTGGTCGGTAACTTTACCCTTTTACCCCTGATTATGACAATTCCTCCTGAATCACCACTAAACACATCATACTTTTCCATTTAGCCACAATATGCGCCCTCCCTCTATTTTAAGTCAATTTAGATATTAATCCATAATTGAACTTAAATATTGGGTTTTGCAGCTGCTCACAACGAATACGCATCACAATTCACATTATAATCTCCAAAAGGGTCCATTTATCACTAATCACGTCAGCTTTTGGAGTCATCAACCCTTAATCACAATTTGGGATCTTGCTAAACCGGGGCTTAGCAATCCAGTAATCTCAGGCTTATTCTCTAGCCTCGAGTCTCAAAATTCGAGGTATTACATTATTGGTTACCCAATTTTGGCTAGGAGCTTAGGTGCTTCCATGATATGGCTTTGATTTTGAAGCATCCATACTTTCGATTCTCAGAAAGCTTGATGCATATGATGGTTCCGCAACTGAAAGTGATTGGGAAATTGCTAGTTGCTACCACCTTTGCTATGTTCTCAGTGAGCGCCTACTCCTCCTTTGGTGTTAAGTGGCTATGGGGGAAATAGTCGTGGTTGGTTATGATTGGGGTTAGATCACTACTTTATAGGCTAAAGAAGAGAGGAAGGAGCTAAGGTGTGGCAGTGGATACGGCGGTAAGATAGTAGGATGACGATGAGGTTGTGGAGAGATGGAGAATAAGGTTATAGATAGGGTAGGGTTTTTTTATTTTAAAACAAGTTATATTAAAATTTGCAAATGTAAATTTTGTTGTTGTTGTTGTTATTGTTATTCCCTTTAATGCTATGTAAGATATTATTATGGTCAAATATGCTTTGAAGTTAGGAATTTTAGTCAAAAACTCTCTTTCTAACAGTCAACATTTTAAGGATTGATGAAATGTGCATTTTTGCTCTAATTTTGAAAATTTATGGGTATTTTTATTCCACCAAAGCATATAGTGCTTGATGCACTTTGGGTAAAAATTCATAGGTATTTTAGCACCTTAACCCAATATTGATAATGTACTTTTTAGGTTAGTTCAACTAAAGTGAAGTCTAAATAATACTTTTTAACAGTTATGTATATACTTGGTCTAAAAAAAGTAAAAATTATATAAATATATACTTGAATTATTTTTAAATTAGATGTTTATACAACTAGTATGAAAATTTTTTATCTCTCTCATAAGCTCAATTCTGTAGCTCTTTGCATCTTAGTTTTGCTTAGAACTCTATCATATAGTTAGCATCGCACTTGAGAAAGATATATATCAATTATCCATGTTTGACAATGTAAATCAATCCAAGGAGAGAAAAGAAATGTTGTGCTTTATTGAACATCAAAGAATTTCTTGTGTACAATTAATGTTTAGAACCTAATCAATGTTAGAGTCCTAAAATTATATAGAACAAACCATAAATAGGCCTCAGTCATACAATTACAAGTCCAAGCCCAACTTAATACAAAACAAGTAAAACAGACTACTAATTTCTACACTCCCCTCAACCTTGGGGGCTAAACAAATCAAGTGCGTCAAGCTTGCCAAGGATTTTATGTAAAACATCTATGCTCATAGCCTACTTTCTTATCCAATGAACACATATGCTTTAAACAAACCATCCTGTTTGGTACATTTTCCCAGACAAAGTGACAATTTATTTTGATATGTTTTGTCCTCTCATAGAATACATGATTGGAAGTGATATGAATTGCTATCATACCATCACAATATACACTCATAGGCATAGGATGTACAATTCTTTGTTCTTTCAACAACACCTTAATCCACACTACTTTAAAAACTGCTGAGCCTAAAGCTTTATATTTAGCTTCAGCTAAAGAACGCAACACGATAGGTTGTTTCTTGATCTTCCACATAATAAGAGAGCCTCCTAGCTTCAATGAGTAACCAATTACCAAATGCCTAGCTGTTCCACACACCCACAATCCAAACCACAGAAACAATATGAGATAGGCCCATGTCGAACTCATCGACACTTTACATCCTAGATTTTACTTTAAGTATTTGACCATATTCAATGCCACAACCATATGTCATTTGAAAAGAGCATGCTTGAACTGACTTAAGGTCTACACTGAAAAGGAGATATTAGGTCTCAAAATAGTGAGATATATTAATCGAGCTACCAAAGCCCTATAATATTATAGGTCTTTTAACACTCTTTCTTCTTCTCCTTGCCCTCTTCATATGCTAAGAACCTCATATTTTGTGCCATAGGTGCATCTATTGACCAGCAACCACTCAAATCAGTGTTAGATAACAACTCTAGAATGTATTTTCAATGGGATAGCACAATCTCTTTCCTTGACCCTAATGCTATACCAAGAAAGTACTTCATGGTACCCAAGTCCTTGATTTTGAAATTGCTATGCCAAAACTCTTTTTACTTGCTTTATTATACCTTCATTGCTCCCTGTATTCATGAAATCGTTGACATATACAAGCACATATACCACACTATCAATATAATATTTAAAGAATAACGAGTAATCACACTTACTCTGCCTAAAACCTTCCTCAATGAGCATAGTAGTTAGCTTAGAAATTCCACTATCTAGATGCTTGTTTCAGCCCAGAGAGTGACTTTCTCAATTTACAAACCATGTTCTCCTCCTTGCTATCAAAACCAAGGGGTATCACTATATAAACTTCTTCAGTTAGATCACCCTATTAAAACCCTTTATGCACATCCATATGGTAAAACCTCTAGCAGCATATGGCAACTAATTTAAGCATAATTCTAATGGTAACCATTTTAATCACGGCAAAAAATGAATCATGGTAATCTATGCTTTCCCTTTGAGTGTAACCTTTACTTACTAAACTAACTTTATACTTTTCTATCTCCCTATTAGCCTTATATTTTATTCTATATACCCACTTCCAACCTATAGGCTTCTTTCCTTTAGGAAGACTAACAATTTCCCATGTATGATTCTTCTCTAATGCCTCTATTTCTTATGTCATTGCCTTTACCCATTCATTATTCTTTATCACCTTTTTATAAGAGAAGGGTTCTATAACAACATCAACATTACATAAGAAACACATGTGAGAAGAAGAAGCATTGGCATAAGAGATGTAATTAATTATCAATAGGGTATAAATAGTTAGTCTTAAGCTTAAAAGAGACCGAACTAACCAAATTACAAACATAATCTTGAGACCACATGGGGATTTTCTTTCCCTCCTCAATCTCACACCAATCAGAATAGCTAAATCTCTTAAATAGTTTTCATCTTCATTGTCAAAATTATTCATATTAGTATCATTATGAACATACTCATCATTATTGGGAACATTTTCAACAGAATCAGGACATTTATCTCCATTAATAGCATGATAATTGGGCATGTCAGCATCTATATGAAAGAAGTACAAATCTTTTACCTCTTTATTGACTACCCCTTAGTCAGTGGGCTATTGGGATTCTTGAAAAACAACATGTTGGCTGACCATAATATGCTTAGTGTTCAAGTTCAAAAGAAGGTAACCCTTCTAATTAGCTGATAGCCTAGAAAAACACATGAAATCAACTTGGTTCCCAATTTATTAGAAGTGGTCAGATCTGTAGCAAATGCTAAACAACTAAAAACCTTAAGATGATCATAAGTAGGTTTCTTACCATAGACTCTCCTATAAGGAATGTCGTATCCCAAAATTCTAGAAGGGATACGATTAATTAAATGAGCAGTTATCTAAATTAGTACTTGTGATTGAAAAATTAGTGCCCTAAAACTACATTAAAGTTTTGTGCTTCCTCTCAACTATTCCATTTTGTTTAGGTGTATAGGGACATGAAGTCTCATGCATTTTATACCCTTTAAGAAGAAATAGTTGTAAAGGTCAAAATTAGTGAATTCAGTACCACTATCAGTCCTGATTCATTTAATATTGGCATCAAATTGGGTAAAAATATGTGCAAAAAAATTATTGATATAGGAATTGGTTTCAGATTTGTTTTTCATGAGAAATACCCATATAACTTTAGAGAAATCAACTACTATGGTAAGAAAATAGTTGTGTGTAACCCCCTCCGTAATTATATCCAAAATACACGATTAAAATGAAATAGAGACCAATAATAATAAAAAATCATTTAAAATCCCATCCTTGAGATAGGGTTTTCAAAAATACCTTTTAAAATCTAATTAACTTGGTCTCATATTCACATTTCGAATACAATTACTACGCGAAGATAAATCACATTCATATAACTATCAGAGTGCACAACATAATCATCCCAGCAATCCCGGGTATATACCTTCGCTAAAGATACACAAGGCACAGTTGCCTATTACAATTCTTCAAATGGGGATTACACAATCTCATCTCAAATTTATAACCATATATTCAACCGAATCATATATAGTCTTCACAACTCATTGGTAACCACCTACCAATTCTTATCTCGAAGGAGTTCTAGCCGCTCCCTCCACGAGTCACTTACCCTGTCTAAATTATTGGTACGGAAGGGTGAGATTCGAGAGAATCTCAGTAGGAAATAGATACCATAATGCATGCATGATAGATGCTATGTGTATGACATGTTAGCTTTATCTAGATGCATGCCCCATAATGACATTTTTGCATGCTCAATGTTTCATGTAACAAAACTATGGCCACAACAAAACAGAAACAGAGTTTCATTTATAAAAATATGCTTTACACAATCAAGTTAAGCAATCACATACATCACTACACAAGCAAAGATATCAAATATATGCAAGTAAGGTAAGTCCCCAACCTCTAATCTTTTCTCCTCGTTTTGCGTGCCAGCAACTCGGGGCTTCACATTAGAACCTACAATGTCAAATGTAATATTTAGATACTTCCATAGTGTTTCTGGGGGTTAAATGAGGCTATATTGAAAATTTAGTAGAATACCCCAGGGACCCGGCCCGGGCCCTCCTTACCCGGTCCGGCTGTACTATTCTTGAAACTTTGACATGGGCTATTCTTACATATTTTTAACCAAGGAATCCATTTTCCAACCCGTAGTTATCAAATTCAATGTCAATTTACAAATTTACCCTTGGCAGCCCCACTTTAAGGGTTTCAAGGGCGTTTTCGTAATTATGCTTTTTCTGCCTTTTCCGAAAAGGTGACCAACTGTAACCCCACCTAATTTTTGCTCCTGAACTCAATGGAATCATCAAATCATTGAAAATCCATCTATAACCCCTCTAAACTAGGCTTGGCCAAAATTCTCAATTCTCCGGGAAAAATTGGGGTTTTTCGGTTTTGGCTCCGTAAACGCGTTCCTTTCTACTCCTAACCACTTTATTGACCATTACATTGGGTTAGAACTACCATTTAGTATCAATTTGGGCAGCATAACACCTAGGCTAACTCATTTTCCAAATTTACAAACAAAGATAATCCGTTGAAATTTCACCGATTAAATCAACCACAGCAGCCAGAACAATCAAAGATTGAAGTTTCGGAAGTTACCTCAAGCTCCCTCTGGCTTTTACTCAATATGGCTGAACCCTATCTCTTTTTAAACCATGAAAATTGAGCTTCCAACACCTTAAAGAACATGAAAGAGAAGCTTAGAAGCAAGGTTATACGCGTTAGGAGCTAGATCGTCAGAGAAATCGGCTTACCTTGCGAGATTTCTCCTCTTTCTCTCTCTAAGAGCTCTCAACTTTCTCTCACTAGTTTCAGTTGGTTCATCACGACAGAAAATGAGAGCTAAAGAAGATGAAAAAATATTTAATTCCATGCTGATGTCATCTTTTATTGAGATGATGTGATAATTCCCATTTTCGGATTTTCTGGCAGATATTCTGCCCAAACTTTGAAAAATCATAACTAATTCTAGAAAAATCAAAATAAGTTGATTCCAAAGCCAAATGAAAGGTATTTAAGTCATATTCATTGAAAAAATATGAGCCATTACCAGAAATCACCACAAAATTCCAGAATTACACAAATTTCATCACTGCCCCAAAACAGAGTCCATTTTCGACCTCAAACTTTGGACAGTCATATCTCCCAGTTCCCAAAACTAAATGGCACAAATTATATGTTCATTTTGAAGCTTGGGATGTGATCATTAATACTGGAAAGTGTCATAATTTTCTGACATCATTTTCCTAGTCAAAACATCCACACGAGAAGACTGCACAGAATAGAGTTTCACTGGACAAAATTTCAGATTTTGCATCTTTGCTTCCAATGGTTCCATTTTCATACCAAACATCATTCCCACATAAATTTTCACAAGGAATCCATTGGAAACACCAAATTAATCAAATTCACATCTCATTGACATGTTTTCACAACAATCTCAACATGTCAACACAATTCACATTTCAAAACCTAACATTGCAACATTTCCATTCCAAAGTTCCAAACCAATTTCAATGACATCAAAACACACTATGACACAATTTCCAACACAATACCCCATTCAATTCTTCCCTCTATTCTAAGTCAATTTGGATGTTAATCCACAATTGAACTCAAATATAGGGTTTCGGCGCTGCTCACAACGCACACGAATCATATTCGAGTGCCAAATCACATCATATTCTCCAAAAGGGTTATTTATCACTAACCACATCCACTTTTGGAGTCATTAACCCTTAATCACAATTTGGGATCTTGCTAAACCAGGGCTTAGCAATCCACTAATCTCAGGCTTATTCTCTAGCCTCGAGTCTCAAAATTCGGGGTATTACAGTGTGGACAGGCAATTTTGTTTGTTTGGCCTGAAAACAAATATCACAGTCTTTATTTATTGAAATGTGATTCTTATTGATAAAGTGCAAATGTTTCAATATAGAATGGGGAATATGCCTAAGTCTTAGTGCAATAATAACAAATCATTACATGGAAATACCATATTAACAACATCTAAAATACCATAAACAGCATGGGAATTAGCATGTTTACACTGCAGGATGTATAGCCCATAGACTAAGCTATCAATCACCTTCATTTTTGGGCCATGTATTGAACAAACATTAAGAAAAAATGCTACTACAGGGATAGATCTTTTAACTTCCATTTTTAGGCCATTCTAACATCCCTTTTCAGGGGGCGAATATATGAGCGAGTAGTAAAGGTGGGAGTCCATTACAAATGTCCCTTTTGGGAAAGGTAGATGCTGTAAGTGGAGACTTATAGTGTCACTTTTGTTAGATATGATTACTTTTGATGATATCAAATATAGATTCCAAATATTAAGAGAAAAAAGTTTACATAATGTATTTATCTTATACTTTGACTAACTACTATATTTAATGTGAAATATCTTATAGATTAGTCAAGTAAAGAAAGAAGATATCAAGTTGGATTATGTTGAATGATCAAGAAGAAGGTTAAGAAGATATTGAAGAAAGAAGAAATCAAATAGAGGGAAAGGAAATCAATAAAAGAAAGAAGTTATTGAGAATGTTCAAGAGGAAGAGGAGGAGGAGGAAGAAGAAAGAAAGAAAAGAAAGAACAAAGAATTGAAGATATTACTTAAAGAAAGGTTATTATGGAGAATGAATTAAAGGAAGAAGAGATTGAAGATATTATTCAAGAAAAGCAAGATGTTATCAAAAGTATTTTGGAGAATAATCATGAAGAAGAAGAGACTAGATTAAAAAAAGAACTTGCATGATCTAATAGGAATATCAAGATTCAAGCTCTTAGATATGATATTAGAGGTCTCTATGGTCAAATGGAAGTTAGAGTGACTCAATTTGAAGTTAAGATGCCTTCTTTTGAAGTTATACCAACTTCACTCTAGTGGCACCTCTGAACATGAATTTTTTTTAATTACTCAAGCGACCACTCAAATGATGATCACTATATTATGTTATGTTTTCATTTAGCCTGATAAAGGTCTAGTATTTTGGCCATATCTAATAAACCACAACTCTGATTGGGGAGCAACTTATTTCATATCAAGCTAGACTCCAAACTAGAAACAACAACACCGCAATCAAGCTTAATAGTCTTTAGATAAAAAAGGTATGACTGTCAGAAGTTGACATATTTCCCAAACCACAACTCCGATTAAGGTGAAAGTTGTTGCATAACACAATACTCGGATCAAGCTTAAAGAGGGTTGGATGAAAGAGATGCGAATTTCAAAAGTTAATGCTCAAAACTCAAACACTGTTCAAACCAGTAGTCACTCTTTTGATCATAACTTTTGGAATACAACAAATTTGGAACTGGTTCTTATTGCATTAGAAAGTATACTTAAAAGAGATTTCTATGTATAGATTGTTTCCTAGATGTGGAGTTAAAATGAATCCATCACTAGCAAGGATTACTCCAGTAATATGAAAGTGATGCACATTACTTGATTACGACAGTGTGCACTTGTACTATTTAATAAAATATTTACACTCATAACATTATGCTATCAAAATTGAGACTAAATGGTGGTTTTAACATAATTAAATAGTTAATAAAGTGATTAGGAGTAGAAAGGAGCAAGTCTGCGGAGTCAAAACTCAAAAACCCCAATTTTTTTCCTAAGAATTTTAGGTTTCAGCCAATACTATTTGGAGTGGTTAGGGCTAGATTTTTTATGTTCTAATAATTCTATTGTGCTCAGGAGGGAAAATTAGATGGGGTTACAGTTGAACACTTTTTCAAAAAAGCCTGAAAAAGCATAATTACAAAAAAGCCCCTGAAACCCTAAACTAGGGGTTGCCAAGCGCATTTTTGTCATTTGACAATGAATTTGGTAATTTCAAGTCCTGAAATGAATTCCTAGGGTAGAAATATGTCAAAATAGCCTAGGTCAAAATTTTAGGAAAAAAACGATCGGACCGATATGGTAAGGCCAGACGGGTCCCCGGAGGCATTTTGATAAATTTTCACAATTGGCTTATATAACCACTGTAAACACCATGGAAGTACCTAAAATGGTAAATGAATGGGTTTTAACCTAACTCTTGTACGTTTGACAGTTTAGGACTGAGTTGAGAGCCCAAGGGGTTGGCATGCTTATCGAGGCACGAAGTTCGAGGAGACTAGTTAAGGATTAAAAAAGGTTAAGGTAGGGGACTTACCTTACTTACATGTATTTGATATCTTTGCTTGTATAGTGTTGTATGTGATTGTTTTACTTGATTGTGTAGAGCATATTTAAATAAATAAAGCTCTGTTTCTGTTTTCGTTGTGGCCATAGTTTGTTACATGAAACATTGAGAATGCAGAAAGTTCATTATAGGGCATGCATCTAGTTAAACCTAACATGTTATGCACATAGCATATCTCTTGCATGCATTAAGGTAACTATTTTCCTACTACGATTCTCTCGAATCCACCCTCCCCTACCAAAAATTTAGACAAGTGAAAATAGGAGGTGTACTGAAAGCAGAGAAAAGAATCCTATGGGAGGAATGCAGTGGTGGAACGAAGATGGGAAGATATCTCCGTTTCATTGTAGCGGGTTTAGATACCCCAATCATAACCACCTCAGTAATTATATCTGAAATACAGGATTAAGATGAATTAGAAACCAACAGATAAACAAAACTCATTTAATATCCCATCTTTACATAGGGTTTTCACAAATACTTTTCAACATCTAATACACTTGGTCTCAAATTCACATTTCGAATACTATTATTTTGCAAAGATAAATCACATTCATATAAATATCAGAGTGCACAATATAATAATCCTGGCAATCCTTGGTTCACATCTTTGCTAATGGATATACAAGGCACATTCACCTATTTACAATTTCCCAAACAGGGGATTATACAAATCCATGCCGAATATACATCCACAATAAACATACAGTTATCCCAACTATAATGATAACCAACCACCAACATCTCATCCCGAAGGAGTCCTCTCCACCCTTAGTTGTTGGCTCCTTCCTCAACCCTCTTGCCCTGTGTAAATTGTTGGTAGGGGAGGGTGAGATTCGAGAGAATCTCAGTAGGTAAACAATACCAATATGCATGCATGATAAGTGTTTAATGCATGGCATGCTTGCATTACATAACTTATGCTCATACAATGACATATCTTCAAGTTCAATGTTTCAAACAACATACTTATGGCCATAGCATAAAACCGAAACATAGCTTCAAACATTCATATATATTACACATAATCATGCAAAACAATAACATGCATCAACACACCAATACAAATATCAAATACATGGATGAGAGGTAAGTTCCCTACACTTGTTCTTTCCACGTGTCTCCAGTACCGGCTACTCACAATCAGGGTGAATATCAAACCCTATAACCCAATCAAGGACATAGGGTTAATTTCTACTCCAGATCCTTACTTTCATAACACTTAAAGTTGGTTATCATTTGAGACCTTTAGGTGACTATTCAAAGCCCAAACACATGCCTAAAGGGTTGGAAAAAACTTGACCAAAGACCATCTTTCAAAACCTCAAAACATCATTTTTCAAAGGTTGGCCGCGGCCAACATATGGTCGAAACTCATGGGCCGCAGGCAGCACTCTGGCCCGCGGCCAGAGATAGGTCAGAAACATTTGGGTTGTAGCCAGAAGAAGGTCAAAAGGTTTTGGGTCCCGGCCAGCCCTTTGGGCCACAGCCAACCACAGACCTATCCCCTGGCTCATTTTCCAATGACTATAACTTGGTCCACATAACTCAAAATGACCCAAACTTTATATCAATGGAAAACTTGCAATGTGAATTGCAAATCTAGAAAGTTTGACATCATTTCAATATCTTTGCTATGTTAAAATACCATGCAAAGTTGGTCACTTGTATAGCTTTTCAGACTTAGCCAAATTTCCAGATTTCACAAATTTTTCAGATTTTGCACAATGACTTCCAATGGTTCCATTTTCACATCAACACCATTCCCACAAATTTTCACAAGGAATCCATTGGAAACACCCAAACAACCAAATTCACATCACATTGACATTATTCCATAAAATTCACATGTCAACACAATTCATAATACAAATTCAACATTGCACAACTTTCCATCTCAAGTTCTCAAATCAATTCCAATGGCCACAAAACACAACATGACACCAATTACACCACAAAACACAAACTAATTCAATCATTTCACAATTATACCAAAATAAAGGCAAATTCCACAATTCACAAAACTTAACCAATAACTATAAAACTTAGGTAAAAAAGAAGCTATCACTCACCTCTTCCTCTTCCTCAAACCAATTCTTTGATTCCTCCAACTTCAAGATTCCTCAAGCTCTCAAAGCACCTTCTTTCAAAATTCAAAAACCATATAGATGAAGTTCTCATCATTATGAACAACATTATAAAAGAGTGTTAGAGCATTAGAGGACATTATATCACCTAAACATTATTAGACTCTTCCTTTCTCTTTCTTGCCTTGAGCTTGGCATCCATGGAGGTGAAGGAGAGAGGGATGAAGATCAGATTTTAGGGTGTAAATGGCCCCTTGGCCGACTTACAAAGAGAGGAGAGAGGGAAAAGAGTGTTGAAACTTTGACCTAAGATCAAGGGCTCCCATATTGCCACTTATCACAATCTTATCACACCAACCATAAGCTCATATAAGCACACACACATGGGATTCCACCCCTTTTAATCTCATAACAATCAATCTCAACCATTGATCTTCGAGTTACCAATAAGATTCCTCTTCGGTAACTGACCATTGGTCGGTAACTGTACCATTTTACCCATGATTAGGGTAATTCTTACTGAATAAACATCAAACACATCATATCATTTCATCACACCACATTATGTGCCCTCCCTTTATTTTAAGTCAATTTAGATGTTAATCCATAATTGAGCTTATATACAAGGTTTCGGCACTACTCATAACACATTCAAATCACATTTCACATTGTATTCTCCAAAAGTATTTATTTATCAATAATCACATCCACTTTTGGAGTCCTTAACCTTAATCAAAAATTGGGATATTAAAACAGTAGCCTATGCGGCTACATCATTTTTAGTTGGTATGTACGAAATCCTATGGGGAATTTCTGTAATCATGCAACTATTATCAGTATACTTATGCTATTCTTGTGTTACCCACCAAACTACGTATCATTTTCCTCAAAAATTCTAAAAAAGTGAAAATAAGATAAGGGTATGACACATATAAACCTTGTCTATATCATTCCTAATAATTACTAACCAAGTTTATATGAAGATTACATGTGATTGAACTTGGATTAGAGCTTCAATGGGTAAAAAGCACTTTGTGTCAGAAAAAGCTCCAAAGATTTAATGGTCATATTTTACAACAGGAAAAATGTGCTCAACGATCAAATACTCTTCATCAAGTATAAAAGGATAAGCATTTAAGGTGAGCATGAGTAAGAACAAGTGCGTGCGAGATCAAAATGCCAAAATTTTGAATCCATCTCCATCTCATATACTCTCTATTTCTCCATGCTCATATAATCTACATTAGAGAGAGAGAGAGAGAGAGATTATTTGTATTATACAACAGTGTTCATCTTAATTCACTTCTGAGAGAGAAGATCATTGTAATATTTTGTTATCAAGAGAGGTTGTATCCTTATGACATGTAAGGGGAGTAGTTCGGTGTGAGAATTGTAAAAGGCTTTACAAGTGCTTGGCTAAGCTTGTGGGATTGTAGTGACTTCTGTTGTGACAAATAAAACAAAAAGAAAGTAGATTGAAAATCTCAAATGGAACTTGGTACAGGATGTAGGTCACAAGGATTGGATCGAACTGGTATAATTCATATTTTGCATATTCTCTTCCCTTATTTCTTATAATTTTAGCATATTTGATTTGAATAATCGACTGTGAATTTCTGGTTCATTGTCTTTATTCTTCTTGTTTTCACTAAGGTGTAAAAAGATTTTCAAAGTTCTTAAGTTTTTACACTACACTCAATTTACCCCCTCTTGGTGTCAACTAGTTCCTACAATTTTTATTAAAGCATGGCTCTTGATTAAAGTACTTAACCATCTCAAGAGTTTATAATGGATTATTTTGGGTGTTACTTGTTTTTGAAAGATTTTGATTATACAATTACACTTTTCTTAAAAGATATTGATTTTTGGTTGTAGAAAGTTAGAATGACATCTTTTATAAAATCCTTTGATTTTGATATATGGAATGCTTTTACAAATATTTTTTATTTCAAACTGAGAAGAGATTGGATTGAAAAAGAAAAGAAAATGTTTTCATTGAATGTTATAGCAATGAAGATTCTGTATAAAGCTTTAACAAAAAATGATTTTGAGAAAATTAGATTTTGCTATAGTGCTAGAGGTATTTGGGATACTCTTGATTCTATTTATACTTCTAACAATTGTGTTGAAGTTGAAAGTGTTGACAGTTCGTCTGAAAGTATAAGCTGCATATCTATAGTCAATGATCAATTAGAAGTTGAGAATGAAGAAGGAGAAATTATAGAACACTTCCATAATCCAGTCAACATAGATGGACAAGAAGAAGAAGATTCCCAAAAAGAGCTCATTACAGACGGATATGAAAAATCATTCTCTGGAGCTCAAGATGAGCTTAAGGTAAAAAGTTCCAATTCTTCTTGTGAATTTCGGAAAAATGATTTTGAAAGTTTGCATAATATTGTTTTTCAACTAATTATAGATTTGGTTTTAAAAAGCAAAAATGTTTTAAATCATGCTAAAAATTTTATTGGAAAGAATGAATGTTCAAGTATAAATTATTTGAGTTTCTACTCCCATGATCGACACAATACTTGCATAGAATCTCATAATGCATATCATTATATTATTTGCATATATTGTGGTAAGTCAGGTTATATTTCTCACACGTGTTATATTAGGAGAAATTCTAATGTGAGAATAAATTTGTTTGGCTTCCTAAAAGGCAAGTGAGTTCTAATGCTAACAATCAAGGACCCAAAGCAATATGGGTACCAAAATGTCATTCTAGTAATCCAAGAGTGTCTCATGCATCAAGGAAGATATTCATAGAATCTACATAAAAAAAGGAGAACTCATGGAGAATCTATTGCTTCCACTTCATGGTCAAATCACAAAAAAGCAATGGACACTAACAAGAGGAGGCTTAACTTTAAGCCAAGCTTACAAAATTCATGACTATTATGCTCAATGAGGCTATTAGTTCTTGAGTACTAAAGAAGTCATGAAATGAAAAGAGAAAAGGGCCTAAAGGTGAAGGACCTTCATCACTCTTAGTGCCATTAGGAGTGATACCTCTGAGGCTATCATCACTCCAAGTGTGACTTCCAATGATACCTCTAAGGAAGATTAGCAAAAATGTGAATCAAAATTCCAAGATCTTATAAGGAGAACAAGAAAAGGAGGATTTCTCATGCATAAAGTAGAATAATTTTGGAGTCTACACCTTATGAGAGAGCATTGTAAGAACCCATAAATAAATGTGTAAAGACAAAGAATCACAAAAAAATACGTTGGGTGAGCAAAGACAATCCTCCATGTACCTAGGTAAAAGCATACAATGGTAAAACCTTTTATATTATTATCTTTAATATTTATTAAATTTTTATATTTTGCAACCTCAAGAATGAGCATGGTAAACTATTTTGCAAATATGTTTTCACATCCCTTGGAAATTCAATTCGATAAATATTTTATGAAGGGATTGCAATGCTTAATAGTTTTGTTCTTTATACATACATGATGATTTGAAAAGAAAATATTTCTTTTATGTATAAAGTCATGGTTAATTCACCGTGTTTAATTTTTCTTATGTGAATTTTGTTCCTACAAGGTAACAATAATGAATCCAAGCAAGTTTGGATACCAAGGAACAAAAAGATTTAAATAGTTTTGTAGAATGACAAAAAACTTCTCAAGAGTGTGATTGCATAGAGAAATAATTCAAGTCTTGAAGAAGCTAAACAAGTTATGCTTGATGTTGAGGGTGCACATGCAAAAAGGAGAGAAATCTACACTAATCCATCTTAACTAAGGAAGCTTCTACAAGAACATGAGGAATTGTGGTGATATCTCTTTCTTACCCTACTTGAACTTAAATGAAATACATATTTGGGTAACGAATACTTGTCCATTATTGCATTCGTTTAACAATCAATATTTTATGATCATCAAATTATTTGCAGTTTGCTAAATACGCCAAAAAGTGAAATTGTGCATAATGTTTCTATAAGTTCATGTTTTGAAATGCACAATTCTAAAATTTGTTTTGATCCATCTTGTTTTATAAATTGCATAAACATGATTTGAAAATTATTCATATTTTGCTTGCATTCAAATCATGTTTAAAAATTGGATGTTAATGCTTTGATGATAGAAGTGCTTCAAATCCATTTACTAAAATTTTCCCCATCATTCACATGTTGATTCTTGGTCTTAAATGTGCTACCTAGTGCTTGAACTATTCAGACTTCGTTCTCTAAAGTTAGACCTTATGACTAGAAAATTGGTTATCTACATGAGTTTCAAGTCTATCTCCTTTGAAAGAATTCAAGGCATGAAAGCCTTGTGCCTAATGCATAAGTCTTTAGTTGGGCAAGTTATTCCAAGCATTACAAATGTGTTCATTAATGCACTAAATGATAATGCATTAACTATTGTAGTGGAATAACTATTAAAGTTCTGACAAGTTTGTCATTTGGACTAATAGATATGTGCTTAGTCATTCATTATTCCTTTGTACTCATTTTATTGCTTGAATACATTAACCAGTGATATCATATATCTCTGAGTAACTAGTGTCTTATATTTGAATCTTTGAGTTGAGTATTCTATCTTTTATGACACAAATCTAAGTGTCAAGATAGTATCTGGGTTAATAGCAAAGTCATAGTGCTTATATATGTCTATCGAGCTAATCCCTCTGGCTAATGCATTATCCATATGACTCTTTCTCTTTGGAAACATTTCTAACATGTTATCTTAGATGAACTTCAAAGTGAAGCTTTTTTATATATATTTTATAACTATTGACTTCCACCATTTATTGAATGACTATCAGTTTTAACAAAAACTTCATAAATGAATTTTCATATATTCAAAATCTATCTAAATCTCATAGTGCGTGATCATGATTTAAAAGAACATTTGTGATTTTAAAAAAATTTACATATTTTATTATCATTCTTTGGAAACATGATCTCATTAGTGAAATTGATATCAATGACATATTTTCTACTTAAACTTTATTTATAAATTGTTATTGATCATAGAAAAACATGCATTTACCATTATTCTTGTTATTATTTATTTTTTACTATTTATGTTCAATGACTTAATAATTGGGTAACATTATATTTTAGGTCTTTGTTGGTTTAATACACCCTTTGTTCAATAATCATGTGGTTTAATTATATAAGAGCAAACGAGATATTATGTCTAATATTGTGCGAACCAAAGAAAATTTAGCTACCAAAGTGTCAAGAGATTTGTTTTGCAGGACTTGATTAAATTACTTTGTTCACGGATATAAAAATAAAGGTTAAAGAAGTAGGCCTCACTAGCACATCACTCTAGTGATGATTGCCAGTGATGACCAACCTCATTCAAGTGAGTACTCTAGTGATGGGGGAAGCTGAGAAGTGAGGAAAGCACTTGAAGAATCACTACAGTGTAAGGCCAAGTAAGGAAGAAAGAGAAAAATAAATAGTATAATATCACTCAAGTGCCCACTCCAGTGGTTATCATTACTATTTGATAACTAGGAATAACTATTTAAGTGATGAAGAACTGGAAGACAGGTCACTGAGTGCGCACTTAAGTGACCCTCAACATTAAAAGTACCTTACCGTAAGGACATAAGGAGATGCACAGTTGTATCACTCGAGTAACCACTCGAGTGATCATCATCACTATAGGACCATTGGCAATGATCATATCATAAGGCATAATTCAAAGAAAAATGATCGATTGCACTTCATAGGATGAACTTTCAAGTAATTATGAGATTACTTGTATAAGGTATTGTATTCTGATTTTTTTATCATGCTAGGTTAACTTAATTTCATTCTTTCCTTATCATTTTATAAAGTTGGCCTAAGAAAAACTTGTTTATCAAATGATCCTTATGCTTTTATAATTGTTTTTTATTAATACTCTTTTCAGCATAGAAAGCATAAGTTACTCCTTTAAGACAATTTCAAGTTGAAGAGGAGCAATTGCGCACAATGATGGGTAATGAAAGGTATTAGATTCCATATATTTTTATGATAAAAACGATTGGATTAATGATATAAAAGATTTTGATGATAAACAAAAAGGTTTGAACAAATTATCTAAGTTCTTGGTGAAAGGTAAAAGCATACTCGAGTAACTACTCAAGTAATGAAGAAGAAATGCTTGACAAAGTATAGGAGAAAGGAACACTGAGAGAATTTTTGAAGGATTACTCGAGGGAGCCCTCAGGTAATGACCTTCATTACTCAATTGATCACTTGAGTAATGTGTGAAAAATTGGTCCAGTAGCTCTCTGTCAAAAATTGCATAGGATTACTCTACGGGATTACTCGAGTAATCTACAAAGTTATTTGAAAAGCTTACTTGAGGGATTACTCGAATAACCATAGCATAAATCATCCAGTAGCTCTTGGCCAAGAAATGATAGACTTTACTCGAGGGATTACTCGAGTAATCATGTATGCTTAATTGAACTTGCTCTTAGCCAAAATTTTAATGCCATTACTCGAGGGAACACTTGAGTAATCTGCAAAGTTTTTTGAAGCATTACTCGAGGGATTACTCGAGTAATCAAGTCTGCCAAGTTTTATAAAATGAATTACTCGATGGTTTACCAGAGTAATATGGTCAGACAACGTTGACTTACTCTCTGGCTTATTTTTAATGAAGTTACTTGAAGGACTACTCAAGTAATAAAGCATGATCACTCGAGTAGCCACTCAAGGAATTCAGTACATCAAGCATGATTTTAATCCAATGTTCATTGATTTGTTATCTATATGATTAATCCTTCATTGTAATAGTTTCCTAGGTATATTTGCAGAGATACAATAAAGAGATCATGCATTAAGAGAGAAGTCAAATATATCGTCCGAAACACTTACCTACTGCAAACGGCTAGTTTTCAAATTTGATGAATGGTCAAACAAACATGCACGACTCTAATGGACATGTTTGAAATGCTTCCAATGGATATCAAAATTCATATATATATAGAGCATTCAACGAAGAACAGAATACAGCAACTGAGAACACAAACTCACATCGATCAATATATTCTTTGTGCTCTATTTTTTTATATTCACTCTTTGTACTTCAGTGATTATATATTTACTCTGTGAGATAGTTTTTCATTACAAACTCAATATTTGTTATTGAGACAACTTAAGGTTGTGGAACCTTGAGTTGTGGATTTGATTACAATGTGTAAGGGGGAGTGAGTGCCCAATGAAGGAACTTGCAGTGTACTGAGGTACCAAGAACCCACTAAATCTTGTAAGATATAGTGAAACTCTCAGAGAAGCTCTGAGGACTGGACGTAGGTCAAAGTGGTTGTGGCCAAACCAGTATAACTCCCGGTGTACACTTCGGTGATATTTCTCCTAGCTCTCAACTACTTTAAATTTCTAGTCAATTTTTATATAAGCGAAAAAATATCTAGAATTACCCAATTCACCCCCCTCTTGGGTTAAAGGCTTGCATAAAAGGGTACTTGGTTCTCATGCTGATCATCAAAGAACAAAGAAGCGCAGAGTATTCTCATCATGAGAAAGGGGGAAGGGAACGTTTTGGATTGTTTAGTTGATAGTTATTTCAAATAAACCATTATATTGTTTTTCTAATATGAGTTGGAAGACAAATCATTTATATATTCATCTAATGTTTCATGACGTTTTATTGTAAGAACAATCAAACATTATGTGACAATCACAAAGTACAACTGTTATGTTTTTGCATGGTATCTAATAAGTGATAGTTGTTATGTAATAATCGTAATGTATATACCTGTTTTTTTAAATTTTGCTAGTTGATTATGCAACCACCATTTTACAAAAAAAAGGACAAATTAAAAATAAAAAATAGATATTTTAAGAATATGATGCATCATGAGATTCTTTATTCTCCAGTAACTTGTCCTCCTTCTCATTTAAAGAGAAAATGAGAGAGGTAAGTGTTGGAAATTGTGCCCTAGAGGCCAATCATTATACTTTGAACATTATTAATTTAATGAATTTTCTCCATTATGCTATCATATTATTTGCATGTTTACTATGATGACTGTATCCTTAGATAAATCATAAAGATTGTTCTAAATGTCCCTAGTTGGTCATCTATATGGGAGCAGAGATGAAATAAGACTAGTATGACTTTAATAAGATATGGAGATATGAATCAAAGTCTTAGGCACTTGTAATAGTACAAGGTGTTGGACCAACCCGCTATGAGATATCTGCATGGAACAAGTCATAAGCTTATCTTATGTATAACCACGTCACAATACCCTTCGACCTAAGTTCATCATGGATTCCTACATGAGAGTTGCTAAGCTTTGAACTAGTCTAAAGTCACCTTTGACCGGGTGATGATAAAGGCTACAATTGGGCTTGGTAGTTTTTCATGCAGAGAAATATAAATAGTCAAGATAGAATTTGCCTCTCATATTGATAGAGAGATATTACTAGGCCTTTCGATGAGTGAGTCTGAGAAATGTATGGTCATACTACAAGATCATGCCAACTGGCATTATAAGGGCCAAGGGATCAAGCCCATTGTCAACCACTTACTTTTCTGTCTCTTCTCTCTCCTATTCGGTTGGGGCATAAGCCAAGGGAGAAAATTGTGCTTGCTTTATCATCTCCATCATCTCTCTCTCCTCATCCTCCATTTTCGGCGGCCCAAGAAGGAAAGAGAAAGAGAAAGCTAGACATTTTTTGTGAGTAATGGTTCTCATATGCTCAAACACCCTTCATTAATCTTGTTCATAGAGTTAAGAGCTTCATCTTGGTGGTTTCAGAATTTCAAAACGTGGTAGTTTGAGTGTTGGAGCATATTTGAAAGTTGGAGAATCAAGGTTTTGATTTTAGTAAAGTGAAGAGGTGAGCATTTAGATCATTTTGATATATTTATTATGATTTTTTGTTGAGCATGATGAATTCTGGAATTTTCCCTGGTTTTATGCCAATTTTTGAATGCATGGATTATATGATGAATGAGGTTGGAACTGGTTTATTATGGAGTTATTTGAGTGTCAGATATGGTTTTGAATTATGGAAGTAAGTTGAATGAATTTGGGTATTGTGTGTGTTATAGAGACCCAAGAGTATGAATTGTTGTTAGGATGGGTTTTTGAGTGTTTTGGAGGTTACCACTGGGTTCCTTATGGGATTTAAGTGAGTATAAGCTTTGTGTTGAGTTTGGGAACCACTGGATTCAATTTTGGCTAATCTGGGAATTTCTATCTTTTGCTGTGATCTGACAATCTGATAAGCCTCACTTGAGTGAGGATAAGTCTCACTCGAGTGTTGTGCATATTTTCAGCCCAAGTTCTTTCAGTTCTTGTTGTACTTCCATGCCAAAAGCGTAAGTGCACTTCCTGATTCGTGAGTGATACATGCCATCACTCGAGTGAGAATGGGTTCACTCGAGTGCAAGTGTAATTGTAATATCCCAAAAAGTGATTAAGGGCTAATGACTTCAAAAGTGGATGTAATTATTGTTGAATAAACACTTTTAGAGAATGTGTAATGGGAATTTGGATATTTTAATGATTCCAATGGATTTCTTGTGAAAATTTATGTGGGAATGATGTTTGGTATGAAAATGGAACCATTGGAAGTAAAGATGCAAAATCTGAAATTCTGTCCAGTGAAACTCTATTCTGTGCAGTCTTCTCGTGTGGATGTTTTGATTAGGAAAATGATGTTAGAAAATTATGAAACTTTCCAGTCTTAAATTTCACCTCCCAAGCTTCAAAATGGACATATAATTTGTGCCATTTCGTTTTGGGAAATGGGAGATATGACTGTCCAAAGTTTGAGGTCGAAAATGGACTTTGTTTTGGGGCAATGATGAAATTTGTGTAATTCTGGAATTTTGTGGTGATTTCTGGTAATGGCTCATATTTTTCCTATAAATAGGACTTAAATATCTTTCATTTGGCTTTGGGATAAACTCATTTTGATTTTTCTAGAATTAGTTATGATTTTTCAAAGTTAGGGCAGAAAATCTGCCAGAATTTCTGAAAAATCCGAAAATGGGAAATTAAAAATTATGACATCATCATATTGTAAGATGACATCAACATGGAATTAAAAGCAATTCCACCATCTTCATCAGCCATTCCCGACCCCATTTCAGAAAAAAAAAAGACGTGAGAGAGAGCTTGGAGAAAAGAGAGAAAAAGAGGAAGAAATCTCGCAAGGTAAGCCGATTTTCTGACGATCTAGCTCCTAACGCGTATAACTCCGACTCTAAGCTACTCCTCTTTATTCTTTAAGGTTGTGAAGCTCAAAATTTGGTGTTTCAAAGAGGCTAGGGTTCATCCAAATTTGGGAAAAGCTAGTGGGAGCTTGAGGTAACTTCCAAACTTTCGTATATTGCTTATTCTGGCTGCTGTGGGCAATTTAATCGGTGAAATTTCGCCGGATTGCCATTGGTTTTAAATTTTGGAAATTGAGTTTCCTAAGGGTTATGCTGCCCAATTTTGGTTCAAATGGTAGTTATAACCTAATGTAATAGTGAATAAAGTGGTTAGGAGTAGAAAGAAACGCGTTTACGGAGCCGAAATCGTAAAACCCCGATTTTCTCTGAAGAGCTCATAAATTTCGGCCAGCTCTAGAAATGGGTCTTAAAGTTGGATTTTCAATGATTTGATGGTTCCATTGAGTTCAGGAGCGAAAATTAGGTGGGGTTACAGTTGGTCACTTTTTCGGAAAAGGCCGAAAAAGCATAATTACGAAAACGCCCCTGAAACCCTCGAAGTAGGGCTGCCAAGGGTAAATTTGTAATTTTACATTGAATTTGATAATTCCGAGTCCGGAAATGGATTCCTTGGGTAGAAATATGTTAGGATAGCCCATATTAGAATTTTGGGAAAAGTGCAACCGGACCGGGTACGGCGGGCCCGGGCCGGGTCCCCGGGGGCATTTTTGTAAATTTTCATTATAGACTCATATAACCTCAAAAAACACTATGGAAGTGTCTAAATGGTGCATTTGAAATTGTAGGATTCGATATTTGCCCTGTTCGTGAACGACCCGTGCCAAAGCACGTTCGGAAAGAACCAGGTAGTGACTCCTCTCTTATACTTTGTGTGAAACATTGTATGTATGTTTGTCTTGCATTGAGAATACATTGTGACATTGTGACATTGTGATGCTTTGTGATCGCAGCGAAAGCTGACGCCTAGTGAATACTTTGTGAATACATTGAGATCGCAGCGAAAGCTGACGCTTAGAGTTTACAGCCATGAGTGCTGTTGTTTGTGGCGAAAGCCATGATACATTGTGATGATGCTTAACATGATCATATATGCTATGTGTTTATACACTGTATGAGTGGTTTGTTACTACAGAGATTCTTTTGAATCTCATTCTTTCCATTGACTAACATTTCAGACAGGGCAAGTGGCTCCAAGGAGAAGCGAACCACCAGGAGCGGCTAGGATCTTGTAGAGTGTGTTGTTAGGCTGTTGGTTAACTATTTTGGACTTGGGATTACTGTTTATTTTTGGAGATGTAAATATTACTGTTGATTTTGGTTATGTAATCCCCTAGTGGAGACTTTTAAACCCTCATATTATATATGTATAGAACCCGGGAGTTACCGGGGATTTGGTTATACACTCTAATGTGTGTGAATGTAAA
The DNA here is from genome assembly GCA_963855925.1 of Inga laurina. NCBI lineage: Eukaryota > Viridiplantae > Streptophyta > Magnoliopsida > Fabales > Fabaceae > Inga > Inga laurina. Next base: position 38,975,193 of record OY979705.1, read on the forward strand.
TTAACTGCATATGTAATTATATTCGAATTTTGAAATTGAGACCAGGATAGAGACGAGTTTTTGAAATTTTGTGGTGAAAACCCTACTATAGTGTAGGAACTTGAAATGAGTTTAAGCTATCCGACGGTCTCTAAACCAATTTAATTATGTGATATCGAATTATAATTACCTGGTTAAAGGCAAGGGGTTACAGTAATGCCATGTTAAGAGTTGCTCTCATCCAAGCACTTGCAGGCCATTTGTCAAGAGTGTATTCTGACACTCACAAGTGTAGTCTTTTCACTCGAGTGCCAACGGTTGTGCTCGAGTGAGCTTCCTCCTCTAAAGTTGGCTGCGCTCTCGAGTGAATTTCGAGTAATCACCAGAGTGCAAAGTCCCATGCTTGAGTGTTATGAACACTTTCTAGCCGTGGTTGTTACTCACTATCAAACACTCACGAGTGAAAGCCATTCTCACTCGAGTGCAAATCTCTCATCACTCGAGTGAGGTCATCTTCACTCGAGTGAGTTAGCTGAAAACCAATGTTGTAATTCCAAAAGGGGTCTTCAGGGTAGTTTCTTCTGTAACCCCCTGCCTTAATTAGCATAATTAAGATTCAATAACACATAGTAAAAAGGGGTTAGAGACCGTCGAATAGTTCAAAACTCACTAAAACACACACTAAGTAGTAGGAACTTTACAAAATTTCAAAACTTCTTTCCTATTCCGGTCTCAATTTCAATTATCGAATATAATTACCTATGCAGTTGTATCACATTTAAACATATTAGAGTTTATAACTTAAACCCCGGCAATTCCCGGGTTCATCTATATATATACATACAAAGTTTCAAATCCTGATTAGGGGATTACAATACCAAATGTTTAGACTATTTCTAACTCAAAAACGTCATACAGTAATCCCTATTCAAAATGAATGACCAACATAGCCCGAACTAATTGTCCCTATGGAGTTCTAACCACTCCGGGTTGTTCACTTCTCCTTAGGGCCACTCGCCCTGTCTGAAAGGTTAGTCAAAGGAAAGAATGAGATTTAAAAGATTCCCAGTAGTAACAAAACATTTATACCACATATAAGCACACAGCATGTAAGTAAATCATCATACAGCAGCGGCAGCACAAATCACACTCCACCTCATCCCCTTTCTCTGCTGGGAAGGCACACCGTTCTAACCCGAACTGTTGTTAGCTACTCAGGGACTGTAGGTGTGGCAGTGCATACACATAACCGTGTAGCTCATATAGCTATCCAGCTTCCACAAATGGCCCGTCGGCCTTCACAAATAGCCTTTCGGCTTTTCACATAATCACAAATCACACCTCATCCTCATCCCCTTTCTCCGCCGGGAAGGCTCACCGTTCTAACCTAAACCATTGTTAGCTACTCAAGGACTATCGGAATGACGGTGCTTACACATATTCACGATGTCGCAGCATACGAATTTATCACAAATCAATGATAATATGCACATACAATGCATCACATCATATATGGTACGGAAGAAAAGTTACTACCTCGTTCCTTTCTGACGTTTGCTGGCTCAGTGGGATCACGAGGACGGCAGATATCAAATCCTATAACCAAAATAGGGACAATAGGTTAATCTCTTTTCCAAGTTTCCAAATCTTGTAATACTTTATATTGGTTATCATTTAGACTGTTTAGGTGGCTATAATAGGCCTAAACATATCCCCAAAGGGTTGGAAGAAACTACCCAGAAGATACCTTTTTTGGATGCAAAACACCAATTTTGGGCTGCCTCACTCGAGTGACAACCACCTCACTTGAGTGACGCCCTCAGTTGTGCTCGAGTCCCAACGAGTGAGACACAGAAAGTGTTTGCCTGAGAGCAAATCCTCAAAATTCCTCTCACACTCACTCGAGCACAAGAGGTTGTACCCGAGCAATGACCTTAAGTGCACTCGAGCACCAAGAAGTGCAACACCAAGAGTGTTTGCCCGAAAGCACAGACTACTTCCAAGAAAAACCTCACTCGAGCATGCCTATGCGCACTCAAGCAGGATCATATTTCACTCGCAAGTCAGGAAGTATGCTTGCGGTTTCTGCCTAAAGACTTAACCAAAATTCCCAGAATTTCATGTCATGCTCGAGTGAGATCCCCCTTACTCGAGTGATGCCTATCAGATGCCAAATCACAGCAACTGATATGGTTTTCCATAATTGACCAATTGGCTACCAATAGTCCTAAAGCTTGTACCACAACTCACTCTCACTTGTTTTAACACCAGGAACCCATTGGTAACTTTAAAACAACCAATTTCCTACTCAACCAACACATTCTCATCTTTAGGTCACAAAACCACCCAAACCATAATTTGCTAAACTTCCTCTTTTCAAATCCACACCAAAACCATTAACTCATATACACTATTTGACATCTATTTCACCATATTACATCACTTAATTCATATCTTCTAAAATTACAAGAAATCAGGGCAAAAATCCAGAATTTACCAAAACCAAACCAATGGCCAAAACATTCATACCAAAATGCACTAAATGATTAACTTTTTAACTTGGTAAGATCAAATCTCTATTTTCCCCACTTTTAAATTTAAACAAACACCAATTTACCACCAAAGAAAATTCTGAAACCATAGAAATCAAACTCTTAACTTCTTGAACAACATCAATGAAGGGTGTTTAGGCATATGAAGTCATTTACCTTCATAAATTTCAACCCTTTCCTTTCTCTTTCTTGCCTAGTTCGCCAGAAATTGAGGAGAAGAAAGAAGTAATGATGAAGAGGATGATCATGAGCTTTCCCTCATTCCCAAGCTCACCATCAGTTTTTGAGAGAGAAGAGAGAAGTAACAATGTTTGAAACTTTGACTTAATCCCATGGTCCATCTTTTGCCACATGTCACTATCTTGTGCTTCCTTCAATGATTTCATATACTCTTCAACGCACTTGATTCCACGTCTTGTTCTTTCAATCCTAGCCATTAATCTTGATTACTAAGGAGTTTTCTCTTCAGTAACTGACCAATCGGTTGGCAAATTTACCATTTTACCCATGATTGCCATGATACATCTATCATCATCTATCAAACACACTTTACATCACAGTATACAATTTACTTCAAAAGTGCTTAATTATCATTAATTACATCACTTTGAAGTTATTAACCCTTAATCACAAGTTGGGATATTACATCTTCTAACCCTTTTAGCATGTGTTTAGGCCTCTAGTGGTCATCCTAAAGAGTTTGAATGATAACCAACTTAGAGTATTATAGAAATAAGTATTTAGAAAAGAGATTGATCAGTTGTCCCTAATTTGGTTATAGGATTTGACATCTGCCGTACTCGTGAGCCCACTGTGCCAAGGAACGTCAGGAAAGAACAAGGTAGTGATTCTTCTCTTATACTTTGTATAAATGTATTGTATGTATGTTGTCATGCATTGTGTAATTGCTGCTGCTTTGTGATGCCTTATGACACCTTGTAGAGCTTTATGATGCTTTGTGCCTTCAAATGCTGCTGTATAGTGTTTACCATGAAAGCGGGTATAGTGATTACAGTGAAAGCTGGCATAGTGTTTACCATGAAAGCGAGCATTGAGATTACAGCAAAAGTTGTCGCATTGTGATTACAGCTGTGAGTTCTGTCCTTCGTGGTGTGAGCAATGACATTGAGATGCTGCTGAACATGATCATATATGCTATGTGTTTATACATTGTATGAGTGATTTGTTACTACTGGGATTCTCTTGAATCTCATTCTTTTCAATGACTAACATTTCAGACAAGGCAAGTGGCTCAAAAGGGAAGCAGACAACCCAGATCGGTTAGGATCTCTTAGAAATATTTTATTTAGTTGTTGGTTATCTCTTTGGATTTGGGATTACTGTATATATTTTGGGTTGTAAATATTATTTTTGGATATGTAATCCCCTATTTTGGGAAACTATACACCCATCTTATATATACATGTAACCTGGTGTATGCCGGGATTTTAGTTGTGCACTCTGATATTTATCAATGTGATTTGATTTCTCAAGTAATTATATTCGAAGCGTGAATCTAAGATCAGGCTGAATATATTTTGAACTATTTTTTGAACACCCCATCTTGAAGGTGAGGGATTATAAATGTTGATTTTGTCTTATTGATCTCTATTTCACTTTAATTTTATAAACCGGATGTAATTACGGTGAGGGGGTTACATTTTTGGTATCAAAGCCTTATTCCTGAAAATGGTAAAGTTTGCTAGGATAGATCCCATAGTTTGGCCTTAGTGATAGAACATCATTTAAGTGATAGAATATCATTTGTGAATGATGGTTGTATACACATATATGTTATTGTTATATGGATATATGTGCTTTGTGGAATTATGTGTATACCACAATTGTTGGATTAATGGGGTGAGTTATTTGTAGAATGAAAAGACCAACAAAAGGTCACCCCATAATACAACAAGTAGATCCCGAGGTGGAGATTGTCAATGATAATCTACCATACCTGCTGCAAGAAATGACGGGGTTGATTCAGGATCAGCAAGACATGATTGCTAAGCTAAGAGAAGAACTCAGAGTTGAGAGAGCAAAGAACAATGAGGGCCGGGGTCAGTCCACTCAAGAAGATACCCAAGAGGGGACCCATAGAGAAGAAATTGCAAAAGGGTCGGCGCGACCACTCGAATCACCTCCTTCTTTTAGACCAGACTTGGAATCATATGGAGTCCCAGCTAGAGAGGAAAAAGATCTTCAGTTTTGGATATCCAAATTCTGTAAACACCTGCCTCCGGTATTTAAAGGGAGATTTGATTCTCAGGCGGCTGAAGATTGGCTAAATCGTCTTGAAAAGATTTTTGAAGTACTTGAGTGTCCCTCAGAAGTGAAAGCTCGACTAGCGGTGTATAAGCTTGAGGGAGATGCAAATCACTGGTGGCGAAATATTGCCTTGTCATTGAGAAGCAAAAATATACCACTGACTTGGGAGGTGGTCCAGCAACATTTTAATGAAAAATATTTTCCTAAGTCAGTAAGGCTTGAGAAAGAGACTGAATTTTTGAACATCAAGCAAGGGGACACGGATTCGTTTGATGAGTATTTGTCCTGCTTCATCCGCTTGTCTCGGTATTCTTCTTATCTACGGAAGATGGATGACGAGGAGTTGAGCTCAGACATACTAATACGGGGTTTGAGGTGTGATATGAGGAAAAGATTAGCCACCCACTAGTTCACCGAGTTCAACAAGGCAGTGGAGGAATGTCAGATCACAGAGAGAGCAATTTAAGAGAATTGTATCCGGCTAAGGTTGTTGTTAGTTGTAGTGAGTCTAGTAGGGGCAGTGCTTCTCAGAAGTGGAAGAGCCTGGGATCATCTTTGTATAGGGGCAATGGTAAGAAGCCCTGCCATTCCGGGAATCGTGATCAGCAGAGAGCTCCTACAGTATGGACATGTCCTTATTGTAACAAGTCACATCATGGCAAGACTTGTGATGGTCGGGTGATTTGTTTCAATTACAAGCAAGTAGGGCATACATCCATTGAGTGCAGACAGCCATGACAAGAGCAGAGACCGAGGAATCAAGGCCGAGTATTTGCTATGACTAACGAGGAAGCCCGAAAATACCCAGAGCTGATACAAGGTATAATCCTTCTCAATGATATTTGTTGCAAGTTTTGTTTGACTCGGGTACAAGCTACTCTTTTATTGCATATGATTGTGCGAAGCGCCTAGGTATGAATTTGTATAAGTTGCCTTTTGATTTGATTGTGTCAACACCAATGGGTGTTAAGGCTGTGACTACAGAAGCCTACTTAAATTGTGTTGTAACCGTGGAGGGTCATGAGTCTGTGGTAGATTTGATTTGTTTACCACTCTACCAATTGGAAGTCATTATGGGTTTTGATTAGTTGAGAGCCAATAATGTGTTATTAGATTGTGGGAACAAGAGGATAGTGTATCCTGTCTCTCAAAGCTTTGATGATGGGAATATCGACCTAAATTTCCTTTTAAAAGCTAAGACTGAGAAATATTTGAAAAAGGGTTGTCAGGGATATATGGTTTTCTTTTCAGTGCAAGGAGAAACTAGTAAGACTTTGAATGGTATACCTGTGGTAAATGAATTCCCTGAGGTATTTTCGAATGATCTAAGTGGGTTGCCTCTTGAAAGGGAAGTTCAATTTCTAATTGAAATTATGCCTGGAACTAGTTCTATATCCAAAGTCCCATATCGTATTGCCCCAAATAAAATGGTTGAATTAAAGAAGCAGATTAAGGATTTGCTTGAAAAAGGGTTTATTAGACCCAGTGTGTCGTCTTAGGAAGCTCCAGTTTTGTTTGTCAAAAAGAAAGATGGGAGTCTTCGTTTGTGTATTGATTATCGAGAGTTGAATAAGATTACCGTCAAGAACAAGTACCCTCTCCCCAGAATTGATGACCTCTTGGATCAACTATCTGGTGCATGTATATTTTTGAAGATTGATATAAGGTCGGGGTATCATCAGCTGCCAGTGAAAGCAGAGCATGTCTTGAAAACTGCTTTCAGAACGAGGTATGGGCATTATGAATTTTTAGTGATGTCGTTTGGTTTAACCAATGCACCTACGGTATTCATGGATTATATGAACCGTGTCTTTTGACAATACCTGGATCAATTCGTTGTGGTATTTATTGATGATATTCTGATATACTTGAAGAGTATAGAGGATCATGAGCATCATTTGAGAATTGTGTTGAATACATTGAGTGAGAAGAAACTCTATGCCAAACTAAGTAAATGTGAGTTCTGGCTTTCAGAAGTAAAATTCCTATGCCATATTATCTCATGAGAAGGGGTCTCGTAGATCCCAGTAAAGTGGAAGCAGTACTAGACTGGAAGAGGCCAGAAACTATTGCTGAGGTACACAGTTTTATGGGTCTTGCTGGTTACTACCAGAGATTCATTCAGAATTTCTGCAGTATTGCCTTGGCGATGACCAAGCTCACGAGAAAGGATCAACCATTTGTGTAGGATGAACATTGTGAAAATTTCTTTGTGAAACTGCAGTAGAGGTTGACTGTAGCACCTGTGTTGATTATACCTGATCCCAGCTTAACCTACGATGAGTATAGTGATGTGAGTAAGCAGGGATTAGGGTGTGTCCTCATACAGCAAGGACGTATGGTGGCCTATGCCTCTCGACAGCTCAAACCTCATGAAATGAACTATCCCACTCATGATTTGGAACTTGCGGCCATTGTGTTTGCTTTGAAAATTTGGCAGCATTATTTGTATGGTGTGACGGTAGAACTATACTGTGACCATATGAGTCTCAAGTATCTGTATGATCAGAAAGAGTTGAATATGAGACAGCATCGCTAGATAGAGTTACTTAAGGACTACAACCTAGAAATCAAATATCATTCGGGTAAGGTAAATGTAGTCGTTGATGCTCTTAGTCGAAAGACGATGCTTGTGGCAGATTTAATGATACAAGAGGGGAAGCTGATTGCTAATTTTCATGATTTGAATCTGTCGAACCAAATCATCTATGCCAATTATACGATTTCTCAAGGGGAAAGTGATTTGAGAGCTGAAATAGAAGAAGCTCAAATTCAAGATGGTTAGATACAATGTAATCTGGCCAGAATCAAACAGGGAGAAGCTCAGGGCTATGATCTGTCACCTAGTGGACTAGTTCGCTACCAGAAGAAAATTTGTGTTCCACTTAAGGTAGAATTGAGATAGAAAATCTTAGATGAGGCACATAAGAGCCGATATACTCTTCATCCTGGTATGACCAAGATGTATCATAATTTAAAATCTTTGTATTGGTGGTCGGGAATGAAGAGTGATATGACGAAATATGTGGCACGGTGTCTCACATGCAGAAGGTAAAGATTGAGCACCAGAGTCCGCCTGGTTTGTTGCAAAGTCCTGAGATTCCGGAGTAGAAATGGGAAAGTATGATCATGGATCTTGTTGTGGGATTGCCTAGAGTCAAAAATTATGATGCTATCTGCGTAATTGTGGATCGGTTGATGAAATTGGCACATTTTCTACCAATCAATGCTGGTTACTCTCCGGATAAACTAGCAGAGATTTATATTCGGGAGATTGTGAAACTCCAAGGCTTACCGAAGAATATCATTTTTGACCGAGATCCCCGATTTACTTTGAGATTTTGGAGGGCATTAAATGAAGCCCTGGGGACTCAATTAAGATTCAATATGGCCTACCATCCTCAGACCGACGGATAGTCAGAGAGGACTATTCAGACCTTAGAGGATATGTTGCGAGCTTGTGTCCTTGATTTCAAAGGGAATTGGGATTGCTTTCTTCTACTTGTTCAATTCGCCTACAACAATAGCTATCATGCGAGCATCCAGATGGTGTCGTATGAAGTGTTGTATGGAAGAAAGTGCCAATCACCATTGTACTGGAATGAATTGTCTGAGAGGAAGCTTTATGGGCTGGAGCTTGTTGATCAAACCTCAGCACAAATTCTTATCATTCATAAGAGGCTCCTTACAGTGTAGAGTCGCCAGAAAAGTTATGCAAACAAAAAGAGAAGGTCTCTAGAATTTGAGGTTGGTGATCAGGTGTTTCTGAGAGTGTCTCCAGTTACGAGCATCGGGAGAACTATCAAGAGAAAGAAGCTAAGCCGAGGTATATAGGTCCTTTTGAGACCTTGAAAGGATTGGGCCTGTTGCATATCAAGTAGCCCTACCCCCGAACTTAAGCAAACTCCACGATGTGTTTCATGTTTCCTAGCTGCAGTACAAACCAGATCTATCTTACATCGTTGACTATGAGGAAGTTGAGTTGCAAGACAACTTCACGTATGCGGTGGAGCCATAGCATATTATTGATCGAGAAGAACGATGGCTCAGACACCGAAGTATTCCTTATATGAAGGTGATCTGGAGAGGAATGACCCAGAGAGAAGCAACTTGGGAAGCGGAAGAGGATATGCGAAGACAATATCCGGAGTTTATGGCTCAAGTAGTTTGACCAAATTTTGAGGGCAAAATTTATTTTATGGGGGGAGAATTGTAATGACCCAATTTGAGATTTAGGGCTAATGACTTCAAAATTGATTTTAATTAGTGTAATTAAAAAGTTTTGGAGATATGTGATATGGATTCGATATAAATGTTCTTGGTAATAATTTATTAAGCATAGTGAAAATCAGGGGCAAAATGATAAAAATTGAAAATTTACCGACCAATTGGTCAGTTACCGAAGAGAAAACTCATTGGTGATTAAAGATTAATGGTTGAGATTCATTGTCTATGGGTTGAAATCCTGTGCTTTGAGTTTATGTGAGCTCATGAAGGAAGTGAGCAAGATCATGCCAAGTGGCATTATATGGGCCAAGGGATTATGCCTATTGTCAACCACTCACTTTTCTCTCTCTTATCTCTCCTATTCGGTTGGGGCATGGGCCAGGGGAGAAAATTGTGCTTGCTTTATCATCTCCATCATCTCTCTCTCCTCATCCTCCATTTCCGACAGCCCAAGAATGAAAGAGAAAGAGAAAGCTTGATTTTTTTGGTGAGTAATGGTTCTCATATACTCAAACACCCTTCATTAATATTGTTCATAGTGTTAAGAGCTTCATCTTGGTAGTTTCATAATTTTGAAAGGTGATAGTTTGAGTGTTGGAGCAGATTTCAAAGTTGGAGAATCAAGGTTTCGGTTTTAGCAAAGTGAAGAGGTGAGCATTTAGATCATTTTGATATATTTATTGTGATTTTTGGTTGAGTATGATAAATTCTGGAAATTGCGTAGGTTTTATGCCAATTTTTGAATGCATGGATTATATGATGAATGAGGTTGGAACTGGTTTATTATGGAGTTATTTGAGTGTTAGATATGGTTTGAATTATGGAAGTAAGTTGAATGAATTTGGGTATTGTGTGTGTTATAGAGACCCAAGAGTATGAATTGTTGTTAGGATGGGTTTTTGAGTGTTTTGGAGGTTACCACTGGGTTCCTTATGGGATTTTAAGTGAGTATGAGCATTGTGTTGAGTTTAGGAGCCATTGGGATCAATTTTGACCAATCTGGGAATTTATATCTTTTGCTGCGATATAGCAATATGATAAGCCTCACTCGAGTGAGGATGAGTCTTACTCGAGTGTTGTACATATTTTTGGCCCAAGTTCTTTTAGTTCTTGTTGCACTTTCATGCCAAAAGTGCGAGTACACTTCTGGATTCGTGAGTGATACAGGCCATCACTCGATTGAGCATGGGTTCACTCGAGTGCAAGTGTAATGCCATGTTAAGAGTTGCTCTCGGCCAAGCACTTGCAGACCATTTGTCAAGAGTGTGTTCTGACACTCGCAAGTGTAGTCCTCTCACCCGAGTGCCAAGGGTTGTGCTCGAGTGAGCTTCCTCCTCTAAAGTTGGTGGTGCTCTCAAGTTGTCACTTCCTATGTTTCACTTTTAGGGACTCGAGTGAATTTGGAGTAATCACCCGAGTACAAAGCCCCATACTTGAGTGTTGTGAGCACTTTCTGGCCATGGTTGTTGCTCACTGTCAAACACTCGTGAGTGAGAGCCATTCTTACTCAAGTGCAAGTCTCTCATCACTCGAGTGAGGTCATATTCACTCAAGTGAATCAGCTGAAAATCTATGTTGTAATTCCGAAAAGGGGTCTGATAACTCTCCATATTTTGTACATTTAAAGAATATTTTGATATAATTGGGGAGTTATCAATGCTAATTTAAGATGATTTTTTTGAAATTTTATAAGATATCAAGTTGATGCATTATTTGGGGATTTTATTTTAAATATTATAGTTTTAAATATTTGGAAATAAATAAATAAATAATATATATTTATTTGGCTTTATGTTAGTTTTTTGTTATTATTATTGAATAGTTTTTTTTTCTTCACCCATAGGTGATGAGGTAACGTGGTTTTGGGCTAAAAATTGATGGGTCAACTGGACAAAGAAAAGAAAAATAGGAAGAGGTCCACCATGGACTAAGGGATCAAGTATTTCTTTTAGACCTAAGGGCTTAGCAGGATGACACCATTTTGCTGGGCTGGAATGGAAGACCTAGAAAAAAAAACAAAACAGAAGGCACCTGGACGTATGAGAGGTGCTGGAAAAAAGACGAGAGACAGTCGTAATACATTATTCATCATCTATTAAAAGGAGATAGGGAAAAAGAGGCAACCGCACAGCCGCAGAGAAGAGAAATCAGCGGAGGAGCGGAGCTTTGTCTATGGACTTAGAAACCTTGAGAGCAACCATGGGTTTTAGAACAGAGAAAAAACAACAGAGTTGAATTAGAAGAGCTGAGAGTCAGCAACTAAGTTAGAGCTAGAGAGAGAGCTGACGGTGAGATGGGAAGCCACAGAGATCATAGAGCTTGACTAACCACCATTGTCATCTTCCTCCTGTCACAATGCCACTACAGCATCCCTCAGAGTCACCATTTGAGATTGGGAAGGCCAAGCTTCATTCCTTATTTTCCTTCCTTAAGCTTGATTCAATATGGTTCTGTCTTTAAATTTTCTTGCTATTGCTGGTTTGTACATGATTGAAGTGATGTGTGGCTAGGCTCACTTTCAACCTAGAGTAGTTATGAACTAATTTGAGGATTTGAGCATGTATGAACTAATTAATTGTGGTTTATGTTAATTTTGTTTACTTGATCTTGATTTATTTTGTCTATTTTGTGCTTGATCACCACTAAGTATGAATTTGGGAAATTTAGATTATCCTTGGGAGAGGAATCTTAATTAGACCATAAGATCAAGTAATGTGGGATTATAATTTATTCTAATTTGCTAATAGGATAGGAATATACCTATTGGACCCATATAATCATATTAGAGTGAATTTTAACATTTATTGCCTCTTGAGTAAATTAGTTAGGGATAACAATTTTAACTTGAGAGAGGGGTATAAGTGATTGGAAGATACTTATATCCATTAATACTCTATATTAACAAATTAACATTAAGTGCTTTTAATTGGGTAAATACATGCTCTAAGACTTAAAGAAGGGATTAGCCACTCTAGATTGTTTTTATCAATTGAAATATTTAAATCATTATAATTGTTTCTTTTGCATTTGTTTAAATTGTCTTTCAATCTCTTTCTTTGATTTGTTCAACTTAAATGAAAATGGGAATTTTAATGCCTAATTATCTATTACATTGAATCTCTGTGGGATGACCTTGATTTGCTACTATATTATTTCAATGGCCCGTACACTTGCGGTGCTTATTTAAAATTTAGTAGCATCAAGTTTTTGGTGCCGTTGCCGGGGGAATCAAGGCAATTGGGGATTAGAATTAGAAATCCTTTAGTAGCTTTAGCTTGAGCAATTTTATTTTATTTTTGTTCGTTCTTTGTGGTAGTGTGATACTCTTGAGATCTGTTTTGCCTTTCAGGTACTTTAGTATATGCCCCGCAGATCCAAAGCACCTAACACACCACAGAAAACAAGGAGCGTCCAAGAACTTTTGGAAGCTACAAAACCTCATACTCAACCAAACAAAGGTGTACACACTGAGACTATAGTAATGGCTGAGGATGAAAATTATCGCTTGGGCGTTAATGATTTCTTGGGAAGACAATCTCGTGGGTATCAATCAGGAATCCGAGTGCCTGAATTTCAAGCAAACAACTTTGAGATTAAGCAAACTATGTTGAAGATGCTTGAGCTATATGTTCAATATACTAGAAATGATTTAGAAGATCTAAATCAGCACTTGATTTAATTCCTTGATGTTTGTGACTCATTCAAGCAAAATGGAGTTCCTAATGATGTGATTCGCCTTAGGCTTTTTCCTTATTCTTTACAAGGAAAAGCTAAAGAGTGGCTCAACAATTTAGAGGAGGGTAGTGTCACCTCTTGGGCTAAATTGGAGGAAAAGTTTAGATCAAGATTCTTTCCTCATAACAAGATGGTAGATGCTAGAGCTGCTCTAATGGAAACACCTATATGAAGCTTAGGAGAGGTTCAAGTTGCTTATTAGGCAGAGTCCTAGCTATAATTTTGAGAAATGGGTTTTACTTCAAATCTCCAGTACCCTGTTGACTCCCGAATCTCGATCAGAATTGAATGCTGTGACTAATGGAGAATTACAAAGCAACTAGTGAATTATGTTTGGGGATACTTAGATGACTTATTAGCTAACTTTATTCAGAACAACAATGACAGAAGATCTGTGAAGTCTACTGAAAGAGTTAATGAGGGCACCTCATCACAATTGGTGGGAATGTTAAATGCTCTCAACAAGAGGTTTGATAATCTTGAAGCTCAAGTACACCAATCCAATAGTAGACACATAGGAGTTAATGCTATTTATGCTCCTTGTGATTATTGTGGAGATGGACATGCTACTGGACAATGCCTTATATCTCAACAGATAGAACCAGTCAATTATGCTGGAAACTACCGTGGCAATAATTAGAGTAATCCATACTCTAATACCTACAATTCTGGGTGGCGTAAAAATCCTAATCTTTCTTGGAAACATGGTGCAACTCTTAATGAAGCATCCACTTCTAATATAAAGCCAATGGCACCTCCTGATTTTTATCACTCGGAAAAGGAAGTCAAACCTATTCAAGAGCCTAAACCTGACCTTGAGGTAATGATATCTCAACTTGTTAGTTTTCAACTAAAGAGTTCTCAAGATCAAGCTACTACTAATGCAACATTTAGTTCATCCATCAAGAATCTTGAGGTTCAAGTGGGACAACTTGCAACTAATGTGAATGCATTATAACAAAGAGAATTTCCAAGTAATACTATAACTAATCCTCGTAGAGATGGACAAGAGGAATGTAAAGCTCTCATATTAAGAAGTGGTAAAGAGTTACCTGAGATTCCACATCCAGTGAAGAAACCTTTAGCTTCTACTGACGATGCAACTCTTGAAGTTATTATAAAGAATGATGAAGAGCCTACTTAGAAGGTACATGGAAAAGTTAATGAAGCAAAAGTTGATAATAAGTCTAAGAAAAGTGAAGTGAAGAAGAAGGCTACTAATAAGAATCTTAAATGGGTGCCACCTTTGCCATTTCCTCAAAGATTCCAAAAGAAAGATTTAGATAAGTAATACAAGAAGTTCTTAGGAATTTTCAAGCAACTCCACATCAATCTCCCTTTCCTTGAAGCTTTAGAGAAGGTGCCTCAGTATGTTAAGTTTCTAAAGGAGATGTTGAGTAAGAAGAGGAGGTTTGGTGATTATGAAACAGTACCTCTCACTGAAGAATGTAGTACTATCATTCTCAACAAGTTGCCACCTAAACAGAAAGATCCTGGTAGTTTTTCTATACCTTGCATAATTGGAGAAATGTTTCAAGGCGGAGCATTATGTGATCTAGGCTCAAGTATCAACTTGATGCCACTAATCTGTGTTTCAAAAATTGCAACTTGGTGAAGCTCATCCAACCTTTATGACACTTCAGTTAGCTGATCGAAGTTTAGCTTATCCAAAGGGTATCATTGAAGATGTTTTGGTTAAAGTTGACAAGTTTATCTTCGCAGCTGATTTCATTGTATTAGATTGTGATGAAGAAAGTACTCTCCCACTCATTACAAGAAGACCCTTCCTAGCTATAGCTCAAACTTTGATTGATGTTGAAAAAGGGGAGATCAAGTTAAGAGTGAATGACGAAGAGGTTATTTTTAACATGAACAAGGCATTGAAGTATCCTAGGGACACTACTGATTGCTTCAGAATTGATATATTAGATGAGGTTATCCAAGAGACTTTGGATTCTTATGCTATAAAAGAACCTTTAGAGCTGTGTTACTTGGGCTTGATGATGTTGAAGAAGGGAATCTAGTTGAATGCAAAAGGTTACTTGAAGCTTCTTCTCCTTACAATAATCGATCAAGGCATTTTGAGTTGTTGGAGATGGAATCAAGGCAAACTTCTTTAAAGCCTTCTATTAAACAAGCACCAATTCTGGAGCTTAAGCCCTTACCTTCACATCTTGAATATGTATACTTGGGTGAATCTGAGACACTTCCTATTATCATATCTTCTTCCTTATCTGAAGATCAAAGAAAAAGGATGTTGAAAGTCCTTGGGGATCATAAAAGGGTTTTGGGTTGGACAATAGCCGACATCAAAGGTATAAGTCCTTCAATTGTAATGCATAAGATACTTTTGGAAGATGATCATTAGAAGTCTATTCAGAATCAAAGAAGATTGAATCCTATGATGAAGGAAGTGGTCAAGAAGGAAGTGATTAAGTGGTTAGATGCTGAAATCATTTATCCCATTAGATGCTGAAATCATTTATCCCATTTCAGATAGCTCATGGGTTAGTCCAGTACAATGTGTTCTTAAGAAAGGAGGAATGATTGTTATTGCTAATGAGCACGATGAGCTCATTCCCACTTGTAAGTTACTGGTTGGAGAGTATGTATGGATTACAGAAAGTTGAATGACGTGACATGGAAGGATCATTTCCCACTCCCTTTCATTGACTAGATGTTAGACCGATTAGCTGGTAAAGAATTCTTTTGTTTCTTGGATGGGTATTCTGGTTACAATCAAATTGATGTTGCTCCTGAAGACCAACAAAAGACAACATTCACATGTCCTTATGGTACCTTTGCCTTTAGAAGAATGCCATTTGGTTTGTGCAATGCTCCTACTACTTTCCAAAGATGTATGATGAGTATATTCTCTGATATGATTGAAGAGATAATGGAAGTATTCATGGATGACTTCTCGGTCTTTGGTGAATCATTTGAGGAGTGTTTGATACATCTAGATAAGGTGTTGAGGAGATGTGAGGAGTCAAATCTGGTTTTTAATTAGGAAAAGTGTCATTTCATGGTGACTGAAGGGATAGTTCTTCGTCACAAGGTTTCAAAAAAGGGCTTAGAAGTTGATAGAGCAAAGTTTTTGTGATTGAGCAACTTCCTCCTCCTTCTAATGTAAAAGCTGTAAGAAATTTTTTGGGTCATGCTGGATTTTATCGTCGGTTCATTAAAGACTTTTCCAAGATTTCAAAGCCTCTTTCACAATTACTTGAGAAAGATACTCCTTTCCATTTCAATGAGGAGTCCCTGAAGGCTTTTGAAGAATTGAAGATTCGATTGATTTCAGCTCCTATTATTATGGCTCCTGATTGGTCATTACCTTTTGAAGTGATGTGTGACGCAAGTGACTATGCTGTGGGAGCTGTGTTGGGACAGAGGCCTGCCAAGATCTTTCATCCCATCTACTATGCAAGTAAGACACTAGTTGCAGCTTAGGTAAATTACTCAACTACTGAAAAAGAAATGCTTGCTATTGTGTTTGCTTTTGAAAAGTTTAGAGTTTACTTGATGGGTGCTAAGATCTTAGTCCACACTGATCATGTTGCTATCAAATATTTTTTGTTACAGGAATTTGATGTGCATATAGTTGATAGGAGAGGAACTGAAAATCAAGTTGTTGATCATTTTTCTAGGATTATGAACTCTTCTAATTGTGTAAATGGCTTGTTAGTTAATAACTATTTCCTTGAAGAACAGTTGTTTGCTATTAGTAGTTATGATTTGCCCTAGTATGTTGTCTTATGTGTGATATGTTACCTCCTGATTTGACTTTCTATCAAAGAAAGAACTTTTTGCATTATGTTGCTTACTATATATGGGAAGAACCATTTCTTTTCAAGAGATGTGTTAATTTGATCATTAGAAAGTGTGTGCCTGAGGTTGAACAAGAGGTAATTTTGACTTATTTTCATGCATCTGCATATACGGGACATTATGGGGGCAAAGGACTGCATCTAAAGTGCTAGATTCTGGTTTTTATTGGCCTTCTTTGTTTAAAGATGCTCACCAGTTTGTTTTCAAGTGTGATAGATGTCAAAGAACAAGTAATATTGCCAAGAGACATGAGATACCGTAATTTGGAATCTTAGAAGTGGAGTTATTTGATGTTTGGGGGATGGATTTCATAGGTTCTTTCCCATCTTCAAGAGGAAACCAATATATTCTTGTTGCAGTAAAGTATGTGAGCAAATGGGTTGAAGGTATTGCTTGCTAAGCGAATGATGCCAATACAGTGATCCGTTTCTCGAAGAAGTATATTTTCACAAGATTTAGTACTCCTAGAGCGATCATTACTGATGAAGGAACTCATTTCAACAACAATAATTTCAAGGCTCTCTTGGAAAGGTATGGAGTGCACTACCAAATGTCACTTACATATCATCCCCAAACTAATGGCTTATGTGATTTGGCTAATAGGGAGATTAAGAGGATCCTTGAGAAGACTGTAGGTCCTAATAGAAAAGATTGGTGTGATAAGCTTGATGATGCTTTGTGGGCATACAGGACTACTTTCTGAACTCTAATTAGCATGTCACATTATCGGTTGGTTTTTGGGAAAGCATGTCATTTGCCACTTGAGTTGGAGTATAAAGCATGGTGTGCAATCAAGAAGTTGAATATGGACCACAAAGAAGCTGGAGCTAAAAGGTTATTGCAACTGAATGAGTTGGAAGAATTGCGACTTCAAGCATATGAGAGTTCAAGATTATACAAAGAAAGGACAAAGAAATGGCATGACAAGCATATCTTGAAGCGCAATTTTGAGCTCGGGCAATTGGTTCTTATTTTTAACTCAAAGCTCAAGTTGTTTCCTGGAACGCTTAGATCTAGATGGTCTAGTCCTTTTAGAGTGGTTTCTGTGTCATCAAAGGGTGTAGTTAAAGTTAAAAATGAGAGTACAGGAAATTGCTTTAAAGTGAATGGGCAAAGACTGAAGCGCTATTATGGTGGTGAGGTGGACTGGTAAGTAATGGTTCATCACTTGTCACAACCTCCTTGAGTTTCTGACATAGTGATGAACCCATGTCGTGTGAGTTCTCAAAATAAAACTAGGTTAGAAAATGTAGCATAGTAGCTCAACCTAGGTCGTTCTTGTGAAGAGATTAATTTCCAAGTTTCTAAGTAGTAAAGTGATAAAAAACTTTAAAGCTGTGAGAAATCATTTTGAGAATTTGATTTTTAAACTAATGAAGTAATCTAAGCTAAAGCAATATTTTTGTATTTTTCAGTGTTTAAAACAAAGTAGTAAAAGGAATTGAAATTAACACTAACAACAAGATAAATTCAATTAACTAATATAATGATGAGACGAGATTCCCTTGAGTTGGGGTTTTAGTCTTCCTTGCTTGCTAATGATTTGAATTCCATAATGAGTCAAGAGGATGAAAATAAGCTACCACTAGCTCCATACTTGCAATAATCATTTAATTCATTCAACCGAAGCAATTAAATGAGTATTATCAATTAATAGTGACTCAAGGAGATGAATAACTAACTTCCAATTCTAGCTTGTAATTACCATTACAAAAGTTCAAAGCATTCAGTTTAATCATTTAAATCCACTTAACCAAGTTGGAATAAACAATTCAACCTACTCCTAATATGAATCATACAAAGCGTAATTAATCAACTCCTAACTCAACCACCAAGTTTATTCACTTGGCATAACAATCTAGATCACAATTACATACTTAACCAAGCTACATAATCATGAACTAAAAAGAGAGCTTAAAGGAATTCCATTGAAGTTTAGAAGCTCAAACCATTACCCAACTCAAGGAAATCACCAAGTCTTAGTACTCATGGAAGAGGAAAAGGAAACTTGATGAAAGAAAAGGAGAATAGCCATTGAAGTTGCAGCAGCCACCGATTGCTCTTCACGCTCTATTTCTATTT
The DNA here is from genome assembly GCA_963855925.1 of Inga laurina. Taxonomy (NCBI): domain Eukaryota; kingdom Viridiplantae; phylum Streptophyta; class Magnoliopsida; order Fabales; family Fabaceae; genus Inga; species Inga laurina. The sequence goes on from OY979705.1 coordinate 38,993,864, forward strand.
TGTGCTTCCTTCAATCATTTATTCGGTACTGCTCCTTCCTTGGTCAAAAGTTTCGGCCCCTTTTTTATTCCATCATATGCTTCCCCTTTTCACACTCTTCAGCCGCCACACTCACACTCCTATTCGCTGCCTCCTCCTTTTCTTATTTCCGTAGCTCTTTCCCTATTTATTTGGTTCAGCCCCTTTTCCCATTCAGTCAACAATTTCATCTTGTTCTCCTATCTCATTCAATTTGATCTACTCCTTCATGTTATTTGGTTCAGCAAGCTCCAATTAGGTCAACAAAATTGGCTCACTCCTCTCTCAATTCGGTCCCCATTCCTTTCTTTATTCAACTCCTCTTTTCTTTATCCTTCCTCTTTGTCCAGCTAGCCAATTCGGTTCACTCTCTTCTTGTCTTCAATTCTCCAACTCGGTCAAGGTATCCTTTTGGTTTGGTCTAGCTTGCTTCTCTTCTCCAATTTGGTTCAGCATCTCTCAATTCAGCCAGCCACCACTCTATTGCAAAACAATGACCTCCTCTTCTCTTCCCTTATTCTTTAGGTTAAAAGTGAGTTGTGCCTTGTTTGGATAAGAGATAAAAATATGTTTTAAGCATTAGATATAAAATTGTAACCACCAAACAAGGCCCTTACTCATTTAACCTCATCTTAGAAAAAATGTGAAAATAAATTATGCACTATTGATGTTCCACTTTTGTCCTTCATTAAGCTCCAAAATAACATCTTTAACATTAACCACTCAAGTTGTACCACATCATCACCTACAAAATTATATTCACAAAGGTAATATCTTTTGCTCACAATTAAAGAATAATGGGAATAATAAATATTAATTAAAAATATCACAATTTATCTAATATAATTCCTAAATTATTCTTTCACTATAATCTCACATTATCACTTGATTATGCCCAAAATATTCAATTAAGTCCCACAAAAGCCTAAGATTAATTAATAAAAATATATAAATATTAAGCTCTATCACATAGTTTGGCTGAGGACTATAAACCAAGCGCTTCTTGAGAGGCAACCCAAGGTTTGATAGTTGCATTTTTTTTATTATTGAGTTGTTTTGAGGTTTGTTGATTTTGTAGGACTTTTGTAGCCCCTGATGATGTATTCCACTTTGGTAGCCACAAGGAAGAGCATTCAAGAGAACAAGACAATGATTGAGAGGGAAGTTTTCTTCTACTTTTCTTTGTTTTTGTTTGAATTGATAGTTGATAACATGTTCTGGGCATGAGTGCTGGTTATAGTATAACTTTGCATGTGATTGATATTTTTGATTGACTATTGATTTGAATTGTGGTATTTGTGAGTGGTGCTCTATTGGCGGAAATTTAAAATCTATAAAGCTTCTACTATCCCTGCACTATGGTTATGTCTTCATCTCCATTACTTAGGGTTACTTGTTCACATTGAGGACAATGTGACATTTAAGTGTGGGGATGATGGTACCATTGATTTTGTATGATTTATCCTCAATTTTGAAAAATTTCTTTGATTTTGCACATAAATAGACAAATTTTGACAAATTTTGAAAAATTCATGGAAGCTTGGATTTTTACTTGTGAACATTGGCAAAGTTGGTTTTGATTTGAATTTGAAAAGGATTGAGTTTAATTAGAATTTAGTTCTATCTTCTTAGAATGTTAGTAGATAGGCAAAGAATTTGGTTTGGATGATTGACTTTCGGATGTTAAATACCGGTGAGAAATTTGAGCTTAAATATTCATTTTTTTTTCAAGAAAGAGTACACTTATTTTGATTTCATCTCTAGAACTTGTCTTGAATCTCTTTTGAAGCTTTAAAAATCCTTTTGCATGCACAAAGATGATTTAGGCATTCATCTCATAGCTAGTTTAGCCAAATGTCTATCCTTATCACATGAAAATCATTTGCTTTATCCCATTTGAGCCTCCATTTGTTTTTAAAAGAAAATTGCATAGATTAAATAGCCACTTGTTTAAGAAATGCAATTTTTACATCTTTTTCTTTCCATTCATTTGCTACTTTAGTTAGTGCTAAGTAAAACAATTTTAGAAAAGAGTGAAGGGCTTAGAAAGTCAATGTTAAGTGAATTGTGTGGATACTTGAAAAAAAAGAAAATGAAATAGAAAGAAAAGAAAGATAGGGAAAAAAGTATCTATGAAAAAAATAAATAAATAAAAGAAAAGAAATAAAAATAATAAAAAATGGGAAAATAAAAAGATTGTTGATTTCAATGGAATAAAGGTTGTTTAGAGTGTAAGTAAGTTTGTTTTCTTCAAATGGATATTCCTTCCTTTTTCATGAATTGTCATTAATTTGCTTAACACTAATTAAATTAAACCTCCATACCATCTGACCACTTCCATTTCATTATCCTACCTTATTTATTACAACCTTTGGAAAAGTCCTTTTGATTTGTGTGAGCAATGGGATAATATAGTGGAGATGGAGATGATAAACAAGCTTATGATATATGGTTGCAATAAGTGGAAGAGAGTGAAACACAAGCCCTTTAATTATCTTGAGGAAAGAGTGCAAACACTTACTAGTGAGGAACATTCAATTGTCATTTGTCTTTCCCAAGTTACTTGCATTTCTACTTGCATTTTAAGAAGGTGGAACAGAGTTTCAAGAAAGCTTCATTCTCAAAAATTTGAATTAAATCCAATTTTGTAGTGTTTGATTTGAGAACCTTGCTTCTATGATTTTCTTTGGTTGTTTGATGTTTTGAAATCTTGATGACAAGATTTGATGCAAGTGTGGGGATGTGATAACTCTTCATATTTTGTACATTTAAAGAATATTTTGATATAATTATAGAGTTATCAATGCTAATTTAAGATGATTTTTTTTTGAAATTTTATAAGATATCAAGTTGATGCATTAGTTGGGGATTTTATTTTAAATATTATAGTTTTAAATATTTGGAAAATAAATAAATAAAAATATATATTTATTTAGCTTTTATGTTAGTTTTTGGTTATTATTATTGAATAATTTTTTCCTTCCCCCATAAGTGATGAGGTAATGTGGTTTTGGGCTAAAAATTGATGGGTCAATTCGACAAAAAAAAAAGAAAAATAGGAAGAAGGCCACCATGGACTAAGGGATCAAGTATTTTTTTTCGACCTAAGGGCTTAGCAGGATGACACCACTTTGTTAGGCTGGAATGGAAAACCTAGAAAAAAAAAGAAATAGAAGGCAACTAGACGTATGAGAGGAGCTGGAAAAAAGATGAGAGATAGGCGCAATACATTATTCATCATCTATTGAAAGGAGACAGAGAAAAAGAGGCAGCCGCACAGCCGCAGAGAAGAGAAATCAGTGAAGGAGCTGAGCTTTATCTTTGGACTTAGAAACCTTGAGAGCATCCACGGGTTTTAGAACAGAGGAAAAAAAATAGAGAACTGAATCAGAGGAGCTGAGAGTCAGCAACTAAGTTAGAGCTAGAGAGAGAAAGCTGACGGTGAGATGGGAAGTCACAGAGATCACAGAGCTTGACTAACCACCATTGTCATCTTCCTCCTGTCATAATGCCATTGCTGCATCCCTCAGAGTCGCCATTGAGATTGGGAAGGCCAAGCTTCATTTTTTATTTTCCTTCCTTAAGCTTGATTTAGTATGGTTCTATCTGTAAATTTTCCTGCTGCTGCTGGTTTGTACGTGATTGAAGTGATGAGTGGCTAGGCTCACTTTCAACCTAGAGTAGTTATGAACTAATTTGAGGATTTGAGCATGTATGAACTAATTAATTGTGGTTTATGTTAATTTTGTTTACTTGATCTTCATTTATTTTGTCTACTTTGTGCTTGATCACCACTAAGTATGAATTTGGGAAATTTAGATTATCCTTGGGAGAGGAATCTTAATTAGACCATAAGATCAAGTAATGTGGAATTAGAATTTATTCTAATTTGCTAATAGGATAGGAATATACCTATTGGACCCATATAATCATATTAGAGTGAATTTGAACATTTATTGCCTCCTGAGTAAATTAGTTAGGGATAACAATGTTAACTTAAGAGAGGGGTATAAGTGATTGAAAAATACTTATATCCATTAATACTCTAGATTAACAAATTAACATTAAGTGCTTTTAATTGGGTAAATACATGCTCTAAGACTTAAAGAAGGGATTAGTCACTCTATGTTGTTTTTATCAATTGAAATATTTAAATCATTATAATTATTTCTTTTGCATTTGATTAAATGGTCTTTCAATCTCTTTCTTTGATTTGTTCAACTTAAATGAAAATGGGAATTTTATTGCCTAATTATCTATTACCTTGAATCTCTATGGGATGACCTTGATTTCCTACTATACTATTTCAACGGCCCATACATTTACGATGCTTATTTAAAATTTAGTAGTATCAAGGTCTTCAGGGTAGTTTCTTCTAACCCTTTTAGCATGTGTTTAGGCCTCTAATGGTCATCCTAATGAGTTTGAATGATAACCAACTTAGAGTATTATAGAAATAATTATTTGAAAAAGAGATTGATCAGTTGTCCCTAATTTGGTTATAGGATTTGACATCTGCCGTACTCATGAGCCCACTGTGCCAAGGAACGTCAGGAAAGAACAAGGTAGTGACTCTTCTCTTATACTTCGTGTAAATGTATTGTATGTATGTTGTTGCTACTGCTTTTGTGATGCCTTGTGACGCCTTATGGAGCTTGATGATGCTTTGTGCCTTCTAATACTGATGCATAATGTTTACAGTGAAAGTGGGTATAGTGATTACAACGAAAGCTCGCATAGTGTTTACTGCAAAAGCAGGCATTGAGATTACAGCGAAAGCTGTCGCATTGTGATTACAGTTGTAAGTGCTGTCCTTCGTGGCGTGAGCCATGAATCATTGAGATGCAGCTGAACATGATCATATATGCTATGTGTTTATACATTGTATGAGTGATTTGTTACTACTGGGATTCTCTTGAATCTCATTCTTTTCAATGACTAACATTTCAAATAGGGCAAGTGGCTCAAAAGGGAAGCGGACAACCCAGAAGGGTTAGGATCTCTTAGAGACATTTTATTTAGTTGTTGGTTATCTGTTTTGGATTTGGAATTACTGTATATATTTTGGGTTGTAAATATTATTTTTGGATATGTAATCCCCTATTTTGGGAAACTATATACCCATCTTATATATACATGTAACCCGGGGTATGCAGGGATTTTATTTGTGCACTCTAATATTTATCAATGTGATTTGATTTCTCAAGTAATTATATTCGAAGCGTGAATGTGAGACCAGGCTGAATATATTTTGAACTGTTTTCTGAACACCCCATCTTGAAGGTGAGGGATTATAAATGTTGATTTTGTCTTATTGGTCTCTATTTCACTTTAATTTTATAAACCGGATGTAATTTCAGTGAGGGGGTTACACGTGACATAATTGTATGATAGGTTACATCGTGTTAACAATCCTCATATGAATTGGATAGTCATAATGTCTTGCTAAAGGCCGCTTATGACTTATAGGTTAGTACAGTTATTGGCCTACTGCCACCTTCCTATAGGTCTACAGGGTCGCACACAAGAATGGTCTAACACGAGACAATTTTAATATAGGGTGGACGAATTTTATATTTATAGGTATATATAATATAAAATTTATGGAAAAGAAAATTAATAATATTATATATTGTATTTTTGAAACACACATACACACACACATATGATAATATTATTATATTGTGTTCGTTTTAAATTTAGTTTTATTAGATAAATTAAATTTCATAACTAACATGATAGAGATATAATATCTCATATTTAATTTATAAGGATAAATTAAGTCTATTAGCTCTTTATTTGGATTAAATAAATAGGTTAAATTAAAACTATTGGACAGATTTAATTAAACCAAATGCATTTAATTATCTCATCAAGATAATTAAGGGTTAATTAATTTCAAAATTAACCAAGATTAATTTTGAAATTCCAATATAGCCCTTATGAGTTATAAAAATGATAGAGCAGAAAATCTCATGTATAGATGAGAATTCAAAGCCGCAAGGAAACCTTTGGAAACATTGGAGGTGCTAGCACGTAGTCTGTGTTGGAGATGTATTCGTGTAGATACCAGTAGAGGGAGCAGATATGAGGTGTTGGCTCCTAGAGATCGAAAACCCAGAATCATAAAAGGTATGACTCTTTCTAACTTAATTTAAATGTTGTTGATAGATCCGCGATTGTGATTGGTAAAATTCTTCTGTTGTGTGAACCAATCCAAACAGTAAGTTCCTTGCTTTTGCAAGTAGACCTGGACCATATGACGGAGCTCACAGTTTGCATAGACGAGACCTACAATACTTGATAGTGGAGGGAGTTGATCATCTGGTTTTTTGCTAAATGATGAATCAGAAGGTCTCTTACATTTTTCTTTTTTCTATGACATTTTGTTGAATCAGAAGTTGGCTTTAAAAAGTTGAAACGGAAGTAGAGAAGCTGAGTTCAGTTTTTGAATGTGAGGGTTTTGCGGATTATGGAGTTTTGCGGATTACATTTTTCTAGAGAGGGTTTTGCGGATTCTAGAGCTATCGTGTCTTTTAGTATTTAAGATTATTATATTTACAAATGGTAATGGTTAATTCTTAATAATTTTTATGTATTTAAGAATTGTTTTTAAATTTATTGGTATCTAATATTAATTGCATAATCAACCACAATATTAACTTAGACTCGTTAAGTATGCTAGCAAAAATACTTTACAATTCTTAATTAATAATTATAAACTATTTCTCCCTCTTTTGATGATGAGGATGAGGATGAGGATGAGAAAGAGGAGGATAGACAATTTCATTCTCTTCTTCCTCATCCCCATCCTCATTTTTTTCATTGAAGGAGGGAGACGAACACCAAGTCAGGGTATTGTCATCAGCGTGGGGAAGGGAAAAGGTTTCAAACCATCACGATGTTTGTTATTTCATGACAGTTTTTGTTTAACAGCTGTCATTCTTGTGAGACAAAATATGATAGTTACTAATTATCACCATTATTTATTTACTTGGACTTCTATTAAGTACTGGGTTTTACTTAATAATTGTTATGTATCTCAAGAACTAACCACGTTGCCCCCCTTTACAGTGGCCAGTACCTCTGCCTCCTCTGCCAATCCATCATTGCACCTAATGATAAGATGGCAAAAGAGAAAAAGTACTAGGGATGGGTCATGTTGTCATGAAGGAAGGTCAAAGCAAATTACGAGAGATAGGAAGAAACTTACTGTAAGGTAAAACAAGAAATGAAAAATTGTGAACTTGTCAAATTTCAAAATTTGACCTTTATTATTCCATCTATAGTAAGTTTCCTCCTTTCTCTATTAATTCACTTTATAGACATCCTTCATGACAACAAAACCCTTCCTCATTGCCCTTTTCTCTTGTGCAATCTCATCATTTGATGCCATAGATGTATTCAAAGAGGGAGCAAAGGCACTTGCTACGGCGGAGGAGACGATATGGTTAAGATTAATACTTGAGCCATTTGTTGTCACCAACAAGCCATGAGGAGGAGGAGATGGTGGAGGAGGGTGTGGTGGCAGTGAAGAAGTTCCCTAGGATCTTAACATGATGAAGTAGAGAAGGAGGAGGCCGATAAAGAAAAGTAGTAAGAATCACAAGGAATAGTTGCATTTAAATAAAGGTTTAACGGATTGCGAAGGGTTATGACTTATGACTTATGAAGGTATAGCGGGATTATGAAGGGTTATGATGAGTTATGACATTGAAAGTCCAAATGTTATGGAGGGTTATGAAAAAGTTAAATGACGGTTGTTTCTGAAGACTGCTATATTTTATCTTTACTGATATAAGTGTTTGGAAGACGAATTATTTATAAGTGTTATATGACAATTGTTTCTTAAAAACCGTTATTTTAGTCACTAAATAAATAATGATTATTTTCTATAACCATTACTTTTATGTTTTTGCAAATCCCGCCTTGTAATACATGATGATATGCATAATTAATCATTACATTTATTATATATCCTTGAGTGACCTTCGCCTCGATATAGATGTTGTTTATTAGTTATACCGTTATATATTAAGCATTATAGCCAAATATGTAGTAGTGATTTATGGGATTTCAAGTGATTATGAACATTTCTAATTGCAAATTTTGCAACCCTAAACCCAAGTATCAACAAAAACCTAGAAAAAAAAAAGACAGAGGTACCTGGGTCGCATGAACGAGTTGGGAGGAGAAAGAAATGGTTGCCACGAGCTAGGTAGAGCTAGAGGGGGTCATAGGAACGAGATTGAGTGGAGACGGATGGTGTCACCACCGAGAGTGAGGGAGGAAACTGATGGCATCATAAGCTAGGGAGGAGTCGGACAGAGGTCGAGCAAGCGTGGGAGGAGACCGGCATCCGTTGCGACGACTTCGAGAGTGAGAGAGGAGTGGGGAGGCAAATATGAAGCTCGAGGATCCTACAATTGACAATGGCAAAAGGTTTTCTTTAACCACCTTCTAAGTCCCTTATTTGGAAACGGATGCCAAAAGTTGGGCCATAAGGTAGCATGATGTTCGAAGATTTGGGAACGCGATCGATTTTGAGTGTTCGCCACGAGGGATCTAGTGTTCACAAAGCAAAATGATGCTATTGAGGAAACCAGGTAAGTGAGTGCGATCTAGGGCTCCAAGTGAATTTATGGGTGGATCTTTAATCTCAACCCGAATCTTGGCTTGTCAATAATGCTGCAGCCTTTATTTTCTGACCTATTATTGACTAATGGACTAGTTCTTGGGTTGTGTTTTGAATGTGGGCCTTCAATATATATAGCATAGTTCTTTTCTCTTAAACCTTGACTCTGATGCCATGTAAACCAACCCAAGGAGAAAAAGAGAAATGTTGTGCTTTATTGAACATCAAAGAATTTCTTGTTTACAATTACTGCTCCGAACCTAATCAATGTGAGAGTCCTACAATTATATACCTCAGTCATACAATTACAAGTCTAGGCCCAACTTAACACAACAAGTGAAACAAACTCCTACTTTCTACCGAAATCAATTCCTTTAAACTTATAAGTGGTATTTTTATTTGTCATTTATTTAATTAGGACAATTTACAATAAAAGGAAATACAAACACTTTGGATTCTCTTAACAAACGTCCATCTCATAAGTGAGAGTGAAGGAAATATAAACTAGATTGAGCAGTAGAGTAGAAGCGCGTACCGGTAAAGTTGGATCCGGGTTTAGGGCCCACGCAAGCATTAGACTACAAGAGCCTAATCAAGGTTTGCACAGCCGTGCACCAGAACAAGCAAGATGGTAGATAAGAGGAGATTGCTAGAAAGCTCAATGGCAGGGGTGGTTTGCAATGTTAGAGGCACACCCTATTTATGGTGATCAGAGTGACCACTAATTAGGCAGTGTGTGCACTCCTTTCTTGCTCTCCAAGTTGGTGAATTAATTCAATTGATTCTAAATCGATTCCTCAATCATTGAGATTTGTTTCTCAATCATGATCTCACAATTAATTGCCAACTTATTTACCAAGCAACAATCTTATGTTGATTGATTAATTATTTGATAAGGCAACTTATGCCCTTAATCAAATAGTCCGGCCCATCAAGGGCAGACTTGGACCCAAAGTCCAACATCTCCCACTTGCACTTGATGGGCCACCCATCATGCGACTACATCTTCTTCTTGTTTCATACTTGGTGTCTGCCGTGACTGCGTGGGCACAACATCTTCAGAACCTTTGGTGCTTGTGATACTAGAAATCCTTGATATCGGATCAGCATCCAAGGACACCCTTTGTGAACCTGTAAATTGTTGCCTTATATGCCCTAGGTATGTCTATACACTCAACTCATGGCATATCTGATCCCTCTTGAGTAATAGTTTCTCTTATTTCTGAACTTGACCCAGATTGCCTACTATGCGCATGGTATCCACACTTATTGGTTTTTCTCATAACCTGTAAGGGACATGTCACAGATGCCACCACAAAAGGTGTACTTCAAGATAGACCTTCCTTTTTTACTAGAAATATCGATCCTTCTTGACTTGGTCGCTTTCCTAGCTTTTAATTGTCTGATTGAATCGTATGTGATCATAAAGCTTTAGCTAAAGTAGCTAGCCCCAAGTCAGGCTTTCAGGATGCCTGCCTAAGTCCTGAGGGCATCATTTGAAGGATTTCTCCTTCATGGGACTCATACTGTAGTGAACTAGGGATTTGTCACCTACGTCCCATATGCAGTCATTCTCTCAAGCACATGTAGTATGAATTGCATGCTACGGTGATTTTGCAATGGTGTATGTCGATTTTACCTTTATCTTTCACCGTACAGACTTTAGTTCAAATGCACTCAACATTGGAACCAAAACTTCCCTTTTACAATCATTCCCTTTTAGAACCTCATTTGTAAAAGAGAGTCATTTGCCTGGCTACAGGTCTGATGATACATCCTTTGTAATCATGCCTCGATTTATGATGTATGTATACATGCGGATCTCATTTCAGTTCAACTGAGGCGACTCAAGCGCAAAGATCTTCCTTACCCATCTCATGGTGATCATTTGCTCGTCTTATCATCCCACGCACCTACAAATCATGGGAAGATGGTTGTTCGTGTGAGCGAACCAACCTTCCTGACCTGTATGACATACGGCATTGCATACCTCGTGCCTATGCATTAATATATACACAATATATTTGAAAAACTAAAAATGTATCATTTTATTGCAACGTTCAATACATTACATTCTACGCATGCCCAAAGCATTTACATGTTTAACAAAAAGGTTTCTAGCAATGGGCTTTGTAAGGAGATCAGCTAACATCTTATGAGTAGAAAGGTATTGAACGGTCACTTGTTTCTTAATGATCATGTCTCTTACAAAATGATATTTAATGTCTATGTGCTTTGTCCTATTGTGATCCTTAGGGTCCTTAGCATAGGCTATTGCGGCTTAACTATCGCAATGTATCAGAATAGGACCCTCCTTTCTGCCTTTCATTCCTAGACATTCTAGAAATCTCTTAAGCCATACAACTTCTTGAACAATGGCAGAACAAGCTATGTATTCAGATTCCATGGATGACAGAGCCATATAGGTCTGTTTCTTGCTGTTCTAATAAATTGCTCCATTGTTTAGGAGGTACGCGTATCCTGAGGTGGAGTGTCATTCATCTATATATCCCGCCCAGTCGGTGTCAGAGTATCCTATTAGATGCATATCTCTACCTTGGTGACATAGCTCGTAATCCATAGTTCCCTTCAGGTACCTCATGATTCTTTTCATAGCTTCTCAATGCTTTATTCCAGGGTTGGATTGAAACCGGCTCACAAGTCTAATTGCGAAGCATATGTCTAGTCTAGTACAGAGCATAGCATACATCAAGCTTCCAACTACACTCGAGTATGGGACTCTTTTCATGCGCTTTATTTCAGATGCTTCCATGGGACACATGTCCGTGCTGAGGTGGTGTCCTTTAACCATAGGGGTATCCATAGGCTTGCAGTCTCTCATATTGAATAGTTCTAAGATCTTTGCTATGTATGCCTTTTGTGACAAGGATATCAATCCTTTTGAATGATTCCTCTGTATCTTGACTCCCAAGATATATTCTGCTTCACCCATGTCTTTCATTTCAAAATTCAAGGATAGGAGTATATCATCTACATAAAGAGACAAGATCACAAAATCATCTCTAAACCGCTTTATGTAGACACAGTGGTCTTCTTCGATCATCTCGAAGTTGAATGAGGTCACTGCCTCTTGGAATCTTAGATACCACTGTCTAGATGATTGTTTCAGTCCATAAATGGACCTTAGGAGTTTGCAAACCTTTTGTTCACTTCCCTTTTCTATGAAGCCCTCAGGCTACTCCATATATATCTCTTCATCTAGTTTTCCATTAAGGAATGTGATTTTTACATCCATTTGATGTAACTCCAAGTCCATACTTGCCACTATGGCGAGTATGAGTCTTATTGAGTTAAAACGCACCACTGGCGAGAAGGTATCTTCATAATCTATCCCTTCTCGTTGGGTGTAGCCCTTAGCCACCAAGCGTGCTTTGGGTTTGTCAATTGATCCATCTACCTTTCGTTTATATTTGAGAACCCATTTGTTCCCAATTGCCTTTTAGCCTAGTGGCAGGTCAACCAATTCCCAAATTTGGTTAGCTTTCATGGAATTCATCTCCTCTTCTAAGGCCTTTTGCTATATTTCCTTAGCAGGTCCGGTTAGTGCTTCTTTAACGCTTTTCGGATCTTCCTCATTGTCTTCTGGATTGACAATGAGTATTTCCCCTTCAACGGAGAAGCGTCTTTTAGGGATTCTATCCCTTTGGCTTCTCCGGGGTGGGAGTTGCATAGGATTCTCTTCCTGTGCTTGATTATTATTTCCATGTTGTGAAAATGACTCATTTCTCCCACTCGGGTAAGTGATTTGAGGGATGCCTTTAACTTCCTCACTCTCATATAGAGTTTTTGTTTGGCCTTCCTCTACTAGGAAAATCTAATTCTAGGAATACTGGGTCCCTTGACTTGACCTCATTCATTGAGCCATCCTCCCTTTCACTAATGAAGACATATCCTTTTGATTGCTCAGAGTATCTTATAAACATACATTTCTTGCCTCGGGGTCCCAACTTTCCATGTTTGTGAGACGAATTATGTATATAGGCCGCTGATCCCCATGGTTGTAAGACACTTAGATCTAGCTTATAGCCTGTCCACAGCTCATAAGGCGTAGAAGTGACTGATTTAGAAGGCACTCGGTTAAGTATGAATGTCGCAATCAACAGTGCATCACCCCAATATGAAATTGGTAGTTCAGCTTGTGACATCATTGACCTAACCATATCGAGAAGTGTTCTATTTCTTCTCTCGGCCACCCCATTTTGTTGAGGAGTTCCAGGGATGGTCAATTGTCTGACAATCCCTTTTTCATCACAGAGCGTTTTGAACTGTTCTGAGAGGTACTCTCAACCTCTATCAGCTCTCAAGGTTTTAACCTTACAATTTAGTTGATTTTCAACTAGATTAAGGTACTTCCTGAAGCATTCTAAGCTTCAGACTTGTGAGAGATCAAGTATACATGTCCATATCACGAAAAATCGTCGATAAATGTAATGAAGTACCACGCTCCATGTTGTGCCCTCATACTCATAGGTCCGTAGATATCCGAGTATATCAGTTTAAGAGGATGTTCTGCTCTGGTTGCCTTTCTGAAGGGTTTCCTTGTGCTTTTGCCAGCAAGGCAATGCTCACATAGAGACATTTCCCTTTTCGACACTTCCCCTAGCAATCCTTCATTTGCTAGTTTGGTCATGCGTTATTGACCAATGTGTCCTAATCTAGTGTGCCATGTATCGTAATTATCATTAGATGAAATCACATAGCATTGACTAGAATTAAAATCATAATTCAATAAAATAAAGAAACCATCCGAAATACAACCAAATCCGAAATAATCAGTCCCAATTGAAATGTCAACAACTTGATCATGAAAGTTAACATTAAAACTGAATTTAACTAAAGAAATAACAGACACTAGGTTTCGTCGGATCTCCGGAGCGTAGAGGACATCTTGCAAAATTAGGGTTCGCCCGCCTTGTAAAGTCAATTTACAGGTGCCGATCCCTTTGACTTCTACCATCGCATTGTTCCCAACGTAAAGTCATATGCTTCTAGCTAGTAGCCTGTGAAACTCTGTGAAGTTCCCACGATCTCTGCTCACATGGTCTGTGGCCCCTGAGTCTACAACCCACACAGGATTAGCCTCAGCTATAAAGGCAGTACTAGAAACAAAAGAAAAATGAGAAGGGTTATCACATAGTACCTTATTCTTCTTAGGGAAATCTTTTGCAAAATGGCCTTTCTTTTCACAAGAGTAGCACTTGACCTTGGAAAGGTCTCACTTCTTTGCAGGTTTCTTGTTCTTCTTGAAGGCATTCTTATCCTTCTTTGACCCTGGGTTCCCCTTCCTCTTTTGGGGTCCCTTGCCTTTATTGGGCTTTCGCTTCTGGGATGAAGCTCTTTTTTCTTCAGTTAATAGTGTTTGACCATTGGTCTTTGCACCGTACATACGGTCATCCTCCAATTGGATGTGATGAGCAACGTCAGCAAAAGTATTGATGGTGTTGTTGTGAGTTATGGTGTGCTTCATGTGATCCCGGCTTGCAGGGAGTGAACTCACAACAGCTTGCACTTGCTGTGCTTCAGAAAGGGTTCCTCCTGCCTCGATAAGTTCCCTTATCATATTCTGCATTTTCCTCAAATGCTGCCTTATGGTAGTGTTTGGACCCAGCTTATAATTGTCAAGCTTGACAGTGATTCTCCTGAGTCTTGCATCAGAAGTACCATCAAACTCTTCTTTCAGCGCTGTCCATATGGCAGAGGCAGTGACATGTCCTTTAAATTGACATACCACATCATCGGTCATTGCCGCAAGTATTGTGATCCAAGCAATGGTATCCTTTCTTTTCCAGGTTGTAAAAGCATCCTGTTCCCTTCGTGGTGCATTAGCATCGGGTTGCGGAAGCACATTGGTCAAGACGTCCATAACATCTTGTTCCTCCAAGACATATGAGATCTTACGGCGCCACATGCCGAAGTTCTCACCATGCAGCTTGTCTCCTCTAACGAGATCAGCAACAAAAGTCTTGCTTGTCATTTGAGCCATTTTTCTGTCACATAGACATGCATTTTCATTAGGTATGCAATTTTCTTTGAGACACTATCTCTTTGTTTAAGTAAGAGTAGAAGTTAATAGAATGAGAGTTTGCTAGCTTCGTGTTCAAGAATCAACTAGGTTGACCCCCATCCTACTTATTCTAGTTTACCGCTCATTTTTCTTAATTTCTATTTATATTTAAACATGTCCCCATGATTTTTTTTTCAAAAAAAACAATTCCAGAAAAGGAAAAAAAATATGCTCCCACTCAAATAAAGCATCATAAGGAAATAGAATAAATAATTCCAAAAACAATTTATTCATTAAGCAATAATTCCATGAAAAGCTCATATAAGTTGCAATGAAAACAAATTCAAAAACAAGCAAACTATAACATGGATAATCAAGTTTCAACAACGAGGTACATCAATGCCAAAATCTAGAAAGGTTTTCCTAGCCTTAGCTCTATGAGCTCCTTTATACATATTGTCTATGCCTCTCTTGAAAACGTCTTTCCAAAATCCTTGGCCATGGAGATGACCCCTCTTTGTCACTTGCTCACGGTATTCCACCATAGCTTTTACGTAGAACTCAGCGTCACTAGCATTAGTGACTTGTCTACCATATCCACAAATAACCCCATAGACGCTTTTGATTTGAACATATCTATCAACGTCTTTTTCAACAAGAGATTTGATTAGAGCACTAATTCTTGGTCTATCGACCTCCTCCTCTTCAACTCATCGAATTTGAACTTTGCTTTCTCTTCTTGCTTCACCTCGTCAGTGTTAGAACAGGCTGACACCCAAGAGGGGGTGAATTGGGTGTATTATAAAAACTTAACTACTTTGATATTCTTTTCGCATCTTATGAAATCAATAAGTATGTAAGTAGTGAAATATAAAACCATAATCAGTTATTGAAATCATATATGCTGGAAATATAAGAGTTCAGGGAAGAGAAGATGCAAACTGCAATTTATCCTGGTTCGGTCCAATCCACGATGACCTACGACCAGTCCCCAGGCTCCTCCTGAGATTTCAATCCACTATCTCCCTCAAGTTTAACCGAGTACTTGAGAACCACTACAATCTCACAAGTTTGATCCGGGCACTTGTGAAGCCTTTACAATTCTCCCACTGAGATATGAGCTCCCCCTTACATACTGTAAGGATACAATTTGTTTCCCACTCAAGATTCCCCAATCTTGAGTAACTCTCACAAATATAGAATGATTACAATGAAAGATTACTTCTCTCTATATGAAGTAGATAATGATTAACACTGAAGTACATGGTAGGAGTATTATTACAGTGCTTCGGTCAAGTAAGATTCAGAGTAATAGCATATCAACATTGTAGGCATGGGCTCTCGTCCCTGTTCATTTTGAATGACTCTCCTGTTATAGTTGATGAAGAGCATTTGACTGTTTGAGCTTTTCTTCTTCCCGTTGAGGTGTAAAATATTACTGTTGAACTAGCCGTTGGAAGCTTCTGACGCAAAAATGCTTTCTCTATCTTGTGTGTTAATCCTTATTCGATCACCTGGAAAATGCTTAATCACTAATATAATGAAGTGTTAGAGTGATTAGAATCAATAAGAATAAGTCACACAAAATTTCAATGATTTTCAGAAGTTTCAAGGTGATACTCTGTTTTCTAGAAAATCAGTTATTCAGATAACATATGTTGCATTCGAATTTCCTTCTTTGATAATGAGTAATCTTTATTCGAATACTTTATCCTCTATTCGAATAAACTTTTAGAACTTGAAGTGTATTCGAATAGTTGCCTTGTAAAACAAATGATCTTATTCGAATAGTGTCACTTGTATTTGAATAATATTCTTCATAATGAACTTTCATATTCGAATATTCCAACCGTTATTCAAATAGTCTTTCACACAAAATATATGATATTATTCGAATAGTACTTGCTCTATTTGAATAGTGCTCCTTTGAGAAAGAATGTTCACAAACGAAAACTACAACCTCTATATTTGAATAAACTTCTAAGGGTGTAAGTCTTTGGATATAAATCCATGGCAAATGAACTATCCCTATAAAGCTCTTTAAGTCTTCTTTGCACAACAACTGGAATCAATCATAAATACTTTGTATTTCAAAAGTTAAGATTCAATGTGTATACATTGGTCTGGAACATAATAGAGCTTGATTTCGATCACCAACTTCCAAAAGACATATCTCTTTGCATATAACTCTAAATATGACCCATGACCTATCCATGGAAAGATCTTTAAGTTTAGTTTCATATGACACTAGTTTTGTATCAATCCGATGTGTAATTTGGGAGTTATGTCCAAAATACCAAGCTGTTCTGGAATAAGACGCTGATTTATATGTCAACTTCAACAGATCATATCTCTCTCATCTGAGCTCCTTTCAACTTGATCTTGGTGTCAAAATGACGCATTGAAAGTCTAGTTTCATATGCCACTAGTTTCACCTCAATCCGAGTTGTGGTTTGGGAGATATGACCAAATTACTGAATGTCACCCATGCTGAAAGAAACAGAGTCTGCTGCTATTATTCGAATAGCACTTCTTGTATTCGAATAGAATCACCCTTTTTCAGTTATAGACTATTCGAATAGTCACTTCATTATTCAAATAATATTTGATTTTTTGCAATGAGACTATTCTGATAGTTCCATTACTATCCTGATAGTCTTGTAGTATTCGAATAGTCATTCCACTATTTGAATAATATTTGATAATTTTGCAAAGAGACTATTCTAATAGTTCCATTACTATTTGAATAGTCCTCTTTGAAATATGTCAAATATTATTCTGATAGTCTCCTTACTATCCTGATAGTAATCTTACTATTCTAATAGTAACTTTACTATCCTGATAGTCTTGTGATATTGGATGTTGAAATTCATCAAAATCTTATTCGGATAATCATCATACTATTCAAATAGTGCCCTTACTATTCAAATAGTTATCCTACTATCCGAATACCATATTTAGAAACTGAGTTTGAAATCACAATGACTATTCGGATAATGCCTTGACTGTTCGAATACTTTTTCACTTAAATTATTTTCAGAAAAATTTGTTAAGCATACTATTCAAAAACTAATGTGCTTATCCGAATACTTTCAACTGTTAATAGTTCTCCTCTATTCGAATAGCATATTCATTATTCGAATAATACTTTGTTTATTCGGATAAATTGAGAGTTATTCAAATATATCTTAATTGAAAACAAGTTTTACTATTCGAATAACAATTTGACTATTCGAATAATCCACAGTATTAAATCACATGAATCTTTTCAACCCAACTTGATATCTTCTCTCTTTGCTTGACTAATCTACAAGATATTTCACATTAAACATAGTAGTTAGTCAACGTAGGAGATAAATACATTATGTAAACTTTTTGCTCTCAATAATTAATATCTATATTTGACATCATCAAAACTAATCATATCCAACAGTCAGGTGTATTGGAGTCTTGTTGTGACAAAGGGGGACCCTTCTTGTTGGTGCTACCAACTCCACTTGAGGTCTTTACCTCTTGTTCATCATCAGAAGCCGGAGAATATTCAGGGGGAGCCCCATCAAAGGATTGGTTAGTGTGTATACTAGCCATATCTGACCAATAATCATTCATCACAAAGAAAAACAATTTTTAGAACTTATTTTAAATAGTTTAGGGTCAAAAACACTCAAAAACGTAGATAAAATATTCTGAATAATTTCCAAAAAATAGAAAAATAATATATCAATGTGAAGAACATGAATTTACAAATTTTTAGGGCTAAAAAAATTCCAAAAATGCCCATTCACGCGCCCCTACGCGCCACCAGAAGGTTTCTGGTTTAAAAAATTCATTTAAAAATAGGAAACTGGGGAGTTCCACTCCCGAGTGGTGGCGCGTGTCACTTGATAAGCAAAATATTTGCATATTTATTTTCCTTTATATGATGATTTTATGGACGATATTTGTGTTTAATATAATAAATTTGAGTGTGATTGATAAATAAATATTGTTTTTGGAATAAACAACATTTTAAAAAAATTAAAAAAAAATATAAAATAAAATAAAATAAAAGTACTGTAGCAGTCAATGGCACTGTAGCAGCCATCGGGAGCTGTAGCAGGTCAACAGCACTGTAGCAGCCATCAGGACTGTAGAAGGTCAACAGCACTGTAGCAGCCATCAGGAACTGTAGCAGGTCAACGGTACTGTAGCAACCGCCAGAGAACTGTAGCACCCGCCAGATCACTGTAGCAGTACTGTAGCACACGTTTTTTTTCCCCTATAAATAGAGATCAATGCCAAGCTCAAAGGGGGAAGAGAGGAAGAGAAGCAGAGGTCCTTTTCTGACAATTAGAGGCCTTTCTCTGACAAGGAGAGATCCTTTCTCTAACAGTTCTGAGAAAAGTGTGTTACTTTCTAGATTTAATTTCATACATTGTATCAATTCCTCTTTGCATGCCTCCATCTTGGAAGGCTTAGGCTTTTATTACTTTTTGCATGCCTCCATCTTGGAAGGCTTAGGATTTTATTACATTTTGCATACCGCCTACATGGAAGGTTTTACCTCCTAAATGGACGGATAGATTTCTTCATGCCTCTATCTTGGAAGGCTTAGGATTTTATTTTGCATACCGCCTACATGGAAGGTTTTACCTCCTAAATGGACGGCTAGATTTCTTCATCTTTCATTCATCTTTTGGTTGTATATTTATGTTTGAGAATTTAATATTCAAGTTTATGCAGTATTTCTGAGGCTTTCATTCTAGCTTTATATAATGTCAATTTATTTTGGTTTTGTTTTTAATTTCATCATGTGCTAAACTTTCATTTTCCTAGGGTGATGACGTAACTTACTAATGACGGATTGAATCCTAACTTATTAAATCTAGTTTGAATTTCTCCTTCATGATTGAGTTTTAATTGTTATTCTTAATGCTTTTGATTGACTGGCCATCTTTTGAATGATTTCAATATGCATGTTGAGACTGGAAGGAGATACATGTGTGTAGACCCTATGATTAAAACCATGACTTGCATATGAAATAGGAATATATTCATATGAGTTGTGTAGTCTTACTGAGTTCCACAAATCTTAATGCATAATTAATTGCTTAAATTCATATAGGAATATATTGGATTAGCAATTGATTATAGAATTGCTTGACCTTGGAAGAGGCTAGTAATTAAATTAGGAAAACTCGACTATCAATCATGTGGAATAAATTGGGCTAGAATAGATAAGTGATTCAATCCGGAATTTGTTAAGTGAAATCTGACCCCTAGGACTTTTTCTCATATTTGCTTTCATATCATCTACAATCATATTTAATTGTCTTTCTTTTATTTTACTCTCAATCACCAACTAATCGATCGACTAAATAGAGTTAAAATTGCTCATTTTGGTACTTAGTGAACAATCCTCGTGGGAACGATACTCTACTTACTTCTATATTACTTGATTACGACAGTGTACACTTGCACTATTTAATTGATCATCTGAACTCGTATCAAGTTTTTGGCGCCGTTGCCGGGGATTGTTGTCACTAATATCAATACCAAGTAATTTTAATACTAATTTGGTCTTCATATTACATTTGTTTTTCTTCTTGGTGTCTTGTGTTTCTTTTCAGGTTTTTGCTTAGTGTATGACCAGATCGAAGGAGGCTGAACTATTGCCTTTTGATTCGGAGATCGAAAGAACTTGTCGAAGAAATCAAAGAGTTCGGAAGCAGTCTACTTCAATCCTAAGCAATCCAATGGCAAATCCGGGGGGAGGAACAACAGATACCAAAACACTCCGTGACTATGCAACACCAACTGTCATGGGGACAAATTCTGGAATCACGAGACCACCAGTAGCAGCTAACAACTTTGAAATCAAGCCAGCAATTATCCAGATGATGCAAGCAAACCAGTTCGGTGGTTTACCAACAGAAGATCCTAATGCACACATAGCCAACTTCCTAGAAATCTGTGACACATTCAAGCATAATGGTGTTACTGACGATGCCATTAGACTTAGACTTTTCCCTTTCTCACTCAGGGATAAGGCTAAGAGTTGGCTACAATCATTACCAGTAGGAAGCATAACTACATGGGAGATCATGGCACAGAAATTTTTGGAGAAATACTTTCCTTCAGCAAAAACTGCTAAATTGAGGAATGAAATTGCCTCATTTACCCAGCATGAACAAGAAAGCCTCTATGAAGCATGGGAAAGATACAAGGAGTTGCTGCGGAGATGTCCTCATCATGGGTTACCAGATTGGTGGCAACTACAAACTTTCTATAGTGGGATGACGCACATCTCCAGAATTCTTGTAGATGCTGCAGCTGGAGGATCTTTAATGGGAAAAAATAAAGATGATGCTTACAATCTACTTGAGGAGATGGCATCCAATGCATATCAATGGCCTTCTGAACGTAGCAACTCAAAGAAAGTACTTGGAGTTCACGAGCTAGATGTCCTTACAACTTTGTCTTCTCAAGTTGCATCTATATCCAAGCAAGTAGGATCATTGACAACCCAAGCAAATGTAATCAACACTCCTACGGAAGCTTGTGATCAATATGGAGGACTTCATGTGGGTACACAATGTCAAGAAGGACACTCATTCATGCCGGAGCAAGCTCAGTTCATCGGAAATCAAAGGAATGACCCATTTTCAAACACCTATAATCCAGGTTGGCGAAATCATCCAAACTTTAGTTGGAGGAATAATCAAAATACATTCAAGCCACAAGGGAACTACCAGCAGCAAGCTTTTCAACAACCAAATCCACCACAACAGAAAGTGAATTTGGAGGATGCACTGGCTCAACTAACTATGAATACATTTCAATTCATAGCTAGGACTGATGCAACAATCAAAAGCCAAGATGCCTCAATAAAGAACTTGGAGATCCAGATGGGCCAAATTGCAAATATGCTGAATTCCAGGCAACCAGGAACTCTACCAAGTGACACTGAAAAAAACCCAAAAGAACATGTGAAGGCCGTTGCACTAAGAAGTGGGAAAGAATTGAAAGATCCTTTAATTAAAAAGAAGGATGATGGAGAAGAGAAAGAAGCTGGAGAAGAACAAAAGGAGGAAGTACAACAACAGAAGGAGGATGATGTGATACCAGGAAGAATCAGCTTTTCAGACAATCCTCCTCCATATGTACCACCAGTTCCATACCCTCAGAGACTCGCGAAGGCAAAGCTAGACAAGCAATTTGCAAAGTTTCTGGAGGTTTTCAAAAAGTTGCACATCAACATTCCTTTTGCAGACGCTCTTGCTCAAATGCCCAGTTATGCAAAATTCATGAAGGACATTCTCTCAAATAAGCGTAAGCTTGAGGAATTTGAAACAGTTGCACTTACTGAGGAGTGCAGCGCTATTCTCCAAAAGAAATTACCTCTAAAGCTGAAAGATCCAGGAAGCTTTTGCATACCTTGCACCATAGGTCAATGTCACTTTGAAAGAGCACTTTGTGATCTTGGAGCAAGTGTAAACCTCATGCCTCTATCTGTCTACAACAAACTTGGTCTTGGAGAGGTGAAGCCAACCACAGTTTCGTTACTTCTGGCGGACCGATCAATAAAGCATCCGAGGGGTGTCTTAGAAGATGTTCTGGTGAAGGTGGACAAACTCATATTCCCAGCTGATTTCATAATACTCGACATGGAAGAAGACCAAGAAATTCCTATCATTCTTGGGAGGCCATTCCTAGCAACTGGGAGAACGTTAATAGATGTGCAACAGGGGAAGTTAACCTTGCGAGTTCAAGATAATCAAGTATCCTTCAACATTTTCAAGGCTTTATCCTTCCCAGATGAAGGTGACACTTGCTACAGAATCGATACATTGTCCAGTTGCACAAAAGACGTGATGAACGAAATCTGCATGGATCAACCATTAGCAATAGGAATGGTAGATGTATCAAAATCTACTAATCCTGAAGTCTTGGAGCAGATTAAGTACCTGGAAGCAAATTCCCCGATTTTTATCAAGAAACCATTTGAAGACCTGGGGGAAAGGCCGAGTAAGCCGGTACCATCAACGGAGAAACCACCAGAACTGGAGTTGAAAGTACTGCCATTCCACTTGAAGTATGCTTATCTAGGAGAAAATTCAACATTACCAGTAATTGTCTCAGCAGCTCTTACTCCCGAAGAAGAAGAAAAGTTATTAAGAGTTCTAAGGGAGTATAAAGCAGCGTTTGGATGGTCAATAGCTGATATAAGAGGGATTAGTCCTTCAATTTGTATGCATAAGATCTTGATGGAGGACAACTACAAGCCAACAGTTGAGCACCAGAGAAGACTCAATCCAAATATGAAGGAGGTGGTGAGAAAGGAGGTAATAAAGTGGCTAGATGCTGGCATAATCTACCCAATCTCTGACAGTCAATGGGTAAGCCCAGTTCAAGTTGTGCCAAAGAAAGGTGGAATGACAGTAGTGCCCAACGAGAAAAATGAACTGATTCCACAACGCACGGTAACTGGATGGAGAGTGTGCATCGACTACAGAAAGCTCAACAAAGCCACCAGAAAAGATCACTTTCCTCTGCCATTTATAGATCAGATGCTTGACAGACTTGCTGGAAAAGCCTATTATTGTTTCTTGGATGGGTACACAGGATACAATCAAATTACAATTACACCGGAGGATCAAGAGAAAACAACTTTTACATGTCCATATGGTACCTTTGCCTTCAGAAAGATGCCATTTGGTCTATGTAATGCACCAGCGACATTTCAAAGGAGTATGATGGCGATCTTCTCAGACATGGTGGAAAGGTTCATTGAGGTGTTTATGGATGATTTTTCAGTTTTTGGAGAATCATTTGATCATTGTCTTTCAAATCTGGCAAAAGTCTTGCAACGTTGTGTGGAGACAAACTTGGTTCTAAATTAGGAGAAATGCCATTTCATGGTAAAAGAAGGAATTGTGCTGGGTCATAAGGTATCTGATCAAGGCATTGAAGTGGACCGAGCTAAGATTGAAACAATTGAAAAGCTGCCACCGCCCTCCTCAATCAAGGGTATTCGAAGTTTTTTGGGACATGCTGGCTTCTATAGAAGATTCATCAAGGATTTCTCAAAAATCACAAAGCCACTTTGCATGCTGTTGGAGAAAAACACTCCCTTTGTGTTTAATAAGGAGTGCTTATCAGCCTTCCAAACTCTAAAAAGTGCCTTGACTTCTGCACCAGTTATCATAGCTCCAGATTGGAATCTTCCATTTGAGATGATGTGCGATGCAAGTGATTATGCAGTTGGAGCTGTTTTAGGCCAAAGAAGAGACAAGATCTTTCATGCTATCTATTATGCTAGCAGAACACTCTCAGAAGCACAGCTGAATTATGCAACAACAGAAAAAGAGCTCCTAGCAGTAGTGTTTGCATTCGACAAATTCAGAGCATACTTGATCGGGTCAAAGGTCATTGTCTGGACGGACCACTCAACAATCAAATACCTGATTGAGAAGAAAGATGCTAAGCCCAGACTGATCAGATGGGTGCTTCTACTGGAAGAATTTGACTTGGAGATCAAAGACAAAAAAGGGACCGAGAATCTCATTGCAGATCATCTTTCTCGGTTAGAACCACCTGAACAAAAGAGTGAATCACCAATCCAGGAGAATTTTCCAGATGAGCAACTTTTTATCATGCAGTCACAACCTACTCCGTGGTATGCTGATCTTGTGAATTATTTGGCAAGCGGAGTAATGCCTTATGAACTTTCTAAAGTGCAAAAGAAGAAGTTTCTGGCTGATGTAAGGCATTACTTTTGGGAGGATCCGTTTTTATACAAACAGCCCAGATCGAATTATCAGGCGATGTGTTCCTGAAGAAGAAATGGTCAGCATCTTAAATCACTGCCATTCATCCTCATATGGTGGTCATTTTGGAGCAAATAGAATAGCTACTAAAGTCCTTCAATCAGGATTTTACTGGCCTACACTCTTCAAGGACGCTCACAAAATTGTGGCAACTTGTGACAGATGTCAAAGAACGGGAAATTTCTCAAGGAGACATGAAGCCCCTTTAACCAACATCTTAGAAGTTGAACTTTTTGATGTATGGGGGATTGATTTTATGGGGCCTTTTCCATCCTCATTTAGCAATCAGTTCATTTTAGTAGCTGTTGATTATGTCTCTAAGTGGGTTGAAGCAACTGCCTTTCCTACAAATGATTCTCGTGTGGTTGTGAATTTCTTGAGGAAGAATATTTTTACAAGATTTGGAGTGCCTAGAGCTATTATCAGTGATGGAGGAAGGCATTTTTGCAATCAGCAGCTTCAGTCGGTATTGGCTAAATATGGAGTAACTCACAAGGTTGCAACTCCATATCATCCACAAACCAGCGGGCAGGTGGAAATCTCAAACAGAGAACTCAAATGGATCTTAGAGAAGACAGTGAATTCCAACCGGAAGGATTGGGCTCAAAAGTTAGATGATGCACTCTGGGCTTATAGAACTGCCTTCAAGACACCAATTGGTACATCCCCGTATCAATTGGTCTATGGAAAAGCATGCCATCTTCCAGTAGAAATGGAGCACAAAGCATATTGGGCGGTAAAAGCACTAAATTTTGACTTAAAGGTAGCTGGTGAGAAAAGGCTTCTCCAACTCAATGAGCTTGAAGAATTCAGACAACAAGCTTATGAAAATGCAAAGTTATACAAGGAGAAGACAAAAATGTGGCATGACAGAAGAATTTTGAGGAGAGAGTTTTCACCAGGACAAAAGGTGCTTTTATACAACTCAAGGTTAAAGCTCTTTCCAGGAAAGCTGAGATCAAGATGGTCAGGTCCTTTTACTGTGATTCAAGTATGGCCATATGGAACTGTGGAGATTCAAGATGGTGATCGAAAATTCAAAGTGAATGGGCAAAGGCTAAAAGAATACAATAAAGGTGCACTCAACACTTTGAAATCTGTCATCACGTTTGAAGAACCAACAGGTAAGTCCTCAATCTAGTTTTTTTTTTTTTAAAAGAAAAAAAAATTTGGTTTAATCTTTGTCTAGCTAAAGACGTTAAAGAAGGGCGGCTTTTTGGGAGGCAACCCAAAACTTCTTTCCTACTCTCTCAAAACTTCTTTCCCACTCTCTCAATTTTCTTTCCTACTCACTCATTTCTTTCCTACTCTCATTTTTCTTTCCTACTCACCGAAACACACTACACTGCATTGAGCATTTTAGTTTTCATCATTTACATTTTAAGTTGCCATGGAGGAATCTCTTGCAAAGCTTAAGAACAGGTTCCCCACTCTTCCCAAAGATGTGCTCAGGAAGATCTATAGCTGTCGACTTGAAAGGATGAAAGTATTCAATCGTTTGGGCCTTCCTGTAGATATACGTTGGATCATTGAAGCTAAGGTACGTTTAGCAGGTGAGATTCATAATTCATTTGTTAAACCTTTGCCAGGAATGGGAAGAAGTTCTTACTCCAAAAAGAGAAGAGCTAAAAGAATGAAGGTCTGCTATAAATGTGCAAGGTGGACATGTGATCAGCGCTGTAGGAGTAAAGGTATGGTTTCTGTAAATCGAGAAGATAAAATCAAATTTATAAAGGATGGACTGAGTAAGGAGTCACTGGATGATATCATTCAAACTCTTGAGACGCATCCGAGTGGTGATGTTCATCGTATTCTTCTCGATTTAGCAGACATATTCAATAAAAAAAAAGAGCGCTATTGTCTTGGGAATCTGACGTTAAAAGACCCTGTTTGCCAGTTTATAAGAAAACTGGATGGGAAGCAAATCCTCGATTCATAGAAAGCATTTAAGCCGTTTCTGGACGTAAAACCAGAGGAAGATGTGAGCCAAAATCACAACTACTGTACATAATCATGCGTGTTGTTAATTTGTTTTGTTTTTTTTTTCGTAGCTTTTGTCTAATTTTTCTTATCCTTTCAGCAGTTTTTTTTTTCTACTCTACTGTATCTTTTGACTTTCTTTCCACTTTTTGTTTAATTTCTTCACACAATGGCCCACCGGTTATTTGTGTCGGAAATTTTTTCAAACTTCTTTGAAAAATGTGTGATTTGTGTGATTTTGTTGTCGTTGTTTTAGTATTATATATATGTTCTCTTTCATTTGTAAATATGCACACTTCCATTTGTAAAATGAATTCTTTCTCTTGTAAGCGTACATGGTCCGAGAGAAACAAAGAGAAAAAGGTTATCACACAAAAATGTAGTTTCACATCTATTTGCATTTTAGGTGAAACTGATTTGGGCAAGAAAGGAGAGTTTATAACAGCAGCAAATGAACTTGGAATTGCATTAGCTGCCAGAAAAATCAACGTTGTGTACGGGGGAGGCATCCAGGGCCTAAAGGGAAGTGTGGTCGTTTCTGCATCCATGAATGGAAGCACGGGTTTAAGTGTAAAGGTGAAGGAGTTGCAAGATCATGTTTTTTCCTTAGGACAAGAGTTATAGGTTTCAAGCTTGCCTGAACAGATGGGAGTAATGTTCCACCATGCTCAAGCTTTTATTGCTCTACCCGGTGGTTTGGGGATATTGGATGGCATTTCTAGTGTTGCTTATTGGGCTAAGTTAAACTATCACAAAAAACCATTAGGATTGTTAAATGTTAATGGTTTTTATGATAATCTGTTGTCTTTTCTTGATCATGCTGTGGAAACAGGATTTATACCCCAAGCGACTCGCCACTCCATAATTGCTGCACCAACTGCTGATCAGCTGCTCGATCAAATGCAAACCTATAAACCTAAACCAGATCTGCTCATCAAGCAAATAGGTGGACCATCTTCAGATAGCAGTCAGAAGCAGAACCCAGATACCGCTCTTAGGTTGTAACTTTCCTTAATCTCTTGGTTTTACTTTATTGTGTGTTTATGTTAAAAAAAAACACCTTCTCTAAGTTCTAGAAGACATTGGGGACAATGTCTGATTTAGGTTGGGGGAGGAGAAAAAAAAATTTTGTTTTTCTTTTGTTAGTTAGTAAAACCATTAGATGCATGGGGTGTGGAAAAAGATGGCTAAGTAAGGAGTTATTCTTAACTCCTGAGACGCATTTCATTAGTTGCATTTTAGTAGTTGCATGATTTTTTTTATCTTTTTCAAAAAAAAAAAACTTTTTCAAGTGCTTTGTAATGATCTTAAGAAGTATATAAGTTTTAAGTATGGATCAATTGAATTTAGAGATTTTATAGCATGAATGAACAACTGATTGTTGCAATTGGTGATGAATTTTGAGATTGAATGAACTGAGTTTAAAAATCCCTAACCGTGAGCTTCTGAGCCTATAATGATTACTTCTCTTGTGTGTGATATTCACCTATTAAGTTGTCACTCTAGAACTTGCTTTAAATCTGGTTGAAATTACATCTCACATGCTCATTCAAAAATGATAAAGGCATTCATTTTCTTTAGCCAGAGCCAAATAGCCAACCTTGCAATTA
Source organism: Inga laurina (assembly GCA_963855925.1). Classification (NCBI taxonomy): domain Eukaryota; kingdom Viridiplantae; phylum Streptophyta; class Magnoliopsida; order Fabales; family Fabaceae; genus Inga; species Inga laurina. The sequence continues at coordinate 39,021,941 of OY979705.1, forward strand.
TACCGTTGATAAGCCCCTTTGAGCCTAATTGATTATTTCTTTGTTTTCAATCCATTAACATGTGTTTTAATGATATATCAAGTGCTTTTACCTTATTCGGAAGATTAGTGGAGCATTTGAAATTTTTGTGAAATGGGCTTTTGACAAAGTGTGGGGGTGTATCTATCATCAACTTTACAGTTGCAATCCAATAAGAAAAAAAAAGAGAAAAAAAAAAGAAGGAAAAAATTATAAAAAAAGAAAAAAAAAAGAAAAAAAATGTTAAGTGTTTTAATTGTGGGTTGTTGTGATAAGATAAATTTACAAGTGGCCATTTTTCAATTGCTCTGTTTCTTTAGCCTTTCATATCCTGTTTTATATTCCTTTACCTTCACCCCATTACAACCCTTAATAAGTCCTTTTGATTTGAATTATGCATGTGAATTAGGTAGTGGAGATTGAGATTTTTAGCAAGCCTATGGTAGTGCAATTTTTTCGGTTGAATTTGAGCGAAACACTTACCCTTGAACACTTGAGAGATTGAGAGAATGAGCTACAAGTACGAACTCAGTTTATTCATTTTCAATTAAAGTTACCAGTTTATATTTTCATTGATTCATTAATACTATGATCTCTTTATTTTTCAATTGTGTTCTTACTTATGACTTGACACTTCTGATTTTGTTGGAAGCACTTATTATTTACTTCTTGTCCGAGGACGTCCAAGAGTCAAGTGTGGGGGAATTTGATAAGCAAAATATTTGCATATTTATTTTCCTTTATATGATGATTTTATGGACGATATTTGTGTTTAATATAATAAATTTGAGTGTGATTGATAAATAAATATTGTTTTTGGAATAAACAACATTTAAAAAAAATTAAAAAAAAAATATAAAATAAAATAAAATAAAATAAAAGTACTGTAGCAGTCAATGGCACTGTAGCAGCCATCGGGAGCTGTAGCAGGTCAACAGCACTGTAGCAGCCATCAGGACTGTAGAAGGTCAACAGCACTGTAGCAGCCATCAGGAACTGTAGCAGGTCAACGGTACTGTAGCAACCGCCAGAGAACTGTAGCACCCGCCAGATCACTGTAGCAGTACTGTAGCACACGTTTTTTTTCCCCTATAAATAGAGATCAATGCCAAGCTCAAAGGGGGAAGAGAGGAAGAGAAGCAGAGGTCCTTTTCTGACAATTAGAGGCCTTTCTCTGACAAGGAGAGATCCTTTCTCTAACAGTTCTGAGAAAAGTGTGTTACTTTCTAGATTTAATTTCATACATTGTATCAATTCCTCTTTGCATGCCTCCATCTTGGAAGGCTTAGGCTTTTATTACTTTTTGCATGCCTCCATCTTGGAAGGCTTAGGATTTTATTACATTTTGCATACCGCCTACATGGAAGGTTTTACCTCCTAAATGGACGGATAGATTTCTTCATGCCTCTATCTTGGAAGGCTTAGGATTTTATTTTGCATACCGCCTATATGGAAGGTTTTACCTCCTAAATGGACGGCTAGATTTCTTCATCTTTCATTCATCTTTTGGTTGTATATTTATGTTTGAGAATTTAATATTCAAGTTTATGCAGTATTTCTGAGGCTTTCATTCTAGCTTTATATAATGTCAATTTATTTTGGTTTTGTTTTTAATTTCATCATGTGCTAAACTTTCATTTTCCTAGGGTGATGACGTAACTTACTAATGACGGATTGAATCCTAACTTATTAAATCTAGTTTGAATTTCTCCTTCATGATTGAGTTTTAATTGTTATTCTTAATGCTTTTGATTGACTGGCCATCTTTTGAATGATTTCAATATGCATGTTGAGACCGGAAGGAGATACATGTGTGTAGACCCTATGATTAAAACCATGACTTGCATATGAAATAGGAATATATTCATATGAGTTGTGTAGTCTTACTGAGTTCCACAAATCTTAATGCATAATTAATTGCTTAAATTCTTATAGGAATATATTGGATTAGCAATTGATTATAGAATTGCTTGACCTTGGAAGAGGCTAGTAATTAAATTAGGGAAACTCGACTATCAATCATGTGGAATAAATTGGGCTAGAATAGATAAGTGATTCAATCCGGAATTTGTTAAGTGAAATCTGACCCCTAGGACTTTTTCTCATATTTGCTTTCATATCATCTACAATCATATTTAATTGTCTTTCTTTTATTTTACTCTCAATCACCAACTAATCGATCGACTAAATAGAGTTAAAATTGCTCATTTTGGTACTTAGTGAACAATCCTCGTGGGAACGATACTCTACTTACTTCTATATTACTTGATTACGACAGTGTACACTTGCACTATTTAATTGATCATCTGAACTCGTATCATCACTCACACGCCGCCCTAGAGACCGTTTTTTGACACGGTGTCAAAACCATTGGACTTGTCTCGGTTTACTGAGTCCGATTATGTCCTTGATTGGCCCATTTGGCCTTGGGGTGAGTCTCACGCGCCACAAAGGCACGCTGCCAAGGGAGAGGAAAAAAAAAATTTTTAAAATGAATAAAAAAAAATTTTTTTTGAATTTTTTTTTTGGAAATCGGGTTGGGCCAGTCCGGGTCGGTTGAACCGGCCCAATATCCTTTGAATCGGGTTGGGCCAGTCCGGGTCGGTTGAACCGGCCCAATATCCTTTGAATCGGGTTTCGGGTCAACAGACCCGAAACGCTGCGTTTTAGTGATTTGAAATGTAGCCCCCACTGGCCGAAACGACGCCGTTTTGGCCAGCGCTAGACCGCACCATTTTACTTAGTGAAACGGCGTGTTTTGGGGTTCTGGCCAAAACGATGCCGTTTTGGCCCCCCTCCCCCCTTCTTCAACCTCCAGCGGGGTCGACGTGACCCGACCGGAGCTCAAGATGGTCTGTCGCGACCCGCCTATTTCATTTTCCTTTTTCTCCCTCGTCCGACCTTCTTTTGACGCGATTCTGGTGCCGTTGGAACCGTCTCCTCGAGTACTTCACATTCATAACCTCTTTTCACACAGAGGCTCATGTTTTCGAAGACCCAATTCTCGAAGCTCGTCGGTGACCGTGGATTCACATAGAAAACACGGTGCTTCTCTTTCTTCTTATGTTTTATGATCTCATGCATTTATTTATATGTTCAAGTTTCTGTTTTTGAACCCATATATATTCCAGAATCAAAAAATGATATTCACAGAGAAAACAAGGAGAGAGAGCATGTGACAATTTTGATCTTTGGAAAAATGTAAAAAGACATGCTTCAAGGTATTGGTCATTAAACAGAAGCGAAACGGTAATTGATCATGTGAGTACATGTGAATAACAAAAAAATTTGCAGAGGAGAGAGAGACGAAGAGAGACAGAGATGAAGAGAGACAGAGATGAAGAGAGACAAATTAAGCACAGGTTCATATTGCATGTGGTATAGATTAATACAGAGGACATGCAGATTCACAGAGTAGCAGCGGAAGAATAAGAAGAATCTTTTGAACATGTCAAAACAAAACATATATACATACGCAGGCTTTGATGGACATATATGCACGTATATATATTAAAATAAAATATGGCAGAACACATATTGAACAAAGCCACAAGAACAAGCAGGCTCGAATGCCAATGAAGGAAATATAAACCATATTAAGCAGTAGAGTATAAGCGCGTACCGGTAAAGTTGGATCCGGGTTTGGGGCCCACGCAAGCATTAGACTACAAGAGCCTAATCAGGGTTTGCACAGCAGTGCACCAGAACAAGTAAGATGGTAGATAAGAGGAGATTGCTAGAAAGCTCAATGGCAAGGGTGGTTTGCAATGTTAGAGGCACACCCTATTTATGGTAATTAGAGTGACCACTAATTAGGCAGTGTGTGCACTCCTTTCTTGCTCTCCAAGTTGGTGAATTAATTCAATTGATTCTAAATCGATTCCTCAATCATGGAGATTTGTTTCTCAATCATGATCTCACAATTAATTGCCAACTTATTTACCAAGCAACAATCTTATATTGATTGATTAATTATTTGATAAGGAAACTTATGCCCTTAATCAAATAGTTCGGCCCATCAAGGGCGGACTTGGACCCAAAATCCAACAGAGAGAAAGAAGGGGGAGTCGTTAATTGAAATGAATCCAGTTTGTGCGCACCACTGTCACTCATTAGTCATTACGCTCTTTGGTGCAAGACCTCGTCCTCCAATGGCAATACTTCAACCCAATGAACAAAAATAATGATAATTACATTTAGCTCTATCTAAGAGGAAAAATGAAAAATTGATCCTATGGAGTTTTTAACTGTACCTTTAGAGTTGCCAATTCATGCTCATAAAGTTGTCGACGTGACAATTTTTTCATTTCTTCTCTTGCGTGGGACTTAAATGTAATTATCCCAAAAGAATATTATTCCCACGATTTCTAAATATAAGATCCAGTTAATTTTTTTAGAAATTAAAAAAGCTAATTAAATTAATTTAAAGTATTTATATTTATCATTTTTTTAAAACTAATTCGTCTTACTTATAAACTAATATATTATTTAATCATATACAATATATGATATAATTAAGTAATTTAATTAATTTCTTTAACATCTCCTAAAAAGTCAACTAGCTCTTATATTTAAAACAGGATGTAGTACTTCTAAGTGTTTATGATTGGACATAATTGAAAAGTTTGTCTTAATCCTAAATATAATATTTATTTTTTGTATCTATCATTTTTTTTAATTATCTTTATGGTTACTCCGTCAACAATAATTAAATACAACAAAAATTCAATAATTCCCACATATATCCTATAAAGTGATTAATACTTGCTACTTTAGAGAAATTCATTAGCGTATGGCACAAAGAAATTCTACTATTTTTTACGGTGTAATTAATAATTTTAAGCATTCTTTTAAAATATGTTTACTCACTTACTCATTCAAAAGGGTGAAGGTGCTTAAATAACCTTAAACTTTTATTAAAAATGCAAAAGTAACCATAAACTATTTTTGGAGCAAAAATAACTATAAACATTATAAAAGAGGGCAAAAGTAGCCATGACGTTAATGTCCGTTAATGTGAACTTTTTAGCAAAATGTTAAGGTGCTAAGATATCCATTAACTAATATCAAAAGTGCAAAAGTAACCATAAACTTTTTTTTGGATGCAAAAGTAACTTCTTGAACATTAATTCACCATTTTTTTTCATTTTGTGTTATAAGTGTTTTATCAATTTGGGGATGAAAATGATAAAAGTAAAAAAAAAAAAAACTTATAAATTAATGTTTAAAAAGTCACCTATTTTATAATTAATGCTAGGGATTTTATCATGGTTATCTCACCCGAACCAGATCAAAAACCGGCCAACCGGTCAATACATCAGGGTCAAGTTTTTTTTAAAAAAAAACATTTTTTATTTTTTCTTTAGAATTTCATACTATAAGCCTAAAATTTTCCATTTCTCATCGGTTTGGTCTCGGTTTAACTCCGGTCTGACCCACTGACCCCTGATCCAATACCCCAGCCGGTTCACTGACAGGTCCAAGTTTAATTACCTTGGATTTTATCTTTTGGAGTTAGGTAATAATCTTTCGTTTCATCATTCTCGCCAAAATAAAAAAAAAAAATCAACCTCTTGAATATTAATTCATAAGTTTTGTCATTTTAACCCTCAAATTAATAAAATACTCATAATACAAAAGAAAAAAAAAGATTATGATTTAATGTTTAACAAGTTATTTTTGCATCTAAGAAAAATTTTATTGTCACTTTTGTACTTTTGGTATTAGTTAATGGTTATTTTAGCACCTTAACATTTTGCTAAAAAGTTCATATTAACTGACGTTAACTGACGTTAACGTTGTGGTTACTTTTGCCCTTTTTTATAATGTTTATGGTTACTTTTGCTCCAAAAAATAGTTTATGGTTACTTTTACACTTTTTATAAAAGTTTAAGGTTATTTAAACACCTTAGCCCATTCAAAATGAATTGGTCCAAAAAATAGTCCTCATTTTAAACTTATAAACTAGCATCTCACGGGCATAAAAAAATCATTTTGAGCCCACAAAAAAAAAATTATTTTCTCAAAAAAAATCTTTATAGCAATGTTTTAAAAGCCGGGCCGGACGTCGAACCGGAAAGGTCAGCGGGTCAAAGTTCAACTGGTTGAAACAGTTGAGCCGTTTAACCGGACCGGTGACGTAATAATTAAATTTAAATATATATATATATATATATATATATTTTACAATAATTAGTCATTAGTATAACTTCATATGAAGTTAGTAAAGTCACAAAATATCATTTAAAAACCTCATCAATTGTCATCTATCAAGATAAGTGCTTAAAATATCCACCACTCAAGGGTTATACAAATCTGATTATGTTGATATGTTCTTCTGGTATAAAATTATTAAAATAAAATAACTCAATTAACAAGCTAAGTTTAAAATAAAATAACTCAATTGATATGTTCTTCTTTTTTTAAACAATTCTAAACCTGTACATCTAACTTTAAGACAAATTTGAAGCACTCATCTTGTTGCCTAGCAAATATGTGTGTGTGTGAGAGAGAGAGAGAGAGAGAGAAATATTAACCTTTTTAAAATAACAAATAAGAGGGTTTAGAGTTATGATCCATTTGAGAAGAATGGGAACGTATATGCCAATTTAGAATAAAAAGATGCACATAATCAATGTTTTAAAAGTTGAACTGGACATCGAGCCAGAGATTTTAGCGGATCATAATTCAAACAGTTGGAATGATCAAGCCGTCTAATCGAGCCAATGATGTAATACTTGAATTAAAAATAATATTATATTCAATAAGTCCTATATATATATATATATGAGAAATCTATCTAGGAGTAACATATATTAACAGGCATACATTACAAATATAATTAAAAAAATTGATAAGTAATATTTAAAATTTTGTATAATAATTTTTATCTTTAACTAAATAAACATGATATTATAATATAAATATTTTTTCATACCTTTATAATACAGCAAATCTTTCAGATTTGGATTCATAGATATGATTTTATCTTACAATTAATTTAAATTCTTTCCTTCATAATTAACAATAATTGAAAAATGAGAACTTATAAATCTTTTGTATTTTAAAAAGCATTCAGATTTCTTTATTTAAGCAACAAAAATTAATTAGTAGTTAACATTTGTTATAACGAAGATATCTTGGAATTCTCAAAATTCAATAGTTAAATTTGAATGTACAGCAAGTAGCTGGAGCACTGCAACACGTTTTCATGCTGTCACATCACTCCTCTTGATATTTTTGCTTTTCTCCATTACCTTTGCCTTTCATCTCTTCAGCTTCATCTCTGTTCTTTTCTTCATTTAAGTTCTTGCTTCAAGGTTCAACGGAAATATCACTAGAGATGGGCGCCGTGATTTCGTCGATCTGCCTGAGAAATCACACCTTGCAGCGATGATGCTCATGCTATAAGACGCTTCCAATTCCATGGCTACAAAATTTGTTTTTCTCCGTCTTCTTCGTTCCTTTTGCCTTCCTCTTTCCTCAGCCTTTACCTGGCCGGTTTTTCAACAGCCGCTCGGCTCGCGGCTCAACTCCGACTTGCGGCTTAAAAGGTGACTTTGGACGGTCTCATCCGACCTAACCTCTTGAACGACCCAACTCAGTGAAACGAGCCGCCCTTTACTCTAGCTACTGGTTGGACCGGTTCAACCGTCCGGTCTGGTCCGATCCTCAAAACGTTGCTTTATAGCATCTCATGGCGTAATAAAATTATTTTAAATATATAAAAAAAATATTTTTAAGAATATTCTATAAACACACTAAAGTATTTTTCTTTCAAATGTCACTTTCTTTTGGTTTTAAATAATTTTAAATAAGGCTGTTTTAGAAAAAAATATGTCTTATTTATTATAGTTAACTAATATAACTACCTTCCTTAATTAAATTAGTTCAATTGTTCTTATACTTAATACTGGAGGAGTATTATAAAAAATATATATATATAATACTTGATCAAACTATAATTTTTAAAATACTTCAGTTTTTTGAAATGTTAAATTATTTTATATTTTCAATTTTTTTCTAAGTTAATGTACCATTAAATAAAACAAAAATTCAATCAGCATGTCATTCATTATGGCTTCATCTGTTTTCTTCTTTTACTGAATTCACCCCTTTTTTTTTTTTGCCAGCAATTTATTGAATTCACCTACTAAAACAATACTACTCCCTCCCTGTTTATAAAGCATTATTAACTGAATTATGTCATTTAAGAAAAAAAACTTTAAATTAGTTAAAAGAAATAAATATGTAGGAAATATACTTGTTTTTCAATTATTTTTTATATTATTATTCAATATTCAGTTTGGAATCCGAGATCAAGAGAGATCTAGCAGGGTTTTACACCGCTAGACTAACTTTATGCTGGTACTTTTTTTTTCAATGATGATCTTATTTATATGTGGGTAAATGAGAGAGTGATAGTGAGAAAAATAATGAAAGAGAGTGAATGGAAAATTAATTAGAGGTAACATTGGTAAAAATGTATTTAATGCTCATACAACCCTAAGGGAAGCTTATAAAAATGGACAGAACAATTAAAAAAATAGGACCTCATAAATAAGGATGGAGGGCATATATTAAACATTATAAAAATTATTCCCTCTGGTTCAAAATATATGAAGTTTTCTAGAAAGAAATTTTAGTTCAAAATACAAGAGGTTTGACAAATATAATTAATAATTATTTTCCACTTTTATCTCTTATAGGGGAGAGAGAGATGACCAATAATAAATGCAAATGTGAAAATTACATTTTTTTAATGAGGGTAAAATATGTAATTTTCATCAATTTAAGACAAAATTTACTTAACTAATATTTATTGATATGTATGAATTAGTTAATGACTTAACGACTTATATTTTGAATCAAAGGAGCAATGATAGTACTACTAGAGTAGTACTAAAATTTACAACTCAACATCTTATTATAAGTCACTTGTACCCTATTCTCATAAATTAAAAAAAAATCATTAAACATATAAAAGTTTTCATATTTGCCCTTATATGAAAGGGTGCACATTTTCTTTCACATCTTTTTATCTATTTGTATTTATACCTCTCTCTTCTTTCTTTCTCATATGCCCCATCAATAATAAATAAGGATAAAATTAACAAAATCTCATTTATTTTGAACACAAATTTTTTTTTTTTGGTGTACAATTGCGTTATAATAAGCTACTCTTTTTTTTTCCGGAGTTATAATAAGCTACTGGGTGATAAATAGGCCATAGAAATGGGCCCTCCAATAACTTATCTTACTTGATATCAAATTGTTCACCCGTCCCGTCACCCTCGTGAAAACCACCCTATTGCATTATATGCCCCTGTTTTTTTTTAGTGGAATTACTTTTTTTGAATTACAATGACAAGAACAAGCTCTTGAGGCCATAGTGGCCGATAAGACAAATACAAAAAAACATAACTTATGATTCCAAATGTAGGCTGAGATCAGCTAACATTTGGGACGAACAGAAATCCGGAGGGCACTGCAATAAAGACAGATCGCTGTTCAAGTCCAATGCTTTCTTTGCCAAAACGTCGGCACATTTGAGTGCTTCTCTATGACAGTGGTGAATCTCTAATTCCCAATCCGTGTGGATTAAATCTCTGACCTCGTCCAACTCATGCTGTAGGGGATGATAGTGGCCACCTGTCTGGAATAACAACTGAATTGCCTCTAATGAGTCAGTGAAGAGTTTGATCTTTCTGAACTTCTTGGTTTTACAAATTTGGAGACCAATGCGGATAGCCTGAATCTCCGCAGCCGTTGAGCCCAAACTGAAACCAGTATTTTGTTGGAAACCACAAATCCACGCTCTGAAGCTATCCTGTACCACTCCTCCAACTGCTGACATCCTGTGAAAATCCACCGCAGCATCCACATCGATCCGAATAAAACCTTCTGGTGGAGCTTTCCAATTTGCAGAGTATCGCTTAGGAACTCTGAAGATCTTGTGCTTGAACCGGCCTTCTTCAATTCCTTCATGTAGAAAATGCAATCCTTTGTGTAGTAGTTTTTGAGGTAGGACAAAAGTCCCTTCAAAAACTTTGTTGCATCTGTTCTTCCAAATTAGCCAGCATAGAGAACCGAAGACCCTTAGCCAGGGCCACTGGGAATACTTACGGTTCCCTGGTGATTGTTGCATGTTCCATTTGATCCAAACCTGTAAATTGCCAGAGAAAAAAACAGAGTGATAAACAGGGTTAATACAAGAAAACCATACAAAACTAGCAAACTCGCAGTCTCTCAGAGTATGTAATGCTGATTCCTCACAATTACACTCGAAAGGGCACTCAGGATTTAATCTCTCATCTCTCTTTGCACGAATAGAATTTGTAGGAATTCTCTCTTGAAACAGTTGCCACATAAAGAATTTTACTTTCTCTGGAATAGGCCATCTCCAGATACGTTTCCAGATCGGATCAGCCGGATCCTGGAGCGACGTGTAAATCATGGAATAAGCTGATTTGACACTGAAATTTCCATCTGGAGATTTCCTCCACCAAAATAGATCATTGCCAGTTTGGGAAGGTGGAGAGACTTGTTTAATTCTTTCAATCACCCACCACGGTAAGAACATACTCCATCTCTGTAGATCCCATTCCCCGTCAGGACCGACGAATTGCTTGACCACATCTTCAGGATTGATTAGGTCATGATTTCTGTCTACATAAAAAATGAGGGGCTGTTCAAGACTCGTCCATAGATCCCACCAAGCATTTGTTGACCATCCGCTCCTGATTTTTTTGCCCACAGCTTTCCTAAATGTGTCCCAAACAGTTGTAATTGCGCTCCAGGTAGCGGATTGTGACTTCTTTCTCTCAACTCTTGGGATTTCATTTTCCCCGCAATCATATTTTTCACGAAGAACTTTCACCCATAGAGCGTCAGGTCTAGTAATGAGATTCCAGCACAGCTTCATGATGAGTGCTTCGTTCTGACTGGACAAATCTTTGATACCTAAACCTCCCATCTTCTTGTCGAGCTTGATTTTATTCCAAGAAATGAGATGCATTTTCTTGCTATCCTGCCCCTGGCTCCAGAAGAAATTTCTATTTATTTTCTCGAGATCTTGCAGGATACCTTTGGGGAGAAGGGTAGTTTGCATCTAGTAGAATGGAAGAGTCGAGAGGACAGAGTTGATCAGGACTGTTTTCCCAGCCATATTTAGGAATTTACCTTTCCAAGAGGAGAGCTTTTTATGAACTTTGGACACCAAAGGTGCAAAAGTCATTTTGGTAGCTCGCTTATGGAGAAGAGGTATACCTAAGTATTTACCTAGGTCACCTGATATACTGATACCCAGGGATTGGCCCAACTGCTGCGCACGTTGGAATTAAACATTCCTGGAGGCAAATATTTTGGATTTCTGAAGATTAATCCTATGGCCCGATACCTTGCAGAAGAAGATCATCAGATCTCTAATGATCTCCATTTGACTAGTGGAAGCCTCAGCGAAGAGAAAAAGGTCATCGGCAAAGAAGAGATGTGAGATATTTGGACATAATTGACTAATCCTCAGAGGTTTCCATCTTCTCTCATCCACAGCTTGATTTATCAATTGACTCAGTCTCTCCATACAGAGTATGAAAAGATATGAACTCAGAGGATCACCTTGTCTCACACCTCTGGAGGATTGAAACTCAGTTGAAAGGGATCCATTCCAAATCACTCTCATTATGGGAGAGAATACACACATCATTATTAGCTTAACAAAGTGATCGTTAAGGCCCAGACTACGAAGATTAAAAAGCAAGAAGTTCCAGTCAAGCCTGTCGAAAGCTTTTTCCATATCTACCTTGATGGCGACATAACCTTTCTTTTTCCTCGTCGTTCTCATAGTGTGAATAGCTTCCTGGGCCAGAATTATATTGTCGCAGCTTTGCCTACCCCTGATGAAACTACATTGAGTAGGATGAATCAGGAAATACATAACTGATCTCATTCTATTAGCGAGCACTTTGGTGAGAATTTTGTAGCTCACATTACAGAGAGAAATGGGCCGAAATTCCTTAAGCGAGGCGGGATTATCAACCTTAGGTATCAGGGTGATGTGAGTCTGATTGATGTCTTTAACTTTTCTAGGATCTCTAAAAATGGAGAAGATAAGATCACAGATCTTTGGACCCACAGTGTTCCATTGTGTCTGGAAAAAATGTGGTTGGAGACCGTCCAGACCCGGCGCCTTGAAGGCACCCATCTCAAACGCTGCATTTTTTATTTCCACTACGGATACATCTTTTTGGAGGTGAGAAAGCTGCGATTCGTCCAGTGATAAGAAGTCAACTGGCCATTCCGAGACGTTTTGCACCTCATTATCCGCCGAGTAAAGATCTTTAAAGAAGGTAAGGGCAGCCGCTTTAAGATCTTCTTGATTGGTAATCCAGTTGCCTTGGTCATCTTGAAGAGAATCTACTTTACTTTTCTTTCTTTTGATTATGGTGGAAGAGTGAAAGAAGCTAGTATTTTTATCACCATACTTGAGCCACCTACATCTTGACTTTTGGTACCAGAGGAGCTCTTCCTGGTTTACAACCTTGATGTACTCTTTCCAAAGTTTCCCTTCAAGTTTTATTAAACCCGCATGAGGACGCACCGAGAGTTGACGATCGATCCCCTCCAAGCGTTTGATCAAAGTCTTCTTCTTTTTGGGAAGGCTACCTATCACATTTTTGTTCCACCAAGAGGCCTTGCTTTAGAAGTTGTTACAGCCAAAAAACCAATAATTGTTATTCCAAGAGTTATTTACTAACTCCGAGAAATCCTCCTCGAGGCACCAAGCTGCTTGATATCTGAAATGATTTGATGGATGGGGAACGCTCTCGCTGCCAGCAGTAATCACCAGAACACGATGATCAGATTTAAAACGCAGCTGGTGAAAATTTGTGTAATGGATAAGCCAATTCTCATGTTAGATTGCAAAAAGCCCAATCCAACCTTTCCTTAGTCTCATGCCTAGCCCACGTGAATTTATCCCCAACTACAGGCAGCTCCAGTAAATCACAATCATGAACACAGTTTCTGAAGGGGGCCAAGTATCTATCACTAACAGCAACGCCCCCAATCTTATCAGACGGACTAAAAAAGGAATTAAAATCCCCTAAAACAAGCCAAGCCTCAGAGATAGTTTCAGCCAAATCTCTAAGCGCAGCCCAAAGCTCATGTCTATAACTCCACCTAGGGTCCCCATATACAAAAGTGACGCAGAATCTTTTTTTGGATTTTTTTTCAGTCAAGCGACAATGTAGGAGTTGACTTGTAGAGTAAAGATATTCCATGGAAACTTCACTATCATGCCAAAGCACCCAAATGCCACCCGCATAGCCCGTAGCCTCAACCCTCAACCAGTTGTTAAAACCCAGCTTACGAACCACTATATCCGCTTTATGACCGCTAACCCTGGTTTCCAGAAGACCCATAACCGAGATAGAATATTTAGAAACAATATCCCAGAGAATATGCGGAAAAGATTTACTGCAAACCCCTCTACAATTCCAGCTAGCAATATTCATGATAGAAAAAAGAGGAAAAAGAAAAAATAAAGCAAGAAATAGGAATTGAAGTTACTTATCTGGAGGGACACGCCCAGACGCAGACCTGCTCCTTTTTTTTAATTCCCTCATATTTCTATTTGGTCTGCCTCTTTCAGAGCCTTCCACGATAGTAACTTCCATATCAGAATTTGAAGATTCAGGAATAAGAGGCAAAATCAAATCTACCTTGCTAATCCTCTTGTCACTTGCCAGAGGGGTCATCGTAACCGAGATTGTGGGATCAGTCTCAAAGGAATTGCAAGACTAGGATTTCTTCAGCAGATTAACGTTAGAATCACTTGGGAGAGATGTGTCCACACTTGGAGTGAGGTCCTGGAGTTTGCTTTGAGGGACGTTATTTGCCTCGGCCTGAACAATAAAAGAATCCATAGATTTAATTAAATGGCCTTCTGTCTGAGAATCCAACATGATAACATGGGAATTTGCTTCGGACATGGAGCCCACAACCACTTTGTGATTTCTTGCGCCCAGCTTAGTTACTTCGGACTTGCAGCTGGGCTCCACTTCGGATATGTGATTGGGCTCAACCACCTTTTGACCACTTTCCTCTTCAGCGCCATTTGTCAAGACCAGGGGAGGATATATTACTTTGGGCCCTTGTGGAAGTACTTTTGGGAGGATGGCCTTAAGCCCACCACTTGCAAGATGCTTTTCCTTATACACTAAATTTGCTTTTTGCTTTCTAATCATGAGGTCACTACCAATTCTGTTGCTTTTTCTTTCCCTAAAAACATTTTGACCAGAACTTGCCTTTGCTTCGGCGCGTACAGACGTCTTCTCCTTCTCTGACTTTGGATCTTTCATATCCAAACCTTCCTCAAGTTCTTTCAAACATTCAAAATTATTTGAATTATTCCTCTTCCCCACAATTCTGTCAGTCGGCCCATACCGTCCACGATCTACGCCGTCTCTGTGGTTTCCCAACCTTGGAAATCGGTTTCTTCTCTGGCTACCCACCATTATCCACGGGCCGAAGGCATCCTCCTGTGATGAGATCGGCGCTGGCGCCCCCTGCCTTGAACTCGCCGGAGCTTGCTGAGGCTTCCCAGGTTTTATCCCCTCTTTCTCACCTGATCCTTTTGCATTTTCGTGATTGATTTCTTCTTCTTTGTGAGAGCAAGCTTCTCTCTTATGCCCATATTTGCCGCAATTGAAACATATCAAATCTAGCCCTTCGTATTCAACATTGAAGACGGTGGATGCTAAGATAACACGAGGAACAAGGCTTTTTTGAAGATCTAACTCTACACAAATTCTCGCGTACCTACCCCTTACTACCACGCCTTCAGACTGATTTCTTGAGTTTAGAGTATTTAAATCAACTCTAATGGTCCTCCCAATCATATTCCCCAGTCTGGAGATAAATTTGTGAGAGTAGAAAATGAGAGGAATGTTTGGTATTCTGACCCACGTTACAATCCTTCCCAGTTGATTTTTGAAAGGGTCAAAAAATGGCGTCCATTTTTGAACCAAGATTACACCTTACTACCACGCCTTCAGACTGATTTCTTGAGTTTAGAGTATTTAAATCAACTCTAATGGTCCTCCCAATCATATTCCCCAGTCTGGAGATAAATTTGTGAGAGTAGAAAATGAGAGGAATGTTTGGTATTCTGACCCACGTTACAATCCTTCCCAGTTGATTTTTGAAAGGGTCAAAAAATGGCGTCCATTTTTGAACCAAGATTACATGTTGCGCAACAACCCATGGACCATCCAGTAAAATCCGTTTGTAATGAGCTTCCCAACTCTCAGGATTTGTGAATCTGACAACATAGTAGTTGTTTGGAAGATCTATCAATTCAAACTCATTGATTTTCCACACCCTACAGAGCAATTCCTTCAGCTTGGGCAGGTAAAAATGAGCTCCTAGCACAGTGATTATGAGAGATCTATTCCAGGGCTTACATGCCTCATTAAATTCCTCTTCAGTGATATCCATGGATGGATATATAGACTTGAGCTTGTTTATTTCCTTGGAGGGCTCTGGGATCTTCCATTTTTGATTCTGTAGCTCTGCAATCAGAGAGTCTTCACTACTCATAATGGATGAGTCAAACGCAGTTCCATTGAACTCCAGTCGATTGAGACCCATCAGAGAATCCTTGTAAGAGGAGATTTTCTTGTCCATTGATGAGCTTGAAATAGCCCCCTGTTTCTTGTTTTGCAACACAGATACAGAAACCTCATGAGTTTCTACCTCCTTCCCTAACGGGACAGATTTTTCTAGTGTAGTGCATGAAATGAGATTATTCTGAGATTTATCCGATTGCTCTAGATTGTCCGGCGGTATCTTCAGAGATACAACATTATCCATTGAAAAGCTTTCAGATGGCATGATTTTCAAGAGAGAGAAAAACTTTTCCTAGTTGCTAGTCCGTGCGGATTACTACTTCATATTCTTTTTAGTGGAATTACTATGTCTACTTGAATTCCCAACAAAAATGGATGCCCGCTCTTGTATCGTTACTTCATTTCCCTATTTTCTCTCAAATAAAGAATTTCACTAATAATCTCTCAATTTTCTTTTTGCCAACAATAATCCCTCAATTACTTACCAATCATTACCCCCCCCCCAACAAATATAAAAATATAAGCAATACAATTTTTTTTAAAAAAAAAAAAGCAGGCCAGAATCCTCCTATCAAAATGAAACTTTATATGGATTAGGCACTTGGTGGAAAAAGGGGAGACCATATAATCTAAAGAATACTTTTTCATTCTTTTGTTGCCAATTAAATAATTCTTTTTCTACTTGTTATATACTGACTTGGTCTACAAAGTAGCAAAAATAGTATAAAAATGTATTTACATTATTTTTTAAATTGCTTATTTATTCAATTGATATAAATAGTAATTTCAAGGGTTTAAAGGCCATTTTTACTCTAGAAGTATTCACTTGGGGCCAATTTTATCCCAAAAATTTTTCGAGGCACAATTTTACCCCAGAAGCATCAAATTTGGCGTAATTTTGCCCTTGTCTTTAGTTGACCATTAGTTGAAGCAAATTTTCTCTTAAGTTAAATATTTTAGGAAATTTTGTCATCCATGTCTCTTTTGTTAAGGTGCAAATTTTCCTTGAAAATTTTAACTTAAGAGCAAATTTGCCCCCACTAACAGTTAACTAATGGCAAGGGTAAAGTTGGTCCAAATTTGACACTTCCAAAGCAAAATTGGCCCTAGGTGAATACATCTGGGACAAAAATGACCTTTAACCCTAATTTCAATATTGATTCTTTGAAAGTAGAGCTAGTAATATGAGCTAGGCCCCGAGCTATACGGTGCGGTCCTGTGTGGCCCATGTAATATCCTAAAAAATGATTAAGGGCTAATGACTTCAAAAGTTGATGTACTTATTGTTGAATAAAAACTTTTGGAGAATGTGCGCTGGGAATTTGGTGGTTTTAGTGAAAAATTGTGTGGGAATAAGTTTGATTGTTAATTTTGGAGCCATTAGACACATTGGTTGAAAATTTGATAAATTGTTAAGTGTAATTTTGTGCAGGGCAGTTGGTTTATAAGGACATTTTGAATGGGAAAATGGTGTCTACAAATTCTGAAACTTTCCAGTCTTAAATTTCACATGTCAATCTTCAAAATGGACATATAATTTGTGTCATTTCTTTTTGTGAGCTGGGAGTTATGAATTTTTGAAGTTTGCCCAGCGAAATTGATTATTTTTTGGAACAGCAGGCAAAAATTAAGATTCTGGGAATTTCGTGAATCCAGATAGCAAAATTCTATATTTTTTCTTGAATCTAGACTCAATAAGGGTTCTATAGGCTTTGGAATCACTCCAATTCAATATTTCTAGAATTAGTTATGATTTTTCAAAGCTTGGGCAGAAATCTACCAGAATTTCTGAAAAATCCGAAATTGTTGGAAATTACGTTAATAATTAAATATCGTATGATATATGATATTAAATATCATCATCCTTCTTTCTCCAGCCATTTTAATGCCATTTTCAGCTGAAGCAAGAGAGAGAAGTTGAGAGAGCTTAGAGAGAGAAAGGGAAAAAATCCCACAAGGGAAGCCGATTTCTCCGACGATTTAGCTTCTAACGCATATAACTCCGACCTTAAGCTACCCTTCTTTTTTCTCTAAGGTTTGGAGGCTCAAAAATATGTTGTTATTTAGGTTAGGGTTTCATCCATATTTGGGAAAAGCTTGTGGGAGCTTGAGGTAACTTCCAAATCTTCGTATATTAACTATTCTGACTGCTATGGGAAATTTAATCGGTGAAATTTTACCGGATTGCCGTTGGTTTTAAATTTTGGAAATTGAGTTGTCTAAGGGTTATGCTGCCCAATTTTGGTTCAAATGGTAGTTATAACCTAATGTAATAGTTAATAAAGTGGTTAGGAGTATAAAGGAATATGTTTAGGGAGCCAAAATCATAAAACCCCAATTTTCCCTGGAGAACACAAAAATTTTGGCCAGCTCTAGAAATGGGTCTTAGAGTTGTATTTTCAATGATTTGATGATTTCATTACTTTCAAGACGGAAAATTAGGTGGGGTTACAGTTAGTCATTTTTTTGGAAAAGACCGAAAAAGCATAATTATAAAAATGCCCCTAAAACCCTTAAAGTGGGGCTGCCATGGGCAAATTTGTAATTTGACATTGAATTTGATAATTTCAAGTCTGGAAATGGATTATTTGAGTGGAAATATTTTAGGATTGCCTAGGTTAGAATTTCAGGAAAAGTATACCAAACCGGGTACGGCTGGCCCGGGCCAGGTTCCCGAGGGCATGTTTTAAATTTTCATCATAGACTCATATAACCTCCAAAAATACTATGAAAGTTTCTAAATGGTGCATTTGGAATTGTAGGATTCGACATTTGCCCTGATCGTGAACGACCTATGCCAGAGCACGTTCGGAAAGAACCAGGTAGTGACTCTTTCTCTTATACTATATATAATGCACTGTATGTGTGTTGTATCACTGTTTTGTGATGATTTATGATACTGTTGTGGTTACATCTGGTAATAGTTGTCGTGATACAGTAAAAGCTATCATTTACAGCGCAAGCTGTCGTTATACAGCGCAAGTTGTTATTATGATTACAGCGTAAGCTGTCGTGATTGTGATTACAACGTAAGCTGTCATTATTGTGATTATAGCAAGAGCCGTTGCATTGTGTATACAGCTGTGAGTGCTATAGTTTGTGGTAAAAGCCATGTATCTTTGTGCTACTGTTGTTGTTTGTGATTTACTTACATGTTGTGTGCTTACATATTGTATAAGTGACTTGTTGCTACTGAGATTCTTTTGAATCTCATTCTTTCCATAAACTGACCTACAGACAGGGCAAGTGACTCAAAAGGGGAGCGAACAACCCAGAGTAGCTAGGACTCCTTAGAGATCTTTGATGTTGGTTGTTGTTATCCATTTTGATTTGGGATTACTGTATATATGTGGAATGATTTTGTGTAATCCCCTACATGGGAAACTATAAACGCTTAGTGAATGAATGAAACCCGGGGTTGCTGGGATTTTTGTTGTACGCTCTGATATGTATGAATGCGATTCAACTGCACAGGGTAATTATATTCAAAACTTGAATTTGAGACCAGAATAGGAATGAAATTTTGAAAGAGTTTGTGAAAACCCTACCATAAGGAGGGGAGTTTGAAATGAGTTTAATTATTCGTTGGTCTCTAATTCATTTTAATTACACTTTTTTGAATCATAATTACTGCTTTTGAGGCAAGGGGTTACATTTTTTGTATCAGAGCTGTAATTCCATGCAAAGGTAGAATTGCTAGGATAGTTCCCTTAGTTTGGCTTTAGTAATAGAAGATGATTTGTGATAGTTGTTGTGTATACACATGTATGTCTGTGTTGTGAATATATATGAGATTTGTGGACATATGTGTATACTTATTTGTGATATTGATAGGGTGAGTTATTTTGTAGAATGAAGAAAACTAAAGGTAGCCCCAGAGTACAGCAGGTAGACCTTAAGGTGGAGGTAGTCAATGACAATCCACCGGACCCTATGCAAGAACTGATGGGTCTGATTAAAGATCAAAGGGATATGATTACTGAGTTGAGAGAAGAACTCAGAGAAGAGAAAGCTAAACGGCATGAGGGTCGGGGTCAGTCCATACAAGAAGAGACCTAAGAAAAGACACCACCAGAAGAAACTGCAGAAATCACACGGGGTTCCAATTAGAGAAGAAAGGGATCTTCAATATTGGGTTTCAAGATTCTACAAGGACTTACCTCCCGTGTTTAGAGGGAGGTTTGTTCCCCAAGCAGCCGAAGACTGGTTGAACTGGTTGGAGAAAATTTTTGAGGTTCTTGAATACCCGAATAAGGTGAAGGCTCGCCTGGCTATATACAAGCTTGAGAGACATGCAGATCATTGGTGACGGAATATCACCTTAACACTACGGAATTGCAATGTACCCCTAACCTGGGAATTGTTCCAATATTAATTTAATGAAAAATATTTTCCCAAGTCAGTGTAGCTTGAGAAAGAGACTGAGTTTTTGTCCATCAAGCAGGGTGATTCGGAGACCTTCGATGATTATCGGTCTCATTTCATTCGGCTATCCAGGTATTCCTCTTATCTATGGAAAATGGATGATGAGAAATGGAGCTCGGATATGCTGATACGTGGGTTGAGGTGGGAATTGAGGAAAAGGTTAACCACCTACCAATTTACTGAATTCAATAAGGCAGTCGAGGAATGCAGGATCACTGAGAACAATTTGAGAGATTTATATTCGGCCAAGGCTACTGGTAGCCGCAATGAACCTAGTAAAGGTAATATTTCCCAGAAGCAGAAGGGCCAAGGTTCTCTACATCCAAGGGAACTAGTAAAAAGTCTTATCAGTCTGGGAGTCGTGAACAGCAGAGAGCTCTTACATTGTGGATATGTCCTCATTGTAACCAGCCCCATCATGGCAATACATGTGAGGGTTTAGTGATATGTTTTAACTGCAAGCAGCCCGGGCATATTTCGAGTGAATGCAAATGGCCCCGACTAAAGCAGAGATCGAGGACTCAGGGGAGAGTATTCGCCATGACACACGAGGAGATCGAAAGTCCCTTGATCTAATTCAAGGTAATATAGTTCTCAATGGTAACTTGTTACAAGCGTTATTTGATTCAGGTGCAAGTCACTCTATTATTGCTTATGATTGTGTAAAACACTTGGGCATGCATGTGCATAAGTTGCCATTTGATCTAATCGTGTCGACCCTAATGGGTGTTAAAGCTTTAACCACTGAAGCATGTTTAAACTGTGTAGTAACTGTGGAGGGTCATAAGTCCATGGTTGATTTGACTTGCCTGCCGCTCTACCAATTAGAAGTCATTTCAGGTTTTGATTGGTTTACGGCAAATAATATGTTGCTTGATTGTGGAAACAAGAAGATAGTGTATCCTGCTTCTCAAAGTGTTGAGGATGTAGGTGCTAGTATGAATTTCCTCTCAATGGTTAAAGCTGAGAAGTACTTGGAGAAGGGTTGCCAGGGGTATATGGTGTTCTTTTCTGTACAAGGAGAGACCGAAGAAACTTTGAGTAGTATACCCGTGGTACGAGAATTCCTTGAGGTATTTCCATATGCTCTTAGCGGATTGCCTCCTGAACAGGAAGTTCAATTCCCAATCGATATTGTTCCTAGAGCTGGTTCTATATCAAAGGCCCCATACCGCATGGCCTTAAATGAAATGGCAGAATTGAAGAAGTAAATTGAAGACTTTCTTGAGAAGGTGTTCATTAAACCTAGTGTGTCACCATGGGGAGCTCCAGTTTTATTTGTTAAAAAGAAAGACGGAAGTCTACGGCTGTGTATTGACTATAGAGAGTTGAATAAGATTACCATCAAGAACAAGTACCCTCTCCCAAGAATCGATGACCTTTTAGATCAACTATATGGGTCGTATGTGTTTTCAAAGATTGATCTAAGGTCGGAATATCATCAGCTGTGTGTGAAAGCAGAAGAAGTTCCAAAAATTGCTTTTAGAACGAGGTATGGGCATTATGAGTTTCTGGTGATGCCATTTGTGCTAACCAATGCACCTGCAATATTCATGGAGTACATGAACTGTGTCTTTTGATAGTATCTGGATCATTTTGTTGTTGTGTTTATTGATGATATTTTGATATACTTTAAGAGGATGGAAGAGCATGAGAATCATTTGAGGATTATGTTGAACATCTTGCGTGAGAAGCAGCTCTATGCCAAATTGAGTAAATACGAGTTTTGGCTGGCAAAATTAAAATTCTTAGGCCATGTTATCTCGCAAGAAGGGGTTTCTGTGGATCCCAGTAAGGTGGAAGTAGTACTAGATTAGAAGAGGCCAAAAACTGTTGATGAGGTACGCAATTTTCTGGGTCTTGCTGGTTACTACCAAAGATTCATTCAGAATTTCTCCCGTATTGCTTTGCCAATGACCAAGCTCATGAGAAAAGATCAGTCGTTTGTATAGGATGAGAAATGTGAAAATTGCTTTGTAGAGCTTAAGGAGATATTGACTACGGCACCTGTGTTGATTATACCTGATCCCAGCTTGACTTATATTGTGTATATTGATGTGAGTAAGTAGGGATTAGGGTGTGTCCTTATGCAACAAGGATGTGTGGTGGCCTATGCCTCTTGGGATCTTAAACCTCATGAAATGAATTATCCCACCCATAATCTAGAGCTTGCGCCATTGTGTTTGCTTTGAAAATTTGGCGACTTTATTTGTATGGTGTGACAGTAGAACTATACTATGACCACAAGAGTCTCAAGTATATGTATGACCAGAAAGAATTGAATATGAGACAATGCCGTTGGATGGAGTTGCTTAAGGACTACAACCTGGAAATCAAATATCATTCAGGTCAAGCAAATGTAGTCGTGGATGCTCTTAGTCGAAAGACGATGCTTGTGGCAGTAATAATGATACAAGAGGGGAAATTGATAGAATATTTTTGAGATCTGAATCTGTCTAACCAGATCGTTTGTGCCAATTATACTGTTTCCCAAGGGGAAAGTGACTTGAGAGCTGAGATTGATGGTTGGATACAGCGTAATTTGGCTAGAATTGAACGGGGAGAAGCTTAGGGCTGTGATTTGTCGCCTAGTGGACTAGTTCATTATCAGAAGAGAATTTGTGTTCCACTTAAGATGGAGTTGAGATAGAAGATTTTGGATGAGGCACACAAGAGCCGATATACTCTTCACCCTGGAATGACCAAAATGTACCATAACTTGAAATCTATGTATTGGTGGTCGAGATTGAAGAGTGATGTGACAAAATATATGGCGCGGTGTCTTACTTGCCAGAGGGTAAAGATTGAGCACCGGAGACTACTGGGTTTGTTGCAAAGTTCTGAGATTCCATAATGGAAATGGAAAAGTATGACCATGGATCTTGTTGTGGGATTGCCCAGGATCAAGAATTATGATACGATCTAGGTGATTGTTGACCGGTTGACGAAGTTAGCATACTTCATACAAATCAATGCTAGTTACTCTTCTGACAAGATAGCAAAGATTTACATTCAAGAGATTGTGAAACTCCATGGCATACCAAAGAATATCATTTCCAATCGAGATCCTCGATTCACCTCGAGTTTCTGGAGGGCTTTGCATGAGGCCTTGGGTACTCAGTTGAGAGATTCAGTACGGCCTATCATCCTCAAACAGACGGATAATCTGAGAGGACTATTCAAACATAAAGGATATATTGTGAGCATGTGTCCTCGACTTTAAAGGGAATTGGGATTACTTTCTTCCACTTGCCGAGTTCACCTACAACAATAACTATCATGCAAGTATCCAGATTGTAATACCCCAATATGTACTTAAGGGCTAAATGTACAAAATAGATGGTGGGATTAGTGACAGAATTACCTCTGGAAATTTTGTTATGACTTTATTTAAATTTCACATGCAAAATTGGCAACTAAATATTATATTGCAAGATGATATTTTACAAGATCATCTTCTTCTTCAAAAGGCCATGATTCACGTATGACAAGGGGGAAAAGCAAGAGAAAAATACATATTGTCTATTAAATATGACATATGGAAGCAATTGGACTAAGTTATAAAAAGATAAGGACTTGGTCAATAATCTCATGGTAATTGGGGAATTAACTTTATTATTCAAGGAGATATTACAAAAGATCATCATCTCTTTTCCTAGGCTTCATTTTCGTATAACATAAGGCAAGAAAGAGAAACAAATATATGACCAATTAAAAGGAGAAGAGTTGGTCAACAATTTCCACTAAAAGTAACATATGTGAGGAGGTAAACTAAGATAATGGTATAAGTCTTCTTTTAACTCCTTTTGGTCATTATTTTTGGTCAACAATTGTGAGCAAAATAAAAGAAGATAACTTGAACAAAAAAAGGGCCACATATTCGTATGGCATCAAGAAAGAAAGAGAAAAGATGAAGCAAAGGATTATTGTTACGTATCTCTTGCAATTAAAGTGCTCTCTCTCTCTCTCACACATGTGCTCAACCGACTTAAGCTCTACAAGAATTCTTGAATATTTAATTAAAAACATTCTCTCATCTTATTCATTCATTTCAAGTCAGCCAAGTTCAAAAGAAAAGGAGAGAGAAAGGGCAAGACCGAAAGTAAGAGCCAAGGGGAACAAGAAGGAAAGGTAAGCTATTTACACCTTCAAGATCCCATTTCTAGCTCTAAAGACCTTCATGAAACTTGTTCCTCTCTTCCTTAGCTTCATTTCTATGGTTTTTTTTTTTGAAGAAGAAGAGGAGTTTTCAGCCACCTTGCAAGAACAAAAGTTGAGGAATCAAGAAAAGAACACAAGAAGAAGCAAGAGGTGAGTAAGAGCATTATGTTGATGTATATGATGTTTTAATTGGCTGAGTTGTGGTGGGCTATTGTGACAGCCCTAATTTCGTTTTTTAGGGTATATTAGGGATCATGAAGCTTTCATCCTATGTATGTGCTTATATGTTGGTTTGGAGGCAAATGAGCTAAGCTTAGTGATTAGATAGTGAAGTGGTTGTTTGTTGTGAAGTACCCTAAATTCTGCCAAAACAGGACATGGGGAATGAGTGGGAATTTGTTCATTTTGATGTTACCATTCTTTTCTATATGAAAAATTATGTGGGAATGGGGTTGGTTGTTGATTTTGAAGCCATAGGACACATTGGTTGAAAATTGGAAAAACTGTCAAGTGTAACTCTGTGCAGGGCAGTCAGTTTGTAGGGACATTTTGAGTGGGCAATTGGTGTCTAAAAATTATCAAAATTTCCAGTCTTAAATA
Organism: Inga laurina; assembly: GCA_963855925.1. NCBI lineage: Eukaryota > Viridiplantae > Streptophyta > Magnoliopsida > Fabales > Fabaceae > Inga > Inga laurina. The sequence goes on from OY979705.1 coordinate 39,046,774, forward strand.
TCAAATTCCAAGCTTTAAAATTGATATATAATTTGTGCCATTTCGTGTTTTGAGCTAGGAGTTCTTTTTGCCCAAAGTTTGTTGTCGAAGCTGGACTTAATTCTGGAGCAGTGTGGAATTTTGTGTAATTCTGGAATTGTGTGGTGATTTCTGGTAATGATTCATATTTTTCCTATGAAGAGGACTTCAAGAGCTTTCAATAGGCTTTGGGATCACCTCATTTTAATTTTTCTAGAATTATTTATGATTTTTCAAAGATGCTCAAAATTCTGGCAGATTGATCACCTATGCGAAAATTGAAGATTTTATGGCATAATGTAATGTTGTGGAACTTTGAGGTTAGAAATTGGCCTTTTAGGTTAATTGACCACTTTAGCTCCTTAGTTGACTTGATTAAATGACCACAGTGATAATCAACCCAAGTATTATGAGTTATTAAAGAATTGGAATAGGTAATAATTCATCGTCCTTAATTTTGGTTTATAGGATTTGATATTTGCCCTGCTCGTGATCCACCTGCGCCAAACCACAATTGGAAAGAACAAGGTAGTGACTTTTTCTTTTATACCATATGTGATGCATTGTATGTGTGTTATATCATTTATTTGTGATGAATTCGTATGCTACGACATTTGTGGATATGTGTAAGCACCGCCATACCAATAGTCCCTGTGTCGCTAATAACAGTTCGGGTAAGGACTGCGAACCTTCCCGACGGTAAAAGGGGATGAGGATGGGGTGTGATATGTGTGATTATGTGAAAAGCCGAAAGGCTATTTGTGAAGGCCGATGGGCCAATTGTGAAAGCCGGATGGCTATATGAGCTATAAGGCTATGTGTATGCACTGCCACTCCAACAATCCCTGAGTTGCTAACAACGGTTCGGGTTAGGACGGTGTGCCTTCCCGGCGGTAAAAGGGGATGAGAGTAGAGTGTGATTCGTGCTGCTGCTGTATGATGATTTGCTTACATGCTATATGTTTAGGTTGGTATGAATAATTTGTTACTACTGGGATTCTTTTGAATCTCACTCTTTCCTATGACTAACCTTTCAGACAGGGCAAGTGGCTCCAGAGAAAAGTGGATAACCAAGAGCGGATAGGACTTCTTAGAGATATTTGACTTGGAACTGTTGGTTATCTATTGTGAGAACATGATTACTATATATATTTGGGAATGTAAATACTGCTTTGGTTATGTAATCCCCATTTTTGGGAAAAATGATACGCCCAATATATATATAACCCGGGGACTTGCCGGGATTTTAGTTATGCGCTCTGATATTTATAAATGCGATTAACCTGTGTAGGTAATTATATTTGGAACTGAATGTGAGACCAAATTACTAGTATTTTGAACTTTTTTGTAAATACCCTATCTAGAAGATAAGAAATTGAAAATGTTGTTTTGTAATTAATTGTCTCATTTCACTTTAATTTCATAATCCATATGTAATTACGGTGAGGGGTTACACATATGGCTCCGTATGAAGCGTTGTATGGGAGGAAGTGCCAATCACCTTTATATTGGAATGAGTTATCTGAGAGGAAGCTTTATGGGATGGATCTTGTTGATCAAACCTCAGCACATATTCGAATCATTCAAAAGTGTCTCCTTACAGTGTAAAGTCAACAGAAAATCTACGCTGACAAAAGAAGAAGACCTCTAGAGTTTGAGGTTGGTGATCATGTGTTTTTTAGGGTATTTCCAGTTACTGGTATCGGGAGAGTTATTAAGAGAAAGAAGCTGAGCCCGAGGTATATAGGTCCTTTTGAGATTCTTGCGAGAATTGGGCCTATTGCGTATCGAGTAGCCCTACCCCCAAACTTGAGCAGGCTCCACGATGTGTTTCACATTTCTCAACTAAAGAAGTACCAATCGTATCCGTCTCACATTATTGTGTATGAAGAAGTTGAACTACAAGACAAATTCACCTATGCGATAGAGCCAGAGCAGATCATTGATAGAGAAGAACAACGGCTCAGACATCGAAGCATTCCACATGTACAGGTAATCTGGAAGGGAATGACTCAGAGAGAGGCAACCTAGGAAGCGGAAGCTGATATGTGGAGGCGTTATTCGGATTTTATGGCTCAAGTGGTGTGACAAATTTTGAGGACGAAATTTATTTTACGGGGGGGAAATATAATATCCCAAAAAGTGATTAAGGGCTAATGACTTCAAAAGTTGATGTAATTATTGTTCAATAAACACTTTTGAAGAATGTGTGCTGGGAATTTGGTGGTTTTAGTGATTCCAATGATTTCCTTATGAAAAATTGTGTGGGAATAAGTTTGATTGTTGATTTTGGAGCCATTAGACACATTGGTTGAAAATTTGATAAACTGTTAAGTGTAATTTTGTGTAGGGCAGTGGTTTATAAGGACATTTTGAATGGGAAAATGGTGTCTAAAAATTCTAAAACTTTCCAGTCTTAAATTTCACATGTCAATCTTCAAAATGGATATATAATTCATGTCATTTCTTTTTGTGAGCTGGGAGTTATGAATTTTTGAAGTTTGCCTAGCGAAATTGATTATTTTCTAGAACAGAAGGAAAAGATTAAGATTCTGGGAATTTCGTGAATCCAAATAGCAAAATTCTATATTTTTCCTTGAATCTAGACTCAATAAGGGTTCTATAGGCTTTGGAATCACTCCAATTCAATATTTCTAGAATTAGTTATGATTTTTCAAAGCTTGGGCAGAAATCTGCCAGAATTTCTGAAAAATCCGAAATTGTTTGAAATTACATTAATAATTAAATATCGTATGATATATGATATTAAATATCATCATCCTTCTTTCTCCAGCCATTTTAATGCCATTTTCAGCTGAAGCAAGAGAGAGAAGTTGAGAGAGTTTAGAGAGAGAAAGGGAAAAAATCCCATAAGGGAAGCCGATTTCTCCGACGATTTAGCTTCTAACGCATATAACTCCGACCTTAAGCTACCCTTCTTTTTTCTCTAAGGTTTGGAGGCTCAAAAATATGTTGTTATTTAGGTTAGGGTTTTATCCAAATTTGGGAAAAGCTTGTAGGAGCTTGAGGTAACTTCCAAACCTTCGTATATTAACTATTATGGCTGCTGTGGGAAATTTAATCGGTGAAATTTAGCCGGATCGTCGTTGGTTTTAAATTTTGGAAATTGAGTTGCCTAAGGGTTATGCTGCCCAATTTTGGTTCAAATGGTAGTTATAACCTAATGTAATAGTTAATAAAGTGGTTAGGAGTAGAAAGGAACACGTTTAGGAAGCGGAAATCGCAAAACCCCAATTTTCCTCGGAGAACACAAAAATTTTGGCCAGCTATAGAAATAGGTCTTAGAGTTGTATTTTCAATGATTTGATGGTTCCATTGCGTTCAGGAGGGAAAATTAGGTAGGTTACAGTTGGTCTTTTTTTTGGAAAAGGCAGAAAAAGCATAATTACAAAAACGCCCCTAAAACCCTTAAAGTGGGGTTGCCAGGGGTAAATTTGTAATTTGACATTGAATTTGATAATTCTGAGTCCAGAAATGGATTCCTTGAGCGGAAATATGTTAGGATTGCCTAGGTTAGAATTTCAGGAAAAGTGTAACCAAACCTGGTACGGCGGGCCCGGGTCGGGTCCCCGGGGGTATTTTTGTAAGTTTTCATTAGACTCATATAACCCCTAAAAATACTATGGAAGTTTCTAAATGGTGCATTTGGAATTGTAGGATTCGACATTTGCCCTGATCATGAACGACCTCTGCTAGAGCACGTTCGGAAAGAACCCGGTAGTGACTCTTTCACTGTATATAATGCACTGTATGTGTGTTGTATCACTGTTTTGTGATGATTTCTGATGTTGCTGCAGTTACATCTGGTGACAGCTATCGTTATACAACGAAAGCTGTCGTTTACAGCGCAAGCTGTCGTTATATAGCGCAAGTTGTCGTTATTGTGATTACAGCATAAGCTATCGTGATTGTGATTACAACATAAGCTGTCGTTATTGTGATTACAGCGAGAGCTATTGCATTGTGTATATAGCCATGAGTGTTGTCATTTGTGGTAAAAGCCATGTATCTTTGTGATGCTGCTGCTATTTGTGATTTACTTACATGATGTGTGCTTACATATTGTATGAGTGACTTGTTGCTACTGAGATTCTTTTGAATCTCATTCTTTCCATGAACTGACCTACAGATAGGGCAAGTGACTCAAAAGGGAAGCGGACAACCAAAGCAGCTAGGACTCCTTAGAGATCTGTAACGTTGTTTGTTGTTATCTATTTTGATTTGGGATTACTGTATATATGTGGAATTATTTTGTGTAATCCCCTACATGTATAAACCCTTAGTGAATGAATGAAACCCGGGGTTGCCGGGATTTTTGTTGTACACTCTAATATATATGAGTGCGATTCAACTACACAGGGTAATTATATTCAAAACTTGAATTTGAGACCAAAATAGGAATAAAATTTTGAAAGAGTTTGTGAAAACCCTACCATAAGGAGGGGAGTTTGAAATGAGTTTAATTATTCATTGGTCTCTAATTCATTTTAATTATGCCTTTTTGAATCATAATTACTATTTTTAAGGCAGGGGGTTACAACCCACACTTGCATAGGTTAGGAAATCCCTAACCTGAACTTGCTTATGTTGGTTCGCAGGGCAGCCCGCACATTTTTTTTAAGGTTTTCCATAAATCATTAAAGATGGTTACAAAAAGGGAGAAAGTCCTCAACTTAACCAAATAGAACCTAGTGGGCCCAAAATTTAAAAAATAAAAACAACATAACCTAGTAAAAACAAAAACAGTCCAACTGTCTATATACATTATACAACATTGGAGACCTGATCACTGTTAAACAACCTCAATAGAACCCTACATCCTTTAAACACTAGGTTCAAATCAATATTGAGGATTCGAATCACGTTCACCGTGTTCAGTTTTGGTGAAAATTAAATCCTTTAAAACACCGTGTTCAGTTTTCGTGAACGAGAGAGACCGCGAGTCACGAGATGGTGGCCTTTGTGCCACAATATCTTGGGTTCGATCCCGCCCGCCCGCACTGCGTGCCAATCAAAAAAAAAGAAAAAACAAAGATCAAATGATTGATGAAGTCACCGACAAACTGCGAAACTGAGGTCTGAGAGTGAGAATGATTGACCCATTTTACCAACTATATTTGAGAGGACAAGTCTAGAAACCTCACTCAGTGCCTTGAATTGTTTTCCAACACTATTGAAATCAATTCTATCGCTCTTAGCCTCTCAGTTTCACTGAGAACAATTCATCATGGCCAGCGTCACACTCTGAGAGAAATGTGTGTGTGTGTGTGTGTGTGTGTGTGTGTGTTTTCTACATTATATGCAATACTACTATCTTTTATTATTCGAGTCTTACATCAATTTCTTTCCACTCATAAGTGATATTTTATTATGTCATTTATTCAGTTAAGAACATTACATTAAAAAGAAATGCAAGCACTTGGGATTCTCCAATACAAACGTCAACCTCATTGTATATAGCAAACAAAAAAAACGTCCATCTAACTGCAGGGGAGTCATTGATAGAATTAGGGGTAAGCAAATTCAAATTGAAACCAAACTTAATTTGATGTTATTGATAGATTAAGGGTAAGCAAATTAAAACTGAAACTGAATTCAATTCAATTTTTTGAGTTCAGGTAATTCAATTTTCAATTAAAAGATTTGGTTTTTATTATTACACTCTTTGGTGTGCAAGAGCAAGGTCTCTTCCATAATGGATACTTGGTAATTAATATTTGATTAATTATTAATATTAAACTCCTAATTGGTGAATCTTGATCCTAAATATAATATCTAATTTTCATATTTATCATTTTCTTTAATTACCCTATTGATACTCTATTAATAATATTTGCCAATTTAATTAGAAGAGAAATTCATTAATGTCCCATATAGAGAAATTGTACTATTTTTTTTATAAATAATTGGCTAAAGTATACATTTGGTTATTTATGTTTGTATCAAGTTTAATTTTAGTTCTTTAAGTTTATAAGGTGCTTTTTTAGTCCTTCAATCTTAACACTGTTAGTTTGGTCCAACAAATAATATTGACTCATCAAAATCACATTATTTTAATTCTTACTAGTTCCACATCAACTGAAATTTATATTTTGATTAAAAATAAGGGAAAATTAATCTTTTGGTCCTTATAGTTTTGACTAGGTTGTCATTTAGTTCTTACATGTTGACTTGGTGCAACTCACTCCCTATAGTTTTAACTTGGTTGTAACTCAATTCCGAAACTTTAACTCACTATAACTCAATCCCTATAGTTTTGACCACCTTATAATTTAGTCCTTATGTTCTAGAATAAAAGTGAGGAGCTATATTATAAAATGATTAAAACTATAGGCATGCAGTTGTAGCAAGTCAAAGTTTAGGGACTGAATTATAACTGCGTCAAAACTATAAGAACTAAGTTATAACCCAACCAAAACAAAAGAAACCAAAAGATTAATTTTCTCTAAAAATAATAATAGTACAAAACAGTTTTTAGTCAATTTTTTTCAATCAACAACCCCCCCAAACCCCACCCACCCACCCATAGAAAACCCTAGCCGCTAAACCTCCTTCTTCCTCCTTGAGACCATGACATCAGCTTCATCTATCTCCTCCTTTGAAAGGTCCTTTTGTTGTAGAAAAGAACGCCTGTACATGATGGGGAACCTTAAACATTTGGGTCAACAAAATTTTCATGATATTATGTACATGTTCCTTCCTTCCTGGTAATTTTACAAAGACCATGCTACTGAACTTTTTTTAACAGCTTTGTGGCATTTTGCTGATCGATTTTTCTAGTTGGGTGATTTAAGCACCTAAACCTTAAAAGGGAGAACTGATAATTCAATTTTTATCAAATCTAAAATATTATAAATTATGTTCCTTCATTTGAGATGAGGTATGGTAGTCTCTTGAAAAAAATATTGAAGATTCATGGAGAAAAAGGGTGTTGGCGGTTTCTTATAGGGAAGGTGAGGAGAAGCAGAAAAGATTTAAAACTAAATTTTTTTCTATGATTATTATTTTTAATTAAAATATGAATTTTTAAAAAAAATTTAAGTTGATGTAGCCGCCAACTAGGATTAAAATAATGTGACTTTAATGAGTTAGCATTTTCCGTTAAATGAATATTGAAGGACTAAAAATATAATTTATAAACTTAAGAGACTAAAATTGACCAAATGTATCCTTTAGCCTAAATCCTTTTAAGCATTTTTTAAAATATTTTGATGCAATAACTCTTATATGTCCCAGGTCTAGGAAGGGGTGTGGATCGGGTTCAAGGTCTTGTGGCACCCATAGTTGTTGGAGATGAGGTGTAACGCCCCAAATTTCAATTAAGGGCTAATGACAATTATTATGAATAATTTTGTGAATTAATGTGAATTTGATATCCGAATTATTATTGGGAATACCCAACACCCTGTATTTTAGCAAAATTATGTAATGAAATAATTATTTGGGTTAAAATAGGGGTAAATGGTGCATAAAGAAGAGGAAAAGAAAGTAATTATGTGTTATGTGGCAATTTGAGTTAATATGCCAGAATTAGTGGAAGAATGGAAAATTATTGGTTAATTAGTTAGTGATTAATGGAGAAATTAATTACTAAGAGAAATGAGATGTATGACTAAATGGCCAATGGAATGGTTAGAGTAACTAATTAGTTACTTACTTTATAAGAACCAATGACATTGAGACGAGTGGCAAGTAAAGAGGAAGAGAGAGAGCATTGGAAAAGTCAAAATAGAGTATTTTAATCATTTTTCTCTCTCCTTCTTCCCTTGATTTCGGCTGATGAGAGTATAGGGGCAAGAAAATCATCATTTTATCTTCTTCTTCAAGCTCTCATCTCTCCCTTCTCTCTCCAAATTCGTGCAGCCATGGGAGCTCAAGAAGGAGGAAGAAAAGCTTGAAAAAGGTGAGCCATTTGACCCTTCTAATAGCCTCTAATGCCAAAACTCTCTTCTACAAACTTGTTCCTTGTGGTGAGAGCTTTAATTTCATGGTTTTAGATTTTTCATTTGGTGGTGTTTGAGCTCTCAAGGAATTTTAGAGTTTGGAGAATTAAGGAACTCATTTGGAAAACTTGTAGAGGTGAGTAAGATAAACCTTTCTATATAGGTCTTGTAGCCATTGGTTAAGTTTGGATTTTCTGGAATTTTGGCTTGAATTTCAAAAATGGGGATCATTGTGTTGTTGGCATGTTGTTGTCATGGATATAGTGCCTTGAGGTTGTGTTTTGGAATGATAGAATTAATTGAAGCTTAAAAGTAAAGCTTGGCAACTTTGTGTTTGGTTTTGTGTATTGGTCAAAATAGGGCATGGTGATAAGTTGGGATTTTGGTTATTTTAAGGTTTCCATAGTGTTCCTTGTAGAAAATTGTGTTGGAGTAGTGTTGGATATGAATTTTGAACCTTTGGGAACTTATTTTTAAAAGTTGCAAGATTGGTTCGCAAAAAACTCTGTGCTAGCAGTCGTTTTTCATGGATGTTTTGAATGGGAAAATGATGTTGGAAATTTCTGAAACTTTCCAGTCTTAAATTTCACATCCCAAGCTTCAAAAGGAACATATAATTCATGTCATTTTGTTTTGTGAACTGTGAGTTATTCTTTGCCAAATTTTGGGACTAAAACTAGACTCTGTTTTGGAGCAGTGTTGAGTTTTGTGTAAATCTGGAATTGTGTGGTGATTTCTAGTAATGGTTCATATTTTTTCAGTAAAGAGGACTTAAATAGCTTTCATTTGGCTTTGGAATCACCTCATTTCAATTTTTCTAGACTTAGTTATGATTTTTGGAAGTTCAGTCAAGAAACAAGATTTTCTTGGCCTCTACTAGAAGGATTATGGGCTGCGGCCCAAATGTTTCGGACATGTTTTTGGTCGTGGCAAGCGGATTTTTAGACCGTGACCAACCCCAAAAATTAGCATTTTGCACTTCTGAAAAGTGGTTCATCCCATTGTTTCCCAACCCTTTAGGGCTTTTATTATAGGCATTTGTAGCTTCTTAAGGGTCATTATTGATAACCAAATCTAAGTGTTGAGAAGTCAATTGACTATTGAAATAGAGAATAATGCTTTGTCCCTAATTATGAATTATAGGATTCAACATTTACCCTATTCGGGAGAGACCGGTGCCAAAGCATGCCCGGAAGGACCAATGTAGTGACTCTTATCTTATGTTGTGTATGATGTTTTGGTATGCATGATTGATCATGGTTTTGTGAAATGTGATTGAAAAATGTGCCATAGTCCATTACAGCGTGAGTACTTCAGCGTGAGCCGTTTAAGGATTAACATTGGTCATATCTACTGGCCGTTGAACTGCCATTTTAATCGACATGGATTGTTGTGAAACTACTTTGTGAATCCAGCCATGGGCTGTGTGTTATATATCTTGCTTGTATGGCTTGCGTTGTTAATCTTGCTAGTGTGGCTTGTGTATGAAATACTTTATATGAATCCTAGCTGTGGTGAAATATATTGTGTCAATTGTTATGGTGCAATACAGTGTGAGCACTTCAGCATGAGCAAATGTAAGGGTGACACGAGTCATACTTGCCCTTCCCACTGTAACTGTCGTTGTAGTTGCAATGTGTGTGTGATGATTTGCTTTCATGCTTTATTGTTGTGTATACTTTGAGTGATTTGTTACTACAGGGATTCCTTATAATCTTACTCTCCCAAAAACAAATTTTCAGACAGGGCCGGTAGTTCAAAAGAAAAGCAGGTGACGAAGGGCAGTTGAAGCTCCAGGCTAGGACTCTATTTTAGTTTTTGTTATCATAGTTTGATTTTGGATATTTTGTTGGGAAACGATTGTATATATTGGATTATGTGGTTTAGTATTGCGTAATCCCCTAGAAAGGGTAATAGATTATTGGCAATTGTGCCTTGTAAAACCCATACTTGATTAATAGAACCCGAGTGTGTCAGGAATTTACATTGTACTCTGATATATATGAATGAAATCAACCTGTATAGGCCAATTGTGTAATTATATTGTGAATATGAGACCGTTGTGAATAGGGTTTGGAAAAAGTTTTTATAAACCTTGATTTTGGGAAGTTTGATTTTGTTTAAATCCCAAATCTCTTTATGGTCTCTAATTCTACATTAATCACATGTTTATAGACTTAATCTCGGCCTTGGATGAGAAGGGGGTTACATGAGGAGCTCGTGTATGTATTAGGTTAAAGGAATAAGGGTGCGCCTCTGCTACCAATTTAAGCTTTTAGCATGATAGTTTGCACTTCATAGTTAAGTATGCTCGGTCAAGGGTAATCCTAGGATGGGTGACCCCCAAGATATTCTCATGTTGCGCTGCTTCTTTCCTAAGGTTAAATGGTGCAAATAAAGCAAAACAATGATTGATGATCCACTTGAACCCTTGAGCATGAAAGAATAAGGACTCGAAATGTTGGAAGATGTCATAAGGTTAATCATGCCTTGATAATCTGTTAGTTCTAAAAAGAACGTTAGAGAGAATCCACTCTCAATTCAAAGTGTTGAAAGAAAATTTTCATTTCTCAAAGTCAAGTTTGAAGTCTGATTACAGATAAAAGGATACAAGGCACTTAAAGAGATGTATTTAAAAACCGTAATTGAATTAAATGCAACCTAGAAACTCAAAAAGTTTTTAAATATAATCTAATTGCATTAAATGCAACCTAGGGACTCAAAATATTAAATGCTAACTTAGAAAATAAGAACTAACACTTAATACAATGAACTCAAAAGTCACATCTTCCAACTACTTAATAATCTTTCACAAATGACATAAGAAAAACAATAAGCATTTGAACCCCAAAAGGCGCTTATTTTAGCCAAAATGAGTCTCCCTATGTGTATAGAATTGGGTCCAAACTCTTAAATTTGAAGTCTCCAAACCCAAAATAAATTCAACACCTTTATGTTCATCCTAAATGAAATCAATGACATCCTTAGAGTTTTCATCCAGCTTTGTTGACCCAATTGCCATTAGATTTGTTAAAACCTTCTTGCACTGGCTCATTCAATGCTTCCTTAATTCTTCTAGCTTGTGCTCTTGTCATTGGTCCAACTAGAATTTGTAAAGAACATTTGAATATGAAAAGTCATCATTCTCTCCTCAAAAGGATTCATCCTCAAATCTTCACCTGCATCAAATGGAGATGAATTAGCCACAATTAAAATAGCATTGACACTATATTCATCCAGTAAACCAATGAAGTAAGCATTATCATTCATTCTTTCAAGCATTAATTTAGACCTTCTTTGAGCTTGAAATGTTTCTATCCTCATATGAACACAATCTACATGTTCAGATAGAACACACCTCCCCCTTCCTTTGTTGGCTTTAGATGCATATTGCTCATTTTCACGAGCAAGAAACACTTTAGTAAAGCCAATATCATTTGCATACAACTTCTTAATATATTCAAAGCTAAGCGATCTAGTATTTAGAGAAGAAAGATTATACCTTATTGACAATACAACAGCAAAAACATTCTCTTTACCTTTCTTGTATATGATGACATATGGTAATATTTCAATAAATTTCAGCCAGCTTTCATGTCTCTTCTTAAGCTTATCTTGACCAAGCAAGTGCACATAACCCAAAGAACATAGTTTTATTCATGCAAAAGTCACACTTTGCTAGATTTAAAATAGAGTTTCATTTCTCAAAACATCAAGCACACATAGCAAAGGATTCACATGCTCATCAAGATTGTTGGATAAATCAAAATATCATCAAAACAAGTTGCAACATTCATATAAGAACACCCACAAACATAAAATTTATGTGACAATGAAAATTCAAGGTGTGGAGTTAAAGACATCTTATTGGTCACAAGTTATTAAGAATAACAAACTTTAGAGAATTAGAATATTCTTCATTCCCACTTGAAGGAGATAAAGGTTCAATGCTTCTTGAGGACAAAAATCTACTAGGTGGCTTCTTAGGAAACAACTCTCTTAATACTTGCAACACATGAAAATCAGAAGCAAAATAATGATTAACCAAAGAAATATCCTTACTGGCACTCTTAACCTCACTTTTCTCACAACTCTTTTTATCATTCTTTTCACTCAATTTTTCACTCTCATTCTCACAACTCAATTCTTCATTTTTACTCTCAATCTCTCTAGTTTTTTTCAAACTCATCTTTTCTCTTAACAACAATTTCACAACTCTCACTCATATTTTCACTTTCCTTTTCATAATTGTAGGGATTTTCTTCAAACACAAGAATAGTACCTAGAATAAGGAGGTCTTCTTCCACATATTTAGCAGGAAGACTTTTAGCATTGAGTTCTTCTTTCCTCCTTGGTTGGCTTTGGCTCATCATTAGAGGCCTCAAAAATCAATATTTCAATCTCCTTTGCATTGGAGCTACTTTATGAACATTGTAACCCCCTCACCGTAATTACATCTGATTTATAAAATTAAAGTGAAATAGAGACCAATAAGACAAAGTCAACATTTATAATCTATCACCTTCAAGATGGGGTGTTCAGAAAACAGTTCAAAATATATTCATTATGATCTCACATTCACGCTTCGAATATAATTACTTGAGAAATCAAATCACATTGATAATATCAAAGTGCACAACCAAAATCTCGGCATACCCCGGGTTACATGTATATATAAAATGGGTGTATAGTTTCCCAAAATAGGAGATTACATATCCAAAAATAATATTTACAACCCAAAATATATATAGTAATGCCAAATCCAAAACAGATAACCAACAACTAAATAAAATATCTCTAAGAGATCCTAACCGCTCTGGGTTATCCGCTTCCCTTTTGAGCCACTTGCCCTGTCTAAAATGTTAGTCATTAGAAAGAATGAGATTCAAGAGAATCCCAGTAGTAACAAATCACTCATACAATGTATAAACACATACCATATATGATCATGTTTAGTAGCATCTCAATGATTCATGGCTCACGCTATGAAGGACAGCACTCACGGCTGTAATCACAATGCGACAGCTTTTGTTGTAATCTCAATGCTCGCTTTCATGGTAAACACTATGCCAGCTTTCGCTCTAACCATTATATCCGCTTTCGAGGTGAACACTATGCAGTAGCATCACAAGAAACAAAGCATCACAAAGCTCTACAAGGCATCATAAAGCAGCAGCAGTAACACAATGCATGACAACATACATACAATACATTTACACAAAGTATAAGAGAAGAGTCACTACCTTGTTCTTTCCTGACGTTCCTTGGCATAGTAGGCTCACGCGTCTGGCAGATGTCAAATCCTATAACCAAATTGGAACAACCGATCAATCTCTTTTCCAAATACTTATTCCCATAATACTCTAAGTTGGTTATCATTCAAACTCTTTAGGTGGCTATTAGAGGCCTAAACACATGCTAAAAGGGTTGGAAAAAACTACCCAGAAGACCGCTTTTTGGAAGCACAACACTGATTTTCAGCTGGCTCACTCGAGTGAAGATGACCTCACTCGAGTGATGAGAGACCTATACTCGAGTGAGAATGCCTCTCACTTGTGATAGTGCTACTTGTGTTTCACGTAAATTTGGCTTTTAAATTGATTATATCACTCTTGCCTTTTTCAACTCTTAGATTCCGCTTAAGGATCTTTAAAGAACTAAGCACTTTAATCAATGCAATCACAACTTGTAGAAATTAACACAATACTCAGGTAGGTAGGATCTTTCCCTTGTGCTTTTGTACCATATAGACTTATGAATGGAGTGTCGCAACATATGGAATCCTAGGGGGTCACCCATCTTAGGACTACCCTGACTAGGCACGCTTAACTATGAATTACTAACCATTATGTTAAAAGTTTAAGGTGGTAACAGAGGCATACCCTTATTCCTTTAACCCAGATCAGACATGGGACCTCCTCTCTAATAACTGTAGGTGCCACCAGACCGAATTGATCCACACCCCTTCCTAGACCCAAGATGTATTGTTCCCTTCCTTTTAAGGGAGGTATGTCCTGAAATCTTTCAATGGAAGTAGGATTCAAACCCGTACTAGGTCTGATACCAAGCCTATCAAAAGCTGCCACATCAAATTCAATTAATGACTCTTCAACTTCAAATGAACCATTTTAAATTCCAGCTAGACTAATCATAAAAACACAAGCTAAAATATTTAAGGAAGCATTGATTGAGCTATTTCGAGAGACTTTTCCAAAGAAAATGGTAATTGGATCAACAAAGTTGGATGAATACTCCAAGTGTAACCCCTGCCTCAAACACGTAATTATAGTTTGATATCACATAATTGAATTGGATTAAAGACCGCCGGATAATTTAAACTCATTTCAAATTCCTACTTATAGTAGGATTGTCACAAAATTTATTTTTTCAAAACTCTTCCCTATCCTGGTATCAATTTCAAAACTTGAATATAATTACCTGTGCAGTTAATATACATCCATTCATATCAGAGTGTGTAATTAAATCCCCGACAACTCTCGGGTTCTATACATATATTCACTAGGTGTTTGTATTCCTCACTAGGGGATTACATGACTAAACTCAGGTATAATAATACATATACATCTCAAAATATACAGTAATCCCAAGCTCAAGATGGATAACCAACATTTTCCCCCAAAACCAAATATACCCCGAGGGTCCTAATCACTCCGGGTTGCCCGCCTCTCCTTTGAGCCGCTTGCCCTGTCTGAAATGTTAGTCATTAGAAAGAATAGGATTCAAGAGAATCCCAGTAGTAACAAATCACTCATACAGTGTATAAACACAAAGCATATAAGGTCATGTTAGCAGTATCACAATGTAATGTGGTTCACACCACAAACGACAGCACTCATGGCTGTAAACTCTAAGCGTCAGCTTTCACTGCGATCTCAATGTATTCACAAAGTATTTACTAGGCGTCAGCTTTCGCTACGATCACAAAGCATCACAATGTCACAATGTATTCTCAATGCACAACAAACATACATACAATGTTTCACACAAAGTATAAGAGAGGGGTCACTACCTTGTTCCTTCTTGACGTTCTTCTGCACCGTGGGCTCTCGAGGGCGTCAAATTTCAAATCCTATAAACCAAATCATGGACAACCCGTCAATCTCTTTTCCAAGTTCTTAATTCTATAATACTTTAAGTTGGTTATCATCTAAACTCTTTAGGTGACTATTATAGGTCCAAACATATGTCTAAAGGGCTGGGAGAAACTACCCTGAAGATACCTTTTTCAGGAAAAGCACACAAATTTTGGGTTGCCTCGCTCGAGTGTTGCCCTCGCCTATGCTCGAGTCCCAGCGAGTGCGACACAGAAAGCGTTTGCCCGAGAGCAAACCTCAAAATATCTCTCACACTCACTCGAGCACAAGAAGCTGTACTCGAGTGATGACCTCAAGTGCACTCGAGCACCAAGAAGTGAAGCCCAACGAGTGACTACCCGAGAGCAACCATCAACTTCCAGGTCTTAAACTTACTCCCTCACTCGAGCATGTCCATGCTCACTCGAGTGGGATCATATCTCACTCGCAAGTCAGGAAGTGTACTCTCGCCCTTCCACTCGAAAACAACACTGAAAAAACAAAGAAAAATGGAAATCTACTGATGCACTCGAGTGAGCTCATCCCTCAGTCGAATGATACGCATCAAAAGCCAAAAATGCAGCAACTGATATGGTTTTTCCAAAGTGACCTAAACTAATCTCAATAGGTTCTACACTTGCACCAAAGCTCTTTTTCACCTAAAATCCCATAAGGAACCTATTGGTAACCTCAAAATATCCAAAATCACACCCCAAATACCATTTGTCCTTAAATCTCCACATTCCACTCAACAACTCAATCATTAATACTTTCATTCCTTACTTCTAAATCAATCCCAACCAACTCAAAATACCACCAGCTACCAATTGAACAGTGACACTCCCTCCAATTTCCACTTTCATTTAATACCAATATTCAAGGAAAAATTCTAGAATTTACAAAACTTAACCAACATTCAAAACACAACCATCAAAATACATTAAATCATTACCTCTTTCACTTGGTAAGATCAAATCTTTGTTTCTCCAACTTTCACATTTGAGCAAACACCAAATCACCACTTTTAAAAATTCTAAAAACATAGAAGTCAAGTTCTCAACTTCTTGAACAATATTAATGAAGAGTGTTTAAGCATATGAACTCATTTACCTACATAGATTTCAAACCCTTCCTTTCTCTTTCTTGCCTACCTCACCAGAAATGGAGGGAGAATAAGGAGAGAGATGAGAGATAATGATAAAACAGTTTCTCCTTGCCCCATACACACACACAGCCGACTTTGAGAGGAGGAGGAAAGAGGGAAATAACTTTTGACATTTTGAACAATCTTATGGTCATCACAATGCCACTTGTCAAGATCTCCTTTCCCCCTTTCATGAACTCACATATTCCCATACACACTTGATTCCACCTCTTGCTTAACAAATCCTAGCCATTAATCTCAATTACCAATGAGTTTCCTCTTCAGTAAATGACCAGTCGGTTAGTAAATTTACCATTTTGCCCCTGATCATCACAATGCTTTACTAAACCATCACTAAGCACCTTTATATCACATTGCATAACATATACTTCAAAAGTGCTTAATTATCATTAATTACATCACTTTGAAGTTATTAATCCTTGATTACAATTCAGGATATTACACCAAGGATGTCATTAATTTCAATTGGGCTGAACATGGAGGACTTGGACGTATTTTGGCTTGGAGACTTCAAATTAAAGGGCTTGAACCAAGTACTACACATGAGAGGAGTCATTTGGGTTGCGTAGGAATAACATTAGTAGCAGTAGGAAAGCTAGTACTAGGAATATTATCAAAACTATGGGCATTATCACTACCTTAGGAAGTAGAATTGGCCATTTTAATTAGAAAGCAAAACTCATTCAGTCAGCCACAAGGAATAAAGCAATGAATGTTCCAAAAAAACATGATGTACAACTAAGGTCAAAACCTACCTAGGCAAGATGAAGTGAAAAATAAGGAGAATGTAGTATGCAGAATAGAGAATGCAAAATGCAGAAGAGAAATCATACCTTAAAATATGGAGAACAAAGCATGTAAAGGAATATGACCTAGCTAGGTCTTTGAAACAAAAAAGGGAGTTAAGGCAATTGATGCGATTCACATGGCTATGGGATCAAAGTTCAAAGAAAGCAGTGGAGAATGTTGTTCGCCTAGAAATGATAGTCAGTGGCTGAAAAAGTCATTCAGAGTTATGGGGTTCTGAGGATAGTGGGTAATGTTCGACTAAAGACAAGTGTGTCAAGTGTCATAACTTTGGAAAGTGAAGAGGCATGAGATAGTGGGTGTTTTAAAAAACTTGATGAAACTTACTCACAGTTATAATGTTATTATAAGCTTTCTACCCAAGAGGGGGCTAAATTGGATGACATTAAAAATTTAAACTTCAACCCAAGCTAAGTAAAGATAGGAGAGTTAGAATGTAACACCTTCATTTTCAAAGCCTAAGGATGGCTTAAATGCAATAATATCTTTAAAAAGGGAGACTAGTAATCTTTTGTAAATAGTATGGATCCCAACTTCAAAGTATAGTGTGGACCTGCACTTGAGTGGGTTTTTAGAAATCCTTTTGAAAATATTTTCAAATTGGTCTCATATTAATTCTCAATTCATTTATAAGCCATCCGTTTTAGTTTCATTTCTTTATATCAGAGTTTTACCGATACATTCTTTGTTGGAACCTGAATTACTACGGTTAATTAAGGGCCATAGAAGGACTGCTACCCCCTACTGGTTTGTATGTCATTATTCATTACTTATATACAGGCACTTTGCTTACATGTCCACAGATTTTCTAGTACAGGACTAACTCTACTTAGGTACAGATTAAGTACAATTTCTATAGATAGATAACCAACTGGAAATTTAAATTATAAGTTCTTCACTTTACTCCCCTGTGATTACCTTCTTGCTTGAGGAACTGCCCGCCCAAGCTGAAAATTGGCTTTTTGGAAAAATAGGGT
The DNA here is from genome assembly GCA_963855925.1 of Inga laurina. Taxonomy (NCBI): domain Eukaryota; kingdom Viridiplantae; phylum Streptophyta; class Magnoliopsida; order Fabales; family Fabaceae; genus Inga; species Inga laurina. The sequence goes on from OY979705.1 coordinate 39,064,799, forward strand.
GAGATTTAAAAGAATCCTAGTAGTAATAGATATCACTCATATAAATGCTTACATGTAACATGTCATGTCAACCAAAGTTTCCATACAAGAAGCATATTCAACATTCAGAGATAAATTCACAATATGCGAAAAGCATAAAGTTACCAATTCACGATATGCAACAAGCATAAAGTTCAAGTAATTCAAGGACAAATGTCCCTTGCCACAGTGCTGAGAAATTCTATTGGGCATGAGCCCTTCTTATCTAAATGCTTTAAATTCACGATTGCACAAGCATACATATAACATATCACATAGTATGTGATGGATAAGTTACTACCTGATAATATTTTCCAGACCTTATATATTATAATTTACATATGAGTTATTACTTATCTAAATTCTTTGATTACTTAAGACACTTAGTTGGATTTCATTTGGTTTAGTGCTTAGGCCCAATTAAGTAGTTAATGTGGTTACACTTGGCCCAAGTACTAATCTTCACCCTTAAAGTTCACACTTACTACTTTTGGCCTAAAGCCCATTAAATTTGCATGGACTAAAAGCTGGCGGAATTTTTCACTTAATTTGGAAAAATCATAATTAATTCTACAAAACTTCAATTAGGGTGGTTTAAAGCCCTATATGGCCCTTATTAAGTCCAATTTAAGGGGAAAATAGTTATCACTGCCAGTTACACACACATTTCCATAATTCTTAATTATTCACTTTTGTCACAAAATTCTCCCCAGCATCAGTGCCCAACTTCCAATAATCATAACTTTTTGTGTACTTATTTAATTAGTCCAAATTACCCATCAAATCAAAGCTTATTGGGTATACTTTATTTTTGAAAAATTTCATGGATATTGGAATTCATTTGGTTAGACAAAAACATGTCACCATCAGTCTGCCACAGAACAACTTTATGGTTCAATGCCGAATTTTCAAAAGGCATAATTAATTCTAGAAAAGTCAAAATTGACTGATTCCAAGTACATTGTAAACCTTGTTGAGTTTAATTTCAAAGAAAAATATCAATTTCTAGAAAATGAAGCCACAAATTTTGCAAAAATTCGTCAAACCTTAACGATTCCAAAATTAGTTCCAAAAATAGGGTCCAACTTTGAAAAATCATAACTCTAAATCCCATCGTCCAAAATTACATGCGACCTATCAATATGAAGCTCAAGATGTCTACTTTTATCCTATAAAATTTCATAGCATTTGGACTAGTTTTGGCTTATCACAAACACGCTAAAATACCACTACCTTCAAGAAAACAAAATCTGGTAGCACTACTCTTAAGTTCTAAATTTGTGATTTCTCATTTCTAAACCTTATTTAACACCATTTACAAAACCAAACCACCATAAACTATAAGAATAACCATATAACTAAAAATTAAGGCAAAAATACCCATTCCATAAAGCTCTACCAAACCACACAATAAATGGTTCAAAAGGAAGCCCTTACTTACCTCTTGCTTCTTCTAGGGTTTATTCTTTAATTCAACCACTTGGGGCCTTGATAAATGCTTCAAAACACCTCATCTTGAAAACCTAAAACCATAGAAATGATTCTTAGACCAAGAGGAACAATGTTTATGAAGACATTTTTCATTAGAAAGATGAGTAGGAAGGTGAAAAATCTAGAGAGAACTTTTACCTTGTTTTGAATTTTCAGATTTACTTTCTCTCTCTTCCTCCTTGAGTTGGCCAACCAAAATGAAGCAAATAGAACTAAATGAGGTGTTTTAATCACTTATCTTCTCTCTCCATGTGAGTTGGTCAAAAATTTCAAGAGAAAGGAAGGGAAAAGGAGAAAAATAATGATGTGTCATAATGTAGTGGTCGTCTTGAAAGTTACTAAGTTAGCGTAACTAAGCGGAGTTTGGTTAAGCCAACAAGATAATTCCTCTTCCTTTTGTCTTTCTTGACCAAAATTAGAGGGAGGGAAAAGAGGGAAATCCTATACCCAATAGTTCATGGCTTCTTGTACCCTAGGTAGTTATTTGACCATTGGTTTATTGGATAACTCATCTTGTCTCCCTTGCCTTTATCCAATGGCTTTCTTAGTGAATTTTCTTGTCTTCTATTTTCTTTTCTCATAATTACTCTTAATTTTTTCAAGAATAAATCCTTGCCTTAAATCTTGGGTTCTAATTTTAACCTCAAGATCAAGTGGTAATTGATTCTTTAGCCCTTGATTGTGGCAATATTTTCTCTTGTTCCATTAGTTCTTTCAATTCTCTTTCTTAATTCTTTCTAGACACTTCTTCCCTTTTCCTTTGGATTCGAGTTATTTTTATGTCATTCTAACACATCCTAAAGGAATCTGGTACTTTCTTTTGACTAATTTGCATTGAAATTCATACTTTATTCAGGGTGTTGTTTGGGATTCTTTCTAAGCTAGACTTAGAAGTCTACTTTGTTCAGGCTTAATCTCTAGCCTCTAGCCCCAAATTTTGGGGTATTACAATTCTCCCCTCCTTTAAAAAATTTCATCCTAGAAATTTGCTACCGGTTTTCTTAGTGATACTTCAAAAGGACCTACAAAGAGGATTTCATTTCTTTCTTTCTACATTCTATCGATACCTCAAATTTTAGAGGACACATCAAATTCTAGGGTGTCACATCCCCCCCAGCCTAGCCCTTCCTAGTATTTTTCATTCTAAATCTTATATAGATTGATTCCATTTTACTAAAACAACTATGAAGCAAAATTCAAGGATCATATCAAGGTAATGGACGGAGAAAATCAAAAGGAAAAAATCTTGCTAACAAAAGGGGAAAAACATAGACACATGCTCAATAGACAAACAGGAGAGGAACCTTAAGTCAAAACAATATGGGATTTCCAAAAAAACCATAACTTCACAACAATAAATTCAATATATCACATGAGCTAGTTTATTCACAAAGATTATTCATGTATGACTCTCATTGCATATAAACTAGTTTATTCATGGAGCTTGTTCATGTATAAATCTCATCGATACATATGAACTAGTTATTCATCATACCTATTGAACTTTTTGAAGTAACTTCTAAAGATATGGATACTAAACCTTTTGATTTATATTATTTTTCATTCTAAACCTTATATAGATTGATTCCATTTTACTAAAACAACTATGAAGCAAAATTCAAGGATCATATCAAGGTAATGGATGGAGAAAATCAAAAGGCAAAAATCCTACCAACAAAAGGGGAAAAACATAGACACCTACACAATAGACAAACAGGAGAGGAACCTTAACTCAGAGCAATATGGGATTTCCAAAAAAAACATAACTTCACAACAACAAATTCAATATATCATATGAGCTAGTTTATTCACAAAGATTATTCGTGTATGACTCTTGTTGCATCTAAACTAGTTTATTCATATAGTTTGTTCATGTATGACTCTTGTCGATACACATGAACCAGTTTATTCATCACACATGTTGAACTTTTTGAAGTAACTTCCAAAGATATGGATACTTCTAAAAAAGGAGATGTTTTTTCTTAGGGATTATATGTCCATAAGTTACTTCAGAAAAGATTAATAAAATAAGAACCTTGTCATGCAATGAGATGACAACTTCCTGTAACAAGAAATGAACCTTCGATCAGAACAATAATAGGTTTTTTTAAAAAAAAATATAACTTCACACAATCAAGTTAATACACCTCAATTGAATAAGGAAAATAGAGCACCAAAGGAATGTGACTAGCTAGGGATCACAAAAGACGAAAATGTGAGTTAGGGCATGTGAAAGCAACTCCCTCGGTAGTTGCTAAGATAAGTGTGAAGGTATTGAATTATGCAGCTATCGTTGAGAAGTAAAATGAAGGCTTTTTATTGTGGGGCTTGACTAAAAATGACTCTCAACAGCTGAAAAAGACAACAAGAGTACTAGGTTATGATGTTGGAGAGTTTTGTTCAAACGGACTAAGTGTCAAGTGTGTTTTATTTTAAACGCTTAAATAGAAGAGGAAGGGTAGGGTTTTTGGGTTATTGTACCAAAGACTTTTTATAACGGTTGAATTAATAAAATTGTTACTTATTTAAAAAGTATCACCATATGGTCACTAGTTGCCTAATAGATGATCTGAGGTATGTTGTGAATATCACCCTTTAGGTAATAAAAGGGTATATGGTTCTCATGCTGGTCATTGAAGAATGAAGAAGCACAAACTATTCTCATCATAAGCGTGCGGGAGGGGAAGGGTTTAAACCATGTAGTTGACGGTTATTTAAGAGAAAGCATTATGTTGTTTTCCTAATATGAAGTTAGAAAACAAATCATTTGTATGTTCATCTAACATTTCATGAAGGTTTTACCATAAGCACCGTCAGACAATATATGATGCTTACACAGTACAATCGTTATGTATTTGCATAGTATTCTAATAAGTGACGATTGTTACTTAATAACCGCAATGTATATCCCTATTTTTTTCAAAAATATTCATAGTTGCAAACCACCATTTTACAAAAAAAAAAAAGACAGCAAATAAGCAAACTAAAAATAAAAAGTTATGGAGATATTTTAAGAATATGATCCATCATCATATTCTTTATTCTCTAGAAACTTGTCCACTTTCTCGTTCAAAGAGTGAACGAGAGAGGTAAGTTCCTTCAAGCACTGATCCATGCATCATTGTTCTCGCAAGTAAATTTGAACTATATGACGGAGCTCATAGGTTGCGTAAATGAGACCTTCAATGCTTGGTGGCAGAGGGAGTTCATCTTTTAGTTTTTGGCAAAATAATGAATCAAAAGTTCTCTTGCATCTATCCATATGATGTTTTATTGAATCAAAAGTTGGCTTAGAGAAGTTGAAATGGAAGTAGAGAAGTGGAGTTCAGTTTTGGACATACATTCATATAGAGAGGTTTTCGTGGATTATCAAGCCGTCACGTCTTTTAGTATTTGAACAATCATGGCATTTGTTGTTTTATGATGTTTTTTGTTTAACAACTATCATTCTTGTGAGATAAAATATCACAGTTATTAATTAACACTATTATTTATTTCCTAGGACTTCTATTAAGTGACAAGTTTTACTTAATAACCGTTATGTATCTCATGAGGATCCTAACCACGTCTCCCCTCCGCTGAATAATAAGATGCATGGCACAAGAGAAAAGAACACTGTGGAATGGCCTTGTTGTGATGAAGGAGGTCCAAAAAGCAAACTACGAGAGAGGGGAGGAAACTTACTATAAGATGGAACAAGAAAGAACAAATTGTGAACTTGTTAGATTTCAAAATTTGACCTTTCTTTTTCCATCTAGAGTAAGTTTCCTCTCTCTTAATTTTCTTTCTAGTCCTCTTTCATAACAACAAGATCCTTCCATAGTGGTCTTTTCTCTTGTGCCATGCATCTTGTTCTTCAGCACAATAGATGGATTGGCAGAAGGGGCGGATACGCCGTCTATAATGGAGGGGGAGATATGGCTAGGATCCTTAGTACTTGAGCAATTCGTGGAAGAGGAGGTGGTGGGGGAGGGGGTGGTGGCAGAGGAAGAGTTCCCTAGGATATTAACTACATGATGAAGAAGAGAAGGACCTGAGGAGGCTGATAAAAAAAAGTAGTAAGAATCACAAAAAATAGTTGAGTTTAAATAGAGGTCTAATGGATTTCAAAGGGTTATGACTTATGACTTATGAAGGTCTAAGGGGATTACGAAGGGTTATGATGAGTTATGGCATTGAAAAGTTAGACGACGGTTATTTCTGAAAACTGTTATGTTTTATCTTCGCTGATATAAGAGATTGGAAGTGGAATCGTTTGTAATTGTTAAATGGCGGTTGTTTTGAAAAAACCAATACGTTTATTACTAAATACATGGTGTTATTAACTTCAACCATTATGTCTATATTTTTCCAAATTTTGTCTCTTACTACATGACGGTACGTATGATTAACTATTACTTTTAAGCATTATGTATCCTTACGTGACCTCCGCCTTAACATATATGATATTTATTAGCTGTAACTATTATGTATTAAGCGTTATAAACACCCAAATATGTAGTAATGAAGTTGTAATGAAATGTTTCAAACTTCAATTCTCGATTTTCCATCAAGAATTAAATATTATAATAATAAACATATTTTAAAGAAGGCAAGTGAGCAACCTCATGCCTTCATCTTCCATTCACCCTCTATACCATCCCATATATTCTCGATCGAGCGATCTTTTCCTTATTCACAACTCTTGCAAGAACTAAGAAAAACATTGACACTAGATCTGGATATTGAAAAATATATTTAGTTTTTAAACATTCTTGACCATTACATGCATCTAAAGTCCACCATTTATTCTACTATGATATATCCAATGCTCAGGAAACTTGGTTTTAGAGCATTGTTGGACAGAAACATATGGTCATGAATATTTGTAGAGAGGATATGGAGATAATCAAATAACCGGCACAAGAGGATCCAAATGCAAAAAGCTGAATAATAAAAAATTTGGGTTAATACAATATTTGGTCCTTATAATTTGTCTTTATTTTGATTTTTTGTTCCTCAGGTTTCAAACTATAAATTTTGGTTCATTAAGTTTATTTTTGTCTAAAACATTAATCCTTATATTTTAATAAAGACATGAATCATTTTGTCCTTTGAGGAAGGAAAATTTATGGTTTGAAACTTCAGGAATCAAAACAAAAACAAGGGCAAACTATAAGGACCAGATATTGTACTGATCATAAAAGATGAAGCCAGTCAGGTTCTTAATTATATATGGTTCAATTAACCACAATTTTCTTAATTGTTTTAAATCTAACTCAAAAAATTTTCCCCTCCCTTCACTTTTCCCCGTCCTTTCTACCAAATAGGTTACGGAGTGAAACTATTCTTAAGTTTAATGGATCAGCATTTTGGGAGCAGGTTGGTTTTTATCAGTTGGATCATGATAAAATGTGATAGATCGTGGCAAAAGTAAGAAGGATGTTGGTCTTCATTGTTGCTCAGTTGGTTATTTTATGGCTGACTATATACCACCTGCAAGTTTGGGTGAGCATTGTTTTCAAGCGAAAACTAAAATAACTGAAAAAACAAATATTAAAGGGAAAATCGCTAGTAAATACCAAATAGGGAAATTAATTGCTATTTGCTACCAAGAAAAATAGGATACTAAAATGTCATTAATATTGAACATAGAAAAACAAAAATGCCCTTAGTTTGACAAGACAATTTTAGGCAGGAGTAAGGAGGAAATGCATGGCTTCAGCAATTCAATGTTGTCTCCTCAGCCATCTTTTTGGGTTGTCTCCTCACTCGGCTATCTCCTTGGCTCATGTCCTCCAGTAGCATCGTCTTCAGCTGCTCCTCCAGCGGCTGCCGCCGCCCCCCTTAGTCCTCAAGCGACCGTCTCTTACTCCAACCTTACTACCTCCTTCTTTTAGGTAAGGTTACTACTTTTTCCGGTGACACCTTTGATCGGTCTTCGATCCAACATGACTCCTCCGGTCACACCATTGATTAGTCTTAAATCCAATGTAGCTCTGTTTCTGGCAGCAAATTCAGGATCGATCATTGCAAACTGTAGCTACAGGGAACAAGATAGTTATAGTTGGTGAATTATAAGTTGTAGAAATTTTGAGAATTCTTGAGTTCTACTGGATGGATTGTCTACTTGGGATTTTCTGAAAAATTTTGGCACTTCTTTTGTGATTTCTACCCATTCATTGATGTGTTTATTATTTCTTTGAGTTTGTAAGAGTGCTAAACTCTTGACTTGTTTGGAGCTTACTAGTGCATAGCATACTTCTCCAACTTGGTACTTGAACTTTCTTTCTCACATCTATCCAGTGCACTAAGCTTGTTATTTGTGACTTGTAAATCTGATTTGGGTTGCATTCATGCTTTCTGCTGCATATATAACTCTCAGATGTTGCAACTAGTCTCGCTAAACTTTAAATTTCTGGAGTAGTCTCAATGATGATTAGGGACTGTAATCACTTTGTTTTTTCTTATCTGAGAGGAATTCTTCAAAATATATCATAGACAAAGAAGAACAAGGGATGAGTCCTGGGAGGGGGAGGGGAATTTTTAAGAGAGATAGAGAGAATCCTGTCATGAGGCAAGGCTGAACTTTTGCTACTATTGTAAGTACCCTCATTTGGCAGGGGCTCTGAATTTCAATCAGTTGTGGGCATTGGACTTTCTTGTTCAACTTTATTAACTAATAATTGAGAATTTAGGCTCTACACATTAGTTGTATTTGTGGTTAGCTTCCAGAGGCTTTGTGTGTTTCACTTGCAAATCTGATTTGAGCCTCTACCTTGAATATTGTAGATGCCTAATTTGAATATTGGATCTAACTTAAAACCTTTATGTTCAGGAAGACATGGATCAAAAGAGGGTTGATGTGGTGCGGTGGCTAGTTACCCATACGAAGGACAAACAACGAGAAGCGATAATGCGTAGTAGTGAAGTTTGGTGGAATTAGACTCCGTATTTACCGGCAATGATCTAAGAAGTAGAAGACAAAGTAGTTTTTTTAATTTATGCTATAACTACAAAGTAGGGACATTTGTATTTCGTTTTGCAACAAAGTAATCTACCTCTATATATATGACTTTGTTAAACAAGGAGTTGCTGTGCAATTTACACGTTATGCATTTGATCATCCAAATATTGATAAAGTTTTCCATACGTGCAAAACATGTTCCTTGTGTGTCATGCATCTTCACTGTCTGCCTGTTGGCCATCCCGCGATATGTGCAATGTATCTTCCATGACATGCAAATGATCTTCTGTTGTGTGCAATTGATCTTCTGTTTTGTGCAATGGATCTTTTCCATACGTGGCCAATGGTCATCCACAATACGTGCAAATGATCTTCCATGATGTGCAATTGCTCTTCCATGATGTGTAATTGATCTTTCATGATGTGCAATTGATCTTCCATTTTGTGCAATGGATCTTTTCCAATTATATGCAAAGGATGATCCATTATGTATCAATGATCTTCCATTATGTGCAATTTATCTTCCATGTATGCAATTGATCTTCTGTTTTGTGCAATGGTTCTTTTCCATACATACCCAATGGTCATTCACGATATGTGCAAAGGAGGATCCATTATGTGTCAATGATCTTTCATGATGTGCAATGGTTTTTTTCCATACGTGCCCAATGGTCGTCCTCGATATGTGTAAAGGATGATCCATTATGTGCCAATGATCTTCCATTATGTGCAATTTATCTTCCGTGATGTGCAATTGATCTTCCGTTTTGTGTAATGAATCTTTTCCATATGTACGCCTAATGGTCATCCACGATATGTGCAAAGGCTGATCCATTATGTGACAATGATCTTATGTGCAATTGATCTTCAATATATACAATGTGTCTTCCATTTGACCATTCCCCTGTGTGGAAAGGATCTGGCCCTTCTGCCAGCACTCTTCCATGATGTATCTTTCATTATATGCAAAGCATGTTCCATGATGTGCAAACAATCTTCCATGGGGTGGCAAAGATCTATTGCACAAAATGAAAGATCAATTGCACATAATGGTTATCACATGTGAATCTCCATTACAACATTATTACTTCCAGCAACAATTAGGCAATAATACTCAATACGCAATACACGATACACAATACACAATATACAAATCCCCATTAGCTAAAAGCAAAAACTTCACAATAATGACTAAACTCATAATATCTAACGAACCCACAATTGTATTTACTATTTCCTTACTCACACACACAGCAATGCACAATACTGAGTTCCACAACCAATATACAATCATTGCCTCTATCAAAAACTGAAATATGAACAAGGGCTTCAAAGTGATCGACGGACTCCACAGTGATCAACGGCCACAACAGAAGATGTAAGCCACCACACTTTGCGAAACATGAGAGCTAAACAAGCCAATGTGACAAAATTAATCGTTTGCTTCTACCTATATTGTCAACTTTCCAAACTAAACTAAGGGCTTTTTTGTCTTTCTATGTTCAATATTGATGACAGTTCAGTACCCTATGTTTCTTGATGGCAAACAGTAATTAATTTCCCTATTTGGTATTTACTAGCAATTTTCCCAATATTGAAACCGATTAACTAAATTTATCAAAATATTTCGATTCAATTCGATTAATAACTGAATTAACTGAATTTTTTATTTATTATCTAAAAAATAAAATATATATGAATAAATTTTACAAAAAAAATAATTTTTATTCTCAAATTAGCTGAAATATATAAAATAAATTAAATAGATAAAAATATCAATAGGTTTTATCTAATATAATTCAAAATATACAACTATTTAATTATAAAAATATGCACTAATCAAATAAGCATCTATAAAATATATTTTTTATATTTTGGTTTTAATTGATTTTTTTTGTAATAATCGAACCGAACATCGAAAACCGAAAATTTCAAAAATAAAAACCAAATCTTTAACCGAAAACTTATAGTACAAAACCAAAAAAACCAAATTGAGTTTGGTTTGGTTCAGTTTTTTATTTCAATTCTAATTTGTTCACTCTACCTACATGTTGGTCTCTCAAAGCTTTCTTATGCTTAAGTGATATTTCCCACATCCCATTGTGTATAAAATAGTAAAGTGATAAGGCATGTTTGTTTCTATTTCTAAAAACAATTTTAAAAAATAAAAAAAAAATTGTTTGAAAAACAATTTAAATAAGTTGTTTTTAAAAACAAAAAAGCAAAAAGTTGTTTAAAAAGCCATAAAAAAAATTCAGTGTTTTCTTCTTCTTTTTTCTATTATTTCTTATTTTTTAAGGCAGTCACTTGTCTATTATTGACACTACACCATTGGTGCCCACCGTCGATGACGATCACCGCCATGTTACCACTAATGACAACAGACGCCGCTGCCACATCACTTGGAAATAGCTATCCAAACAAATTTTGTTTTTTATTCTTAGAAACAATTTTATAAAGGTGTTTTGAAAAAAAAAACAGAAAATAGAAACAAACATATCCATAGTTTCTGATATTTCCCATCTGCTAGGTCGTTTTCCTTTTCATGGTTTCTTTTTTCTTTTCAGATACACAAGGAGGCAAACACCTAATACATTGTAACTAAAACTTGGGGGATTACAATCCCATCGCGTCTTTATGCACTAGGCACCTCGTGTGTTAAGGAGCCGTGTCATATAGAGAAATTGTAGTCAATGCTTTTTTTTTTTTTTTTTTTGCTAATGCATCTGCAACTAGATTGCGCTCTCTAGGAACGAGTTGAAGTCGAACCTTCCATGTCATCGATAAATATATCTTAATCTCTAAGAATGTGGTAGCGCAGAATTGGTTGGAGCCTGCCACATCCAAGAGAAAATCAATAAGATTTTCGCAATCAGATTCCAATATGATGTCCTTGAATCCCATCTCAGAAGCCAGACTAAGGCCCTTAAACATTGCCCATTCTTCTGCTTCACAGGCGCTGCAATTGCCTAGATAGTGTGAAAGCCTACAATCCAAGTTCCATGAGAATCACGCAAAACGCCACCACAAGAAGCTTGCTGCAAAGATTCTGATCTTGCCCCATCAACATTGATTTTGACAACATTAGGAGAAGTTGGTTGCCAATAACAGACTTCACTATCAGATGCTTTTTTATGGCTGACCAGTGGTTTCTTTTTAAGCGTGTCATATACTTTGGTGTGGCTTGTGATGTTATCAGCGAGTGTCAATTAAATATGGCTAAAAGATTGACAAAGATGAACCCGGATATGTCTTCGGAGGAGTGAACGGAACGATCTCTTTGATCGCGGTTTAGTCTACTAGAAGACTAGAGTCTAGCCTGTTTCGCCCAGCAGCACACTCCAGAAAGATTTAGAAGAGGAGATAGTCAGATGCGTTGACCGGGGTGAATAGAACCGATGGGGGCCCTCTATTTATAGTAGTGGGCTAGCAGATATTTTCTCAATTTCTCATATTACTTAGTCAGCTGGAATATAAATAATCCTAATATTTATATCTCAACTGGAGCGGGAATATTTAAATAACATAAATTAAATATCCCATTTAATTTATTTATTTAAATCTGTAACCGACCATATTCTATTACAGAAACATTGTTTTGGATGAGTCAAACGATCAATCAATTCCTTCCAGAATAATGCTCAATTATCTTTGATTAATTAAATTAATTAATTATCATTAATTAACCAATTAATCAATTAGGATTAAACTTGATTATCCTAATTAATTGGTCCGCCCCTGACCCAATAATCCAACAGCGAGAAAAAAGAAAAGGTCATTTTTAAGATGGCCCAATCAAATCTAAAAGTCAACCAACTCCGAAAATGAGTCCCTTTAAATCAGATTAGTCGTGGTGGGGGCTAGCAGCCCCACAAATTCTGCAAGAGAAAAAAATGTCACACCACAAATAACAATGAAAGAAAACATTTCATAGCACACTAAATCAAATAATGATGTAAAGAGCCAGTGTTAAACACTTCCCAAAAATCATTAACACCATAAAGCCTTAAATTAATACTATCTTGACCCGAGGCAGTATAACCAAATACTACAATCGTCAGGCTTACAATTTCGGAATTTCCAAATCACAATACTTGAAGTATCAACTTCCCAAGTAACAATAACAACGAGAACACAAAAGCTACATCTATTAATATCCACACACATTCATAATACATGAAGTATAACAACCTACACCATCTACAACTAAAGGCCATATCTTCAAGAGATACAGGAGACTCGGTTCAGTAGTTGCTTCCTTTATCTGAGCAAAATCTTTCACCTGAAAAATATTGAGCAACAAGAGTAAGATAATAATCTCAATAATCAAAAGTATACTTTTATCCAAAACTAATAACAGGCATAAAATTAGCTTATTAATGCAATGATGCTTCACACATATAATCATGGAAACGCCCAACAATCGTCACAATATGATCACGATTATAATTGGTGTATGGCATAAGGCAAGTGACTGACTCAACCATAATCACTAATAGTTGGTTTCCCATCTAAGATAATATTGAATGCTACAATGTTTAAAAACTTGGCATTAAATTACTTGCGAAATAAAAGGCTTGACAAGACCCTAAAGAGGAAGATACAAATAAATGCCAGGGACAAAAGAACCAAAAGAAAAATTCACATTTCTGTGTGCATAGCCAAAAACTTGCATGAAGAAGCCAATGATTAATTACCGTTTATTCTTTTTCTTTTTCTTTTTTCTTCTTTGCCACAAATCAAGGATTTGTGATTGATTTAAGTGTTCAGCCTTCCTTAGAAGAATGAAATAAAGTGACATTCAATATAGATATTGTTTCAGGAATGACAGTGACATAAACGTAGAATGTAGATAGTGCAACACACTGTTATTAATCACAAGCGTGTGAACTAAGGAAGCTGATGATACATACTCACAAGTAATATAGCAGAATTGATCATTATATTGACTAAGGCTGCAAGTTTCCTTTTCTGGAAAAGTTTTCTTTATATTGGGGCATTATTATGAGGATGGTGCTATGTTGATCAAACTGCAACATGTGATAGCTTCCGAAGTTTCAAGTCTTTGGAGGAATAATGAACAGCCACCGATGCTGTAATACTGTAGGATTCAACAAGGTAGAGATTCAGTCTAATGCTTTAAGTTGTCAAAATAACTCCATGAAGAAAATTTCCTTCATTGGGTGGAGAGTCCATGTGCAAATATTTTTGACACAGGAAAAAGAGAGCACAACAATATGTGATATCTCATACTGTGAAGGAGGTTCTCCTCATGCTTTCCTCGTTGGATCATTGTGGTTTCTTTCTTAAATGATTGACAACATATGCTTCAATTTGGGAGCGACCTAAATAAAAAAATGAAGGTGAAAAATGAAGCCAATTAGATCCTAAATCAATATTTAGTTATTCAAGCAATGGACTAGACATTTTTAAGATATAATGCCTACCATGCAAATAAATCAATGCGATGGATCATTGTAATCCAGAGAGACAGAGACAGAGAGAGAATAGGGAAGAAGTAGAAACAGGAGATAGAGAGACAGAATTGAGAGAGCACGAGAGATAGAAGAACAACAGGGACATAGGATACTGAATAAAGGCTCCATTTATATCAAACATCTACATTTATTTTACATTTATACAACACAATGGTGCATGATGTAAGACTCAAGGAATTTTATGCTACCAATACTTAAAAAAATAGTTAACATGGCTTGAAAAGAGTAATAATAATAAAAACTGCTAGACAGAATTTTATTGTGGTTTAACATGGCATAACTTAACATCAACATATAACAACAATAACAAGAAAACCCTATCCTACTAGACAGGGTTGGCTATAACTTAACATTAACATAGATTTCCAAAATTATATTGAGGTTTTTTTATCATTGCAAGTTGTAATAAACTATTTCAAACTTCAATTTTGGGTTTTCCATCAAGAATTAAAAGTAATAGCAATAAACATAGTTCGGCAGAGGGAAGTGAGGAACCTCACGCCTTCATCCTCCGTTCACCCTTCATACCATCCAATATCTTCTCCGTCAAGCCATCTTCTTTTCCTTGTTGTTCACACCTCCTACAAGAACAGGGGAAAGCATTGACTCCAGATCTGGATATTGAAAAACATATTTAGTTTTTAAACATTCTTGACCATTAGATACATCTAAAGGCCACAATTTATTCTACTATGATATATCTAATGCTCAGGCAACTTGGTTTAGGAGCATTGTTGGATGGAAACATATGGTGATGAATAGTTGTAGAAAGGATATGGAGATAATCAAATAACCTGGGAAGAGAGGATCTGAATGCCAAAAATATGAACAATAAAAAAATGGGGTTAATAAAATGTTTAATTCTTATAATTTGCCCTCATTTTGGTTTTTTGTTCCCCCGTAATTTCAAACTATAAGTTTTAGTCCCTCAAGTTTCTTTCCGTCTAAGACATCAGCCCCTATATTTTAATAAAGGTATGGACCATTTTGACCCTTGAAGGACCAAACCTATGGTTTGAAACTACAAGGATCAAAACCAAAATGAGAACAAACTATAAAGACCAAACAGTGTATTAAACCCAAAAACTGAAGCCAGTCAGGTTCTAAATTATATGTGGTTCAAGATTTAACCATTCAAGCAAAAGGCTAGACATTGTTGAGATATAATGCACTGAAGGCTATAAATCTCTATTTACTTAAACAATTAACAATGTCATTCGGAGATCATTATATATGTTCCTATATATTAGTTTAAAAATACAGATTCAAATTGTACCGGCTATTTTGAAAAGGTTTCAGGTTAATTATCTATGCTTACAAAAAATACAAAATCAATGACCCCCTCTCAATTTAAATACTGAAAAAAGGAACCTTCATAAAATAAGAGTGAAACAATGATACCTCTTCAAGCGATGCAATTGCTTGTCAGTCCTTTGGCTGCGCTTCATGGTGGTGGCTGGTTTTGTGATTCAGATCTAAAATATCTTCAGATTGGCTACTTCCATTGTACCAAAGAGAGTAAACTAGAAACAAGGGAAAACAAATTGCTTATACATTGTTTGGAAATGTGCAAATTCTGGCTAAAATCACATTTTGCCCAAAACCTAGTTTCACATCACTTTGACAGAAGCTAGCACAGTACCAGACGCACACTTGGTTGCTCCATTGCCATCCTTTGCAACTACCTCCACTAATTTCTCACAGCTGTAATTTAAGTATTTCAAGATCATCATTGGCCACCAATGTTAGAAATTACTAGAACATAGTCCCACATCGACTAATTAAAAGATGAATTAAAGGTATATAACCTTAAGACAAGTCCTATAAAATTAGCTTAAGCCATTTTGATTGAAACAAACCTAATAAATACATAATTCACTAAATTCTACTAGGAAAAACTTTACAAAGCCATTACATTGAACAATGCAAACTTATCACTTGCATATATCACCAAGTACCTTGAGAATTTCACCGAGGCTTAGAGCGAGGTCTAAAGAACAACATCTCTTGCGCATAAAGTTCACTATCCATCAGATTTGAAAAGTAATAATTCTTAGTATCAAACACGATGGAGTCCGATTTTCTCAAGACTGCCCCCTGACGAACATCTGGCCTTCTGTCTCTTTCAGTAGAGTCTGAGTCCACATGCGACCTTTGGCCCTCTGTATCTTCCTGAGACTCAGAGTGAGGTTGAAAAAACATCAGTTCATTATACTCTTGAGAGGGGGGCATAGGGTCCGTCTCATTTGATAAGTATTTACTAATATGAAACATGATGGAGTCCGAGTACAACATCACTTGCGCATAAAGTTGACCATCCATCAGATTTAATAAGAATTGGCTTGTACGAAACACGATGGAGTCCAATTTTCTAAAAAGTGCCCCCTGATGAACATCTGGCCCTCTGTCTCTTTCAATGGAGTCTTCGTCTGCATGGGACCTTTGTGCCCATGAAGTTTGTACACATACAAAAAATGGAGTCTTCATACACATGCAAATTTTATGAACACAACATTAAATAATGAATTATTTTGATCAGTGATAAAACACAACCAAGTATAATAATAGAGTAAATTACTTTCTTCTCCGTTGAGCAATATTGAAATTTAAACACGTTTTCATTTCTTTTAATGAAAGAATACAAGAATTCCATTAAAAATTAGATTTAAGTAAAAAAACCATAATAATAATAATATTGATTTTTTAAGAATTTAACTCAGTAAAAAACATATTTTTCAACTTTTATTTCCATGCTAATTATTTTTTTTTAATGTTTAAATTTTTTTAATTTAGAATTTACTAGTTTTAGACATATAGAGAAAGCACATATTAGTGAATAGTTTCTATATGATAATTAAAAGTATTAATTCTATATATAAATCTAATTTTAATTAATATAAATTATGTGTGATTGCAACTCATTTTTATACCTTCCATGCTAATTATTTTTGTTTTAATGTTTTATTTTTTTTTATTTAGAATTTGCTTTTTTTTTTTTAATTACATCTGACACAGGTTGAACCCATGAGGGGGGAGGGGGTAAGTGGCCTAAGGCCACTCTAGTGACCATTGCGCCACAAGGCGCTGGTCAGAATTTACTAGTTTTAGATATATAGAGAAAGCACATATTAGTTAATAGTTTTTATATGATAATTATAAGGATTAATTATACATGTAAATCTAATTTTAATTAATATAAATGATGTGTGATTGCAACTCATTTTTATACCAAGGAGGAAAATTAAAACATATTACACCCTCCCCGTCCCCCCTCTCCCTCTCTCTCACACACACCCACCCACCCACATCCACACGGGCACACGCGCGCGCACAGTGAGAGTAAATTGGGAGTGCATTTTGTGGTCATCAAAATGATGATCACAATGTGCTCATCACTGATCTAGAGTATCTAAATTGATTTTGAACAGTCCAGATTTAATTTGATTTTAATATTTTACATAACTTTTTATTTAAATATATATAAAATTTCAAACAATAATATTTTTATAACTATCAATTCTCAAAAAAATGAATTTATCATTTAAAAATTGCAAATTAAAAATCTTAAATTTGGGTCGTTCAGATTAAATGTGAACGATCTCATTATAACAATGAGCATTCGGTAATCATCACTATGTTGAGCACTGAATACAAAGCCGTATAAATTTTTAACCGTGGAGGTCAATACTAACACTTCCCTTTTTAAATGAAAATTAAAATATATAAAAATTGTTGAATATTTTATTTGAACTCTATAAATAAATTCTGAAATCCAATAAATTATAGTTTTCAACAAAAATTTAACAATAACATAGAAGTTAAAAATATTTTTGCAAGTTATACTTTTATTAAAAGATAATGTTGACTTTAATTAGATCATTTTGATTACATTTTATGTTCAAGCAAATATGTGAATCTGATAAGACCCCTCACCTTTTGCCGTCAAAACTCAAAAGAAGGAATAAAAGATCGTGAAAATGGCAGAAAAGTTTGAACGACTGGTCTAGAAGAAAATACAATGGTTAAGGACCAAGCAAGACATAAAAATAGGGGAGTCAAACTACGCAGTCATGATGGGAGCAAGAAAAATAAGGAACTTGGAAGTAAAGTTGGCCTTTAAGCGGAGAGAGGCAAACCTCTCAAAAGATTGGCAAGTCTGTTCTGTTTAGAGTGTTTGTAGTGTCTTTGTGTTGTGTCTTGTGTCTTTTGTTCCTTGTTATCCTTTGTGTAGTAATCTGCGGCTGTTATCGATTTCCCTCGTGTGTATATGTAACATATTAGTGGTTCATTCCTAAATGTGAGGTTTTTTCCTTCTAATAGCATTATCCATCTCAAGTGTTTTCCCACCCTATTGTTATTTATTTCTGTTGTTTAGTCCTATTATATTCTTGTTTAGAGGAGGGTCATAACAGAATCTCTTCATATTAAGCAAGAGACATGCATTTTTAACAACTACAAATCTATCAATATAGAATATAAAACTATTAACAAAATGCATCTCATTACTTAGAGTCCATGCACGCGTCACTAGTCCTTAAGAGAAAGAGAGAGAATACATACTTTGGTATCATGCGCCTCTTGTATCCCAGCATTGAGATCCTGTGGCAATAGGGGTGTTTTCAGGTCACCTCTTTGACAGAAAATTTTCATTACGCCACATTCATTGATTGAAACTTCCCTTAAGCATGCAAAATTGAACGTGGAACTCCCTGAGTAAAAGCATTCAAGTTTTGGTAAAGAGTAAAGCGACAAAGTCTCAAGTTGAGGCATCATTATGTCGTCTTTGACCGAATCATCCACCACTTCCACCAATTCAGCTACTATTACTTTCATTGAATCACATCTGCTTATGGACATGTTCTTGAGTAAAGAGAGAGTTATGGCCGTTGAGGATGTGAACACATACTCCAGTTTATGGCATTCAGTTAAAGTCAAATCCACCAGACTGGAGAAAGATACAGTGTATGATACTAAGTTAATCAAATTGGAACATCCCACAACTCGCAAGGATTGAAGCACAGGAGGAATTGTGTGCCATGAGTGCTCTAAACCTATAGATGACAACTCACGAAGATCATTCAGTTCAAGTTCTTTCAGACGTGAAAGGAATCCAGATGCTCGAAGAATTAAGAACTCTGAACCTTCTAATTGTGCCATAGAAGGGAAAATCTCTCCGAAACTACTACAACCCACAAGGAGTTTTTCTATATTTCTTACCTTCAGAAAGAATCTATATGGAAATGTTGTTGCTTGGTCACCGTGAAAGCACATCAATTTGAGATATCTTATACTGTTAAAGAGGGGCGCACCAAACTTTTCATGTGAAAACATGGTAATGTCGTTCTCGCTTAATAAAAGCTCTTCCAACTTGGGAACAACCTAAATCAAACGCAAATATAGAGATAATAAGGTATATCCATAATATAATTCATTCACAAAGAAACTAAAACCTCAACTCTCTTACTGAATGTTTTACTATTGAAGCCGAGGGATATTAATTCATAATGGCAAACAATTGATTCATTACTTGCAACTCTAACTCAAATCCTGTTGTCCCTATAGAGTCTAGACTACGAGTTCAACAAAAATATATTGAATTTTGTTGAAAATACAGATAACTTCCCAATGTATTCAAAGGTTGCCCAAATTTTTTTCCTAAAAGTAGAAGGTAAATTACAAATCGCCAATGAGTGCAGGTCTCTGATTTTCAGAAACCCATAGAAATCAGCCTTGAAAACCCAAGAACAAAAAAGAAAAGAAAGTTTTCATTTTGAATTTGACTGAATTTTACTAATATCACACCACTTCCCTCATAATTTAAGGGGAGATTGGTGTAAATTTTGAAGAGTTTATTTTAGTGAAATTTTGAATAAAATTTAATTAGTAATTTTGTTCAATTTATTCCGCATTTTGAGGAAAGCCTGTGTATATTTTAAAAACATTAGGGGACAACTCAGCAAATCTAAGTGTCACTAGGCAAAAGTTCAAAAATGAAACAGTAAATAATCATTTGCCTTTTATATTAAATATGTGCAACAGAATCATATACCTTCTCAACTGATACAATGGCTTGTTCATTCGTTGAATGTGCTTCATGCAAGTGACTAGGAAATTTTGTTGTAAATGTCCTCAGCTTGCAACAATGATACACATTTAGTAGATTTAACTGGGGCCATTCCAAGTGGTGCAGTCCCGGGTAAAAATACTTGAGCTCAGGTAACTCCCACAATGTCAATGAGCTCAAATTGTGAAAGATAAACACCTTATTACAAGACGCTTCTGTTTTATCGTTTGCAATTATCTCCTCCAATCCTTCACAACATTTCAATTCAAGTTTTTCAAGTTTATCTATAGCCACTGATGTTGGAAACAAACTTTTAATGCGTTTACATCCATCAACACAAACTTGTTGCAGACACTGAAGGCTAAGGATTCCTTGAGGTTCCTCATTCCATATATGCTCCAGATTCGGTAGCTCTTCCAGGATCAATTTCTTCAACAGGAGAGAGGAGGAGGAGGGTGGTCCTGAATCCTTATTCACATCAAATATTGTCTTCACAGAGACACATTTTCTTACTTCCAATGCTTCCAAGTTGCTAAGGTAAGGAAATAAATGAGAAGGAATAATCGAACAAATTTTGCAAACCTCCACTACCAAAGATTTCAAGTTGCTAAAACTCATTTCTCGGATGTGAAGATTACCATGCCATATATATTCTAGCTCAGGGTGATCTCCAAGTTTCAAATCCTGTACATCACGTACCTATGGGAGCAAAACGATTTAATACAGAAGGTATGAGTTTAGGCATGTGATTTCTGCAAGTGGGCTCATTCGCATGTTTATAATTGTGACTTTCTATCTTTTCATATTCTCTTTGGAGACACTTTTATTTTCCTCTCAAGTATCATAGGTTTTATTCATTCAAAAAAAAAAAACAAGAAGAAGAAGATACACATCTTGTAAAAATCTATGATATGTATGTATGATATCTAAGTATTGTGTATATACTAACTGAATTACACATAATAATTTGCTTTTGAGGCCATCTGGTATCTTTGTTCCCAAATTCTATATTGTATATTATATAATTAACAAACAAAAATGAAAAAGAAAGAAAAAAGTTCGGCACCAAATCCACGTCAATATTTATGCAAGCCGCATTGAGTAGCAAGGTATTTCATATTCCCACCTCATTTCAATTTTTTTTATAAAATATCACTTTTAAAATAATATGAAATTCATTTATACTTTATTTTTTAATTTAAACGAATCATTTGAAAAGCTAATATATAATAATGACACTAACCAAAGTGGCTTGGATTAAAAGAAGCTTATACCTGGATCTATACCAAGAAACTAAGGCTATGATTTAAAACGAGGCGAACTTTGGCCTACTCTACGGGTGGCATGCAGTATATATGTGAGTTCGCATGCATGCATGTAGAAAAGAAACAACACATACCCGATCCCAGAACAACTTTTCCACTGTGGAATTAAGGCCTTCAGAGTAGTGTAGATCACAAGGGTCCCGTGATGCTTGAATGGCTATCAAGTTAGGTGCCTCAATGACTCCTTGAGAGAATATTTTCATCATTGGGCAATCAAATATACTTGCAACTTGTAGTATTGGGAAGTGTATAGCAGCATCCCCCGAAAAAAATGTCACTAGGCTTGGCAAAGAAACTAGCTTTATGTCTGTTAGCTTCTCAAATATCACCTTATCTGAAGCTAATTCACCTGTATCTGGAGACACTATTTGTTCCAATGATTTACACTTCCCTATGTTCATCTTCTCAAGTTGCAGCAAACTTTTGGCTACGGAGCTTGGCAGCAGAAAAACTAATCCATGACATTCAGTTATGATCAACTGTTTCAAATTGCAAAATGATACTAGAGAAGGCACCAGAGTTGTCAAACAAGGACAACTTTTCACTATCAAGTCTTCAAGATTCTGAAACATAATACTGTTTGAATTAATTTCTTTGGTCCTTCGAGAGGGTAACATCTCCTTGAGTGAGTTGAAGTGCTCTATCGAAAGACTTGTTAAATTGGGTAACTTTTGAAGAAATTCAAAGGGCAAACTAGTTGTTGCGTCATCGTCATCATCTCCAAAGAACAGCTTGAGCTCTTTCAATTTGTGAAGCATGCATGCATGATATTGGCTACAGCATAACATTGAAGTCATTTTCTTGTTGAGCCATAATGTCTCCAAGCTTGGAATAACCTATAGCAAGGAAAAACAAACACAAAGGAAAAGATATACAAATTATAAGATAGATGTTATTTTTCACAACATAAAAAAAAAAGTAGAGAAACAAAAAGAAATGACAAAAATATATATTGATCCTTTGTTACCTTTTCAATTAAGAAAAGGGGTTGTTTGTGGGTTGAAGTACCCACTTCATCCTCATGTCCATGTGCTCCTTGGTGACTTGGAACTCCAGGTGTGAATACATCCAACTTAGTACACTTGATAACCTGTAAATCACCTAACTTGGGGCATTCTAGAATGCTTATCTCAGGATAAAAGCATTGAAGCTCTGGCAGATCATATAGAAGCAATGAGGTTAAACTTGGCAGCTGAAAAGTACTACTTTGTTTCGAAGCTACTGATTCAGCCTTTCCAACAATTTCTTCCAATGCATAACATTTGGATATCTCAAGTTTCACTAGATTTTTTACCATGGATGCTGGCAAAAGAGTTTCCAGCTTTTCACAATGACTCACAACCACTTCTTGCAAATTTGGAAAGCTGACAAATCCATGAGGATCCTTGCTCCACACACATTTAAGGAACGGCAGCCCATCTAAAGTCAATGTTTTCAAGCGAAAGGAATCTGCATTGATTTCCGTTAATTGATCTATATCCAAAACAATAACATCCATAAAGCCGTCACCTATTTCCAATTTTTCTAAGTTCTTCAAGAAAGAAAGCAACTTAGAAAGAAAAGCACTTGACATGACACATTCCACCACCACCAAATATTTTATATTTCTAAAGCAATTACTTGGCATTGGAACTTGGCCCTGGCACGCTTTTTCTAATTTTGGATGTTGAAAAAGCTGCAAGTCCTCAGTGTATTGAAAAAAAACCTGCAAAAATCAAATGATAAAAGATGAAGTTGATGCTTAAGAAATTTTGTTTTTTGTTGTTTGTATTCTTCATTGAAATCTGAGAAAATATTATTCTTAACATTATTATTTGAATTATTTAGAGCACCTTCCCAAAACAGCAGAAACATATAAAAATTAAAACTTTGAAATACAATAAAGTTGATTGTATCTACCATGTCCTCAAAAATTTTTTTGACTGTAGTATTCAGATCATCTTCCCAGTACCATTTCTTCCCCTCTTCTTCTTGTGTTTTTTTGGGCCAAACTTCCCCCTCTTCTTCCACAACATAAACTTTCCTTAACTTCGGAATGCATGTAATATTCTTGCAGAAATATTCCATCTTGAAGCAGTCTCTTAAAATCAATTTTTCAAGGGACGGAAACTTAAAGGCAAGACCTTCCTTGCAGCTACAGAAGCTTTTGAGGTTTCTCAAATACATAAGCTGAAGACTTTTCAATTTACTGAATACAATCTCATCAAATCCTTCTTTCTCCTCCTTTATCACAATTTCTTTCACCATTTCACAGTGAGTAATTTTCATTCCAATGAGTTGAACCAATGACTTAGCAGTGGACGATGTCATCAAGTTCTCTAACCTCGAACACCTGCTAACTTCCAAGTATGTCAAGTGAGTGAAAGATATTAAGGAAGGAAATAAAGTGATCAAACCCGAACAATCAACTAGGTATAACTGCTCAACTCTTTGGATAATGGGGTGATTTAGGAAGCCTATGTTTTGTACGAGAAAATACCACAATCTCAAACTCCTAAGATGGACAACAGTACCAATTTTCTCATGCGCAACAAGGCTTTCACCAGACAAAATCTCTTTGTTGAAACACCTGACCAAAAACATGTTTTCTAGATTAGGAGTTCTTTGAAGAAACCAAAACAGCATCTCCATACTCCTCAATCCATCCAAATAAAGTGTTTTTATATTGAGCAATTGATAAACATCATTGCCAATGCAGTTCTGCAACCACTGCATTTCCTTTTGGCCTATTCCCATAGCTTCCAATTTGGATATCACCTGCAAAAATAACACAAGAAAATTTAAACTACTAAATAGTGGTATAACAACACATGTTGCAAAGATAAAAATATGCACATTAGAAGTGATCTCATATGAGAGATGGTAAAATTTGAAAGCACAGGATATAAGCACAAGAGGTGAGTGTACATATATCATAGAATAATATAAGGATATTAGCAAGATAAGAAAAAGATTGAATTTTAAACAAGTATTTCAAACATAAATATGATGAAACCAAGCTACTAATTTTCTTACATTGTTGCAGCTTTTTTGAATATTTTAAACCAAAAAGAAACCAATAACATATATATTAAAATATTTTACACGTATTGCCAATAATAGTACAACATTATATTAAATATGTATTTGATTGAGATATATCTACTTTTCTATTAAAATATTAGTGATATTGACAAGGAAAGGTTAAGTCTCTAGTAAGAAAGTCAAACTGCTATCATATAACAAATCATAGGAAAAAATGGAGAAAATGAGAAAAACTTTCATGTAGAAGAATTTCTTTATCACAGGGAATTTCTTTGATCAAGTATCAAATTTCATTTCATTCATGCATTTAATTTATATACCTGTTTTACCGCACAGAAAACTGATTTTTCTGTAACTAACTTGTCACATCGAATCAAATACAGCTGCTTCAATGCTGAGAACTCTACACTATGCCCTTCCTGATAGAAGCTTGTGAGCTGGGGTAGTTGTTGGAATGCAATAGTAGTTAGTTGATGAAACTTAAACTTGATATCATTTTCGTGTGACCTGCCTTCATTAGAAACAATTTCTTTCAATTTAGGACATGTAGATACTCGAATGTACTCGAGTTTTGGAAGACCATCAGCAACAGAAATTGGAAAGACATTTTCTATGTCAGGGCAGCCCATGACTTGTACAATTTGAAGATTTTTGAAATGAAGAATTACTTTCCGATCACTCCAAATATGCTTCAATTTTGGCATCATCTCGATACGAAGATTCCACAAGTTTGTTTCTTTCTTGTCACCTATTTCTTTTGAATCTTCAAGATCAAATATCTTTTCCACTAACTTGCAATTCATAACCTCTAATCTGCCAAGACTACTAAATCTTCCCACCATGTAATTCGGGAAAATAGTTACAAGTTTGTTGCAGTCTTTAACAATCACATAATCCAAACTACAGAAGGATTGTAAGCTAGCTTGGTCATACCATACAGTGTCCAATTCCTCCATAAAGGAGACTTCCATTTTCCTCAATTGAGGGAAGACATCAATTCCCTGAATAAGGACCAAAGCAGCCATCAAATCATGTCCAGTCCGTAGTGAAACTAACAATAAAAATAAAAAAAAATACTGACGACATGCAGATCATCTATTCAAATCATAAGAAATTACATTAATTAATCAGTATCATTTCCAACCTGCAATCTATGCAATTAGAAAGAGATAGACTTAATGGTGGGTTTCTCATATGACATAGACTGCACAATTGAAGGTCTAGGTTCAAACTACATACCTTCCTTGCTTTGTTTGTTCTATTATCTTCGGGCTTGAATATATGCTTCATCATCGCACATCTTTCTACAGAGAGGCTTTGGAGACTGCCTAGACTCCCAACCATGGATAATGAGAATAAATATTTCAAATTATCACAATCTTTCACATTTAGTTGTGTTAGATTTTGAACAGAAACCTGCAGGCTCAAAAAAATTTATAACATCTTGAGTAATTTGTTGAAATTTTCAAAAAATAACAAGTAAAATATTAAAAGCCAATCCATCTCCCTGGGTTAAAGGAAACATGATCTAAAATGTAGACATTGAAAAGCAGAGTGAAGCCTATCTACTGAGCAAGTTTATAGATTATACGTACATTTATGTTGAAGAGTATTGGAACAAAAGTGGAACTTTGCTCATCTGCAACACTAATTTCATCCTTTTGAGACCCTGGAAGCATCTTCTCATTAGTATAGAAACTAGTCAATATTGGTAAAGATTGCAACGTCAAGGTGTGCAATTGAGGAAACTCCACAGCATTGCATATATCCTGACTTTCCCCAAAAACAATCTCTTGTAAAGCTTCGCATGCAGAAACTTCAATTATTTCAAGCTTTGTAAGATGTCTAACCATGAAAAAGGGGAAGAGATTCTTCAGTCGACTACAAATGTTGATCTTGATGGTTCTTAGATTGCAAAAGGAGGTCATAGTGAGCAAATTTACATTGCATATTTTCTCCATTTTTTGTAATTCGTACAAACACATTGACTCCAACTTGGGAAAAGCCATTATATGCTTTCCCAACTCCTTCGAATTGATTATATACTGAATGTCAGGGTTCTTTATGATTGTCAAATGTTTCAGGCATAGAAATCCTTCCAAATTTAACTCATTGATAATATTTTGAACACCATCTAGTTCTCCCAAAAACAAATGGTCAACACTTTTCAGCAACATTTTGATAAACCCCATGTGGAAATAGATGTTGTCATTGCTTTTTTTCAATTGCAACGCCAGTTCTCTTGATGCTCCAAACATACAGCACATCTTGAAATCTTCAAACAAAACAGGCTCAAATTGTCCAACGACAATTTTATAACCATCCAACTTGTCATAGGACAAGCTCCTAGGCAAAGTTGCAACATCTTGTACATGTATGTTCAAACGTTTCAATTGTTGCAAATGCCATAATTCATAAAGACAAGCAATTTTGTTTCGGTTTGTCTGTCCCTCAACACCCCACTGGATCAAGTCATTTTCCATATATAACTCTTCCAAACTAATCAAGTTTGAGATTACATTAGGTGGAATAACTCGAAGTTCAGTGCAATTACTTATGTCAAACAATTGTAGCTTACCCAGCAGTCCTAATTCACTGGGCAACTTTTCAAATTTAGATCCTAAGAGACTAAGAACTCTTAATTTCTTCAACTCGCCTATAATAGAAATGTTTCCACCAATAACACATTGCTCCAAACAAAGCATTCTCAGCTTTTTTAAGCTTCTAATTGAAGAAGGTAAACTTGAAAGATCTATACCAACTAATATCAATACTCTTAGTTCTCCCATTCCTTCAAAAAGTTTGTCTGGAATTATCAAGGAAGGGTTGTTACTTTCAACATGGAAGACTTTGAGTCTAGGGCAATTTAAACTTTCAGGAATCCCATCATAAATATCACAGTGGTGTAAAGATATAGTGGTATACCTTTCAAATTTTTCCTTGTCAGGCCATTCATCTAGCTTGCCATATCTCATTGTAAAAATATCTTGCTCCTTAAATGCTATTGATAGGGCAGCATCACGAACCAAATCATGCATGGTGACCTGATCAGATGAACGAGTATTCAACAACAAACTTGAAGCTTTGAGCTTGCTCACCAATATGTTAGTTCTATCCCGAGCTTCTTTAACCATATAGACTCCTTGAAATATGCCTAATCCAATGCAATATTTCACCAAGTCTGCAATTGATGGATCCTTACTTATACGAGCGCAAAGTAAGAAAAAGGACTTGAGCTCTTCACTTTGCATGTGATCATAACTCAACTTTGTAGAAAACTCTACAGGTTTTAGTGCTTCAACTGCTTCCTGCCTTTTCATTTGTTCCAGTGCAGTTTCCCAGGCCAATTTACTCTTAGTGTTTCTCAAAGCCTTTGCAACTGTAATTATCGCCATAGGCAATTCTGAACACCTGTCGGCAATTTTGGCTGACAATAATATCAACTCCGCATCTTCTTCAGTTACTTCTGCTACCTTTTTGAACAAATCCACTGCTTCCTCTTTTTCCATGACGTTTAGAGAGAAAATTAAACTTTCTTTTATACCCATTTCACTTGACATCACCTCTTCGCTTCGAGAAGTTACCAAAATCTTGCAGCCTTTGGAATCACCAGGAGACTTTTCTGTTTCCAACTGGTCTTGACTATCATTAACCGTGTCTTTGACAGTCATTTGACTAATTTCATGATCTCTAAATAGAATCCCCAGCATATTCAAATCAAATCCTGCCCAAAGATCATCCAAAATTACTAGAGCATTCTTCTCTTTCTTCAATCTTTGTCGCAATCGACCTGCTCTTCCAATTAGGCTTTCGTCATACAATCTTAAGCCCAACATGTCAGCTATCTCTCCTTGAATCTTTCTTACATCAGGGATGCTTGTTATATTTGCAATCACCACTACACTGAATAGCTTCTCTTCCTTAGCTTTCCTTGCAACTTCTTTAACTAAAGTGGATTTGCCTACACCACCCTGCCCATAGATACCAATCATTTTAGCTGTGGGATCTCTCAGTGCATCCGTAACTTTCTCCATGACATCCTCTCTTGATTTGAATGGTACATAATCACTATCATAAAGAGCAGTCTCTGTTGCTTCCGGATGTGGCTGATAAGAAATTGCATTATAATTCGGCTCCTGCTGCAGCAACTGATCACACTCTGAGGTCATCCTTTTCGCTTTTCTTCCAAGCTGATGCCTCAACTTCAAGTTGGGGAAACCTTGTGAGCAGCCCATCTTCTGGTGGCGTTCATCTTTCAAAAACTTGTCAACTTTAGCGAGATTTGATAGTGCTTTTCCCAACCAATCGGTAACAGAAACTTCAATGACCTGCGCATTGCTTTCCGCAGTTTCAACCTGATGGCTGAGGCTCGTCATTTTATCATGGAGCACCTGAAACCGTCCCTTCAGCTCCTCAACGTTGTCCACATAGTTGTAGAGGTAACCCAGTTGACGGCCAACAGGTTGCAACAAGGGATTCAACGCTTTGTCAACAACAATCGATACAAACTCCATGTTTTTCTGTCTTCCCCACTCTTTTGGGAATTTCTTCTGATATATTTACCACAAATTTCGAGAATGGAAAGGGAAACAGCGAACAAAGATGAACTAGAACATGGATAGCAGGATCGCGTGATGTTTCAACCCCTGTTTCAGGTCCAGGACCGAGATAAACCAAAGAGAAACGAAACAAAAGGAAAAGAAAGTAGCGATTTTACCAGCTAAGTGAGGTAAGTGAAGTGACCGAGTTAGTAGAGCACAGCAGGAAAACACCAGCAGAATATAAGATATGAGAACGCAGGGAAGAAATCAAGCAACACAAGGTTCAAAAAGTTGAAGACTAGGAACAGAAAAAATGGTCGTTTCGACCAAGACAAAGCATGATGTTGACTGAGGAAGAAAAGAGTGAAGTCCGGGAAAGCACATGGGAAAAGGGGGAGAAAATGGCTTGAGCCTTCACGTTTATCCGTATCAGTGGGTTTATATTTGTTTTAATTGTATTTTATTAAAATATTAATCTCCACTTAAACTTCAAAATCCCAAATAATTCTTATTGCTTATAAGAGTATTGGTATTAAATACACTTATATCACAATTGACAATTCATTTTTGTTGAAAATTGTTGATTTGAAATTTTAAAATTTAAGTAATATTTTTTTGTATTTTTGTCTAATTATTATCATTTACCTATCTTCATGAACAATTTACATGTATAAGTCATGGCATAAAATTTATAAGTTTTGTCAAAACTTTTTAGCATGTATGTTAGGAGTAGTAAATTTTTAATTATTATTTTGCTATTATTAGTTGTTAAAATGCACATATGTACTTGTAAATTTTAATATTTTAGTTGTTAAAATGTTTATGCACACTTATAAATTTTATTATAAGAAGTTCTTATAATGCAAATTGGGAGTTATAAAGTTTGTGATTTTAGATATTAAAAAATTCTTGCACTTGTAAATTTTCAAATACAACTTGTTGGCATGTAAATTAGGAGACTATATGGCAAAATAGGGTTAAGATGCAAACTCACCTCAAAAGTATACATGAAGGAACAATATTGCACTAAAAGCTTTTTTGGTCTCAATATCACCTCGGAAGTTTAAAAACATATCAATGTCACCTTGGTGTTAACATAATATATAATAAATTTCCAAAAACCAGTGAATAAAAAATCGGACCGGACCGGACCGGCCGATTCGACCGGTTAAACTGGAAACCGATCAGTGGTCCGGTCTAGTTGCTCATTGAACCGTGAGACTGGTTGGACTAGTCTGAAACCAGTTGGACCAGTCAGAATGAGCTAAAACCGGTGGTTCAACTGGTTGGACCGGTTTCATTTTTTTAATTTTTTCAATTGTTATTTTATGCTGTTTTTTAGGGAAAAATGGAAAGTTGAAAACCAAAATGAAGAGAAAAGTAGGTAAAGAAAGAATAGATCTAAAAAATTAAGAAGATAATGAAAAAAATTATTTAAAAAGATATAATAATTATAGAAAATGAGATATCATTGCATAAGTATAGGCATTATAACTAATACTAATAGATTTTAAGCCTTTTTTTTCTAAAAATCTTCATTTTTATCTATAGAAGATTAAAAATATATTAATATATATTGCCATAAATAAATTATAATATTTTAATATAGCCGGTTCAACTATCGGTTAAACCCCGGTTGACCCATTAACCCTTGAACTTATGCTGTAACCGGTTCATTACCCGATTCGGTTTTTCGTTCCTTGCCAAAAAACAAACAAAAGTTCACACGAACATACAAAAGGACATATTGATGAGAGTGTAAGAAAGTTTAGGTGTTTTTACAAAATTGCCTCTCAATTTAAAAAACAAAGAGAAACTGAAAAGCCCCCTCGACATAGCACCACTTCCAGCCAACCGCCAGAGCTCTTATGCCAGTTGGTTGGAAGGCACCCTCCAGCCGCTGATGCTTCCATATCGATGGCTATTTTTTGGGGCATATAATTTTGATTTTTAGTTGGGGAAACTCAACTAATGGGTGACGAAGTAGGAAATTGACCACACATGCAATTTTTACAAGTCAAAATGTAACATTTTAATCACTAACTACACTTATAACGCGATTAACAATATTTATAAAAAAAATTATTATTTCAATAACACTTTTTACTACTACATTTAACAATTTCTATATTTGGAAAAACTCAGCTAATTAGGTGGAAGTGTGAAAAATTGACTACATATGTCAATTTTTACTTCTATTGGAAATTTCATATTGTCATATGAGATCCCTAAAATTCTCCCTATTCTTACTTGACACATGAGGTGTATTTTTTATTTTTGTTTTATATTTTTTTATTGGATTGGTTTTATCCGTTATTTGTTATTATGAGGTTATATTCAAGCTAAGTACTATGGAATCTAACAAGGGATGTGTGAAAAACCCAAGATCCGGTCTGACCTGTCCTGACCCGATCTGGTCTATAGTTTAACCCGATGAAAGAAAAAGCAATCCGATGAGGCAACTGGACCAACCAGATCGGACTGAGTTATCGGTTCAGACCAGGTTTCGGGCTAAACATTAAGACCTATTAGCCCAGCCCAGTCCAGTCCGATATCTTTCTTTTTTGTCTTTTACAAATATACATTTCTTATATTATTTTAATAGGTTGAGTCACCTTATATCATTTTGTTCTCTTTCATCTCTAACCTTCTGTCTCCCACAAGCTCTCAGACTAAATCCTTCAGCGTTCTCTCTCTTAGCCTCTACCCTTCAAATTTTGTCTCAATTACTCAAAAGACTCAAAGTCTAATCTTTTTCTTCCTTTATCGTTGAACCACCATCAGCCTCCTCTTCCATTGTCAAGCTTTGTTGTCATCATCATCATCTTTTTCTCGTCGCTGAAATCCCCCTAATCAGATCTATAAGATCATGTTCTCATTCTGGTTTTTGTTGTCAGCATCTCACTATCATCAACATCTAGATCCTGTGGGTGCCTTTACTTCCCTCCTCCTTCATCACAAGTCGCAGGCTCATAGACGACGACACCGCAAGTTCTCATCTGTCGTGTTTTTTTCTTTTTTTTTTTTCCTTTCTACCTTTATAATCTTTTAAGAATCATCTATTATTGCCAAACTTAGATCTGCAATATTTAATGATTATTATTGATTTTGATTCTCTCACCTGAATCTATTCTATGGCTTGCATTTGCTTTTTTGTTGTCTCTTTCCAATTTATTTTTTTGTCATTATTGAAACTCTTATATATATATATATACCATAGCTTATGCAGACCTGGGCAACATGTAATTTTCATGCTGAATTTAAAGTAAGGATATAAACAAGGACACACTTGCAAAATCAAAGTCTGTACAGATATTTACTAAGAGGATAAATAAAACTAGGATGATCTTTGACCGATGTTGATCCGGGTCATAGAAGGAACCATGTCCTCTTTCATACATGGACCATTTACAGAGAATTCCTTTTGAATCTCACACAGAGCATTCATTTTTTTGGAATCTCAACCTTCTTCCTTCAGACCATACCAGCATAGCCTTCCTTCGTTTCCTACTGGAGGCGTATTCATCCTATTTTTATTCATCCGAACATAAAAAGACTCTTTTTTTTTAACATATTGCCCAGTAACATAATCTATAATACTTCCCTTATGATCGCATAAAATTTCCCCCTTAGATCCTTAAAAGGAGTTTAGCCCATCATACCTGATTATCCTTCAATAATTGTTGATTAAAGATGATGTTGGTTGCAGCTATCACTGAGAATTGCTCGCACAGGTCAGAGAGACAAGAGAGAGATTTCAGAATTTTTGTATATTGCATTCAAAGATTGCTTACAAGAGGGGTGCCCGACTGAGGAGCTTATAGGGGCTTTTTATAGACTCACGGACTCAACTCTAGGATTACAATTGACTCAAGTAACTATAACTTTAGTTACTTTTACAAGATATTACAGGACATCTGACATACCAAAGGACGATTACAGATAAAATTTGATAAAAGATAAGATTACATGACTCAGCTTTGTCGGCCATCTTTTGATTGTCTGCTTCTGCCGACACTTATAATTGTCTTCTTCTTTTGCCGACACTCCTTCTAGAGTAAACTTGGATCTACAGTGATAGAAGGACTTTTATCATTTCCTCTAAATTCATGGCAATATTCACACTCATGATTCGGATAATCATTGATTATTTGACATATTTTTCTCTTAGTATCTGGGGTATTCTCCATCTTATTCTTCTTTATATTATCATACCATAGTCCAAATTGTTTCTCATTGGATCTATCATTAGATGGCTTCTTCTTTCCGAGGGCATATACACATGTTTTATCAGTGGAATAATACACCCAAGGATATTCTTCTCTTCTAGGTGTCATATTGGCCACCTTTATACGGTTCATTTCTTGAAAAATTATATGATAATCCTGAGCTCTTATATTAGATACTCTAAACTGGAAGTCTTCATCATCTGATATATCTTCTTTAATCTCTGGTTCATACTCCAGTGGCTTCTTGGTAGTCCCAAGCCTAATAAGATTTATAGGCATATAGAACTTTTCTGAAGTTATCTCAGCTACAGTTGAATAACACCTTATGAATACTTGATTTTGAGTTACAATATCAAAATACTCTCCAACAGCTTTTACAAGTTTCTGAGGTAATTCTGCAATTTCTTCCAAGGATCTGGATGGATACATACTTTGGATTAAACCATATTGGTACAGGGTTTTTACAATTCCTGAAGGAGTTCCTGGATAAATGATGGCTTTATTGAAAGCATAATGAGATACATATTTGATGGTTTTATGGGACAAAGATAATTGATTCAACTTTTTGATAATTACTTTGTAGAAATTATATTGTTTGGGTATTTCAAAAAGATCATTATTGGGTTCTTTCTGAGGATGGTTATTCTTTTTGGTCTGGTCTTTTTCTTTTTCTTGAGAGGTCATTATTTGGGAAAAAGATAAATTTTCTGGTACATTCTGGCTTATAGGAGTTGAGGTTACAAAAGAATTAGAGGTTAAGAGTGACTCAAGTCCAAATGACTCGATTAAACTTTGAGTGTTGCGAGTAGAAGACTCGCCTGGAGTGAATGACTCCATTATAGGTGCACTTGGCTTATATGGCTCAACTTCTTTTCCTTTATAGTTCATATCATGGTCATCTGTCCTTATAGGTGATTTGGCAATAGCCTTACAAGTCTCATTTTGGACATCTGTCCTTATAAGTGGATTGGCATCAGCCTTACAGAGCTTCAAATTCTCAAGCTGAATATAGATGTCATTAAGTGAATCATTAATACCAGATATAGAGCTTGTAATCCCTTGTATACTGGTACTAACTTGACTACTTAATAGACTCATATTCATTTCAAGAATATTTATCTTCATTATAAGTTGGTTCATCATCGGGGAAGAATCATCTTCCTTATTCGTCTGAGTTATAGGACTTCTTCCTCTTACTGGCTCCATCTGCTTAAATAGTCAGCAATTAAATTATTCTTTCCTTTTATATATTCAACATCATAATCATAATAAGCTAAATCAGATTGCCATTTAATTAACATTTTACTACTTAACTTATTTTGTTTTATTCCTCTAGACAACCAATACTTTACTTGTGTATTATCAGTCCTTATTATAAATCTATTATTAACTATAAATAATTCTAATTTTTCAATGGCTTTTACAACAGCTAGTAATTCTTTCCAATTAGAGTGATATCTACTTTGAGAATCATTAAATTTTCCACTAGTATATCTAGTTATTTTTTCAGTTCCATCTTCATCTTCATAATATAAAGCAGCTCCCCAATAATTATTAGAGCATCAGTATATATTATCCATTTTATATCTTCTCTTAAAGGTATGGTTAATTTTGGCAAATCTTTACACAAAGTCTTTATATTTTCTATTATTTTTTCTATATTATTATCCCATTTCCATATAGTTTTTTCTCCTGCTAACTTAGATATTTTAGAGGTTAATTTTGATAAATTGGGTATATAATTTCTAGCTTGATTCACTAATCCAAGAAGGATTGCAAATCCTTTTTATTGTTTATTTTCTTAAATTGTAATATTTTTTTACTTATATGGTCTTGCAATTCTATTCCGTTTTTTGTTAAAATTTGTCCTAAAAAATTCACTTTTTCTTTTCTTAACTCCATTTTAGATGGTGATATGTTTAATCCTTTCTCTTCTATTATCTTTACAAATTGTTCTAAATGGTTTTCATGTTCTTTTTCATCTTTTGAAAATATTAATATATCATCTATATAAATTACAGCAAAATCTCTTATTGGTAATAACATTTTTGACACATATTCTTGAAATATACTAGGGCTATTATGAAATCCCATTGGTAATACATTCCATTCATATAATCCTTCTGATGTACTAAAAGCAGTATATTTTTTACTATCTTCTTCAAGTTTTATCTGAAAAAATCCTGATTTACAATCGAATTTACTAAATATAGTTTTTCCTCTTATTATATTAAATAATAAATCCATTTTCGGTATAGGATATCTATTTCTTATAGCTAATTCATTTAACTTTTGATAATTTATAACCATTCTAGTTTTTCCTCTTTTTTCTTCACTATGTTTAGACACTATTATAGCTGGTGATGAATATTCTGATCTACTTTCTCTTATAAGATTATATTTCTTCATTTCCTCTATATGCATTATAAATTCTTTTTTATCTTCTTTAGTCCATGCATAAGGTTTACAATTTATTTCTTTACTATAATCTTTTAATTCTATTTTTGCCAAAGGCTTAGATTTTTCCCAATGTACTAAAGGATTTTCACTATAATTTTCTATAATTCTTTGTTCTATAGTTTTTACTTCTATTATGTTTAATGTTGCTAACATGTGTTGTATTTCTACTGGATTATTATTTTGTAAAAATTGTACTTCATGTTCATTATTCGTTTTTTGAAAATTTTCATCTTTTCTCCTATATGGTCTAATTATTCTTATACCCCAAGCTTCATGTCTACAAGGAGTTGTTAATATTATAGCTTTACTAATCATATGCATAGGGAAATATTGTTCTAAGAAATCTAATCCTAAAATTACATCACAGGAAGGTTCATTATATTGGTTCAATTCTTTTATTATTAATTCGTAGTTTCCTATTTGAACTTTTACATCTTTTGCTTCTAATTCTAACATATGGATTTCTTTTCCTGCACTTCCATTCTTAGCATTTTGTTTTTTCTTTTCCATAATTCTGGTGGTAATACATTATATTTTGCTACAGTTAAGTTTGCTCCAGTGTCAACCAAAACATGATATTTTCTAGATCTATACTTTGCATATATGAATTTTATAAGTATATAGTATAATGGTCTACTCATATTCTAGATAATACTTCTAAACGTTCTTTTAATGTTTTCTTAATTTCTTTTCTATCTTGTCTTTCTCTCATTACTCTAGCATATTCTTCTTCATACAATAAATAATGATTATCATATATAAAATTCAGTCTTCTATTTTCCCATTTATAGGTTTTACTCATCTCTTAATTATCATTCTTAAAAAACTCTTATCATTTTTTGGTATCTTTGTTATATATTCTCTTTTTTTATATGCCCAAAATTCCCCATCTATTATTAGTCTACTTTTGTTTCTTAATTCTTCATTTAACATATGAATGTCTCCCATATTAAACTCTAGATAATAAGTCTAATTGTTTCTTTAATTCTTTCTTTATACTTCTTCTTTGTCTTTTCCTAGTTATGACTTCATTTACTAACTGTATGTACATTTGATCATTATGTTGAACTATTTCTAACAATTGGCTTATAACTGTATGTTATATTTTATCTGTTTTGTTTGTTTTATTTATTAAGTACCTTAATAATCCTATATTACTTTTAGGTATTCTTATATCATTATTTTCTTTATTGTAATACCAATTATTTTTATCATAAAGTGTGATTCTTCTATCCATTAAGCTCTAGATAATACTTTTAATCTTTCTTTTAATACTTTTTTAATATCATTTCTATTCATCATATTATTAACTACTGCATTATAAGCTTCTACAAAATCTTGAGCTCTTGTATGATATACTATTCTTAATTGTCTTTTTTCCTTTTCATTACATTTATTTATTTTATGCACTATGTGATTCATCATTGCCTTATCTGCTTTAGGTATTATTATTTTTTCGTCATCAATATAATAATAATCTTTATTTTCATCTGATAATATTACTCGCATTATTTTTGCTGTTTGGTGTGTATTGATCATCATATTAACTTTTGAATTACAATTGTTTGATGGTTTATGTTAAAGATTATTCTATCTTCTTGATTTCTATAAGGTTTCACTTTATCTAAAAAATCTTTTCCTAATACTACCTTATGTGATTTATTCGAGTCTTGTTCTACCCATAAAGTTAATTGTATTACATCTCTCTTATTAAATCTTATTACTATATTTGTTTTTATTCCTTCATCTGTTTCTTCATATTCATTTTCTATATATCCTAACTCTATCTTACTTTTTTCTTCATTTTCATCTATTAATGTTATTATTTCTTGCCATATTCCTTGCTTTTTTATTTCTATTATTATTTTATCCTTTTTATTTTCTTTTGTTATATCTAAATTTGTTATCTTTTGATTTATTTCAACTAATTCTGTATTTATAGGATTTATTAGAGACATTTCAGCTAACCGGCTACTACTTGCTATATCAATACTTCTCCTTGGATTCATTATATTTATTTGTAAAGGTTTATCTAGTGTCTTTATTTTTAATGATCTGTTTCCTAAATTGTTATTTGCTATTAATCTTTTTCCTCTATTATCATGGATACTTACAGTTCTATCTAGTTCTATTTCTAATATTTCAGGTAATGTTATATTTATAGGATCTGTTTTTACTTCTTTTAATATAGGCATGAATTGTTTTTCCATACTAACTCTTCCTATTTATTTATTATATATTTTATGTTCATTTGTAAATACTAGTCCTACCATTGCTGTTATACTTATTGTTTTAGCACCTTTTAATAATTTGATTCCTTTTAATTTATGGTATATCATTATTGATTGGTCTATATGTTCATCATTTCTAGATATTGCAAAATTTGTATTTAAAGTAAATTTTAATTTTTGATATATTAAATTGCCTGTTAACATTCCTAATACACTATCTTGTACACTACTTATTATTCTTCCATCTGTTATTAATAATTCTATAGGTGAATCTATTCCTTCTTTAAAATAAGCTTTTACTAATAATTGTACTCTTGCAATATAAATTTCAGTTACTTCTTCTTTAAAAGGTAATTTAGATATTTCATTTTCTATCAATCCTTTACTTATTAATGGTATTCTTAATATGCCTTCTGTTAAAGTTGATTCTATAGGATGTTTCTTTTGTAATATTACACATTGGCTTTTAATATCTTTCTTTGATTTTATTATCCTATTTACTCTACTCATAAATCCTTTATTAACTATTTGATCAGGTTTTAAATTTAATTTCATATATTTTATTTTTTCATATTGTTTTGCATTAAATACCAATCTTTTTTCTACACTTCCTTCTGTCGTATTCCTATATTCTTCATATGATTCATATTCATCTTCCTCATTAGATTCTTCTATTTCTTTTCGATTCATCATATATAATTTAAATTCTTCTTCTGAATCTTCTAAATATTCTATTTCTGATTCTGATTCTTCTGTTTCACTTAGTTCAGATTCACTTATTACTTTTATTTTATATATTTCTATTTCAGGGTTTTCTATGTCACTATATATGTCTTCATCAAATTCCAAAGGTTCTAATTCATATTCTTGGGCTTGTTCTAATATGTTCATAAACTTTTTATCTTTAGGTTCTTTACATTCTGTTGATATATGACCTAATTTGCCACAATTATAACATCTACATTTTCTGGGTTTTTTACTATAATCTATTTTATTCCCTTTCTTAAAATATTTCCTAAAATATTTTTTAGGCTTGTATTTTTTATAAAACTTTTCTTTTGGATATTTTTTGAATTTATATCTATACTTGTTATATCTCTTCATTGGTTTCCATTTCTTTTCTTTATATTTTCCTTTTTTATATTTTCTCCTAATCTTTTTATTTTCATCTTTACATCCCCATCTATGTGGTCTCTCATATTCTGCACATCTTAAGATTAATTTATTTTGTTTGTAATATTTCATATTTCTCCAGGCTTGTTTACATTTTTCAGATAAATAATTTCTTAAATAATCTATTCTTCTTCCTAAAGAATCTATATATGGAAATAATTCTGGATTTTCTTTAAATGTTTTCATATAATCATCTATTATTTCATCTCTTATTAGTTTTGGTAGTTTTCTATAAAAAAGTTCTAAATATTTTATTCTTTTCATTTCTGGGTTTTCTTTTATTTCATAATAATATTTCTGAAATTCACATATATAAGGATTTAAATATTTTGGTTCTAATGAGCATATTTCAATTTGGTATAATCTTTTTATTGCTTCATTACTAGTTATATGTTCTTCTAATGTACTACTTCTTCCTACAAATTCTGTTCTAAGTACATATTCATATCTTTTTACAAGTTTTACATAATATTCTTTTCTACTATTATATTCTTCTTTCACTATATGTCTTATTTGATTTCTCCAATTTTCTTCTTGGCTTCTCCACCAATAATATACATTTCCTAAAAAGCTTGATTCTATAAGTAAATTAGTTGATTGAAAATCTAAATTATTCCTTCCTATTAGTGCTATTATAGTTGCTCTTGACCATTCTTCAATTATTTTTTCGGGGTCTAATACACAATCTAAATTTAACCATATTCCAGATACAGGTATACTTTTACTTTCATATTGATTTATAGGTGTTGGCGTAAAGCCCTTTCCTCTTGGTATTTCAAATCTTATATCAAATTCTTGGTTTTCTGTTTTCTTATCATGTGGTAAATCTTCTCTTTCTATTTCATTTTCTCTTTGTTCTTTATGTTTAGCATAGTCTGTTTCTGTTCTTATTTTAGACGACTCTTCTTCTGACTTTTTACTTCCATCTCCTGTTTCATTAATACTTACTCCTACATTTAATTCTTTATATTCTTCTATATTTCCTTTTATATTTGTCGCATCCTTAAAATCTCTTTGAATTTTTTCTAATTCTTGTTCTTCTAATCCCATTAAATTTTCAATTTCATCATCTTCTTCTATTGCATTCATCATTTTTATTTGTGGGTTATATATTTTAAAAATATCTATTACATCTTTTGAATATATTATTTCTGCAATTTTACTTCCTTCTTCAACTTCTTCATTTTTCTCATAATTTTCTCTTTTAGCTTTTCCTTTCGTTATTTCAATTATTTGTCTTTTCTCTTCTTCTGTAATTCCTAAATTATTAAGCTTATCATTAATCGTCCATAAATTATTATTCATTATTTGTTGTCCTTTTATTACCTGTTCTACAATTAATCTTGTTTGTCTTACATTTTCATCCATATTTTGTTTATATATTTTTTCTTTAACATTTTCTAATTTTTCCATCTCTTCCAATGCTTTCATCATATTTAATTTTCTATGCTTATGAATTATAGGTTCTAATAATTCATTTTCTTGTTTTATTTCTGGTTCTTCAATTTCCATATCTGTTACCCCTAACGAATTCATTATAGTTTTTACATTCGATTTTATTATTCTTAAATCTTCAGTATTACTGTCTATTTTCTTTTTCATATTATATATCTTTTCTTCTAAAGATTGACTTAAATATTCTAATCTTTCTTTTCTATTACTCGGCTTTTCTAATTTTACCTTTTCCTTTATATCTTCTGGGACCATTTCTAATATTTCTTCTAAATTATATATTTCCATTAAATCATAAATATTCGGGTTTATATATGTTCCTATTTGTTTCATCATATACATATTATTCCAGTTTATTAAATTCCAAATATTATCTCTATTTCCTCCCGGCATAAAAGGTGTAAATATACATGTTTCTTCTTGATTTCCTATTAAAGATAAATGAGAACTTATAGGTAAATTATTTATTTCTACTTCATAGGTTCGAGGTTCTAATTTTCTTATAATATTCATCTTATATTTCTGGAAATATATACCTTTAATTTCTAACAATCAGATAATATAATTAATCACAAACTTTAAAGATTTCTATCAAAGCAGAGTTTCTACCTAAAGTAGTATGAAAATTAACAGGGATCTAAGAGTTCCATTTTATCAAACCATAAGCTATGATATATATATATATATATATTTTAAATTATGGTTTGGAAGACCACCCAGACCAGTCCCCAGCCCGAGAGACTAAACCCGGTCTGGTCCGACATCGGGTTTCTCCCGAACTAGACTGGACTTCAGGCAACAAATTCTAACCTAAGGTGAATTTAGACTAAACCTCGGGTTGGGGGTAAACCCGGTTTTGTCTGATCTTTGATCAAACCTAAATCTTACTATGAATAATTCTTTAATCGATAACATGCTTTCAAATGAAAAATTTTTGTCCTTGAGCAATTAACAACTCAATAGCATAAAATATGTTTTATTATAAAACAAAAAAGCAACACTTACTTTTCTTTCCAATTAGCTCACATTTTTCAATAGTCTCGTGGAAGCTTTAGGATGTGTTTGGTTTGAAGGGAGGAGAGAGGTGGTAAATTACAATTTTGGATGAAAGAAACCCAAAATTTACCCTCTTATTTTCTTTTTAAATTTTAGATTTCCGTCCAAAATTTACTCTTTATTCCTTTTAAATTTTGGGTTCCTACCCAAATTTTAAATATCTTTAACCCAAAAAGGTAATTTAACCCCTCTCCCCTCCCTTCCCCTCCTCTCAAACCAAACACACCCTAGGCTAGAGAGGAAAAGGTGATGATTGTAAATGCACTTTGAAAAAAGGGAAAAAATATAGGGAAAATTCCAAAAAGCAAAATACATTGGAAATTGAAAAAGGACCATTTAGTGCTCTGAAATTGGAAAAAGACAAATCAATTTAGTGTCAGACGGGAGAAGGAATCTGGGATTTTGAAATCTCGGCGAAATAACCAAAATGCCCTTAACCCTCCCTCTCTCCACTTCGGAACAACAACACGGTCCTCTCAATTAACAACTCCAGATTCTATATTAATAATTCCATTTTCTTCTTTCATAATTAACAAGTTTCAGGGCCAATAACAACATATATATCTTTATTAACAACATCGTATTCTACATTAACAACTCCACTTGCTTCTTTCACAGTTAACAAGTTTCAGGGCCAATAACAACTCCTTTCTCTTTATTAACAAAACCGTATTCTGCATTAACAACTCCATTTTCTTCTTTCACATTTGACAAGTACGGACTATTTGGGGGATTTTGGTGTTGTTAACATAGAATACGAAGTTGTTAATTAAGAGGCCCGTGTTGTTATTCCGAGGGAGGGCTGAAGGGTATTTTCGTCATTTCACCGAGATTTCAAAATCCCAAATCCCTCCTCCCGTCTGACATTGAATTGAGTTGTCCTTTTCTAATTTCAGAACACTAAATCATCCTTTTGCAATTTCCAATATATTTTTTTAGAATTTTTCCTAAAACATATTTGGCTTTAGGTTCTGTCATTATTTTTTCTTCTTCTCAAAATCTTATATACATCTTTAAATTTAGAAAATTGATGGTTTAGAATTGCTATTTTATAAAATTATTATTTAAAACATAAATAAATAATTTTAAATCATTTAAATATGATCTACACAATTCATAACTGCAATACAAATAAAATAAAAATAATTTATAAAATATTATGTTAATAATAAATTTATAAAATATTAAAATTGACTATTTATTTTTTAATCCAAAGATAAAGATAAGATTTTAAGAAGAAAATGAGATGAAGAATTTTTAGGGAATTTTCTTCCCTACTCACTCATGTTTATCAATCATCAATGAATATGCTAATAATGCAGAAGGTGGGGTTGTTGGCTTATCGTAGGATCCAGCTTCCATCCTTTTATTGAAGGAAAAAGATGGTCTTTTTCTCAACTGGACCATTA
Source organism: Inga laurina (assembly GCA_963855925.1). NCBI lineage: Eukaryota > Viridiplantae > Streptophyta > Magnoliopsida > Fabales > Fabaceae > Inga > Inga laurina. The sequence continues at coordinate 39,107,716 of OY979705.1, forward strand.
AGATCTTAATTCAACGGTTCCGATTTAATATATTATAAAATAATAATAATAATAATAATAATAATAATAATAATAATAATAATATTTTTATAATATATTAAATCTAGACCGTTGAAATCCTAATTCAATGATCCAGATTAAGAAAAGAACCATCATTTTCCTCCAAAAAAAAAAAAATGAAGCCGAATCCAATCAGTATGCTAATAGTGCAAAAGGTGGGGTTCCTCTCTTTTTCTGTTTTTTGTCTGCAAGTGAAGTGCTTAAATCCTAGATTTTAAGGACTAAATTTATTTATTAATCAATCTCAAAAATTTGTTTGAAAACATATCGCAAATTTTGGGACTAAAGAAAATTAAAAGTATGTAGTAAAATGACCAAAATAACCCTACTAAATGAAAGGTTAAAAATACGTTACTCACAAGTATTATCTAAGGAATTGATTGACATTTGACAAGTTGTTCGTGTAACAAGCATGCATAACTAAATTAACAAGTGAAGATATGATAACATAAAATCTGCATTTTTATGATGATATTTGACGTTACTCAGTTCAAATATTGACAAGCATGAGTTCGCAAAATGATAAATTGGTTTATAAAAATGACAAGGTCATTATTATGCATTTTTATTATATTAACAAAAAAGCTATTGATATAAAGATGTTCATGGGAAAATCGAAATGGCCCGTCTGAGTCCCCTCACACTAAAAAGGGTTTAGGGTTTAGCAATATCGTCTTTGTGTTAATTAACATAACATCTAATGAATGCCCAGAAACCCAAAAGGTCACATAAACATACAAAATTACATATTGATGAGGGTAAATAAGTTTAGATAATTTTACAAAATTGCCCTTCAATTTGAAAAACCGTGAGAAAACTAAAGAGCCCCTCGTTGAAGCACCATTACCAGCCAACCGCCAGAGCTCTTATGCTGGTTGGTCGAAAGGCACCCTCTGGTTGCCGATCCTCCAACACACATGTTTTTTTGGGTGTATAATTTTTTTTTTTCCAGTTGGCGGAAAACTCAACTAATGGGTGAGAGAGTAGAAAATTGACTACATATGTCAATTTTTATAAGTAAGAATGTAATTTTTTAAGCACTGACTATACTTGTAACGCAAATAACAACATTTATAAATATATTTAACATTTTAATAACACCTTTTACTACTACATTTAATAAGTTCTATCTTTTGGAGAAACTCAACTAATCAGGTGAAAGAGTGGAAAGTTGACAACATAGGTCAATTTTTACCATTTTTACTGTTTTTGGAAATTTCGTACTGTCATACGAGACTTCCCTAAAATTCTCCCTATTCTTACTTGTGACATAGGGTGTATTTTTGTTTCTATCTTTTTTTTTTTTTTTTATCGGATTGGTTTAATCCGTTATTTGTTAGCTGTTGCTATGAGGTTATATTCAAGCTAAGTAAGTGGAATCTAAATATGAATAACTCTTTCACAGATAACATGCTTTCAAATGAAAAATTTTTGTCCTTGAACAATTAACGACTCAGTCACTTAGCATAAAAAATGTTTTATTATAAAACAAAAAAGCAACACTTACTTTTGTTTTCCAATTAGCTCACATTTTTCAATAGTCCCGCGGAAGATTTAGACCATGGAGGATAAAGGGGATGACTGTAAATGCAATTTGGAAAAACTAAAAAGGGGTAGAAAGTATCCAGGTCTAGTTCTCTTATTTCCCCCCCTATTTTCTTCTTAGAATCTCATATCCACCTTAAAATTTGGAAAATTGATGGTTTAAACTTACTATTTTATAAAATTATTATTAAAACTTAAATAAATAATTTTAAATTGTTTAGATATGATCTATACAATTTATAAATGCAATATAAATAAAATAAAATCAAAACATAATTTATAAAATATTATGTTAGTAATAACTTTATAAAATATTAAATTTTATCATTTATTTTTTAATCTAAAGATAAAGATAGGATTTTGAAAAGAAAATGGGAGAAAGAATTTTGAGAGGCTTTTCTTCCCTCCTCACTCACGTTATTACCGATCATGAATGAATATGTTAATGATGAAGAAAGTGGGGTTCTTGGTTTATCAATCATCATTGAATATGCTAATAATGCAAAGGTGGGGTTCTTGGTTTATCAATCATCACTGAATATGCTAATAATGCAGAAAGTGGTTTTTTGGTTTATCAATCAATATCCTAATAATGCAGAAGGTGGGGTTCCTCTCTTTTTCTGTTTTTTGTCTGTAGGTGAAGTGCTTTAATCCTAGATTTTAAGGACAATTTTAGTGAAAACTACAATATATGACTTTATTTATTAATCAGTCTCAAAAATTTGTTCGAAAATATATTGCAAATTTTGGGACTAAAGAAAAATAAAATTGTGAAGTAAAATGACCAAAATAACCCTACTAAATGAAAGGGGGAAAAATACGTTACCCACAAGTATTATCTAAGGAATTGATTGACATTTGACAAGTTGTTAGGGTAACAAGCATAACTAAATTAACAAGTGAAGATATGATTAAAAAAATAAAATCTGCATTTTTATGATGATATTGGACGTTACTCAGTTCAAATATTGACAAGCAAAAGTTAGCAAAATGATAAATTGGTTTATACAAATGACAAGCTCTTCATTATGTATTTTTATTATATTGACAAAAAAGTTATTGAAATGACCAACGCCTTTGGCATAATGGTCATATGTGTGGGCTTAGTGCCCCATAGGGTGTTTAAATCTAGGACCGGGAGTCCTGGGATCCACTCCCGGTCCCAGGATGCAAAATGACTTTGTTAAAAAACAAACAAACTGAACGTCATCAACAAAATAAGGCATTGGAGGCCTCAATGCGCAGACAAGGGAAGAAGCATGTATTTGAATGAAACAAATAAATGAGAAGAGGGTTTAAAATTAAAGAATACTGGTATTTTATGTTATATCCCATATATTTTAATAATAACAACGATTGAGTTAATATTATAAAAGGTTTCGATAATAAATAAAAAAGTTTGAACAAAGTAACTAAGCTTTTCATGGCAGGCAGAACAATTACTTGAGTAGCTACTTAAGTAATGAAGAAGAACTGAAAGACAGAGAACAGGGAAAAGCATCACTGGCAGAATTTTGAAGGCATTACTCGAGTAAGCCCTCGGATAATGATCCTTCATTACCCGAGGGATCGCTCGAGTAATGTGTGAGAAATTGTTCCAGAGGGTGCTGTCAAAATTTGGATGCCATTACTTGAGGGATCACTCAAGTAATAGGAAAAGTTTTTGAAGCATTACTCGAAAGATCACTCTAGTAATTAGAGAAGAAATCATCTAGTAGCTCTTGGCCAAGAAATGACTGACATTACTTGAGGGATTACTCGAGTAACCAGATATAAAAAAGGTACATTACTCGAGGGATCACTCGAGTAAGTTGAAATGAAAAGATTGAATTACTTGAGGGATTACTTGAGTAATCAGGTAAGCAAAGAAGCAGGTATTCTCGGCCAAGATTTGGATGACATTACTCAAGGGATTACTTGAGTAATTAGAAAACAATTTGAAACTTTACTCGAGGAATCACTTGAGTAACCAGAGAAGAAAAGAGAGACTTACTCGAGGGATCACTCGAATAACCAAGTGTGCAAAAGTTTTGTGAAATAAATTACTCGATAGAGTACCTGAGTAATCTAGTCAGACAACGTTGACTTAAGTATTCGTTTGGAATAACTTATTTTTAGGCAATAAGTGCTTATAAATCGTGATTCATGGTATACGGGATAAGTATGTGAGAGGAGTTTTATCTCGACTTGCGTAATAAAGACTTGTTGTTTAAAATTAAGTGATACCAATTCTGGCTTATTTTGAAAGACATTACTTGAGGGGTTACTTGACTAATGGTGATGGTTTACTCGAGTAACCATTCGAGCAATCATAACTAGAATTGCGTTTTTAAATTGTTTTTTATCTATTGTTCATTAATTTGTTATCTATAAGACTAATCTTTCATTGTATTAGTTCCCTAACTATATTTGCAAAGAACAATGAAGAAATCATGCATTGACAGAAAAGTCAAACATATCATGCACAACGTCCGAAATGCTCACCTACCGCAAATGACTAGTTTTCAAATTTGAAGAACGGTCAAATGAAGTTGCGTGACTTTAACGGATATGTTTGAAATGCTTCCAATAGACATTACAATTGACTTATATATATGGATCATTCAACGAAGAATAGAACACAACGACAGAGAACATACGAACATACGAACATACAATGATCAATATATTCTTAGTGCTCTGTTTCTTATATTCACTCTTTGTACTTCAGTGATTATATATTTGCTCTGTGAGACATATTTTCATTATGTTAGCCGTCTAGCTTTACCGCAAGCGTACGGGTTGCAAGTAATATAAAAAGATCGTTCCCACGAGGACTATGACAAAAATGAATTAATTATCTTAATTAAATTATCAATCAGGTTAAGTGAGAATATTTTGAAAAAAATTTTCTACTTAAAAATTAATTAATTAAATCGAGAACTTCAAGACAGGAGGAATCTAGGATTATCTATCTCCTATTTATTTCATAAACTAATTAATTTACCCTCAATAAGCAATCAAACGAAGATATGTATTTGTCTAAGATTCAAAAGTATTCGATAACGCTCTCTTGAGTCAAAACCAAATATTCATCCTAATAAACTAATCAATCTCTTGTATTAATTTATAAGGACTAACTTTAAACACCAATCTTAATCTGACAATGCTAGGTTAGTAACTATATCTCTATAATACTAACAAACCATCAGTTTAATATATCTAAACTTCAAGTCTAACATGATTTTACCCAAGTTCTACACTTAAATTATCTTTCTCAAGATTAATTTAAATAAACAAGACAACTAAATGATGATCAGACATTTAGAGGTATTAAGAGCAAAATAAAATCAATACAAAAATTTATTCGATGCAAAAAGAGAGTAAATAAATAATTCAATCCATAAATAGGTTCAAGAAAATCCTAGAACGAGAAAATTAGCTACTCATGTTCATCAACAAATCAAAACCATAAATAATAATTCGGTTCATATCAGAAACTAAGAAAAAGAGAGAAAAAAAAATAATAGAAACCAAATTTTAAAGTTCCAAATCTCTTTGAATCTTCAAGTCCTAGCTTCCCAAAACTCAACTTCTCGCTCTGCTATCGCGTCCTCCGCTTCCCTTGGTTCTGTCTTGTGCCCAGCTTCTGGATCTGTGCGTCTCAGCTATCTGTGTCTGCCTGTGTCTTGCGCCTCTGCCCTCAGTGTTCTGTCTCCGCTCTGTCTCGGCGTGCCCTCCTCTCCTTTGTGTCTCAGCGTTTAGTTCCTTTTATAGATGTATTTTCGGGCTGCCTTTTCTGCCTGCGGGGTCCACACTTTGCTATCCGAATTTGAAGATATATCATATATTAATGCTTTGATCAGATCTGCACCTTCATTCTCGTTTTCTCACGTGGGCCCACGTTTTTGGCATGAAATCTTATCATTGATTTCCATCTCTCTTCCAATATAATAATATATATATATATACACACATGTTGAATTCTTCTCAGTAATTGACTTGTGACGTAGATCCTCAAGATATTGTTTTCATTCTTTAATCCATGGGTGGGTCCGTACCATTATATATATATATATATATAAATATTCTTTTCATATTTTTCTTCTATCCCCAAACTCATAATATCTCCTACAAAATAAAATAGGATATGAGTAGATTTTCTGTTAAAATTTCTTATTATCCTATTATTAATGAAAAGATAGAAAAATATATAAACTATAATTAAAAAAATATAAATCTAGTGAATATATTCAAAATATATACCTATTTAATTATAAAATATATACTTATCACATTACAAACTCAATATTTGTTATTGAGACAACTTAAGGTTGTGAAACCTTGAGTTGGGGATTTGATAACAACATGTAAGGGGGGCGAGTGTCAAATGAAGGAACTTGCTATGTACTGAAGTACCAAAAACTCACTAAATCTTAGAAGATATAGTGAAACTCTCAGAGAAGCTCTGAGGACTGGACATAGGTCAAAGTGGCTATGGCCGAACCAGTATAACTCCCGGTGTACACTTCAGTGACATTTCTCCTAGCTCTTAACTGCTTTAAATTTCCAGTCAATTTTTATATACACAACGAATTTTCTGGTATCATCCAATTCACCCCCCACTTGGGTGAAACGCTTGTACTAACATTTTAGAGAAGTGATCTTTAGTGCTTTTTTTCATTATAAAAAAAGCAAAAAACTTTTTTACAGTTGCTAATGAAGCTCAAAAGCTAATGGCAACAATTAAGATATACTAGTAACTCTGGCTAAATAACAACAAAAAATAAAAAGCATTTTGATATTACAAAAATGGATCATTTTTAATTCAAACAAAAGGCTATGTTGGTAGGCTTCACCCTCGTGAAGAGGCGTGTATAAGTTTAAAATCCAGAAAGCACATTTGTTGAAAGGGTTACTCCTTAAATGCTCAAGGTTTGTCAGGAATTAGTCTAATCAAATCCAAAGTGATGTGAGACTTACCCTGACTTCACACTTTAAAAAAAAAAATGATATGTTGATAAATGCAGTCATGAACTTTCGGTAGGTAGCCGAAGGGAGCCTAATCATGGCATTCATAAGATAAGATAGAGCGAAACCAGAAGTTGACAACAAATTAATTGGGAAAGTTTTAGTTATTCTCAAGGATGTGACATAACTTCAGTCATATCAACACTCTAAATTTTCTGAAACTTCACTGTATTCTCTTAAGTTAAAATAAAATAAAATTTTGAGATGAAAAAATAATGATGCCCTTATTTTTTTTGTCTTGTAAATTGTCTTATTTGTCTTGTAAATGTCCATATTTGTCTTATTAATTTTCATATTTGTCTTGTAAATGGTTAAAATATTTTAATTCCCTGGGTTCTTTGGAATATCTTTATCTATTTTGTAAATGTCTTTATTTATCTTGTAAATACTTATATTTGTCTTGTCAATTTTCATATTTATCTTGTAAATGGCCAAAATATTTTTAATTCCCTAGATTATTTTGAATCCCTTTATTTTTCTTGCAAATGTCTTCATTTGTCTTGTAAATGCCCTTATTTGTGTTATAAATTCTCTTCTAAGAAAATAAAAGAAGAGCATTTTTATCTTTTCACCCACAAAACTTAATTTTAGTTTGACCTATGGGGGTGCAGTAAAGTTTCAAAAAGTTTTGGGGTTGATTGAAATTATGTCGCATCCTCGAGGCTCAATGAAAGTTTTCCAAATTTATTACTGGAAGTTGAAACTGGAATTGAATTTTTTGGAATTGATAGCCCAAAAATCTGAATTTATTGAGGTTCTAGAAATTTTCTTTGGTTTCTTTGTATCCATTATTGGTTGTTTGCTATTGAATTTTCTAGAATTGATAGAGTGTTGGAAATCTGATTGAAAATTGATTGTTACATCTAATTGCTAAATGGTTGTTACTAACCGAGATTATTTTTAATTTGATTGGTAAGTTCATTGATAAGTAAAATATTTGCATATTTATCTTCCCTTATATGATGATTTTGTAAATGATATTTGAGCTCAATTTAATGAATTTAGGTATAATTAATAAATAAATAATGATTTTGGCATAAAATAGAATTTCTTGAAAAATACTAAATTAGACCATTTTTCACTTTCCAGGCAATATCTGGAGCTCTAGGTGTCGATTGAGATGTTCTATATATGGATAAAAGCTAAGAAAGAGCTCTACAACTTTTATGTTGAGACCAAAATACAGTTCTATCTCCAAGAATTTCGGATTTTGCTTGGAAGTTGAGAGCGAAAATCATCTACCATTCCACCAACTATTCCATCTACCACATTTCATTTGCCACTTCATCTTCCTTTTCATCTATTGCTTCATCTACCACATTCCATCTACCATACTCCATTCTTCCCTATATATAGCCATCATCTCCTTCACATTTTGCACAACCATTTTCATATTCATTACTTTCCTCTCTTCTCCACATACACCATCTTAGAGTTAATTTTATGCATTGTATTTTAGTCTTACATGCCTCCTATATGGATGGTTTAGATTGCCACCTACATGGAAGGTTTTACCTCCTATATGGAAGGCTAGATTTTTCTATTTTTATGCATCTTGTGATTGTATTTTTATGTTTTAGAATTTAATAATTACGTTTATTGTAATGATTATGAAGTTTTCAATTTATTTTATTTTTGTTTTTAATTTCATCATGTGCTAAACTGTCATTTTCCTAGGGTGATGATGTAGCTTACTAATGACAGATTGAATCTTAATTTATTAAATCCAGTTTGAATTTCTCCTTCATGATTGAGTTTTAATTATTATTCTTAATGCTTTTGATTGATTGGCCATCTTTTAAATGATTTCAATATTCATGTTGAGATAGGAAGGATATGTATGTGTGTAGATCATATAATTAAAAGCATAACTTGCATATGAAATATGAATATATTCATGAGTTGTGTAGTCTTACAGAGTTCCATAAATCTTAATGCATAATTAATTGCTTAAATTCATATATGAATATATTGGATTAGCAATTAATTATAGAATTGCTTAACCTTGGAAGAAGCTAGTAATTAAATTAGAGAAACTTGACTATCAATCATGTGGAATAAATTGGGGTAGAATAGATAGGTGATTCAATATGAAATTTGCTAAGTGAAATATAATCCCTAGGACTTTTTTTCATAGTTGCTTTCATATCATTTGCACTCATATTTAATCATATTTTATTTTGTACTCTCAATCACCAACTAATCGATCGACTAAATAGAATTAAAATTACCCATTTTGGTACTTAGTGATCAATCATCATAGGAACGATACTCTACTCACTTTTGTATTACTTGATTATGACAGTGTACACTTGCACTATTTAATAGACCATTTACACTCGTAACATTCATATTTTTCTCTCATTTTTACCATTCTATAAGAGTCATATTGCTTTTGAGAAGCTGAGATTCATTCTTAGTTACTTTGTTATTGTAAGGCATGAAATAGGAAGTTATGGTTTATATATCAGGTACTATATCTTGGTACTGTTTCAATAGCAAGTTAGCATCTACAACTTAACAAATTCTGAACATGATTTGTATAAGAGAGTAATGAATGGCTCATTCATGGTTATATTTACTATGGTCATCCAAGTATGTGGAAATTATGGTGCAATATATGCTAATACAAAGAGCCTTCATGCTCAAGCTGAATGTTGTGTAATTGTAATTAGTTTTAAAAGGGCCTTATATGAGGATATAGCTGTTGGGATAGTTAGTTTGTTAAGTCTCTACTTTATAAAAGGGCCTTATACGAGGATGTTCATCTTTTTCTTTTTTTTGAATTGGTCTCTCGGTGGAATTTTGCTCGGTTCTTAGCGGAATTTCTTATTTTTTATAGGTTAATATTTCAAAATCTAATGGTAACTCAAGTATTGAGGGTCTCAATCCCTCCACCCCTCTAGTGTACAGCAGGATGATGCTGATGCATAACTTATATAATAAGAGGAAAGAGCACTGAGGAAGGGCCTTTATTGTGATGAAGCACATCTAGAAAGCAAAGAGAGGGGAAGGTGTAATATCCCGATTTGTGGTTAGGACTGATAACTCTGATAATCATTGTAATTAGTGTAATTAAGCACTATTATGATTAATGTAATGTAAATTGTGGGAATAAATACATGTGGTATTTAAGATCAATGGTTGTGATTCCTTGACCGTGGGTCGGAATCCTATGTGTTGTGATTTGGTGAGCTTAAAGAGGGAATTGAGTAGATGATGACAAGTGGCATGTGAGTGGCCATTGGATGAAGCACTAGAAGACAAAATAGCACTTTTTCTTTTCTCTCTCTCTCTATTCGGTTGAGTGTGTGTGTGTACAAGAGAGAGGTGCTTCTTCTCCATCATCATCCTCCTCCCATTTCTCTCTCTCGTTTTCTCTCTCCTCTCCTTCCTCCATTTTTCGCTGGACAAGCAAGAAAGAGGGGAAGAAAAGCTTGAATCTTGGTAAGTTGTGATTCTCCTTTGCTCCAAACCTCTTCTATAATATTGTTCATCTCAATGAGAGCTACATTGTGATGATTGTAGAATCTTGAGAAGTGGTGATTGGGCAAAGAGAAGAGGTAGGCATTTAGTGCATTTTAATGTATTGCTTGTGATTTTTGGCTAAGTTGGTCAAATCTGGAATTTTGCCCTAAATATGCCTATTTCTGGAAATGTGAAGATCATTATGATTGATGATTGAAAATGATTTAGTTTGGAGATATATGATCATTTGATGTAATTTGGAATGTTAAAAAGGTGTTAAGGGAATTTGGATATGGTGTGTCATAGAGACCTTAATGAATGATGGTGGTTAAATTGGTTTTTGAGGTGTTTTGAAGTGGCCAATATGTTCCCTAGTTAGTGCTTAGTGTGTGTGAGCATTGGGAAGAGTTTGGGGAACCTTTGGGAGTGAATTTGACCATCTGGAGTTTCTGGTTTTTGGCTGTGTTTCTGGTCTCTGATGCACATCACTCGAGCAGAGGAAGAACGTGCTCGAGTGATATGCAAGTTTTTCCCTGTTGTGCTTCGAGTTATCTGGGTTTTATGGGTTGTGCTCGAGAGCATCGCCTTGTGCTCGAGTGAGCGAAGAACATGCTCGAGTGAGCATGGTTCTGCTCGAGTGAAGGTGCGAGTCCGGAGTTGAGGTTGCTTTTGGGTCCTCACTCGCTGGTTGATGCCGAGAGTGTGCTCTGACACTCGCGGGCATAGCCGTTCCACTCGAGCACTGAGGGTCGTGCTCGAGTGAGCTTGTGCTTCTGGTGTGAGTTGGTGCTCTCGGGTTGATGCTCGCGGGAAAGTTGCACGAGTGTGCTTTCTCACTCGCGGGTGTGGGGTGTGTGCTCGAGCACACATGGCTGTGCTCGAGTGATCCAGTGCTTGGAGAGCTGTGTGTGTGCTCTCGGGTGCTCACTCATAGGCTCACTCTCTCTTGTGCTCGAGTGATGTCCGTACTCGTGCTCGAGTGAGAGCATTTGTGCTCGAGTGAGACTGTCAAAAATAGGTGTTTTGCCTTCGAGTAAGGGGTCTTTTGGGTAGTGTCTTCCAACCCTTTAGGCATATGTTTAGGCCTCTAATAGTCACCTAAAGAGTCCTAAATGATAACCAACTTAGAGTATTATTGAAATGTACATATGGAAAAGAGATTGATTGGTTGTCCCTAATTGATATAGGATTTGACATCTGTCGTCCTCGTGAGGCTAAGGTGCCAGAGCCAGTCAGGAAGGATACAGGTAGTGACTCTTTCTTTATACCTTGTGTGATACATTGTATGTATATTATGTCATTGTTTTGAAACGAATATCGTATGCTGCAAGTTTTGTGAAAACTGTGGAAGCACCGCTATACCAATAGTCCCTGAGTCGCTAACAACGGTTCGGGTGAAGGTCGTATGCCTTCCCGGCGGTAAAAGGGGATGAGGTTAGGGTGTGATATATGTGTATATGTGGGCCGAAAGGCTAATTGTGAGCCGAAAGGCTATTTGTGAAGGCCGACAGGCCATTGTGAAAGCCGAAAGGCTATATTTGAGCCGTGTGGCTATTTGTATGCACTGCCACGCTAATAGTCCCTGAGTCGCTAACAACGGTTCGGGTTAAGGTCGTATGCCTTCCCGGCGGTAAAAGGGGATGAGGGTGGAGTGACTTGTGTTGCTGTATGAGATGATTGGTGTGCATATTTTGTGATTGCATGTGGCATGAAATTGTTGTTACTACTGGGATTCTTTAGAATCTCACCCCTTCCATATGACTAATCTTTTCAGACAGGGCGAGTGGCTCGAAAGGGAAGCGGACAACCAGGAGTAGTTAGGCTTACTCCGAAATCTATGTGGTAGTTGGTTATCATAGTTTTGGATGTGGGGTTGACAATTGTACATAAGAATGTAAATGATTATTTTGATTGTGTAATCCCCATAATTGGGAAATCTTAAACCCAAGTTATTTATGTAAGTAACCCGGGGTTTTCCGGGATTTTGGTTTCCGCACTCTGATATTGTTTATGTGATTTGATTTCTCATAGTAGTTATATCCGTATGTGAATGTGAGACCAGGATCAAGTATGCTTTAGAAATGATTTTGAAATATCTCATCTCTTGAATGAGGGATCATAAATGGTTATTTTACTTTATTGGTCTCTATGTCACTTAAATTTCGTAATCCGGATGTAATTACGGTGAGGGGGTTACAGAAGGAAACTTAATATCAGATGGAATAAGAACGAGCAAGTTGTAAGTTCTGAGAATTTCGTTAGCTACCTTAGGAATGAGACAAAAACCAACCTGTCTATCACTTTCAACAACTGGAAGAAGGAAACCGATACTATGAAAAAGAATATCTGGGATGAAGTATCGGTAAGACAATGAGCTACTTAGTTAATAATATCTTGTTAATCGGTATGCATAACACAAACAATGATTTGTGTTTTTTGTAGTCTGGATTCCACATTGATGAGGAGAAGAAGGATTATGTGCTCAGGAAGGCTGGTAGGATTATAACCTCGTTCCGAGGGCTTGTCATGAAGAAATTTTTGTCTAAACATGACTCTATAGATGAGTCGGTGGTTTGGACACTACTAAAGAAAGTTGTCAAATAGCCTAAATAGGCTACTTTTGTATGGTCACAATACTCTCCAACTTTCAAGGTAAATTAAATTTAACGTGTATTCTTTTATATGCTCTTTAGCTTTTGAATACTTTTGTATTCTTTGTTGTTTTTGTCCATAGGCATTAAGCGCGTCAAACTGTGAGAAGGTGAAGAACAAAGAATACCCGTGCTGTGGAGGCCGTGCAGGGTATGGAAACATTGGGTAGCAGCTGATAGAGAAGCAGAGGTCATGATTGGATATGACTATAGCTCGTAGAGTGTTGTGGGCTACTGTGTGGTAAAATAAAGAGGGAAACATTGACAATCCTCGAGTCTAAGAGGTTGTCTCAAGAATGGTAAGTACTGATGATTTTGATTCAATTAAGTTTGTGCTATCTAAAAGAGTTTTTAACCTTTCATTTTGTCACAAGAGACCTTGAGTCAAGAAGTAGAGTAAGGCAAGCTTCTTGGGGATGAGGATGTCTTGGAAAAGGCTCTAGGTCCTTTCCATGGTGGTCTTTTAAGGGGTGTCGGCTATAGAGTCGGTAAAAAAATACTTTAGGAAGTGAAAGAGGTAGACAAGGGTGTCTGATCAGAAGTTTTAACAATATATAGAGATGACTGAGATGCTGAAGAAGATGGTTGAAGCACAACAAGCTATTATTGATCAGTTAATGAGTTGAGAGGCTGCGGGGAAGTAGAGAATGGCTTACACCCAAATGCTAAAGATAGCTACACATTCCCCTCTTAGACTCTACCTGAGCTAGTATGACTCATGCTGAAAGCATATGCTTCATTTGTTTTTGCTTTACACTATTTGTATTTTCTCTTTGTTTAAGGTGAGGTGGAGGTTGAGTATGTGGCCAATAGCCCCAAGTAGCATACCATTGCTACAGGCCATATGTACAACTTACTGGGGGAGAACAAGATTCACATCTCACCTCTTCCTCAGAATCATGTTAGGGTAGAGTTGAGGATAGCCATTAATCCTAAGTATGCCCTTTTGATTCCCATCCCAGATGTAGATACAGTGGAAGGAGCTGTATTTGGCTTTGTTGTGTGACTAGCCCACCTTATTGTCATACTATCGAAAAGATAAAACATATATACTGTTATCTTTTAAGTTTGCTAATGAAGTTTTTTCTAACTATTTTCCTAACTTCTCAACTTGTTTAGCTAAACAGGTCGAAGAGTAATGTGGGAGCTCAGTCTGGACATGGTTTGGTGTCTTGTGTGTTGAGGAAGATGGATGAGCTTGTGCTTGTGCCTCAGCCGCCATTTTTGCCAATTGCACGAGATTCCAACAAACTCTGGATAGCTCTTGAGGCACACGATATTGTAGTACTGAGACAGACCTTGAGCGAGATGACTACACCATACAAATCCCTTTGAGCAAGATATCTATCAGGAATAAGGCGTGTTTGATGTTATCACTCAGGTTTTAGTCAAAGAGATCGTCATGGGCGATATGGCTAGCTTGAGTATTTGTAACTTTTATATTTGGTATGTCTTCTACTGTAAATGAATACTTAGCTACTTATGGGATTTATATATATTAATATGCCTTTTTTTATGCAAGGTACCTTTACAAGGATCACATAGCTTGCAATGGCCTACAAAACACATTACTATTCCTTAACCCCCAACTTTATTCAGAAATGTTGGATGAAGGTAATAAGCCTGATTTTGTGAAGAGGAAAGCAAGTGAACTAGCAGATTGGTCATTAAAAGGGCACCAAAGAAGAAAGACAGTTTTTTCTTGGTGTCATATTGCCAGGGGTAAATATACTACTTTATTAAATTTTATGGACTCATTATGATTGTTTCTTAGTTTTGTTCTCATTATGTTTATTTTACTTAGGGGTCAGTAGAAGCTCATTATGCTAAATCTCTTCAAGCAAAGGATTTGGTACTTTGATTGATTCATGGGGATCCAGAAAATCGACCTTAGATGGTCGAGGTTTTCATTAAGTTTGGTATTTTTATTCATAGTTTATTATGAATTTGGTGGTTTAATTTCTTATTGTGATATATCTTATCACAGTTGTTTGCTATTATGCCACGAACAAAGGCCTCGCCTGCTCCTCGTTAAAAGGCAAAGGCATTGCATTTGCTTATAAATAGAAAAGAGTAGTTGTAATTCATCAATATTTACCATTTTGTTAGAGTTTTCAAAGTTGGCTTTTTGCGTTAGACTAATACATTTCATTTGTTTGTTATAGTATCCGTGGCAACTAGATGAGAGGTTTTATTGTGGTTATTGTTCCATAAGTTCATGAAGGATATAGTCACCCACAATCCCAGCTTAATTAGTGCTAAGGTATGTATATATTCCTCTGTGTTTGTGTGTTTAAGTTAAATTAAAGTCACACACATATCTATATATATATATATATTTACTAACCATACTTTGTTTTTGCGTGTAGTACTGTAAGGATAGTTATTCTAAGAAATATTTTCCCGAACAAATTGAAGAAGTCATAGAAGAGTTGGCTATGATATCTTATCGTCAATAGATAGCATAAGTTAATTATGACAATTTTGGTTCAGGCTTTTGGTTTTCTATTTTTTTTCTCTTTTTGCTCTAACTGGTTTTGGTTTTGGTTTCTGTAATGTATAGTTTAATTTGTATATGTAATTTTGATTATTGGCTTCTGTAATGTATATTTGCTGATTTGTTTAAATGGTTTCTATAATTGGTTATTTTTATATTTGGTTTCTATATGTAATATGTCGTAGATAAGCCATCCAATTTTTAAAAAAATTTGTCACACATACTTAACGGTTATTTGCCAATAACCGTTAAATAGTATACATATATAATGGTAATAACCGTCAAATAAACTGCTTCCTTGGGACCAATATTTTACCGTTCATCATTTTAACCATTAAATATTGTATGTAATATATAGCAGTTGTTATTAAACAACCGTTAAATATATATTGTTATCTTTAACAATCATTGTTTACAACTATTAAATATAATGCTCTATACATAACAATTATATTTGAAAAATCGTAAAATATAGTGTCCAATATTTAATGGTTAAAAACGGTTATATATAAATACTTAACGCTCAGATATTTAATGGTTGAAAATCGTTAAATATCCGCACCAAAAAAAAGCGTTATATATAGACAAATCTGTAGTAGTGTTAATATTAAAGATCATTATATTTTATATATAGTAACGATCTTAATAACCGTTATAAATTTGAAATTGTATTCTAGAATTCCAATAAGTGACTGTTTTTATATGTTAACCATTATGTATTTGACAAATTTTTTTGATTTATTGGTGTCTACTATTAATTATATTGCATAATCAACCACAATATTCATCATATTCTTTATTTTCCAATGTTAACTTCTTGACCTTGTCGTTCAAAAAGAGAACAAAAGAGGTATGTTTTTTATGAGCTGAACTTGTGTGTCCCTATAAATATTTGCCCATGGAATTTGTGATGATTGGATATGAAAAACTTGTAATCACAAGTTTCACATATCCAATTATCACAAATTTCATTCACTACCAGTGAGAATATCATGACTACGGAGGAAGGAAGAACTCCAATCCCTGGGGTTTAAATAGGTGAGAATTAATTAGAGATTTATGAAAAGGAATTAAAATAAGAGTAGTTGGCAGTTGGGGAAAGAGTACGTAGTTGGAGAAGGAGGTGGTAGTGCTTTTAAGAGTTATTCTTTAAATGACAGTTGTTTCTCATAAAAGGTCGTTTTTTGTCGTTCATACTTTACGGTCATTTAATGTAACCGTTATATTTGTGTTTTTGCTGATGTAAAGTGTAATATCTTGGATTGTAATCAAGGATTACTAACTTCAAAGTGATGTAATTAATATTAATTGAACACTTTTGAATTATATAATATGAATTGTGACGTAGACGCGTGTGATGATGGTTTAGTATATGTTATGTCAATCAGGGGTAAAATGGTAAATTTATCAACCGATTGGTCAGTAATTGGAGAGGAAACTCATTGGTAATTGAGATCAATGGCTAGGATTGAAAGAGCAAGAGGTGGAATCTTGTGCATGCAAATCTATGTGAAATCATAGTAGGGAGAACAAGATGGTGCCAAGTGTCAAGATATGGACCATGGATGAGGTCAAAGTTTTCAAACTCATCCTCTCTTCCTCCCAAGTCGGCTAAGTGCATAGAAAGAATGGAAATATGATCATCTTCATCAATATTTCACTTCTCTCTCATCCTCCTCCATTTTCGTCAAGTTGAGCAAGAAAGAGGAAGAAGAAAACCTAAGGTTAGTGCCCTAAATGACCACAAATGCCTAATTCATCTTCACTAATATTATTCATGAGGTTGAGGGCTATATTCTTATGGTTTTAGAATTTTGGTTGGTGAAGTTTGAAAACTTGTGGAAATTTGGAAGTTGGAGAATTGAAGAATTGGCTTTAGGAAGAAGAAGAGGTAAGAATTAGAAGCATTTTGGTATAGTTGTTGTAATCATTGGTTGAGTATTGGGAATTTATGAATTTGCCCTGATTTTGTGCAATTTTCGAATGGAATGAATTGGCTTATGTGTTGTGTAGAATTTGGTCTTTTGTTGAACATTTTGGCCATTGGAATTGATTTGGGAACTTGGATTGGAAAGTGTGGCAATGTGTGAATTGTGTTGTGACATTGTGAGACATGTTGTGGTTGTTGTGTAATATGTCAATGGGAGTTGAATTTGGTCATTTTGATGATTCCAATGGTTTTCTTGAGGAAAATTGTGTGAGAATGGTGTTTGGGTTGGAATGGGAATCATTTGGGATCAAATGTGAAAATCTGGAAAATCTGCCTAATGTAAGTCTGTTCTGGACAGTCAGATGGTGTGGACGTTTTTACTAGGCTAACGATGTTAGAAAATTATGAAACTTTCCAGTTTTGAAGTTCACTTCCCAAGCTTCAAAATGAACATAAATTTTGTGTCATTTCGCTTTTTGAGATGGGAGTTTGAACTGTCCAAAGTTTGGCATCAAAACTGGACCCTGTTTTGGCACAACGTTAGGTTTTTGGTAAATCTGGACTTTTGTTGTGATTTCCAGTAATGGCCAATATTTTTCCTTGAAAGAGGACTTAAATAGCTTTCATTTGGCTTTGGAATCACCTTATTTTGATTTTTCATGAATTAGTTATGATTTTTGGAAGTTCAGCCAAGAAACTGGATTTTCTTGGCCGCGGCCAGCGGATTCTAGGCTGCGGCCCTAATGTTTCTGGGCAGTTTTTGGCCACGGCCAACCCCCAAAAATCAGTGTTTTGTACTTTTGAAAGGTGGTTTTTGGTATAGCCTTTCCCAACCCTTTAGGCATATGTTTAGGCCTAAAATAGTCACCTAAAGAGTTCAAATGATAACCAACTTAAAGTATTATAGAGATAAGAACTTGGGAAAGAGATTCACGGGTTGTCTCTAACTTGGTTTACAGGATTTGATATTTGCCGTCCTCGTGAGCCCACAGTGCCAAGAAACGTCGTGAGCCCGTATATGTGTTGTATCACTGTGGTATGATGATTTCTGATGCTACTGCGGTTACAGCTGGTGATAGCTGTCGTTTACAGTGCAAGCTGTCGTTTACAGCGCAAGCTGTCGTTATTGTGATTACAGCATAAGCTGTCGTGATGGTGATTACAGCGTAAGCTGTCGTGATTATGATTACAAAGAGAGCTGTCATATTGTGTATACAGCCGTGAGTGCTGTCGTTTGTGGTGAAAACCATGTATCTCTGAGATTGCTGTTGCTGTTGCTGTTTGTGATTTATGTACATGCTTTGTGTTTATACATTGTGTGAGTGATTTGTTACTACTGAGATTCTCTCGAATCTCATTCTTTCCTATGACTAACATTTCAGATAGGGCGTGTGGCTCAAGAGAGAAGAGGCCAACCCGGAGCAATTAGGACTTTTAGGGGTATATTTGATCTTGGAGAAGTTGGATACTTATTTTGAACTCGGGATTACTGTATATTTAGAAAAATGAGTATTATATTCGATTTTGGTTGTGTAATCCCCTAGTGGATACTTATAAACCCATCAGGTTATATATGTATAGAACCCGGGAGTTGCCGGGGATGCGGTTATACACTCTGATATGATTGAATGTATATTAACTACACAGGTAATTATATTCGAATATTGAAATTGAGACCAGGATGGGAAAAAGAGTTTTGAAAGTTTTGTGAAAATTTTACTGTGAGACAGAAAGTTTAAAACGAGGTTAAAGCATCCAATGGTCTCTAATCCGATTTAAAAATGTGTTATCGAATTATAATTACGTGTTTAAAGTCAGGGGGTTACATAAAGTTAGAAGACAAATCATTTGTAAGTATTACATGATGATTGTTTAGTAAGAACCTTTAGTTTTTCACTAAATAAATTACGATTATCAACTACAACCATTATTTTTGTGATTTCGTGCATTCCGCCTCACAATATATGACAGTACACATGATTAACCATTAATTTTTGTTAGATCCCATATGTTTTGATGATAACAAAGATTAGATTAATGTTTCAAAAGGTTTTGATAATAAACAAGAAGGTTTGAACAAAGTAACTAAGCTTTTGTGGCAGGCAAAAGCATTACTCGAGTAGGTACTCAAGTAATGAAGATGAAGTGAAAGACAGAGTACATGAGAAAGGAAAACTATGAGATTTTTGAAGGTATTACTCAAGGGGGCCCTCGAGTAATGTTCCTTCATTACTCGAGGGATCACTTGAGTAATATGTGAGAAATTGTTCCAGAGAGCTCTATAAAAAATATGGATGTCATTACTCGAGGGATCACTCGAGTAATATAAAAAGTTTTTGACAAATTACTCGAGTAACCAGATATGAAAAAGGTACATTATTCGAGGGATCACTCGAGTAAGTTGAAATGAAAAGATGTCATTACTCGAGGGATTATTTGAGTAATCAGGTAAGCAAAGAAGCAGGTACTCTCGGCAAAAATTTGGATGACATTACTCAAGGGATTACTCAAATAATCAGAAAAGAATTTGAAACTTTACTTGAGGAATCCCTTGAGTAACCAGAGAAGAAAAGAGAGACTTACTCGAGGGATCACTCGAGTAACCAAGTATGCAAAAGTTTTGTGAAATAAATTACTCGATAGAGTACCTGAGTAATCTAGTCAAACAACGTTGACTTACTCTTTGGCTTATTTTGAAAGACATTAGTCAAGGGGTTACTCGAGTAATGGTGATGGTTTACTCGAGTAACTACTCAAGTAATCATAACCATAATTGTGTTTTTAAACTGTTTTTGATATGTTGTTCATTAATTTGCTATCTATAAGACTAATCTTTTATTGTATTAGTTTCCTAAGTATATTTATAGAGAAACATTTAAGAGATCATGCATTGAAAGAAAAGTCAAACATACCATCTGTAACGTCACTGCAAACGGCTAGTTTTCAACTTTGAAGAATAGTCAAATGAAGCGTGTGACTCTAACGAAAATTTTTGAAATGCTTCCAACGGACATTATAATTCATCTATATATATGGAGCATTCAATGAAGAATATAATACAACAACAGATAACATACAAACACACATCGATCAATATATTCTTAGTGTTCTGTTTCTTATATTCACTTTTTGTACTTCAGTGATTATATATTTGCTTTGTGAGAAATATTTTCATTATAAACTCAATATTTGTTATTGAGACAACTTAAGGTTGTGGAACCTTCAGTTGGGGATTTGATTACAACATGTAAGGGGGAGCGAGTGTCTAATGAAGGAACTTGCTGTGTACTAAGGTGCCAAGAACCAACTGAATCTTGGAAGATATAGTGAAACTCTCAGAATCTCTAAGGACTGGACATAGGTCAAAGTGGTTGTGGCCGAACTAGTATAACTCTCAGTGTACACTTCGTTGATATTTCTCCTTGCTCTTAACTGCTTTAAATTTTCAGTCAATTTTTATATACATAACGAATTTTCAAATAGAGCCTACATTAGAACAAAGCTTGGAAAGACACCATACAAACTATACAAAGGAAGGAAGCCAAACCTTGCTCATCTACATATCTTCAGTTGTAAGTGTTTCATAATAATAGTAAAGATAACCTAGGAAAGTTTGATTCTAAAACTGATGAAGAAATATTCCTAGGCTATTCTAACCAGAGCAAAGCATATAGAGTTTTCAATAAACGAACATGTATTGTCAAAGAATCAATTCATGTTGAATTCGATGAATTTGAATCCTTTGACAAAACTATTGACAATGAGCAGGAAGTTGTTTTAAATCAAGAAAATGGTCAACCTATTTCTAAATCTCTCATCCCAGAAGTTGATCAAACTAAGGAAGAAGATAAGTCACTAGGACAACCTAAAGCCTAGAAATACAATAAAAGTCATCCCCTAGATCAAGTCATAGGAGATGTGAATGAAGGAGTCAAAACTAGGAATAAAATTTTCAATGAATTTAGTTTTTCTGCCTTTATTTTTGAGATTGAACCTTCTAACATTGTCAAAACCCTATCAGACAATGACTGGATAATAGCAATGCAAGAAGAAGTAACTCAAGTTGAAAGAAATCAAGTTTGAGATTTGGTACCCCGACCTAAGGATCATCCAATCATTAGTACTAAATGGGTATTCAAGAACAAACTTGATGAATCCGCAATCATTGTCAGAAACAAGGCAAGATTGGTGGCCAAAGGTTATAATCAGGAAGAAGGAATTGATTATGAGGAAACATATGCTCAAGTGCTCAGATTGGAAGTTATACAAGTACTTTTAGCCTTTAAATGAATCAAGGGATTCAAAATCTATCAAATGAATGTAAAGAGTACATTCTTAAATGGCTACATCATGGAAGAAGTGTATATAGATCAACCCCCAGGTTTTGAAGATGAAACCAAACCTGACCATGTTTTTAAGCTAAAAAAAGCTTTATATGGTTTAAAACAAGCTCCTAGAGCATGGTACGAAAGACTTAGTTAATTTCTCATAGATCAAGGTTTTGTACAAGGAAAAGTTGATACAAAACTATTTACAAAATGAAAATGAGATGATATTTTATTTGTACAAATATATGTTGATGATATAGTTTTCGGTGCTACTAATGAAACCTTGTGCAAGGAATTTTCTTAGATAATGCAGGGAGAGTTTGAGATGTCAATGATGGGAGAATTAAATTCTTTCTATGTTTACAAATCAAACATAGAAAGAATGGAATTTTCATATATCAAACAAAGTATTTGAAAGAGCTATTAAAGAAATATGGAATGGATGAATTAAATGAAATGGACACGTCTATGAGCTCAACTATGTTGCTTGATGTTGACGTCAAGGGAAAAGATTACAACATCACAAGATATAGAGGAATGATTGGATTATTGCTCTATCTTACTGCAAGCAGACCTGACATCCAATTCAGTGTTGGAATGTGTGCAAGATATCAATCAGTACCAAATGAGTCACATGTTGAAAACATATCTTTCGATATCTTGCTGACACAACAGAATTAGGTCTCTGGTATCCTAAAGAAAGAAGTTAATATCTAGTTGCATACTTAGACTTTGATCATGGAGGATACAAGACAGACAGAAAGAGTACTAGCGGACAAAGCCAGTTTCTTGGAGGTTCACTCGTGTCATGGTTTAGCAAGAAATAAAATACAGTGTCTCTTTCGTCAATGGAAGTTGAGTATGTTGCAGCATCAAGTTGTTGTGCACAAGTGTTATGGCTGAAGCAACAATTACAAGATCTTGGTATTTATCTAAAGGAAATACCAATATAATGTGACAACACTAGCACAATAAGACTTGCCAAAGAATCTAGTTCAACACTCCAAAACCAAGCATATTGATGTTAAGCATCACTTCATCAGGGATCATGTTCAAAAGAAAGATGTAAAATTTCATTCAAACTCATCTTCAACTAGCTGATATCTTCACAAAACACCTTACAAAAGATCAATTTCTATTTATTAGAAGAGAATTGGGAATGGTAAATCCCAATGAATTGTAAGTTATTTAGTGTTTACAAAATATTAGATTATGTTATTTATTGATGTTTTGATGATTACTAATTTAAGCATTAGAGTTTCTAGCAATTTGTTTTGCAGGATCTTGATATTCTGTTTTGGGGTATGAAAAGCAAAGGTTAACAAAGTACTATATCATTTAAGGGACAACTTCAAGTAACCATCATTATCTGAGTAACACCTTGAAGTAATTGTATATATTAATTGAGTAACCACTCGAGTAATGACCTGGAAAATATGATAGTGAAGCATTAATTCAAAAGGAAACGACATAATGATTGGAAATAAACAGTCAGGAAATGAAGGGACAAATTACTCGAGGAAGTCCTCGAGTAAACTATAAAAATTACTCGAGTAAGGCCTCGAGTAATCATGAGTGCATATCAAAAATAAATCCAATTTCCATTCAAATCTGTCTTAAAATGCCATCAAATAATCGAGGGAATATACATGGGTAATTACAAAATTACTTATAACATGTACGCATTTTAATTGCATTAATTTAAGTTTTTTAAACGTATTTACTCGAGGGAGCCCTAGAGTAATGCCCAAGATCACTCGAGGAAGCCCTCAAGTAATATCGGACAATAGAGGTATATCACTGTGCGTCCTATCATTTTCACAAAATTACTTCAAGTAATTCTCTGAGTAACCTTCCAAAAAAACTTTTCACAGACACTTCTTCACTCCATTTTCAACAAAACCCATTGAAATTCCTTGTGAAAAACCTCTTCAAATCACTGAAAATCCTCTGCCCTAAACCTTCGACTTCCGCGAGAAAATTTCCAGAAAATCTTTTTCTCTCAATCAAAATGGTTAGAACCAAAACCACCATTCCCGATACTACTCTTGAATCACATCCATCATATGAATCTACTCCATTTCTTCCACTAAAAGACAAAAGCTCACTCCCAGGTTGAAAGCGAAATCCAAGCTGCAAGTCAAACCTAAGGTCAAAGGAGTTGTGGTCAAGGAACCCATTGATGCAAGAGCTCATTCTAAGTAGACTATTCCTCCTGGTAAAGGCAAAGGGACCAAAGCGCCATCTCCACCCTCTTCTGATTTATCTGACACTCCCTTCTTCTCTGAAAAACCATCCAAAAAGTCCAAGTTTTATAGAAAACTTGCCCAAGCCATGGCAAGTATACTAAATAAGGCTGACAAATCTAGAGGAGGGAAGCAAGGTCAATCTTCAAAGGAACCAGAAGAAGAAGAAATCACATTTCCTTCAAAAGGTTTTAATGTGAAGAAATTGGAGGAGTCTCAGAAATACATGGATCGCTTTTCAAGAAAAAGAGTGTGCAAGATGCACTTTATTGACTCTAAGCTTCTTCAAGAGGTACTGAAATTCAACCTCATGCCTTATCTTGAATCCTATATACCTTGGATTTCAGTTAAACTTCCATTTTGCACCAAGATAGTGAGGTATTTCTATTGCAATTTAGTACCTATCAATGATGCCCTTAGAAATTCCTTGGAAGAAGAAATGGTCTCTAAGGTTAGAGGGCAAGAAATCGTAATCTCACCCTCCAAAATTAACACATGTTAGGAATAGAGGACCCATTTGAAGATAATTATCCTAATCTTGACTCAAACCAACTGTTTTCTATTCTAAGGCCTGGTCAGATAGTGGGACCCCTCGGTTTCAATCCAAGTGATATGTGTGATCTTTACAGAGTCCTATGGTATATCTATTCTAAAGCCATAGTGAACAAAGAAAATAATTACACTCATTTCATAGACATGGATTACAGAAAATTTGCCTCATTTCTTTTCAAAGAGAAAAAAGACTTGGGTGAGTTCATTTTCGCTAAGATTAAGATATACATATTCGAAGGAAAAATCACCACTCCAATGCCTTATCCTCAACTTATATCCCTATTTCTCAAAAAGAACAAGATTTGGTACTTAGAGAATAATGAACCAATTGAGAGGCTAATGAACCAATTGTGAAACAAGAAAAGAGAGTTGTTAATCAAGAATCCGGAGTTGTTAATTAAGAACCGGGTGTTGTTATTTCTGAAGTGGCTAGAATGAGGACTGAAGGGCAAGATTGTCTTTTGGGGGCACCAACACTGTTTATCCGTACTGACAGTGGACTAATCCGGATTTTTGAATTTGAATGTACTGAATAGGGATTTCTCAATTTCCAACGCATTTTATAGGGATTTTCCCTAGGAAAAATTTTATATGACAATACTTCTTATATTTATATTTGTTACCTGAAGTAAAAAGTTTCGAGGCTAAATATAGGCTCAAGTGGTTGGAACTGAGCCAAAATAATTCGCTTGTAAATTTTTCTACATGCTAGCTTCATCAATAGCAACATTAGGATTATTACTGTATGTTTGTTTTAGCGATTCGATTGCTTATAAGTAGCTTTTCAATAGTGATTTACCGTATACGAAGTAAGTATGTGAGAGGAGTTGTGTCTCGATTTACGTAAAAAGCAACTTATAAGCAATCATAACGCCCAAACAAAAATATATTCTAAAATTTGTAATAGTGAATTCATCACTCCTCTCGGGCCATCACTCATTCAAACAAAAATATATTCTAAAATGTCTTTCAAGCACACAAAAGAAGGGGTTTTGTCGCATTTTTTAATGCTTGGATAATTTTACCCCTAGCTCCTTGAAAATTGTATAAAAAATAATTATGGTTCAGATTTTGAAATTGAATATTTAATTATGCTTTTAATAAATATGGAAGGAAATAGAACTCGACATACTTTAATTATGGTTTGGAAAGTAATTAACTTTTACTGATATGCGTCAATATTTTAAAGTCGCACCGAAAAATGAACTGAAAAGGCTAGTGGACAACGATTTTTTATGATTTAGCCGGTTGGATCGACAGTCGAATTGGTAAAATAATTAAGAAAATAATATTATTTTTTGTCAAAAAAAGAAAATAATATTATATACATATATATAAGAATATATATGTGTGTTTGTATATAAGAAAAAGAATATATGTATGTGCAAAAGAAATAAAATTTTAAATTATTAAATAACCTGAAAATAAACTTAAATAGTTGAATTTTATGATAAATATCTCAATGCAAGGTATCATGCTTTCCCTGCTAAACACGGTATTTCTGTAGAATTATATTTCAGCAGACCGGCGGTTAAGGGCAATTTACGAGGATTTATGTCAATCAATCAAAATAAACGGCTTAGAAACATTACCAGGTTAAATGTCCTGTATTTTTAAAAATCCTTTGACGACTAAAACTTAATAGTAAAATAATACAAAAAAAAAATATAATTTTAAGAAAGTTCGGTAGAAAGTGAATAACAACTGCTCCCTCCGGTCTTAAATATAAGATATAGTTTATAGTGCAATTTGCATTACAAACTATGTCCTATATTTAGGACTAAAGATAGTATTTTGTATTAACTATAACGTAAATGCTATCAACAATAATCGATAAGGCATGCATTAACAACTTCTTCCTGCAAGTTCTCGCATCTGCAATACAATTTAGTACATACATTCCCCTGGCTAAAGTGAAGAACAACGTAACTGTACAATATTCATTATAATGCAAATGCTATCAACAATAACAGATAAGACATTAACAACTTCTTACAAGTTCCCGCTTCTGCCACAAGATTTAACATTCCTCTGGTTAAAGTGAGTAACAGCAACTCTTTTAACACATAAGGCATTAAGAAGTTTTTCCTGCGAGTTCTCAATTCGGCCACAAAATTTAACATTCCCTTGAACTGACAGTGGTGGTATGGTTCCTAGTGATCGGCAGAGGGTCCCCTTAATGATTGGGGGCATTAATGTCATTTCACCCAAATTCGAAAATCCTATGGACTGACTTGAGATTTCTTTATTTGAAGGGAGTGATTAGGATTTTATGAATATTCCAGATATTTGTTTGCCTTTTTTTTTTTTTTTAATTACAGCTTGACCATGCCATCAGAATATTCATTTTAGGTGAAGATGGTTTATCGGTAATGACCTTTTCATGGACTATAGAATTTTTTTGTTTTGGCATGATCATGGGTTATAAAAGCTAAAATCATAACATTGAGTCATGTGCAACCGTGATGTTTAGCAGGTGGTCAGACTCCCTAGAATTCCGAAAGCTCAAAATGGCAAAATGCACGATCTCACGTGAACGGAGTATTCAAATATTCATAATTCATAATGTGCCTAAAGAAAACCATGCATTATTATGGAATTTCTTTTACAAAATTTTTTAGATTACCATTTTACAAACTTTTTTATAGAACGTGAGATTATAGGACGTTGAATTTTCTTAAAGATGACTTCTTTTTTAGCCCCAAAAAAGATGAACTCGTTTACATCTAGATGATACCACCTCCGGTCCTAATTATGAGATAAAGTTGACTTTTTTTGTAGAGATTAAGGAAGCTAAATAAGTTACTTAATTATATTATATGTTATGTATCATTAAATTATATATTAGTTTATTAGTCAAACTAATTAGTTTGGAGGAAAAAATATAAATATATTTCTAAAGTAATTTAATTAGCTTCCTTAATTTGTCTAAAAAAATCAACTTTATCTTATAATTAGGACCAGTAAAATAGTAACGATTAATTTAAAATTGGTTGTTGTATATTAATCGCAATACATCTTCAGTTTCTTCAGTCATTCCATTATGGCATTATCTTTGAGAAACTACGTATTTCTTGGTTGTGGTACTTTATCATATACTTTACTGGCCAAAAAAATTACTATAATATACTTTAATTTAATTCTCTCATTGCCCAGTACAGCCATCCTTGTAGTTTACTGGCCAAGACAATTACTATAATATACTCCCTTCGATCCTAATTATAACATAAAATTGGTTTTTTTGAAGAAATTAAGGAAGCCAATTAAATTACTTTAGAGTGTTTATATTTTTAGTATCCTTAGATTATATATTAGTTTATTAGTCAAATTAATTAGTTTGATGAAAAAAATAAAAATAAAAATACTCTAAAACAATTTAATTGGTCATCTTAATTAGTTGTTGTATATTAATCGCAATACATCTTCAGTTTCTTCAGTCATTCCATTATGGCATTATCTTTGAGAAACTACGTATTTCTTGGTTGTGGTACTTTATCATATACTTTACTGGCCAAAAAAATTACTATAATATACTTTAATTTAATTCTCTCATTGCCCAGTACAGCCATCCTTGTAGTTTACTGGCCAAGACAATTACTATAATATACTCCCTTCGATCCTAATTATAACATAAAATTGGTTTTTTTGAAGAAATTAAGGAAGCCAATTAAATTACTTTAGAGTGTTTATATTTTTAGTATCCTTAGATTATATATTAGTTTATTAGTCAAATTAATTAGTTTGATGAAAAAAATAAAAATAAAAATACTCTAAAGCAATTTAATTGGTCATCTTAATTAGTTGTTGTATATTAATCGCAATACATCTTCAGTTTCTTCAGTCATTCCATTATGGCATTATCTTTGAGAAACTACGTATTTCTTGGTTGTGGTACTTTATCATATACTTTACTGGCCAAAAAAATTACTATAATATACTTTAATTTAATTCTCTCATTGCCCAGTACAGCCATCCTTGTAGTTTACTGGCCAAGACAATTACTATAATATACTCCCTTCGATCCTAATTATAACATAAAATTGGTTTTTTTGAAGAAATTAAGGAAGCCAATTAAATTACTTTAGAGTGTTTATATTTTTAGTATCCTTAGATTATATATTAGTTTATTAGTCAAATTAATTAGTTTGATGAAAAAAATAAAAATAAAAATACTCTAAAGCAATTTAATTGGTCATCTTAATTTCTCCAAAAAAGTCAACTTTGTCTTATAATTAAGACTGGAGGGAGTACTTTATAGCATGTTTGGAAACATTTATTTTTTTTGAATATAAGTGCTTATTACGTAAGCCGAGATAAAACTCCTCTCACATACTTAAATCGTATACAGTAAATCATGATTTATAAACATTTATTACCTAAAAATAAACTATTCCAAACGAACACACATTATCTTATTGATTTAGATAGGGGGTAAGGTTGTGTGCTTGTGTTTTCATGGAGGCTTATATAGGGTCTAATACGTAGTCCTTCCACATGCTCGAAGTTGGTAGATTTACATATTTAGTGGGACAGCAACGGAATAGAGAGGAAATTTTTTAAGGCATGTCGTACGAGGTTTGCCAGATGTCGCCTTGGAAAATAGGAGTAAGCAAAAACATGATGGTTTGGTCCAGTTTGGTCTAATCCAAGTTGATCTGGTCTGATCTAATCCAATCCAAATAAGCAACATAATAAAATTGGATCAGACTAAACCAGACTAACTGATTGGGTTGGATCGGGTTTTGGATAAAGGGATAGATCACTTAGACTGGTCCGATCTGGTCTAGGTCAATTTTTTTAAAAATATTTTTATAATTTAGATGTTGCTTTTAATTTTTATTTAATGTTTTTGGAGTTTTTTTAAGGATTTATAATTGAGTTTTATTTTTGGGAAAATCCCTGATAAAGGACCTCAAAATTCTGAAAAGACTGAGAGGTGATAGAAGATTCTAAAATCCTGCAGAGGTGATAGGTGACTTTTCAGGGATTTACAATTTCAGAGAAAATTACCAATTTACCCTTATTTGTTTTTTTATTAAAATAATAAAAACCCCACCGGTGGCTGGCCGGCCGCGGGCCCCCGGCGGCCGGCGGTGAATATTCTATCAGAATATTCCTTGGCTTTTGGAAAAAAATCCAGAAGTTGAGGGGGTGGGGGTTCGAACCACTAGGTTAAGCAAGCTCTTTAATATATATAGTGCAAAAAAAATATATATATAGTAAACTTTGATTTTTAACTAAACCAACCAACAAATTTAGATAAAAAATTGGCAGATTGATAAAAGAAATTAACAGGTTCATATAAGGATTTCACAACTTTTGTTTTTTAAGCAAAAAATCCACCTACTCTCTTAGACCATTCACTAGTTTAGATAAAGAATTCTCGAGTTCATATGATGAATTAACAAATCAAGATAAGGATTTTGTAACTTTTGTTTCAACCAAAAATTCACTTTCGCTCTCAGGCCATTCATAATTTTAGATGAAGAATTCCCGTCTTTAGATAAGAAATTGATAACTTGAGATAATGAATTCACAACTTCTGTTTAAGTAAAAGATTCACTGCTCTCAGGCCATTCACAAGTTTAGATACAAAATTACTAAGTTCAGATAAGAAAGTGACAAGTTGAGATAAGGAATTCACAATCTCATATCAGGAATTCACAACCTTGGATAAAAATGCGTAACCTTATTATTTTAGTTATATCATATTTTAAATTTATAGATGAAATATATTTTTATTATAAAATTAAATAGAAAATAATAGTGAACTTTTGAAAAAAAAAACACAATTGCAATAAAATTTAAACCGAACCAAACCGTTTAAATTTACTGGAGTCTGGAGTAACAAAGGTTTAGAATTTATATCTAAGGTTATGAATTTCTGAACTTGTGAGATTATCTTTATCATATAAGGTTACGAAGATAAGTTTGCGAATTCCTGATCTCATATATGAACTTGTGAATTCCTTATCCAAACTTGTCATTTATTTATCTAAACTTGGTAATTCTATATCTAAACTTGTGAATGGTTTGAGGGCACAAGTAAATCTTTTACTTAAACAAAAGTTGTGCATTCATTATCTCAAGTTATCAATTTCTTATCTAAAGTTGGGAATTCATTTTTCTCTAAAAGCTGTATACTTCTTTTATCAACATTTAAGCAATAAATTTAGAGAATCCACTATCATAGAAGCAATAAACGGATTTTTTCCCATCTCAAAACTTGTTTTTAAAAACAACTTTACAAAATCATTTTGAAAACATAAAAATTAAAAACAGAATCAAATAGAACTTTTTTTTTTTTTTTTTACTTCTAGGGGTTGTTTGGTTCAAGAAATTTTAAGGGAAGGATAAATTGTACGAGTTGGATTTAAGAAAATTAAAAAAGTGAGGTTAAAAGTTTTTAATTAATTTTTTTTACAATTTTATATTACATACACTCTATTAAAATTTTACCTTATTTCTTCAATTTTATTTTACCCTTTCTTTTTTCCCCTCCAAACCTTTCATACCATACTACCCCTAGGGCGATTTTTAACAAATTTAAAAGGGGAGGTCTCAAATTGCCTTAGTATATAATTCATTGAGAGGCCCGTTGTAATGATACAGAGAAGAAGATTTGAATGGCCCTCGCAAGGATGATCCGCACAAAATGGGGGCCTATTGCCAGTTGGACCCCACCTTTGTTACGCCTGTTTTTTTTTTTTTTAATCTTTCTATTTCACGGTGTTTTTCTTTTTGAATTAAAGGAGTAAGTATTGACACTTTGAACCAGTGTTCATTAACCCGGATCGGACCGGCCGGTTTGGCTCGGAAACCGGTGAATCGGCCGGTAGACTGGTCCGGGTTACTAATTTAACAAATTTTTTTTTTATTTTTCCTTTAGAATTTTATATTATAAGCCTAAAATTTTCAATTTCTCACCAGTTTAGTCCCGGTTTAGCTCCGGTTTGACCCACTGACCCTTAACCCAGTACCCTGACCGGGTTTCAATACCCGGTCCTTTAGAATTATACGTTTCCATGATCTGTTGCAGTTGTCTTCTTCATAGCTGTTCTTGCAGCATGTGTTTTTTTCCTCTGGAAGTTTACAAACTCTCAAGTAAAACTAAGGATTTATTATTAAGTGTGTGTTTTCAAAATAAAGGAGAGGTCTCTATAATTAAGGGAAAATAGGAGGATTGTTAGAGTATTTTACTCTTTTTTTTAATCACAATTTCTCTTTTTGACAAACACCTGACATACATTGCACCATATAAATAAATAACGAGCTAAGAGGAAAGTACGGTTATAAAAGTAATTATATAAGTTAGTATTTACTCAAAACAAAATTAGAAATGATGTGCAAAAATTGAACCAATAAACTAGTGTTGGGTTTTTACCAATGTATTAAAAACCGGACCGGACCGGACCGGCCGGTTCAGATCGGAAACCGGTGAACCGGTCGCCGGACCGGTCCGGTTGAGGTAAAAAAACCTAGGGTCTAACTGACCCGGTCTGAACCGGTTTAACCCGGGGTAACCCGTGGTGAATTGGTTTGCCCTTTTTTTTTTTTTTTTTTTTTAAATTTTTTATATCCCAAACGACGTCATTTTGTCTTTTTTTTTTTTTTTTAAATTATTTCTTTGAAATCTTTTGATTTGCAAGGATTTTTAAAAGTATTGTGGAATATTTTTGCTGTTTTGCACTGATTGGAGTAAAATTCTTATATACTTAATGATACTTTTGTGGGTATTAGGTTTACGAGGTTATATTTGATTATTGGTTGGAAAAAAAAAACTCTTATGTAGTTTTTTAAATGGTATACATGAATATTTAAATTATATATATTTTTTAATTAACCCCGGTTTGACTCCCGGTCTGACCCCCGGGTTGACCCCGATCTGAACCACTGACCTTTAACCCAGTGTCTCTACCGGTTCAATATTCGGTCCGGTTTTCAGTACATTGGTTTTTACGCGCACAGTGGAATAAATTCAAACATATTTTCAATATTGCTTAAATCGAATTAGAGAAAGGATAGGATACCAAATTAAACTTGAGATCCGATCTTTAAGAGTTTGGTAATTTAGATCACATGTGCTGCTCCTCGAACGAACTTACGAACACCCTCCACTGCTATTTACACTAACGGGATCAGGAACACGAACGGTGTGATAGCACCTCTTCTTGAACCAAAGAGCTTCTCTCTTCGTAATTGGTTTGCAATGGTTTTTTTAACTGTCAAAGGGCACTCAGCTTCACTACCAATTA
This sequence comes from Inga laurina, assembly GCA_963855925.1. Lineage (NCBI taxonomy): Eukaryota > Viridiplantae > Streptophyta > Magnoliopsida > Fabales > Fabaceae > Inga > Inga laurina. The sequence continues at coordinate 39,140,258 of OY979705.1, forward strand.
AATCAGCCTACTTGGTCACTGAGATGCCCAAATATTTAACATAAATCACACAATTAAATTAAATAATAAATTATATGCGAATCTTACATATTAAATATATAATTCTACCACCACTTGAAAAGCGAGATGATATTTATGCTATAATAAAATATCATGTTAAAATTATGTATATCATACATACCCCAATTTTTTATCAATATCTTTAATAGGATATTATCATTCTATTTGATTTAGGATCTTCCATATGAAGTTTTCCAAGATGTCATATTTGAAAATAAATCTTCTCAGAATTTAAAATCCTAAATTAAACACAATATTATTTTTTGGAAAATCATAATATTATATTATTCTAACCCAAATTAATTTATATATCTCCCAAAATTATCTTTTTTCGAAAATAAAACTTTCTAGATTAAATGAGGACATTTTATATTCATTGAACCTAAACACTTTTTAGACTCAACAAATTTAGACATTTAAATTCATGTGGACTCATTATTGTGTGACCCTGTAGGCCAGCTCATATAATGTTGGCAGGAGGCCTAGAGCATCTTTTGACCCACAAGTCATATATGGCTTAGTAAGACATCATGACTACCCAAATTATATGAAGATCGGTGATCTAATTTAACCTATCTTATACCCATGTCAAGTCCTTTTTCTCACCGATATCAAGATTGAGTATGAGACATGGAGATCTCACTCTCATATTGCTCAATCATACTTTCTTGATCTTAGAGTAAACTGACAAGATAAGTGAAACCCATTTCACTTGAGGACCGCTATGCATTTCTCAATCTCACTCATTGTTAGGCCTAGAAATATTTGTCTCATGATGAGAGGGATGAATCCCATCTTGGCCACTCATTTTCCTCCGGCATGGATCCCACTATGCTCAATCAAGGCATTTATGGTCACTTGGTTAAAAATGACTTTTTATCATGTCAAAAGACAATGTCCGTCATGTAGGAATATATGGTAATCTCAAGTCAAAGGGCTCATTGACACAACTTTATTGAGATATGCTTATGACCTAGTCCCTGTAGCTATTACATGATGGGTGCAACGTGGATCCTGCCCCTCAACCCCTCTATACATGATCATCACATGCTTATCAATACAAATCATATTTGTCTATTTATTATTGTTCCCAAAATAATAATTGGTCGAGGGACATTTAGAATAATTTATTAATTATTTATGGATTCTTATTATAAGGAAAACATGTGAATGAATATGATAAATAAACATTTTGGCTAGTTTGGATCGAGAGAATAGTGAGGGGAAAATAGGGGAGGGAATATTAGGAAGAAAAACTAGAAAACTTCAAAAAATGCTAAGAAAAATTACTATTTTTAGGAGTTTTTTCTCTTAGTATTCTTTCCCCTCAATTTTCTCTCCATCCTAACATAAGGTAAATGCATAAAACTTAATTCCTTCTTCTTCTTCTTCTTCTTCTTCTTTTTATAAAGCTATTTAAAAAAGGCTTTCATCAAAATATCATGCCTCTAAATTTACTTTATCCTCTCCATCTTGAGAATGGTAATCAGCAAACTTCCATATTGTGAAATCATATGACATCTGCGAGAGATTCTGACAAAGAAAAAGAAGAGAGTGTAACGGAGATGGTGGTGGGAAAGAGGCAAGAAATATTGACAAAAAAAAAAAAAAAAAACCCTCCTCTCATTCTATTTATAAGTCAATTCCAATATATTTTACCATAACTAAGAAAAACCTTGAACCTCATAAACTTTATTTTAAAATTTAACAATTTTTCAGCTTTACCCCTATTTAATATAAACTATACTCATAAGAACAAAGTCTGCATAATAATAATTAAAAGATAAATTGTACATTTATATGAAAAATTTAATGATATGGCCTATAAATAGAAAAAAAAAAGTCTTCTCTCTTTCCCTTATAAATAGAATCACAGAATTATATGCTTCTGTATAAAAGTATGTTATATTAATTAATACCCTCCTGCAAATGTAGTTGTGGGGTGGCCAGCATATAATTGAGAAGCGAAGTCCGTATTTACTCGGAGCGCAGAAGAACACGTGGTGTTACTCCAAAACATGAAGCACCTTATAAAGGCAGATCGCAGATATTAGGCAATAGGCACTTTAGTTGATTTCTGAAAATTTTGACACTGTAATCAAAACTTCCCATTTCCATGAAAAAGTTTAACGATAAATGTCATACACATCATAACCTATATTAGTTTTTATTTTACAAAAATAATATTAATAAATTAATATAGATTGAAAAAACATAAGTTCACGATGGCTCTAAATGTTTTAGAGTATAATTGCACTTCCATATCAAAGATTTTTTTTAAGTGCTCCAATCAAAGATTAAACATGAAATTTAACGGATATACTAAAGGGGAAAAAACATTTGAAGTTATTAAATTTCAAATAAAGCATATATAACAATACGCGTAAAGGTCATACTACACACAAATATATAAATAAAGTCTCTAGTCCCGTGAAGCATAGTATATATCCATAAAAAAGTATATAGCTCCCTAATTTTTTTATCTGAACTATAGCTACCTAAATTTGGTGTCTTTAAATGCTAAATTAAAATTTTAAAAATATTGTTAAAAGCTTTTTGTCCTTTAACTTTAATTTTCTCTATTATTTATTCAGTAATTGAATTTTGTCTAAAAACAACTTAATTCTTATAATTTAATTTGTTGAGTTGAAAAATCATGGGAACTAGGTTATTTTGAATAAAAAAGTTATAAAATTTAACTTGTTCGATCTAAACCAAGAAATCATAACAACTGAATTATTTAAAATCAAAATTAAGCAATTAATTAATAATTAAAAAAAATTATCAACCAAAAGATATCAAAGAATATAAGATTTATTTTGCTATTGATTTTACTTTGCTCCGAGAAGATTTCATCTTTATTCATTGACTACGTAGGTACCATGAATATACATGTAGGGTTCTGTGATGTACCTTAGTAAAAAAATCTTTCCTCTCAGTCTCTCACAAATTCCAAAGTCACTAGTGTAACCCCCTCTGTAATTATATTTGAAATACGTGATTAAAATAAATTAGAGACTGTCGGATAAACAAAACTCATTTAAAATCCCATTTTCTTGATAGGATTTTCACAAATGCTTTTCAAAATCACTTTAACCTGGTCTCATATTCACATTTCGAATACAGTTACTATACACGGATAAATCACATTCATTATAAATATAAGAGTGTACAACATAATTCCTGACAATCTCGGGTTCATATCTTTACAAAAGGGATTACAAAGGGCACATACACCCATATACAATTTCCCAAACAGGGATTACACAATATCCTTTCAACCCATATCCAAATACACATCCGAATATACATTCACAATCAAATACAGTCATCCCAATATCTATGTTAGCCAACTACCAAAACCATACTTCAACATGAGCCTTAGCCGCCCTTGGTTGCTCCTTCCTCAAACCTCTTACCCTGTCTAACATGTTGGTAGGGGAGGGTGAGATTCGAGAGAATCTCAATAGGAAACAGATACCAATATGCATGCAAGATAAGTGTTTAATGCATGACATGCTTGCATCACAATAACACATGCTCACATAATAACATATTTGCGAGCTCAATATTTCAACAACATACTCATGACCATAGCATAAATAGAAACAGAGCTTCAATAATTCATATATGTTTCACATAATCAAGCAAAGCAATACATGCATCAATACACCAACACAAATATCAAATACATGCAGAAGATGTAAGTTCCCTACCCTTATTCTTCCCACGTATGCTCCAGCACCGGCTACTCGCGATCAAAGAGAATATCCAACCCTATAACCAAAGCAAGAATATAGGGTTATTCTCTATTTCCAAAACCTTACTTTCATAACACTTAAAGTTGGTTACCATTTATGAACTTTAGGTGGCTAATCAAAGCCTAAACACATGTCAAAGGGTTGGGAAACAACTATACAAAAAATCATCTTCGGAAGTCCAAAATGTCATTTTTTGGGGGTTGGCCACGGCCCACAAATCCACTGGCCTTGACAAAAAATAGGTCAGAAACATTTGGGCCACGGCCAAGAACCTTTGGCTGCGGCCAAGAAAATCCTGTTTCTTGGCTGAACTTTCAAAAATCATAACTTATTCCAAAAAAATCGAAATGAGGTTATTCCAAATCCAAATGAAAGATATTTAAGTCCTCTTCATAGAAAAAAATATGTACCATTACTAGAAATCACCACACAAATACAGAATTGCCCAAAATCCAACACTGGCCCAAAACAAAGTCCATTTTCGACATCAAACTTTGGACAGTCATATATCCAAGCTCACAAAATGAAATGGCACAAATTATGTGTCCATTTTGAAGCTTGGAATGTGAAATTGAAGACTGTAAATTTTCATAATTTTATGACATCATTTGCCCATTCAAAACATCAACACAAATGAACTGCCCATAACAGACTTTCAATGGACAACATTTCCAGTTTTGCAACCAATGTGTCTAATCCAATCCAAACCAATTCCAATGACTAAATACCACAACATGACACCATTTTCAATATAAAACACAACCCAATTCATCCAATTCAAAATCACGAGAAAATCAGGGCAAAATTCGAAATTCACAAAGCTCATCCACAAATCACAAGACTTGGATCAAAAGGCTTCAAATACTCACCTTTTCCTCTTTCCCAAACCAATTTCTTGATTCTTCATCTTTCCACTTTTCCTTAAGCTATCAAACACCATCAATCAAGAATCTAAAACCATAGAGATGAAGCTCTCATCACTATGAACAAAATTATAGAAGGGTGTTTAAGCAATATAGGACATCTACCAAGCTAAAAACTCATCTAAAGCTTTCTCTTTCTTCCTCTTGAGCTAGACATCCATGGAGATGAAGGAGAGAGAGATAAGAGATGATGATGAAGGTGAGACAAGTCAGTTTTTTGGTGCCCAAAACCGACCTAAAGAGAGGGAGAGGAGAGAGGGAAGAATTTTGACCATTTGACCCAATCCATGGCTCATATTGTGCCAAGTGTCAAGATCTTGTTCAATCTTCATGAGCTCACTTAGGCACACACACACATGGGATTCCACCCTTTTTAATCTCATAATAATTAATCTCAACCATTGATCTTTGAGTTACCAATGAGTTTCCTCTTCGGTAATCGATCAATTGGTCGGTAACTTTACCGTTTTGCCCCTGATTATGACAATTCCCTTGGAATCACCACCAAACATATTTTCTCATTCATTTACGCCATACGTACGCCCTCCCCCTTATTTTCATTCAATTTAGATGTTAACCCATAATTGAACTCAAATACAAGGTTTAGACACAGTTCACAATACATACGAATCACATTTAATTCTCAAATCACATCATATTCTCTAAAAGGGTTTATTTATCAATAATCACCTCCACTTTTGGAGTCCTTAACCCATAATCAAAATTTAGGATTTTGCTGAACCAAGGCTTAGCAGTCCACTTATTTCAAACTTATTCTCTAGCTTTGAGTCTCAAAATTTAGGGTATTACAACTAGAGCAGCATTTGGTAAGAGGACCAAGAATGTAAAAGCAATCTTTCCTATTATTGAGCATTCAATTTAGCTACCACAGTTTAAATGTTATCGATTTCTATCCTTCTCTCGGGTCCGTCAATGTGGTTACTGGGATCAAAGCAACAATGATTAGGTTACACAATGAGATTGATATGCTCTTCAGAAATATCATCACCGATCATAAAGAAAAGAGGCAAGGCAAGAGGATTCAACAAGAAAATGAAAAATGCACAAGTAGAGGTGCAATCATGTGCATATATGCGTTGATTAATTTGAAAATAGTAGAGTGTTGTAATAGGTTAATGAGTTTTGCGATGTTTCTTTAAATTTTTTTTGGTTATATAGGTTAGAATTTATGAAAATACAGACTACGGAGATGAATTAGAACTTTCTTAGTTGAAATATGTTGTTGTTGTCATTAAAAAAACCTTAAAGATGCATGCTCTAAGCCATCATTGGTTCCAAGAAAAAAATAGCAAGACATGAAATTAATGGATACGAGATACCTGCAATGACCAGCGTTATTATTAATGCCTGGGCAATTGGAAGAGATCACAAATATTAGAATTCATTTTTCCATATACAAAAATTATAAGGCATTTCTCTTTGACTTAGTCTCCTTCTATTCTACATGCATATATTATTGTATCATTGTAATTATCTTATTTAGTGAAAGAGGCTTTTAACAACAAGAACACTAGGTAGCTCTATTTAATTTGCATCCATTCCTTAATATGCTAGCGCCATTTGTAGAACCCTATAGGGCTCATCTCATCCAAGAGGATGAGTAATATATGTGATAGCTCCTGCAACAATTACTTTGTAAGGTAAAACATTTGTTTTTTATGCATGATAGTAAGTAAATGAATAACACATTTAAGAATACTTTCTGTGTTTATATTTGTAAGGTAAAACGTATGTTTTCTATGTTTTTAAATTTTTATACATGTTTTAATGGATTTTTTATTTGGGGGAAAAATCTCAAGTCACTTGTCCTATTGGATGAGATGAGCACTATAGGATTCTATAAATGGCATTGGCATAATAAGAAATGGATGAAAATTAAATAGAGTCTGCTAGGGTTTTTGCTGTCAAAGCTTCTTTCACTGCATAAAATAATTACAATGATATTGATGTTGTAATAATATATGTATGGAATATAATACGGCACTAACTAAGGGAGAGATCTATTTGTGGGTATCTCATATCCATTAATTTCATATCTTTCAACTATTATTTTCTTGGAGCCAATAATGGCACAGGAGCATGTATCCTTAAGGTTTATTCAATGACAACAGCAAGATATTTCAACTGAGAAAGTTTTAATTCATCTACATATCCGTTGTTTTCACAAACTCTTTTAACCTATATAACCAACAAAAATATTCAATAAAGTCTCAAAACTCATCACGCGATTACAACTCTACTGTTTATAAATTAATCGACACAAGTATATATATATGCATGATTGTACCTCTTTTCTCATGCCCTTTTCATTTCCGCAAGGTTTCTAAGTAATTCTGTCATGGTGCACTCCATTGCCATTGCCGTTCCACCGACAAAAATGTCCTGAAAAAGGATTTAAGGCTGATTAAATTGGAGAAGACAATTGAGCGCAACTCTCATAAAGGTCTAAGACCCAACTATCTGTGTTACCAACGTAGAAGGTAAGAGTATGGGAGAGGTGTGCGAGGCTTCATGATCTAAAAGTGAAAGTAGCAGAAGAAGTAGATGGGAGTGAGGAAGAGGAAGAAGAAATATATATAAATAAATAAGAGGAAATGATGAGGGGAAAGGATTGAGCACACGTGGCGATACCTTAGTGGTTTAAGGGGAATGGAGTTAAGATGGTGGTAAGAGTGATTGGACTAGAGCTCCATACCATGCCAATATGGTGGGCCATTCCAATAGGTGCAATTTATGAGATTCAACAACAACGAAAGCTACATTATTCACTTTACTGCTCCACTTATAATACATTATACATGTAACTTGTCACATTTAGATTTAATATAAAAATGGCGTTTCAAGGTTCAGACATCCCAATGTCAAATTAGACAGTGAGTAGGATTGGTTTTCTCTCTCTTGAAAAGTGTGCACAACTACATTTCTGGTATGGGTGAACAACTTCAATGTAAATTCCTGTCAGACCGGCCTTTGGATCTTCTTGTGTGTGGTAGCAAAAAGAAAAAAATGAATGAAGTTCTTCCGTTAATGGTAGCGGACACAGAGATGGTCGATGAAGTAACACCAGAGAATGGCTCAGACGTTCATGACTGTATGGATCATGATAGCGGTGATGTGAATACACCAGATACTAGTGGGAAGAAACAAATCTCTTATAAAGCATCGTTAATTGGGTTCAATTGTATAGATAATGGGGGAGATTGTGCAGATGATGAGGCACTTTTGTCAGATGTCATCAACAGAGAATGGGGCTTACTAGAGCTCACATATGAGATTAAAACTCTTATGCAACAACACCTTTTGTTCCTGTTACAGTAGAAGAATATAGTGAATGGTGCAAACCATGGAACACTGCTCTAATCATTACGGTGTTAGGTCAGAAGTATAATGTATACACTCTCAAATCCCACCAATCCCGTATGTGGAAGACCCTTGAGTTTGATTTAATAGATTTGCCTAATAACTACTTTCTGGTGAGATTTCTACCAAAGGAAGGGTGGGCTCAGCTCTATCATAGAGTTTTATATGATGGGTCGTGGGTGGTTCAACACCACACTATCCTTATTCAACGATGGTCCCTGAATTTTGACCTGTTCAACAATCTTTTAGGAAGGGTAGCAATTTGGGTTAGGATTCCTAATATTCCTATGCAGTGCTATAATAAAACATTTATCACCAGGTTGGGTAATAGAATAGGGAAGACAATGAAGGTAGATATGCTTACCCCTTCAGATTCATCGTTAAACACATCCAGAGTGGAAAGGGGAAAATATGCTTTGTGTTGAAGTCGATCTAAGGAAGAAATTGGTACCTAGGGTGATTGCGGCGCATTTGGCATTTCAGGTTGAGTATGAGGGGCTTAGCCTCATTTACTTCGCATGCAACAGATATGGGCATAGGAAGGAGAATTGCCAATGGACCTATACCAACTCAAATAAAGCCGAGGGAAGATCATAAGAATAGTTCAATCTTGAAGTCTTAAAAGTGCCACCAACGAAGACAACACCAACAGTTGATGAGGAGTTTGGGCCATAGATGATTGTCGGCCGATCTAGCAAGACTTGATCTTCAAGAAGAAATTTTCCTAGGGAGGCCAAACTGGATCAGAGCAGAGGGTCTTAGGCAACTAAGAATGCTGAGAAGGGAGGCGCTAGCTCGCAATTTGAAGCCTTAGCTGGGTTGGATGAAGATGAGGGGTTACTAAGGGATGGTAAGGCTACCATGGCGTAGAATCGTGTCTCAGAAGGGATAGGGAATTTTTAGGAGATTAGTGACTTGGAAGGAGCGGGTGTCTTAGGGAGTTTGGCAATAAGAAGGTTTGATTTGACAAGAGAAGGAAAATCTCATTTAATGAAGGAGAAGGCTGTGCTGAAGAAACCTCAAGGAAAGGAGAGTGAAAAGGCTAATGGGCTTTAGGTTGAGAGGAAAACCCAACAAAAAAGGTGGCCATCAATGGGCAGGCCGTGTATAAAGATTCTGCTGGGCTGAATTTACAATGGCCCAAAAATAATTCATGGGGTAGAAGAGAGCATGTAGTAGTAGGAGGAAATTCATCCCAATAGTATTTGAACCTAATGCCATTCAGGAAGGACAATGGGCCAACTCAAATAAAATGGAATGTTCCTACTCGAAGGACCTAGGAATATTTCAGAGAAGGAGCACGATGCTTACATGAAGGAGAAGTGTGAACAAAGTATGCAACCATAACGTCAAATACTCTACCTTTGCAAGATTCTTCACAGTTTGAGGATGATGTTGGGGATGATTGTATGAATGCTGATTTTGATAATCAAGAAATGTAAAAGTTGGGAGGGGAGTGTCACAGGGATGTTCTTGAGCATCTGGGTATGTAAGTTTTATCTCCCTTTATTTCCTAGTGTCGTCATGATTGTTGCTTCGTGGAACTGTAGAGGTGCAGGGGCCAATCTCTCCCTAACACCATTAAAGAATTAGTGTGAAACTATAATGTGGATGTCTTGTGCCTTATTGAAACCATAATTACTAGCTCTCGTGCAAAAATAGTCTCCCATAAACTGGGTTTTAGTAACTAGATTAGATTAGAGGCTTCGGGTTTTGTAGGTGGGATTTGGGTTTTTTGGGAAAAAAGTAATACTCAGGTTGATTATTTTTTTCTAGTACCCAATTTATTCATTGCAAATTGAAGGATAACAGATCTTAAGACTCATTTTTTTGCCACATTTGTTTATAGAGAACCTGTAGTAACTAGGAGAGAAAGTCTGTGGAGGGTCTTAAAGGACACTGCATCCTCTATGAAAGAGGCATGGATGGTTATTGGTGATTTTAATTCTTTCCTAGATCCTTCAGATAAAATAGGTGGATCTCACATGTCTCTTAGAGCAATGAAGCAGTTTTTCGACTGTATTAGGGATTCCAACCTTCTAGAAATTCCTATTGTAGGAGAGCGTTTCACACGGGAAAAGTAGGGTATGAAAGAGAGACTAGATTGGGTATTTGGGACTTTAGCATGGGAGCTCAAATTCTCAAGAAGCAAGGTCTTTCACCAGCTTTGTTATAAGTTTGATCGTAAAGTCCTTACTGTTATAGAAGGATTAGGAATGCCTAACCAGCGCACAAGGTTTCATTTTCATTACTACCCAGCATGAGCTTTCGAGGATAGTTTTCAGGAGGTGTTTCATAAAGCGTAGGCTAATTTAGATTGGTGCAGTGGGGCCTTGAGATTTGACAAGGAAGCTATAGAGTGGAACCATATGGTTATAGGTAGTATTCCTAAGAAAATACATCAGATTTTGAGAAGGTAAGAGGGAATTAACAAAGTTAGGAAAAATAATCTTGATAATGGATTATATAAGCTTGACCAAAGGCTTTGGCAATACTATAGTAAATTAAGTGCACAAGAAGAGCTAATCTAGTTTCAAAAATCTAGATGCAAGTGGTTGGAGTGGGGAGATAAAAACACTAGGTTTTTCTATGGATTTGTAAGCAAGTTATGGATTCCTCGAATTGGATAGCGGAATTCCCTTTGCTTCAGCGTCAGGACTTTGACCTCATCCACAGAGAGGTTTATGATATTGAGATAAAAGATGCAGCCTTAATGATGGGTGCCTTTAAATCACCTGGACCTGATGATCTTCAAGCTCATTTTTCTTATATTCAATGGGATCAGATTGGAGGTAAGGTGTGTGATATGGTTCGTGGAGTATGGCAAGATCCTGAACAAGTTAAGGGCATTAGTCATACTAACATTGTGTTGATCCCTAAGGTGGATAATCCACAAACTGTGCAAGATTTTCGACCCATCTCTTTGTGTAATGTTATTTATATATAATGAAGATCCTTGCTAGTAGACTGAAAGAGGCTATGTCTTACCTAATTCAACCTCAACAATGCAATTTTATAGCAGGAAGGCAGAGTAGTGATAATATCATCATTGCACAGGAGGCCATCCATACTATGCAGAATAAGAAGAGGAAGAAGGGCTATGTGGCAATTAAAGTAGACATGGAAAAAGCCTATGATCAGCTTGATTGGGACTTTTTAAGAACCACCCTTACTATTTTAGGTCTATCTGATAGGATGGTAAAACTCATTATGGCCTGTACCTCTCTGGTGTCCATGAAAGTCTTATGGAATGGAACTGAATTATCTCAGTTTTATCCTACAAGAGAGCTGAGACAAGGTGATCTGCTTAGCCCTTACCTATTTATCTTGTGTATGGAACAACTTGGTCAAATGATTAACCATGAAGTTCTCAATGGAAATTAGAAGGGTCTTAAATTCAACAGTCATTCCCCTATAATCTCTCATCTCTTCTTTGCTGATGACTCCTATTGTTTGGGGAAGCGTCATCTGAGTAGATATAGATCATGAAAGGGATAATGAAAGCTTTTTGTGAGGTCTCTGGGCATAGGATTAATCTTGCCAAATCCAAGATTTTTTGTTCTAAAAACGTGCATATTACTAGAGGTTTGGATTTGGCTCATAGATTGGGAATAGGTCTTACGGGGGACCTAGGGAAATACCTTGGGGTTCCGCTGTTACACAGGAGAGCCACTAAACTCCACTTCTTTCCTATCATTCAGAAGGCTTAGAAGAGGTTAGCAAACTGGAAGGGTAGATTTCTTACCATGGCTGGGAGAACAGTTTTGATTACATTAGTGTTGCCTGCTTTTCCTATTTACCATATGCAAACCCTTCTTTTGCCTAAAGGAGTATTAAAGGACATTGAAAGATCAGTCAGTCTTTCCTTTGGAATCAAGGCCAAGAATGAAGGAAGATGCATTTTATTGCATGGGACCAAGTCAAGCAAGACAAAGAGGTTGGTGGCTTAGGTATTAAAGATCTTCAAAATCAAAATAAGGCTTACATAATGAAACTTTACTGGGGTTTGTTGATTAAGCCTGAAACCTTATGGGTGAAATGCCTAAAAGGAAAATATAGATATGGAGACAGATTATACCCCATGGTTTTTAAGAAACAAAACCTATAAGTAGTTTGGCGAAGTATTACCAATATGTGGGATAATTTCTACAAAGGAGTTGGTAGATCCTTGAATGATGGCATGACTAGTCATGTTTGGTGGGATTTATGGTCTCCAATTGATGAGCCACTCATATATTATGCTAACTACAACATCCATCATCTGAATCCCTGTGCTAAAGTGCGAGATTTTGTGTTGGATAATGGGAGATGGAATGTGGATAAGTGGAGAGAGTTTCTTCCTTACTGGGTAATCAACATCATTGATAAGGTGAATCCTCCACATGGCAGTGAAGCTGATTCATTCTCTTGGAGGAATGCTTCTGATAACCTATTTAGTGTCCAGGCTGTATATAAGTTCCTATCTACATAGAGAATTCAGAATTCGTCGGTTCTTTCGAAGAAAGTATGGAAACTACTTGTAATGACCCAATTTGAGATTAAGGGCTAATGAAGATCTTGATTGTAATTAGTTTAATTAAACACTTTTGAAGAAATGTAATGTAAATTTGATATAAGTGTATTTAGAGATTAAAGATCAATGGTTGAGATTTATTGACCATGGGTCAGAATCCTATGCTTTGCATTTGTGTGAGCTCATGAAGGGAGTGAGTAAGATCATGACATGTGGCATTGTGTGGACCAATGGATATGGCACAAAGGACAAAAACCTACTTTTTCTCTCTTCTCTCTCTCCTATGCGGTTTGTGTTGGTAAAAGGAAAGGAAACACATCATCATCATCTTTCTCTATCTCTCATCATCTCTCTCTTTCTCCATTATTTCCGGCGACCAAGAAGAAAAGGAAGAAGAAAGGTGAGATTTTGATGTGTTAGTTGATCTCTAATGCTCTAAGCCTCTTCTCTAATGTTGTGCACCTCATTGAGAGCTCCATTATGGCGATTTCAGAATTTTGAAAGGGGGTGATTTGAATGTTAGAGAAATTTGAAAGTTGGAGAATCAAGATTATGACTGTGGCAAGGTGAAGAGGTAAGCATTTAGTGTTTTTTTATATATATGTTGTGATTTTTGAATAATTTTGATAAATTCTAGAATTTTCCCTGGTTTATGTCCATTTTGGAATATATGAATTTCATAGTGGATGATGTTGGGATTAGTTCATTGTGAAGTTCTTTGAGTATTTGATATGATTTTGAAGTTTGGAAGTGTATTGATTAGAATTGAGTATTGTGTGTCATAGAGACCCAAGGGCATAGATTATGTTTAAAATGGTATTTGGGTGTTTTGGAGGTTACCAATGGGTTCCCTATGTCATTTTGAGTAGGTATGAGTTTTGTGTGGAGTTTGGGAACTATTGGGTGTGATTTTGGCCAATCTGGAAATTTTCATCAATTGCTGCGATCTGGCAATCTGATAGCATCACTCGAGTAAGGGAGGAACCCACTCAAGTGCTGCCTTGTGTTTTGTCTTTCTGCTTTGTGTTTTGCCTGGGTTTTATAAGTAAAGCTCGAGTGCACTTCCTTCACCGCGAATGATGTTGGTGATTACTTGAGTGAGCATGGGATCACTCGAGTGATGGTGTGAGCTCTTGGTTAGGGTTGCTCTCAGGTTGTCACTCGCTGGTTGATGTTCAAGAGTGTTCTCTGACACTCGCAAGTGAAACCTTCTTACTCGAGCACTGGGGGGTATGCTTGAGTGAGCTTGTCCCTCTGATGTTGCATGTGCTCTCGGGTTGTCACTTTCTATGTTGCACTTTCAAGGACTCGAGTGATTTCAGAGTTATCACCCGAGTGCAAAACCCCATGCTCGAGTGTTGTGAGCAATTTTTGGCCGTGATGGTTGCTCACTGTAAAGCACTCATGAGTGAGAGCTAGTCTCACTCGAGTACGAGTCTTTCATCACTCGAGCGAGCCAGCCAAAAATCAATGTCTTGCCTTTCAAAAAAGGGGTCTTCAGGGTAGTTTCTCCTAACCTTTTAGGCATATGTTTAGGCCTCTAATAGTCACCTAAAGCGTCTTAAATAATAACCAATTTAAAGTATTATGGAAATAAGTATTTGGGAAAGAGATTAATCAATTATCCCTAAATTGGTATAGGATTTGATATCTGTCAAACGCATGAGCCCACTGTGCCGAAGAACTTCAGGAAAGATACAGGTAGTGACTTCTCTCTTATACTTTGTGTAAATGTATTGTATGTTTGCCTATCATGCATTATGTGTTGTTGCTGCTGCTTTGAGATGCATTGAGACGCCTTGTAGAGATTTGTGCCTTGTGATATGTTGTGCCTTGAGATGCTTTATGGAGCTTTGTGATACTTTGTGCCTTGTGATGCTGCTACATAGTATTTACCGTGTAAGTGGGCATAGTGATTACAACGAAAGTTGGCATAGTGTTTACCGTGGAAGCGGGCACAGTGCATTGTGATTACAGCCGTGAGTGCTGTCGGTTGTGGTGCGAGCCATGACTCATAGTGTTGTTGCTGAACATGCTGAACATACTTGCCTTGTGTTTATATATTGTATAAGTGATTTGTTACTACCAGGATTCTTTAGAATCTCACTCTTTCCAAATGACTAACATTTCAGATAGGGCAAGTGGCTCGAAAGGGAAGCGGCCAACCAGGGGTGGTTAGGGCCAGTAGGGACATTTTAGACTTTGGGACTGTTGGTTATCTAGCTGGATTTTGGGATTACTGTATATATGGATTGTACATATAGATTTTTGGATATGTAATCCCTATTTTGGGAAACCTTAAATCCATTGTATATATACAAGTAACCCGGGGTTACCGGAATTTTGGTTACGCACTCTGATATTTATTATGTGATATAATTGCATAGGTAATTGTATTCGAAAGTGAATGTGAGACCAGATGAATTTTGTTTTTAAATGTTTTGTTTGGCCACCCTATCTCTTGGAGATGAGTGATTATAAATGTGATTTTTGTCTTATTGGTTTCTATTTCACTTAAATTTCATAATCCGGATATAATTACCGTGAGGGGGTTACACTACCGGTGCCAGAAAAAGTAAAATTTTTTTCTCTGGAAAGCTATTCGTGAGAGAATTCCTACCAACCTATTCAGGCCTCAGAGAGGCTTAACTCATAGTAAGGAATGTCCCTTTGAGTGTCAAAGAGCGGAAACCGTTTTGCACATTCTTAGAGATTGTGAGATTGCTAGAAAAGTGTGGTTATCTTTTGTTAAACCAACTTATCATGCTAGATATTTTTGTTCTAACATATAGGTTTGGCTTAAGGAGGATTTGACAAGTAACATGGGATTTGACAAACTTTGTAGATAGCCCCGGGCAAAAATTTTCAGTCTCACATGCTGGCTACTATGGAAGAAAAGATGTAAAAGGGTGATGGACGGAGTTGGTGCACAGCCTAAGGAGATTGTTCATGGGAGCATTTTTCATCTAATGGAGACTGGGGTTTTTAGGAAGTTCAAGAATCAGTTCCTACAGTTTGGACAAGATGAAGATAGCTTATGGGAGTTGCCACTGAAGGGCTACGTCAGGCTTGACTATGATGGATCGGTTAACGCTTTTCGAGCAGCAGCATGTGGTGGTGTAGTTTGAGACGACAATGGCAAATGGGTTCTTGGATTTCTGCAAATGATCGGAGTTCATTCCCCCACTTTTGCAGAATTACTTGGCCTTCTAACCGGTCTTCAGATATGCAAGCAACATCACTTTCAGTATGTGAAGTCGTATACAAATTCTATAAAGGTACTGAACCTGGTGTTGAGAGATGGCGAACATAACTATCCTCTAAGAGATGAAATCAATGCAATGAGAGATCTCCTATTTTCAGATTGGCATATTGAGCTTTGTTCTACACCATGAGAAACAATTCGGTGTGTTGACTTCCTAGTTAAAGAGGCTCGCCAATTGTTGGGGGGCCTAGTGATTCTTCCGGTACCCAATCCAGGATGTTTGAAGTTTTTGAGGGAGGAACTTATTCATAGAGGGTCTCTATTATCTCCTAGAGTAATGTAATTTCCATTTAATGGCCTTGTAAAAAAAGGATTTAATATAAAATCCTTTATATACAATTATACATCACCAACAAGCACGGATAAGCATTAAAGAAATATACGAGTTTAATCTCTTCTCTCTCTTTTAGTCACAAACTGTATCTCTTGCCTATTTCAAAACGATAGCATAAAATCACAATTGTAAAATTAATCATATCTTTCTTTCAAACTCCTTCCTTTGTATCATATGGAAAAGAGAAGGCCTTTTCAGGTGTGAAAAAAAGATGAGTGAAACTAAAATCAAACTATTACATAATACTCAATCAAGACTAAGGTACATAAAGTGCTTGTACGAATAAAAGTAAAGCCCAGATTCATTGGATAGGTAACTGACAAGGGACTACTTCCTCTCGCTTTCTTCACTAAATCCATGAAATTTTGATTAAGGGATTTTGACTCTAAAAGTGAATGTGATTATCGTTAAATTGACCCTATTGGAGAATGTGATAGGCTTTGTGATTTGAATGTATTAGGAGCAGCGCCGAAACCCTGTATTTAAGCTCAATTATGGTTTAATATCTAAATTGACTTAAAATATAGGGAAGGCGCATATTGTGGCTAAAAGAATGAGAAAATGTATTTGGTGGTGATTCAAGAAGAATTGCCATAATGAGGGGCAAAATGGTAAAGTTACTGACCAATTGGTCAGTTACCGAAGAGGAAACTTATTAGTAACTCCAAGATCAATGGTTGAGATTGATTCGTGCAATAGATCAAGGGGTGGAATCATGTGTGTGTATGCCTATATGAGCTCATGGAAGATGGAATGAGAGTGTGACACTTGGACAATGTGGATCATTGGATTGGTTAATGTTTCAAAAAGCTCTTCCTTTTCTTTTCTCTTCTCTAAGTCGGCTAGGGAGCTTTGGGGGAGCCAAAAATCTAAGCTCATTCTCTCCCCCCTTCATCTCCATGGACACCAAACAAGGAAGAGGAAAGAGAAAATGGAAAGGTGATGTTTTAGCCTTGTTCTTGTCCTCTTTAGCTTAAACACTCTTCTTTAATATTGTTCATAGTAATGAGAGCTTCATTGCTATGGTTTTAGATTTGTGAAAGGTGTTTTGAGAGCTTGAGGAAAATTGAAAGATGAAGAATCAAGAAACTAGCTTGGGAAAGAGGAAGAGATGAGTATTTATACCCTTTTGATCTAAGTTTTGTGATTTTTGGTTATGTGAATTGTGTATTTTACTCTGATTTTGTGTGACATGTAATTGGGAGAATTGCATGTTGTTTTGTGTTGAAAATGGTGTTTGAATGTGTAAAATAGTCATTGGGATTGATTTAGAACATTGGAAGTAAAAATGGTGAAATTGGGTAAAGAATGTGATGAGTATGACCAAAGGGGGAAAATATTATTTTGATGTGAATTTGGGTGTTTTGAGGTTTCCAATGTGTTCCTTGTGTGAAATTTTATGGGAGTAGCTTTATGTTAGAGTTTTGGGATCATTGGAAACATATTGGTTGAGTTGTGAAAATTATGATATCTGTTGTGTTTTGGCTTCTGATTGAGCCTAATTGAGTGAACAGGGGTCTCACTCGAGTGTAGCATCATATTTTCCCTTTTCCCTTTAGTTTTGGTCACACTTGCATGTTAAAGAAGCAAGGGTGTGGTTCCTCACCTGTGAGTGAAGTGGATTCTCACTTGAGTGAGAGAACCTCGCGTCTCAGGTTGACCCTTGTAGCCAATTTGTCAAGAGTGGAGCTAGCACTCACGAGTTTTGTGCTATCACTTGAGTGCCAGAGCTAGTGCTTGAGTGCACTTCGGCTCTAGGTTCTTTGTTGCTCTCGGGTGGTCACTTCATGTACCTTACTTGCTGGGACTCGGGTGAGTATGGGGTATCACTTGAGTGTTGATCTTGGTGCTCGAGTGATGTGACCATTTTCTATCTTTGTTTGTGCTTTCGGTCAAGCACTCATACAAGTGAGTCATCCTCACTCGTGTATGAGTTGTCTATCACTCGAGTGCATCATCCATCACTCGAGTGATGCAAGCAAAAATGGGATTTTGAGGTTTCGAAAGATTATCTTTAGTCAAGTTTCTCCTAACCCTTTAGGCATGTGTTTAGGCTTTGAGTAGCCACCTAAAGGTCTTAAATGATAACCAACTTAAGTTTTTGAAAGTTAAGGAATTGGAAAAGGAGTTAACCCTATGTCCTTGCTTTGGTTATAGGGCTTGATGTTCACCCTAATCGGGAGTTGCTAGTGCTAGAACAAACGTGGAAAGGACTAGTGTAGGGAACTTACCTCTTCTGCATGTATTTGATATTTGTGTTGGTGTATTGATGCATGTATTGCTTTGTTTGATTATGTGAAACATATATAAATGATTATAGCTCTATCTCTATTTATGCTATGGCCATGAGTGTGTTGTTGAAACATTGAGCACGTAGATATGTCATTATGTGAGTATGAGTTATGTATTGCAAGCATGTCATGCATTAAACACTTATCTTACATGCATACTGGTATTTGTTTCCTACTGAGATTCTCTCAAATCTCACCTTGCCCTTTTAACCTTTCAGATAGGGTAGTAGATTGAGGATGGAGCTAGCACCTAGGGCGGCAAGGTCTCCTTCGGGATGAGATTTTGGTAGTTGGTTATCATAGTTGGGAGTAGTGTGTATTGGATATTCATATTTGGATTAGGATGTGTATATGTGGATGAGGATTTGATTATGTATATTTGAAATATGTATCTGAGATAGATTTGTGTGATCCCCTGTTTGGGAAGTTTTAATGGGCATGTGTGCCCTGTAAAGCTTTGATTAATGTACAGAGCCAGGGGTTGGCTAGGAATTATATTGCGTACTTTAATGTATAAATGTAATTTGTCTTTGTGTGTTAATTGTATTCGAAAGGTGATTGTGAGGACAGAGTAATTGTATTTTGAAATGTATTTGTAAAAACCCCGTCTAGTAGATGGGTTTGAAATTGAGCTTTGATTATTATTGGTCTCTATTGTTACATCCCATGTGTTTTGATGATAACAAAGATTGGATCTATAATATAAAAGGATTTGAAAACAAACAAAAGAATTTGAATGAAGTAACTAAAATGGCAGACAAAAGCATTACTTGAAGTAAGCACTGGAGTGATGAAGAAGAACTGAGAGACAGGGCATAGAAAAAACATCTTTGGCAGATTTTTGAAGGAGTTACTTGAGTAATGAACCAATTTACTCGAGCCGTCACTTAAGTAATGATGGAGAAAAACTTACAGAGAAGCATTGTCAAATTTTGGATGAAGTTACTCGAGGGGCCACTCGAGTAATCTACAAAGTTATATGAACTTTTACACAGTAGTTACTCGAGTAACCAGAGCAAAAATCATCCAGTAGCTCTCAGCCAAGAAATGTCACAATTTACTAGAGTGACCACTCAAGTAACTAGGTGAGAAAAAGGCATTACTCGAGGGCTCACTAAGTAATCATTTAAAGAAAAGAACAAGAACTCTCGGCCAAGACTTGAGCCTCATTACTCGAGGGACCACTCGAGTAGTCTGTAAACTTATTTGAAAGTTTATTCGAGGGGCCAGTAGAGTAACCAGTGAAGAAAAGGCATGCTTACTCGAGAGAGCACTCGAGTAACCAAGTTTTCAAAAGCTTTGTGAAGTAAGTTACTCTATGTTTTAATCGAGTAATGTGGTGAGAAAACACCGACTTACTCTCTACCTAATTTTGAATAAGATCACTCAAGGGACTACTTGAGTAATATACATGATCACTCGGGTAGCCACTTGAGTAAGGTAGTCCAGAAAGCATGATTTTAATCTTATGTTTATTGGTTTGTTATCTATATGATTAATCTTTCATTGTATTAGTATTCTGAGTATATTTGCAGAGAAGCAATGAAGAAATCATGCAATGATAAAAAAGTCAAATAAAACATCCGAAGATCTCACATACCGCTACCTACCACAAACAGATAGTTTTCAAATTCGAATAATGGTCAACCGTAGCTGCGCGACTCTAATGGACGTGTTTGAAATGCTTTCAATGGACACCACAAATCATCTACATATATGGAGCATTCAAAGAATAGAACACAACAACTGAAACATGCAAGCTTACATCGATCATTATATTATTTGTGCTCTATTTTTCTTATACTCTCTCTTTATACTTCAGTGATTATATATTCGCTCTGTGACAGAGTTTTTTTATTACAAACTCAATATTTGTTATTAAGACAACTTAAGGTTGTGGAACATTGAGTTGGGCATTTGATTACAACATGTAAGGGGGAGCGAGTGTCCAGTAAAGGAACTTGTTGTGTACTAAGGTGCCAATAACCCACTGAATCTTGGAAGATATAGTGAAACTCTCAGAGAAGCTTTGAGGACTGGACGTAGGTCAAAGTGGTTGTGACCAAACCAGTATAACTCCAGGTGTACACCTCGGTGATATTTCTTCTAGCTCTTAATTGCTTTAAGTTTCCAATCAATTTTTATATATGCAACGAAATTTCTAGTATCATCCAATTCACCCCCACTCTTGGGTGAAATGCTTGCACTAACATTTAATATCAGAGTGTAGATTTTCTTGTTCAGGTATAACAACTTAAGAAGGATCCAATGGCAAGTATAAGTGAAGGAATTCTTCCCGAAGGAGCTTCTATCACCAGACCTCCAGGTTTCAATGGTGAATACTTCTCTTTCTAGAAAGCCAAGTGGAAACTATGGGACATGATTGAGAGTGGAAACTACAAACATGAAAAGATTGTAGATTCACAAAGGATTCCTAAGTCACTACAATTGAGGAAGCAAAAGGTGAATCAATGTGATTGGTTGCTTCTCTATTCGGAAGCCTTTCTGAATTTGAAAGTAAATTAAAGTTCAAATGATAGCTAGATGATATTGGTGACAAGAAGAAGAGAGGTCTAGCACTGAAAGCAAAAGAGGAAGATCAAGATGAAGATGAAGAGCTTGACGATGATGGAATGAGCCTAATAATAAAATGATTTAGAAAGTTTAACAAGAAAGGCCAAGGATTCAAAAACTTTTAGAAAGGAGGAACAAGCAGTAAAGAACACATCATCTGCTATGAATATGGAAAACCTGGACATATCAAATCAGAATGTCAAGAACTAGCTCAGAAGATGTAACCCCCTCACCGTAATTACATCCGGATTACGAAATTTAAGTGAAATAGAGACCAATAAAACCAAATAACCATTGAAAATCCCACATTCAAGAGATGGAATGTTTCAAAATCAGTTCTAAAGCATACTTGATCCTGGTCTCACATTCACGTACGGATATAACTACTATGGGAAATCAAATCACATAAACAATATCAGAGTGCGGAAACCAAAATCCCGGCAAACCCCGGGTTACTTACATAAATAACTTGGGTTTAAGATTTCCCAATTATGGGGATTACACAACCAAAATAATCATTTACATTCTTATGTACACTTGTCAACCCCACATCCAAAACTATGATAACCAACTACCACTTAGATTTTGGAGTAAGCCTAACTACTCCTGGTTGTCCACTTCCCTTTTGAGCCACTCGCCCTGTCTGGAAAGGTTAGTCATATGGAAGGGGTGAGATTCTAAAGAATCCCAGTAGTAACAACAATTTCATGCCACATGCAATCACAAAATATGCACACCAATCATCTCATACAGCAACACAAGTCACTCCACCCTCATCCCCTTTTACCGCCGGGAAGGCATACGACCTTTACCCGAACCGTTGTTAGCGACTCAGGGACTATTGGCGTGGCAGTGCATACAAATAGCCATACGGCTCAAATATAGCCTTTCGGCTTTCACAATGGCCCGTCGGCCTTCACAAATAGCCTTTCAGCTCACAATTAGCCTTTCGGCCCACATATACACATATATCACACCCTAACCTCATCCCCTTTTACCGCCGGGAAGGCATACGACCTTTACCCAAACCGTTGTTAGCGACTCAGGGACTATTGGTATAGCGGTGCTTCCACAGTTTTCACAAAACTTGCAGCATACGATATTCGTTTCAAAATAATGACATAATATACATACAATGTATCACACAAGGCATAAAGAAAGAGTCACTACCTGTATCCTTCCTGACTGGCTCTGGCACCTTAGCCTCACGAGGACGACAGATGTCAAATCCTATATCAATTAGGGACAACCAATCAATCTCTTTTCCATATGTACATTTCAATAATACTCTAAGTTGGTTATCATTTAGGACTCTTTAGATGACTATTAGAGGCCTAAACATATGCCTAAAGGGTTGGAAGACACTACCCAAAAGACCCCTTACTCGAAGGCAAAACACAGATTTTTGGTCATCTCACTCGAGCACAGATGCTCTCACTCGAGCACAAGTACGGACATCACTCGAGCACAACAGAAAGTGAGACTGCGAGTGAGCACCCGAGAGCACACACACAGCTCTCCAAGCACAGGATCACTCGAGCACAGCCATTTGCACTCGAGCACACACCTCACACCCTCGAGTGAGAAGGCACACCCTAGCACCTTACTCGCGAGTGAGAACCCGAAAGCACAACTCGCACCTGAAGCACAATCTCACTCGAGCATGACCCCCAGTGCTCGAGTGAGAAGGCTATGCTCGCGAGTGTCAGAGCACACTCGTGGCATCCACCAGCAAGTGAAGACCCGAAAGCAACCCTTCACTCTAAACTTTCGCCATCACTCGAGCAGGCCCAAGCTCACTCGAGCATGTTCTTCGCTCACTCGAGCACAAAGCGATGTGCTCGAGCATTGCTCATAAATCCCAGGCGCACTCAAAGCAGAACAGGGAAAAACTTGCATATCACTCGAGCACGTTCTTCCTTTGCTCGAGTGATGTGTATCAGAGACCAGAAACGCAGCCAAAAACCAGAAACACCAGATGGTCAATTCCTCCCCCAAAGGTTCCCCAAACTCAACCAAAAGCTCACACACACTTGGCACTAACTAGGGAACACCTTGGCAACTTTAAAAACACTCCAAGAACCAATTTAACCACAATCATTCACTAAAGTCTCTATGATACACTTTATCCAAATTTCCCCTAACACATTTCCAACATTCCAGATCTTATCCAACAATCAAATAACTCTACAATAACTCATTTTTAACATCAAACACCCTGGAACTCCTAAAATCCACATTTGGTGCAAATTAGGGCAAATTTCCAGATTTGACTAAACTTAGCCAAGAATCATAAACAATATCTCAAAATACTATAAATGCCTACCTCTTCTCTTTGCCCAATTCAGAACCTTGATTCCTCAACTTCCAATTTCGAATCAATGTCCCAATCAACACTATTCAAGACTCTACAACCACCACAATGTAGCTCTCAATGAGATGCATATCTTTAAAGAAGAGGTTTAGGGCATTAGAGATGAATCAAAGCATCAAAATCTCACCTTTTCTTTTCCTTTCCTTCTAGGTCGCCGGAATCAATGGAGGAGAAAGAGATGAGAATGATGATGATTTCTCCTCCCTCACCAAGCACACAACCGAACAAGAGAGAGGAGAGAGAGAAAAAGTGGTATTTTGTCTTCTAGTGCTTCATCCAATGGCTCATACAAGGCCACATGTCATCATCCACTCACTCCCTTATGAGCTCACCAAAATCACAACACATAGGATTCCGACCCATATGAAATGCATCTCAACCCTTAATCTTAAATACCACATGTATTTATTTCAAGATTTACATTACATTAATCATAATAGCGCTTAATTAAGATAATTACAATAATTATCAGTATCATTAGCCCTAATCACAAATCGGGATATTACAGAAGAATAAAGAAAAGAGAAAAGCCAAGTTCTACAACAAGAAGAAAGCCTTTATGTCTGTGATATGGGGAGATAGTTCATCTGACGAAAGTAGCGAAGATAAGGAAGTAGCTAATATCTGTCTAGTTGCTCAAGAAGAAACAGAAGAAGATGTAACTGATTCTGATCCTAACTATGATGAATTACTTTTCAAATATAATGCTTTACATTCTGAATTCAACAAAGTAGTTAAAGAACTAGTTGTTTTCAAAAAGAAAAACAAAGCTCTTGAAATAGAACTTAAAGAGAATTTTGAAAAGGATTGTGAAAAATGTTCTTCTTTGAAAAAGAAAAATACTGATCTTACAAAAACTCTTGAAAAGTTCACTAAAGGAAGTGATATGCTAAATGTAAATTTAAAAGCTCAACGATTTGTAAATGACCGATCTAGAATTTGATATTGTAACCCCCTCACAGTAATCACATCCGGATTTCGAAATTTAAGTGAAATAGAGATCAATAAAATGAAATCAACAATTTATAATCCCTCAACTCGAGATGAGGTATTTCAAAATCAATTCAAAACGTAATAATTCTAGGTCTCACATTCACGTGTGGATATAACTACTTGAGAAATCAAATCATATAAGAAATATCAGAGTGCGGAAACTAAAATCCTGGCAAACCCCGGGTTACTCTATATATCGAATGGGTTTACTATTTTCCAAATGGGGATTACAAATCAAAAATTCACTATGAACAATTTATATAAAGTAATCCCAAATCTACAATAGCTAACCAACAATCCCAAAATCTTGAATGTCCTTAAGAGATCCTAACCACTCCGGGTTGGTCGCTTCTCCTTCGAGCCACTTGCCCTATCTGAAAAGGTTAGTCATATGGAAAGAGTGAGATTCTAAAGAATCCCAGTAGCAACAAGTCACTCATACAATATATAAACATAAAGCATGTATGTTCATCATGTTCAGCAGCTTCACAATGATCTCTGGCTCGCGCCACATACGACAGCACTCACAGCTGTAATCACAATGCACTACGCCCACTTTTGCAGTGAACACTATGCCAGCTTTCGCTGTAATCACTATGCACAACGCCCGCTTTCGCGGTGAACACTATGTAGCAGCAACACGAAGCACAAAGCACCACAAAGCATCTCAAAGCACAATGTATCACTAAACTCCATAAGGTATCTCAATGCACAAGGTATCACAAAGCAGTAGCAGTAGCAGCAGCATCCACACAATGAATGACAGACAAACATACAATACATTTACACAAAGTATAAGAGAGGAGTCTCTACCTGAATCTTTCCTAACAATCTTTGGCACAGTGGGCTCACTCGTTCGGCAGATATCAAATCCTATATCAAATTAAGGACAATTGATCAATCTCTCTTCCAATTACTTATTTCCATAATACACTAAGTTAGTTATCATTTAGGACTCTTAAGAGGCCACATATGCCTCTAATAAAAGCTCTAAAAGGTTGGGAAACAATAGGTTGAAGGTCACTTTTCGAAAACACAAAGTGCTGGAACACAGGAGTTGGCCGCGGCCAGCCCTTCCTTGGCCCGCGGCCAAAATATGGTCAGAAGGCCGCTGGCTGCGGCCAGCCACCCATGGGCCGCGGCTAGAATCAGGACAGAAAGGTTTGGGCCGCGGCCAGCCACTCATGGACCGCGGCCAAGCAATTTCCTGATTCTTGGCTGAACTTCGAAAAACCATAACTAATTGTAGAAAAATTGAAACGGAGTGATTCCAAAGCCAAATGAAAGGTATTTAAGCCCTCTTCCTAGGAAAAATATGGCTCATAACTGGAAATCACTACACAAATACAAAATTACCCAAAACTCAACACTATTCCAAAACAGAGTTCTGTTTCCATCCCAAACTTTGGACAATTATATCTCCTAGAATACTAAACGAAATGACACAAAATATATGTTCATTTTGAAGCTTGGGATGTGAACTTTAAGACTGGAAAGTTTCATAATTTTCTGACACCATTTGGTCATTCAAAACTTTCATGTAAACTGATTGCCCAGAACAGAGCTCACACAAGACATATTTCCAACTTTCTACCATTGTGTTCAATGACTCTAAAATCAATAACCAAGCTTATTCCCATACAATTTTCCATAAGGAACACAATGGCAACCTCTAAAACATCCCAAAACCAATCTAACCATAATCAAACACTATGGTCTCTATGATTCACACTATGTCCAAATTCCAATCAACACAATTCCAAACTTCAAAACTATCTCCAATACTCAAATATCATCATAATGAACCATTTCCAACATCAAACACAATGAAACTCATATATTCAAAAATAGACATAAGCTAGGGCAATTTTCCAAATTTTCATAAACTTATCCAAAAATCACAAATAATATATCAAAATGCTCAAAATGCCTACCTCTTCACTTTGCCAAATTCAGAATCTTGATTCTCACACTTTCATATTTCTCCTACTCACAAATCAACACCTTTCAAGATTCTACAACCACCACAATGTAGCTCTCAATGAGATACACAACTTTAGAGAAGAGGTTTTGAGCAAAGGAGGAGCATTACTTACTCAAAAATCAAGGATTTTTCTTCTCTATCCAAGCTTGCTTCAGCGAAAAATGGAGGAAGAAAGAGAGAGAAAATGAGTGAGAGAGATGATGAGATGAAATGATGATGATGAAGCTTTTCTTTCCTTACCCATTCCTCTTGGCCGAATAGGAGAGAGAGAATGAGGGAAAAAGAAAAATTTTGTCCTCTAGTGGCTCATCCAACAATCTCCACAATGCCACATGTCACCATCTCCTCCCTTCCACTATGAGCTCACATAGACACAATACATAGGATTCACCCATCAATAATGAATCTCAACCCTTGATCTCAAATACCACACACATTTACACCAAATTCACATCATATTTCTCTCAAAATATTTAATTACATAAATTATAATCAATCTCAATGCCATTAGCCCTTAATCACAAATTGGGATATTACAGATACGATCCAAAATCAGATAAAAGGAAAGGAAGAAAGAAAGCAGGAGGTAAGTCATACTTGAATTACTTTCAGCATTCTGTTCATACATCAATTCTATTTGCATATTGCAATTATTGTAATAGAAAATGTCATCATACTTCATCATGCATTCATAAAAGGAAAGCAAAAATAGGAACTTACAAATGGGTACCTAAAGGTACATATGTTCAGAAAATATTCTGTTCTAACCCAAAAGGACCCAAAAAGATATGGGTACCTAAGACTTAATCGTATTTGATTACAGATATGTCTTAAAGCATCTAAAAATAACAAATGATACGTAGTGTAACCCCTTGACTTTTAACACGTAATTATAATTCGATAACACATATTTAAATTAGATTAGAGACCATTGGATGCTATAACCTCGTTTTAACTTCCTGCTTCACAGTAGGATTTTCACAAAAATTTTAAAAATCTTTCCCATCCAGGTCTCAATTTCAATATTCGAATATAATTACCTGTACAGTCAATATACATTCATTAATATCAGAGAGTATAACCAAATTCCCGGCAACTCTCGGATTCTATACATATATAACCTGAAGGTCTATAAGTGTCCACTAGGGGATTACACCACCAAAAACGAATATGATATTCATATTTCAAAATATACAGTAATCCCGAGTTTAAAATAGATAACCAACATCTCAAAAATCCTTAGTATCACTAAAAGTCCTAAATGCTCCGGGTTGGCCGCTTCTCCTTTGAGCCACACGCCCTGTCTGAAATGTTAGTCATAGGAAAGAATGAGATTCGAGAGAATCTCAGTAGTAACAAACCACTCACACAATGCATAAATAAAAAGCATGAATATAAATCACAACCACCAATAGCAGCAACAGCACATAGGTACATGGTTTTCACCACAAACGACAGCACTCACGGCTATATACACAATACGACAGCTCTCGCTGTAATCATAATCACGACAGCTTACGCTGTAATCCCCATCACGATAGCTTACGCTGTAATCACAATAACGACAGCTTGCGCTGTAAACGACAGCTTGCGCTGTATACGACAGCTTGCGCTGTAAACGACAGCTATCACCAGCTGTAACCGCAGCAGCATCAAAGATTCATCACAGAACAGTGATAACACACACATACAGAGAATTACACATAGTATAAGGGAGAGAGTCACTACCTGATCCTTTCCTGACGCTCTTCGGCTCTGCGGGCTCACGAGTATAACAAATATCAAATCCTGTAATCAAGTTAGGGACAACCCGTCAATCTCTTTTCCAAGTTCTTATCTCTATAATACTTTAAGTTGGTTATCATTTGAACTCTTTAGGTGACTATTATAGGTCTAAACATATGCCTAAAGGGTTAGGAGAAACTACCCCGAAAACCCTCCTTCTTGGAAGAATTTTTGAATTTTGGGCTGGCTCACTTGAGTGAAAGGAGTCTCACTCGAGTGACACCCCCCATCAGCACTCGAGCACAAGCGAGTGAACCTCAGAAAGTGTTTGCCCGAGAGCAAACTCTGATATATCACACACCCTCACTCGAGCACAAGAGGCTCCACTCGAGCAGCGACCTCAGGTGTACTTGAGCACCAAGGAAGTGAGACCCCGCGAGTGACTACCCGAGAGTGACCCATCCTTCCAACCACAAGTACACTTGAGCACCAGCCCTAGTGCTTGAGTGAACTCCCAATGCTCGCGAGTGCCCACGCGTACTCTTGACAATCCACCCACGAGTGATAACCTGAGACGCTCACCCATAGCACCAGATGCACTCACACTCGAGCATGCCCTTGCTCACTCGAGCATGTTCATATTTCACTCACAAGTCAGGAAGCATGCTCGCGGTTTCTGCCTAAAGACCTTCCCAACTACCCAGAATTTCACATCGTGCTCGAGTGAGTTCCTCCCTCACTCGAGTGATGTCTATCAGATGCCAGAACGCAGCAACTGATATGATTTTCCAGAATTAACCAATTGACTTCAATGGTCTTATAACTCATACCACAACTACTTCTTACTTGTTTTAACACCAAGAACCCATTGGCAAACCCAAATCAACCAATTCCTACTCAAACAACAAAATCTCATCTCTAAACCACAAATTCACCAAAACCACAATTTCACAAACTTCCTCTTTTCAAATCCAAACCAAAACCATTAACATTCATACACTATTTAGCATCTATTCCACCATCAAACTCTACCCAATTCATATCTTCTAACATCTCAAGAAATCAGGGCATAAATCCAGAATTTGCAAAACTAAACCAAAAATCATAACATTTGCATCAAACTTCATCAAAAACTCACCTCTTAAACTTGCTGAAATCATAACTTTGATTCCTCAACTTTCAAATTCCCTCAATTTGCCACACCCCACAAATCAAAAGTCTGAAAACATGGAAATAAAGCTCTTGACTTCTTGTTTAACATTAATGAAAGACACTTGAGCATATGAAGGCTTTAACTTACCAAAACTCAAGCTTTTCTCTTTCTCTTTCCTTAGCTTGTTCAGCGAAAAATGGAGGAGGATGAGAGAGAAAAATGAGATATTGATGATGATGATTTCATTCCCTCACACATACACACATAAACCGACTAGGAAGAGAGAGAGGGAAGAGAAAATGGTTTGAAAGTTTGACTTTAATCCAAGGGTCCTTATTTTGCCACTTGGCACCATCTTGTTCTCCCTACTATGATTTCACATACATTTGCATGCACAAGATTCCACCTCTTGGTCTTTTAATCTTAGCCATTAATCTTGATTACTAAGGAGTGTTCTCATCGGTAACTAACCAGTTGGTCGGTAAATTTACTGTTTTGCCCCTGATTATCACAATGCACAATATATACTTCAAAAGTGCTCAATTAATATTAATTACATCACTTTGAAGTTACTAATCCTTGGTTACAGTCCAAGATATTACATGTAGACAGTGGATGCTCTAGACATATGACTGGTGATTTCAAAAGTTTTACCACATTACAACCTAAGGAAGGTAGAAAGGTAAAATTTGGAGGAAATCAATCCAGAAAGATAGCAGGAATTGGTGAAATCAAAAATAATAAAGGCATATAAGTCAAAGATGTTTACTATGGTGAATGCTTATGTCATAACTTACTGAGCATAAGTCAAAGTGCAGATAAAGACAACTAGGTAATATTTGACTCAGAGGAATGTCTAATTGTAAACAAGAAAGATTTACAATTAGATAGGAAGAATATCAAAGCAAAGCTCAGAGCAAAAAGGGAAGGTAACTGGATACTCTTGATATCAGTAAAAATAACTCTAAAAATTGTTTTCTAAGTAATGCCGATGAAAGTTAGTTATGGCATAAGAGGCTAGCTCATGTCAATATGCACCAACTAGGGAAGTTAATTAAAAAGGATTTAGTGATTGGATTACCCAAAGTAAATTTCAAAAACGATTTGATTTGTGATACATGTCAAAAGGGTAAACAAACTAAATCTTCTTTTAAATTGAAAAATGAGATATCAACTAACACACCACTTCAATTATTACACATGGATTTAGTTGGACCAGTAAGAGTTAAGAGTCTTGGTGGCAACTTATATTCATTGGTCATTGTTGATGATTTCTCTAATGGAATTGATCACAATTTCTCCGCTCCAAGGACACCTCAACAAAATGGAGTCGTAGAATGAAAGAATAGAGTACTCACTGAAATGGCTAGAGTAATGTTGAATGAAAGAACATGTCTCAAGTTTTCTGGGCTAATGAAATGAGCACAACATGCTACATTTCAAACAGAGCCTACATCAGAACAAAGCTTGGAAAGACATCATATGAACTATACAAAGGAAGGAAGCCAAACCTAGATCATCTACACATTTTTTGTTGTAAGTGTTTCATTCATAATAATGGTAAAGATAACTTATGAAAATTTGATTCTAAAACAGATGCAGGAATTTTCCTAGGCTATTCTAACTGGAGCAAAGCATATAGAATTTTCAATAAATGAATATGTGTTGTTGAAGAATCAATTCATGTTGTATTCGATGAATTTGAATCCTTTGACAAAACGATTGATGATGAGCAGGAAGTTGTTTTAAATCAAGAAAATGGTCAACCTATTTCTAAATCTCTCATCCCAGAAGTTGATCAAACTAAGGAAGAAGATAAGTCACTAGGACAGCCTAAAGCCTAGAAATACAATAAAAGTCATCCCCTAGATCAAGTCATAGGAGATGTGAATGAAGAAGTCAAAACTAGAAATAGAATTTTCAATGAAGTTAGTTTCTCTGCTTTTATTTCTGAGATTGAACCTTCTAACATTGATGAAGCTCTATCAGACAATGATTAGGTTATAGCAATGCAAGAAGAACCAAACAAATTTGAAAGAAATCAAGTTTGGGATTTGGTACCCCATCTTAAGGATCATCTGGTCATTAGCACTAAATGGGTATTCAAAAACAAACTTGATGAATCTGCAATCATCATAAAAAACAAGGCGAGATTGGTGGCCAAAGGCTATAATCAGGAAGAAGTAATTGATTATGAGAAAACATATACTCTAGTGGCTAGATTGGAAGCTATACGAGTACTCTTAGCCTTTGCATGCATCAAGGGATTCAAACTCTATCAAATGGATGTTAAAAGTGCATTTTTAAATAGCTACATCATGGAA
Organism: Inga laurina; assembly: GCA_963855925.1. Taxonomy (NCBI): domain Eukaryota; kingdom Viridiplantae; phylum Streptophyta; class Magnoliopsida; order Fabales; family Fabaceae; genus Inga; species Inga laurina. The sequence goes on from OY979705.1 coordinate 39,171,913, forward strand.
GAAGTGTATGTAGATCAACCCCTAGGTTTTGAAGATGTAACCAAACCTGACCATATATTTCAAACTGTAAAAGGCCTTATATGGTTTAAAACAAGCTCCTAGAGTATGGTATGAAAGGCTCAGTAAATTTCTCATTGATCAAGGTTTTGTACGAGGGAAAGTTGATACAACACTTTTTACAAAATAAAAATGGGATGATATTTTAATCGTATAAATATGTTGATGATATAGTTTTCGGTGCTACTAATGAAACCTTGTGTAAGGAATTTTTTGAGATAATGCAGAGAGAGTTTGAGATGTCAATGATGGGAGAATTGAATTTCTTTCTTGGTTTGCAAATCAAACAAAGAAAGAATGGAATCTTCATATCTCAAACAAAGTATTTGAAAGAGCTATTGAAGAAGTATGGAATGGATGAAGCAAATAGAGTAAACACCCCTATGAGCTCAACTATGTTGCTCGATGCTGATGTTAAGGGAAAAGATTACAACATCACAAAATATAAAGGAATGATTGGATCATTACTCTGTCTCACTGCAAGCAGACCTGATATTCAATTTAGTGTTGGTATGTGTGCAAGATATCAATCAGCACCAAAGAAGTCACATGTTGAAACCATCAAACGTATCTTTCGATATCTTGCTGACACGGCAGAATTAGGTCTCTAGTAACCTAAAGGAAGAAGTGAATATCTAGTTGCATACTCAGACTCTAATCATGGAGGATACAAGACAGACAGAAAGAGTACCAGTGGACAAAGCCAGTTCCTTGGAGGCTCACTTGTATCATGGTTTAGCAAGAAATAAAATACAGTGTCTCTTTCATCAACAGAAGTTGATTATGTTGCAACTTTAAGTTGTTGTGCACAAGTATTATGGTTGAAGCAACAACCACAAGATCTTGGCATTTATCTAAAACAAATACCAATATACTGTGACAACACTAGCACGATAAGCTTAGCAAAGAATCCTGTTCCATTCCAGAACCAAGCATATTGATGTTAGACATCACTTCATCAGAGATCATGTCCAGAAGAAAGATGTTAAAGTGATATTCATTCCAACTCATCTTCAACTAGCTGATATCTTCATAAAACTTCTTGCAAAAGATCAATTCTTATATATTAGAAGAGAATTGGGAATGGTAAATCCTAATGAATTGTAAGTTATTTAGTGTTTATAAAATATTAGATGATATTATTTATTGATGTTTTGATGATTACTAACTTAAGCATCAGAGTTTCTAGTAATTTGTTTTACAGGATCATGATATTCTGTTTTGAGGTATTAAAAGCAGAGGTTAATAGAGGACAATATTACTGGAGGGGCAACTTCAAGTAACCATCATTACTAGAGTGACAACTTGAAGTAAATGTATAGATTACTCGAGTCGCTACTCAAGTAATGACCTAAAAATTATGACAGTAGAGTATTATTCAAAATGAATTCAAAAGAAACGGCATAACGGTTAGAAATGAACAGTCACAATGTGAAGAGACAGGTTACCTGAGGAAGCCCTCAAGTAAACTTCAAGATTACTTGAGTAAGGCCTCGAGTAAACTTCAAGATTACTCGAGTAAGGCCTCGAGTAAACTTCAAGCTTACTCAAGTAAGGCCTCGAGTAAATCTGGTTGCAGATCACAAATTTGCTGAGTTTTAGCTCAAATTTGTCTTAAAGAGCTATCAAATGATCAAGGGAATATACATGGGTAATTACAATATTATTCACGCCAGGTACGCACTTGAATCTAATATATTTTTAAATTTATGGTATGATCACTTGAGTAGCTACTCGAGTGATGCTCATGATCCCTCGAGTAAGCCCTCGAGTGATGTTGGGCTTTAGGGTTATTTCAATTGCTACTGCTTCATTCTTCATAAAATCTCCTTGAGTGATTCTCCTAGTGTTCTGCAAAAGGTTTTTTACAAACACTTTGTCTTCTCATTTCCGTCAAAACACACTACTTTATATCTTCAAAAACAACTCAGATTGCTCAGAATATTTTGCCCTATATTCACGACTTTCGACAGCTTCATTTCCAGAAATTCTTCTTTTCTCAAATCACAATGGTGAGGACAAAATCTCCTAATCTTAGCACTCCTTATGAGTCCTTTAAATATAACAACCCTCTGATTCACTTTCCTTTCCTCCTACCAAAAAAAGAAAATTATCTCCCAAACTTAAAGCTAAAACCAAGTCGCAAACTAAGCCTAAGGTGAAAGGGGTTGTCATCAAGGAACCAGTGATAACAAGAGCTCAAATCAAGAAGAATACACCTTCGAGAAGAGGAAAAGAAACAAAAGAGTCATCTTCTCCTCCTTCTGACTCATCCGACGCACCTACATTTTCTCCCAAATCATCTAAAAGGCCAAAGTATGATGAGAAGATTAAAAAGGTCATGGCAAACGTTCTAGAGGAAACTATTCAATTTAAGGGTACAAAGAAAGGGAAATCTCCAAAGCAACCAAAAGAAAGGGAAGAAGAAATCGCATTCCCTCTACAGGGATTCAATGTGAACAAGTTTGAGGAATCATAAAAGTACTTGAATCATTTTGCAAGAAGAAGTATGTGTAAAATACACTATATTGACTACAAGGTTCTTCAACAGGTATTGAAATTCGACTTGAATCCTTATTTTGATTCCTATATGCCCTGGCTATCTATTAAACTCCCATTTTACACTAAAGTTGTGAGGCACTTTTATTGCAATCTAGAGCCCATAAATGATCCCATTTGAAAGTCTGTGGAAGAAGAAATGACTTCTAAGTTTAGAGGATAAAGAATTCTAATCTCACCTTCCAGAATCAATACCTGGTTAGGAATAGAGGATCCTCCTGATGATATTAATCCTAATCTTGATTCAAACTAGTTGTTCTCTATCCTAAGACCTGGTGAGATAGTGGGACCCCTCAATTTCAATCGGAGTGATCTGTGTGATTTTCATCGAGTCCTATGGCATATATATTCTAGAGCCACAGTGAACAAATCCAATAATTTCACTTATTTCATTGAGAGGGACTTCAGAAAATTTGCCTCATTACTTCTCAAAGAACAAAAGGACATGGGAGAATATATCTTTGCTGAGATCAAAAGATATAGGTTTGATTGAAAACCTACTACTCCAATGCCTTATCCTCATCTTATATCTCTATTCTTGAATAAGAACAAGATATGGTACTTAGGGAGTAGAGAACCAATTGAGAGGTTAACTCTAGTGGGGCAAAATTAGATTGGAAAGCTGAACATTAATATTCCCCTGAAGACTCCTCTAGAAGCAAGTCCCAAGAAGAAGACTGAGACTACAATAAGTTGAATGGATGACACACAGTCTTCTGCTCCATCTAACACATCCTCTCCTTTATTCTTTGGTGCCTCAATGCAATCATGCATGGACAACATTCTGAAGGGTTTCTATATCGACATTGCCAGTACCGATGCATAGTTGATAACCCATATGAATGAGAAGATGGGATAACTTGTGGAGAGAATAGATAAAAGCATGAAGAGATGTTAGCAGAACAACGTGCCTAAGGTGAGCTTCTGAGATCAATTGTTGCCAAACTTGATGCTATGGCATCTGGCTCAGCTACTCTTGGTCCTTCTATGCCTTCTTTGTGACTGAGCCAGTATCACCTTTCAAGCCCAGACCTTATGGGCCTAAACCCTTTGAGCCTATACCATCTTTTCTTCCTCCACCTATATTGCCTATTACCTTTTCCAAGAGCCTTTTATTCTCCTTACCTGACTCAAAAACACTTGAGCCTATTCACATTATTATTGATGATCCAGTTCAGCCAGCCCAACCTGTTCAACCTGACTCAGTGCCTACTCCTATTGCCTCACCTGCACGCACTGAGGAAGTGCTTGTATCTTCACCTGCTATTACAGAGGAGGTAGAGATTACTTCTCTGGTTCCATTTCAATCTCAGAACCCTCCAGAAGATCCTAAGGTACCCCCAGTGAATCTTCCTAAATCTGAACCATCATCTTCAGATTCTTCTAGTTCAGATGACTCACATGAATCTTTGGTACTTCTTGTCACTCCTATCTCAGTGGCCAAGCCATCTATTCCTCCTTTTGATCTTGATTGATCATAACCTCGTGATGAAGACAAAAAAGGGGAGAAGAGCTTGAGTAATTTTGTGAACAATGGCTTGTTAAGTGATTGTGTAAATATATTGGGTGTATACGGTTTAAGGGAGATTTACTTTCTTTATTTCTTTTTGATTATGTAATGAACTCATTCTGAAGTTTAAATTTGAAGGTATATTGTAACATCCTGGATTTTAATCAAGGATTTATGACTTCAAATGATGTAATTAATATTAATTAAGCATATTTGAAGTATATGTGGTGTAATGTGATATCAAGATTTTTATTTATGGTTTAATATGTATTTTGCTAATCAGGGGTAAAATGGTAAATTTACCAACCATCTGGTTAGTTATCGGTGAGAAAACTCCTTGGAAATCAAGATCGATGGTTGAGATTGAAAGATCAAGGGGTGGAATCAAGTGTGGAAGAGAATTGGTGAAATCATGGTAAGGGAGCTTGAGATGGTGCCAAGTGGCAAGTTGTGGACTCTTGGATGAGTCAAATATTCAAACACTCTTTTCTCTCTCTCCCTAGCCGGTTGTGTGTGTGTGTGAAGCCATGAGATCATCATCATCCACAACTCACTCTCTCTCACTACTCTCTCAATTTCCGGCGAATTTACTAAGGAAAGAGAAAGAAAGGGCTTGAATTATAGGTGAGTATTTGACTCTAAATGCTCACTTTGCTTTCATTAATGTTGTTCATATGGTCAAGAGCTATATTTCCATGATTTCAGACTTGGGATTGGTGGTGTATGACAATTTGAGGAAATTCAAAAGTTGAGGAATCCAAGTTCTGAATTCAGCAAGTGTAAGAGGTAGGTTTGTAATGCATTTTGATATATGTGTCAAGGTGCTTGCATAACTAATGTAAATTCTGGAAATTTGACCTAAATATGATGTTAACGGAAGAGTAGGCATTGGGTAATGGGTCACTGTTCATTTGGTCATTTTTGACTTATGGGAGTGATCAGAATTTGATGGGAGTTGAATGAGGGAAAAGTGTTAAGTTGTGGTTTTGGAGGATTTATGGTTTAGAGAGAGAATGTGTTGAATGAGTTGAATTTGGGGTTGTTTTTGGTTGCCAATGGGTTCATTGTGTTGAAATGAGTGGTAATGAGCTTTGACACAAGTTTAAGAACCCTTGGAGTCCATTTGGTAGATTTTGGAGAAGTTTACCAGTTGCTGCGATCTGGTTTCTGAGGTGATTTCTCGAGTGAGAGAAGAACTCACTCGAGCACAGGATGAATGTGCTCGCGAGTGAGCATGTTGTGCTCGAGTGAGGGTGCCTGAAATCACTGGGGGTGAGCGTCTCGGGTGATCACTCGTGGGTGGTTGCCAAGAGTGCGCTGGCACTCGCGAGTCTTGGGAGCAAGCATTGGGAGATCACTCGAGCACTGGAGTTGTGCTCGAGTGAATCTGGTGCCTAGGAGTGGAGTTGCTCTCGGGTGGACACTCACGGGACCGCACTTCCTTGTGCTCGCGAGCACTGGGGAGCAGTGCTCGAGCACAGGTGTTTGTGCTCGAGAGAAGGTAGAGGAAGAAGTGGAGAGATGCTCTCGGGTTGTCACTTGCAAGCCTCACTTCCGTGGTGCTCGGGTGCTGGCGAGGTCTCTGCTCGAGCACAGCCTCTTGTGCTCGAGTGAGAGTGTAGGTTTGTCGCGGGAGTTTGCTCTCGGGCAAGCACTCGCTGGAGGTCACTCGCATGTGTGCTCGAGTGAGAGCGGGGGTCATGCTCGAGCACGGCCTTCTATGCTCGAGTGAAGAGACCAAAAAGCAGAAGTTGGCCTTCTAAAGGGGGATCTTTGGGGATAGTTAACCCAACCCTTTAGGCATATGTTTAGGCATTTAATGGCCATCTAAAGAGTCCAAATGAATACCAACTTAGAGTGTTATTGAATTAAAACTTGGAAAAGGAAATTAACCAAATGTCCCTATTTGATTATAGGATTTGACATCTGCTATCCTCGTGAGCCTGCTGTGCCTAGAGACATCAGGAAGGGATCAGGTAGTGACTTTTCTTTTGTACCAAATATGATGCATGGCATGTGTGTTTTATCGTCGATTGGAAATGGATTTGTATGCTGCAACCTTTGTGGATTTGTGTTAGCACTGTCATTCCAATAGTCCCTGAGTAGCTAACAACGGTTCGGGTTTAGGCAGTGTGCCTTCCCGGCGGAGAAAGGGGATGAGGATGAAGTGTGATATATGTGATATGTGAGCCGAAAGGCTATATGTGAGGCCGACGGGCCATTTGTGAGAGCCGGATAGCTGTATGAGCTATAAGGCTATGTTTATGCACTGCCACGCCAATAGTCCCTGAGTAGCTAACAACGGTTCGGGTTAGGGCTGTGTGCCTTCCCGGCGGAGAAAGGGGATGAGGGTGGAGTGTGATATGTGCTGCTGCTGCATGATGATTTGCTTACATGTTATGTGCTTATGTGTGGTATAAATGTTTAGTTACTACTGGGATTCTTTTGAATCTCATTCTTTCCTTTGAACTAATCTTTCAGACAGGGCGACTGGCTCTAAGGAGAAGCGTGTGACCCGGAGCGGTTAGAGCTTCCTAGGGACATTAGGATGGCTTTTGTTGGTTAATCATTTTGGATAGGGATTATTGTATTACATTTTGAGATGTAAATAGTGTGGATATTTTGATTTGTAATCCCCTACGTGGAATTTGAAACTCTATATATATATATAGATGAACCCGGGGATTGCCGGGGTTTAAATTACGAACTCTGATATATGTGAATGTAAATTAACTGCACAGGTGATTATATTCGGTAATTGAAAATGAGACCCGGGTAGGAAAGAAGTTTTAAAAATTTTGTAAGGTCCTACTGCTTGGTAGGTAATTTAATACGTTTTGAACTATCCGACGGTCTCAAACCCCTTTTTATTATGCATTATCGAATATTAATTACCGTAATTAAGGCAGGGGGTTACATATATTACATTCTGAACTAATGCATTTTTTATTGTGTATGCCAGATGACAAGTAAATTAGAACAAAAACTCAATTTTTCAAGATCATGACATTTGAAAAGATCATTACCAAATTACTTCAAAAGAGTTTTCAACTTTAAATTGGACAAGAGATATCATATGAAAAGTTTTCAAGAAGCATTTGATTGAAAACTAAATTTCAAAAACTCAATTAGAACAAAAACTCAATTTTCAAGATCATGACATTTGAAAAGATCATTACCCAATTAGTTCAAAAGAGTTTTCAACTTTAAATTGATCAAGAAACATCATATGAAAAGTTTTTAAGAAGCATTTGATTGAAAACTAAATTTCAAAAACTTTGTTCAAAATCACCAAGCTTTGTCATCATCAAAAAGGGGGAGAACTATTTAACTTTAATCGCATATTTCGGATATAATTACGGCAGGGGGTTACACTATTCCTAGGTCAAGTCCAATTTTGTAAATAAATAAATTGTTTAATTTTTTTTTTGTAAATAAATGTTCCTTTTTTCTTTAGTTTTCACTTTAGTTATTTTTGTAAATATTATTTTTTATTTCGTTTTGGATAATCATAATAAAATTAAAGGCCATATTTATTTTTAAATAATTAACTTTGGATAACCATTCTTATGAATGGGTGTTGTGGGGTATCTAACACCTTCCCAATGCACAATCGACCCCAGAACATGAAGTGGTTTTTTGTAGACCAATTTTCGTTTTAAAAAAAGATTATCAAAATTATCCTTTTCCAAAATTTTGGTGTAGCTCCATATTTTTCAAATTTTGGGTGCTACAGGAAAAGTACGGTCGTACTAGGTACGGTGGGTGGGGCCTAGACTGGGTCCCCATAAGCATTTTAGTAATTTTCAATTTAGACTTATATAACCACCAAAAATACTTTGGAAGTTTCTAAGGTGGTACATGAATGGGTGTTAATCTAATTCTTATGTATTTGGAATTTTAGGACTGGATTAATTGCCCAAGCGGTGACATGAAGTTCTAGGAACAGGTTTATAAGTCAAAAGGGTTTAAGGTAGTAACTTTATCCTTCATACACTATGTGAATGTTTATAAGCTTTGTATATGTCATCTTCTATAATATGTATGATACACAGTTCCGACGAGTAAACTGATATGCCCAGTTAAGGACTGAGGTACGGAATGTGTAAGGGTTGTAATAGTGGTTGGCTCTGAATATATTTCTGACTGAACCAACGTATGTGTTAGTATAATATTGCATTATCTGGTATTTGGCATTTTTATTTATCACATCTTCCATGAATAATTCTCTGTTACTATTGGGATTCATTTGAATCATACCCATTTTTCAAATAAATAAGTATTCCAGCGGGAACCAGTGGCTCCAAGGGCAATGTAATAGGTACAGGCAATTAAAGGGTGTGGATCCCTAGACCGAAGCTATTGGTCTATATTAGTCTAATTTATGAACATATTGGATAATTTGTAACTATATGATCAAACCTTATGGAAAGACTCCTAGATGTAAACATGTGTAATGTCCCAAAAGTGATTAAGGGCTAATGACTTCACAAGTGGTGTAATTATTGTTAATCAAATACTTATGAGGTATATAATGTGAATTGTAACATAAAATGTGCTTGATGTTGATTTAGAAAATGTTGTGATAATCAGGGGCAAAATGGGAAATTGCTGACCAATTAGTCAGTTACTGAAGAGGAAACTCCTTAGTAACCCAAAGATCATTGGTTGTGAATGGTTATCAAGTGACCCATGGGGTGGAATCATGTGCAATTGAGTTCATATGTGATTAAGGAAGAGAAATCAAGATTTTGCAAAGTGTTAAAAGGTGAGCCATAGGATTTGGTCAAATTGTCAAGCTCTATTTTCTCTCTTCTCTCTCCCTCCAAGTCGATTTTGAGCATGGAAACAAGGGAAAAATCTGCATCTTCATCATTTCTTCATCTTCTGTCTCTAACCTCCATTTTTGTTAAGTAAGGGAAGGAAAGAAAAAGTGTAAAGGTGAGATTTTGACTTGATAGGTGCCTTATAATGCTCAAGTGTTCTTCTTTAATCTTGTTCATAATGACAAAAGCTTCATTACCATGATTTTAGATTTTTGAAAGGTGATGTTTTAGTATTGGAAGGAATTTGAAAGTTGAGAGATCAAAGAACTCACTTTGGGAAGAAGGAAGAGGTAAGAAAGAGCTCTCTATTAATCAAAGTTTTGTGATCATAGGATGAGTTTTGAGAATTTGTGATTTTGCCTTGATTTTGGAATAATATTGGAATGCACGAATTGGTTAATGTATGGAGATGGAATTAGTGTTTTATGGTATCTTTGTGTCATTGGAGTTGATTGGGAATTGAATTGGGAAGTTTGTCAATTAGTGGTTTTGCGTGACCTTGTGAGGCAAAACTGATTATGTGTTGTTAGAATGGGAATTTGGTTGCTTTGAGGTTACTAATAGACTCCTTGTGGAATTTTGTGTTGGAGTGAACTTTGGTATGAGTTTTGGAACCATTGGAATCAGTTTTGAAAAATCTGGAAAATTCTGTCAGTTATTGCAATTCTGGCTTCTGATAAGCCTCACTCGAGTGAGGTAGGGGTTCACTCGAGTGTAGCGTCATGTTTCTTTTAGCATTTTGGTTAAGATTTCGGTACGAAGCAAGAGTGTACTTCCTCACTTATGGGTGATATGGGGTATCACTCGAGTATGTTGAGTGTCACTCGAGTGCATGTGTAATCTACACTTTGAGGTTGCATCTTGGGTTCTCACTCGTTGACTATTTTTAGGAGTGTATGCTAGCACCCGCAGGTGCTAACCATCACTCAAGTGCTAGGGCTAGTGCTCGGGTGTGCTCCTCATTCTGAGGTTTCTGTTGCTCTAGGGTAGTCAACTCGTATGCCTCACTCGGTTGGACTTGGGAGAGCCTAAGGGTATAACTTGAGTGTTAAGGTCAGGACTCGAGTATTGTGATAACTTTCTATCTCAGTGTGTGCTGTCGGCCAAACACTCGCACGAGTGATCTCTCATGCTCGAGTGCAAATCTCAAAATCACTCGAGTGAAGCCATCTTCAGTCGAGTGTCTGAGTCAGAAATCAATTTTAGGCTTCGGAAAAAGAGATCTCTAGTCAAGTGTTCCCAACCCTTTAGGCATATGTCTAGGCTTCAATTAGCCACCTAAAGAGTTCAAATGATAATCAACCTTAAGTAAAATGAAGATAAGAATTTGGAAAAGAGAGTAACCTATCGTCCTTGGTTTTAACTTATAGGTTTTGACATTTTCCCTGATTGTGAGCAACCAGTACCAGTGCACACCAGGAAAGAACAAGGTAGTGACTCTTTCTCTTATACTATATGTGATACATGGTTTGTTTGTTTGATCATTATTTGTGGGTCTATCACCTGTGGCCCATCGGTGTTGACGGTGGGAGGATCATACCTTCAGGGTGATGGAATCCGGGGGATGGGACTATGTGGAAGCTGAAAGGCTATATATGTGAAGGTTAAAGGCTATTTATGAGTCTGTCACATGTAGCCCATCAGTGGTGATGGTGGGAGGATCATACCTTCAGGGCGGTGGAATCCGGGGGTTGAGACTATGTGATTGTCTGCATATGTGGCAGCCTGCGTGCTATGTTTTATGTTGTGATGCTGCTTGATGATTTACTTACATGCTATATGATTACATGTTGTATGAGTGATTTGTTACTACTGAGATTCTTTTGAATCTCATTCTTTCCTATGACTAACCTTTAGACAGGGCAAGTCGTTCCAAGGAGAAGGAGATGACCAAGGGCAGATAGGACTCCTTAGGGAGATTTATTTTTGGGTTGTTGGTTATCATATTTTGATTAGGGACCACTGTATATTTTTGTAAATATTATTTTGAGTACAGTTGAGTAATCCCTTGATTGGGAAATTATAAACCCTTAGTTTGTATATAAAACCCGGGGGTTGCAGGGATTTTTATTGTATACTATGATGTATAGATGTAATTTAAGTGCACAGGGTGATTATATTCGGATTATGGAATTTGTGACCAGGATAAGGAAAAGTTTTGAAAATATTTGTGAAAACCCTCCTATAAGGAAGGGATTATAAATGACTTCTGATTATTATTGGTTTCTATTTCATTTTAATTACATATTTTGAATCATAATTACGAAGGGGGTTAACACATGTACTTAATATCAGTATGTTTCCGCTATTTCTATATGCCTTATAGAACTTTGTGCTCATTACTTTGTTCTAATCAAAATGTTAATGGGTGTTGACAATTCTCAAACCTCTAGTTTTTCTTGAGCACACAAAACACCTCTTCCTGAAAATCTAAAACCTTAGGATTGAAGTTCTCATTAAGAGAAACAAGATTAGGGAAGAGATTTTTAGCATTAAAGGTAGTCTACATGGTCAAAACTCAAGTAGAAGAGCTCTCCTTCAGCCTTAACTTCTTTCTCTTTCTTCTTCCTTGCTTAGACATCCTTGAAGGCTTGGAGAGAGAAAAAAAATATGATGAATGATCAACTCTTCAACCCCCCCATGCCTTCTTGAACGGAATGAGAGGAAAGAAAGGAGTTGGAAACATTAATTATTTGACTTTCCCAACTTCATGGCTAGCTCATGTGATGCCAAGTGTCACAATCTTGTGACCTCTCCAAAAGCATGTAACTATTTAGTTACTCTAACTAATTCACTTAGCCATTTAGTCACACCTCTTGTTCCTTTAGTTGATAGTCAATTTCTTCGATTGTTATCTAATTGGCCGATAAATTTCTTTCTTTCAATTTTGCCCTTGACTAGGGAAATTTCAATTTGATTGCCACTTAGTGCATTATCTAACCCCGTTTCATCTTGCCATGTGCCCTTCCCTTGTCTTTTAATTCAAGTTAGGCTTTTTCACATAATTAGGCTTAAATGTTGGGTTTAGGCACTTTCTATTGCTCATTCGAGTCATAATTTACACTTTATTCTCAGAAAGTGTTTGTCTAACAATCATTACATTCACTTTTGAAGTCATGAGCCCTTATACACATGTTGGGGCATCACAATAGTTCTACAAGTTGATATTGGGCAAATCAAGTTTAAGAGGGACAAAGCAATGGAGTTTCAAAATGAATCAAAACAATGTGCAAGGGTTGTTGTGATAGATGATCTCTATCAAGCTGAATTGGATTCATTGGGTATTAAAAAGCCTCTTAGGACTATCTTTGTTAAGAAAAATGGTGTGGAGAATGTTTATAAGCATAGTGACCAAGTCTTGAATACCTATACATCATTTCCTGTGATACATTGGCACTGCTTGTTTCAACCTCCAAAAGTTTCTAACATACTTTAGCTAAGGACTATAAACCAAGCACTTCTTGGGAAGCAACCTAAGGTTTTGGTAGTTCAAATTCCCTTTGGTTCTCTTAAGTGGAGTCGTTTTTATGTTTATTGATTTTTAAGGTTTTTTGGTAGCCCCTGATGATGTATTCCACTATGGTAGCCACAGTAAAGAGCATTAAAGAGCACAAGACAAGGATTGAGAAGGGATTTTTCTTCTACTTTTCTTTTCTTTGTTTTGTTTGATTTGATTGTTGATAACATGTTTTAGGACATGAGTGCTGGTTATAGTCTAGATTTGCATGTGATAGATATTCATTAGTGATTATTGATTTGATTGGTTTGGCTCAATTGGTGAAAAGTTGAGGTTTTAGAAGCTTTCGATATCCCTATACTTGGATATGGTTATTTCTTTACTTTCATTAATTAGTGTTACTTGTCACATTGAGGACAATGTGACATTTAAGTGTGGGGGTGAAGGTACCATTCATTTTGTATGCCTTGTCCTCAATTATAACCAATTTCTTTGTTTTTACACATAAATAGAAAAAAAAAATATTTTACAAATTTCGATAAAAATTTTTGCTTTTAATGGAAGATTGGATATTACTTGTGAACAATGGCAAAGTTGGGATGATTCAAACTTGAAAAGGATTGAATTTAATTAGAATTTGATTCTATCTTCTTGGAATGTTAGTCAAATAGGTAAGAATTTGGCTTGGATGATTGAGTTTAAGATGTCAAATATCGGGGAGAAACTTGAGTTTAAATATTCATTTCTTTTAAGAGGGAGTACACTTAATGTGATTGCGTCTCTAGAACTTGTTTTGAATCTCTTTTGAAACTTAAAATCCTTTTGCATGCACAAAGATGATTTAGGCATTCATTTCATAACTAGTTTGAACAAATGTCCATCCTTGTCACATGAAAATCATTTGCCTTACCCCAATTGAGCCTAATTTTTTGAAAAAAAAAATTGCATAGATCTAGTAAATAGCCCTTTGTTTGAGAAATGCAATTTTTATAGGGCGAAAGTAAAAATGTAGCAATAAACAATCTCGCTATGTGCATCCATAAATAGCAATTGGGTAACGTCATTGTTAAAATTGCTACCAAAACAATTGATTATTGCGACTTTGTGAACCGAAAATAGATAGTTCATATGGATGCACATGGCGATATTGTTTATTGCTAAATTTGCACCTTCACCCTTTTTATATCTTTTCCATCCCATTCCTTTGTTACTCTAGTAAGTGCCAAGTGAAGCAATTTGAAAAAAAAAAAAAAAAAAGAAGACCAAAGGAGTTAGAAATTCAATTCTATAGGAGTATGTGTAGAGAGCAAAAAAGAAAAGGAAAATGAAAAAAAGTACATATGTGAAAAAAAAATATATGAAAAAAAAAGAAAATGACAAAAAATAATAAGGAAAAAAAAAAAGAGAAGAACAAAAATGGAAGAAAGAAAGAAAAAGATTGTTGTAGTCAAATGAATAAAGGTTGTTTATAGTGTAAGTAAGTTTGTTTTCTTTAAGTGGATATTCCTTCATTCTTCATGAATTTCATTAAATTTCTTAGCACTAATTAAAGTATTCCTCAATACCATTTGACCACTTTCATTTCATTATCCTACCCTACTCATTACAATCCTTAGGAAAACCCTTTTGATTTGATTGTGCAATTGGATTATATAGTGGAGATTGAGATGATAAACTAGCTTATGGGTAGATTGGTTGCAATATGTGAAATTAAGTGGAAAAAAAACCCTTTATTATCTTGAGAGATGAGTGCAAACACTTCACTTATGAGGAATATTCTGTTGTTATTTATCTCTACCAAGTTATTTGAATTTCTGCTTGCATTTTTTTTAGATGGTCTATAAGAGTTTTAAGAAAGCTTCATTCTTGAAAATTTGAATTAAATCCAATTTTGTAGTGTTTGATTTGAAAATCTCACTTCCATGAGTTTCTTGTGTTGTTTGATATTTTGAAATCTTAAGGACAAGATTTGATGCAAGTGTGGGAGTGTGATAACTCTCCATATTTTGTGCATTTAAAGGATATTTTGAAGATAATTGGGGAGTTACCAATGCTAAATTAAAATCATTTTCTTGGGATTATATAAGATATCAATTGGGTACATCATTTATAGGATTTAAATTGAAATATAAGTTCTTAAGTTTAGGAAAGAAATAATAATAATAATAATAAAATAACAATTGAAAATGTTCTTAAAAAAAGCTTCAATATTATTATGAGTATTTCCTCTCCTTCTTTCTAGAGCCAATATATGACAACATTTAGAAGGATGGAATTTTTGACTCTGGAAGACCTAAAGGAAAAAAGGAAGCTATAGTGATGGCAGGGAGGCAATAGCCAACAATTGAGAGGAGGGAAAAAAAGAAAACATAGTTCATCGTCTTCCTTCCATCACCACAATGAGCTAAAAAACAAACAAAGATCATAATCTTCATCATCGTTGAATCAGAGAGTGGAGAGGCGCGATTCAGAGGAGCGGCTTTACTTTGAGAGAGCTCTTCTTAGGAGCAGGAACATTAGGAGCAATGGGAGAGACTAAAATGAAAAAGGATAAGCGCGATTGAGTGGCTGGTCTTTAATCTTTGGTAAGCTTGAGGACGACGTAATTTAGGGGAGGTGCGGCGATTCTAGGTCTCCTTCTTGAACAACCAGTAGTGCTAAACCAGAGGAGGAGCCAAAAAAGGAAAATGACGAGCTAGAGAAGAGGAGGGAAGGCAGCGATCACTATTCATCCTTCTTCTTCTTTGGACCAAAGTAAGAATGAGGACCAGAGGGAGAAACTGTCTTCTTTTCCGGTGATCTTCACCACTTTATTCATCGTCTTGAGCTTAAAGGCAAGAACAAGAAAAGGAGCCAGTGTTCTCCACTTTCATTGTCTTCTTCATTCTTCTTCTTGTTATCCTAAGAGACGGAGAGGAGCAATGTCATTGCTGATTTTGAAATTGGTTTAATTTACTTAGTACCATTTTGTTTCCAAATTATCATTCGTCTATTATGTTATTGAACTTTGAAATTATTGTTCCTCTAATGTATTGTATTAAAGCCATGTGTGGCTAGATTTTCTAGAAGCTAGAGTAGCTATAAACTAATTTGAAGATTTGAGCATGTATGAACCATTTAATTGTGGTTAATGTTAGTTTTGTTTACTTAATTTTGTTTTGTTTTGTCTACTTAATGTTTAATCACCACTAAGTATAAAATGGGGAAATTTAGATTAGCCTTAAGAAAGGGATTTTAATTAGACCATATGATTAAGTAATGTGAGATTAGAATTTATTCTAATTTGCCAATAGGATAGGATATACCTATTGGACCCATATAATCCTATTAGAGTGAATTTGGACATTTATTGCCTCGAGTAAATTGGTTAGGAATTACAATTTTAACTTAAGAGAGGGGTATAGTAATTGAGAGATATCATTTAAACTATAAATTAACATTAAGTGCATTTATTTTGGGTGATCACATGCTCCAAGACTTGAATAAGAGATTAGTTGCTCTGGGTTGTTTTTATCATTTAAAATCTTTAAAACATTAGATTTATGACTTTTATATTTGTTTGAATTCATCTTCAATTTCCCTTTTTGCTTTGCTCAACTTAAATGAACATGGGAATTTTCATGCCTAATCACTAATTTAATTGAGTCTTTATGGGACGATCTTGATTTGCTATTATACTATTTTCACAACCCGTATGCTTGCTGTGCTTACTTAAAATTTAGTCGCATCAAAAGTTGAATGTATTTTCAATCTAACTATCATGCAAGCAATATGGGTGGTTATATGTGCTTTCAAATCTTGATATGTGTGATGGACATTGCAAAAAAGAACTTCACTTCCTCAAAAGATCCATTACCACATAGGGAGAATAAAATGCCCCTAACATGCAAATGGCCCAGCTATCACGCGGCTAAGTGTTACGGGTGCAGATGATCAATTAAATAGTGCAAATGTACACTGTCGTAATCAAGTAATATAGAAGTGAGTAGAGTATCGTTCCCTCAAAGATTGATCACTAAGTACCAAAATGAGTAATTTTAACTCTATTCAGTCGATCGATTAGTTAGTGATTGAAAGTATGAAATAAAAGATGATTAAATATGAATGCAAATTATATGAAACAATTATGAGAAAAAGTCCTAGGGGTCAGATTTCGCTTAACAATTTTTAGATTGAATCACTTATCTATTCTAACCCGATTTATTCCACATGATTGACAGTTGAGTTTCCCTAATTTAATTACTAGCCTCTTCCAAGGTCAAGCAATTCTATAATTAATTGATAATCCAATATATTCCTATATGAATTTAAGCAATTAATTATGCATTAAGATTTATGGAACTCAGTAAGACTACACAACTCATATGAATATATTCCTATTTCATATGCAAGTCATGGTTTTAATTATAGGATCGATACACATACATCTCCTTCCGGTCCCAACATGTATATTGAAATCATTTAAAAGATGGCCAGTCAATCAAAAGCATTAAGAATAATAATGAAAACTCAATCATGAAGGAGAAATTCAAACTAGACTTAATAAGTTAAGATTCAATCCGTCATCAGTAAGCTACGTCTCACCCTAGGAAAATGGAAATTTAGCTCATGATAAAATTAAAAACAAAATAAATTAACATTACATAAAACTAGAATCAAATCCTCGTAAATACTACATAAAACTTGAATATTAAATTTTCAAACATAAATATACAACCAAAAGATGTATGAAAAATGAAGAAATCTAGCCGTCCATTTAGAAGGTAAAACCTTCCATGTAGGCGGCATGCAACATGTAAGACAATCCTAAGCCTTCCAAGATAGAGGTATGCAAAATGTAATACAATCCTAAGCCTTCCAAGATAGAGGCATGCAAAATGTAATACAATCCATGAAATTAACTCTAAAGAAATAATACAATGAGCTCAGAAATGTTAAAGAAAGATCTCTCCTGGTCAGAGAAGGACCTCTCCCTGTCAGAAAAGGAAACCTCTGCTTTTCTTCCTCTCCTCCCCCTTTGAGCTTGGCCTTGATCTCTATTTATAGGGGGAAAACCACGTGCTACAGTACTGCTACAGTGATCTGACGGCTACTACAATGAATGTCGGCAACAACTACAGTATTTGGCGGTTGCTATAGTGAACCATTATAATGCTGACATTGCTACAATAACTTCCATTTTTAAACTTTTTATTTTTAAATATTATTTATTCCAAAAACATTATTTATTTATTAATTACATTGAAATTTATTATATTAAGCTCAAATATCTTCCATGAAATCATCATATAAGGGAAAATAAATATACAAATATTTTACTTATCACTAAGGGTTTTAAAAAACTGATTATTACACCCAAGACCTATATCAAATGAAGCTAAATTATAATGAATGATGCAAGGATGCCTCATGAGACTTGAAAGAGTGATGACATGTACTTCAATATTTGATATGTGATGGACATTAAGAAAAAAATTCATCTCCTCAAGAGATCCGTTATCTCATAGGGAAAATGAAGTGTATATTAACCTGCGAATGGCCTAGGCCACTACACGGTTAAGGTTTTTATAAATGGTTATTTTGTCCAAAGCCCATATTAAATGAAGGTAAACACCTATGAATGATGCAATTATGCCCCGTGAGACTTAAAAGAGTGATAGCATGTACTTTGAGTCTTGATATAGGTGATGGATATTAAGAAAAAGAACTTCACCTCCTCAAGAGATCCATTACCTCATAAGAAGAATGAAATGCCCATTAACCTGCGAATAGCCTGCGCCATTATTCGGCTAAGGGTTTATGAAAGATTATTATGTCCAAGGCCTATATCTAATGATGCCAATAAATTATTTAAGGATGCCTCATAAGTCCTAAAAGAGTGGTGACATGTACTTTGTAAACCTACTACCTTAATCAATGTAATTATGATTCAAAAACGCATAGTTAAAATAGTTTAGAGATCATCGGATAATTCTAAACTCGTTTTAATCCCTGTCTGACAATAGGGTTTTCACAAAAACTTTCAAAACTTTTCCTTATACTGGTCTCAATTTCAACTTTCGAATATAATTACCTGTGCAGTTATTTCACATTCATACATATCAGAGTGTATAACCAAATTCCCGGCAACTCCCAGGATTTACACACATATAAACTAAAGGTTTATAAGTCTCGACTAGGGGATTACATGACCAAAACCAAGTGTAGCATTTACACTCCAAATATACAGTAATCCTAATTCAAAAGTAGATAACCTACATCCAAAAATCAAATATTTCCCCAGAGGGGCCCTAATCACTCCTAGTTGCCAAGTTCTCTTTAGAGCCACTTGCCCTGTCTGAAATGTTAGTCATTAGAAAGAATGAGATTCAAGAGAATCCCAGTAGTAACAAATCACTTACACAGTGCATAAACACATAGCATATAAGGTCATGTTAGCAGCATCACAATGTATCATGGCTCACACCACATGCAACAGCACTCATGTCTGTAAACTCTATGCGTCAGCTTTCGCTGTGATCTCTATGTGTCACAAAGTATCACTATGCGTCAGCTTTTGCTGCAAACTCAAAGTATCACAATGTATCACAATGCATGACAGACATACATACAATGTTTCACACACAGTATAAGAGAAAGAGTCACTACCTGGTTCTTTCCTGACGTTCTTTGACACCGTGGGCTCTCGAGGGTGGCAAATGTCAAATCCTATAAACCAAATTAGGGACACCCATCAATTTCTTTTCCAAGTTCTTAATTCCATAGTACTTTAAGTTGGTTATCATTTAAACTCTTTAAGTGGCTACTATAGGCCTAAACATATGCCTAAAGGGTTGGGAGAAACTACCTCAAAGATCCCTTTTTAGAAGAAGAACACTAATCTTGGGCTGACTCACTCGAGTGAAGAAGGCCTCACTCGAGTGTTACTCCCAATCGCACTCGAGTCCCCGTGAGTGAGACACAGAAAGTGTGTACCCAAGAGCACCAACACTTCCTAGAGTGGCCAGTGACTCAAGCATTCACTTGGGCACTCAAGTGATGACACCTAGTCACCCGAGTCCCAATGAGTGAGGTGCAGGAAGTGATAACCTTAGAGCATCAAAGGCTCCAAGGCGACAAGTGCACTCGAGTACTAGCCCTAGCACTCAAGTGACTTCCCCATGCTCGTAAGTGCCTACGTGCACTCTTGACAATTTGCTTGCGAGTGTTAATCCGAGTCGCACGCCTATAGTGCCACATGCACATGCACTCGAGTGATACCCTATACACTCGAGTGATAACGTATGACACTCGCGCTCACTGCCTAAAGACTTAACCAAAACACTGAAAATATCATACTACACTCAAGTGAGACCCTACCTCACTCGAGTGAGGCTTATCAAAAGCCAAATCGTAGCAACTAATATAGTTTTCCCAGATTTACCAAAACCAATCCCAATGGTTCCAAAACTTATACCAAAGCTCATTCCCACACAAAAATGTCATAAGGAACCTATTGGTAACCTCAAAACAACCAAAATCACATACTAACAACAATTTTGCTTTGGGGTCTCTACATTACACCCAAAACTCTCAATCATCAAAACTCCCACTTCTCAATTCCAACCCGATCCTAATAACTCAAAGATACCAATAGCTACCCATTCAACCATAACACTCTATCAAATTCTTACATTCAAAATTAACACTATATTCAGGGCAAAAATCTAAACTTCTCAAAACTCATTAAGTAACCAAAACAATTACACCAAAATACATTAAATACTCACCTCCTCCTCTAATTAAAGTTGGTTTCTTGATTCTTCAACTTCCCAAAGTTCACAATCTCTCAAACACCACCAATCAAAATTCTAAAACCATAAAAGTAAAACTCTCAACCTCTTGAACTATATTAGTGAAGGTGAAGTGAACATTTAGGGTCAAATATTCACCTAAACTCATGCCCTTCCTTTCTCTTTATTCCTTGGTTTCACCAGAAATAAAGAATGGTGAGAGAAGAAGATGATCAACTTTTCCCTTTTCCCATGCCCACAGCCGACCTTGAAAGAAAAGAGAGAGGGAAAATAGTTTGACTTTTAGAGCTTGATCTAATGGCCCATGTTTTTACACTTGGCATCATCTCATTCTTCCTTCCATTATTTCAGATATTCACACCACACTTGATTCCGCCCCATTGGTTATTCAAGAGTTAATTCTAGCCATGGATCACAAGTTAATAATGAGTCTCCTCTTCGGTAACTAAACAACTGGTCGATAAATTTACCATTTTGCCCCTGATGGTCATAACATATACTAAACCATCATCAAACACATTTGCATCACAATTCACCTCATATACTTCAAAAGTATTTAACTAACATTAATTACATCAATCTCAAAGTCATTATCCCTTAATTACAATTCAGGATATTACATACTTTAAGTTTTGATATGGGTGATAGACATTAAGAAAAAGAACTTAACCTCCTCAAGAGATCTATTACATCATAGGATTTTAAAAATAATTATTATGTCCAAGGCCTATATCAAATGAAGCTAAAATGCTTATAAATGATGTAATGATTCCTCATAAGCCCTAAAAGGGTTATCTCTCATTGAGATATTTTCTAACATGATAGATGTGATGAGCTCATAGTCTTTTAGGGTCATAGACCCTTATACTGGGGTTCACTATCTAATGCGTACACCGTCTTTGTGATGTATCAATATGTGGAGTGATACTAGATACGTACTCAGGTGAAGTGACGATCAGTCAGTTGATCCTAGGGGTTTCCTTGATTATGCATAGATGATAATAAATATTGTCAACAATAAATAAATATATGCCCTCTAGTATCCTATTTTAGGAATAACCCTATGTTGAGCGTCTCTATCCTAAGAAAGGATGGTACTACTTAATTGGGCAAGTTAATAATTTCCACTAATATGTGCAATGGTTTTAAAGTTATTTTAATCCGTAGAGAAAAAGGTCTCATAATTGCCCTTATCGTAAGGATGCAGAACCTATCTGATGAAACTAACCCTCTAGGGGTTCTGAAAACCCCACAATGATCTACCTTGTCAAATAAGTAACAGCTAAGATGAAGTCTTCACAGTAACCTTAGGGGGTTCTGAAAACCTCATAGGGAGACCATCAGAAACTTCCACTCACCTAAGGTACTTACAAACGTAGGTAAAGGGCCTAAAATATGTGTGAGAAGAATAGTGTAAGTGCTCAGTGTGTGGAGAACATATCAACCTGTGGGTCTAAATTCTACCATACCCTCATATGCTACGCAAATCACAAGATATAAAGAGAACAAGAATAAACAAATAATAACAAAAAAAATCAACAAATAAAATGAAAGAAAATAAATAAGGTTGTATTATTCTTAAATAAAAAACTTAAATGGACTTGACTCCCCCAATAGAGTCGCCAAGCCGTAGTGCTCGAAATTTGAACATATGAAGCCACCACCAAAATTTTAAAATAGGGTAATTTTGGAAACCTTTTCCAAAAAATGAAAACCATATAGGGTTTGGGAGTCGATTGTGCATAATGAAGGCATTAGGAATCCCACAACACCTGTTCATAAGAACAGTTACTCTAAGTCAATTATTTAAAAATGAATATGGCCTTTAATTTTATCATAATTACCCAAAAAAGAAATAAAAATATTTACAAAAATAAATACAATGAAAAATTAAGAAAAAAATGTTTATTTACGAAAATGAAAACAAAGGGAAAATAAAAGAAAAAAAAATATTTATTTACAAAATCGAACATGACATAGGAACAAGACCTAGGGCCTACGTAACCTTTAAAGGAATCAAAGCCCACATTGTTGGGGTAAAAAGGCGTGTCACTGGCTTGGTGTCTTTTAGGAAAATTTTTATTTAATTTATTTGAGAAAATGATTTTTGGTTCATTTGTATTTTTTTTCTTATTCATGAAAACAACTCTTCTATTTTTTATTTTTTTTATGAAAAGAAAGTTTTTTAGAAGACTCTTGGACTAAATAAATCTCCTGAAGAGATTCTTGTAATCTCACATCGAAGAATAATCAATTTTTTCTTGAGGAAGTTTATAAACCTTACACTATAGACCCCTTTCAAAATCAATTTTATTTACTTTTCCTAAAAGAGAGCTTTTCCATTTTATTTTAATTTATGAAAACATGTATTCAAAATCATCTTTCTCATTTAGAAGAGACATGCCATAATTTGATTCCCATAAAAACAAAACAAAAATTCACTTTCACTAATGATAAATTATAACCTATATCAAAGTAAAAGAGAATAATTGAGTGAGCTTATATTACCAGTCAAGCTTAGTTTGCCAAACATCCTCCAAAACCCATGATGTCAACCAAGTATCATGTAGTGTTGAGATTTCCGTACATAGAAGCATGTTGTCTTCAAAAATTAAGGAAATGCAAAACACCCTCCAAAACCCATGATGTCAACCAAGTATCATGTAGTGATGAGATTTCCATACATAGAAGCATGATGTCTTCAAAAATTAAGGGAATGCAAATCGTGGTTTAATAGCTCACATTGCAATCAATGAGAGGGGTCAAATAGGTTCATGCCATGTCAATATTCACAAATGAGCACACGGTCCAACAAAAAGATCATGGAGAGGAAGAGTCACACAATCAAAGTACTTGTATGGCCAATTTCAAAGTAGAGGAAAAAATAAAAGAAAAGGAAAAAGATATAGAGGTGAAAAGGTGGAGAAGGAAGAATACAAGTCAAAGTAAGAAAACAAACAAAAAAAAAGGTATAAAAAATAAAAAGACTAACCCATGTATGTTAGGCTTCACCCTCTAGCGGTCTAGCCGATGGTGTTGAGATTCACATATATATGTGACAACAACTATAAAAATATAGGCTTTCTTTAGGTATACACAATGGGAAAAAAAGAGAGAATGAATATGATAAACAATAAGAAAATAAATCAATCGTCATCATATTAGAATCCACCATATAGCCATTGGTATTGAGGCATCACATATGCGACACTCAGCTATAAGAGTATATATAACCTTTCCTTAGGGGCATGAGGAAAAATTAGAAAAAACAATAGATAAACAATACATTTTACTCTCTTTAAGTACCTCTAACCATTCCTTGCCTCTATTTCTCTCCCTCTTTTCTTGTGTCTTTGCTCTCCCAATTCTTTTTGTGTCTTACTGCAACTCTTAATCTCCTATTTATAGCTCAAGGTAAGATTTTCCTAAAAAATGAACATTTTCAAAAAATTTTTTGTATTTTATATTAATAAGATTTCCTAACTTAACCCAATCACCATTAATGAGAGATTTTTTAAAATTTTCATTTTTTTATATGTTTTTCACAAATAATTTCCTAATTCAAACCTATCAACATCACTGAGAGAGATTTTTTTTTGCATTTTTTAAAAAAAATTTTTTATATTTTTCCCTTAAGCAATTTTCTTATTTAAACCTATCAACATAAACAAGAGATATTTTTTGTATTTTTTTTTCAATTTTTTTATATTTTTCAAACAAGTAATTTTTTAATTTAAACCTCTCAACATAAATGAGAGATTTTTTTTGTATTTTTAAATTTCTATTTATTTTTTTTTCCTCTACAATGCCTCCACTCTAAATTTCCTTATCCGAATGTCAATCATCATCAATGAGATGAATTATTTTGAAATTTGTTGCCATTTATTACAAACTATAATTGCAAGACAATTATCATTAATATAATAATGATCATTTTCAAATTTCAATTACAATCCAATCACCATCAATATCATTTTATTATTAATTTATATGTACAAATATCAATGAGGATTTTTTTTTAGTGGAGCCCGGATAAAATAGGGTGTTAACAACTCCATTAAAAATCTTATTGGTGAGAATCACCCAAGCCAAAAATATTGGTACTTTGTGTATACAAACTTTATATAGCACTAGTACTTTTTTTTTTTGTAGAGACTTGTGAATTCCTTCTAACCAATAAAAATTTTAATTGATGACTTTTTCTCAAAACAAAAGTAGCTAATAAACGTCTCATTGTATCTATATAATCTGTAACATAGTTAATTTTAATTTTTTTTTAAAAAAACTACACTAGATTTCCTATGCATACAATATCAAAATCAAAATTGTATCAAAACCAAAAGCATAATTGAATTCATTTTGGTTTTATTGGTTCGGCTTTTTTTTTATAACATATGGAGTAAACAAATGTCCAACCTTGATCCTTCTTTACAATCAGCTCAAGCTCCTGCTACACTTGACAAACCACGTGCAAGCCTAATGCCAGGTTGAGACCATTTTTAGCTAGGAATTCCGTGGCTGAGTTCACCCATCGACTTATTTGATTAACCATCAAGTTCCAATCCCTCTGTAGTATACTGCGAGTTTCAACAATCAGTCCATTGTCCTTGTGAGATTCACAATCCCTATTTTTAATTAGTTGTACTGCTTTCACAGAATCAATCTTTAGCTTGACTCTCTGAAAGCCCAAGTCCTAAGCAATTTTGAGGCCATGAAGACATGTCTATAACTCAGTAGTCAAGGCATTACCTTCATCAAATCTAAATTGAAATCTTCATTCCTAAGCAACCCTCCACATACATCCAGTTCGTGAGGTGAGAATACGCCACATCCATGTTTATCTTGATGCATCCTGGGTCCGATGTGATCCAATAGGGATTCTGATCCTCATTCCTTGTCAAGATTACAAAACCCTTATGCAACTTCGCATATGCATAATTTAAACTCTGAAGCATGGATACCGTCGTACTCTGAATTACTTCATTGGAAACTTCCTTACCTTCAAAAACAACTAGGTTTTGTCTCCTCCATATCCACCAGCAAGTAATGGCAAACTGAGTTCTCCATGCATTATGCTCACAGCTACTATTCATCATCAAGTTCCATTGGAACCAATCTGAGAACTCAATAGAACTTAATCGTCTCCATGTCGATAGGTAGATAGGATCTTTCCATAGTCTTTTGTTACGCTCATAGTCATGTAGGATGTGGAAAGTATCTTCACTATAGATCTTACAGACTAGTTGAGACCTCTCTTGAAGTGTGCTACATTGGTTAGAAGTTGCCTTCTCCTAGCAACCCAAGTGAACATTTGGCATCTTTTAGGTATCTATAACCTCCAAATCTTCCCTCAAAAGGGATCATCACAGCTATCTCTACCAAGTAATTTATAAGCAATTTTAACCAAAAACAGTCTAAATCGATTGCCTTTCTATCTTACATCACCTCTGTCAGTTATTTCTAATCCTTTCTTGGCTTCTGACCATGTCATCTTAATTCCTAACCATAAGTTTGAACCTAGTTTCTTGGAGTCGAGTGCTAGTAGCAAGTCTGTACCATATCTATACTTATCACTAGTACTGGGAATTTGGGCCAGCCCGATCCCGACGGGCTGACCCGACATAGGCTTAGGGCTAATCAGGTCAGGCCTCTGGTGTAACACCCCAATTTTTGATCAAAGGCTAATGGTAATTATTGAGGATAATTATCGAATTAAAGTGGAATAATTATGGGTTTGGTGGCTATATTAATTAATATGCCATGATTAGTGGAAATCGAAAGAATGAAATTGTTGGGCAATTAGTTAGTGATTAATAGAGAAATTAATTACTAGCTAAGAGGAAAATGAGAAGTGTGATTAAAATGGTTCATGGAGTGATTAAATGGCTTATTGGTGACTATTTTGGGTGAGAGCCAATAGGCTTGTGACATGTGGCAAACTTATATGAGGTTAATGGTTGAGAAGAAAAGTCAAATGGGATATAATATTTTATTTTTCTCTTTCTTTCCTCCTCTCTTTTCACTGGACAACATGGAGGGAGTATCATTATTGTTCTCTTCTCCTTCACTTCATCTCTCTCTCTCTTCTCTCTCTTGTGCATCCATTGTTGGCCAAGAAAGAGAAAGTGAAAGCTTGCATTTAAGGTAAGTAAATGACCTCTAATGCCAAAACCTCCTTCTATAAAGTTGTTCCTTGGAGTGAGAGCTTTAATTTGATGGTTGTAGTTTCTCCATTGGTGGTGATTTGAGGAATCACGAAAATCTACAAGTTGGAGAATCATGAAGTGCCTTTGGGAAAGTTGTTGAGGTAAGTGAAAGCTTCAATTTCATATAAATTTTGTGGTCATTGGTTGGCCTTGAATTTCAGGAATTTTAGCCCTAATTTTTGTGATTTAGGGTTATGGGGGAGTATGGTATGTTGTTGTCATGGAATTGGTGCCTTGTTTAGTGTTTTGAATTGATAGAATTGCATTGAAGCTTAAAAGTGAAGTTTAGCCCCTTTTGTGTTGGTTTTGTGCTTTGGTCAAAATAAGGCATGTTGATAGGTTGTGATTTTGGTCATTTTGAGGTTACCATTGTGTTCCTTGTGAAAATTTATGTGGGAATAGGCTTGATTGTTAATTTTGGAGTCATGGGACACTTTAGTAGAAAATTGGAAAATCTGTCCCTTGGAACTCTGTTCTGGGCAGTTTATTTGTGTGGACATTTTGAATGACCAAATGATTTCAGAAAATTGTGAACCTTTCCAGTCTTTAAGTTCACATCCCAAGCTCTAAAATAGACATATAGTTTGTGTCATTTTGTTTAGTATTCTAGGAGATATGCTTTGCCAAAGTTTGGGATCAAAACTGAACTCTGTTTTGGGTCAGTATGGAGTTTTGTGCAATTCTAGAATTTTGTGGTGATTTCCAGTAATGGTACATATTTTTCCTATAAAGAGGACTTAAGTACCTTTCATTTGACTTTGGAATCACCTCGTTTTGATTTTCTAGAATTAGTTATGAATTTTGGAAGTTCAGCCAAGAATCAGGTAATTTCTTGGTCACGGCCCAAACCTTTCTGACATGATTCTGGCCACGGCCTATGGGTGGTTGGCCGCGGCCAGTAACCTTCTGACCATATTTTGGCCGCAACCCAAGGAAGGGCTGGCCGCGGCCAACCCCTATGTTCCAGCACTTTGAGTTTTTGAAAGGAGATCTCTAACCTATTGTTTCCTAACCTTTTAGGGCTTTTTTAAAGGCATTTGTGGCCTCTTAATGGTCAATTATGATAACCAAATTTAAGTGTTATGAAAATGAGAATTTGGAAAAGAGAATGATCATATGTCCTTGATTTGGTTATAAGGTTGGGTATTCACCTTGATCATAGTTTGATATCCGCTCGGATCGTGAGTAGTCAATGCTGGAGCATACGTAGAAAGAATAAGAGTAGGGAACTTACCTCTCCTGCATGTATTGATATTTGTGTTTGTGTATTGATGCATGTTATTGCTTTGCTTGATTATGTGAAACATATATGAATGATTGAAGCTCTGTTTCTATTTATGCTATGGCCATGAGTATGTTGTTGAAACATTGAGCATGCGAATATATCATTATGTGAGCACGAGTTATTGTGATGCAAGCATGTCATGCATTAAACACTTATCTTGCATGCATATTGGTATCTGTTTCCTACTGGGATTCTCTAGAATCTCACCCTCCCCTACCAACATTTTAGACAAGACAAGTAGCTCGAGGAAGGAGCAAGCGACTAGGGGCGGCGAGAATCCCTTATGGGCATTTGGATTTGGTAGTTGGTTATCATTGCTATTTGGGATAATGGTAGTTGATTTGGATGTATTTAGAGTTATATATGTTAGGATGGATATATGGTTGTATATGTTGTGGTGGTGTATTTGGTTATGTATTTGGATTGAAATTTGTGTAATCCCCATTTAAGGAATTGTAAAGGGTGTATGTGCCTTATGAATCTTTAGTGAAGATATAAACCAGGAATTACCGGTATTATTATTGTGCACTCTGATATTTATATAAATGTGATTTATCTTCACGAAGTAATTGTATTCAAAATATGAATGTGAGACCAGGTTAAAGTGTTTGTGAAATGTATTTGTGAAAATCCTATCTTAAGGATAGGAATGTAAATGAATTTTGATTATTATTGGTCTCTATTTCATTTTTAATCACGTGTTTTGGATATAATTATGGAGGGGGGTTACATCTGGCGGGCTACCATTTGGGCATCCGGAGCCCAATTAATCTGGCTGGCGGGCTAGCCCGCTAGCCCGAGTAAAAATGATGACTTCCTTCTTGCAAAAGAACCATCTCTCTTAATACATATGACATTGTAAATGTTTTCTGCTCACACCTTCAGCTTAAATATGTCGTCTTAATATCAAGCATACAAGACATGACGGACATGGAAAAAAAAGAACCATCTCTCAAAACCTCAACGGCTCAATCTCAAAATAATTGCACACCAACGACAAAGAGAAAGAGAATCGCAGTCACCAGTAGTCCAGCACCAATGCATAACAGAGAAAATTGAAAAGGAAGAAGAATCGACAAAACAGAGCAAAGTTCAAAACATACCAAATCAGAAATCCTTCACACACACCCATTGATGACGAAATCTTACACAGTCTCGAATGCAAATCGAAGAAGGCAAATGAAATCTTACAGAGTCTTGGTCTCTTGGATGCCGAAAGGAGAAGGGAATTGGAAATCGCTATTGGGTACTTGGGCTTCCATGCTTCACCATTGCTGGATGCTAGTACCAGTACCCAAATCGGAGAGGAAGAGGATGAGGAGAGTTAGCTGGTTAGGTTTTGATTTCAGATGGGTCACCACCAGATGGCTAGACCCATGAGGTTGAGCAGACGAGTGACACTCACGGAGACTACGGTTCCGTAGGAGAAGCGTCGATTATCGAGATCGAGTACGTGTGGTCGGTCGGTCATCACCTTATTGGTGTCTGCATGAGAGAAATGTGAAGAGAAGTGAATGAGAGCGAGGGCCGAGGGGGATAGGAAATGAGATTAGAGTGTGTGGGAGCGTGCCAGCTGGGACAGATACGGGCAAATTTTTTTTAAATGGGTTAACTCGTTTAACCCACGGGTTAAACGGGTTTAACCCGCAGGTTAGCCCGTTTAACCCACGAGTTAAATGGGGTTTAACTCGGTTAGCCCGTTTTTTATTCGGGCCTATATTCACCCAAAAATCATCTCTCTGTTTAACTTGATTCCAACCTAGTTTCATGAAAAGCTAATAATTTCGATGCTTCGCATGCCTGAGGCCAAGGCCCCCACTTCTCTTTGGTGTGCACACATCCTCATACGCCATTAGCGAGATCCTTCTTCTTTCATTTGAACTTCCCCATAAAAAAGTTTTATTGCATTTGTCAAAAGTTTCCCACGTACTTACAGGCAAGAAGGAAGTTTGCATTACATAGTTTGGAATTGCTAAACTAACCGAAGCAATTAAAATACTACGTCCTATAGTGGATAGGGAGTTAACATTCCATTGATTAAGTCTCCATTTAACATTCTCCACCACATCACTATAGGTATTTTTAAAGATTCTTTCATGGTATAGTGGCACCCCAAGGTATTTCCCTAGGTTGCCAGTTTAAGTGAAACCAAGCACTACACTAATTTCACTACTGCAATTGTGATTAATATTGTGAGAAAAGAATACTCATGCTTTAGCCGAATTCACCTCTAATCCAAAGCTGGCACAAAATGTCTCCAAACACCCTTTAATTACTTCCGATTGCTGCAATGATGCCTCAGCAAACAAGAGAATATCGTATGTAAAGAACAAGTGTGAGATAGGTGGATCATTTCTAGTGAGGTGTATAGGGTTCCATTCACCATTAGACATCCTCATTTGGATAAGGTGAGCCAATTTCTCCATACAAATAACAAAGAGATATGCCGAAATAGGTTCCCCTTGTCTTACTCCTCCAATAGAGTAGAAAGTGTCCACCTTGTCACCATTCCATAATAATTGCATGCTAGATGATGAGGCACAGCTAGAAATTTTGTCAATAAAATGCTGGGGGAGTAGTAGCTCTGAGAGGTAGTTGACCAAAAATTTCCAGTGGACACGGCCATAAGATTTTCAAGATCAATTTTTATAGCCATGTATCCCTTCTTCCCTTTTCGTGTTACGCATTGAGTAGATCACCTCCCGAGCTACAATAATAGTATCACTACTGTTGTGACCTAGTGCAAAGCTACATTGGTTTGGCCATATAATATGGGGTAGAAAGCATTTCATCCTATTTACTATCACCTTTGTCACTCATTGTATATTACATTACACAGGCAGATGAGACAAAGGTCCCTCATTGTTTCTGGAGGTTCTTTCTTTAGGATTAGATAATAAGAGTCTCGTTCACTTATTGAAAATATCCTATAGGTTTGAAAATAAATATTTGATATAATTAAGCACTGTAGTACATACCATACCCTATTGATTCTGGTAAAAGAGGGCGTTAAAGCCATTCGGCCCTGGAGATTTGAGAGGTCCCGTGCTAAATATTGCATCTTTAATTTCCTCCTCCTGAATTCTCTACCACACCACCGGAGTAAGTTCACATCAATAGTTGGGTATGTTATAGTGCACTTAATTACTGGTCTATCCTACTCCTCCTCTGTGAATAACTTCATGAAGAAATCTGTCACCAATTGCTTGATTATTTTAGGGTCATAAAGCCATTCACCAACTTCATTACGGATGGCTCCAATTCTATTAGTTTTCTGACGTTTGTTCGCCCTTGCATGGAACATGTGAGAGTTCTTGTCACCAAAGACATTCTATTCCATTCTTGCTTTCTGCGCCCACATGAGAGATTCATGGAGAAGAACATCCTTCAATTCTTTCCCAAGTTCCATCTAGAGCACCTCAAGATGACGGATATGCCCTCTTCAGGCAATAGTAGCATTAAGCCCATTAAGGCATCTTAGTAGTCTCCTCTTTCTTGCATCAGTATGCCCAAAGACAGATTTATTCCAGTGTGAATAAGCTGCAGCAAAAGAAGACATATTCTCCTTCCACTCACCCCCATCCCTCCATTCCTTCTTAACAAAATTATCAAAATCATACCCATCGTCCGTGGGTTTAGTGGCGAGGGAGTTGGACTTTGTGCCTGGTTGTTTGCTTTAGCACGGGTTCGATTCCTGGGAGTGGCACAAAGTGTCTCCACCGCAGCGCTTGGGGAGGCAACCTAGCTCCTGGGTGCCTAGATAAACGCCTGAGGATAATTCACGACTCGCCCTGCCTAACATTGGTATGACCTAAGAGGAAGGGAGATTTCGCCCTGCCCTTGGATTGTAGGTGAGCCCAACCCCTTTCCTAAAATTTATGTATCAAAAAAAAATTATCAAAATCATTATGAAACACCCATGTTGCATTAAATCAAAAGGGACAATTTGGTTTGTGCATACTTGGCATAGTGTCTAGGCGCAAGAGCAATGGACTGTGATTAGATTTGAAAAATGGTAAATGAGAAACCATCGCGTTGGGGAATACTTGAGACCATGCTTTATTCATTAGAAGATGATCGAGGCGAGCCACATTAGCACCCCGTTTCCATGTAAACTCGGGTCTGGTGAAGCCCAAATAAGTTATGTTCATCTGTTCAACTATGTCAGAGAAGTCCTTATCAATAGAGAGGCTATGAGTAGCTAACGATTTCCTTTCACTATCGAATAGAGTTGCATTCAAGTCACCTCATAACATTCATGCACCCTATGTGGCAGTGGCAAGTCTGGACAAATGTCTCCATAGGTCATGTTGCAAATTTTTATTCGGGCTTGCAAAGATGATAGTAAATATCCAGGCGTTCACATGTTTTGATTGGATCCGTAAGTTCATAAATTGTGAGTTAGTTTCAAGAACTGTTACATTAATGTTATGACCTTCCCATAGGCACCAAATTCCGCCACTATATCCTTAAGCATCAACAATTGCAAGGCTATCAAAACCCAATTTTTTCCTCTGCTACCTGTCAGTTCTTTATCACACCGAGTTTCAAATAATGCCAAGAAGTCTAGAGAATAATTCTTCTTCAAGTCTCGTACAAGAGCTAGGAAACTTTTTGCTCCTGTACCTGTTGTATTCCATTGCATGTAATTCATGAGGAAACATTATTGGAGTGATAGTTGGCTACCCCTTCCTCTTGATCCTGTTCATCTTCACACATATTATCATCAATTAATCATGCTGAAACAAAAATGCCTCCTCCACTTCACCTACTATCTGAGGTGCCAGCATTGGAACTTGAAAAGCACGGTCAGCATCCATTTGGTCTGCTCCCCCCACTACTTCTTGGTGAGCGGGTTGCTGGTTCGACCATTCTAACTTTGGAGAGGGACTCCTAAAACCAATAGGACCAATCTCCGTATCCGCTAAAGCAGCGAATGGGTTATTTGACACTGTGGGCTGTTGACCCTCGCCCAAAGTACCCCTCCGTTCCTTAGCTTTAATTTTATTATGTGTTGGGGGTTTGTTCTCTTTACCTTTTGGCTTTGACTTGATATCTCCCTTCCGTTTTTGAACCCACTGCGACCCACTCTAAGGATTTCTGTTTCGGATCCTTTGGGATACTCCGAATCACATTATCAATTCTCTTTAAAGTCGACCCTTCTTTGGCCTTTGACTTATCCATGACATGATATCCTGATCTGCTTTCCTCATTTCTCTTTTTATCATCCAGATTCTTTGTAATGGCATTATCAGAGCCCTTAACCTCCATTATCACTGGTGGCCTTCGGTGTCTCCTTTTCAACTCTCTGTACCATTGCCTCCTCATGCAGCCATTCTGTCTAGTGAGTACACTCGGGGCACTCTTTTTTACGATGCCCATACTTCCCACATCCAAAACAGACCAAGTGTAAACCTTCATAGATAATAGGTTTATCCCCACCAAAGGCGTCGAAGGTCAGGAGTAGTAGCTGTTGCAAGTCAATTTCCACACATTCGTGCAAAGGCCCCCTTATTATGGATAGATGTAGATCTATCAATTTTAATTATCTTCCCCACCATGTTACCGACCCGTTTAAGCAATTCCACACTAAAGAATTCCATGGGTAGATCCAAGAGTCGCATCCACACTACTATTTTCTTCTGAAGATCTGCCTTCTAGGGATTAAAATTCGGACGCCAACGCTAAACCACCAAGTAATGATCATCTATCATCCATGGCCCTTCCTGATATGCAAAGTCACGATCTTCCTTTGTAGTGAATGATATAATAGAATAACTGTTACTCAAGGGGACTATCTTCATCGGCTCTTGTGGTTTCCACATACGGTTGATTCTATCCCATAGTATGTGGCATGGAACTTCAGCCCCTTGCACCTTAATGATCAGTGAGTTCATCAATGGTTTGCACCAATTAGTATATATTTCTCCGCTGTAAATTGTAATTTTGGTGATTTCCCATTCCTTATTCTTTCTTGGTTCTCATCCTCCTCCGAACTCGAATCGCCATCCAACTCTTGGTCTTGTGCATTCATCTTATTGGTTCGGCTTTTTCAGTTTTAGTTTGATAGATATTTGTTGTTCGGTTTATCAGAAAAAAATTGGTTAAACAAAAAAAATGAAATTAAAGGAAGAATGTGTTGGGCTTTCTGTATTTCTGTCCAAATCCAAGTTCAACAACCATCCTTACATAAAAAAAAGAGTCGAGTGTATATAAATTAGAATAAACTAAATTAAAAATATTATATACATATGCAAGGAGACAATTATGGGCAAACTGATTATTTCAGTGGTATATAAGATTCATTGGCAAAAAGGTGTTGTAAATCAAAATTGTCAAAATAGCTAGTGAATCTGGCCTCTAGTGTAGTAAATTTCCTGAAATATGGCATTTTATATGAATATTTTTAAGTGCGGGATTTGTAAAAAGGTGCTGTAAATCGCTAATGTAAAATGGAAAAAATCGTTTCAAATGTAATACTTTTTGTCTCTAGTTCAGTAAATTCCCACAAACACGGAATATTATATGAATTTTTCCAAGTGTGAAATTCTTAAAAAGTGTTGTAAATCCCATCTCAAATGTAGTAAATTCCATGTCAAATGTAGTAAATTCCCTAAACATGGCATATTATATGAATTTTTCTAAATGCGTAATTCACGAAAAAAGTATTATAGATAGCTAATGTGAAATGATGAAAACCGTTTTGAGAGTAGTAAATTCATTGAAACATTTTTTTGGCCATGTCACTTTGCTGTAAAATTCTCAAAACATTTTTTTGCTACCAAGACTTTATTAAAATGTTCAACACTTTTAATACCCAAACTACCCATATCCTTAGGTTAACAAATCTGATCCCGTCTGGGCATATGAATTCGATTTGTTTAGCCATTACTACCAAAAAGAAATTTGCAATAATCGAATCCAACTTGTGACAATAATACTTCGGTAAAATATGGCATCATCACGAAGACAAGATAAAATTAATTAGAGTTAGTCTACCCACTTGTAACAAGATCGTTGCCTTCCAATATTTGAATTTTTGCTCCAGTTTTTTTTTTTTTTTTTTTTGGGCAACGTTCTAGTTTATAAGCAATATCCTCATAAGTATGCCTTTTACTTCTCCCAGCATCCACAAAAACACCTAATTATTTTCCAAACGTAGCAGCAAAATTTATACCAGTAAATCTAGCTAAATCTCACTTCAATTGAAAAGGAACATTAGGACTGAACACCATGACAAATTTGGATTTATTGATACACTGACCTGAGATAGAGATGAGTACGATTGAAGAATTTGTAATACCTTGTGAACGGAAGCATGCCATGATCAGCCTTGGTGAAGATAACAGTGTCGTCAGGATACATTATATGTGTAACCAGTAAAATCAAACAGGATAATACTTATAGTTCAAACGGTTAACTCTATTCAGAACATTTTAAAAAGATATTTAAATAAGTTTCATTTACTAATATTCCCTTCAACATGCTAAATCTGTAATTTTAGCTAAAATTATTTTGAAGAATTTAAGAGCTTTATTTTATTTGATTTAATTTTATATTTTCCTTCTGCAAATGGATATTTATTTTATGATATTGGGAATAAAACTTATGTAATTTAACATAAAATCCTTATTTTAAATTTAATTTTTATTAATAAATATATATTTGTAACAAAAAATGTTTCAAAATTTTAAATTATTTATATAATCTCTCAAATTTATATCATTTATACGGTATGACAAACACAAAGAAGGTCATTATACTTTTACCTATTTTTAATCAGGTCTTTATAATTTTTTCTCATTTTATCAAGTCCTTATTATTTCACCCGATTTTCAATCAAGTCCCTGTAGATTTTATGGATTTTAAATTACTGATTTAATTGAAAATTAAATACATGAATGATATTAAAATATAACTTATAAATAATAAATTTTAATAAATAATTATATAATTCAAAAAATAATTAATTCCTAATTAATTGTTTATAATTTAATGTTATTTTTTGAAAAATATATTATAATTCAAATTTTATAATTATAAAAATAAAAAAATTTGAATAAAAATAAATAATATAAATATATGTTTAATAAAAAATAATGAAGAATATTAAAATAATTCATAGAAAATAATGTTAAAAAAATTATCATAACAATTTTATATTTATAGAATATTAGTATTTATAGAATAATATTTAATAGTAATATACATAATAATATTATATTTTTTATATATAAAAGAATATTATTAGAGTTTATTGAACAAATAATAAAATAACTATAGCAACCTGATTAAAAATCACGTGAAACTATGTAAGGATCTCATAAATAAAAAAAACAATACAATGACCTAATTAAAAACAAGTGAAAGTATAAAGACGTGATAAAAAAATTATAGGGATTTAACTAAAAATAGGTTGAAACTATAAGGACTTACAGATTAATTATTTCTCAAAAAAAAAACTAAACAAATATGCTTCAATAAATGTGATGAAAAATTAAATTTTTTTACAAGTTTTAATTTTTATTGTTGTTGGGCGAACTCACATTCAAGAGGTGAAAGTAAAAAGCTTTCACCATCCGGCTATGAGATGGATAAGAAAAATTTTCATTTTTATGATAGAAGGAAAATCTGCAACTCAGCTACTTTGGTCCTATTTAGGTCCTGATGGATAATTGGATAAAATTGTATGATATAATCAAAAGAATTAAATTTTAGGGAAAATTCCAAAAAACTACATTGAAAAATGAAAAAGGACATTTCAGTACAACGAAAATGGGAAAGGACAATTCAGGCGGGTGTCAGATTTTCAGAGGAATCTGTCATTTTGAAATCTCGGCCAAATTACGAAAATGCCCTTCAGCCCTCAGTCGAAATAACAACATGGGAGTTGTT
The DNA here is from genome assembly GCA_963855925.1 of Inga laurina. Classification (NCBI taxonomy): domain Eukaryota; kingdom Viridiplantae; phylum Streptophyta; class Magnoliopsida; order Fabales; family Fabaceae; genus Inga; species Inga laurina. The sequence goes on from OY979705.1 coordinate 39,208,501, forward strand.
AATAGCGAATTCGGAGCTGTTAATGGCGAGATAGGTGTTGTTATTAGCCCTGAAACTTGTTAATTGTGAAAAAAGAAATTGGAGTTGTTAATGATGAGATAAGTGTTGTTATATGCCCTGAAACTTATTTAGTGTGAAAGAAGAAATTGAAGTTGTTAATATCGAATCCGAAGTTGTTAATGGCGAGATAGATGTTGTTATTGGCCTTGAAACTAGTTTAGTGTGAAAGAAGAAATTGGAGTTGTTAATGTCGAACCGGAGTTGTTGTAACACCCCGATTTTTGATTAAAGGCTAATGGTAATTATTAAGGATAATTATCGAATTAAAGTGGAATGATTATGGGTTTGGTGGCTATATTAATTAATATGTCATAACTGTTGGGAAAATTGAAAGAATGAAAGTATTAGCCATAAGTTAGTGATTAATGGAGAAATTAATTACTAACTAAGGAGAAATGAGATATGTAACTAAATGGCTAATGGAATGAGTAGAGTAACCAAGTGGTTACTTACTTTATGAGAATGTATAAGATGTGGACAAGTGTCACTTGATGATGAAGAGAGATGAGAAGGAAAAGTCAAGGGACCATTTTTTATTCATTTCCTCTCTTCTCTCTCTCTCCCATGCGCATAGAAAGGGGCTAGGGGACAGATTTTCTGCACTTCATCCCTCTTCTCCATCTCTCTCTCACGTTCTCTCTCTTCTCTCTTCATTTCCTCCATTGTTGGCCAAGAGAGAGAAAAGAAAAGCTGGATTTGAGGTAAGCAAATGGCCTCAAATGCCAAAATGCTCTTCATTAATATTGTTCCTTGAGCTAAGAGCTTTCATCCTATGGTTGTAGATTCTCCATTGGTGGTGATTTGAGGAATCACGAAATTATGGACTTGGGAGAATCATGAAGTGCCTTTGGGAAAGTTGTTGAGGTAAGTGAAAGCTTCTTTTTCATATAAGTTTTGTGGTCATTTGTTGGGCCTTGAATTTCTGGAATTTAAGCCATAATTTTCGTGATTTAAGGTCTTGGGGAGTATAACATGTTGTTGCCATGGAATTGGTGCCTTGTTTAGTGTTTTGAATTGATAGAAGGGAATTGAAGCTCAAATGTGAAAGTTGATCCCTTTGTGATAGCTTTGGTGCTTTGGTTAAAACAGGGCATGTTGATAGGTTGTGATTTTGGTCATTTTGAGGTTACCATTGTGTTCCTTGAGTGATTTTGTGTGGGAATAAGCTTGGTTATTAATTTTGGAGTTATTGAACACTTTGGTAGAAAATTGGAAATCTGTTTGGTTTAAGCTTTGTTTTGCACAGTAATTTTGTATGAGCGTTTTGAATGACCAAATGATATTGGAAAATTCTAAAACTTTCCAGTCTTAAAGTTCTCATCCCAAGCTTCAAAATGGACATATATTTTGTGTCATTTCGTTGAGTATTCTGTGAGATATAGTTGTCCAAAGTTTGGGATTGAAACAGAACTCTGTTTTGGGGGCAGTGATGAGTGTTGTGTAATTCTGGAATTGTGTAGTGATTTCCAGTGAAGGGCTATATTTTTCCTTGAAATAGGACTCATATACCTTTCATTTGGCTTTGGAATCACTTCATTTCGATTTTTCTAGAATTAGTTATGGTTTTTCGAAGTTCAGCCCAGAGTCAGGAAATTTCTGGGCCGTGGCCCAAGCCTTTCTGACCTGATTTGGGCCGCGGCCCATGAGTGGCGGGCCGCAGCCCAAGACCTTATGACCATATTTGGGCCGCGGCCCAAGGAAGGGCGGGCAGCGGCCCAACCCTGTGTTCCAGCACTTTGTGTTTTCGAAAAGTGACCTTCAACCTTTTGTTTCCCAACCTTTTAGGGCTTCCATTAGAGACATTTGTGGCCTCTTAAGAATCCTAAATGATAACCAATTAAGTAATAAGAAGTCATTGAGAATTGGAATAAAGGATTGATACTTCGTCACGCATTGTGAATTATAGGAAGCGATGTGTGCCCTCTTGGGAGCAAGCAGTGCTAGAGTGTGCACGGAAGGAACGAACAGGTAGTGATTTCTCACTCATATTGTGTATGATATATGGTATGCATGATTTATCATAATGTTTGTGAAACGTGACTTTGTGCTTATTGATTTTTGAATTGTATGTGCCATGGTCCATTACAGCGTGAGCAGGTTAGCGTGAGCCGTTTAGGGAGTGACAGCGGTCATCTCTAGCTCGGCCGTTGAACTGTCGTTGTAATCGATATGGATCGATTGTGAACTGAAAACCGACCAGTACGGCTGTGCATTGTGAATTGTTATATGAATCCCAGCTGTGGTGAAGTATATATATGTGTTTGTGAACTGTGATACGTGCGATACAGCGTGAGCACTTCAGCGTGAGCAAATGTAAGGGTGACATGAGTCATGCCTGCCTTTGCCGCTGTAACTGCCGTTGTAGTTGCAATGTCTGTGTTATGTGATTGCTTTCATGCCTTACTGTTATGCACATTCTGAGTGATTTGACACTACGGGGATTCTTTAGAATCTCACTCTCCCAAAAACAATGTTTTAGACAGGGCCGAAGGATCGAAGGGAAAGCGGGTGACGAAGAGCGGATAGTGCTCCGGTTTAGAAGTATATTTGGTTTTATTGGTTATCATATATGTATATCTTTTGGGATAATTTTGGGAAACAATTGTGTATATTGGGATTGATAGTATAGTTTTGTGTAATCCCCAAATTAAGGGTATTGAATTGTGGGCTTGGAGCCTTTGTAAATCCCTTAGTAATGAATGGAACCCGAGTGTGTCGGGAATTTCTTTATACTCTGATATTAATGAATGAAATCAACTTGTACAGGCCATTTAGTATTGAAATGTGAATATGAGACCGTCATGAACAGATTTTGTAAAAGTTTTTGTAAGCCATGATTTTGGGAAGTTTGATTTTGTTTAAGTCCCAAAATCATCTAAGGTCTCTAATTCTACATCAATTACGGGTTCATAAACTAAATCTCGGCCTTAATCGTGAAGGGGGTTACAGTTGTTAATTAAGAGATAGGTGTTGTTATTGGCTTGAAACTTTTTAATTGTCAAAAAAGAATTGAAGTTGTTAATGGCGAATCTGGAGTTGTTAATTACGATGATCATGTTGTTATTCTAAAGTGGGGAATGAAGGGGTGAAGGGCATTTTCGTAATTTGGCCAAGATTTCAAAATGACAGATTCCTCTGAAAATCTGACAACCGCCTGAATTGTCCTTTCCCATTTTTGTTGTACTGAAATGTCCTTTTCCATTTTCCAATGTAGTTTTTTTGGAGTTTTCCCTAAATTTTATAACATATAGAAAATCTAAAAATATATGTATTAGAATTATTTTTATGTTGTATAAAAAAGGTTTTGGTAAACATACATGTTCAAATAATTATTATATTAAAGAGCACAACTATAGAAATTACGATATATGATGGTTATTAACTGTCATACATCACAGTTCCAAACCGTCATTTATGCAGGCGCAACAAAAGATCGGAGCAAATACATTATGATTTTGAACTATTATTTATTTTGGACATATTATAATAGTTATAATATAATACCCGTTATGTATTGAAATTTGATAAGGCCCTAACATGCCCATTGCTATGATAATAATTAACGGGCACACGTAAATAACTGTTATAATATATGATAATGCTTCTTACATCATACATAACAGTTTCGCTTTAACAACCATTATATATGGTAACATATATAACGGTTATTTTAACAACCATTATATATAATTTACATAAATAACGGTTGTTAGATAACAACTATGATTTATCGAAGCTAAAAATTTTTTTTAAAAAAAATGGGGGGTTTCTACTTTCGATATCCCCTTTCATATACATTTATACAAAACGAATCATAATATATATTTATATTCATTCATATACAAAACAATACAAAAAATTGAAATATATTTACAGTCATTCATATACATGCATACACAATTAAAACCAAAATTTTAAAACAAACAAATCATTAGTATCTAGAAATTTATAGTCATTCTATATGTATTTACTTTCCCACTGATGTTGCACAAATGTCACCAACTCTTCATCAACTTCTTCCATTTATGAGCTTCTAACATCATCCAGAAGGCATCAAAATACTATGCGTAAAAGAAAACAAGATGAAAGTTAGATATTGTAATATATAGCTTATTGAATGTATATATGAACTAAATGAGCATATAATATACCTTTGTTGTATCAATACTTTATGGACTGTGGGTGATGATGTTCTTCATGTATTGCATCACAAAGTACCCACAATCGTTGCTATTGCTCGATTGCTTTGGGCAATACAAAGAAATGAGAAGAAAAATTTGTTAGTTAGTCACATATTTATATATATATATATATATATTGTGTACTTCATTGGTGAATAATATATATACCATTGGAAGAAGCATCTGTAATTGCCATCAGTGAGCTTGTTTTTGTTGCACTCAAGACCATTTTGAGTGCGGTAAGTGTAGACAGCTCTGAGAAGATACAAATAAAATTATATATATACAAAAACACGCACGATGAACTGGATTATAAGAGATGATGAAAAAATAACTTACTAGTTGAAAGTCTCTTGCATATATGATCTTGTGTCTAAAACCCCGTTCATAGAGTCATAGTACCAAATCTTTTGGTGTATTGGATTTATGACTATGAGCTTCTAGCGGTTCCTAAGTATAATAATAGATCACATCATCAGGACAATTACAAAACACATAAAAAGTAATTCAAGCAGAGTTAATGATGTTCCGCCCTTGAACTTAAGGAACCAAGAAGTAAGTGTCACTTCTGTCTAGCACCCTCCTATGGAATTCATCCCCCAGAAATCTCGAGTGTCATTGATTGGTATCTTCCTTCATGCCCTCACCCTGGTTATTGATTTGGTAAGGGCAGATGAACTTAAAATTGTCTTAGAGGCCACGGGGGATGACGTTATTATGGTATAGGTGCCTAAAATGTCGAAGCCAACATATTAAAATGTAATCAAAGTTCTAAGTAGCCAACTATTCAATCACAGTTAAAGAAATACCTCATAAAAAGTTGACAGGCATTGAACTTGTCATGTCCTTGTTCAGGATTTCGGAAACAAGCTCTTCAATTATAGCTTCCACCTGATCTGGAAGGTCGAAGACCTCTCTCTCAAATGTGATCATTGGACACAAGCATAAAGCAAAGCAATTGTTAGTGATCTCCTGGAGCAACTTCCGCACAGATTGACCAATGGTCTTATTCTATAAGGAAGACTTCTTTTCGGATTGATCATTGGGGCTAGTATGCTTCCTCTTCTTAGGCTAAGTGGGGGTCTTATACTGAGTGTGTAATACCCCAAATTTTCAGATTCGAAGCTAAAGGAGAAGCTTGAAATAAGTGAACTGCTAAGCCCCAGTTTATCAGGAGCCCAAATCTATTCCCTAATAATTCTTATATCTTTGGGGTATTAAAGAAAGTAAAATGGTGAATTTTGGAGAAAGTAATTATGTTTTTTGTGAAATCACCTATGAGATAGTGAGCTTGTCATGTGATTTTGAATGATCAAATGATAATAAAAAATTATGAAATTTTATAGGGTGAAATTAGACATCCTAAGCTTTAATTTTATAGGTCATATGACTCAATTAGAGATATATACAAAAAGTTATGAATTTTTGAAGTCAGCATAAAAAAACTATGAAATTTTTGGAATAGTATGCAAAGATTGAAATTCTGGGAATTTTTTGATTTTATCTAGCCAAATTCTATATTTTTCCTTGAAACTAGACTCAATAAGGGTTCTATAGGATTTGGAATCACTCCAATTCAATTTTTCTAGAATTAGTTATGATTTTTTAAAGTTATGGCAAAAAATCTGCCAGAATTTCTGAAAAAATCCGAAAATTGGGAAATTGACAAATAAGTGAATTATGACATCATAATGATATTAAAATATCATCTCCTTCCTTTCCTCAGCCATACCTAACGTGAATTTCAGCATTTAGAGAGAGGAAGTGGAGCCATGTCCTAGAGAGAGAAAGGAGGAGATATCTTGTACGGTAAGCCGATTTCTTCGGTAAATCGGTTCCTAACGCGTATAACTCCGTTCCTAAGCTACTCCTCTATGTAATTTAAGGTTTGGAAGCTCCATTTCTTGTGTTAAAGTGAGCTAGGGTTCAGCCACTCTTGAGAAAAGCTAGTGGGAGCTTAAGGTTGTTAGATATGATTAGTTGTGATGATGTCAAATATAGATATGAAGTGATAAGAGCAAAAAGTTTATATAATGTATTTCTTTGACTAACTACTATATTTAATGTTACATATTTTGTAGATTAGTCAAGGAAAGAATGAAGAAGATTGAATTAATGAAAATGAACAAGAGGAAGAAGAAGGAAGAAATTGAAGATAGTCAAGGAGATGCTTACTTGGGTTATGGAGAATTATTATCAAGAGGAAAATCAAGAAGAAAGATATGGAAGAATGAAGAACTTGGAAGATCTATGAAGAATATCAAGATTCAAGTTGTTAGAAATGATACTGGAGGTTTCTATGATCAAATGATGGTTGGAATAGGTTAATATGAAGCTAAGATGACCTATATATGAGTTTTGGCACTTCCAGAGGTGTTATGCTCGAGCACAAGGTGTTTCACTCGAGCACAGGAAGAACTCACTCGAGCACGGAGGAATTCACTCGAGCACGGGATGAACACTCTGTTCTACTCTGTTTTACGTTCAGCCTGAGCGAGGTCTGGTATTTTGGTCATATTTCTCAAACCACACATCAGATTGACCCGAAACTGGTGGAATATGAAAGAGGACTCACAACACATAAAATATGCACCAGGATCACATTGAAAGAAGATCAAATGAAGGAGATATGATTCGTGGAAAATGAAACAAAAATCACCGTCACGTTTCAAGACAGGTTCGGTATTTTGCACGTAACTTACAAACTACACATCGGATTGAGATGAGACCAGTGCCAAATGAAACTAGACTCAAAGAGCATTCCATGGATAGGTAATTTGCCTAATTTGAACGTATATTCTAGGAGCTATGTCTTCTGGAAGTTGATGCTTGTGCAGTCTAGCGAAATATACACTCTTTCGATCATAACTTGCAGAATACAAGGAGTTTGGAGCTGATTCTTGTTGCATTGGAATGCATATGGCAAGAGCATTCTTATGATACATCATTTGAATTAAATAAAAAAATTTTTTCTGAAGTGGCCCCACATCACCCGCGAGTGTAAAAACTATCTCTCTGAAAAAGTTGTTCGAGTGATGTCCAGAAGCAACTGAAACGTGAAGAAATCTGTAACACTCGAGCACTAGGATTCATGCTCGAGCATTGGAGTATTTCTCACTCAAGCACATGCAATTTTTGACATGAGAGTGATAACCCGAGAAGAAGCATGCACGTGAAAGCAAGAAACGCACTCGAGCATGACTGGTTGTGCTCGAGTGATGTCGAGAATTCACTCGAGCAGATGCGAGTGAAGTGCAGCGAGTGCTTGCCCGAGAGGAAGTCAGAACGTGAAAATATGAACTGCACTCGAGTGAGCCATATTGCACTCGAGTGAGGTCCTGACAGAAGCAACGTGGAAGTTCAGACTCTCATAGCCATCAATCCAAACATGGTTAAATGTTATACAATCATTATGTTTTCACTTGTTATTGTTCCTAAACATTAACTAACATATATTTCAAGTGTAAAACAGGAGATTAAATATTTGGATTGTATCTTCAAGAACGGAGGTCACAGCGAATATATTCACTCAACGTGATGAGTCACAGAAGCCAGAAATTCAGCTTTTGACCAATGATCCAACATACCCATGACTAATACTTCATTATATTAGTGATTAAGCATTTTACAGTGTGAAACAGGAAATTTAACGGTGAGCTTACAGATTCAAATGAAAGAGTCAAGTATGGCGGGCGACATCATTACACACTGAGCATCAGCTACCTACCACGACAAAAGTTTGACCCACCATGAGAGATTGTCTGAAAAACAAAACGCTCCACAACGTGATGTACAGCTCAAAATGAATCTTCTTGCTGCTCAACGTGACGCTCTGCTTTGGAACGGAAAGCTCATGGTAGCTCATTTTTCAAATATGCTCAAACGGTCAAAATGACTCCAACGGACGAATGCTCACAATGGTCATCATCTTCATCAACTATAAATGAGAAAGCATTCAACATCGATGGGAGACAGAGAAAAATGGAAAAAATAGAGACAGTGAGCAACTACGAGAAAAATTATAGAAATGTGAATCCTCTGCTTCTACCCAAACACTCTCTGTTTTCCAGTTTCAATATTACTTATCATTGAGAGAGTGATTATTTGTATTGTACTTCAGTGAGTATTATATCCACTCTGTGAGAGAGTTTGTAAACACTTTCATCTATATTTTTGAGTTGATCTCAAGGTAGAGGGACCTTGAGAGGGTTGATTTCCTTACGGGAGAAGCTGTAAAGAGAATTGCCAGTAAGACATTCTGCTCGTAAGACTTACTAGGTGCAAGCAGTAGAGAACGTTGCTGCTCATAAGACTTACATGGGTATAAGCAGGAGAGAACGTTGCTACTCGTAAGACTTGCATAAGTAAGCAGGAGAGGAAGATCTTCAGGATTGCTCTGCTCGTAAGACTTGCCGTAAGGGGGAGTATTTCAGTGAGAGATTTGTAAAAGGTTCACAAGTACCCGGCTAAACTTGTGGGATTGTAAAGGCTTTTCTTATGCCTGGATTAAACGAGAAGATAGTGGATTTGAAAATCTCAGGAGAAGCCTGGGGACTGGACGTAGGCCATCACAGATTGGACCGAACCAGGATAAATCATAGTTTGCATATTCTCTTCCCTAAGCTCTTATATTTCCAGCATATATTATTTAATCTAACTGTTGATTTATAAACCTTCATACTTACCACTTTCGTTAAGATACGAAAAGATTTCTAAAGTTCTTAAGTTTTTATTATACACCCAATTCACCCCCCCCCCCTCTTGGGTGATAGCCGGTTCTAACAAAGGTAACTTCCAAACTCTTCTATATTGACTATTCTAGCTGTTGTGGATAATTAAATCGGTGAAATTTCGCCGGATTGTCATTGGTTTTAAAAATGGAAAATGGGTGTGTAGAGTTGTTATGATACCCAAATTGGTACTAAATGGTGGTTGTAACCTAATGGAATAGTCAATAAAGTGGTTAGGAGTAGAAAGGAACACGTTTACAGAGCCGAAATCAAAAAACCCCGATTTTCCCTGGAAAACCCATATATTTCTGTTAGGACTGTAAATGGGCCTTAGAGTTTGATTTTCAATGATTTGATGGTTCTATTGAGTTCAGGAGGGAAAATTAGGTGGGGTTACAGTTGGGCACTTTTTCAGAAAAGGCCGAAAAAGCATAATTACAAAAACGCCATTAAAACCCATAAAGTGGGCTGCCAAGGGTAATGTTGTAATTTGACATTGAATTTGATAATTTTGAGTCTGGAAATGAATTCCTTGGATGAAAATATGTCAGGATAGCCTAGGCTAAAATTTCGGGAAAAGTATAGTCGGACCGGGTACGGCCGGGCCGGGTCCCTGGGGGCATTTTAGTAATTTTTCAATATAGCCTCATCTAACCCCCAGAAACACTATGGAAGTGTCTGAACGGTACCTTTGGCATTATAGGATCGAATATGAAGCCCGATTTGTTGGCACACTTTACGAGGCATATGTTTCGAGGCGGAAAAAAGGGTTAAGGTAAGGAACTTACCTCTCCTGCATGTATTTGATATTTGTGTTAGTGTGTTGATGCATGTTATTGCTTTGCTTGATTATGTGAAACATGTATGAATGATTTGAAGCTATGTTTCAATTTATGCTATGGCCATAAGTATATTGTTCGAAGCATTGAGCTTACAGATTTGTCATTATGTGAGCATGAGTAATGTAATGCAAGCATGTCATGCATTAAATATTTATCGTACATGCATATTGGTATTATTTTCCTACTGAGATTCTCTCGAATTTCACCCTCCCTTACCAACAATTTAGACAGGGCAAGTGGCTCGTGGAGGGAGCGGCTAGGACTCCTTCGAGATGAGAGTTGGTAGTTGGTTATCAATGAATCGTGAAGACTGTATATAATTCGGTTGAATATAGGCTTATGAATTTGAGATGAAATTGTGTAATCCCCATTTGAAGAATTGTAATGGGCAATTGTGCCCTGTGTATCTTTAGCGAAGGTATGTACCCGAGATTGCCGACATGATTATGTTGAATGTAATATCCCAAAAAGTGATTAAGGGCTAATGACTTCAAAAGTGGATGTAATTATTGTTGAATAAACACTTTTGAAGAATGTGTGATGGGAATTTGGATATTTTAATGATTCCAATGGATTCCTTGTGAAAATTTATGTGGGAATGATGTTTGGTATGAAAATGGAACCAATGGAAGCAAAGATGCAAAATCTAAAATTCTGTCCAATGAAATTCTATTCTGGGCAGTCCTTTTGTGTGAACGTTTTTAATGACCAAATGGTATCTAAAAATTCTGAAATTTTCCAGTCTTATAGTTCACATCTCAAGCTTCAAAATGGACATATAATTTGTGCCATTTCGTTTTTGGAATTGGGAGATATGACTGTCCAAAGGTTGAGGTCGAAAATGGACTCTGTTCTGGGGCAGTGATGAAATTTGTGTGATTCTGGAATTTTGTGGTGATTTCTAATAATGGTCCATATTTTTCCTATAAAGAGGACTTAAATACCTTTCATTTGGCTTTGGAATCACCTCATTTCAATTTTTCTAGAATTAGTTATGATTTTTCAAAGTTTGGGCAGAAAATCTGCCAGAAAATCCGAAAATGGGAATTATGACATCATCTCATTAAAAGATGATGTCAGCATGGAATTACATATGTTATCATCTTCCTCAGCTCATTTCTGTCGCACACAGCAGCTGAAGCAAGAGAAAAAACGTGGAGAGAGCTTGGAGAAAAGAGAGAAAAAGAGGAAGGAATCTCGCAAGGTAAGCCGATTTCTCCGACGATTTAGCTCCTAACGCGTATAACTCCTATCCTAAGCTACTCCTTTTTGTTCTTTAAGGTTTGGAAGCTCAAAATCTGTTGTTGAGCACTTAGGGTTTTCAGCAATATTTGGGAAAAGCTTGTGGGAGCTTGAGGTAACTTCCAAACTTTCGTATATTGCTTATTCTGGCTGTTGTGGGCAATTTAATCGGTGAAATTTCGCCGGATTGCCATTGGTTTTAAAGTTTGGAAATGAGGTGGCCTAGGGGTTATGCTGCCCAAATTGGGTCTTAATGTTAGTTGTAACCTAATGTAATGGTTAATAAAGTGGTTAGGAGTAGAAAGGAACGCGTTTACGGAGCCGAAATCGTAAAACCCCAATTTTTCCCGGAGAACATGTATATTTCGGCCAAGGCTGTAAATGGGTCTTAGAGTTGGATTTTCAATGATTTGATGATTCCATTGGATTCAGTGGGCGAAAATAGGTGGGGTTACAGTTGGGCACTTTTTCAAAAAAGGCCGAGAAAGCATAATTACGGAAACACCCCTAAAACCCTAAAAGTAGGGCTGCCAAGGGCAATTTCGTAATTTGATATTGAATTTGATAATTCTGAGTACGGAAATGGATTCCTTGGGCGGAAATATGTTAGGATAGCCCATATTAGAATTTCGAGAAAAGTGCAACCGGTCCGGGTATGGCGGGCCCAGGCCGGGTCCCCGGGGGTATTTTTGTAAATTTTCATTATAGACTCATATAACCCTAAGTAACACTATGGAAGTGTCTAAATAGTGCATTTGGAATTGTAGGATTCGATATTTGCCGCCCTCGTGAGCCAACTACGCCAGCGAACGTCAGAAAGGAACGAGGTAGTGACTTTTCTTTTGTACCATATATGATGCATTGTATGTGTGTTATATCGTTGATTTGTAATGAATTCGTATGCTGCGACATCTGTGGATTTGTGTTAGCACCGTCATTCCAATAGTCCCTGAGTAGCTAACAACGGTTCGGGTTAGGGCGGTGTGCCTTCCCGGCGGAGAAAGGGGATGAGGATGAGGTGTGATATATGTGATTATGTGAGCCGAAAGGCTATTTGTGGAGGCCGACGGGCCATTTATGAAAGCCGAATAGCTGTATGGGCTATAAGGCTATACGTATGCACTGCCACGCCAATAGTCCCTGAGTAGCTAACAACGGTTCGGGATAGGCGGTGTGCCTTCCCGGCGGAGAAAGGGGATGAGGGTGGAGTGTGATTTGTGGTGCTGCTGCTGTATGATGATTTGCTTACATGCTGTGTGCTTATGTGTGGTATAAATGTTTTGTTACTACTGGGATTCTCTTGAATCTCATTCTTTCCTTTAACTAACCTTTCAGACAGGGCGAGTGGCTCTAAGGAGAAGCGTACGACCCGGAGCGGTTAGAATCCTGTAGGGACATTTATTTTGGTTATGTTGGTTAAACCTGTTGGACAGGGTGTCTGTATATTATGTTGGTTGTAAAGAATAGTTGAACGTAGTTGTGTAGTCCCCTATATGGAGGTTGTAAACCCTTTTTGTGTATGAATGGAACCCGGGGGTTGCCGGGATTGCTATTAGATATTCTGATATGAATGAATGTGAATTAACTGCACAGGTGATTATATTCGATAATTGAACTTGAGGCCGGAATAGGAAAGAAGTTTTGAAAATTTTATAAAGTCCCTACTTCACAGGGAGTTCTAAATGAGTTTTGAACTATTCGACGGTCTCTAAACCAATTTAATTACGTAATATCGAATTATAATTACGCTATTTAAGGCAGGGGGTTACATTTTGGTATCAGAGATGTAGTTCCTGGCAAGGGTAGAGGTTGCTAGGATAGATCCCTTAGATAGTAGTAGGGATAGAAGATTATCTGTGAATGATTGTTGTGTATGCACATGTATGTTTATTGATGTGGACATATATGGGTTTTATGACTATTGTGCATACTATTTCTGCTGAAGTAATGGGGCAAATTGTTTGTAGAATGAAGAAAACTAGAAGACGCCCCAATATTCCGCGTGTAGACCCTGAGGTGGAGGTTGTTAATGAAAACCCACCGGATGCAATGCAAGAGCTTATGGGTCTAATTCGGGATCAGAGAGATATGATCACTGAACTGAGGGAAGAGCTCAGAGCTGAGAAGGCGAAGAACCAGGAAGGTCCGGTTCAATCCACTCCGGAGGAGACTCAAGAAGAGACTCGACATGAGGACACTGCAGAAGGATCAGCACGACCTCTGGAATCCCCACCTCGTGCCACCTTGAATCAGGAATCATATGGGATGCCACCCAGGGAGGAAAAAGACCTTCAGTATTGGGTCACCCGATTCTGCAAGCATATGCCTCCGGCGTTCAGAGGAAGGTTTGACCCTCAGGTAGCCGAAGATTGGTTGTACAGACTGGAGAAGATATTTGAGGTTCTGTGTTGCCCAGAGGAGGTGAAGCCACGGTTGGCAGTGTATAAACTCGAGGGGGACGCGGATCGTTGGTGGCGGAATATCGCCCTGACATTAAAGAGCAATGAAACACCATTGACTTGGGAACTGTTTCAACAAGAGTTCAACGAGAAATACTTTCCCAAATCAGTGCGGCTCGAGAAGGAGACAGAATTTCTCAACATCAAACAAGGGGATACAGAGAGCTTTGACGACTATTTGTCCCGTTTTGTCCGGTTGGCTCGGTACTCCTCTTACCTCCGGTTTAAAGATGATGAAGAATGGAGTTCTGATATGCTCATCCGCGGTCTGAGGCGAGAATTGAGAAAGCGATTGGTTACGAACCAATTCACTAAGTTCAACAAGGCTGTGGAGCAATGTCGAATTACGGAGAATAATCTGAGGGAGTTGAATCCTACCAGAGCTATTGGCCATCGCAGTGAACCCAGTAAGGGTAATGCTTCCCAGAAGCGGAAAGGCCAAGGATCCTCTTCATACAAGGGCGGTGATAAGAAGCCCTATCAGCCCAGAGACTGTGAGCCTCAGAGGGCTGTGACTGAGTGGAAATGCCCTCGCTGCAACAAAACGCATTATGGCCAAAATTGCCGGGGAGAATTGGTTTGTTTTAACTGTAAGCAGCCAGGACATTTTTCCCGAGATTGTCAACGACCACGACTCGAGCAGAAACCGAGGACACAGGGCCGAGTGTTCGCTATGACCCACGAGGAAGCTAGTAAATCTCCTGAGTTGATACAAGGTAAAATCTCTATTAATGGCCATCTGTTGCAAGCATTGTTCGACTCAGGTGCAAGTCACTCCTTCATTGCTTATGATTGTGTGAAGCGCCTGGGATTGCATGTACATAAATTACCATTTGATTTGGTAGTGTCAACCCCGATGGGTGTTAAGGCTTTAACCACAGAAGCTTACTTGAATTGTGTCGTAACTGTGGAAGGGCACCAATCTGTTGTAGATTTGATATGTTTGCCGCTTTACCAATTGGAAGTCATTTTGGGTTTTGATTGGTTAACGGCAAATAATGTTTTGCTTGATTGTGGAAACAAGAGGATAGTATATCCTGTTTCTCAGAGGGTTGAAGCTGTGAATGCCGGTATGAATTTTCTTTCTACGGCTAAAGCTGAAAAGTATCTTAAAAAGGGTTGCCAGGGGTATGTAGTGTTTTTCTCAGTGCAAAGGGAAACTGGTGAAACTTTGAGTGATATACCCGTGGTAAATGAATTCCCTGAGGTATTCCCGGATGATCTAAATGGATTGCCTCCGGAGAGGGAAGTTCAATTTCCAATTGACATTATTCCTGGAGCTGGTTCTATATCTAAGGCCCCATACCGCATGGCCCCAAACGAAATGGCGGAGTTAAAGAAACAAATAGAAGACTTGCTTGAGAAAGGGTTCATTAGACCCAGTGTGTCGCCTTGGGGAGCTCCAGTGTTGTTCGTAAAGAAGAAAGATGGGAGTCTTCGATTGTGTATTGATTACAGAGAATTGAATAAGGTTACTATTAAGAACAAGTACCCTCTTCCCCGAATCGATGACCTATTAGATCAACTCTCTGGTTCGTGTGTGTTTTCAAAGATTGATCTAAGGTCAGGGTATCATCAGCTGCGAGTGAAAGCAGAGGATGTTCCGAAGACTGCTTTTCGGACCCGGTACGGTCATTATGAGTTCTTGGTGATGCCATTTGGGCTAACCAATGCGCCTGCGGTATTCATGGATTACATGAACCGTATCTTTCGACAATACCTAGATCAGTTTGTTGTTGTGTTTATCGATGACATTCTGATATACTCCAAGAGTATGGAAGACCATGAGCATCATTTGGGAGTTGTATTGAATATATTGCGTGAGAAACAATTATATGCTAAATTGAGCAAGTGCGAGTTTTGGCTATCAGAAGTGAAATTCTTAGGCCATGTTATCTCGCAAGAAGGGGTCTCTGTGGATCCTAGTAAAGTGGAAGCAGTACTGGACTGGAAGAGGCCAGAATCTGTGGCGGAAATACGCAGTTTTCTGGGTCTTGCTGGTTATTATCGGAGATTTATCCAAAATTTCTCCCGTATTGCGTTGCCGATGACCAAGCTCACGAGAAAGGATCAGCCGTTTGTGTGGGATGAGAAATGTGAAAACTGTTTTGTGGAGCTGAAGGAGAGGTTGACTACGGCACCTGTGTTGATTTTGCCCGATCCCAGTTTGACATATGTTGTGTATTCTGATGCCAGTGGGCAGGGATTAGGGTGTGTCCTTATGCAGCAGGGACGTGTGGTGGCCTACGCCTCTCGACAGCTCAGACCTCATGAATTGAACTATCCCACTCATGATCTGGAGCTTACGGCCATTGTGTTTGCTTTGAAGATTTGGCGTCATTACCTGTATGGTGTGACTGTGGAACTGTACTGCGACCACAAGAGTCTCAAATACTTGTATGATCAAAAAGAACTGAATATGAGACAGCGCCGCTGGATGGAATTGCTTAAGGACTACGACCTGGAAATAAAATATCATCCGGGTAAGGCAAATGTAGTCGCTGATGCTCTGAGTCGAAAGACTGTGCTCGTTGCCGCTATGATGATACGAGAGAAGAAACTGATTGAAGACTTTCGTGATTTGAATTTGACAAACCAGATCATTTGTGCCAATTACACTGTTTCTCAAGAGGAAAGTGATCTGAGAACTGAGATTGAAGAAGCTCAGAGGCAAGATGACTGGATACAGCGCAATCTGACTCGAATTGAGCGGGGAGAAGTTCCAGGATATGACCTATCGCCTCATGGATTAGTTTGCTATCAGAAGAGAATCTGTGTTCCACTTCAGGTGGAGTTGAGACAGAAGATTCTAGATGAGGCACACAAAAGCCGGTACACTCTTCATCCTGGTATGACCAAGATGTATCATAACCTGAAATCTGTGTATTGGTGGCCGGGATTGAAGAGTGATGTAACCAAATATGTTGCAAGGTGTCTCACTTGCCAGAAGGTAAAGATCGAGCACCAGAGACCGCCTGGGTTACTTCAGAGTCCTGAGATTCCGGAATGGAAATGGGAAAGCGTAACCATGGATTTGGTTGTGGGATTGCCCAGGATCAGAAACTATGACGCGATCTGGGTAATTGTGGATCGGTTAACGAAGTCGGCGCACTTCATACCAATCAATGCTGGTTATTCTCCTGATAAACTAGCGGAGATTTATATCCGAGAGATTGTGAAACTCCATGGTATACCAAAGAACATCATTTCCGACCGAGATCCACGATTTACTTCAAGATTCTGGAAAGCATTGCATAAAGCTTTAGGTACTCAACTGAGATTCAGTACGGCTTATCATCCTCAAACGGATGGACAATCTGAGAGAACAATCCAGACGTTGGAAGACATGTTGCGGGCATGTGTTCTCGACTTTAAAGGAAGTTGGGATCATTTCCTTCCACTTGCTGAGTTCGCCTACAACAATAGCTATCATGCGAGCATCCAAATGGCTCCGTATGAAGCATTGTATGGAAGACGGTGTCAATCACCAATATGCTGGAATGAGTTATCCGAAAGAAAGCTTTATGGGCCAGATTTGGTTGATCAAACCTCTACACATATTCGGATTATTCGTAAGAGGTTGCTTGCAGCGCAGAGTCGACAGAAAAGCTACGCTGACAAGAGAAGACGGCCTCTAGAGTTTGAAGTTGGTGACCATGTGCTTCTGAGAGTATCTCCTGTCACCGACATTGGGCGAGCAATCAAACGAAAGAAGTTGAGCCCAAGATATATAGGTCCTTTTGAAATCCTTGAGAGGATTGGGCCTGTTGCTTATCGAGTAGCCCTACCCCCAAACTTGAGCAGACTCCACGATGTGTTTCATGTTTCCCAACTGAAGAAGTATCAACCGGATCCATCTCACATTGTTGAATACGAAGAAGTCGAGTTGCAAGACAACTTCACATATGCGATAGAGCCAGAACAGATCATTGATAGAGAAGAACGACGGCTCAGACATCGAAGCATTCCCTTTGTGAAGGTGATCTGGAAGGGAATGACTCAGAGGGAAGCAACTTGGGAAGCGGAGGCGGATATGCGAAGACGTTATCCAGAGTTTATGGCTCAAGTTGTGTGACAAATTTCGAGGACGAAATTTATTTTACGGCGGGAGAAATGTAATATCCCAAAAAGTGATTAAGGGCTAATGACTTCAAAAGTGGATGTAATTATTGTTGAATAAACACTTTTGAAGAATGTGTGATGGGAATTTGGATATTTTAATGATTCCAATGGATTCCTTGTGAAAATTTATGTGGGAATGATGTTTGGTATGAAAATGGAACCAATGGAAGCAAAGATGCAAAATCTAAAATTCTGTCCAATGAAATTCTATTCTGGGCAGTCCGTTTGTGTGAACGTTTTTAATGACCAAATGGTATCTAAAAATTCTGAAATTTTCCAGTCTTATAGTTCACATCTCAAGCTTCAAAATGGACATATAATTTGTGCCATTTCGTTTTTGGAATTGGGAGATATGACTGTCCAAAGGTTGAGGTCGAAAATGGACTCTGTTCTGGGGCAGTGATGAAATTTGTGTGATTCTGGAATTTTGTGGTGATTTCTAATAATGGTCCATATTTTTCCTATAAAGAGGACTTAAATACCTTTCATTTGGCTTTGGAATCACCTCATTTCAATTTTTCTAGAATTAGTTATGATTTTTCAAAGTTTGGGCAGAAAATCTGCCAGAAAATCCGAAAATGGGAATTATGACATCATCTCATTAAAAGATGATGTCAGCATGGAATTACATATGTTATCATCTTCCTCAGCTCATTTCTGTCGCACACAGCAGCTGAAGCAAGAGAAAAAACGTGGAGAGAGCTTGGAGAAAAGAGAGAAAAAGAGGAAGGAATCTCGCAAGGTAAGCCGATTTCTCCGACGATTTAGCTCCTAACGCGTATAACTCCTATCCTAAGCTACTCCTTTTTGTTCTTTAAGGTTTGGAAGCTCAAAATCTGTTGTTGAGCACTTAGGGTTTTCAGCAATATTTGGGAAAAGCTTGTGGGAGCTTGAGGTAACTTCCAAACTTTCGTATATTGCTTATTCTGGCTGTTGTGGGCAATTTAATCGGTGAAATTTCGCCGGATTGCCATTGGTTTTAAAGTTTGGAAATGAGGTGGCCTAGGGGTTATGCTGCCCAAATTGGGTCTTAATGTTAGTTGTAACCTAATGTAATGGTTAATAAAGTGGTTAGGAGTAGAAAGGAACGCGTTTACGGAGCCGAAATCGTAAAACCCCAATTTTTCCCGGAGAACATGTATATTTCGGCCAAGGCTGTAAATGGGTCTTAGATTTGGATTTTCAATGATTTGATGATTCCATTGGATTCAGTGGGCGAAAATAGGTGGGGTTACAGTTGGGCACTTTTTCAAAAAAGGCCGAGAAAGCATAATTACGGAAACACCCCTAAAACCCTAAAAGTAGGGCTGCCAAGGGCAATTTCGTAATTTGATATTGAATTTGATAATTCTGAGTACGGAAATGGATTCCTTGGGCGGAAATATGTTAGGATAGCCCATATTAGAATTTCGAGAAAAGTGCAACCGGTCCGGGTATGGCGGGCCCAGGCCGGGTCTTCGGGGGTATTTTTGTAAATTTTCATTATAGACTCATATAACCCTAAGTAACACTATGGAAGTGTCTAAATAGTGCATTTGGAATTGTAGGATTCGATATTTGCCGCCCTCGTGAGCCAACTACGCCAGCGAACGTCAGAAAGGAACGAGGTAGTGACTTTTCTTTTGTACCATATATGATGCATTGTATGTGTGTTATATCGTTGATTTGTAATGAATTCGTATGCTGCGACATCTGTGGATTTGTGTTAGCACCGTCATTCCAATAGTCCCTGAGTAGCTAACAACGGTTCGGGTTAGGGCGGTGTGCCTTCCCGGCGGAGAAAGGGGATGAGGATGAGGTGTGATATATGTGATTATGTGAGCCGAAAGGCTATTTATGGAGGCCGACGGGCCATTTGTGAAAGCCGAATAGCTGTATGGGCTATAAGGCTATACGTATGCACTGCCACGCCAATAGTCCCTGAGTAGCTAACAACGGTTCGGGATAGGCGGTGTGCCTTCCCGGCGGAGAAAGGGGATGAGGGTGGAGTGTGATTTGTGGTGCTGCTGCTGTATGATGATTTGCTTACATGCTGTGTGCTTATGTGTGGTATAAATGTTTTGTTACTACTGGGATTCTCTTGAATCTCATTCTTTCCTTTAACTAACCTTTCAGACAGGGCGAGTGGCTCTAAGGAGAAGCGTACGACCCGGAGCGGTTAGAATCCTGTAGGGACATTTATTTTGGTTATGTTGGTTAAACCTGTTGGACAGGGTGTCTGTATATTATGTTGGTTGTAAAGAATAGTTGAACGTAGTTGTGTAGTCCCCTATATGGAGGTTGTAAACCCTTTTTGTGTATGAATGGAACCCGGGGGTTGCCGGGATTGCTATTAGATATTCTGATATGAATGAATGTGAATTAACTGCACAGGTGATTATATTCGATAATTGAACTTGAGGCCGGAATAGGAAAGAAGTTTTGAAAATTTTATAAAGTCCCTACTTCACAGGGAGTTCTAAATGAGTTTTGAACTATTCGACGGTCTCTAAACCAATTTAATTACGTAATATCGAATTATAATTACGCTATTTAAGGCAGGGGGTTACATTGAACACTCTGATATTTATATGAATGTGATTTATTAATTGTATTCGAAATGTGAATATGAGACCAAGTTTATAAATGATTTCGAAAGGTATTTGTGAAAACCCCGTCATGTGATGGGTTAGTAAATGTTATTTGATTATTATTGGACTCTATTTCATTTTAATCGCGTATTTTGGATATCATTATGGAGGGGGTTACAGAGTGAGGGGCTTAGACTGACTGGGGATCATGGAAAGGGGGCTTGGACTTATCAGTGGGGGGCTTGGACAGACTGGGGAGGTTGGACTTGGTGGCAAGCTTCTTTTGAGTAGGGGCCTTCTATACTCTAAGTAGATTCTGAGGCCATGCAATGAAGCTGCCTATAGACCCTCCCACTATATCCTTGTCTTTGGTAGGCACAGAGAGCAGATAGTTGGGTTCGATCTTGGTGTTGATCTATACCTTCACATGCCAAGGAGGGATAGACTCATTATGAAGCATGTTATCCCCTGGGTGGTTAAACATGTGGCCTATTGCAACTGTATGGTGTCTAGGGCTATTGGCAAAATACTCAACATCCACCAAACCCTCAGGCAGGTCATAGGGGAATGTGTAGCTGCCTCTGGTACTCGGGCTGCCATTTCCCCCTTGCTGCTCCGTAGAATGCTCCTTCATCAACTCTTATGTGAGAAACCATATTTGTTCCTACATTTCATCACACTGTTTCTAGAGCCTCTCATACTTTTCATCTCTATTATTTCTTTGAGATTTCTATAACCCCCTCCGTAATTATTATCCGAAATACGTGATTAAAATGAAATAGAGACCAATAATAATCAAAACTCATTTACATTCCCATCCATAAGATAGGGTTTTCACAAATTTCTTTTACAAACACTTTAAACCTGGTCTTACATTCATATTTAGAATACAATTACCTCATGAAGATAAATCACATTCATATAAATATCAGAGTACACAATAATAATCTCAGCAATACCAGATTCATACCTTCACAATCCCAGATTCATAGGGCACATACGCCCTTTACAATTTCTCAAAGAGGGATTACACAATACTCATTCCAATTACACATTCCAACCTATCATCCGAACATATACATCCAAATATATACAGTTTGCCCAACATCTAATGATAACCAACTACTAAATCCAAATGCCTATAAGGAATTCTCGCCGCCCCTAGCCACTTGCTCTTTCCTCGACCCACTTGTCCTATCTAAAATGTTGGTAGGGGAGGGTGATATTCGAGAGAATCCCAGCAGGAAACATATACCAATATGCATGCAAGATAAGTGTTTAATGCATGACATGCTTGCATCACAATAACTCCTTCCTCGAGCCACTTGTCCTGTCTAGAATGTTGGTAGGGGAGGGTGAGATTTGAGAGAATCCTAGCAGGAAACAGATACCAATATACATGCAAGATAAGTGTTTAATGCATGACATGCTTGAATCACAATAACTCATGCTCACATAATGATATATCCGCATGCTTAATGTTTCAACAACATACTCATGGCCATAGCATAAATAGAAACAGAGCTTCGATCATTCATATATTTTTCACATAATCAAGCAAAGCAACAACATGCATCAATACACAAACACAAATATCAATACATGCAGGAGAGGTAAGTTCCCTACACTTATTCTTTCCACGTATGCTCCAGCCTCGGCTACTCGCGATTCGAGTGGATATCGAACCATGATCAGGGCGAATACCCAACCTTATAACCAAATCAAGGACATAAGGTTATTCTCTTTTCCAAATTTTCATTTTTATAACACTTATAGTTGGTTACCAATCATGACCTTTAGGTGGCTAATCAAAGCCTAAACACATGCCTAAAGGCTTGGGAAAACACTTGACCAAAGACCATGTTTGAAAGTCCAAAATGTCATTTTTGGGGGTTGGCCGTGGCCAAAAATAAGTCCGAAGCATTTGGGCCGCGGCCCAGAATCCGCTGGCCGCGACCAAGAAAAATCCTATTTCTTGGCTGAAATTCCAAAAATCATAACTAATTCTAGAAAAATTGAAATGAGGTTATTCTAAGGCCAAATGAAATTTATTTAAGTCCTATTCATAGGAAAAAAATGGACAATTACTAGAAATCACCACACAATTCCAAAATTACACAAAACTCAACACTGTTCCAAAACAGAGTCCAGTTTTAGTCTCAAACTTTGGCAAAGCATAACTCTAAGTTCACAAAATGAAATGACATGAATTATATAGCCATTTTAAAGCTTGGGATGTGAACTTTAAGACTGGAAATGTTCAAAATTTTTTAACACTATTTCGTCATTCAAAACTTTCGTGCAAACTGACTGCCCAGAACAGAATTCACACTTGATAGATTTCCAATTTTTCTACCAAAGTATCTAATGACTCCAAAATCAATAACCAAACCTATTCCCATACAATTTTCCACAAGGAACACAATGGCAAGACATCTATAGTAGAGCCACCATTTAAGGAGGAGGCAGAAGAAGTAGTAGTGGAAGACAGGAAGAGGAGCTTGTGGAGGCGGTGGTGGTAGTGGAGGCGGTGGTGGTAGTGGAGGCGGTGGTGGAAATGGAAAGGTTTGTGTACGAGGAGGGTGAGGATGACGAGGAGGAGGAAGGTGAGCATGTAGAAGAGGAGGAGGGCGATTGGCAAGAGTTCTCTAGAGTCGAACCGTGATAAGGGAGAGAAGGATGAGATTATGAAAAGGTGCTGTTTAGAAAAGTACTAAAAACATAAGGAATAGGCCAGTATAAATAGAGTTGAATGCTTTGCTCTAAAGTATATTTACCTTTGGAGAACTAGTATCTGTATTGGACCGAACGAGGCATTGAAAATGTGCTTTTTAGATTTGTTCATTACATGACAGTTGTTTATTATGGAATGTTGTTTTTGTCGTTCATACTTTACGATCAATAGATAGAACCGTTATGTTTGTATTTTCATTGATATAAGGTTGAAAGATGAATTATTTGTGAGTGTCATATAACGGTTGTTTCGAAAAAAAACCATCACTTTTGTCACTAAATAAATTACGGTTATTAACTACAACCGTTATTTTTTCATTTTTGCGAATTCCGCCTCACAATACATGATGATGCGTGTAATTAAATGTTACTTTTAAGCGTTATATATCATTGGGCGACCTCCACCTCGATATACATGATATTTATTAACTGTAATCATTATGTATTGAGAGTAATAAATACACAAAAATTAGTAATGGAGGGGTATTTTGGTCAAAATAAAAGTTTCGGAGTTAATGGTCAACTTACAGTTTAGATAGATGGAAATGGAATTTCAAATATATAAAGTTAGGGTTATCAAATGTAACCTACATTTTAATTTCAATTAAAGTTTATAAATGTCTTCAAAATAGAGAGGAGGTTTATTTCATTTAGACAAAACATATGGGTAGTTAATATATTTTACTCATAATTAAAATGTTAATGAATCGTGATAAGGGCCACAAGCAATGTTGATATAATCCTAAGACATTTATGTAAGAAAATAATAGCCTCTAAAATTTCATAAAATACTTTACATATTTAAACCGGAAGTTTTTTATGAAAAAAAATTATATTTGAAACGAAGAAATTGAACAAAAATTTAAGTCAAAAAGATTAATTATATATTTTTAAATTATGTGATTAAAGTAAAAATTATATGAATCTATAGAAATAATATATATATATATATGAGCTCTCTTTTTAAAAAAAAACATTGTGAGGATTTTTCCGGCCAATAAATATGTAAGAATTTCTTTCTTAGTTAACCGTTAGATGATCACCCGGGAAATATATTGGCTTCTCATTGAAAGGTCTCCGTTATGATTTTTGACGCATGATGTTGCTGTTGCTTCTACGGCATCGTTTTTGTTATAGGAAATAAAAAAGATAATTCATTTTTTTATATAAAGACAAAATACATTAAGATAAACTGAAGGTTACATATTACCTATACCAGGCCCATCTCACAAAAAGACATAAAAGCAATACAATACAAAGATACATGGGCCCAGACATGACACGAGAAAAAAACATAAGTTTTATAAGCAGACTTCAAAAGGGAGCTATTCCAGTCCAGTCAACAAATGAGCTCCTAGCCCATCGTACAGTGAGAGACCTGCCAAAGTGTTTCGAATATTTGGGTGGCAGATGTAGCGCAGAAACAAATATACTAGAACGGTTGCCCAAGAGTTGAAATCTGCAGGGTCTTCACGCCACTTGAAAAGCCAACGATGTGGAGCTCTTCAGAACGTCTACACTGAGTTAGTGTTTGAAGTCGTCTGATTTGGGTAACCAAGGGCAATGTTACAAAAGATGTTAGATAGTAAAAAGGAACACCTGCAAAGATAGAGTCAAAACCAAAAACATAATAATAGTTATAATAGTATATTTAGGCAGTACGCAGAAGCCGATTTTATCACAGTGCTGCCCATGTTGTGATGAAAATCTGCAGATAGCTTCATGGTACACCATGGCGAGCTCGAGATGTTGGCGGTTCGCCAAATCCCAAAGTTCGTTCAGTAGACACATGCCCATTTTCCTCAGCCTCATATTTAGCACGAGAGCATTGGTGTCTTGGGAAACCATTGGAGTAGACACGGGAAGTAAGTGGACGCGGTGGAGCTGAGATGTCCACTATGGGAGGTGCCGCCCTTAGAGCATCAGATTCAGCTAATAAGTTGAAGGCAAGTACGCGTTTGAAAAACAAGGCGTTGCGATGATGAAGCAACAGAAAGCGATGTGGCTGTGGAGGATAGGAGATGCAGAGCTCATCAGAGACAGCATCTAGTTGTGGACGAATAGAAGGCACATGCATAATGATTTCATAGTACAGTTGGTGAGAAGGGCCAACCTGGGCCTAAAGCCCTTTTAATAACATTTTATTATTTTTTCAGTTTTTTCTCAAAGAAATAGAATTAGTAAATTACAATAATAAAAGTTTTAATTTAACACAAAATCAGTAATAATACTTATGAAATAAAAAATATATTCGGTAAATTTTAAATTTTTAGGGTTTTTATTATAAAATTTAATTTTCAAAAGATAATAATAAATAAATATTTACAACATCATTAACAAAACATCAAAAAATCAATAATTTAGAATTATATAAATAATTTTAATAAATAAAAGAGAAAGCGGACATAAATGGGCCTGCCCTTTTAGGCCTTTGATCTTATAAAACTGGCCCTTTTAAACTAGTTTTCACTTTTAAGGTAAAATTTTTAAGCTCAGCCCTTATAAATTCAGCGTCTAAACAGCCGGTCCAACGGGCTCAGCTCATTTTTCAGACTCTATTTCTTAGTAATCTTTTTTTGGCATTTTAATCAGTAATTAATTGATTATATGATTTTAATAGGGGTGTTCATGAAGGCCAGAGCCCGGTACGCCCACCCCAGCCCAATAAAAAATTGCCCTGCCCTGCCTAAAAAAAAGAAACCCAAAAAAAATTGGGTGCAATCGGGCCAGGCATTTTAGCCGGCAGGGCCGGGCATCAGGCAAGGTATGCCGCCCTGCCCATTTGGCCCTGCCCAGTAGGTATATAATTATATATATTAAAATATGTGATGTAAATATTTTTTTGTATAACAGTTTATAACTTTATATAATTATATTATATTATATGTTTTGTTTTATTAGGCTCCTTTGGTATTATATATTATTTATGGTTTTGTTTTTCTTTCTTGGTCTAGATCCTTAGGGTTCGAGAGTTCTATTTGAGGTAGTTTTAGAACTTAGCGCTCGTTTTCTTTTCTTCTTTTCTTTTCCTGAGCTTGGTTCTGTTTTTTTTTTCTAGACAACAGAAGATCGAAGGTTTTGTTTTTAGCATTTATTTGTTGTTTAAAGCTTGTGATTTCTCTCCATATGATTTTCTTTTTTTTTTTCCTGAGCTTGGTTCTGTTAAGGTCGAGGGTTTTTGTTTTCAGCAGTTGGATAAGGAAGAATGTAATAGGTATGGTTGACTAATGGTGATTGAAGAGGGTTTTTTTTTTCTGAGCTCTCTATATTGGTTATTGTCATGGAAACTATTTTTTTTCCCACATAAGGCGTGCGTAGGGCATCTTTGGTTGTGAACCTGTTTGTGCTCCCTTAAAGAGTAACTTCAAAGTTGGGTTGATAAATGTTGGGCAGGGCGAAGCCCACCCTCGCCCAGCTTGCTCACGCCCAGTCCAAAAATCTCTGGGCTTCTACCGGCAAGGCTGAGCATCGGGCTGTAAAATGTAGCCCAATGATTTTTCGGACAGGGCATCAAGTAAGGACTTCACTCTACCCAGCCCTACCCATGTACACCCCTAGATTTTAATATCATTTGTCTCAACTTTTTAAGCATAATATCATGTTCAATATAAAGCATGCTGAAAGTTATGCGTTTTCATGATTTACACCTTGTCTGATGTGCTGTTGAAGCAAATATCCAGCCCAATGGTAACAACACCAAGCCCAAATAAGCTCCTTCACTCTGATACAGTAGTTGTCCTTATACGATGCTGGGCCTATCCTCATTATTTCTAGAATACGAGTATTGTTTCTGGTTTATGTGTCCCATTATCTTTCCTGCTATTGCTCTAGCCTAGGTTCTCAGCGACTCAGCCTCCGCTTTGTATGTGTACGGACACACTGATTTATGGGACCATGAATTAAATACAATGAATATTTGAAATATTTTCCTTAATCTTTACTCTTTTGATACGCTGCCTTTTTTCTTTAATATAAAACTCAGTTAACTAATTTAGAAAGATTAAAAAAATTAAATAAATTATGTAACTATAGTATATGTTATTTATCTTTATAATACATTTATATGTATTATTAGATTATATATCAGTTTATAATTTAAATAAATTAATTTTTAAAAAATGATAAATATTAATATTTTAAAATAATTTATTTAATTTTATTAATATCTCTAAATTAATCAATTAAATCTTATATTCAAAATTGGATTATTACTTCGTAGCCTTTTGCATAGTGATTATGGGACCACGGGAGGGAAGAGGAACCATGCGTATTTCCATTGGATCAAAGATGCTTCGTCCACTCTTTAATATTAGAGTTATATAATGAGTTTTGAAATACAAGATATCAATCAATTTTATCATCAAAATATATATTTTTTGTCTTAAAATATTATTATTGATTGCACATATTGAAGGGAACAAGCTATATCTCCCAAGCATTATATGAGGAATGTTATTCAAGGTGAGACATACCAATATATTATTTGTTTGATTTAGATGTATAGGAACAGAATTTAGTAAGAACTCTATTCATTAAGAAAATTATGAATTTATTTTCTTAGAAATCCGATTGGTTGCTTATGAAGTTAATTATTATCATTCTTGAAAAATAAAAGAAAATTTAATTTTTAAAGTTATCAATATATCAATTAATATCTAATTATCATCAAAAATTGAAATATTAGTTATTGCCATAATATTATCCGGATTAGTATACTAATTGATAATTTTCCATAAACTTCATTTTATATATTTTCAAAAATCTATAATACCTCTGAAAAATAAAGAATTTTTTTTTATGAGGTCTAATTGATTACTCATGCGATAAATATTATTATTCATGAAAGTCAAAAGCCAATTTATTTTTAAAGTCAACAATATTATTTTAAAATATTTTTAATTTCTCAATTAATTATTTTTATTTAATATTCCAATTATTAATTGATATTCGAAAACTTCATCTTCCACCTTTGCAGTATTAATACCATTGATGGAGACTAATTTTTTGTTCTCCAATTAAAAAAATTAGAAATCACTATTTCAAAATCAAAGCATTATTATTAGGACATAACTTTTAAAAATTATTGCACTAATAATCTAATTATTAATATAATTTATGGAGATCCCTACAATCATGGAAGGTGAAGTTCCTTGGCATGCTTATATCACAATTATATATATATATATATATTTTTTTTTTTTCAGACCACAATTATATAATTATTAATATAATTATGATTCTTGATTTAACATGTAATTTCAAATTCAATTTAATTCCTTTCTTATATTCAAACCTGAATAATTGTGTGTGAATAATTTTGATAGTGTGATTATTTGTTCTGTCAACCAAATATGAAGTAAACCATTTAACCTAAATTTGATCACATTAATATATTTTTTTAATATAATTGATTGCACTAATAACCTAGAATCATGAAATATGAATATCCTTGGTATGCTTGGATCAATTCAATTTGCTTCCTTTCTTATAATTGAACCCCAATAATAATGGATGTGCAATTTTGATGGTGTGATTATCCGACTCATTTGTGAGTTAAATGAGTTACTAAGCCGATATTATAAGATTTCTAATATAAAGTTGATTGATGATAGATTGATAATTGACCCATCAAGAGGGTTCCAATGCGCATGATTATAAAAGGTATGTGATGATAATCAGCACTCATTTATTATAAATAATTAACTTAATTAATTTTTTAAATATTTATAAATTAGTTATCTAGTTATTATATTATTAAGCACTAACAGTAATATTTATTTATTTATTTATAATTACCTTATTATATGCCGCAACATCATAGAGTTCAAAACTTGGATTATGATAGATAACCACGTTGTAGGAAAGAGGAAACGCAAAATTACTTGGTTGAAAATTTGCTGTTGAGGTGCCCCGACTTTCTGAAGAAATTTAAATATTACTCTAGTCCAGGAAGCAGATCCTCTCATCATCTCATTTTCTCATCATCTCTCATGAACCCATCTGAACTGTTGATTTGAAAGAGGAGCCATTTGGACCGTTGATTAAGAAGGGGAGAGAAAAGTGAAAAGAGTGATAACTTGATGACGTGACTCATCTTTTACCTTTTAGATTGATTGGATGAACATGATTTAGAGATTATGAGGGATGATGAGAAAATGGACAATGAGAGAAACCGAACCCGTCTTATTTATAGGGTTAAAAGAGAAGAAATTTTTTAGGGAAAATTACATTCATGTCCAACCCAAGAAAAAAAATGAAATATTGGTCACATGGAGTTGTCAATCGTGCCTCTGAACTTGTCAATTCACGTCTTTGGAGTTGTCAATATGACCATTTTTTATTTTCTTTCTTCTTAGGTGAGACCTGAATGTAATTCTCTCAATTTTTTATTCTATTTATAAGGCACACCATTAAATTTTAATGTAAATGTACAATTTCACCTCTAACTTATTACTAAGTTGATTTTGTTCTCATGCGTTACTATGTAAAATTAACAAAGTTTAATTAAGGGTTTTTTTTATATGTGAAATATGCTAGAAATGCCTTATAAAAAGCACAAGAAGAGTATATGCCATCTTGGTTTCAAGTTCAACCATACCAAGCCATCTTGGTTTCAAGTTCAACCATACCAATGGCTAAAATTAATGCAGCATATGTCATGAACGTTTTAACTACGTGTCTCCATACATTTTATTCTATGGATACATGTTAATTACTTCTATTTTTTGTCGTTTTCTTCCTACTGTTCTCTCTCTGTTTTTTTTTTCCCTGCCTTCCTACCATTCTTTTGTTTTTTCTTCTTCACTTTTTCCTTGAATTGAAATTGTCTCAAAATTTGAGTTAACAATAAAATATAAACAATAAGATTCATTTTTTAATTTCTATCTAGAGACACGGAATCGCGTGTTAATATACACTATATACTAACTAACTTTGTTTTTTGGACCATGATATGGAGTATAAAACTAGAGTTGAACAATTATTTCAATGATTTATTCATTTCATAAGCAGGAGGCTTCCATAGTTCCATAAGACCATTGGGGTCCACTTGCAATGCATTTACAAGAAGCACGGAGGGCTAGGGGTGTTCAACAAATTCTTATCCCGGTCTTCTCGTCCCGATTCCAAATAAATCGGGATGGGATTTTCTCATTCTGAAAATTTCAGGACGGGAAAAATTCAAAATCGGGAATGGTGTTTTCTGATCCCGAAATAATAAACTATGTTTTTTTTTTTTTTTGTAGGGCTATTCGGCCCAGGCGCCCAGCCACAGTCAATCAAGCACTGAAGGCCTCAAGCACTCAAGTCTTTCAGCCCAAAAAAAAAGGAAAAATACTCAAGTCTCATTGTCTGATGTCTCAACTCCCAGCTCTCAGGAAGATCTCCTTCTCCCAACTCTCGTCACTCTCGTTCTTGTATATTGAGATGCCTTGTGGGGAATTCGCCGGTCCAAGCCGCTTCAGTGTGATATCTTTGAGTTGGCCGTTGATGGAGATGGAAGCCCTGTACGCCACACCGTAGGGCCCTTCACCGATAATCCGGCTTTTGAGAAAGTCGTTGGTGGATTTCCGAAGTTGGGAAAACGAAAAGCGATGGCAAAGAAGTTCTATTGTTGTGGGAGATTGTTTCCGAGAAGCGGGACCACAGCCTCCAAAGCAATTGTGAAGGTTTCCCATTTTGTAGGTACGATAGAGGCAGTATGTGATAAGGAGTGCAAAGAGGTGAATGCGCCTTCAAAAACGATCGTGAAGGATTCCCATTTTGTAGGTACGATAGAGGCAGTATGTGATAAGGAGTGCAAAGAGGTGAATGCGCCTTCAAAAACGATTATTTGATTACTCTACATTCTATTAAAAGTTGGAAAACATCAATTCCATGTCCTAATTGGTCAATTTAGGCGGTGATGGCTGCTGATTGATTCAGTTTGAATAGTCAAACTTCTAATATTTTCACAATGTAATTAGATCAATTTACTCAAATTGATTCCTACTGTTGAATGGGAGTTGATTGATCCCAACTTTTGATGATCACAATTTTGAGCTTGATATTGAAATTCCATATTGTTCTAATGAATTCATTGACTTTGCCTATATTGGGTTGGAGTATGTGCGGTAGATAGGGTTGGAAAATGATGATGGGATTTTTAGTGTACATGCCATTGAGAATTCGGGAAATTCCTGATCCCGAGTTCGGGAGTCAGGACGGAAAATTTTTGGGATCGAAATTCGAAAGTAATTTGGTTCCTGAAGATTTTTTAGGATCGGGAATGACATTTCCTGATCCCGATCCCGAACACTCTACGGAGGGTCAGGCTTCTCAGAATTGAGGTGCAGGAGAAGCATGTGGGCCCCGTGTGTATGGTGGGCGTTAGTACGGAATCTTGTATCATAGCCGTTACCACTTGAGGCCTTAGCCCTTCCTTTTTTTTTTTTTTTTTTTCTTTTGGGTTGAAATGGCCCTCCTTTCTTGAAGCGATGGATATTTTTTTTAATTACATGGAAATGGCCTAAAGTCCTAAACCGTGCAAAGATATTAAGACTAGTTCAAATTCAAATTAGTAATCAATAAGTTATTGCAACTTAGGGGTTGATTATAGAGAACTTTAATATCCTAGTTATTATGATTATCTTATTTGATGGATAAGTCAGTCTGTAAAAGAATTTAATTTGTTGCTTTTCTAGGGGCATGATCAAGACAAATTATCCAGTCATCCTATGATAGAGTTAATAAGATGGTGATTATGGCAGAACTCGTGGTGACGAGATTGATAGCTTCCACTGAGTCATATTCATTCCAGCATACGTTGAGGCCTTTAAGAATTCCCGAAAGTTTTCCTGAACCGGTTTGGGTGCTTATCACTTTTATGAGCACCTAAAAGTCATCAAGTCTGGATGGTCTGCATTTAATTTTGTTCAGTTGATAATTTTTAAATTAAAAATTATTTTTTTAAAAAATTAAAAATTAAGAGATTATTTTTATTTATATTCTATATAAATTAAAGGGTGAAGGTTTAATTTTACCCATAAACATTTCTCGAAATAGCTACGAGCACAGTAAACATTTTTCAGGTGCAAAAATACCCATAAACATTAAAAAGTATACTGATAATGCCAATTCCGTTAACTTGGGCTAACAGCATTACTTTTTTGTTCATGTGGGCCCCACCTATTTTTTAATCGAAAACTAACGCTGTCAAACAAAGTTAACGGAATTGGCATTATCGATCTACTTTTTAATGTTCATGGGTATTTTTACACCCGAAAAATGTTTACTTTGCTGGTAGCTCTATCAAGAAATGTTTATGGGTAGAATTGTACCTTCTCCTTACATTAAAATAATTTTTAAAAAATATAGACATAAAAAATTAAATCTAAACTATCTAGATCAAATTTGGACAGCCTAGATATGGTGAGGCTTGATGAGCAGCCAAACTTGTTTCGAGTTTTCCATATAACGTTAGGTTGAAAACCTAGATGATTGGTGAAACCCTTATTCCAATTTTCTTAAGAATCTCAAACTAGACCATTGCAAGATACTGTTTCATTTCCATTAACCAAGCCATCCACGTTCAAATCCACATCCAACCATACTCATCCTTCGTAAAGGAGAAGTCATTTGGAGAGCATATCTCAATGTCTAAAGGTCAATGCCATAACCTTGCTTCCAACTCAAGATCGTTCATAATGTTTTGAGTACTGATGAAAGCGATATCTCCTTGGGACTAGTTCTCAATGGAGTAGAGAATCCTGCATATAAATTTCTGTATGTTTCAGAGTTGACTTGAGCAAACAGTCTGTCATATTATTTTTCTTGTGCTAGAGCTCCCCGCGGCTTTATTTTTTAGCATTCATAATTAAGAACATTAAGAAAATGTCATATTTCATAATGGTTCTAAATTTATAACTGTGAGCAAATTTTGCCAATCTTTTAAAACACCCGCTATCTCACGCTTCTTCATATTCCCAAGTTATTACACTTGTCTTTGGTCAAACGTTACCTACCATCCTCGGAACCCCACAACTCCGGTTGACTTTTCCGGTCGCCGACAGTTGCTTTCAGGTGAATCATATCCTCCACTGCTTTTTTTAAACTTTGATCCGACAGCCCTGCGAATTGCATCGATTGTCCTAACTCGCTATTTCATTTTGTAGCCCTAGCCAGATCGCATTTCTTCACGTTCTCTGTTCTCCTTATTTTTATGTATGATTTCTCTTCTACATTTCACATTCTCCATCTTGCATTCCACATCTTCCTTTCTTCACTTCTTCTTGTCTAGCTAGGTTTTGACCTTAGTCGTGCATCATTTTTTTTGTGGAAAACTCATTGCTTTGTTTCAAGTGGCTGACTGAATGAGTTTTGTTTTCTTGTTAAAATGGCTAGTTCTAGTTCGTACAGCACTTATAATGCCCCTAGTACTGATAATGTCCTAGTACTGGTATTCCCCTTAGTACTGATATTACCACTAGTCAAACAAGAAACTTGACCTAGGAACAGGCATTATAATAAGTGTGGGATATTGTAAGGACGGGGTGTTGCACCTTGACTTTTGTGAACGAAGCGAAGTCTTTGGAAGGAAAATTTTGATGTGATATGGACGATAAGGGTCAAGCTCTTAAGCCATCACACTTTGTCAGTAACATTGGTTTAACAGCAAGAACCAATGTTCCTATCACATCAGGTAATTGGTGTTGGGGACAGAATGAGTTTACATATGTTATTTGGGACAATATCAGGGTAAGGTATATATGCCTACTAATTACTTGCTATGTACTTGTAAAAAATGTTAACTTGAATTGTGTGCTTTATAATCTACATACGATATAGATAAAACTTACAAGAAATTTGTCCTCAAGAAGGCTGGGCAAGCACTACGCGCATTCCACCATGTATTGATGAAGGCGTATTTGCAGAATCCTGAAGAGACGGATGAGACAATAGTTCCTAAGGATCTTCGGTCCACAATCAAACAGGATGAGTAGAGTGTCATCTCACATCGCCAGCAGTCATTCCAAGTAATAGTTATTCACAACTCATAAGACTTGCATGTATCTGTTTAATATTAACTGGAGTATTTTGCGTTTTCGTAGGAAATAAGCCAGGAGAATAAGGCGAGGGTGAAAAACAATAAGTATCCCTACATGGCAAAGTGAACGAGGTATATATGGCAGATAATGACTGTTATAAAAGGCATTTTCTGTAGTAGTGTTTCTTTAGTCATCTTAAATATTGTATAGACTTATCTTTCATGTTTTCAACTCTAATATTTAATTATTTTTAGTACTCAATAAAAGCTAAATAAAAGCTTTCTAATCTTATGTAGTCATCTTAAATGTTTTCAGTATTAGAAATAATTAAAGATCCGGGTTAAAAATATGAAAAAAAAATAAAGTTTAGAAAATATATAAGTTGGCTAGTAAAAAAATGAAAATTTGATTATTAAAATTGTTACAGATGAGTATGAAAAATATGTCAAATGAGTCTTAAAAATAAGGAAGATAAGTGATAAAAAAAATAGGAGTTAACACCATTATTAGTCCTTATAGTTTAATCAAATTTTGATTTTGATTCATGTAGTTTCAAATCATTGGTTGTGTCTCTATAGTTTAATAAAGATTTAGTATGAATTTTGTCAACCCCTTAAGATTTCAACATTCAACGGAGTGTTTGTGTGCAGTTCCATAGGCACACAGGAATAGCGTATAATATATTGATATATAATACTTGATGACATTACAGGAATTCCCCACAAGGTTTGTACATAATACTTACAAATCTCAAAAATAATAATAAAATCCACAGATAACCAACGATCTTACTTGAATTGGACCGGAATCTTTAGTTGCCGGTATTTACATTTTTGCCCTTTGAGCCAATTCCTTCAAATGGATAAATTTATTTATTTATTGAAAGGGTGAGATTCATAAGAATCTCAGTAGTAACATGCTATCAATCATATAGAATGCGAAAGATAAATATGTAATGCACTACATAGTGTAATAGAAAATAGGCTACCACAAAGTGTGGTAATTGTCGGAAAATGGGTCACAATGTGCGGGGTTGTAAGGCTCCCCCTAATCCAAACAAAAAGGTGTACAAGAAGAATGAGGAGGAGGAGAACATTGTTAGATCTCATATGTTTTGATGATAACAAAGAATTGTATGAAAAAGATTTGATAAACAAATAAGTTTGAACAAAGTAATAACAGAGCAAATCATCACTTGAAGTAAGCACTGAAGTAATGAAGAAAGGCCAAGAGAAAAAGCTGAGAAACTTCATCACTGGCAAAATTTCTAAAGGGTTACTCGAGTAATTACTCGAGTAATGAGACAGAAACTTGAAGTAACCAGAGTCAACCTTCAAATAACCTGCCAACGTTACTCGAGTAATAAGGTATATGACTTCCAGTTGCTCTCGGCCTGCCAACGTTACTCGAGTAGCTACTCGAGTAACCAGGTAAATCACTTGTAGTTGCTCTCGGCCTGCCAATGTTACTCAAGTAACCATGTAAAAGACTTCCAGTTCCTCTCGGCCTGCCAACGTTACTCGAGTCTGTACTCGAGTTTCCCTGCTTTAAGAAATATGTTGCTCTCGGCATTTTCAATCCTGCCAATGTTACTCGAGGAGCTACTCGAGTAACTCACTATGGTAAGCAAAACTTGAAGGTAATACTCGAATAACTTGAAATGCTATTATCACTTCACTCGAGGTGTAACCCCCAGCCGTAATTAATATCCGGATTACGAGATTTAAGGAAATAGAGACCAATAATTCAAAACAACATTTATAAATCCATCAACCCGACGGGGTTTTCACAAATACATTTCGAAATCATTCTAACACACGGTCTCATATTTACCCTCCGAATATAATTACTACGCGAAGATAAATTACATTTAGACAATTATCAGAGTACGCATATAAATTCCCGACAATTCCGGGATCGTATCTTCGCTCAATAAACATAGGGCACTTTAGCCCATACAATTCCACCAATAGGGATTACACAACTTACTCGAATACATGCTCAAATATCGATCCAAATATACAAATACATATTCTCATTACGCAATGATAACCAACTACTAAGCTCTCACCCAAAACGAGTTCTCTTCGCCTTGGATGCTTGCTTCATCCTCAATCTTCCTTCCCTGTACTTATTCCACGTAAGCTCCAGCTCCGGCCACTCACGATCAGGGTAATCATCAAGTCCTTATCAACTTTCTCAAAGGCACTCTTTGATTCTCCAAACTTCATATTTTTGTGATCCTCAAATCACCACCAATGGAGAAACTCAAAATCAGTTTTTCCTTTCTCCCTCCCAAGCTCCATGGCTTCCGCACAAGAGAGAGAAAACGAGAGAGAGAGAAGAGAGGAGATGGAGATGATGATGATGTGTCTCATACACTTATGCCTCATCCAAGGGTCCACACCTTGCCACTTGTCACCATCTCACTACAACTCTCATGGGCTCACATGCACACACATACACATGATTATGCCCCTTACTCAACTTCACAAATCAATCCTAGCCATTGATCTTGAAGCTACCAATGAGTTCCC
Organism: Inga laurina; assembly: GCA_963855925.1. Taxonomy (NCBI): domain Eukaryota; kingdom Viridiplantae; phylum Streptophyta; class Magnoliopsida; order Fabales; family Fabaceae; genus Inga; species Inga laurina. The sequence goes on from OY979705.1 coordinate 39,245,001, forward strand.
TCTTCGGCAACCAATCAATTGGCCGGTAACTTTACCGTTTTGCCCCTGATTATGGCAATTCCTCTTAAATCACCATCAACACATTTCATATCTCTTAATTCACAATTTGGACTCTTGCTAAACCAGGGCTTAGCAGTCCACTAATCTCAGGCTTAATCTCTAAGCTCAAGTATTAAAATTCGGGATATTACACGAGGCACTACTCAAGTATGCAGGTATTCAATTATTCCTTGTCAAATATTTGAACTAGTTTACTCGAGTCAGTAATCGAGTAATCTGCAGAGTTATTTACACAGCACTTGAGGTATCTACTCGAGTAAGCTATGCAGAAAATTGATGTTTACTCGAGTAAGTACTCTAGTAACCAAGTAAGCAAACTTGAAGTGCTCTCGGCCCTGAAATCCTGCCAACATTATTGGAGTGAAGCATCGAGTAACCTGAAGTTTATTTGAGTGATTACTCGAGTTGCTACTCAAGTAACCTATGAAGTAAAGTGTGCCATACCCGAGTAAGTACCCGAGTAAACAGGTATTTCCAAGGTTTGTAAATTTGTTTACTTCATGCGCTACTCGAGTTATGTGATGTTCATTCATTAACTTGCTATCATTACTCTCACGATGATACTCGAGTAAGTACTTGAGTGAACTTAATGAATACTCGAGTAACTACTCGAGTATGCAAGTCCAGAAATTCAGAAATCATTCCAACGTTCATTGATTTGTTTCCTATGTGATTAACCCTTCATTGTATTACTATTCTTAGCATATCCGTAGATAAAAAATGAAGAGATCTTACCAAATGAGGAAAGTCAAATGCAACGTTCAAACGCTACCTACCGCCACCTACCACAAACGGATATTTTTCAAATATTGGAAAAGTCAACAGTGGCTGCACACACTCTAACGGACGAGAAGAAAATGTTCCAACGGTCACTACCAACACATCTATATATATGGGAACATCCAAACAGAGAAAACAACAAGAACACACACACGAACGTATTATCAAGTTCACTACTCTGTTTTACACATATTTGTAATTCTGTACTTCAGTGATTCCTATTCACTCTATGAGAGAGATATTTCATTCAAACTCAATATTTGTTATTGAGGTAACTTAAGGTTGTGGAACCTTGAGTTGGGATTGGATTACAACTTGTAAGGGGGGGCGAGTGTCCAGGCGAAGGAACTTGCTTGTACTGAGGTGCCAAGAACCCACTGAATCTTGGAAGTTATAGTGAAACTCTCAGAGATATTCTGAGGACTGGACGTAGGTCAAAGTGGTTGTGGCCGAACCAGTATAACTCCCGGTGTACACTTCGGTGATATTTCTCCTTACTCTTTACTACATTATATTCACCGTCAAGTTTTTATATTTGCAACGAAATTTTTAGGATCACCCAATTCACCCCCCCTCTTGGGTGAAACGCTTACTCTAACAAACATTGCATCAAGCCAAACAAAACATGCACTTATATGTTTCTTAATTATAGAATTTGATTTACTTTACACATATAGTAAGTAGAATAATAACTCTTCTTTTATTATTATAGTAGGATAATCAACCTCTTAATACTCAAGGCTCTAGCTCATCCCATGAAGAAGAATGAAGTCCCTTGTTATGCAGAATAACTGGCCTCATATTATCAATGCAACCATTTAAATATTACTTTTACATTTAAACAATTACGTATATCTTTTATTAGTCATTCATATTTTTTTTTTGTTAAATTAGAGGTTGAATTTCTATCCTTATGTTTCTTGTTAATGCAAACTTTGAAATATTATTTTTCTATTTTTCTCCATGCAACAAATACTATTATAATTAACCAATGATATATGGCAAACAAAAATTAATGAATTTATTAACATTATAAATTAAGACAATAAAATTGAAAAAAAATGCTATTTTAATGTATGAAGCCGATAGGATCATTTGGAAGTAATGAGCTCGCTCTAATAAGAATTAGATAAAAAAAGTAAAGGCAGGAGTTTAATATTTTAAAAAATAAAACTTCAAGGGGTTAAGTTTAAAGTTTAAAATGTCGAGAGGGTTATATGCAACTAGACTAAAGTTCAAGAGGGTTTTATACAACTATAAACATAATAGGATGCCATGTAAGATGTGATAAGATATCTTCTATTAATCTGACATAGCAAATTCTATCAAAATGATAACAGTATGTTAATGGCAGAGGGTCCAAATTAAAAAAAATCAAAGTTCAAGGGGTTAAATTTAAACATTGAAATATCATGGGGGTTATATACAACTGCCCCAAAATTCAGGGGGCTTTGTATAATTTAGCCAAATATATATATATATATATATATAAGAAATTAAACTCCTTAAATTGCAATTGATAAAATTAAATTTGCATTTTTCCTAAAAAAAACTATTAATGCACTACAACATAATTAATCTTACTTGACTTGGACTTTTCATACTTGTAAAGTGTCATCTGAGGTATGGGTGGAGTAAGGACTTATTTGACATGTATTATGTTGACTGTCAAATAATTATGAGAGAACTTTTTATGTTATATAAAAAACCATCAAGTATTTATATTTTTTTAAAAAAAATTAATTTATAACTATTTGAATATTTTTTTTAAAAAAATAACCATCAAATAGTTGAAGCTAATACTTAAGGATTTTTTTTTAGGCAACCATCAAACAGGCTTATATGTGTCACATGTTTCCAAAAAACTATAAAGTATTTAAATTAAAATTATAATTCTAGACCCGCTTGCTATTTCATTTTTCTCAAACGCACGAGCCCTCTCTTTATTGATTCTTTCTTTTTTGCTACTAAAGACCATTCTCTAGCTAACCCACCCATAAATCACAGCCAAATATGTAAACAACAACAATTAGAGAAACATATAGAAGAATATGAAGAATCTTGTATTAACCAATAAGAGCAACATACTCATACAAACTATAACTCAGTTGGGTTTAATAATGAAAATCTCTCACTTGAAGGTGATTAACAACTAACCCTAACTCTAGGGATCTAGACTTCCCTCTCTAGAGCGAGACTAAAATTAACCTCTTTCTTAACATGATGTGGATCTCACTATCCTACACACTAAACATATTAACTATGACCCTTTATATAGACTAAGGTCTCAATCAACTAACTACTCATTTAATTTCACCTTATTATCTCAAGCATGCCCTCTCAAGTTGACTATTTAGACTCATAAAAGTGTTAACTTGCAACATGTAACCCCCTTCCTACCTTAGGGCGAGATTAAGTTCTTAAACACTTAATTAAGTTTGAATTATAGATCATAGTTTAAATTGGGACTTATTAAGGTAATCTTTTGCCCAAAATCAGATTTTCAAAAGCTTTTTCAAAGACTGATTCACAACGGTATCATATTCACAATACTAACAAATGTGGCCTGTATAGGTGGATTCCATTTACAAATATCAGAGTGCAAAGTAAATTCCCGACACACTCGGGTTCCATTAATTAATATAAAGGGTTTACACAAAGGCACAAATCCCACAATTCATACCCTTTTACTTGGGGATTACACAAAAACTAATATATACAATCGTTCCAACCAAAAATATCCAAATGATATACAATAATAACCATTAACCAATTAAACTCCTAACACGGAGCTCTACCCATTCTTCATCACCTGCTTTCCTTTTGATTTTTCAGCCCTGTCTAAAAATGTTTAATTTTGAGAGAGTGAGATTCTAAAGAATCCCCGTAGTAACAAATCACTCATAATATGCACAACATCAAAGCATGAAAGTAAATCATCCAAACAACACACAGCAATCTCAACAACAGTTGCAACGGCTGGGGTAGGTATCATGGGCATCGCCCCCTACGACGGCTCACGCTGAACTACTTGTTGTATTGCACATTTACATGAATATATCACATATATCACCACAGCTGGGATCCATAAAAAATATTTCACAACACACAGCCCCACGGGTTGGATACTAAACACAATACGCAGCCTCACGGGCTGGATCTCAAATAGGAATCCACGACTCCATAACGCAGCCTCGGCACTTACAGCGGCAGATACAACGGTCGGGGTAGGTATCATGAGCATCGCCCCCTACGACGGCTCACGCTGAACTGCTCGCGCTATAATGCCCTATGGCCAATAACACATTCACAATGATAAACATGCATACGAAGTATCATACACAACATGAGAGAAAAGTCACTACCTGAGTCCTTCTAGGCGTTCCTTACCACCGGTCTCTCCCGCGTCGGGCAAATATCGTATCCTAGAATCATAATTAGGGACAAAGAGTTATTTCTCTATTCCAATTCTCAATATCTTCATAACACTTAATTGGTTATCATTATTGCTCTTTTAGTACTCAAGAATACCTCTAACCATAGCCCTAAGGGGTTGGAAGAACTATCCCAAAGATCCCCTTTTTGGAAATACAAACTGACATTTTCTACTGAGGCACTCGAGAAGATGGCCTCACTCGAGGGATGGTACGGCCTGCACTCAGGCACCAGAGAGTGAGAGACAACGAGTGCATACCCGAGAGCACAAAGAAGTTTTTCAGAGACAGGATCACTCGAGCACAATGGACCTCACCCGAGTGAAAGCCAAATGCCTCACTCGAGCACCTGAGAGTGAAGTCCAGAAAGTGAGAACCTGAGAGCACAAGAGAAATGGTAGTAGCCCAAATGGCCCACTGCACTCGAGCACAACACAGCTCACTCGAGTGGATACCCCATACCCGCGAGTGAGAAGGCATACTCTTGCACCATGCCCGCGAGTGACAACCCGGGAGGCAAGTTCTTGGTGCCAAATACACCAGTCACTCGAGCACAAGGGGCTCACTCGAGTGATATTCATCCCTCACTCGCGAGTGAGACTATGCACTCTTGGATTTTCCAGAAAGTACAACAGAAAAACTGAAGAGAAACAAAAGATACGCACAACACTCGAGCATTGTTCAACCCTACCTGAGTGATCATCATCCCTCACTCGAGTGAATCCCGAATCACTCGAGTGATTCTATCAGAACCAGAAAACGTAGAAAACATAGGCATTTTCCCAACACTTGCCCAATTGATCCCTATGGACACAAAACTTTACCTAAAGCCATACCCACAGCAAAACACTCAATAAACTCAATGGGAACATCAGAATCATCAAAATCCTACTCCATTATCATACTTTAGGTTTTAGGCAACTAAATCAACAATATACCAATCTCATCCAAACATCACATTTTAATTCACGAATCAATCTATCTATCCTAAACTCATTCCAAGATACCATTCTCATGCCAAAAACATATCAAATGAACAGTGGCACTCATTTTCTGATTCAAGCCAAAATTTCCAAAAATTATAAACTACTTCAAATGGTATGAAACTTAGATAGATAAATTGGTTTCACATACCTCTTTGACTTTTCCAAAGACACTCTTTAATTCTCCAATAACCAATTTTCGTGTGATCACAAACCACACCCAATGGACAAGCTACAACCATCAAAATGAAGCTTATCACTCATGGAATAACTTTAATGAATGATGTTTGAGCAATGGAAGGCATTTTCTCACCTTAATCACTAGCTTTTCTTCCTCTCTCTTGCCTAGCTTGGTGGCCAGAAATGGAAGAAAGAAGAGAGAGAAGAGAATGAGAGATGGAGTGTGAAGAGGGATGAAATGATGATGGTGGCACTCCCTCCATGCTTCAGCCAACCAAGAGAGGAGAGAAGGAGAAAGAAAATAATAAACAATGCATTTGACTTTTTTCCATGCTCTCCCATATTTCCATCTTGACACATGTCACACTACCATTGGCTCTTATAAGGGTAAACACCCAATTAGCCACTTAATCCCTCTATTAGCCATTTAATTCCACACATCATTTTTTTCTTGGTTAATAATTAATTTCCCCATTAATTACCAATTATGGCCAATATTTCCATCCTTCTAATTTTCCACTAATTATGACATATTAATTAATATTGCCATAAAACACATAACTATTCCAATTAAATTCATAATTATCCACAATAATCATGATTAGCCCATAATAAAAAATTGGGATATTACACAACACAAAATACAAGGGTAAGGTGAATTATAATGCACAATTTCAATTGACAAAGCAACACAAAATTTCTTCACAACACTTCTTTTTAACTTGTTGCTTCACTTCTGAAATGCTTCACTTTTGGAATGCTTCAGTCACTAAGTTTCTGCAATCACCAATAGTTGCTTATTCCCCTTTTGCATGCCTTCCTTCATTGTTTACAATTAAACTGATAACGAGACTTCTGTCAACATTTTTTTTAATGCACCTACTACAACCCTCTGATTTACCACATTGTCGTCAATATCCAAAATTTCTTTCCATAAAGAGTGCCCCAAAGAAAAGTGGAATTATTAGTCATGTCTTTTCCTTGCTGTCTCTCCTTCCCCAGACCAAGAACCTGCTAAAGAAAATCAGCTACCATACAAGCTCCCAAGGTTTTATAATCCTAGTGTCAGCAAAACCAGCAGGCTTAGCGTTCCAGTCAAGATGCCAAACAATGAAAGTTCCACGTTCTCTAGATATCCAGAGTCCTTCCCAACAATGGACTGTATTTCCTCTAGCAATAATAGATGAAGTTGGGATTCAAAATCATTTGAAATATCTGAAACACAACACAGAAATCTTCAGGAGCTATGATACAAGGAATTTTAGTGGAAGAAAACATAAGCATGGAATGGTCATGATCCAATAATCAAAACGCCCAATAAGTCTCAAAATTATAGTTGCGCTCTGCTACTAAGAAACTTAGAACCCTTTCAATGCCAATGACATAAAGAACATCCAAGAATTCAGAATCATCAATCCCATCAATCACACAATAACATGGTGAAAACACAAAAGGCAAGATTCAAGACTTCATACGGCTTCTTAACTAATTTAAATCAGAGAAGAGTATGTATACATCACCAGAGAAAGACTGATTATGCACTCTATATGACTAAATTTCCTATTGTTGTCATGATATTCATTAGAAAGGCCCCTGTAGCACACATAAGCACAGTAGAGGGAAATCACGGCTACTGGCAACAAGCTTCAATTCCATTCTCCTGAGAATATAGAGCAATAGTTCCAATTACAGATGCAATAATCATGGTCATTTAACTAATTAACTTTTTCCGTGAATATACTTTTTCCTTGAAAATATTGGAATTGCCAAGTCACCATTTCCTTTTGGCCAAAAAATAAAAGGTACTCTTCAGCATTAAAATAAATATGGACAACTTGAATTTGAATCAAATAATCCTACTTCAGAATTTCATCATGGCAGTCTCAATATCTCACAACAGAACAGGGGATTCAAACATGCTATGTGTGTGTACTTCATGAATGATCTTCTTCTGAATTTTACCACTGGCATGATCAGCACCAATAATTCCCCCATGTTGTGCATTCTCTTAACTTGGTCAAGTGCTAGTACACATGGTAGAACACGTAAATGAATAGAAGTATTTTGGCGACCAACCATGTGAAGTATATCACAACCCCGTTTACAAGATAAGCACTTGATCTTTTCACTCTAGCTACATCAAGATATCATCTCAAAATTTTCCCTGGAGTAATTATCTCAGACACAAGGACCATGCAAATGTAAATGCCACTAACAATTAACATATATGAAATTAGAGGGTCAGCTAGTAGATATTCCTCTACAAATAGTTCAACCTAATTCTGATATGATTTAAATGCCATAATTTCTTTAAAATTTAGTGTCGCACCACCAACCAAGGTCGAGAAGTCTTCCTTGTTTAGACTCAGTCTAAAGAGAGACTGACCTCATCTCTGACTATGGTGCCTAGGCTATAATCAAATTGGAATAGTAGTAAGGGTAGATGGCAAACCGAGTTCAAATGGCCAAGTTTCTCATGATAGGGCCAATTTCAAAATAACAGTCCAAATTGCATATGGTTAGTGACATTGAATCCTGAATATTTTCAATCAAGCCACGAATCACCTTCATGGGTGTAAGAACTCCATGGTGAAGACAAAGATTGCAGATCAATCAACAGAGAATGGGTTCTTGAATGAAGATTAGCGCCCGACCGATTACAGTGAACACACAAGGCATGGATTCCTGGGAAATGACAGAAATGAAGATGCAAGATCTTTAATACATACTTGAATGACATCCTGCTGCGAAACTCTAATGGTAATGACAAAGAAAGCGAAGATAACAGGAAAGGAAATCTTACAGCGGCGACAAGGATGAGCATCATAATGACCCTTGTTAGATATGATTAGTTTTGATGATGTCAAATATAGATGTGAAATGATAAGAGAAAAAAGTTTATATAATGTATTTCTTTGACTAACTACTATATTTAATGTTACATATTTTATAGATTAATCAAGCAAAGAATGAAGAGGATTGAATTAATGAAAATGAACAAGAGGAAGGAGAAGAAAAGAAATTGAAGATAGTCAAGGAGATGCTTACTCGGATTATGAAGAATGATTATCAAGAGGAAAATCAAAAAGAAAGATATTGAAGAATGAAGAACTTGGAAGATCTATCAAGAATATCAAGATTCAAGTTGTTAGAAGTGATACTGAAGGTTTCTATGATGATACCGGAGGCTTCTATGATCAAATGATGGTTGGAATAGGTTAATACGAAGCTAAGATGACTTATATGTCAGTTATGGCACTTCTAGGGGAGTTTTACTCAAATGAGAGCTCAATATTCGAGTGTCAGAGGTGTTGCACTCGAGCACGGGATGAACTCACTTGAGCACGGGGTGAACACTCTGTTCTACTCTGTTTTACGTTCAGCCTGATAGAGGTCCGGTATTTTGGCCATATCTCTCAAACCACCAGAGTACAAAAAACCGGACCGGACCGGCTGGTTCAACCGGTCGAACCGGGAACCGGTCCTTGGTCCGGTCCGGTTTGATCAGTAAACCAATCAGACAGGTTGGACCGGTCAGAACCGGTTAAAACCGGTGGTCCAACCGGTTGACCCGGTTTCTTTCTTTTTTTTTTTTATTTTCCAAATTTTTATTTTGTGTTTTTTGAGGGCAAAATGGAAAGTTGAAGACTAAAATGAAGAGAAAAATAGATAAAGAAAGAACAAATCTAAAAAAATGAAGAAAATAATGAAAAAAATTATTTAAAAAGATATAATAATTATAGGAAATGAGATATCTTTGCATAAGTATAGGTATTATAACTAATATTAATAGATTTTAAACATTTTTTTTCTAAAAATCTTTATTTTTATCTATAGAAGTTTAAAAATATATTAATATATATTATCACTAATAAATTATAATATTTTAATATGATCGGTTAAGACCGGTTTAACTACCGGTTAGACCCCGGTTGACCCATTAACCCTTGAACTTGTGCTGTGACCGGTTCATTGCCCGGTCCGGTTTTTCGTTCCTTGCAAACCACACATCGGATTGACCCGAAACCGGTTGCATATGAACGAAGACTCACAACACGTAAAATGTGAACCAAGATCACATTTAAAGAAGCTCAAATGAAGGAGATATGATTCGTGGAAGATGACAGTGAAATCACCGTCATTTATCAACACAGGTTCGGTATTTTGAGCATAACTCAAAAACGACACATCGGATTGAGACGAGACCAGTGCCAAATGAAACTAGACTCAAAGAGCTTTCCATGGATAAGTAATTTGCCTAATTTGAACGTATATTCTAGGAGATATGCCTTCTGGAAGTTGACACTTGTGCAGTCTAGTGGGATAAACACTCTTTCGATCATAACTTGCAGAATACAAGGAGTTTGGAGCTGATTCTTTTTGCATTGGAATGCATTTGGCAAGAGCTTTCTTATGATACATCATTAGAATCAAATAAATAATTTTTTTCTAAAGTGGCCCCATATCACTCGCGAGTGCAAAAACGAACTCTTGAAAAAAGTTGTGCGAGTGATGTCCAGAAGCAGCTGAATCGTGAAAAAATTTACAACACTCGAGCACTAGGATCCATACTCGAGCATTAGACTATTTCTCACTCGAGCACATGCAAGTTTTGACATGAGAGTGTTAACCCGAGAAGAAGCATGTACGTGAAAACAAGAGGCGCACTCGAGCAGGACGTGTTGTGCTCGAGTGATGTCTAGAATTCACTCGAGCAGATGCGAGTGAAGAGTAGAAAGTGTTTGCCCGAGAGGAAGTCAGAATGTGAAATTGTACATGCACTTGAGTGAGGCTTCTTTGCACTCGAGTGAGGTCCTGACAGAAGCAACGTAGAAGTTTAGACTCTCATAACTATCAATCCAAACGTGGTTAAATGTTATACAATCATTATGTTTTCACTTGTTATTGTTCCTAAACATTAACTAACATATATTTCAAGTGTAAAACAGGAGATTAAATATTTGGATTGCATCTTCAAGAACGGAGGTCACGTATGGGAAAAGTCTTCACTCACGTGATGAGTCCCAGAAGCTAGAAATTCAGCTTTTGACCAATGATCCAACATACCCATGACTAACTCTTCATCATATTAATGATTAAGTATTTTGCAATGTGAAACAGGATATTGAACTTTCGGATTGCAGATTCAAATAAAAGTCAAATACGGTGAACTTCATCATTACACATCGAGTATCAGCTACCTACCATGACAAAAGTTTGACCCACCGTGAGAGATTGTCTGGAAACTCAAACGTATTCATCCCACTCCACAACGTGACGTACAGCTCAAAATGAATCTTCCTGCTATTCAACGAGACGCTCCACTCTGCAACGGACATTTCATAGTAGCTTGTTTTTCAAATATGCTCAACGGTCAAATGAAGCAATGGGGCTCCAACAGAAGAATGCTTACAACGGTCATGATCTTCATCAACTATAAATAAGAGAGCACTCAAAGTTGATGGTAGATAGAGAAAACAGAGCAACGACACCAACATGCGAATAACATGAATCCTCTGCTTCTACCCAAACACTCTGTTTTCCAGTTTCTATATTACTTATCATTGAGAGAGTGATTATTTGTATTGTACTTCAGTGAGTATTATACCCACTCTGTGAGAGAGTGTGTAAACACTTTCAACTATATTTCTGAGTTGATCTCAAGGTAGAGGGACCTTGAGAGGGTTGATTTCCTTACGGGAGAAGCTGTAGAGAGAATTGCCAGTAAGACATTCTGCTCGTAAGACTTACAAGGTGCAAGCAATAGAGAACGTTGCTGCTCATAAGACTTACAGGGGTGTAAGCAGGAGAGAACGTTGCTGCTCGTAAGACTTGCATGAGTAAGCAGGAGAGGAAGATCTTTGGGATTACTCTACACGTAAGACTTGCCGTAAGGGGGAGTATCTTGATGAGAGATTTGTAAAAGGTTTCACAAGTACCCGATTAAACTTGTGGAATTGTAAAGGCTTTTCTTGTGCCTGGATTAAACAAGAAGATAGTGGATTTGAAAATCTCAGGAGGAGCCTGGGGACTGGACGTAGGCCATCACAGATTGGACCGAACCAGGATAAATCACAGTTTGCATATTCTCTTCCCTAAGCTCTTATATTACCAGCATATATTATTTAATCTAACTGTTGATTTATGATTCATTACATTCATACTTATTGCTTTTACTAAGATGTGAAAAGATTTTCAAAGTTCTTAAGTATTTATCTTACACCCAATTCACCCCCTCTTGGGTGTCAGCCGGTTCTAACAACCCTGACAGCGATCAACAGGTTGTTCCACCATTAAGAACCGCGGTTGAGAGTTGCCCCTATCAGGGCGGAGCTTCGGTGATGGCACAGAACCAAGAATCATCGTCCAAGAGTGTGGAAACGTCCGACAAGGATTGAAAGTCAAGGGAAGCTGCGACAGCGTCCAAGGGCTTCAAAGAACCCAAAACATAGCGTTGATACCATTGGGCAGTCAGAAACTCACGTGGTAAACCAAGAATGCTTCTTTATTATCTGGCCCAACCCAAAACGAACCTGGCTCATGATACCACGTAAACAACAACAATTAGAGAAACATAATAAAGGAGATGAAGAATTTTGTATTGATCACATAAGAATAATATAGTGTTCGTTTAGAATAGCTTATTTTTAGGTAATAAGTGTTTATAAATTATGATTCACGGTATACGAGGTAAATATGTGAGAGGAGTTTTATCTCGGCTTGCATAATAAGCACTTATATTCAAAAAATAAGTGTTTCCAAACATGAAAATACTCATACAAACTATAAACCAGTTAGGTTTAACAATGATCATCCCTCACCTAAGGATGATTAACAACTAACCCAAACTCTAGGGATCTATAAGGAACCTCTCTCGAGAGAGACTCATATTAACCTCTTTCTTAACATAGTATGAATCTCACTATCCTACAAGCTATACACATTAACTATGACATTTTATATAGACTAAAGTCTCAACCAACTAACTACTCATTTAATTTCACCTTAGTATCTCTAACAAAATATCCACCAAATCCCTTCACGAACCCAAAGTGTCCTCCCCTCCAATGAGACGTATGCCGAGCATCTAAAACCTTCACCGTAGAAGATATCTGGTTTATTCCCTATATCCTAATATCCTTTTATTAATTCCTTATGTTCTTAATTTTAGATATTGCTGTAATGGTTGAAAGTATATAGATTTTGGATATAATGTAATATTGTTTCTTTGTTGTTGGAATGTTTCTTTTTAAGTGTATGTATAATATAGAAAAAAAGATACTTAAATACTACTTGAACTTTAAAATCCTAAATCAGTTATTTCCTAAAAGCCTAAGTTGTCAATTTCTATATTCTTTTTGTCAATCTCATTACTCTTATTGTTAACAAATCAATTTATAATTTTGAAGTTCAAGTGGTATTTAAGTTTTTGTTTCCTTATAATATATTACAAGGGCAACTCCTTTTTTTTAAAAAAATAAACAAATGCTTTATGGTTATATAAAAAGACAAATATTATGCATTTATTTAACGTTTATCTGTATAAAAACTATCAAATATGTTACCCCAAGCACAATACTTGTTATATCACGTCAAATACAAAAGGCACAATACTTGTTATAGACATCCAAGGGAATTATTATAACATGGTATTATGTATGAGTGGATATATTCTTCTAACTTTTAGGATTCTTAATCTTGAATGTTCTAAACCTCATTCTTCTAATCAACAACTTGGAAGTTGGACGGAGTTACTCATAATTAATTCATTATAACCTTCAAATGGTACATATTGTACCACTATACTGCCTTTATTTCTTAATATAAGAATCAAAGAGAGTATTCTTTATTTCTTTGTAACTCTAGGGTTAGATTTTAATGATTGAAGGCCTATAAATAGAGATCATATAGAAAGTATCAGTAATAATAATAGAAAAGAAAGTGATGAAAAATACTCATTACCTTTGTCTCTTAATTTCTTGTCTCACTGTTCACTTTTATTTTTCTACTCCATAACTTTCTTTTTTCTAATAACGATATGCAAATTTTTATTTGACATTTTAAAACAAACTTATTTTCCCAAAAAAAAAAACACGTTTCATTAATATGATAGTACAAAGTCAACTTCCATCAAAACCCCAAACATATTAAATTGACACACATTTTGTTAGGGAAGATTTCATTGTAGTCTCTTATAAACTCATGGGAAACTTTGTTACAGTTAACCCCCTTATATTAGGAGAATCTTATTTATTTTTAAGGGATTTTAATTGAATTAAAATTTAACGAAAATTGACATGAATATCCTTTATTATTTAAAAAATAAAGGAAGTTATAAAATTCAATATAGCAGTTGTGAATTTTTTTTAAAAAAAAAGAGTGAAGCTTATATCATTTTTAAAACATTAAAAAGAAATTTCTATAGTTTATTTCTTCAAGTTGTTGGTTGAGATGGTTAGGGGTCTCACCCTCGTAAGGAAGAGAACACAAGTTCGAATCCTGGAAAGCGCATTTATTGGGAGAGGTGAGAACACTTTGCCTTTTAAACCTCGAGGGGGAGACCATTGATCAAATACCACACACGTGATATGTGGACTTGAGGAAAATAAAAATAATAATAAAATTTAATTTAGGGAAAAATACACAAAAAGAACTTTACAATTACAAAATCCTAAATTAGGTTGGTTATCAAGAGTTGATAAAGAAATGACGAAACTTAATAACCGATAAACAATTTATTTTTTGGAAAATACTTTATTTAAAATTTTACAATTTTAAAATTATTTTTCTGTATTTTTCCCTTTAATTTATGTTAGAGTACTAAGATAATTTCATGAAAAATCAGTGAAAAGTTCATATTTAAAAAAAAATTATTTTATTAGAAAGACTTGAATTATAATACGGATATCTTCCGTGTATAAAATCTTGTAGAGTATATAAATATATATATATTTTTTGTAAAATATATCAAATCTTTCTAAGTTCTAACTAATAAAATTTTATATTGAAAAAACTAATAAAGTTTTAAATTGATACTTTTCACCTATTTTTTAAAAAAAAAAAAAATCGTTCATATTGAACGACCGAACAATATGTGGTTTTCTCCTCATCGTCACATTAAATTCGTTCATATTACGAGTCGCTTGAGATGTCAGACACGTGTCACGTACTGGGTAGGCAAGCCCAGGGAGTTCATATACGACCGAGACTCTCGGAGGAGACTCGTTTCCAACAACTTTAGTTAACTAGGCTCCGTTTGGTATGCTAGAATTATAGAGATGGAAATGGAAATAGAATTAAAACCCATAATAAATGTTTGTTTGGTTTGTATGAATTGATTTCCATGTTGAATTCAATTCCATCAAAATGAGCTAGATTGGGTTCCATGTTAAGACCCATGGAAATGGGATGATTCCATGGAAGTCATATTTTTGGACTAAAATGTCCTTAGATATGAAATTTTTGGATATTTTTACCCAAATTAAAATACTAAACCCCATCTGCCTATTTCTCTTCGTTACCTCCTCTATCCCTGCAACCCCTTCTCTCATCGGCGCGACCTCTGCTCATGCATCGGCGGCAGCGACATCCGTGACCTATGCTCACTCAGAACAAGTGAAGGGCGACAACATTTTGAAAACAAAACCAATAATCATAGCCCAAAAGCACAGAATTGCATACTCAGAACAACCAGATCAAGCATGAAAAACCAGATCAAGCAAGAAAACCACAACAGCATACAAAAATTGCATACTTTGAACAATAAAATCAAGAATCAATTCAAGGACACGATTTGCAGAAGGAGCAACGATTGCCATGAGAAATCGGCAAGATCCTTGTTCGATGGAGATGAGAAACGGAACTCAAATAGTAATATAAATATAAGACAAGCTCGGGTTTTAGAAGACAGTGGAAGCACAATGAGTGATTCTGGTATTGAAGAGCTTCGACGTTAGGGGCTCGTCCTTCATCAATGGCAGCGCAAAGATGGGTCATTGGGTTTCTAGGAAGTTTTTATGATTGAAAAAATTATGAAGGGTATTGAGGATTTTTAACATAAATAATACATATTTTAATTAAAAAATTATTTCTCATTTTCATGACATATCAAACATACTTTTAAATCCCATTTCCATATCCATTTTTAAATCCATCTTCATATCAATTTCCACCCAGATCAATTCTAATATACCAAACGGCCCCTACTGTATTTGTTTGGCTGCGTCTCTTCCTACTTCTTGGAAGCTCCTCCCCTCTATTTTAGCCTTCCATCCCAACGAAAGCTCAACTCCTTTTTTTGTCATAAATAATAATCTTTTATTAAAGAAGACCAAGAAAAGTCCATTTCTCACTATTATATTTAATAATAATAATCATATCGTTTATTATTCAACAAATCAGATCAGTCCAAGTAGCTTGGGGCGGACCCCACACTTGTAGTTCGAGAAAATAGATCAACTGACCCCATCCACAATAATTCATTTTTAATATTGGATATATGTATATATATTATGGATCAGGTTTCGGTTCTTTTCTTTTTAGGGAAAGAATTGTATTTTTTTTTTCAGAGTCATCCGCGATTTAAATTTAATATGTTATAAAAATATTATTATTATATTAATATATTAAAAATATTATCATAAAAATATATTAAATCTGCATTATTGAGATTTTCCTATGAAGACTCTGAAAATGAAAAGTGTTCGGGAAAAAGGCCGAAACTGCTTCCATATACTATAATGCGCTTTTACCCTATTTAACAATATTCCCCTGTTACAATGCTGCCTCTCGAATTTATATGATATATATTGCTTCCACATGCTAAAGTCTTGGGATTTGTTGCTTGAATGTCTAATTATCTTTTAGAAAATAGCTTTTTATGATTTATAAAATAAATATGTAAGTGAAGTTTTATTTTGATTTGTGAAAAATAATATTTGAAACTATGATTTTATTGTTTGTCAAGCATATAAGAGTAGTAATTATAGTTTATTTATATATGTTTGTTGATTAATTGATTTTTTTGTATAAGTTTACTGTAAAAAGGTTTATATGGGTTGATTTCAAAACTCATTAAAAGTAGAATAGTTCTCACAACTTAATTTGTTCAAGTATTTTTTTTTTTTTTTTGTTTAGTAAAAACTTACTGTTTTAAATTAATTTTGTTGTAGTAGATTGAAATGTTGATGAATTTTTTTTAAATACGAGTTGTAAATCTAGTTAGTGAGATTCAGAAAATTTGGTTCCTTTTGGGTATATTGGTTATTTTGGGAATAACCATTGCCTCATATATCACTCACTAACAAGATAAAAGTTAAAGGGTTTTTTTTTAATCTTATAATAAAAATCAAATAGTGGTATAAAATAAAATTACTTTTATGGTTAATATTTTTAAACATATAATTTTAATTACAATAAAAATATATAAATCCAAAATCATTTAAATCAAATATAAACTATCTCAATATTATTTTATACAAAATATAATGTGTCTATGGATAGCTTTTATAAGTACTTTTGTTCACAGCCTCAATTGTACTTAGGCCCTGTTTGGAACAAGATACTGAATTTTGATGGATTGGGGTTGAGATTAGGATTGAGATTGGTGTTTTAAAAATATGTTTGATATGAAGTAATAATTGGAGGGAATGATTTCATTAATCTTATTTAATAAACAACCACTAATTATGAAAAGACCCAAATACCCCTCTCCTAAATCTCAAACTTAATCAATCTATCGGTTTTGGATTCATGAAAGAGATTCTTCTTCATCTTCACACCAACCAGTGACGATGGCTTCCGGCCTAACTCAATTAAAGACAACGAAAAAAAAACCGTGTGGCCACTTCGAATTTCATCCCTCCCTTCGTGCTGACACTCCGAGCACAGCCCAGAAGTGGACCCCGGTTCAGGAATTTTTGGTTCATCACTTACAGTAATCACGACTTCAGGCGGATTGGCGTCTTCTAGTGCAGGTTCAATAGTAACCCTACAAGTGGTTTAACAGTAGAGATGAATCAAGACCGCGCTTTGAGCCCCCGACAGGAACGGCGACGAAGTCGTTGTAGAATACAAAGGTGAGAAACTAGGTGAGAGCGATGTCGGCGGCGTTGGCGGCGACGAGCTCGTACATGAAAGTATCGAACATATAGGTGGAGGGAAATCATTAAGATGACTATGAAGAATAAAATGACAATCATAATCTTGCCGTTGAGAGCATAGCTCTTGGCTTCGTTGAGATTGAGGTCGCGCGTTACCCATAATGAGGGTGGGATGTTTGGTGGAGTAAAGGTGGAGAGTGAATGGAGGAAAGAGGAACAGGATTAGGTTATATGTACTAAGAGATTGAGAGAAAAACAGCCGTGAGAGCGATGAACACACGCAAGATCGACGATGAGTAATGAAATAAAGGGATGAGTTATAATTTAGGGTAAAATTGATAAAGGATATTTTTGTCAAGAAAAAATTATAAACAGAGATATTTTTGTCTCTAAAATTTGTGTCAACACCCGTTTCCATTTTGATAGTCAAAGAGTAATAAAGACGGAATTCAATGGATATACAGGAAAGTACAATTATACTGATAAAAATATTCATTTACAATCCCACGTCGTTCGTCAACGAAATATAGAAAATACAACGGAAACTTAATGTTTACAAAATTCTTCCAAAATATTCAAATATAAACTAATTATAACCACGATCATGTCCTTGCCTCGCGATACGTGCCAATCACTTCCCGACGTCTACCCCTTTGCCCTTTGACCCACTAGCACCCACTGAGATGTTTCCGAAGAATCCTAGTAGAAACATGCTATCGTTCATAGAAAATGCGAAAAGTAAATATGATATGCACCATGTATGCACCAATTAATGAACAATATAAACATATCATCTGTATGTACATATGAGTAGAGCCCAGCCACACTATTCTATATTGGTTGGGTTCTCACCAACTCCAATGTAAGTGCTTCTAGCACTCCTCTCTGGGTAAAACATGTTGATTAATAAAGTATATTTACAACAATGGCAACCACACAATCATATAACTATGGCATGATGTATGAAGGATAATGTTTCTACCTCAAAGCTTTATGAACACCTCTTTAGATGTGCCTCGAAATACGTTATGTGTCGTGTCTGGCTTCTGACTCGGTCCTAAAATATTAAATGTACAAGAAATAGGTCATAGCCTATCCAAGTATCATTTTGGACTCTTCCATAGTGTTTCTTGTGGTTATATTATTCTATGGTGAAATTTTACCAAAATGCCCCCGGGACCCCAACCCGGCCTTACCATACCAAGCCCGATGGCATGTTTTCTCAAAATTTTGACTAAAGCTATTCAAACGTATTTTTGCCCAAGGAATCCATTTCTGGATTTAAAATCCCCAAATTCACTATAAAATTACGAAAATACCCTTGACAGCCCCAATTTAGGGATTTCATGGGTGTTTTCGTAATTATGTTTTTTCGGCCTTTTCCGAAAAAGTGACTAACTGTAACCCCATCTATTTTTTCCCACTGAATCCAATGGAATCATTTATTTCATGAAAATCCAGCTCCTACCCCTGAAACAGTGCTGGCCAAAATATTCAAGAAAAATGGAAAAATTGGAGCTTTGTGTTTTAGCTTCCAAAACTTGTACCTTTCCACTTCTAATCCTTTATTAACTCATTAAACACTTCTTAATCATGATTCAAAGAAATTTGGGCAGCATAACCCCTTAGGGTTATAGCTTTTCCAATTTTACAACTCAACCAAAAATCACTAAACTATCAACAAACTTCAAAACCAACTTCATACAAGTATAGATTTGAGTTTGGTTTAGTTATCTATCTCTTAGGCTTCTTAGATCCTCTCACTCTAGGCACCTCTTCCTTCTCTTCTTGATCTCAAGATAAGCTTGCTAAACCATGGAGTTTATGGAAAGGAAGAGAGAGAAGAGTTTTATGGAGGATTAGAAGGAAAAACCTTAAGAAATCTCCACTTACCTTAATCCTTCTCTTCTTCCTTCTCTCTTGGCCAAGGTATTAAAAACCGGACCGGCCACTGAACCGGTTGAGGTAGCGGGTCATGGGTTAGTGGGTCAGACCGGGGTTGACCCGGGGTCAAACCGGTAATAATTTAAAAAATATAATTAAATAAAATGGATAAAAATACTTATATTTGGTTATAATTTTAATAAAAATAATATTTAAAAATACCTTATATATCTTAATGGGAGAGTTGCCTTTCAAATTTTTCGCTTCCTCCTAAATTCTAGTTTGTTTTTTAATTGCAGACTTCCTTTTGTCTTCAATTTTTATTATATATGTATATGTGAACAATTAGGGGTGATGGCTTTGCATAGGAATGCGGAAATAAAAGGACTGCTAGCTGTGAAAAAGCAAGAAAAAGGACGAAACAATCTATTATACACTGTGTAGTCTAATACTATCATTAATGCCTATTGTTTTTTATCTTTATTTCCTTCTTTCACAAATAGCTTCTGAACTCTTTTAGTTTTACTTCATATCTCTCCAAGTTTCTAGTTGTTCTCACCTCCGGCAACCTGTCACTGCTGGAAATGATTCCTTCTCCATCGACTCTTTTCGTCGCCAGCTACATGTCCTGAAAACATCACCAAGTGCTTACTGAACTTTTATTTTTTATATCCTCCTCTTCTACTTCTTTTTTCTTTTTTTCTTTTTTTCGGTAAACATTCTTCGTTTTTATGGAGTTTCTAAGTCGACACCGATGAAGCTAAAGTTCAGTCCGATAGGAAGCCTGACGGCAAGGAAGAAGGTTTAGGTATTCCGTTCTTCTTGGTTTTTTTTTATGATTTCAGATATTAAAAAATTATAACCGGGCAACCCATCGACTCGCACGGGTTAGCCGAGTTATGGCCGGTTCGCTCTGAGTTATGCTGGGTTGTCCAGAGTCAAAACTGTCCGAGTTCGGAGGTTGACTGGACTGGCCAAGTAGCGGGTCGTCGGTTTCCAGCCTAACCCGGCCGGTCCAGTCCGGGTTTTAATACACTGCTCTTGGCTTGAACTTTCCTTAAGATTTTCTCTCTCTTCTTTTTTGTTGCAAGTGACGAAAATGAAGGAAAGAGAAAGAGGATAAGGCTTCATAAATTTTTCTCCATTCATTCTACTCCATTAATCTCATCAAGAGTTGACATGGTGACACTTGCCAATCACCATACTTCCCTCCATGCTTCCACCCATACTCCCTTGATAATTGCTCCCTTTGACTCTCCTTAACATTGAACTAGCCTTCTCCCTTAGTTAGATTTTAAAAAAAAAAACGTGCTCCCCCTTCTCATGCTCAAACTAAACCATTACTCTTCCAACTAGATTAATTCTTGCACTCAAGATAGTATACCATTTCATCATTATTTGTCTATGTAGCAATATTTTAATGCAATTTGACATGTGCTCATATAAATCCATTATAATTTAATCCCCTCCTTATATGATCATGATGTTAGATCTCATGTTTTGATGATAACAAAAGAATGGTTTGAAAAGGAAATGTTTAATAATCAAGCTTGAACTAAGTAATGACAGGAATAAGCTTTACTTGAGGTAAGCATGGAAGTAATGAAGAGAGGCCAAGAGATTAAGCTGAGAAACCTGATCAGAAGCAAGTTTTCTAAGGCATTACTCGAGGCGGTACTCGAGTAATGAGACAAAACTTGAAGTAATCAAAGACAACTTCCAGTAACCAGGCAACGTTACTCGAGGAGCTACTCGAGTAACAGTGTAAAAGTTTTCAGGATGCCATTGATACTCGAGGAGCTACTCGAGTAACCCTGTTTCTAAAAATAGGCAGCTCTCGGCATTTAGTACTACTGCAACATTACTCGAGGAGCTACTCGAGTAATCATGTGAAAAACTTCCAGTTGCCTTCAGGTTACCAACGATACTCGAGGCGCTACTCGAGTAACTCTGTTTCTGAAAAGATGGAGCTCTCGGCACTTTGTACCACTGCAACATTACTTGAGTAGCTACTCGAGTAACGCATAAAGGTAAGTGAAAAACTTCAAGGTGGTACCCGATTAACTTGATATTTCTTTATTTCATGTTCCTCGAGTCCTTACTCCAGTATGCATATATTTAAGTGGATTCCTCGAGTAAGTACCCGAGTATGCAGAATATTTTCAAGATAAACTTCAAGTCAGTACCCGGGTAAGTCATTGAATAAAAGCACAATTACTCGAGGTGGTACCCGAGTAACCTATGGAACAATGAGTGCATTACTCGAGTACGTACTCGAGTAATGAGGTAAGTGCTCTCGGCATTGAAATCATGCAACATTACCCGAGTAGAGCATCGAGTAACCAAAAGTTTATTTCAAGTTTTACTCGAGTTGGTACCCGAGTAACTCATAAAGTTGTGAGTGCATTACTCGAGTAGGTACCCGAGTAAACATGTATTTCCAAAGGTTTGAAAATTGGTTATTCCAGGCACTACCCGAGTAATCTTATGTTTATTCATTAACCTGCAATTGATCAAAGATTTCCCGAGGTTACTCGAGTAGGTACTCGAGTAACATTCAAGCAATACTCGAGGAGGTACTCGAGTAAGCTTACCCAGAAATTTTGAAATCATTCAAACGTTCATAGATTTGTTTCCTATATGATTAATCTTTCATTGTATTAGTATTCTTAGTCTATTTACAGATAAACAATGAAGAAAACACTTCAAGAGATTAAAGTCAAAAGAAACGTTCAAATGCCAACCACCGCCAACGGATATTTTTCAAAAACTTGAAAAGTCAACAGTGGCTGCGCACTCTACAAAGGACGAAAGAAAATGTTCCAACGGTCATCACCAACATATCTATATATATGGGAACATCCAAACAGAGAAATAACAACAAGCACACACACCAACATATTATCAAGTTTATTGCTCTGTTTTCACGTTGAAATTATATTTCTATGCTTCAGTGATTCATATTCACTCTGTAAGAGAGATATTTCATTCAAACTCAATATTTGTTATTGAGGTAACTTAAGGTTGTGGAACCTTGAGTTGGGATTGAATTGCAACTTGTAAGGGGGAGCGAGTGTCCAGGTATAGGAACTTGCTTGTACTGAGGTGCCAAGAACCCACTGAATCTTGGAAGTTATAGTGAAACCCTCAGAGAAGATCTGAGGACTGGACGTAGGTCAAAGTGGTTGTGACCGAACCAGTATAACTCCCGGTGCACACTTCGGTGATATTTCTCCTTACTCATTACTGTTTTTAATTCCTCTGCTAAAGTTTTATATTTCCGACGAAATTTTAGTATCACCCAATTCACCCCCCCTCTTGGGTGAAACGCTTGTTCTAACACATGACACTTGGCATTTTAATTCCATTAATCAATTTCTAACACATTTTATTTTCAATTTTCGGAATAATGCCAATTTTGGCAGATTTTTTGCCATAATTTTGAAAAATCATAACTAATTTTGTAGACATCTTTTTAGAGTGATTCTAAAGGCTATGGAGCCCTTATTGAGTTTAGTTTCAAGGAAAAATATGAAATTTTACTAGCTGGGATCATATCATTCCCAACTTTTCAATATTTGACCGCTGCTCCAGAAACTTTCCAAATTTTCTAGGCTAACTTTAAAAATTCATATCTTTTTGTACATAGCTTCAATTGATTCATATGTACCTATCAAATTAAAGTTTAGGATGTCTACTTTCATCCTGTAAAATTTCATAATTTTTGCTCATCATTTGGTCTTCCAAAACTACATGACAAACTTACTGCCTCGCAGGCGATTTCATTGAAAACACCATTCAACTTTCAATTTTCAATATTTAATCCCTTTAGCCTTAAATATTTACTATTTTATTGAATATATATAATAATCACAATATACTCTTAGTAAATAAAATTTGGGGTGTTACAATTTGCAATCCCAAGATTGAAAACACAATACAAGGGGGGTGACTTTGCAGTAATCCCACTTTCGTGGTACTCCCAATCCCTAGTTATCCGTAGTTCCTCAAACCAAACGATGTATTCTGGCCGAATCCGTGATCCAATCTCAATCCCTGCCCCCAATGCCTCGTACCAAAATAGGGCGTTATTGTAGAGTTTTTTTGACCTGATTGATTGTATGGTATGTACTAAAGTACTATTTATATTAATTTATTTTCCACGTATTTGAAAATTTAACTATACCACCTAAATAGAGTTGGCAATTTGGGCTAACAAGCGGAATGCGGGCCAGCCTTCAGGCTAAACAGGTTGGACTAAGGGTGGGTTGGTATGCCCGTGAAAGTATTTCACTCCTTTGTTTTTTTGTTTAATTCTTACTCATTTTCTCTTTTACCCACTCACATCATATTTCTTTTTTTTTTATATGTTTATATTAGGAAGCCAATTTCATTATCACTTGTCTTTCTTTTTTCATCTACTCACATCATAAAAACATATAAACACATTTCTTTTAAATTTAATCATAGTAGAATAAATAAATATAGTATGAAAATAAAAGTGTCAAATAAAAAATATGAAAAAGAAGTTAAACACAACATCAAAAGAAAGAAGATAAGAATATTTGAATTTATTTTATAAGAAAAACTAAAAAAATAATTGTAAACGGGCCAGCCCACTGTAGCCTACAAGCTGAACAAGGCAAGCCTGTGCAGCCTGGCCCTTAGCGGGCTGGCAAGTACTCACCACTTTTGGTGGGCTGACCAGTTGGGCCCGCGGGCTCCAACCCATTTAACCAGCTCTACACCTAATGATATTAACTTTTGGGAGAATGACAAAAAATATTTTAAAATATACAAATTTCATATGAAGAATATGAAATGGCATAATTCCTCTCAAATGTTTAAGCACTTCTTAGTTATTGACTTTTGTTACGTTAGTGGAGGTTTTTAACTTCTTTATAACAAAAGTCAATGCCAAAGACATTGTACTTTTTATGTATGAAATCTTGTGGATTAAGTGTATTTTCTCTACATAAAGTCTTAATTCAATATTAATTTTTTATGAGCTAATCAGTTGTCGCCTGACTTTGAATTAATTTCTCACCATATAACACCTACCGACAATGATTGAGACATTGAATTAAGTGTTATTTAAATTTTAATTTTTTTTTACCATCAATAATTCTCGATCCACAATATAAGTCATTTAAATAATTTGTTTGGCAATGTTAGTTAACTTATTAAATATATCTTAAATTAATTTTTTTTTAACTTTATTCATATTAAATGAAGTTTTAAAGGGGAGAAAAAAGTACAAAAAGTTTCATTCAAGCATTAATTAACCGAGTAGAAGTGATAAACTATATACTCTCTAAATTGACAAATGTAAAAACTATGTCTTACATTTAAAATCAAGATTAATACTTTAAATATATTATATATTAAGGACTGGAGGGAATATATTATAGACTGAACAAAGTATATTGCAAATAATAGTATTTATATCCATACTATTGGATCACTAGATCTATTGTAATTTAGTAACAAGTTTATTATTTAAATAACACTATTTTTTTTATTATGAAAACTGTCAAGTTGTGCCACTTTAAACTGTATTATATTGATCCATAAGATGGATGCTTTCTAGAATGTAATTGCCATATGGCTAGGAAAAAATACATTATGTTCTACTTGTAAAGAGAAAAATGTTGGGCACTTGGGTCAATCAATTAGTTTAATTAAGTTTTAATGTGGGAAGTTAATTCGAGAGCGTACTTATATTAACCTTAAAGATTATTCAGCTTCCCTTTCAGTTACATAAGACTTGTTGGCATGAGGGGAGGAAAAATTTTGTTTGAGTTGATTTGTTTTTAAAAAGAATACAATGGGGTTAAAAGCTTTTAATCAAGTTTTTTTACTTGTTTTTTTTTATATATTATTTTTATTAAAATTTTATAACTTCATTTCTCTAATTTTTTTAATTCAACTTATAAAAATTTTCCCATTTATTTTTTCCCTCAAAATTCCTTGTACCAAACAAACCCTAAGACATTAGTTATATTTTTCCGGACATAAGAGATCTAAATTAAATCGTCAAAGTGCAGGCGTAAATTTTTTATGTCTAACGCGTAAGAGCAGATTTTCCCCCCTACAAGTGATTGTCTTCAAAGAAAACATATATCTCATTTTTAGTTGAATTAAAATTATTTTAAAATTTAAAACAAACTAGCTCTAAATAAGTTCAACTCATTTAATCTATAATGCACTGATTTGGTATATATGAAAATATATTGAATGAAGATTAAGAAATTAAAAGTATGCGTCTCAATTTAAGTTATAATCATCCACATCCACAAATAACTTTGTAAACTAACGATATGAAAACATTTTTATAAGTGAGATATGGTAAGTTCAATCTCCTTATAAAATCAAATCCTTATTATCTGTTCAACAGTTCCTTTAAATTTTAGTTTTTCTTTTTCTTTTTAAAAAGTCCTCCGCATCGCCCTAGTGAGATGCGCAAGTACGAACAAGACACTTCCCTTAAATGTGCTTATTGTACGATTTCTTGTCCTCTTATTATCATTTATTTTAATCATGTTTGAAAGGTCATTCAGCGCATCTAGCGTTACTAGCCAAGGCGGCGCTTACTTTTTCGATACACAACCCTCATTTATTTAATCCTCGATTTTTAATATAAGATATAACTAATTTTTTTTAGAGAAATTAAAAGAATTAAATAAGTATGTTACTCATAACATGTGTTTTGTATCATTTGATTATATCAGCTCAAAAGTCATATAAATTAATTTAGTATAAAAAAAATAAATATTAATACTATAAAATAATTTATTTAGTTTTTTAATTTCTCTAAAAAAAATTAATTATATCTTATATTAAATATCAAGTAATATCAAACAAAAAATTGCTGGCCGAAACAGATATGATCACACAATGTTTAACAATGTTTTTTGGCAGGTAAAAAAAAAACTAGGTTTTAATACATATTTTTGTAAAGGTACATTAATGTCATAATCTTTTTCGAAAAGTGCTCCTAGTATCAAAATAAAATCTCAGGTGCCAAAATCCTCGTATCATATTAATCCTACATGTCATATTCTATCTCTTCTCTATAATTACATCATGTCTGATTATTTTTAATATTTTTAAAAAAGAATTTCTCTTCCCCTTCTCTAGATATTTTTCATTTCTCTTACAAGTCTTTTACCACCTTGATCAAGCCCACCTCCATCACCACTACCCGGCTTCCTCTCCTAATTCAATTTCATCGTCGCTAGAGGAAGATGAGGAGGAGGAGGAAATCATCACCTGTAAACCTAAAAATTGTTGCCGCCATTGTTGCTTTACAATTCTGTTCAAGAGGAGAATGAAGACAAAAAACAAAGAGAATGAAGGGGGTGCTTGCATAGCCACTATCACCATCTCCTTCAATTATTTATTCAGCCCCAAATCTGAGGAAGGCAGAGCTCATGGATGAAGAGAGCATGACGCACGGGTTATGTTGAAGGAAGGGGATATTAAAAAACTGATTAAAATAATTTAACAAAATTTAATCTTCCAAGCATTATTTTTAAATGCCTATAATATAACAAAAATTATGGGCACCTGATGATGATGTGTCAACACCCGTTTCCATTTCGATAATTAAAGAGTAATAAAGACGGAATTCAATGGGCATTCAGAAAAGTATAATTATATTGATACAAATATTCGTTTACAATTCTGATATCGTTCGTGGACGAAAACAGAAAATACAGTGGAAGTTTTAATATTTACAAATTTCACCAAAATATCACAAAATAGACTAATTATGACCATGATATTGTCCTCGCCTCAAGACCTGTGCCACTTACTTTCCGGTGTCTACATCTTTTCCCTTAGACCCACTGGTACCCGCTGAGGTGTTTATTAAAAATAGGGTGAGATTCCGGAGAATTTCAGTAGAAACATGTTATCGTTCATAGAAAATGCGAAAAGTAAATATGATATATGCCATATATGCACCAATTAATGAACATTATAAACATATAATCTGCATGTATACATGAGTAGGGCCCAACCATTATTTTTAAATGCCTATAATATAACAAAATTATGGGCACCTGATGATGATGGAGGTGAGCTTGATGAAGGCAGTGGAGACTCGTGGAGGAGGCAATGAAGATTTTAAAAAGAAGAAGAAAACTGAAGATTTAGAAAAGAAAAGGAAAAGTCATTTTTTAAAAAGATTAAAAACATTTAGAAGTGATGTAATTATAGGGAAGAGAGAGAAGGTGACATGGAGGATTAATATAATATACACGCTCTTGCATTTGAGGTTTGATTATGGTGATTAGCAACATTTTTTTTGAAAAGATAAAGTGTAATTTATGCAAGGTTTTAATTCGGCCTTTTAATTTTAAAAAGTATGTTTTTTTAGTCTTCTAACCCCAACATCATTCATCTTAAATGATGGTTTTCTTGGAATAATCACAATTGAAAATTAAACTTTTTATATCCTCGCATTTGGTAATGTTTTGTCTAAAATTTTTTTTTTAATGTCAATATTTTTTAACAACTATTAGGGATAAAGGATTAAAACTGCCACTTTTAAAGTTAAGGGACCACACTAAAACCTTATATAAAATTAAGGACTTAAGGTATACTCCTATCTAGTTTATTTTTATTTTCTCAGTTAATTATAATACTTAAAAGATACAAGGGGTTGCAATTTCATGTTTTATTTGTATTAGGTAGTGTCATGCTAGGATTTATGTTTATGTTAGTTTGTTGTAATGTGTTTCTATTTTTATACATTGGCCCCCAATTTAGTCCGAACTCAGACCAATTAGTGGGTTTATAGGTATGCTTTATGGTTTTGTCAGATAAATTGGGTTTTATTCCCAAAAAAAAAAAATATAAATATCATTTGTGATCATATTTATAAATTATTTTTAATTAATTTTCACATTTTAAGAAGAGTTATTTAATTCATTAATTATGAGTTAAATTTTCAATTTCGTCATTATTTATGATTGGTTCCAAAAGTCAATATGAATAAATTTTTTTTTACATATTGTAATTAATAGAGGTAAAAAAATATAAAATATATTTATTATCCTAAAATTAGATTTATAAATAAGATCAAATTTTTTAATAAAAAAGACTTATAAATAAGGCCAAGGCAATACGCTAATACAGGAAAATACATGGAAATGAAGGGGGATCAAATGCCAACAATGGACCCTACCACTGTTTGTTTTTGTTTTTTGAGCTATTGTTTGTTATAAAAAAAAAGAAGCTTATTTATTTATCTCCCATTTGTTCGTATCGATTGCGGATTTGCAGTCCGTGCCCCTCATCTTGACCGTTTCGGTATCTGACCCTTTGACATTTCTGTCTCTCCCCCTTCTATAAACACCCTTCCCACAGACCAACCCTTCCTTCCATTCCTCCATATCTCACTTCCCAGCTTCACATTCCTTCCACACACCCTACCCACCGATACCGCCGCTCCGGCGACGCCGTCGGAACCACCTTACCTACAAAACTCCGGGCATATGGATCTACTTCCTTTCACTTTTTCTCAACACCAATTCTGAGTTCACAAATCAATGTCCAATATTCCTTCTTCTCTCTCTGAAATTTGTCTCACCCAGTTTCGCCTTATCATATCCATTGCAGATCCATGGCCTTTCTCATAACCTCTCTAGAATCTTATTGCCAAAATCATCTCTCTCTCCATTCATATTTCACCATCGAACCAAAGCTATCTTCTGCTTTATTTCTTAATTTATTGTAAGACTCTCAAATCCGAACGAGGCAGTCCAGAGAAATATGAGGAAGATTAGGGGATTTAAGCTTGGACGACGCCTTATCCGAATCTCCAGATGGATCTTCCGAAGAACCCGAGCCGGAGGATATCGTAGGTTGGGTTCACAAGATTCACCGGCGACGAGGACCGTAGCAAAGATTCTCAAATGGGGACGCAAACTTACGAGAGGAGCTAGATCCCTCTGCAGCGCGAAGCCCCGGTTGGGATATATTCCGGTGGGATCCGACCCGGGACAGGACAAGCCTCCAGCGGTTCCCAAGGGTCACTTGGCGGTGTACGTTGGGCAGAAGGACGGCGAGTTTCACCGTGTGTTGGTGCCGGTGATCTACTTCAACCACCCCTTGTTCGGAGAGTTGTTGAGGGAGGCGGAGAAGGAGTTCGGGTACAACCATCCCGGCGGGATCACGATTCCGTGCCCGTTCACCGAGTTTGAAAAGGTCAAGACCCGAATAGCATCCGGGTCAGCCACCGGAACAGGCGGGAAATTGGCGTGGAGAGGGCTTCATTGAAGGAGCTAGCGAAGAAACACGAAGAGACGCGTCTTAAATTTTTAGCTACCAAGAAAGAAATTGACCGTGGAAGAGAAATTAAATCGAGATTATTTTAATTAACATTAATTTTAATGTTAATTACTTTCACTCTTTTTTTCTTCCAGATGCATCCAACGGAAGATTCCATTTTTCATTTCAAATTCTCTCAATGTATCACATATTATTTGTAGGGTAAATAAATACTACATATAATAGATATAACCTATAAGTGATTTTTGTTGTAGAATTATGATTCATATGTATAGTTATTTTGGGGTTGGCCAAAAGAAAAAAGTTATTTGTGTTTGGAATGCATGAAATGTCATAGTGGAATCCTAATCCTAATTTGAGTGATCCTGACTCGCGTTTGGCATGAAGTATAATCATCATAATAAAAGTCTTCGTCTCATGAATATAATGAAATAAATGATTTTATCATCTACTAGTGATAATAAAAAAGTATTTATTTTCATAATTATTCTTTTTTCAAATTTATGTTTTTTGCCCCAAACAGATCTTTAAATTTAATTAAAAAAATTTTATCGCTAAACTTCCCGCATCTTACCCTCCTCGGCTCCTATTTGGCTCTTTATTGTTATTTTTCCAGTGGTTATTCCGTTATTAGGACAAAAAAGTACTACTAATATTCAGATAGATAATTTATTTGTAGGATGCTTTATTTAAGAAATACTCCCTCCGGTCCTAATTATAAGACAGAGTTGACTTTTTTAGAGAAATTAAGGAAGCCAATTAAGTTACTTTAGAATGTTTATATTTTTAGTATCTTTAGATTATATATTAGTTTATTAGTCAAATTAATTAGTTTGGAGAAAAAAATAAAAATATAAACACTCTAAAGTAATTTAATTGGCTTCCTTAATTTCTCCAAAAAAGTCAACTTTGTCTTATAATTAGGACCGGAGGGAGTATTATTTTTCATGATCTTTTTGTACAATATGAGCTTAATAAATGGGCTAGTTAAATTATTACAGTTATGGACTTAAACAAAAAAATTTGTGAAGTTACGGAGTATGAGCAAGGTACTGAAAATCTGACTGGATATTAAATCGATCGAGGTATTGGGATAAGGGTCAGTAGTTTAGACCGGGGTCAACCTGAGGGGTCAAACTGAGGTCAATTAAAAAATTACATATAATTTAAATATTCATACATACCATTCAAAAAACCATATGAGACTTATTTTTCAACTAATAATCCAATATAACCTCCTGAACCTAATACTTACAAAAATATCATTAACTACATAAGGATTTTTCCCTAACCAATGTCTAAAATATTCCACAATTCTTTTAAAACTCCTTATAAATAAAAAACTGTTACGAAAATATTTTTTTTTAAAAAAAGTCAAAACGACTTCATTTGGAGTGTAAACAAGTTAAAAAAAAAAAAGGCCAAACCGTGACTAGTCCGGGTCATCCCAGTTCAGGCCGGTTCACACCGGGTCAGACTCGGATGATCAGTTTTTTCCATCAACCGGACCGGACCAGTGACTGATTCATTGATTTCTGGTCTGAACTGACCGGTTCGATCTGATCCGATTTTCCATACAATGAGTATGAGATGAAATAGAAAATATACTCCAATTAATAGTGTCATAAATAAAATAATAATAATAAAAGAGATTTAATGGTTGACCTGATGTATATGGCTCAAAACTAGTTGGGGGGAGTCTATCATTTTTTCAGAATTAGATTATATATATTTTGCACACAATCCCCAACTAAAAATTTCACTTACTCGTCCCCAACAAATTTAATTCGTACATCATCCAGAAAAAATCTGGTTATCCCTGTATATTTGTAAGAAAAGCGGATCTCAAATTTTTTTAATTACTTTATACAGGGTTTTAGTTTAGTCATTTAATTTTATAAAATATTTTTCAGTCATCCAATCCTTACAATACTTACATCATTGATATCGAATAATGACTTTGTGTCATTTATTTTATTTTTTTAAGAAATTTAATTTAATATGTTGAAATTTGCTAATATTTTGTAAATACTTAAATTTCAGTGGCAGTATTTTTTTGTTATGAAATATTGAAATTAATGGTGGTGGAATTAAATAACTAAAAAGGCACCTTTTGAAATGGAGGAACTAATTAAGATAAAATTTTGAACAAAAGCTAAGTGATGGAAAGAGCATTTTTACCCATTTATGTTTAAAAATCTCAAACACAATATTTAA
The DNA here is from genome assembly GCA_963855925.1 of Inga laurina. Classification (NCBI taxonomy): domain Eukaryota; kingdom Viridiplantae; phylum Streptophyta; class Magnoliopsida; order Fabales; family Fabaceae; genus Inga; species Inga laurina. The sequence continues at coordinate 39,276,939 of OY979705.1, forward strand.
AAATATAGTTTTTCATTATGTTGATTATAAAAATAAATTTTAAAATCATATTTACCATATTATATTAATACTTATATTATTAGGCATAATTTTTGCCTCCACTTATTAATATCTTCGTTTCCTAACCGCCGCCTCCATATATATATATATATAGAGAGAGAAAGTTATAAGAAAACCCAGAGTTTATAGAATCTGTAAAAAATAATATATAACTTAGTATTAATTATCACTGATACTTTTATGTAAAAAACACATGCAATTTAATTAAGATCTAACATGTGGTGGTGAAAACATTGACGGCGTTACGGTGATCCGTAGAGAGACGGCACTGTGGAATGTGAAAGTCGTGAATGTGTGATGATGAAGACGATAATGATTCAGTGATTTACAGTTAACGGAAAGGGACAGCCAAAATGCGTTTGGTCCTTTTAAGTTTCTTTTGCTATTGGTTGGTTCTAAATTTCTTTGAGGCTAATAATAAATACGTGGTTGTAACGGTGTTTACAACGTAAATACAAAACAGATATTTTTTTCTCTAATTTTGGTCTGTAGCGATAATTTATTTAACCTCAATTATGTCTACGGTAATGATATTGATAGCAATATTGATATTTATTTTAGTTTTTAAATTTGACTTGTCATTTGCGCTTTTTTTTCTTCTTCTTATTTATGATAATATTTGTGTGTTGGAATAATTGGTATCTGGTTGTTCTAAAAGGAAAAGGCTTAGCTAAGTACAATTGCATGAATGGCCCTTCGGAGACATCTCAGCCAATTAAAATTTATGCATAAAACATATTTTTTTTAAAAAAAGGTAAAATTACAATTAATGTTTTTCTATTTTTTTTTTAAAAGCATAATATTTTAAACTATATTTAACAACGATTCAACCAAAATTTGGAACAAGGCAAGCACAATTTTTGGTAAAAGATTTGTATATTTTAAAAATAAAAACTGCCTCTATATTGTAAAAAAGATTAAATAATTTAATTACTCAAATAGCTTTCAACTTTCAAGTCTCTAGATTAAAAAAAAAACCCCTGATTTTAGTTTAACCAACATGAAAAATACTAAAGTTTTAGAAATAAGGCCAGAGCTCTAAAGAAACACATCATACATGTATGCTAACAGTGGTTAGATTGTGAATAATGCACAAAAAAAAAAAAAAAGGTTATTGAAAGAGTTACTCTAAATTGAACTCGAACATGCTTGAATCCAACTTAATCAGATTGTTATAACAAAAAAAAAGAAGTAGTGTTTACCATGTATAATAGAAATATTTTAAATATAGAGAAAAGGTTGAAGCAAACAGGTGTGAAAGAATTGACGGATATCACATTACAATAGAGAATAAAACGGTCCATGCAGATATCAATATCTTGTCGAACCAATTAAAAGGATTGCTTTCTTATCTCTGAGTCACAAATCAAAAGTAGAGAATAAAGGTTCCAATTTAGGTAGAGTTCATTGTCTTGAAGAATATTTGGCAATAGATTTGATTAAATAATTTTTTCTCTGTTTTTTCTTTTCCGTTGTTGTAATAATTATGAAGAAGTTTAAAAGAAACTCACACAACCTGCCTCCATACTTTTCTCACCAAAAGAAAAGTGTCCTTATCGTTGAAGATGATGCCGGTGGCAGAGAATCATACAATTCTTGAGCATACTTGTTTAGCTTTATAAGAATTACCTCCTTTGTGAGGGGAATATTATAAACTTGTATTTGGATTACTTTTCTTATATTTATTAGGAAAAATAATTATTCCATCCTAACATTCTGACACAATTGTAACTTAATTTTTAAATCATTAAAATACAATGGATTAATGATGGAATTCAGCGAGTGAATTTGATTATTCCGTCGTTAAATAGTCTATCACTTATTGATGAGCGACAAAATTTTGTTGCTAATTCACTATAATTTGTAGTGAATTTTGACTTGGTAAAATTTAATTTTTATAGTTATGATTCAAATGTGTTCCCTAAACTTTAACTTATTGCAACCTAACCCCTTTAGTTTTAACTATTAAAATTTTTTTTGTAGCCACAAATAACCATTTAAAATTTTAGTCTTTAAGTTTCATGAAAGTGTGTGCATGTGTGTGTGTGTGTATTTTAAAATGTAGGGATTAATATTTTAAATGGTTAAACTATCAGGACTGAAATATTGAGTTGTATCGAGTCAAAGTTTAGGAATTAAGTTACAATCGAGTCAAAACTATAAAGATTGAGTTGCACCGAGTTAAAGTTTGAGGATTGAGTAATGATTCTTTTTTTTTTTTACCTGACGATTGAGTGATAATTCAAAACTATAAGGAAAAAAATTAATTTTCCCTTAAAATAATACAGGAAAATGTGAATGTCTATTGAGTTTATATTTCATATAATTATGCTGATTCACTTTTCTTTATATTTCTCTTTATATGCACTTTTTACATATACAAAACATAAAGGATTTTAGTATAAATTTGAGTGAATAAATTGTAGAAATCTATAAATATGAATGAGTGAAATCACTGAAATGTTCTATAAAAATATGAAGCTAAAAAAAATGTTCTATAAAAATGAAGAAAATATTATGAGTCATAAGTTGGCCCAATTAATTACCAGACTACCTCAAATTTGGTTAATTGATAATTCTTTTCTTTCTTATAAATTTGTTCTATTATATTGCACAATTTTACCATTTCATTTTTTCCATATATAATCAAAATAAACACACTCACAAATATAAATGTGTCAATTTCGGGCTCGTGCCTACATGTTTACGCTACCACAGCCTTTTTAATCGTACAAAAAGAGAGAAAAATTTTAATAAAAAATTAAAAAAAAAGATAATGTGCTAATTTGGAATAGCTTATTTTTAGGTAATAAGTGTTTATAAATCGTAATTCACGGTATACGAGGTAAATATGTGAAAGGAGTTTTATCTCGACTTACGTAATAAAGACTTATTATCCAAAAATAAGTGATACCAAACGAGCACAATAATCCATATTTAACAAAAGGTCAGTTGTTGTGATAAAAATGGACAAAAAATTCATGTATGTCCCTACTGGCAAACGCGGATCGCATTGAACAAGTAAAAGAAATCAAATTCTAAGCAGTATGACGCATATTCAACATAAGAAGCATAACTTTCAAGAAATTATAAATAAGGTCCACATAAGATGGTTATCTAATTTCACTTATGCGGTAGAGCCAGAAAGAATCATTGATTGAGAAAAGCGAAGGCTCAGGCATCGAAGCTTACCATTTGTGAAGGTGGTCTGGAAGGGAATGTCTCAAAGGGAAGCCACTTGGGAGGCGGAAGCACACATGAAGAAAAGATTTCCTGATTTTATGCCCCATGATGTGTAACAAATTTTGAGGGCGAAATTTATTGAACGGGGGGAGAATTGTAATATCCCAATTTTTGATTAAGGGATAATCATGATTATTATGGATAATTATGAATTTAATTGGAATTATTATGTGTTTTATGGCAATATTAATTAATATGTCATAATTAATGGAAAAATTGGAAGAATGGAATTATTGGCCATGAAGTGGTAATTAATGGGGAAATTAATTACTAACTAAGAGAAAATGGGATGTGTGATTAAAATGGCTAATGGAGAGATTAGATAAGTTAATTTGTGACTTATTTGGTGAGAGCCAATGGTAGTGTGACATGTGTCAAGATGAGAGAGGTTAAGGAAAGTCAAATTGATAAAATAAGCTTTCTCTCTCCTCCCTCTCCTCTCTTGTGCAGCTGACTTGGAAGCATGGGGAGTATCATCATTGTCCATCTCTCTCCCTCCATCTCTCTCTCGTTTCTCTCTCTTCCCTTCCTCCATTTCCGGCGGCTGAACTAGGCAAGAAAGAGAAAGAAAAACTTGTGATTTGGGTAAGTAAATGCCTTCCATTGCTCAATCATCATTCATAAATGTTGATCCTTGAGTGATGAGCTTCATTTTGGTGTGTATAGTGTGCCCATTGGTGGTTATTTCAAGAATCACGAAAATCTGATTGTTGGAGAATCAAAGAGTGTCTTTGGAAAAGTGAAAGAGGTGAGGGAAACTAATCTATCTATCTAAGTTTCATGCCATTTGAAGTAGTTTATAAATTCTGGAAATTTTGGCTTGAATCCGAAAATTTAATGCCACTGTTCATTTGGTATGTTTTTGGCATGAGAATGGTGTTTTGGAATGAGTTTTGGATAGATAGATTGATTGGAGGTTGAAATGTTAAGTTTAGTGATTTTGGGAAAATTGATGATTTGTGTCGATTCAAACCAAAACATGAAAATGGAGTTGGATTTTGATCATTTTAATGATTCCATTGAATTCCTTGGGTGTTTTTGTGTGGGAGTAGCTTTGGGTTGGTATTTGGGTTCATTTGGATCACTTGGAAAAATTTCTGGAAATGCTGTCATACCTTCTGCGTTTTCTGGTTTCTAATAATCGTGCTTGAGGTGAGAGTGAGTGTGCTCGAGTGAGGGAAGAACATCACTCGAGTGAGGATTTTGTGCTCGAGTGATCCTTTTCTGAGAAAGTTCTTGTGCTCTCGGGCATGTGCTTTCTGTCTTCACTTCCTTATGCTTGAGGTGATTTCTGTACCTGTGCTCGAGTGAGAATTTTGTGCTTGAGGTGATTTCCGTACTTGTGCTTGAGGTGAGGATTTTGTGCTCTAGTGATCCTTTTCTGTGAAAATTCTTGTGCTCTCGGGCATGTGCTTTCTGTCTTCACTTCCTTGTGCTTGAGGTGATTTCCGTACCTGTGCTCGAGTGAGGATTTTGTGCTTGAGGTGATGTCCGTACCAGTGCTCGAGTGAGACCATTTTCACTCGAGGTAAAGCAGTGAAAAATGAATTTTTGTGCTTCCAAAAGGGGATCTTTGGGATAGTTCTTCCTATCCTTTAGGAGTTTTGTTAGGGGTATTTAATGACTCTAAAAGAGCAATAATGATAACCAATTTAGTATTATAAAGTGAATTAAGTCTTGGAATAGAGAATAACTCTTCGTCCCTAATTGTGAATATAGGATTTGACATTTGCCCTACTTGGGAGAGACCGGCGTTAGGACATGCACGGAAGGATCAAGGTAGTGACTTTTCTCTCATATTTTGTATGATGTTTTGGTATGCATAACTTATCATTGAACTTGTGAAATGTGTGCCATAGTCCATTACGGCGTGAGCACTTCAGCGTGAGCCGTATAGGGAGTGACAGTGGTCATCTCTAGGTCGGCCGTTGAACAGCCGTCGTAATCGACATGGATCTTTGTGAATCCGACCCGTGGGGCCGTGTGTGTGAAACCAGCCGTGGGCTGTGTATATCTTGCCTGTATGGCTTGCGTTATGAAATGCTTTATATGGATCCCAGCTGTGGTAAATTATACTGTGTTGATTGTTGTGATGCAATACAGCGCGAGCAATTCAGCGTGAGCAATCGTCAGGGATGACATGTGTCATACTAACCATTGCCGTTGAACTACCGTTGTAGTTGCTTGTTTGGATAATGATTTGATTTCATGTCTTACTATTGCAAATTATATGATTGATTTGACACTACGGGGATTCTTTAGAATCTCACTCTCCCAAAATTAAACATTTTAGACAGGGCTGAAGGATCTAAGGGAAAGCGGGCGACGAAGAGCAGTTAGAACTCCTGTTTAGGAGTATATTTTGGATATTGGTTATCACTGTATAACTTTTGGATATTTTTGGTAAAAACAATTGTATATAGTAGATTTTGTGTAATCCCCAAGAAAAAGGGTATGAATTGTAGGCTTTGTGCCTTGTGTAAATCCCTTTTTATTAATGAATGGAACCCGAGTGTGTTGGGAATTGATACTGTACTCTGATATGTATGAATGAAACCAACCGATATAGGCCATATTTGTTTTGTATTATGAATATGAGATTGTTATGGTAAGGTTTTGAAAACCCTGATTTTGGGAAGTTTAATCTGAATAAGTCTCAAATCATCTTACAGCCTCTAATTCAAACTTAATTATGTGTTACGAACGTAAATCTCGGCCTTACACGTGAAGGGGGTTACATATTTGATATCTGTTTTAGTGTGTTAGTGCATGTCTTTGCTTTGTATGATTATGTGTAATTTGAAGCTATGTTTGAATCTATGTTATGACCATATGTATATTGTTCGAAGCACTGAGCTTATAAATGTGTCATTGTGTATGAGCATGAGTTGTGTGATGCAAACATGTCATGCATTAGATATTTATTATACATGCATATTGATATTGTTATTCTACTGAGATTCTCTAGAATCTCACCCTCCCTTATTAACATTTTAGACAGGGAAGGAAGATTGAGGATGGAGCAAGCATCCAAGGACGAAGAGAACTCGTTTTTGGGTAAGAGTTTAGTAGTTGGTTATCAATGCGTAATTGGGAATATGTATTTGTATATTTGGACTAGTATTTGAGTATGTATTCGAGTGGGTTGTGTAATCCTTAATTGAGGAGTTGTATGGGCTATTGTGCCCTATGATTATTGAGCGAAGGTATGATCCCGGGATTGCCGGGAATTTATATTGCGTACTCTGATAATTGTATAAATGTGATTTATCTTCGCGTAGTAATTGTATTCGGAGTGTGAATGTGAGACCAAGTTTAAATAATTTTGAAATGTAATTATGAAAATCCCATATGGTGGATAGATTTGTAAAGGTTTATTTGTTTATTATTGGTCTCTATTTTACTTAAGCTTCATAATCCGGATATAATTACGTTGAGGGTGTTACAGTTGGAGTGTTTGGTTTGCCATTAGAATGTAGGACATTCTTATTAGATTTGATTAGTTTTGATGATGCCAAATATATATATGCCAAATATTAAGAGCAAAAAGTTTGTATAATGCATTTATCTCCTACATTGACTAACTACTATATTTAACATGTAATATCTTGTAAAATAGTCAAGCAAAGAAAGAAGATATCAAGTTGGATTATGGTGAATGATCAAGAAAAAGATTAAGAAGATATTGAAGATTGAAGTTATCAACTATGAGGAGAAGAAGTCAAGAAAAGAAAGAAGTTATTGAGCTAGATTGTGGAAAATGACCATCAAGAGGAAAACAAAGAAGGAATAGTGAAGAAAGGAGAGCCTTTGGTAAAAAAAGAATTTATCTAATTAGATTATGGAGAATGACTAAAAGGAAGAAGAAGAAGAAAGAGATTGAAGATAATAGTCAAGAAAACAAGGATTGTATAAATTAATCAAGAAGAAGGAGAAGAGATTGAAGAAAGAAGAACTTGCAATATCTAATGGGCATATCAAGATCCAAGCTCTTAGATGTGATATTAGAGGTCTCTATGATCAAATGACTCAATTCAAAGTTAAGATGTCTTATATGGAAGTTATACCAACTTCACTCGAGTGATCAATCAAGTCCAACCTTCATAAATGATCACTCTAGTGACCACTCGAGTGATGACTACATTGTTATGCTTTATTTTTGTTTAGTATGATAGATGTTTGTTATTTTGGATGTATATCACAAACTACATATCTAATTGAGGTGAAACTTATTTCATATGAAACTAGACTCCAAATTCGATACAATGACACCAAGATCAAGCTCAAAGGGTTTCAAATAGAAAAGATATGAATTTCAGAATTTGACACTAGAATTTCTCACGTTATTCCAGAGCAGGTTCAGTAATTTGGATGTATCTCATAAACTACACATCCGATTGAGGTGAAACTTGTTGCATACAAAACGACACTCCAAATTCATTTCACAGAAGCTAAGATCAAGCTTAAAGAGTCTTAGATGAAAGAGATATGGATATCAGAATATGACTCTTGGTGTTCTCACTATATTCCAGAACAACAGTCGTTCTTTGGATCATAACTTTCAGAAGACAATGAGTTTTGGACTAAAACTTATTGTATATAAAACAAGACTCAAGAGACATTTCAATGGCATAAAGATCATGCTCAAAAAATGTCAGCCGGAAGAGATATGAATTTCAATATTGCACGGTTGTATAAAGATGCTACTCCAGACCAGCTGTTATGAATTTGATTATAACTTTCAGAATATAATTCATTTTGAGCTGATTCTTTTTGCATTGGAACCTAGACTTCAAGAGCTTTCTAATGATAGGTCATTTGTCAAATGTGGATTCAAAATGAGTTTAGCACTAGTAAAGATCACTCCATTGATATAATGTACATGACTTTCAGTGATGCACTGTTCACTTCAAAGATAATAAAGGATCACTCGAGCGAGCAATTGAGTGATGACCTATCATTGGCAAGATCACTCCAATGATATGAAAATGATGAGCCTTCAAAGTTTAATCATCATCTCAGATTTCACAATTCTTTTCTAAACTCATATAAATCTTGATTATATCATTCCTAATCATTACTAATCAAGTTTATATGCAGATTACATATGAATAAGCAATGGATTAAGAATGACTAAACTACTCAAACATTGCTTTTGTGTCAGACTCTCCAACAATCATATTTCTATAAGGCTCAAAGACAAAATCACAATGGGAATTTGAACGTGCCTAAATGATACTCCAACATCTCCGATGGTAATCAAAGCTACATCTACTATAAATTGAAAAGCATTCAAAGCCGATAAGTAGAGCTTGCACCTTCACCACTAACACTCTGAATCCAACATTTATCTCATAAGCTCTATGTTTTCTCAGTGTTCATATAATCTACTTTAGAGAGAGAGATTATTTGTATTATGCTTTAGTGTTTATCTTATTCACTTCTGAGAGAGAAGATTGATTGTGATCATTCATCATCAAGAGAGATTGTAACCTTATGGTGTGTAAGGGGGAATTGTTATCCTGGTGAGAAGACTGTAAGTGACTTCACAAGTGCTTAGATTAAGCTTGTGAGATTGTAGTGGTTCTCAAGTATCCGGTTTAAACTTGAGGGAGATAGTAGTTGAAATCTCCAGAAGAGCTTGGGGACTAGACGTAGATCATCGACGATTGGACCAAACTAGGATAAATCATAGTTTGCATACTCTCTTCCCTTATCTCTTAAATTTCAAGCATATATGATTTGAATAATTAACTATTGACTTATGACTCAATATCTTCATACTTATTGTTTTCAATAAGATGTGAATTTTTTTTAAGTTTTTATTTTACACCCAATTCACCCCCTCTTGGGTGTTAGCTAGTTCTAACAATTCTTTGTGTTTTAGGATTTAGCCGTTGGAGCAGAGAAAATGTGCAATGTTTGAACCTTGGAGTATATAATGCTTTTGACACATAGTGCTTTTTGTATTTTGTATGTTAATCCATAATTGATCACCTGTAACATGCTTAATCACTAATATAATGAAGTGTCAGAATGGTTGGGAGCAAAAGGAACAAGTTTAGAATGAACTTGAATGAGTTTCAAGACTTTCGATGCGATACCCTGTTTTCTAGAATTGCGTCACTCGAGTGGTCACTCAAGTGATCTTCACTTAATCATTTTGAAAACAAAATAGATCATTGCGGTGATATAGTAGTGATGCATAAAATAGGATTACTCGAGTGAACTTGTTCTTTTCAGAAACAGATCAATAGGTATATCATTGTCATCATGTGATAGTGATGAGTACAACTGGATCACTCGAGTGATCTTGTTTCATCATCACTCAAGTGATCCACACAAAGAAAACTTCCAAGAATATTGAGCACTTCCATAATTATTGTGGTGTTATGCTAGCTATGCATTTTGTTATATTACTCGAGTGGTTACCCAAATGATCTTCTCTTCAAAATATTTTTAGAAAACTGATCACTATGGTGATGTGATGGTGATGAAAATTGAACACATCACTCGAGTAGTCACTTGAGTGATATTCTCTTTGAAAACTTTTTGTAAAAACCTTATCATTAGAATAGATCACCGTGGTGATGTGATGGTGATGAAAATTGAACATATCACTCAAATGATCTTCTCTTTCAAAACTTGTTACAAAAAAAATGATCAATAGAATAGATCATCGTGGTGATGTGACTTTGATGCAAATTAGAGCATCACTTAAGTGATCTAATTTAAAATAGTTTTCTAGAAAAAACTGATCACCAGATGATTCATTATGATGGATTGATAGTGATGCATTTTGTATCTCATCACTCGAGTGATCTTTTAAAAAATGTTTTTTTTTTCCAGTAAACAGATCACTATCTTGATCACTATGGTGGTGTGGTAGTGAACAAAAATTTTAGCATTACTCAAGTGGTCACTTGAGTGATATTTGATTACCACTTCTAGTGAGCACTATAGTGATGAATTATTTTCTCAAAGCATATCACTCGAGTGATTAATCAATTTCTCAATAAGTATTCACTATAAATTTTAAAATCCTTTTTAAAGCAATGTTACTCTTGCAAAATATTTCAGCTTTTTCTTAATCTTTGTATCATCAAATCATAGGATCTAGCAAAGTGCGACCAGCACCATATGTTTTTTGGAGGTGCAAAAATACTCATAAACTTGTAAAAAAAAATACTACCATACAAGAGGCTAACCTTCGTCATCTCCTCCCTTCTCTTCTCAGATGCCATCGGCAATGGTGACGACATCTTCATAGTGACAACAACTATCCTCCACTAATAATCGTAGTGACTCTTGCCTCTCCCAACATCCTGTAGATTCGAGGTTTTGAGCGATGAAAACTTGTTCAGTAGTTCAAATCTGGTTGAATTTGACCCACTACAACCACCATAAAAGGGTGCTCGCCATTGTGGCCGGGAGGTCGGAGGGAGATAGTGAAGGTGGAGGATGGAGGGATTGATTTTGAAAGAGAGACAAAGTGATGGGTTTCTTGGAAATGAAAAACAAAAAGATCAATTTTGGAAGAGAGAGATTTCCACATCCTAATTTTTTGTCTTCAATTTCTTGTTTGTAACTAGCCCAGTCTAATAGTGGTTCATGGTGGCTTTGGTGGGCGTACTTTTAGATTGATGAATAAGAGGTTGGAAAGGGGAGAGCAATGAGATCAAGGGCATGTAAAGTAGAGGACAGTGGTTCATGGTGGCTTCGATAGGTGTATTTTTTTCCCAGCATTTTTAATTTTTCTCTTTTTCAATCTCAAGTAAGAAGGGATGATGACCCACAATGTCTTGCTGCAAAATTTTCATGATTTAAACCATATTATTGTTGGATTTCTTATCAATGATCTAAACCAGAGATGCACCAAAAAATGAGTCATGGAGATTGCCGCAGTGTCATGGATCATTGCGAGAAGAACTTGGTACCCTTTTGGCGAAATTCCAAAATTTAGTTGTGGTATCTAATTCCTTCGAGTTCTATAATTCATGTAGATATTTGGCAAATTCCATTTCCTTTGGTATATGGTAAGGTAATTGTTTGATAAAAAAAAAAGAGTTGTAGAAGATGAATTGAGATGTTGGGACGGAGAGTATTTTGTTTGAGTTGAAGGACATTTTGGTATTTTCATATTGTATTTAACATTTGTTAAAGTAGTTTAATGGTGATGATATTTTTTCTTTAATTTTAAAAGTTAATGGGTGGTTTTGTACCAACGAAAAACATATGGTATTAGTTACACTTTAATAAAATCTCATGGGTATTTTTACACCTTAACTTTGTATTAAAGGAATTGGACTCGCCATAGGGCTAGGCTTCACAAGTAAGAGGAGCCCTATTACATATAAAGGGTTTTTAGCCTTCCCTCTAGGATTTCGATTTGCATCTCAAAAAGTAGAAAAATATTACCAAAAATTTTGTTGAGGAGGTCCATAAATTTGAACTGCTTTTCCCTTTTTCTTTTTCTTTTGTTTGATTGTGATTTTTGTGGCCAATTTGGGCCTCAGTTGAACTGCCCTGATGGCCCGTGCATAAGACTGTTTTGTTTTTTGTTTCAATGGTTGGTTTTCATTTCCATCTTTTGTTTTGAGGTCATATTTGAAAATCTTTAAAAACTAATACCTAATAATACTAATAACGATTACATGATTTTTTTTTTCATGTGGAAAATGTTTTAGATGTTTAATTTATTTAGAAAATATAACTAATAACTTTTTTTAAACACATGTATCCTCTTATTTAAAAAAATTATATTTAAGATACTATCAGACATTAAATACAAACACATTTCTAACTCACGCTAGGTGATCCTGACCTCAAAACTTCAAAGCTGAGGTCTCATATGTTTCACCCAATCATCTTACACTATAACCCAACCGCTTTTATTCCTTTTAATTACTGTATGGATGTAGAAACGTGAGAGGCTTTTTTTTTTGAAAGAGGTGCTCACATTTATTGCCTGAAAGGACCTTGAATAAGATTGTTTTCAATAGAAAAATATCTATGCTTAGCAAAAAAAAAAAAAACAAAAACAAAAACAAAAACAAAAACTAAAAACAAAACAGAGTCATTTTCTTATCCTCAAAATCACTTTTATTCTACTCAGCATTTTCGAAGTTCAAACTTGACTATGATTAGAGATCAAAACATCTTCTAACGATGACAACAAAAATTAAAAAAAGCAAAAAGATCCTAGACAACATTCAGCTTGCTTATGAATTTTTTTTTGGGAGAAAAACAATACGTAAATAAAAGGATATAACAACATTATAAACCATTGTTTTATAAAACAGGGGCATAAGAGTTCAAAAAGTAAGAAATATTGTAAGAAATACAGAAAAGAAAATAAAAAAAATCCCAAACTTGTAAAGACAATTATAAATAATTAATGTACTGTGCAATTTTTGTTCATCAAACATTAGGACACGACCATCTCTAACAAAAACCCCTGAAACTCGGACGTGAAGAAGGACTAAGTAATTTGGTTTCGTTTATACAACAAGAATTATCAATATGCTTGCACTAAGATAAAAAAAAAAGTGCTCCCCTTCAAACCCAAATAAAAAACAATAATAATAGAAATAATAATAATGTATCGGATTCCCAGATTCACCCAACCAACCATCCCAGATTCTTTCCTTTTGTATTTTTCCCCTCTAAGGCCCGGTAGCCCAGCATCTTGGCTTAATTGCAATTTATTATAAATAATATATTAAATATTATTAAATGCATGTTCACCTACCTAATATCTCTCTCATCTTCGTATTATCTCTTTCCATTTGTTTTTGTACGATTATATAATTTCAGTTTTCTAGGTTATGGGGTTATGTCTATAAATTGGAGGCATATGTGATGTATTGTACACACCTTAAGAAGTGAATAGGAATTACTCTACTCATCCTCCTCTTCTCATATTCTCTCTTTATTTATAACAGGTTATCAATACGAAGCTCTAGTCAATATATGATATTCTTGATATCTCATTATTTAGATTCTTCTCCACTATTTCTGTTTTTTTCTTCTATACCCATGTGACCCGAAGTCACCTTTTTTCAATGATCTGATGTCACCATATTTATTGTCTCCCTGAAGAATTACCTCATATCCATACCTTATATTTCTTTTATTTATTCATTTACATTATCTTTTTTTTTCTTTTCGTGCGTTTTATTTTATATCTTGAGATTATATGGCTAGAAGCTATATAGCATTATCTTTTATTAAGTGGCCAGAAGCCATATAATTTTAATTTTAGATTTTGAGTTATTTGGCCAGAAGCCTAACTTGCATCCTTTAATTTTTTTTATGGCCAGAATCTATATTATTTTTATTTTTATTTTGATATTATATGGCCAGAAGCCATATAACTTTTTATTATTTATTTATTTTGATATTATATGGCCAGAAGCCATATAACTTTTATTTCTTTATATTTTTTTTTATATAGCCAGAAGTCATATAACTTTTATTTTTTTTATATTATTTTTATTTCTTATTTTGATATTAAATGGCTAGAAGCCATATTATTTTTATTTCTTATTTGATATGGCAGAAGCCATATAACTCTTATTTATTTTATATTATTTTTATTTCTTATTTTGATATAAAATGCCAAAAGCCATTAATTTTATTTATCTAGAAGTTAAAAAGCCAAAAGCCTTAATCCTGATGATAAAAGGTCAGAAGCCATATAATTTTATTTATCATGAAGATAAAAGGTCATAAATCATATAATTTTATCTTGAAGATAAAACACCAGAAATCATATAATTTTATTTATCTTGAAGATATAAGGCTAGAAGCCATATAAATTTTATTTTCTATTTTGTGATTATATAGTTAGAAGCTGTAGTAACTTTTATCTTATTAAAAGGGCAGGACCTATAATTTTGATTTTTAGATTAAATGGCCTGAAGCCATAATTTAATTTTTTTTAGATTAAATGGCGATAAGTCATATAATTTTAATTTCTCGCTTTGAGATTAATTGGCTTGAACTCATAAGTACGAAATGGCCCGAAGCCACAAAATTTTAATTTTGTTGTAAAAGTTTACTATATGAATTATTTTTTATCTTTAAAATTTTTTTTATTATCATTTATATTATTATATTGTGTTTTTACATGTCATAGTTTAAGAATTTCTTTTTATTGTATTAGTCTGAACTATGTTAAATATTGCAAAATTTGAATTCATGGCTTTTGTCATGACTAGAAAGAGCTATTTATCTTGCTTGATCTATGATTTTTCTACACCACCATTTGCATAAAAGTCTCAAAACTAAATATATGACCATAAGAACCCATTTATTCTTTGTAAGAATGTTAAAGAAAGATATGACTACCAAAAGATGATTATCATTATAGAGGCTCGTTATGAATAAATGTATCTAATTTGCTCATGCAGTAGCAATACTGTGAATAAAGTTTAAGAAATATGTTGAATTAATTTTTTGTCCCCATGTGGTCAAACAAAACAATAAGTTTTTGTTGAAAAATCATGAATTCTGTCCAACACGCTCGATGATATTTCCAAAAGTGAATATAGTGATGAATAAATCTAATTGCGGCCGTGGATGTAGATATTGCTACAGCCGTGGGCGTAGCCATGGTCATAATCGTGGCGGTTCGAATTTCCACCCGAAGAGGGAAAAGATTGAAACAAATTATGTTGATAAAGCTAATAATTTTGAGTAAAGTGACATGGAAACTATCCATTTATGTGTTGCTAATTTCTTAGCATAAATTATCTCCATCTATTTGAACTACTATAATTTAGTGTGTTTAAAGTTG
Source organism: Inga laurina (assembly GCA_963855925.1). Taxonomy (NCBI): domain Eukaryota; kingdom Viridiplantae; phylum Streptophyta; class Magnoliopsida; order Fabales; family Fabaceae; genus Inga; species Inga laurina. The sequence continues at coordinate 39,292,042 of OY979705.1, forward strand.
CTATAACAATGTGTATTTCCCTTTTTAATTTTATTTTATTTTATTTTCATGTTTCTTTAAATGAAGAATGAGTTTTGTTGACAAAAGTCTTGAAGATTTATGTCTCATTGATAATGAAACATGCCACACTATACTTAAAAATGATAAATATTTTTCTTCCTTGATAATGCGAGTGGTAAATGTTCAGACTATATCCGGAAGTATAATAATGACCGAAGGTTCTAGAAAAGCTAATATTTTGTTACCTGAAGGAATAAAATTATGTATTGATAATGCATTTTATTCTACCAAGTTTAAAAGAAACTTGTTGAGTTTTAAAGACATTTGCAGAAATGGATATCATATAGAAATAACAACTAAAATCAATCAGGAATGTCTTGCTATCACAAATATAGTTTTTGATAGAAAATGTATATTAGAAAGTTTTCTTGCCGTTTCTTCTAACTTATATTATACATTTATAAGTACAATTGAACATATGCTATTGAAAACCAGAAGTTCACCAATGTAAACCAGAAGTCTATGAATGCAAACTAGCAGTTTACAAATATAAATAAGAAGTTTACTAATCAATTTAATGTTTGGCATGACTGGTTAGGCTATCCCGGGTCAATCATGATGTGACAAATAATTGAGAATTCATGTGGACATACTTTGAACTTTGAAGTATAAACAAATACCACAATCCCATGATCTCTCATGTGCTGCATGTTCCAAGAGAAAATTAATTATTCAGCCTTCACCAAGCACAGTAGAAAGTGAGTCACTCACATTTCTAGAACAGATATAGGAAAATATCTGTGGGCCGATACACCCACCATGCGGACCATTTATGTACTATATAGTTCTAATTAATGCATCAACTAAATAGTCGTATGTTTGCTTATTATCTTCTTGTAGCCTGGCTTTTGCAAGATTACTTGCTCAATTAATTAGATTAAGAGTTCATTACCCTGATTATCTTATAAAAAAAATAGTCTTGATAATGCTGGTGAATTTACTTCACAAGTGTTTAATGAATATTGTATGTCCCTTGGAATTGATGTTGAACATCCTGTAACTCATGTTCATATACAAAATGGACTTACAGAATCATTAATTAAACGTTTAATATAAATTGCAAAACCATTAGTTATGAGATCAAATCTCTCAGTTTCTGCTTGGGGACATGCAATTTTGCATGCAGTAACATTGATTTATATTAGGCCAACAAGTTATTTAAAGTCTCCCCTTTACATATCAGGAACCTAATATTTCTCATCTAAGAATTTTTGGATGTGTTGTATATACTCCAATTACTTCATCACAACATACCAAGATGGGTCCTCAAAGAAGGATGAGAATATGTGTTGGATATGAATCTCCTTCAATAATAAAATATCTAGAACCATCTATCAAAGATATGTTTATGGCTTGATTTGTCAATTGTCATTTTGACAAAATATCTTTTCAAACATTAGGGGGAAAAAGTAAGCAGTTGTGAAAAGAAATTAGTTGGAATGAATTATCATTATCTCACATTGATCCTCATATAAAAAAATGTGAACTAGAAGTTCAAAATATAGTTCATTTACAAAGTTTGCCTAATCAATTGCCAGATGCATTTTCTGACCTAAAGAAAGAAACAAAATCACATGTCCTAACTGTTAATGCTCTTATCAAAATAGATGTCCTTGTTGGACAATTTATTGTAAATGAATCTAAAGTATACATGAAGCATGGTAAGCTCATCAAATCCAAATATAAAAATCATCGAATGAGAAAAAGAGCTAAGAATATAGATTGTCAAGTCGAGGATAATTAAGAAACGTTAGTAGCTCCAAAAAAGCTATCTTCTGAAGAGTTATTATCTCCAGAAGAGAATGTTGTAGTTCTAGAAGAGACCTAGGTACCTAACATATGAAAATAATGAGATATCAATAAATTATGTTAAGAATAGAATTCGATGGGACCGAAACAAAGTCAACGTTAACGACATCTTTACTTATCATATAGCATTTGCTATCATGAATGATAATGAGGATCATGAGCTAAAAAAAAAATTATAAGCAAGTGCCGAAGCACAAGTCCCTAAAGGATTTAAGGTGCCAGAAACACAAGTCCATAAAGGACTCAAGATACTAGAAGCATCAACTACAAATTCTTGAGAACAATAATCAATAAAGTTAAATGAGTCCTGTATGGATTGAAGCAATATGGATGTACGTGATATAATCGATTTAGTGAATATCTATTAAGGGAAGGATATAAAAACGATCCAACATGCCCATATATCTTTATGAAAAGATCTAAAAAATGAGTTTGTTATAATTGCCATTTATGTTGATGATATAAATATTATTGGAACTCCCGAAGAGCTTGAAAAGACAATTAATTACTTGAAAAAGGAATTTGAAATGAAGGACTTGGGAAGAAATTTTTTTTGCCTTGGATTGCAAATTGAGTATTTAAAAAATAGACTCTTTGTATATCAGGAAACTTATACAAGAAAAGTCCTATAGCGTTTTTACATGAATAAATCACATCCATTGTGTATTCCAATGGTAGTAAGATCTTTGGAAGTTGATAAGGACCCTTTTAGACCTAGAGAAATTAAGGAAGAAGGTGATGAAGAACTACTTGGTCTAGAAGTACCATATCTAAGTGCAATTAGAGCACTTATGTATCTTGCTAATCACACTCAACTCGACATATCATTTGTTGTCAACTTATTAGTAAGATATAGTTTTTTACCAACACAAAAATATTGGAATGGAGTTAAACACATTCTTCGTTATCTTAGAGGCACAATGGATATGAGATTATTCTACTCAAGTGTACCAAAGCATGAACTTTTTGGCTATACAAATGCTGGTTTTTTATCTAATCCACACAATGGTAAATCACAAATAAAGTATTTATTTACAAGTGGTGGCACTGCCATTTCATGGAGATCTATGAAACAAATTATATCAGCTGCATCATCTAATCATGCAGAAATTCTAGCAATGCATGAAGCAAGTTGAGAATGCGTATGGTTAAGATCAATAATACGTCAAATAAGAACTACCTATGGTTTATCTCCTAATAAAATGATCCCAACAATCATATATGGGGATAATACTGCATGTATTGCCCAACTAAAGGAAGGGTACATTAAGGGAGATAGAACAAAACATATTTCACCAAAATTCTTCTTTACTCGTGACCTTCAAAAGGGAGGTGAAATTGATATCCAGCAAATCCGTTCCATTGAAAATCTAGCAAATTTATTTACCAAGTCACTTTCTGGTTCAACCTTTGAGAAGCTCGTTTGTGGCATATAACTTCGCAGACTCAGAGATATCAACTGATGTTGTCAAGAGGGGGAGTTGATACACGCTGTACTATTTTTCCCTTGTCTATGGTTTTTCCCACTGGGTTTTCCTAACAAGATTTTTAATGAGACAACACTATTAAGTGCATCACTAAACTGTGTACTTCTTTTCTTCTACTAAATTTTTGTCCTATTGGGTTTTTCTTAGTTGAAGTTTTTTTAAGCACATGTTTAGTCATGGACATCTAAGGGGGAGTGTTATGATTAATATATTAAATATTATTAAATAGATTTCCACTTCCCTAATATCTCTCTCATCTTCCTATAATCTCTCCCCATTTGTTTTTCTACAATTATGTAATCTCATTTTTTTAGGTTATAGAGTTATGCCTATAAATAAGAGGCATATGTGATGTATTGTACACACCTTGAGAAGTGAATAAGAATTACTCTAATCCTTCTACTCTTCTCATATTCTCTTTTTATTTATAACACAATTATATTTTTTCTAATCTTGGCTTAATGACTCCATTTGATATTGAAAAAGGACAAATTCTAAATAAATAATGGCTCCTCTACCGAGAATTATAATCATATGCCCACTTCAATTAAATGATAAATATTTGTGCCTAAATGTAAGTCACGTATACCCATTTTATATATTAAGGAATATATTAAATTGATAAAATTTTCTACACTTGCCTTTATTAATGTTTTTGTCTCCCTTTACTTTATAAACAATTTTCACATATATCTCCTCTCTCTTTCCCATAGAAATTTAATAAGGATAAATTAGAAAAAAATGCCATTAATTATCTTATAACTAACTTATATTTTGAACCAAATTTTTTCTCCACAAGTGGCTTTATTCCGTTTTTGTGGATACAGCTGACACAGTCTGTGGATGAAAGGAACCCAACATCGGCCTGGACTATTTTAAAAATATTATTATAAAAATATATTAAATCTGGATTGTTGAGATCTCAATCGGACGGCCCACAAAGAGAAAATGACCGTCCTTTTCTTTGAGGGAAAAGGACAGAAGTCAGGTCGGGGGAAAGCTGATTATAGACCTAACAGTTTAGAAGGAGAGGATACTGCAAGAAGACAAATTGCACGTGTATGATATAAAATCCAAAAGCTAAATGAGAACATAAGATGATATAAAACAATGGCAACAAAATCACAATGCCCATACAATATTAAAAAAAAAAATATTATTGGCTTCTATCGAAGAAAAAGTTGACGGCAACAAAACATAAAATAATGCAAGGAAATGAATAAAGGGGCAGACAGAGACAGAGACCTGTGAGTGGATGTATCATTAGCAGCACGCACTGGGCTTGTCTGCGTAGGTTAGGCCCAATTAATTACTTAGCCCTGAAAGCCCTTACCCGTTCCTTTTGGGCCTCTCCTCTAATCAGCAGAATTAGATAGTAAGCCATATAACCTGCCGTGCTTGGGCTTAACGAAAAGAGTTAGCCCCTTATAACGTGATGAGCCAATTTCAAATTTCCGTTGCGAGAGATGATCACATTAAATAATATGAGGATAGCCATACTTAGCCATAAGGCATATGATTCTCAGACTCTGCCACATCCAGCTAAGACTAAAAAAAAGTGCTCTCCCACATCAAATGTAAGGCATTGGGAAAGGAGAACAGAAGATAGTGCTTTCTTTCAAGGCGTAAATAAAATTTTACTTCCTTCATCGTTCTTTTGAGTAGAGAAATAGGTTTTCTCTAAGTTGAGTTCCAAAAGGAATATTAAACGAAGAAGACAGAAGGGAACCATAGTGAGATTTCACACCTATAATAGGAAAAGGCCATCGAAAGTAGAGAGACCCAAAGCTGAATTTCATCAATTCAAACATCCAATGGGATTTAGCAGCTTCCGAGTCATTTTCCACAAAAATTTCAACCAAGACAAGAACTTGAACCATATTTTCTCATTAATTCTATATTTTCAGCAATAGTTGACCCAGCAGTTCCAACAAAACCAAGAGATGCACAGCTGCACACAACTTGCTCTATAAATAAAAGTACGTCAGGTAAATCTCTTAGAAGAACAATACATTTTTGGAACCAACTTCTGCCAGTAACCTGCTGCCATGAGGCTTTTGGCTGTCTTTATAACCAACTCATCATCTTCTCTCAGAAAAGAAACCTTGTAATTAACCGAAGCACAAACTAAATCATCTAGGTAAGTTTCAGTCCAGTATCTCTAGGAAGATCAGTCATGAGAACTTTTATATGGGGCTGTGAACAGGCTTCCAAATGCTGGCAACGAGGCTGATTCAGCTTCGGAACCAGGTCCAAGATTCTTATGTACATCTTTCCGCTTTCCTTTTCTTTTTCAGTTGCTCATCCGGTTGAAATGAATCTAACATCATATCCTCATCACTGCTTTGATAAGTCCATACTGTAGTTCTGCAATCTTCATTGACAGCATAAACACACTTGTTTAAACTCCCATTAAGACCAGCTAGCAGACATCCGCATTGCTTTAGGCTGCTAGAAAAAGATGACTGCAGCTTCGAGTCATGTGAGCAAACCATATTTAAGTTGATACCACACCATATGGACACAAAATCCCTGAGGTCAATCACTTGAATGAGAGAGGGAGAAACTAAAGATGAGATGTCTATAATCTCAGCAATGGAAGTATACCTGCGAAAAAAAAAAAAAAAAAAAACTGAGATCAGTAGAAATTGGCAAACAAGAAATGACTGCAAGAAGAAGAAAACCTAAAATATCATTATTCAAACAAATGATGATGAGATCATGAGAAATCATACATACATACATATATGTATATAGTAAGTTACAGAAAGTTAGAGAAGACTCGAAGGAAGGAAAGCCAACTCCTAGAGTAAAAAAATTCAAAAGATGAGTGTTTTGCTAAAGTGAAAACTATTATACAGAACAACTTGGTGGGCTCTGTTTGTGAAAAATCATAATAGATTGAAAAACTTCCTTTATTCACGTTATCCCTTCTGACAAAGCATTCTCATCAAGATACAAATAGCATAACATAAGCATTTCAATTCCTGCCTTCTTCCGTGGCCAAAACAAAAACATATCAACAGACCAAGAGTGACAAAATTTACAAACCTTCCACCTTGAATGAGCTCAATGGCATGATCCCAAATAGAAAGCCTAATGTCCTTTGGATCCACAACACGAAACTTTGGACAGCTTCCTAGAACAACAGCATGGTGATCTAGAATTGGAGGAACAATCAAAGTCCGATTCAATATCCCTGCTATTAACATAGCAGTTTTGAACTCTGAAAGCTGATTGCTGAACCCACTGTGTGGAGCATACCATAGGAATTTCTTCCCAAGGGCTTGGTTATTGCATTGATGGGATTGTAAGTCATAAATTTTAGGTGACACAGGTACGAGAGAATTGGGTCTCAGAGAGTAGTAATAAAAGCACAAGGGTAATGCAAGGATGAAAATAACAGACAGAGGAAATCTGTGCCGAGGTTTCCCTTTCAGCAACATTCTAGTTGGTGTTCTCATATTGAAAATGTTCATCTTGGATATATGGATAAGATTCCTTCATATCAAGGAAATATGCAGTAATTCTTCCCCCAATTGAAGTAATGTGAATCAAAATCAACGAAGCACCAGTACTTCAACAATGGAGAGGTATCATATTTGATATCTTGCATACCATACTTTGAAGTGAAACTGAGTTAGTATCGGTAATTCTAGCCTAAAAGGACACAAAACTCAAGTTTTCCAAACACATTGCAGCAGCATATTCATAGTCATCTCACCGCATCAACCAACCATAGTTTCCCTTTCTGTGAAAAAAAAAATCCAAAATTAGGTATCCAAAAAAAGCTCATCAAGACCAATTTTGAGATATAAATTAGTGTTTAAAATGTGCTAAATTAAAAAGAAAAAAAAAAGGAAAAGGACGCTGATGGGTATAAAAATAATATAATTCAATTTTAACATGAAGCACTAACCATGACAGTAAAATAGGAAAAGGGAAGAACAACTAGGACAACAACAGTCTTAGCCAATTTTTCACACTTCACTTGCCCAGTCTCAGAGATATATTATCGCGGTTCCTAAAAAAGTTGTAATTTACTCTCCACATCTTGAGTTATTTTGGCCATTATAATGTAGAGTTTCATGAACCACAATATCACATGAAATCAATTTCTAAAACGTCCCCCATCAAGACTCTCTGAATTATAAAATCTGTATTTAGTGTTTTAGCCTCAACTCTATCATTCAAGGAAATAGGCTTCAATTTTTAACCAAAAAAAGGTCTCCATTTATGTCATCCTGACAAAGTCAGTGCCAAAATTTCAAAAGAGAAACAACTGGCACCTCCAATACTCCTGAAAACTTCGAAGATCTTCTTAGATTACCCAGTTACCCAGTAGCCCTATTGAGATCGACCTTCATACTAAATGAACAGTGTAAATGCCTCTAAACACTTTTCTGTTTAAAAAACGCATTTCCTTATAATGTCGCTCCAGTGGCCTCTCAAACTTCACAAACGTCTTAACCAGCAGTTACGAGAGAAGGAAAACGGATTCCACCAGAATCACATTTCAACTCGTTACTCCTAACATCACATAGACATATAGCCTCAAAATCTCTAGTACACAAAAATTCCAACCCCAAATTATTCAAATCGAGGATACAGATACCAGTCAAATTTAAAATTCACATTATCGCAGCCAATATACAAACCAACCAGATTATATCATTAAGCAAAGGGCATCGAAATCCTGTTGCAAAGTCTACATAATGACTAGGAAAAGGAAGCAAACTCACAAAACTCCCGTAAGAGCTAGGCGAATAACATTGATGCTTGGAATTGTTATCAGCAAACGTGACTGAGATGAGATTCACAGTAGAAGAGAGCGAAGAGGCCTTGCTTATTTAGGTGAGCTTCTCAATGGGTTGGTTCGACCTGATAAATCGAAGAGTCTTGGATTCCATCACTGGGCGTAGTGCAATGCCGCTGCAATTCTATAATAATCGCACCCAGATAATTGAAGTACGTCTCTCCCTCTGTAGACTGTAGCTAGTTGAAGCAAATGTGAAGAGGGTGTGACGTGGAATCAAAAGATTTGGATATGGAGTTTTGATGATACTGGAAGAGTAGCAGAAACAGCTCAATTAGGTGTGTGTTTGGCAAGTATGAAAATTATGGTTTTAAATCATGTTTTACGTAATTCGAGATAAAACTCCTCTCATACACTTTTCTCATAAATCGGAAAAGCTATTAAAAAAGCTAATCCAAACACACTAGATATAAGAAAGATTACGAGGAGGAGGCGCAAATTAAAAATTAAAAGAAATATATATAGGGAGAAAGGCAAGAAAATAGCCTTCAACTTCAAATTCATAAATAACTGATTTCCTATTCAAATGTGCAGTGAAGGGTTAAACTCTTGTAATTAATGTCTATCTCATAGGAAATAAGACTGATATGAGAATTAGGAGTTTATGTGATAATTTTTTTGTGTCTTTTTTCCATATATATACATATATATTAGTTTTTTTTTTCAAGAAAATTGGAAATATCAAAATTCAAATTTAGTCTTACACTTTAAAAAAAAAAAAACCAGTAAAGCCAAGAGCACTAATTAGATATTTCATAATCTTATTAAATGACGACATTGACCTCACGTTTTTTTTTTTTAAAAAAAAAGCCCTATTTTTTCCTCCCCCAGCCACATTTGTCCACAACGGAGTTTCGGTGATCAGCAACTTTATAGCAAAAGTTTCGTTGTGAATAGCTGATGGCTAATTGAGGCTTGTAAATTACTGGATTGAATTTGTGAACTTCTATATGTATTGTGATTGAATAATAACGTATGAGAGGCTTATTGAACAATTCAATTTTAATGCAAAAGTTGGTTATGAATAGGTAATAGGGACTTGTGGTTTGCTAAATTAAACTTGTTAATTTCTAAGATGTCTTGTGATTGAATAACATAGATTTATTGAAAAATGCAGCTTTAATGCAAAAGTTTTGTTGTAAATAGCTAATGGGGACCTGAGTATTGCTAAATTGAACTTAATAATTTCTAAGCATGGCTGTTCAATAAACTTCTGTTGTTTAATCATTGAACATGTTTAGAAGTTAACAAGTTTAATTTAGCAATTTATAGGCCCCTGGGGCACGAGTAGCTTTTATTTGGAAGGGGTGGTAGCTTTATTAACAAGTTTAGTGCTCGTTTAGAATAACGATTGGAGTCTTCAAAAGTAGCTTTTCTATCATGATTTATGGTATAAGAGGTAAGTATGTGAGGGGAGTGTTGTCTCGACTTACGTGCATAAGCACTTATAAACCTTTCATAAGTGATGCCAAACATGCATCAATGTTTAGAGGGGTGGTAGCTTTATTTGGAGGCAAAAAGATGTGGCTTTGAAAAAAAAAAAAGGCAAGGGGCAATATGATCATTTAATAAGATTAAGGAACCCCTAATTATTCATCTTGGCATTAGAAATTCGTTAAAAATATAAGAGTGAATATGAATTTTGGTATTTTTTTTGCCTTCTTGAATTTTGGTATTTTAATTGAATTTAAATAAGATCTTCTCTATATTTAAATACTTACACTTTTCCTTGTAAGAAGAAAAGTTCAGAGAAAAGAAAATGGATAAAAGAAATAATTAAGGAGAAAATGTTATCACCTTTCCATCCTATCAATATATACTAAAGAGTAATAGCAAAACAAGCCATTGGTCCATTTCAATGCATTTTGTGTCACAAGTTACTGTTCTTAACAATAGTACCTGCTTCATTTGCCAAGCAGGTCCCCACTTCATTGGCTTCATTCAAAACTGACCCGACATGAACAGTACCGTCCCCACAAAAAGCAAACTCCCACTCGCATGTCACTTTATTGTGTCTTATTCGGCATTCAATTTTTTGACTTTTGCAAAGGAGTTGGTGAAGCTCTTGCTTTCCCAAGACACTCCTTTGCTTGGTCTTCATTCATTCTAAGATTTGGCGCATCTGAGCTTGGAGTGGGTGAAGATCTTCTGTTTGAAAGATGTTGCTTTCACTTTCTCTTTGTTCAGTTGGTGCTTCCATAAGTCTGAGCTGGGCAACTGCTTCTTTCCTCACCGATAGTGATGTCTTTCTTCCAGAAGCCAGAAAAATGCTGTGGAAGGAAGATCAAGCCATCATATGGGTAATGAAGAAAGGCTCTGTTTTTTTCCTTCTTCTTTGCTTGCGATTTTCATTTGGTTCACTTTTTCTTCATCCCATCATCTTATACTCTTTCTTCTATATGTTTGTTTTTAGATGTGGAGCCTAACCCACAGCTGTAGATCCTCACTATCTGTTTTTGGGAAATGGTTATGCACGATCTAAGGTGAGGACACGGTATATAATAACCACACCAACTATGTTTTTTTAGTGACTTGCAAATTTTTTAACATTAATAAGATTTACATTATAACGGATGTAAAAAACATGAATTATAACATCATTTCTATTTCCGAACCATTGCTTCAAGTTGTTGGATATGTCTGAACTCCGAGAGGAGGTTGATTTTTCGGAGCGAGGTTACAGGTAAATGAGTGATTTTCATATGTTTTTATCCTCTGTTATGGTGAGTTGCCAAGTTTGGAAAAAATGCTTTATTCTTAATGTTGCAATACGATTAATTGCAGTTATATTTTCCATTTACTAGGTGTGGTTTTTCATACAAAATAAATAAGGTAAATGGCTGCAAATATTGGGGAATTGGTGGTATTTTAAGTGCGAGCAGGTGAACTAAATGTCTGTTATATCTTTGGCTTTTCTGTGGATTTTCCCAGATTTTCTGCTGATGTGCGTTGCATTGGAAAATGAGATGATATGCTCAAGTTTTTCTGGATTTAAACTTTACCGAGTAAAAATAACATGTGGCTAATAAAGTTTTTCAGTTGGATAAAGTTATTCATAATAAGGGTTAAAACAATTGCTAATGTTATTGAGTATATACATTTACTCAGTAGTGATCATGATATATGGTCAAGTAGACACTGATATATGAGCATTTTAGTTCACCAATTGACATTAAGGGTTTTTTTTAAGTCTTACTGATTAGGTATACATGAATCAACATGGCTTTGACAACCCTGATATGTTATTCTAAGTAAACACATATATGCTTGCTAAATTAAATAAGCTCTACAATTGTAGGTTGAACTCAGTTTTTTTATAGGTATGCATCAGTTGTGCTCATAAAATATTCTGTAGCATGTATCTTGGGAAAATCTTCAACTAACTTATTTTAAATATGTTGAAGATATGTTGAATAGTGGAAGATTTTTATTGGTTTAGTTGCCTCAGTAGATTCTAAGAGCTACACAGTTGATAGAGATAATGATGTATGTCAAAGTGGACTTATATCTTACTTTCCTTGATCTTATACAAAAACAAAAAAAAATGGTAGAAGTTATATACTACTGTCAACACAGGTCATATGATGGGATTTTATGAGGTCTGTTCTCTAAATTAAACAGATATGTTCCTTCTCAATTGAATAAGTTCTTCAATTGTAGGTTCAACTCAGTTTTTAAATAGGAGTGCAAGAGGTGTACCCATAATATCTGGTATGGCATGTAGTATCTTGGGAAAATCTTGAACTAATATATTTTAAAATATGTTGCAGATATGTTTCATAGTGGAAGATTTTCATTGGTTTTCACCACTCAGTAGCTTCTACATATTACTAACTGGATAGACACAAAGATGTATGTCAAAGTGGACTTATATATTACTCTATATATTTTGATAGGAAGTCCAATGTGTGGTAGGATACTTAGTGATTTCAACATTGAGCTCTATATTAAGGGCTATCAAAGTTAGAATGATGCTACTTAATGTTTATTTCGGTAGTCCCCAACTTCTGAGCATTGATATTAGTGATTAAGTAATTAATTATTATTAACAATGTCAGTTATTGGTATTTGTTTTTCATTAGTCCCTGGCACACTCACAAGTAACTAGAGTGGTTACAGTTAAGTGTGGTGGTTGTGTGCTGTTAATTTGATTACCAAAAGGCATTCTTTTAATTTGAAGAATGACCACGTGAAGGTCCTGTGTTGTTAATATTGGAGGCAATAGGTTTCCATCTAAGATCTTTTAAGCTCAGGTTGTTTCTATTTTCTCAGAAATAACTAAGGAAAAAGATCAGTTAGTGAAGGGCAGTCATTTTCCTTCCATCAAGGTATTGCAATCCCTAAAATATCGATGTATTATGTAATTGTTTTTACTTTGTCTGAGCACAACTTATATGCCTGTCAATCAATCTCTCATAACCTTATGTATTCTGTAATGTGTATGTTGTGTACAATTTATCATAGATTATTTTTTGTAAATGCATCACAATATTGTAAATAGGGGAACATATAAATAAAAAATTCATGCTATGTTGACAAGTACACCTTCTTGACTTAATGTGACTTGCACCATGCTCTGACTCCACTGTGATGGAAAAGGTGATATGTTTGGTATGAGTTCAGCTGGATATGTCACATTGTAGTTATATACTTCAAGGATTATAATATTATGTTGGATGTTAAATTCCATAATGATGAAAAATAATTTAGCCTCAAGGATTTTCGAAGGGCAATTGATGTAACTTTGGTGATCCATCTGTCTCATGCAAGTTAGAGTCTGAAACAGCTCATGAAGGAGATTTCCTTTAATTTCAAGGCGTGCCATACATAGCCTACATTCAGTTCTGTCCCATCATGGTGGTATTCTTGTTCTACCTATTAGACTCCCTCACTTTTTCCAGTTAGAATGTTGCTTCCCAATATATAAGCTGATATTAGACTAGTATACATGTTCTACCTTCAATAGAAAATTATACTTTGTCATCGTTGCATGTTTTTTATGTCTTTTAACATTGGTGGTAGTGGTTAAATCAGGTTCAATTATTCTCTAACTTATATTGCTTTATAATTTCTCATGTAAATAGGATTATACATGGCAGAATAGGATTCTATTTTATTTGCTGTGAAATTTTTTAGTCAAATATGATAAATAGGTTTGCTGGAGCTGTATTGAAATTATTCTTTTATTCACTTAGTGTGATGGCAACTTATATTTGCATTAAAATAAAATATAATTCTCACACCGTTTTCTTAATCTCTCATAACCCTTCCTTCTTTGGCCTCATTAGGGTCCTACATTTTACAGTATAGAAAAAAAAATCTGACTGAATCTTCATTAATTCATTAGACAGAGGTTATTTAACACTCACTTCCTTAGCCTCAGTCTTTCTAATCGTTGCATGTTTTTTGTGTCTTTTAATATTGGTGGCAGTGGTGAAATCATGTTCAATTATTTTCGAACTTATATTCCTTCATACTTTGACATGATAAATAGGATAATACATGGTAGGTGAGGCTTCGTTTTCATAACCCTTACTTCTTTAGCCTCAATGAGGTCTACATTATACTGGCTAAAAGAACCATGAATTATGACTTCATTTTGATTAATACCTTAGGAAGAGATTTTTTTTGTAGTAATTCAATGTTGGTATTTAGATGGATTTTTTCATGTAGTAAGGGGCGGAAGTTGTAGATGTGTGCTTTGATATGAAGTTTTAATATAGAATGTTGTTTTCAAACAATTCTACTGCCATGACACTGGTATACCTATTGTAATTGCAATATATAATCATGCTTTGTAACATACATATGTTTTATCTCCCTTTTAATATTGGTGTATGTGATTAAATCATTTTTAGTTATTCTTATGATAAATAGGATCATACATGGCAGAAGAGGGTTCAATTTTATTTGCTGCGAAATTATTTATTTAAATATGATAAATAGGTCTGTTGGAACTATATTGAAATTGTACATGGGAGTAATTGTAAAACAATACAACTACCAACGAGGTTTACAGGGAGATATTCAGAAAGATAGAGCAGCATTTATTAGATGATGTCAACACAAATGACATTTACAGATAATTTTAGTGTTGTGGGGAAAACTTTATGTTATTTGATGTTTTTGTTTAGGTTGATGTATTAATTGTATAAAACATTAGATGGACCACTTTTTTTATATGTTGGGGGTGTTTTAGTGGAGGAATGTAATTTGCGGGGAATTTTTTGCCCTTTATTTGCTTGCTGCATGTTTTGATGTTTGATATGCCCATCTGAACAATGTGGAGGATGTTGTGTAGTGATAGTTTGTTGGTAACTGATAGAAGGTTAGTCCTCTTCGTGTTTGTTTTTTGTGTTCCTAACAATGGATGAGTGGAAGGTAATGATATGCTTATATGTGATGTAGTCGATGTACCCGTGAAAAGCACGGGGGGAATTTGTGCTTCTTTAGATGAATGAGACAAAGCATGAAAGAAAGAAAATGAGAAAACATTTAAATAAGTAAAATACACTCATCCCTAAGTCAAAATATATAGTATTTCAATTCAAATTAAATAGGGTTAAAGGGTTGTTTTGCCCTGGAAGTTGTCATGAAGGGGCAATTTTGCCTTGCTTGTTATCCCAGTTAAGTTTGATTGTTAGTTGATCAAATATACTAAGCTGACAGTCCATGTGTGGTCCATGTCATTTTTGTTTTGGGTTTGGGTACAAATTTTCCCTAGAAGTTTTCAGTTAGGAGCAAAGTGGCATTCAATATTTCTTGCTATACTTTTAGGTGAGTTCTTCATGCACTCTAGTGTGTGTTGAAACATTTGATGAACTCCAGAGTGTCCTCAGAGTTTCTGCATACTCTGTTACCCCTGTTTTATAAACTAGAAATAAAGCATAGGATTCAAATTAGCACTCGAGTGACCAACCGGTACTCGAGTGTTAACATGCCTTGCACTCGAGTGTTCACTTTTGCACTCGAGTGTCATGCCTTTTCAAATTGTCCCTACAAAAATCATATATCCCTTTTTCTTCCTTTGGTATCCAATTCTACTTGGATCCACTCACGGTTAGCTTGTAAGAATCATAATGAATTAAGTATGACTTTATGCATAAAAATTATTTTCTCATGAAGTGTATATATATGCATTAAAAGGTAAACTATTGAACATTGCAACTCTTTATGAATGAATTTTCTAAGGATTGTGAAAACATATATGCAATGCTCATAACTAAGGTAACAAGTGACAAGGTATAAACCTCAATAAATATTAAAGACAGTGTACGAGGTTTTACCGCTGTTTATTTTTACATTAGGTAATTGGAGAATTGGCTTACCTAATGCATCTTTTTGTATTGTTGATAGTTTGAATCCCTTGCTTTAGGTGCTAGCAATCTTATCTCAAGATATCCAGACTCTAGGAGTCTTTTACCTGAAGCTTGAGAGATCCTTCTTTTCCTATTATCCTCAATGTATTTGAATGGTACATTTTGGTTGCCCTTTCTTGAAGTGAAACATCCTCCTTTTATCCATTGCTTCTTTCTTTGGTTATGCTCTGTAGCTCCAGCAATGGCTGTTCTCAGAGTTTTCTTTTGTGATGATATGAACCTCTTAATTAGTGCACGAGAACCTCTTGGCTTCTTCATCTTCTTTGTACCCTTATGTCCATTTCTTGTTGGATCATCCTGCATACATAAAGTACTAGATGGATATTTTGGTATCCACATATACTTGGGTCCTTGATTGATTGGACCTTACAAGTTTCTTCGGAACCCAAACATATTTATTTCTCAAATTTGAATTTCTTCTAAAATAGCATGTATGAGAAATAGGACTTGATTTACCACAATAATTGCAAATAATATGATGATATATATTATGAGATCTTATGCACATATTGTGTTGCTTAAGGGAAGATCTTTTCAAATGTTTAGTTTTCCTAAGTTCTTTCTTCACATATAAATTTCCAAGAAGTTTGAAATTTTTTTTGCTTTTCTCAATATAATCAACAATTAGATGAAAAACAATCTTATGTAAACTCTACAAATTAGTTTTACGAAAATCACAAGAAGAATTGAAACTTTCTCCTCAAGTTTTGATCAGGAGTCTCAAGAAGCACATCTACAAAGTTCCTATTGTACAAATTGCCAAAAGCATACGCCACATGTTCTCGTTCTAAATATGGGCAATTAAGCACCTTATGTCTTGCTGTATTGTATCTCCGCCTTCTTTCAACAATTTCTCGATAATGGCCACCTGGTGGGGGTAGGGGCGGCCCCCCACTACTTTTAGCGTCGCTTTGACGTGCCTAAAGATATGCAAAAATCTTCTCCAATTTTCATCACCCAAAGTACGCCTGAGCTTTACTACTGCCAGAGTGTCTCTAAACTACATTTAAAAAAAAGAGTTAATAATAGTTTAGTGTCAACTAGAACCCTTCAAGACTAATCCAAATTAAAAATTAAATTAAGATGAAAAAAGTCAAATGGCTTACAGCAACAACACATAAAAAATAATTCAAAATTCTAATTTTTGTAGTCTTAAAACTGAGGAAACAGAGAAATCATATCTGAGAGGTTTACAGACTAAGCGATTAAATCATCCAATAATTAAAATTTATGAAACCAAAAGTTACCTTTAACAACTAATCCCTGAAAAACTATTCAAGTAAAAAAAAAGCAAAACTCAAATTAAGTTAAATCAACTTACATGAATAGTGTAAATATTTCGCATCGACTGAATCTTACGGCGTACGTGGTCTTCTATAAATGCTGAATCACATATTTCATTGATCCTCCTAGCAATTAAATTGTTATTAAGAGGAGTCCAGACCATCCTGTTAGCCTGGAGGTGATTGCTTACAAGTTCAAGTAATGCCCCGACATGTTGTTCCATCCATTCTAAACTTCCATTAGAAGAAGATGATATATGGGATGGTCCAGCGGCAGAAGTTGATTTATCAAAAGTTCTCACCCTAGAACTCATCTATATACAAATAAAAAAATGATATCCATGTGTGTATGTGTGTGTTGTCTATATATATACAGAGAAGCACAAGATCCAGTAGAGGTTATAGAAGAAAATGGCAGAGTAATCAAATCTCACCTTTGAGCGGAGGAGAGGACGTCAATCGTCGGCGACGTAGAGATGCCAAGACTGGAGCTGCTGAACCCACAAGCCAAGACTTGAGACACAGAAAGCGAGACGGGATCTAAGATAGGACTCCGAGAGCTGAGCACCGACACCGCACACCGGAGACGCAGAGACCAAAGAGGAGACGCCGCGAGTGACGAGATTCCATGAGGCGAGATCTAGTAGAAGAGGAGACTGGAGGCCGGATAGGAAATGATTTTTGTTAAAAAGCTTTTACCTTGACAATAGAGAGGAAATGCTTTACTGGGAGAGAGATCGAATCTTGAGGTAAAAAGTTTCAATTCGACTGGGGTGTATTGCCAGCCCCCAAGATCGTGCAAGTCTTGATGAGGAGTTTCAAGAAGCACATATACAAAGTCACTATTGTACATATTCCTAAAAGCATATTCTACACATTCCTTTAATCAGAAATGCATAATGAAATAAGATTGTGCAAGTTTTGTTTAGGAGTCTCAAGAAGCACATCTACAAAGTTCCTATTGTACAAAACTTGCACTATCTTGAACTCTGGAGGGTAATTTTTCATGATCGTCTATAATGAGCTCTTTTCGGGAATCCTCTTTTTCTTGTCTATCCATGTTGATTGTATGGAAGTGTTTTATGATTTATCCTTCTTTATCGTCAACTTCCACTTGTTCATGAACCGTAGATATGCAGCTTATAGTTTCACATAAACTGTAGACATCTTCAATTTCAAAACATTTGATCTTGGTGTGACCATGATATGTATAAAGTAAAACACGACTGGGTGAGCCCTTCAAGTAATGTAAGACATGCTCCAAGGCTTTCCACTGAACAATAGTTAGTGTTGTCATGAATTGGCTAAGCATATTGATTGGAAAGGTCACATTAGGGCAAGTTACCGTGAGATATTTCAAATTTTCAATTAGTCTACGGTATCTTTCAAGATATGAAAACTGTTTGATCTTCTCAGGATCAACCTTTATTCTCACAACCTTAGGTATCTTGTCAAACAATATTTTGCCATTAATGTCCAAAAAATGATTAGGAATCATAGGAAAGTTACTGCTGCTGCTTCAAGTTTCCTAGTTTTCTTTAGCTAATCAAGAACATGTTTTCTTTGTGTCAAAGAGGATGCCTTTCTTACTTCTCATAACCTCGATTCCAAGAAAATACTTTAGCAAACCCAAATCCTTCATTTAGAAATGAGAATTAAGCATGGCCTTGAGTGATGAGATTCCCGATATATTGCTACCTATGATCATAATGTCATCAACATATACCACTAAGAGAATCATATCTACAATCGTTGCTGATAAAACATAGAGTGATGACACTTACTCTGATTTATACCAAATTTCTTAACCATAGAGCTAAACTTATCAAGCCAAGCATGAGGGCCCTTATTTAAATCATATAAAGACTTTTGAAGATGACATATGTAACACCCATCATTTATACCCTTTTATCATGCATTCGAAAGTGTTAACCTTATTGTTATGGTTTAAGAGAATCAATAGTTAAAGCCCTAAACCAAAACTTAAGTATTTATTTTTGGGTCACTATTCATTTGGCAAAAATTTTACTTTCCAGATTTCTTATCTTAACTTAAAAAATTCATATATTTTAACATATACATCTTGAAGTGATCTATTACTTCATCTACCAAGATTTTTGCTCCTTCTAAATTTTCCAAAAACAAAAATTGTAGATCTATTATTAGATCAAATGCTCTAAATGTTAAACAAAGATTGGGTTGACCTAAGTCTGATGCCGATAGGGCGAGTTGCTCTACACCTAGCATTGATACTCCAACAAAAATGTAGGTTTGCTTGGTCTAAAAGTGGCATATAGAGCTGATCTTGTAAAGCTAGGGTCTCAAGAGATAACTCATTCATTTAGCCTTTCAAATTTCAGATACAATCTGACAGCTCTAGAATTACTTTTTCCATTCTCAACTAATCAAACATTTAGGTTGTACTGACTAGTTAAACTTGCAAATTCATACTGATTCCTTCTTGTTCACGTATGTACATGCCACAGATGACATATCTAACAATATCATTCAACTTGTCATGTTTATACAATTAATCATATCACACGATAATTTACACATAATGGATTATTATGTCTAAATCTTCAATTCACCATCCCATTTTCCTCTTGCATATCTTCATGTATTCCTCTTTTGTGCTCAACATACCTATATGGTTGGGTAAGGGAGGGTGAAATTTGGGAGAATTTTAGTAACAAACATTACCAATTATGGATACAAGATAAATGTTTAGTTCATGACATGCTTGCCTTACATAAATTCATGCTAACATAATGACATATTTGCTTGCTCATTGTTTCACACATTATACCTATGGCCATAGCATAAATAGAAACAGAACTTCAATCATTCATACATACTCCACATAATCAAGCAAAACAATTATACACATCAATACACAAGCATACATATTAAGTACATGCAAGTTAGGTAAGTTCACTACCTTTTTGTATTTATGTTCACTTCTTATTCCCTTTTCTTCTAATAATTGAAGTTGCTTGAAAATTTCCATGTCCTCTTCCTTGATATCTCATGGCCCTAGATACATAACCATATCATGTGTTTAACTCATTAGAGCCATCAAAACATGCCATCACACAAGTATTGTTTCCTTACATTATCTTTAATTCTAAAGATTGGATTTTCAATCCAGTCTTTCTAAATTGTTCTAGCAATATAGCAATAGTGCTATATTGGTAGTAGGTTTAATAGTGCTAGATCTAAGAACACGACAATAAGAACCATTGATAATTGTTATATTGGAGGGATTGGCATAAGACGTGTATGTGGGAATAAATGATGGTTACATGTCATATGATCAATGACACTGAAATTGATGATTCACTTTGAGGAAGAAGTAGCAAGACAAGAATCACAATTACCTGTAGCAAGAGCACTTGATTGGACGGAGCATATCCAGGATCAATATTCTAATTTGTCTAGTTCAACTTATGATCAGTAAATTTGTTCACACATAGAAAAATTTTAGTAGTAACACCAATCTTAAAATCTGTCATGAAGTGAATTAGAGCAAACAGAACCCACAAAACAAAGTCACTAAAAAAAATAAACAACAAACAACCACAAGAGTGACTAAACAGTAAACAACCATGAAAGTGACCAATAAGTAAAGAAAAATTAGAAACCAATGACAACCACCAGATTGAAAGAGGAGTAACCAATCACGTACACAAACCAAAAACCACAAATAACCAAACAACACCCTTAAAATGAACTACCACTACAAAAAATGGCACCATTAGCCTCAAACGAATCGATAACAAACCAAAGACCATAAACCCAGACTTGAAACATGAGTTCCAGAGCACAAAACCACCACCAATATGCTGAAAATAAGGAGTTGAGGATGACTGTCATGATCATAGCAAGAAATAGGCTACGACGCTCCGTCATGCGCTAGTAACAGCTGGTTGGAATCGAAACGCGTGGACCCCATACACTAGTAGAATGGACCTTGACACCGGGGTTTAGCCAATCGAGGGGTGGGCTTTCTTGCTGCGTGGCATGTGTCTTCAAATGAGGCTGGCATTGACAACATTGAAGACTCAGATCACTCCCTCTCTCTTAGGAAACGCCTTTAATGGCAAGAACCAAACAAATTCAGGCAAAGGAAAAACAAATCCTCAAGGCTCTGATACCATGTAACAAAAGAGAGAGAGAAAGAGAAATATATATATATATATATATATATTCTGAATTGCTTCATTAATCATGTACAAAAAGAGGGTTTATATATACATGAGAGAGAAGTCATAGCATTTATGAGGCTCTTAATGGTAATTTCTAAATCTAATACTGATTTTTAGTGATCCTAATTGATTACACAATCCTAATTGATTAATTACAATATATTTCCTAACACCCTTTAGCGTAAAGGAAAATAATAACACATATTTTGATATTAGATATAATATCGGCAATTGCCTTCACTGAAATATTTCATCCTCATGAATAAAAAATAATAATAATTCATCCCCTCATTGGTCCATTTGATATTGCCTCTTGCCATGAATAGATGAGCTAGATAAGGATTTTATTTTAACTCCATATATAAGATCTTAATAATATACTTTATCTTCCAAATTTTAAAGATGTTTCCGTAAAGTAACCCATGTTGATTGCATATAGTAAGTGTTAACAGAGTAATTAGAGAAACATATGGAAAAGATGAAGAATCATGTATTATTTACATAAGAGCAACATGCTCATACAAGAATTGTAACCCACTTGAGTTATCACTAATCTACTTCTCTTTAGAGAGAGACTCAAATTATCCTTTCTTTTAACATGGTGAGGATCTCACTATCCTAACACACACTCAACTCATTAACAAAGACCCTTTATAGAGGCTAAGGTCACTCAACTAACCAACCACAACACCTTATACTTCTAACACCCTCCCTCAAGTTGATATGACTTAGACTAATCAAAGTGCCAACTTGAAACACAATCAAGAGGGATAAGGTGAATTAAACCAAACTATACGACATGTTAACTTCAAAACACTCTAGTCCTAAAAAGAAGTGTAGCAACATTATGCATGGCCTTCTATTCCCTGTGCTTCAAACCTTGCATCAATCCTAGCTTTCCTTTATATCAGTTGAGGCTTTCATCTTCTCCTCTAAATTGTCAATTTGAAGTGCCTTTGAAAAAATGCAATCTGATAAATCCATCCTCTTACCAAGTGCAGATGTGTGTATTTTGGCTCAATGGGAAGTCTCTCTCTTCTTTAAAGCCTAACCAGTAAGAATGTTGAATAAGGATGCCAACTTGACAATAAGAACACCCATTACTGAGGACTTATTAGAACAATCACACTTGGGATTAGCAGTAAGCTTATCTAGAAACCTCAGTCACTGCAATAGCAAAAGAGTCTGATGCTTCTTCAGCTACAAGAGTTACAAAATTCAACTTTAAATGATGCAGAGTTTGGTCAAACTTAATTTTCCTTCAACATAACAACAAATGAAAAGAAAGCAGGCAGCAACGTCAAGGAACAATAGCAACAAGACCATTTCGTTGTATAAAAGTAGAGCCTTCTCAATCATCATAGTATACTACCAAATTGGACCTGTGATGTATCAACATCCCATAGGTAATTTCTTAATCCAACAAATTCTACAGGTGCCCTATGAGATGAAGAGGGAATGAACCAAATTGACCACCACCATTGCAAGAAAGAATGAGAACTGATACAATTATAATGCGTGAAACCTTCAGTAAGATCCCGATTCAAAATTAAACCTGATCTCTTGCGAATTCTAAGGTCGTGCTTGTTAACACAAGAAATGCTTTTGTTGATCACCTTCACTGTTCATACTCATGCTACCTTAGCCAGGGAAATAGAGAGAAATCTATAAAACCAAAGAGACCTGCTGTGCACAACGTGGCGAAGAAGGAGCAATAAATAGTCGATGAAATGTCCAAGATGGTTCACCACTGCATTACCTGTCAGCAAAAAATGGTCATTAGAGTCTCTATAATAGATATTTGCATTCCAAGAAAAGAAACCATTATTAGAAAGATTTGAGCAAAAAGACACGACAAAGACCACATCAATGGCACTTAGATCTGCCACAATAATCTTATTTTTATAGATTTATGATGTTTTAATTTTATGTGATGAGTTTTATATTATTATATCTATTTTCTGGTCATTTCATTCTTAATGATGTCTTTTATATTCCTTTGCACTTAACCTCAAACACCAAGGCCGACATGAGAAACTAGAGGGGGAGGAAATTTTTGGGCCCACTTTTCCTTCCTCCCTCTTTTCCCCTCACTATTTATTTCTCTCTTTTTTTCCCTTTTATTTTTCTCCAAATTTTCTCTCCATCCAAACATAGTAGAGTCATAATGCAAAGAAACTTGTGAACTTTTAGAAAAACAAGAAGAAAATATGTAGAATTTACTTTTACCTTAAGAAAAACTCTAAATTCCAAATACAGAAGAGAGAGGTTCATATAATTATCGGGAAAGAAAAGTTCAAAACATACTCTATGACCATGAACTTCTAGCCCTCCCAACCTATATCTTTTAAAATTATGATTTTTTTTATTTCCTATCGTATTCTTTTTTATACACCTATTGTATACTTTTTGAACAAACCCTCATCAGCTGGCAAGTGTGAAAAAGCAAAGGTCGATGCTGGTGTTTCTAACTTTTATAACCAGAGAAAGTACATGCTATAACCAATTAAGATACACAAATAGGGCCATGATAAATTCCTTTATCCAATCACAGACAAAAAGACTAAAAAGAACCCACAATAATATCTTATTCTTATAACCAAGTCATATAAAAAGAGCTCCATACTGCAGAAAAAAGCAAGCCAAAAGAATAATGTTGATTAGAACTCCTCACTTACTCTCCACTCACAGCCTCATCTTCTCCCTAATAACATTCAAACTTTCTTCTCTTCTTTATCTCTCTTCTTCAGAACTCACTTCTCACGTCTATCAAACCACCATACCCCAAACCTTCATCTACGCAGGTTGCTCCCAAGAAAAATACCAACCTAATTCTGAATTTGAAAGTAACCTAAACTCTTTTCTCTCTTCAGCTTTTAGTTCATCGTCTCAATTTTCCTACCACAGCTTTTCCATTGGAAATAACAACAACCAAAGCTCATTAACAACAACACTAACGGATCAAGCCACAATCTATGGCTTATACCAATGTAGAGCTGATTTGTAGCCTATCGATTGCAGAACATGTGTTGAAACGTCTCTTCACCAAATAACCCTAGTTTGTCCCTATTCCTTTGGAGCTATTTTGCAGCTAGAAGGGTGTCATCTCAGATACGAGCATGTGGATTTCTTGGGCAAGGCAGACACAAGCCTTAGGTTCAGAAGGTGTCGGAAGCCCATGAGGCATGTTGGGGTCGAGTTCTTCCGGCGAAGAGAAGCTGTTGTTGCGGATTTAATGGCGGCTGTTACTAATAATAATGTGTTTAGGGTTAGCAGATCAGGTTTTGTTGAGGGTGTAGCTATGTGCTTGGGGGATTTGAGAGCAGCAGATTGCTCCTCTTGCCTTGTGGAGGCTTTGGGGAAGATGAAGAGCTTGTGTGGGACACAAGCAGCAGAAGCTGCTGTATTCTTAGCACAGTGTTATGTTCGTTACCGAGCCTATGGATACTATGAGGAAGCTTCTGGTACGTCCTTCATTAGTATTATTTTTCCTCTTGTATCTCTACTTAACATATGATACATATATCCGTTTCTAAACATAATAGCTAGTTTATAAATAAGTTTTGGTCCTATATATTAAACTTTTTTCATTTTATCTCTTATATTTATTATTTTTGTCATAACTAATTTACCTGACTTATAAATTGATATAAAATTTAATTATATACAAAAGTATTTCAGAGAGATCATATAACATATGCTATAATTAAGTATTTATTTAGTTTTTGAATCTTCTCAAATTAGTGAACTAGCTCTTATATTAAGGACTAAAAATAGTAATAGAATTTTAAGGCATTCTTTTAGATGCTCTTTCTTTCACTCTCAAAAATTTTGGCTATACTTTATCACTAATATAGATGCACCTCAGAAAGTGTTTTATTCAATATATGGTTAAATTCTCTTGAATTTATGTGTGAATAATTAACACCAAAAAAAAAAAAAACAGAAGAATATTATGTCATTTTCTATGACTGTAGTCGTAGTATGCCTTGGTGAAAATTTGAATAACCTCAATAAGTTTGAAAATTTTAGATTTTTTTAGATAATAAAAGAATAATCTAAATTATGCAAATTTAGATTGATAATTTTCTGGATTGTCTTTTCTTTCCAATGTTAATATAATTTTTTAAATGTATTACCACATCATTTTAGTTTAATTTAATTTATTTTCCTTAAAAATTAGAATAAATAAAAATATTTTAAAATTGTAAACCGTCTGAATTAACTCGAAAAGTCCAGATATCGGAATTATGGAGTTAAAAGGGAAAATAAAATGTGTGTATGTGTGTGTTGGGGGTGTTTTGTGTTGTGTTTTTTTTTGGGGGGGGGGGTCATTTCTTTTCGTTCTATTCCCTTGCCCTTTGTTTTTTTGCTTTATTTTCCTGTATTTAAGAGATACTTTACCCTTTGCTCAAAATAAAGAAAGATATACTTTACCCGATTGGAGACAATCAAAACTTAACCTAACAATGAAGAGCTTGACCGCTGGATTTTTTTCCCCACCTGTCTTAAGGATTAAAGTATTGAATAAATAACATTGTTCATCTGTCTTAAAACTCTTACAAATTAAAATCCCCTTGAGTTTTCATATGAGGGAAAATGCTTGTGCATAAGCTTTCATTTATTAACAATCATGTTAAGAGGAGACTTATCTATAATATTCTTAAAGGTAGTAAACGCAATTTACTTTAGAATATTCTTCAATATTTGAATGAAGTTATATGAATTAATTAAGTTAACTAAAAGGGGAGCGAGGGAAAAGAAATAGAGGTTGAAGTTGTTAGCTAGTCTGAATATAACTTTATTATTTTTGAGCACAACTGAATATAACTTTATTAACTAATACCGATTTTTTTTGGTACAAAGCTAATACCAATTTAATCTAAAGTGGAAAGAGAAGTATTCAGAACACGCGCTTTTGTGCTTTACTTTTGGATAATATTCTTGGTCAATTTTCAATCTTTTACTTTTAAATATTTCTGTGCTTTTCCCCTTTCTTAATTAATTAGATTTATAATATATTCATACAGAAAATAATTTAATTAAGATATAAGATGATTTATTAACTTGAGATGAAAGGAAAAAGCTGGTCAAAAAGGGAGGTGAAATTGATATCCAGCAAATCCGTTTCAGTGAAAATCTAGCAAATTTATTTACCAAGTCACTTTCTGGTTCAACCTTTGAGAAGCTCGTTTGTGGCATAGAACTTCACAGACTCAGAGATATCAACTGATGTTGTCAAGAGGGGGAGTTGATACACGCTGTACTATTTTTCCCTTGTCTATGGTTTTTCCCACTGGGTTTTCCTAACAAGATTTTTAATGAGACAACACTATTAAGTGTATCACTAAACTGTGTACTTCTTTTCTTCTACTAAATTTTTGTCCCATTGGGTTTTTCTTAGTTGAAGTTTTTTTTAAGCACATGTTTAATCATGGACATCCAAGGGGGAGTGTTATGAATAATATATTAAATATTATTAAATAGATTTCCACTTCCCTAATATCTCTCTCATCTTCCTATAATCTCTCCCCATTTGTTTTTCTACAATTATGTAATCTCAGTTTTTTAGGTTATGGAGTTATGCCTATAAATAAGAGGCATATGTGATGTATTGTACACACCTTGAGAAGTGAATAAGAATTACTCTAATCCTTCTACTCTTCTCATATTCTCTTTTTATTTATAACACAATTATATTTTTTCTAATCTTGGCTTAATGACTCCATTTGATATTGAAAAAGGACAAATTCTAAATAAATAATGGCTCCTCTACCGAGAATTATAATCATATGCCCACTTCAATTAAATGATAAATATTTGTGCCTAAATGTAAGTCACGTATACCCATTTTATATATTAAGGAATATATTAAATTGATAAAATTTTCTACACTTGCCTTTATTAATGTTTTTGTCTCCTTTTACTTTATAAACAATTTTCACATTTATCTCCTCTCTCTTTCCCATAGAAATTTAATAAGGGTAAATTAGAAAAAAAATGCCATTAATTATCTTATAACCAACTTATATTTTGAACTAAATTTTTTCTCCACAAGTGGCTTTATTCCGTTTTTGTGGATACAGCTGACACAGTCTGTGGATGAAAGGAACCCAACATCGGCCTGGACTATATTAAAAATACTATTATAAAAATATATTAAATCTGGATTGTTGAGATCTCAATCGGACGGCCCACAAAGAGAAAATGACCGTCCTTTTCTTTGAGGGAAAAGGACAGAAGCCAGGTCGGGGGAAAGCTGATTATAGACCTAACAGTTTAGAAGGAGAGGATACTACAAGAAGACAAATTGCACGTGTATGATATAAAATCCAAAAGCTAAATGAGAACATAAGATGATATAAAACAATGGCAACAAAATCACAATGCCCATACAATATTAAAAAAAACAAATATTATTGGCTTCTATCGAAGAAAAAGTTGACGGCAACAAAACATAAAATAATGCAAGGAAATGAATAAAGGGGCAGACAGAGACCTGTGAGTGGATGTATCATTAGCAGTACGCACTGGGCTTGGCTGCGTAGGTTAGGCCCAATTAATTACTTAGCCCTGAAAGCCCTTACCCGTTCCTTTTGGGCCTCTCCTCTAATCAGCAGAATTAGATAGTAAGCCATATAACCTGCCGTGCTTGGGCTTAACGAAAAGAGTTAGCCCCTTATAACGTAACGAGCCAATTTCAAATTTCCGTTGGGAGAGGTGATCACATTAAATAATATGAGGGTACCCGTACTTAGCCATAGTAAGGCATATGATTCTCAGACTCTGCCACATCCACCCAAGACTAAAAAAAAGTGCTCTCCCACATCAAATGTAAGGCATTGGGAAAGGAGAACAGAAGATAGTGCTTTCTTTCAAGGCGTAAATAAAATTTTACTTCCTTCATCGTTCTTTTGAGTAGAGAAATAGGTTTTCTCTAAGTTGAGTTCCAAAAGGAATATTAAAAGAAGATGACAGAAGAGAACCATAGTGAGATTTCACACCTATAATAGGAATAGGCCATCGAAAGTAGAGAGACCCAAAGCTGAATTTCATCAATTCAAAAATCCATTGGGATTTAGCAGCTTCCGAGTCATTTTCCACAAAAATTTCAACCAAGACAAGAACTTGAACCATATTTTCTCATTAATTCTATATTTTCAGCAATAGTTGACCCAGCAGTTCCAACAAAACCAAGAGATGCACAGCTGCACACAACTTGCTCTATAAATAAAAGTACGTCAGGTAAATCTCTTAGAAGAACAATACATTTTACCAACATTATTATCCAAATTTGGAACCAACTTCTGCCAGTAACCTGCTGCCATGAGGCTTTTGGCTGTCTTTATAACCAACTCATCATCTTCTCTCAGAAAAGAAACCTTGTAATTAACCGAAGCACAAACTAAATCATCTAGGTAAGTTTCAGTCCAGTATCTCTAGGAAGATCAGTCATGAGAACTTTTATATGGGGCTGTGAACAGGCTTCCAAATGCTGGCAACGAGGCTGATTCAGCTTCGGAACCAGGTCCAAGATTCTTATGTACATCTTTCCGCTTTCCTTTTCTTTTTCAGTTGCTCATCCGGTTGAAATGAATCTAACATCATATCCTCATCACTGCTTTGATAAGTCCATACTGTAGTTCTGCAATCTTCATTGACAGCATAAACACACTTGTTTAAACTCCCATTAAGACCAGCTAGCAGAGATCCGCATTGCTTTAGGCTGCTAGAAAAAGATGACTGCAGCTTCGAGTCATGTGAGCAAACCATATTTAAGTTGATACCACACCATATGGACACAAAATCCCTGAGGTCAATCACTTGAATGAGAGAGGGAGAAACTAAAGATGAGATGTCTATAATCTCAGCAATGGAAGTATACCTGCGAAAAAAAAAAAAAAAAAAAAAACTGAGATCAGTAGAAATTGGCAAACAAGAAATGACTGCAAGAAGAAGAAAACCTAAAATATCATTATTCAAACAAATGATGATGAGATCATGAGAAATCATACATACATACATATATGTATATAGTAAGTTACAGAAAGTTAGAGAAGACTCGAAGGAAGGAAAGCCAACTCCTAGAGTAAAAAAATTCAAAAGATGAGTGTTTTGCTAAAGTGAAAACTATTATACAGAACAACTTGGTGGGCTCTGTTTGTGAAAAATCATAATAGATTGAAAAACTTCCTTTATTCACGTTATCCCTTCTGACAAAGCATTCTCATCAAGATACAAATAGCATAACATAAGCATTTCAATTCCTGCCTTCTTCCGTGGCCAAAACAAAAACATATCAACAGACCAAGAGTGACAAAATTTACAAACCTTCCACCTTGAATGAGCTCAATGGCATGATCCCAAATAGAAAGCCTAATGTCCTTTGGATCCACAACACGAAACTTTGGACAGCTTCCTAGAACAACAGCATGGTGATCTAGAATTGGAGGAACAATCAAAGTCCGATTCAATATCCCTGCTATTAACATAGCAGTTTTGAACTCTGAAAGCTGATTGCTGAACCCACTGTGTGGAGCATACCATAGGAATTTCTTCCCAAGGGCTTGGTTATTGCATTGATGGGATTGTAAGTCATAAATTTTAGGTGACACAGGTACGAGAGAATTGGGTCTCAGAGAGTAGTAATAAAAGCACAAGGGTAATGCAAGGATGAAAATAACAGACAGAGGAAATCTGTGCCGAGGTTTCCTTTTCAACAACATTCTAGTTGGTGTACTCATATTGAAAATGTTCATCTTGGATATATGGATAAGATTCCTTCATATCAAAGAAATATGCAGTAATTCTTCCCCAAATTGAAGTAATGTGAATCAAAATCAACGAAGCACCAGTACTTCAACAATGGAGAGGTATCATATTTGATATCTTGCATACCATACTTTGAAGTGAAACTGAGTTAGTATCGGTAATTCTAGCCTAAAAGGACACAAAACTCAAGTTTTCCAAACACATTGCA
Organism: Inga laurina; assembly: GCA_963855925.1. Taxonomy (NCBI): domain Eukaryota; kingdom Viridiplantae; phylum Streptophyta; class Magnoliopsida; order Fabales; family Fabaceae; genus Inga; species Inga laurina. Next base: position 39,322,064 of record OY979705.1, read on the forward strand.
GCAGCATATTCATAGTCATCTCACCGCATCAACCAACCATAGTTTCCCTTTCTATGAAAAAAAAATCCAAAATTAGGTATCCAAAAAAAGCTCATCAAGAACAATTTTGAGATATAAATTAGTGTTTAAAATGTGCTAAATTAAAAAGGAAAAAAAGGAAAAAGGACGCTGATGGTATAAAAATAATATAATTCAATTTTAACATGAAGCACTAACCATGAAAGTAAAATAGGAAAAGGGAAGAACAACTAGGACAACAGCAGTCTTAGCCAATTTTTCACACTTCACTTGCCCAGTCTCAGAGATATATTATCGTGGTTCCTAAAAAAATTGTAATTTACTCTCCACATCTTGAGTTATTTTGGCCATTATAATGTAGAGTTTCATGAACCACAATATCACATGAAATCAATTTCTAAAACGTCCCCCATCAAGACTCTCTGAATTATAAAATCTGTATTTAGTGTTTTAGCCTCAACTCTATCATTCAAGGAAATAGGCTTCAATTTTTAACCAAAAAAAGCTCTCCATTTATGTCATCCTGACAAAGTCAGTGCTAAAATTTCAAAAGAGAAACAACTGGCACCTCCAATACTCCTGAAAAGTTCGAAGATCTTCTTAGATTACCCAGTTACCCAGTAGCCCTATTGAGATCGACCTTCATACTAAATGAACAGCGAAAATGCCTTTAAACACTTTTCTGTTTAAAAAACTCGGCATTTCCTTATAATGTCGCTCCAGTGGCCTCTCAAACTTCACAAACGTCTTAACCAGCAGTTACGAGAGAAGGAAAACGGATTCCACCATAATCACATTTCAACTCGTTACGCCTAACATCACATAGACATATACCCTCAAAATCTCTAGTACACAAAAATTCCAACCCCAAATTATTCAAATCGAGGATACAGATAACAGTCAAATTTAAAATTCACATTATCGCAGCCAATATACAAACCAACCAGATTATATCATTAAGCAAAGGGCATCGAAATCCTGTTGCAAAGTCTACATAATGACTAGGAAAAGGAAGCAAACTCACAAAACTCCCGTAAGAGCTAGGCGAATAACATTGATGCTTGGAATTGTTATCAGCAAACGTGACTGAGATGAGATTCACAGTAGAAGAGAGCGAAGAGGCCTTGCTTATTTAGGTGAGCTTCTCAATGGGTTGGTTCGACCTGATAAATCGAAGAGTCTTGGATTCCATCACTGGGCGTAGTGCAATGCCGCTGCAATTCTATAATAATCGCACCCAGATAATCTCTTCCACTCCAATTCAACAACTTTCTCCAATTGAAGTACGTCTCTTCCTCTGTAGCTAGTTGAAGCAAATGTGAAGAGGGTGTGACGTGGAATCAAAAGATTTGGATATGGAGTTTTGATGATACTGGAAGAGTAGCAGAAACAGCTCAACGTTTGGCAAACATTAAAATCATGGTTTTAAATCATGGTTTGCGTAACTCGAGATAAAATTCTTCTCATACACTCACCTCGTAAGTTGTAAAAGTTATTAAAAAAGTTAATCCAAACACACACCAAGTATAAGAAAGATTACTTGGAGGAGGCACAAATTAAAAATTAAAAGAAATATATATAGGGAGATAGACAAGAAAATAGCCTTCAACTTCAAATTCATAAATAACTGATTTCCTATTCAAGTGTGTAGTTAATGGTTAAACTCTTGTAATTAATGTCTATCTCATAGGAAATAAGATTGATATGAGAATTTGGAGTTTATGTGATAATTTTTGTGTCTTTTTTCCATATATATACATATATATTAGTTTTTTTTTTCAAGAAAATTGGATTCAAATTTAGTCTTACACTTTAAAAAAAAAAAAACCAGTAAAGCCAAGAGCACTAATTAGATATTTCATAATCTTATTAAATGACGACATTGACCTCAAATTTTTTTTTTTAAAAAACCCTATTTTTTCCTCCCCCAGCCACATTTGTCCACAACAGAGTTTCGGTGATCAGCAACTTTATTGCAAAAGTTTTGTTGTGAGTAGCTGATGGCTAATTGAGGCTTGTAAATTACTGGATTGAATTTGTGAACTTCTATATGTATTGTGATTGAATAATAACGTATGAGAGGCTTATTGAACAATTCAATTTTAATGCAAAAGTTGGTTATGAATAGGTAATAGGGACTTATGGTTTGCTAAATTAAACTTGTTAATTTCTAAGATGTCTTGTGATTGAATACCATAGATTTATTGAAAAATGCAGCTTTAATGCAAAAGTTTTGTTGTAAATAGCTAATGGGGACCTGAGTATTGCTAAATTGAACTTAATAATTTCTAAGCATAGCTGTTCAATAAACTTCTGTTGTTTAATCATTGAACATGTTTAGAAGTTAACAAGTTTAATTTAGCAATTTATAGGCCCCTGGGGCACGAGTAGCTTTATTTGGAAGGGGTGATAGCTTTATTAACAAGTTTAGTGCTCGTTTAGAATAACGATTGGAGTCTTCAAAAGTAGCTTTTCAATCGTGATTTATGGTATAAGAGGTAAGTATGTGAGGGGAGTGTTGTCTCGACTTACGTGCATAAGCACTTATAAAGCTTTCATAAGTGATGCCAAACATGCATTAATGTTTAGAGGGGTGGTAGCATATTTAAATACTTACACTTTTCCTTGTAAGAAGAAAAGTTCAGAGAAAAGAAAATGGATAAAAGAAATAATTAAGGAGAAAATGTTATCACCTTTCCATCCTATCAATATATACTAAAGAGTAATAGCAAAACAAGCCATTGGTCCATTTCAATGCATTTTGTGTCACAAGTTACTGTTCTTAGTACCTGCTTCATTTGCCAAGCAGGTCCCCACTTCGTTGGCTTCATTCAAAACTGACCTGACAAGAACAGTACCGTCCCGACAAAAAGCAAACTCCCACTCGCATGTCACTTTATTGTGTCTTATTCGGCATTCATTTTTTTGACTTTTGCAAAGGAGTCGGTGAAGCTCTTGCTTTCCCAAGACACTCCTTTGCTTGGTCTTCATTCATTCTAAGATTTGGCGCATCTGAGCTTGGAGTGGGTGAAGATCTTCTGTTTGAAAGATGTTGCTTTCACTTTCTCTTTGTTCAGTTGGTGCTTCTATAAGTTTGAGCTCAGCAACTGCTTCTTTCCTCATCAATAGTGATGTCTTTCTTCCAGAAGCCAGAAAAATGCTGTGGAAGGAAGATCAAGCCATCATATGGGTAATGAAGAAAGGCTCCATTTTTTTCCTTCTTCTTTGCTTGCGATTTTCATTTGGTTCACTTTTTCTTCATCCCATCATCTTATACTCTTTCTTCTATATGTTTGTTTTTAGATGTGGAGCCTAACCTACAGCTGTAGATCCTCACTATCTGTTTTTGGGAAATGGTTATGCACGATCTAAGGTGAGGACACGGTATATAATAACCACACCAACTATGTTTTTTTAGTGACTACCAAATTTTTTAACATTAATAAGATTTACATTATAACGGATGTAAAAAACATGAATTATAACATCATTTCTATTTCCGAACCATTGCTTCAAGTTGTTGGATATGTCTGAACTCCGAGAGGAGGTTGATTTTTCAGAGCAAGGTTATAGGTAAATGAGTGATTTTCATATGTTTTTATCCTCTGTTATGGTGAGTTGCCAAGTTTGGGAAAAAAGGCTTTATTCTTAATGTTGCAATACGGTTAATTGCAATTATATTTTCCATTTACTAGGTGTGGTTTTTTATACAAAATAAATAAAGTAAATGGCTGCAAACATTGGGGAATTGGTAGTGTTTTAAGTGCGAGCAGATGAACTAAATGTCTGTCATATCTTTGGGTTTTCTGTGGATTTTCCCAGATTTTCTGTTGATGTGCGTTGCATTGGAAAATGAGATGATATGCTCAAGTTTTTCTGGATTTAAACTTTACTGAGTAAAAATAACATGTGGCTAATAAAGTTTTTTAGTTGGATAAAGTTATTCATAATAAGGGTTAAAACAATTGCTAATGTTACTGAGTATATACATTTACTCAGTAGTGATCATGATATATGGTCAAGTAGACATTGATCTATGAGCATTTTAGTTCACCAATTGACATTAAGGGTTTTTTTAAATCTTACTGATTAGGTATACATGAATCAACATGGCTTTGATAGCCCTGATATGTTATTCTAAGTAAACACATATGTGCTTGCTAAATTAAATAAGCTCTACAATTGTAGGTTGAACTCAGTTTTTTTATAGGTATGCATAAGTTGTGCTCATAAAATATTCTGTAGCATGTATCTTGGGAAAATCTTCAACTAACTTATTTTAAATATGTTGAGGATATGTTGAATAGTGGAAGATTTTTATTGGTTTAGTTGCCTCAGTAGATTCTAAGAGCTACACAGTTGATAGAGATAATGATGTATGTCAAAGTGGACTTATATCTTACTTTCCTTGATCTTATACGAAAACAAAAAAAATGGTAGAAGTTATATACTACTGTCAACATAGGTCATATGATGAGATTTTATGAGGTCTGTTCTCTAAATTAAAAAGATATGTTCCTTCTCAATTAAATAAGTTCTTCAATTGTAGGTTCAACTCAGTTTTTAAATAGGAGTGCAGGAGGTGTACCCATAATATCTAGTATGCCATGTAGTATCTTGGGAAAATATTGAACTAATATATTTTAAAATATGTTGCAGATATGTTTCATAGTGGAAGATTTTCATTGGTTTTCACCACTCAGTAACTTCTACATATTACTAACTGGATAGACACAAAGATGTATGTCAAAGTGGACTTATATATTACTCTATATATTTTGATAGGAAGTCCAATGAGTGGTAGGATACTTACTGATTTCAAAATTGAGCTCTATATGAAGGGCTATTTGTAACCCCCTCATTGTAGTCATATCCGAATTTCGAAATTTAAGTGAATTAGAGACCAGTAAGATAAAATAACCATTTATGATCCCTCATTCAAGAGATGGGATATTTCAAAATCATTTCTAAAGCATACTTAATCCTGGTCTCACATTCACATGCAGATATAACTACCAGAGAAATCAGAGTACATAATAAATATCAAAGTGCGGAAACCAAAATCCCGGCCAGACCCCGGGTTACTTGCATAAATAACTTGGGTTTAAGATTTCCCAACTATGGGGATTACATAACCAAAATAATCATTTACATTCTCATGTACACTTGATACCCCAAATACAAAACTATGATAACCAACTACCACATAGATTTTGGAGTAAGCCTAACTACTCCTGGTTGTCCGCTTCCCTTTCGAGCCACTCGCCCTGTCTGAAAAGATTAGTCATATGGAAGGGGTGAGATTCTAAAGAATCCCAGTAGTAACTACAATTTTATACCACATGCAATCACAGAATATGCACACTAATCATCTCATACAGCAACACAAGTCACTCCACCCTCATCCCCTTTTACCGCCGGGAAGGCATACGACCTTAACCCGAACCGTTGTTAGCGACTCGGGGACTATTGGCGTGGCAGTGCATACAAACAGCCACACAGCTCAAATATAGCCTTTCGGCTTTCACAATGGCCCGTCGGCCTTCACAAATAGCCTTTCGGCTCACAATTAGCCTTTCGGCCCACATATACACATATATCACACCCTAACCTCATCCCCTTTTACCGCCGGGAAGGCATACGACCTTCACCCGAACCGTTGTTAGCGACTCAGGGACTATTGGTATAGCGGTGCTTCCACAGTTTTCACAAAACTTGTAGCATACGATTTTCATTTCCAAAAACAATGACATAATATACATACAATGTATCACACAAGGCATAAAGAAAGAGTCACTACCTGTATCCTTCTTGACTGGCTCTGGCACCTTAGCCTCACGAGGACGACAGATGTCAAATCCTATATCAATTAGGGACAACCAATCAATCTCTTTTCCATATGTACATTTCAATAATACTCTAAGTTGGTTATCATTTAGGACTCTTTAGGTGACTATTAGAGGCCTAAACATATGCCTAAAGGGTTGGAAGACATTACCCAAAAGACCCCTTACTCGAAGGCAAAACACCTATTTTTGACAGTCTCACTCGAGCACAAATGCTCTCACTCAAGCACGAGTACGGACATCACTCGAGCACAAGAGAGAGTGAGCCTGCGAGTGAGCACCCGAGAGCACACACACAGCTCTCCAAGCACTGGATCACTCGAGCACAGCCATGTGTGCTCGAGCACACACCCCACACCCACGAGTGAGAAAGCACACTCGTGCAACTTTCCCGCGAGCATCAACCCGAGAGCACCAACTCACACCAGAAGCACAGGCTCACTCAAGCACGACCCTCAGTGCTCGAGTGGAACGGCTATGCCCGCGAGTGTCAGAGCACACTCTTGGCATCAACCAGCGAGTGAGGACCCGAAAGCAACCTCAACTCCGGACTCGCACCTTCACTCGAGCAGAACCATGCTCACTCGAGCACAAAGCGATGCTCTCGAGCACAACCCATAAAACCCAGATAACTCGAAGCACAACAGGGAAAAACTTGCATATCACTCGAGCACGTTCTTCCTCTGCTCGAGTGATGTGCATCAGAAACCCAAAACGCATCCAAAAACCAGAAACTCCAGATGGTCAAATTCACTCCCAAAGGTTCCCCAAACTCAACCAAAAGCTCACACACACTGAGCACTAACTAGGGAACATATTGGCCACTTCCAAAAACACTCAAAAGCCACTTTGACCACAATCATTCATTAAGGTTTCTAGGATACACTTTATCCAAATTTCCCCTAACACATTTCCAACATTCCAGATCTTATCCAACAATCAAATAACTCTACAATAACTCATTTTTAACATCAAACACCATGAAACTCCTAAAATCCACATTTGGTACAATTTAGGGCAAAATTCTAGATTTGACCAACTTAGCCAAAAATCACAAGCAATACATTAAAATGCACTAAATGCCTACCTCCTCTCTTTGCTCAATTCAGAACCTTGATTCCTCAACTTTCAATTTCGGCCAAAATCCCAATCAACACCATTCAAGGCTCTACAATCATCACAATGTAGCTCTCATTGAGATGAACAATATTAGAGAAGAGGATTGGAGCAAAGGAGGATTACAACTTACCAAGATTCAAGCTTTTCTTCCCTCTCACTTGCTTGTCCAGCGCCAGAAATGGAGGAAGGAGAGGGGAGAGAAAATGAAGTGGAGGAGATGATGATGATGGTGTCACTCTTTCTCCCTACACACACACAACCGCACAAGAGAGAGAAGGGAGAGAGAAAAGTGGTATTTTGTCTTCTAGTGCCACATCCAATGGCCACCCTCTTGCCACATGTCATCATCCACTCACTCCCTTATGAGCTCACCAAATCACAACACATAGGATTCCGACCCACGGTCAAGGAATCACAACCATTGATCTTAAATACCACATGTATTTATTCCCAAAACTTACATTATATTAATCATAATAGTGCTTAATTACACTAATTACAATGATTATCAGAGTTATCAGTCCTAATCTCAAATCGGGATATTAAACTATCAAAGTTAGAATGATGCTACTTAATGTTTATTTTGGTAGTCCCCAACTTCTGAGCATTGATATTAGTGATTACGTAATTAATTATTATTAACAATGTCAGTTATTGGTATTTGTTTTTCATTAGTCTCTGGCACACTCACAAGTAACTAGAGTGGTTACAGTTAAGTGTGGTGGTTGTGTGCTGTTAATTTGATTACCAAAAAGCATTCTTTTAATTTGAAGAATGACCACGTTAAGGTCTTGTGTTGTTAATATTGGAGGCAATAGGTTTCCATCTAAGATCTTTTAAGCTCAGGTTGTTTCTATTTTCTCAGAAATAACTAAGGAAAAAGATCAGTTAGTGAAGGGCAGTCATTTTCCTTCCATCAAGGTATTGCAATCCCTGAAATATCGATGTATTCTGTAATTGTTTTTACTTTGTCTGTGCACAACTTATATGCCTGTCAATCAATCTCTCATAACCTTATGTATTCTGTAATGTGCACGTTGTGTACAATTTATCATAGATTATTTTTTTGTAAATGCATCACAATATTGTAAATAGGGGAAGATATAAATAAAAAAATCATGCTATGTTAACACGTACACCTTCTTGACTTAATGTGACTTGCACTATGCTCTGACTCCACTGTGATGGAAAAGGTGATATGTTTGGTATGAGTTCAGCTAGATAAGTCATATTGTAGTTCAGCTGGATAATATTATGTTGGATGTTAAATTCCATAATGATGAAAAATACTTTAGCCTCAAGGATTTTTGAAGGGCAATTGATGTAACTTTGGTGATCCATCTGTCTCATGTAAGTTAGAGTCTGAAACAGCTCATAAAGGAGATTTCCTTTAATTTCAATGCGTGCCATACATAGCCTACATTCAGTTCTGTCCCAGCATGGTGGTATTCCTGTTCTACCTATTAGACTCCCTCACTTTTTCCAGTTAGAATGTTGCTTCCCAATATATAAGCTGATATTAGACTAGTATACATGTTCTACCTTCAATAAAAATCATATTTTGTCATCATTGCATGTTTTTTCTATCTTTTAACATTGGTGGTAGTGGTTAAATCAGGTTCAATTATTCTCTAACTTATATTGCTTTATAATTTCTCATGTAAATAGGATTATACATGGCAGAATAGGATTCTATTTTATTTGCCGTGAAATTATTTAGTCAAATATGATAAATAGGTTTGCTGGAGCTGTATTGAAATTATTCTTTTATTCACTTAGTGTGATGGCAAATTATATTTGCATTAAAATAAAAAATAATTCTTAGACCTTTTTCTTAATCTCTTATAACCCTTCCTTCTTTGGCCTCATTAGGGTCCTACATTTTACAGTATAGAAAAAAAATTCTGACTGAATCTTCATTAATTCATTAGACATAGGTTATTTAACATTCACTTCTTTAGCCTCAGTCTTTCTAATCATTGCATGTTTTTTGTGTCTTTTAATATTGGTGGCAGAGGTGAAATCATGTTCAATTATTTTCGAACTTATATTCCTTCATACTTTGACATGATAAATAGGATAATACATGGTAGGTGAGGCTTCGTTTTCATAACCCTTACTTCTTTAGCCTCAATGAGGTCTACATTATACTGGCTAAAAGAACCATGAATTATGACTTCATTTTGATTAATACCTTAGGAAGATATTTTTTTGTAGTAATTTAATGTTGGTATTTAGATGGATTTTTTCATGTAGTAAGGGGCGGAAGTTGTAGATGTGTGCTTTGATATGAAGTTTTAATCTAGAATGTTGTTTTCAAACAATTCTACTGCTATGACACTGGTATACCTGTTGTAATTGCAATATATAATCATGCTTTGTAACATACATATGTTTTATCTCCCTTTTAATATTGGTGTATGTGATTAAATCATTTTTAGTTATTCTTATGATAAATAGGATCATACATGGCAGAAGAGGGTTCTATTTTATTTGCTGCGAAATTATTTATTTAAATATGATAAATAGGTCTGTTGGAACTATATTGAAATTATACATGGGAGTAATTGTAAAACAATACAACTACCAACGCGGTTTACAGGGAGATATTCAGAAAGATAGAGCAGCATTTATTAGATGATGTCAACACAAATGACATTTACAGATGTTTTTAGTGTTGTGGGGAAAACTTTATGTTATTTGATGTTTTTGTTTAGGTTGATGTATTAATTGTATAAAATATTAGATGGACCACTTTTTTTATATGTTGGGGGTGTTTTAGTGGTGGAATGTAATTTGCGGGGAATTTTTTGCCCTTTATTTGCTTGCTGCATGTTTTGATGTTGGATATGCCCATCTAAACTATGTGGAGGATGTTGTGTAGTGATAGTTTGTTGGTAACTGATAGAAGGTTAGTCCTCTTCGTATTTGTTTTTTGTGTTCCTAACAATGGATGAGTGGAAGGTAAGGATATGCTTATATGTAATGTAGTCGATGCACCCGCGCAAAGCGTGGGGGGAATTTGTGCTTGTTTAGATGAATGAGACAAAGCATGAAAGAAAGAAAATGAGAAAAAATTTAAATAAGTAAAATACACTCATCCCTAAGTCAAAATATATAGTATTTCAATTCAAATTAAATAGGGTTAAAGGGTTGTTTTGCCCTGGAAGTTGTCACGAAGGGGCAATTTTGCCTTAGAAGTTTTCCGGGGAGCAATTTTGCCTTGCTCGTTATCCCAGTTAAGTTTGACTATTAGTTGATCAAATATACTAAGCTGACAGTCCATGTGTGGTCCATGTCATTTTTGTTTTGGGTTTGGGTACAAATTTTCCCTGGAAGTTTTCAGTTAGGAGCAAAGTGGCATTCAAGATTTCTTGCTACACTTTTAGGTGAGTTCTTCATGCACTCTAGTGTGTGTCGAAACATTTGATGAACTCCAAAGTGTCCTCAGAGTTTCTGCATACTCTGTTACCCTTGTTTTATAAACTAGAAATAAAGCATAGGATTCAAATTAGCACTCGAGTGACCAACCAGTACTCGAGTGTTAACATGCCTTGCACTCGAGTGTTCACTTTTGCACTCGAGTGTCATGCTTTTTCAAATTGTCCCTGCAAAAATCATATAACCCTTTTTCTTCCTTTGGTATCCAATTCTACTTGGATCCACTCACGGTTAGCTTGTAAGAATCATAATGAATTAAGTATGACTTTATGCATAAAAATTATTTTCTCATGAAGTATGTATATATGCATTAAAAGGTAGACTATTGAACATTGCAACTCTTTATGAATGAATTTTCTAAGGATTGTGAAAACATATATGCAATGCTCATAACTAAGGTAACAAGTAACAATGTATAAACCTCAATAAATATTAAAGATAGTGTATGAGGTTTTACCGTTGTTTATTTTTACATTAGGTAATTGGAGAATTGGCTTTGCTCACCTAATGCATCTTTTTGTATTGTTGATAGTTTGAATTCCTTGCTTTAGGAGCTAGCAATCTTATCTCAAGATATCTAGACTCTAGGAGTCTTTTACCTGAAGCTTGAGAGATCCTTCTTTTCCTATTATCCTCAATGTATTTGAATGGTACATTTTGGTAGCCCTTTCTTGAAGTGAAACATCCTCCTTTTATCCATTGCTTCTTTCTTTGGTTATGCTCTGTAGCTCCAGCAATGATTGTTCTGAGAGTTTTCTTTTGTGATGATATGAACTTCTTAATTAGTGCACGAGAACCTCTTGGCTTCTTCATCTTCTTTGTACCCTTATGTCCATTTCTTGTTGGATCATCCTGCATACATAAAGTACTAGATGGATATTTTGGTACCCACATATACTTGGGTCCTTGATTGCTTGGACCTTATAAGTTTCTTCAGAACCCAAACATATTTATTTCTTAAATTTGAATTTCTTCTAAAATAGCATGTATGAGAAATATGACTTGATTTACCACATTAATTGCAAATAATATGATGATATATATTATGAGATCTTATGCAAGTATTGTGTTGCTTGAGGGAAGATCTTTTCAAATGTTCAGTTTGCCTAAGTTCTTTCTTCACATATAAATTTCCAACATGTTTGAAATATATTTTGCTTTTCTCAATATAATCAACAATTGGATGAAAAACAATCTTATGTAAACTCTATAAATTAGTTTTACGAAAATCACAAGAAGAATTGAAACTTTCTCCTCAAGTTTTGATCAGGAGTCTCAAGAAGCACATCTATAAAGTCCCTATTGTACAAATTGCCAAAAGCATACGCCACATGTTCTGGTGCTAAATATGGGCAATTAAGCACCTTATGTCTTGCTGCATTGTATCTCCGTCTTTTTTCAACAATTTCTCGATAACGGCCACCTGGTGGGGGCAGGGACGGCCTCCCACTACTTTTAGCAGTCGCTTTGACATGCCTAAAGATATGCAAAAATCTTCTTCAATTTTCATCACCCAAAGTACTCCTGAGCTTTACTACTGCCGGAGTGTCTCTAAACTACATTTAAAAAAATGAGTTAATAATAGTTTAGTGTCAACTAGAACCCTTCAAGACTAATCCAAATTAAAAATTAAATTAAGATGAAAAAAGTCAAATGGCTTGCAGCATAGCACATCAATATTTACAGACTAAGCGATTAAATCATCCAATAATTAAAATTTATGAAACCAAAAGTTACCTTTAACAACTAATCCCTGAAAAACTATTCAACTAAAAAAAAGCAAACCTCAAATTAAGTTAAATCAACTTACATGAATAGTGTAAATATTTCGCATCGACCGAATCTTACTACGTACGTTGTCTTCTATAAATGCTGAATCACATATTTCATTGATCCTCCCAGCAATTAAATTGTTATTAAGAGGAGTCTAGACTATCCTATTAGTCTGGAGGTGATTGCTTACAAGTTCAAGTAATGCCCCGACATGGTGTTCTATCCATTCTAAACTTCCATCAGAAGAAGATGATATATGGGATGGTCCAGCGGCAGAAGTGGATTTATTACAAGTTCTCACCCTAGACCTCCTTGTATGCCTAAAACTCATCTATATACAATTAAAAAAAATGATATCCGTGTGTGTATGTGTGTGTTGTCTATATATATACATAGAAGCATAAGATCCAACAGAGGTTATAGAAGAAAATGGCAGAGTAATCGAATGTGTGTGTTATAGGATGTCGGTCGTCGGCGACGTAGAGATGCCGAGACTGGAGCTACTGAACCCACAGGCCGAGACCTGAGATGCAGAAAGTGAGACGGGATCTGAGACAAGACTTCGAGAGGTGAGCGCCGACACCACACACCAGAGACGCAGAGACCAGAGAGGAGACGTCGTGAGTGATTGGATTCTGTGAGGAGAGAGCTAGTAGAAGAAGAGACTGGAGGCCAGAAAGGAAATGATTTTTGTTAAAAAGCTTTTACCTTGACAATAGAGAGGAAATGCTTTATTGGGAGAGAGATTGAATCTTGAGGTAAAAAGTTTCAATTCGACCGGGGCGTATAGCCAGCCCCAAGATCGTGCAAGTCTTGATTAGGAGTTTCAAGAAGCACATCTACAAAGTCACTGTTGTACATATTCCTAAAAGCATATTCTACACATTCCTTTCATAAAAAATGCATAAAGAAATAAGATCGTGCAAGTTTTGATCAGGAGTCTCAAGAAGCACATCTACAAAGTCCCTATTGTACAAAGCTTGGATGATGTTGAACTCCGGAGGGTAATTTTTCATGTCCGTCTATAATGAGCTCTTTTCGGGAATCCTCTTTTTCTTGTCTATCCATGTTGATTGTATGGAAATGTTTTATGATTTCTCCTTCTTTATCGTCAACTTCCACTTGTTCATGAACCGTAGATATGCAGCTTATAGTTTCACATGAACTGTAGACATCTTCAATTTCAAAACATTTGATCTTGGTGTGACCATGATACGTATAAAGTAAAACACGACTAGGTGAGCCCTTCAAATAATGTAAGACATGCTCCAAGGCTTTCCACTGAACAACAGTTAGTGTTGTCATGAATTGGCTAAGCATATTGATTGGAAAGGTCACATTAGGGCAAGTTACCTTGAGATATTTCAAATTTTCAATTAGTCTACGGTATCTTTCAAGATATGAAAACTGTTTGATCTTCTCAGGATCAACCTTTTTTCTCACAACCTTAGGTATCTTGTCAAACAATATTTTGCCATTAATGTCCAAAAAATGATTAGGAATCATAGGAAAGTTACTGCTGCTGCTTCAAGTTTCCTAGTTTCCTTTAGCTAATCAAGAACATGTTTTCTTTGTGTCAAAGAGGATGCCTTTCTTGCTTCTCATAACCTCGATTCCAAGAAAATACTGTAGCAAACCCAAATCCTTCATTTAGAAATGAGAATTAAGCAAGGCCTTGAGTGATGAGATTCCCGATATATTGCTACCTATGATCATAATGTCATCAACATATACCACTAAGAGAATTATACCTACAATCGTTGCTGATAAAACATAGAGTGATCACACTTACTCTGATTTATACCAAATTTCTTAACCATAGAGCTAAACTTATCAAACCAAGCATGAGGGCCCTGATTTAAATCATATAAAGACTTTTGAAGATGACATATGTAACACCCATAATTTATACCCTTTTATCATGCATTCAAAAGTGTTAACCTTATTGTTATGGTTTAGGAGAATCAATAGTTAAAGCACTAAACCAAAACATACATATTTATTTTTGGGTCACTATTCATTTGGCAAAAATTTTACTTTCTAGATTTCTTATCTTAACTTAAAAAATTAATATATTTTAACATATACATCTTCTTGAAGTGATCTATTACTTCATCTTCCAAGATTTTTGCTCCTTCTAAATTTTCCAAAAACAAAAATTGTAGATCTATTATTAGATCAAATGCTCTAAATGTTAAACGAAGATTGGGTTGACCTAATTCTGATGTCGGTAGGGCGAGTTGCTCTACACCTAGCATTGATACTCCCACAAAAATGTAGGTTTGCTTGGTCTAAAAGTGGCATATAGAGCTGATCTTGTAAAGCTAGGGTCTCAAGAGATAACTCATTCATTTAGCGTTTCAAATTTTAGATACAATCTGACAGCTCTAGAATTACTTTTCTATTCTCAACTAATCAAACATTTAGGTTGTACTTACTAGTTAAACTTGCAAATTCATACTCATTCCTTCTTGTTCATGTATGTACATGCCACGGATGACATACCTAACAATATCATTCAACTTGTCATGTTTATACAATTAATCATATCACACGATAATTTACACATAATGGATTATTATGTATCAATCTTCAATTCACCATCCCATTTTCCTCTTGCATATCTTCATGTATTCCTCTTTTGTGCTCAACATACCTATATGGTTGGGTGAGGGAGGGTGAGATTTGGGAGAATTTTAGTAACAAACATTACCAATTATGGATACAAGATAAATGCTTAGTTCATGACATGCTTGCCTTACATAAATTCATGCTAACATAATGAAATATTTGCTTGCGCAATGTTTCACACATTATACCTATGGCCATAGCATAAATAGAAACAGAACTTCAATCATTCATACATACTCCACATAATCAAGCAAAACAATTATACACATCAATACACAAGCATACATATTAAGTACATGCAAGTTAGGTAAGTTCACTACTTTTTTGTATTTATGTTCTCCTCTTATTTCCTTTTCTTCCAATCATTGAAGTTGCTTGAAACTTTCCATTTCCTCTTCCTTGATATCTCATGGCCCTAGATACATAACCATATCATGTGTTTAACTCATTAGAGCCATCAAAACATGCCATCACACAAGTATTGTTTCCATACATTATCTTTAATTCCAAAGATTGGATTTTCAATCCAGTCTTTCTTAAATTATTCTAGCAAGATATTCCTACACAATTTTACATGTAGAATTCTTTTTTAATCTCAAATTTAAGAAAAACAAACTCCTTCCTTAACAACTCATTGAGGCCAAAACTTAAGGCTTATAGGTAAAGTTCCATTTCCAATTCTAATGCTTCCAAAGTCACTTCTCAACTTTGTTCTACTCAAGTTTTCATTCTAATTAAACTCATTAAAAGTATTAAAATTAGCAAAATCACAATCTTTCTTAATGCCTTACACTTAGCAGAGATTCACCGCAAGCTCACACAAAATGATTTAACAATTTTTAACCATACGACTTGTTAAACTTCCTTTCTATAATACTTAGGCCTCTTTTATCATCATATCCATGAATATATGATCATCAAACCCTAATTTTACCTCTTTACCTAAACGCTCAACATACTACATTTAAATCAGAACTTATGCTTACTTTTATTCGATGCTAAAGCCCATTCTTGATTTTGGCAACACCTACTCCTTAGAGGCAGCACAAAACTCCTCTGTTTGAGAATTTGAAACTATAGAAATGTAGCCCTCGATAAGCAGAATAAGATTTGTGAGGCTCTATAGGCTAGAAATATGATTTCAGGGGTAAAAATCACTCAACAACACTTTCTCTTACTTGTGGTCTTCAAAATCCTCCACATAATCTCTTCTTTCTTTTTCTCACCATTTTTTTCCTATTCCCCTGCCTTTGGCCGAATTTATGGAGATAGGGAGTTGTTGGGAATTTTTAATTTCCCAGTATGCTAGGCGCTCTTCTTTTCCTAGGGTGCTAGGCGCTCCTCTTGAAATCCGACCTCCTCCCTTTCTCTCATGCTGGCTGTCCTTAAGGGTCAGGGGAAGAGAAGGCCCGACAATTCCCCTTAACTTTCATGTTAAATATTCAGGTAAGTCAGACATGTGGCTCGACTGGTGACCAGTGAGTTGTTCTGGCTTTTTGGATATGTGGCGCATAAGAGGCTAGGTGGCACTTTCATAGGAATCCAACCCGGAAAGCAGTGTTAGGCAAAAGGCCACTTTAATCAAATTACTTTAATAAAACTACTCTAATAAAGCTACTTTATCAGTATAGGCCTTAGACAACATCACAGTTGTACTTGCACCTCAGAATTGTGCCATGTGGATTAGTGAGGGCATGAGATGGTGCCACATCTGTCTTTATGCCTTGGTATTGAGCCATATGTATGCCAGTATATCCCTGTATATCAGTGTATTCCTAAAAACAGGGCTCAAACTTATGTTCCTCAAGAAAATGCCAAGTGTCTGCGTAGGCCATAAGATGGTGCCATATGGGCCCGTGACTCAGGAAATTGCCTATTATATGCCGGTGTGTCTTGAAAAATGTCGAATGTCCGTATTCGTGTCAACATATGATGCCATGTATATCCAAGTGCCATGAAGATGGCACCAAGGATGCCAAAGTACTCATGCACCGACATATTTTATCTAACTAACTACACAAACTGAGCCCTCATGTAATTTAGAGAATTATTCTCTACCTTGAGGGGCTGAATCATAGAATCCTTGAAAATCATTTTTATCTTTTGGACAATCTTAGGATTCTTATTAAACTAGGCTTAGTAGTCTACTTGATTTGGACTTATTCTTAAGCTTCTAGGCCTAAAATTCGGGATATTATAGAAACTTTCCCACACTCCCCCTAAGCAAGAAACCATGTAGTTGCTCCTTGTAAACTTCCTTAAAAAGATGACCATTCAAGAAAGCATTTTTAACATTCGATTGATGAAGATCCTAACTATAAGTGGCCTCTATAGAAATGGAGAGGCGAACAGAGGGTAGTTTTTCCACAAGGGAGATGGTTTCAGAATAGTCAATACCGTATGTATGAGCATATCCCTTGTCAACCTGTCAAGCTTTCAAATGTTCCAAGGTACTATAAGCTTTTGTCTTAATCGTGAACACCCACTTATACCTAATAGCCTTCTTTTTAGGAGGTAAATCAATGAGAGTCTAAGCACCTACCTTATCAAGGGCTATTATTTCTTCCTCTATTATAGCATGCTAGCTAGAATGGGCTAAGGCTTGATGGAGATTGGTGGGAATAGTGATAGAGTCTAAAGATTCTATAAAGGAATAAGATGGAGGAGACATGTGGTTATAGGAAACTAAAGAAGAGATAAGATAGGTGTAACTACATTTACCTTTTCAAAGGGTAATGGGCAAGTCATCAAAAGGTTCAAGCTAAGGATACTATCAGAATCAAGAACAAGTATAGGCACCATTTTGGGCTTAGGGGCAGATTCACTAGTAGGAGCAGTGAGGACTTGTTTAGGATCAGACGTCGAAGAGGGCATTGGTGAGCCATGAACATGATTGACTACATTACTTTCCCTGACACGTTTCTGATAAACATGATGGAGAGGTGGTTAACAGGTGTAGGAACAGATGCTTGTACTGGTGGTAAGTGAACCTGATACACTCTACCCTATTAGAGGATTAAGGTGGAGAAGAGGAAGGAAAGAATGGAGTCGACTCATAGAAGGTGACATCTCCAGACACAAGATAATGATGAAAAGTGGGAAAGAAACACTGATAATCCTTTTGAACCCTAGAATACCCAAGAAAGACACACTTGAGAAACTTGGGATCAAGCATTGTAACAGTAGAACGAACATCTTGAACGAAACAGACATAACTAAAGATTTTTGGATCAACAAATAAGCAAGAGGTTAGAAGGAATTAGAGTCCTATACAGAGTGTTACCATTGAGGACATGAGAGGGCATACCATTTATAAGGAAACACACAGTAGACACAGTATCATCTAATAAAAGGTTGGGAACATTCATTGAAAACATTAGATCTTGAGTGACTTCTACTAAGTGCCAGTTCTTACATTTTGCAACACCATTTTAAGCCAGTGTATTTGCATAAGAGGATTGATGAAGCATTCCATATTGTAGCATATAGTTTTGAAATTGGGCAGAGAAATATTCTTTAGCATTATCACTCCTTAATATTTTCACAGATGCATCAAACTAAGTTTTAATTTCATCACAAAAGTTGCAAAAATGAAAGAATAGCTCAGAACAATTTTTCATTAAATAGAGCTAGGTAGTACAAGAAAATCATCAACAAAAGTAACAAAGTATTTAATACCAGGCTTGGACTCGACATGACATAGACTCCAAAAATCAGAATAAACTAAATCAAAAGTAGACACACCCCATTTATTGACTTAAGGTGCCAAGAACATAATGAAGTTTAGCAAACTGATATGACTCACATTCTAAGGACAACAAATGATGGAACTAAGGATACATCTTCTTTAAAGAAGATAAAGACACATGACCTAAATGACAATGAATGTCAAAAGGAGACAAACCACCAGAGCAAGCAACCAAACATGGCACTCGATCATCAAGGAAGTAATGGCTGTTAGGTTCGTAGCTACTACCAATAACTTGCTTTGTTGTGAGATCTTAAATCAAACAATGGTCAGGAAAAAGTATGGTAAAACATTTTAATTGTTGATTAAGCTTGCTAGGAGACAAGATTAAATGCAAGGTTAAGGACATTAAAGACAGAGGATAAGGCAACAGACATAGTAGGTTTAATAGTGCTAGATCTAAGAACATGAGAATAAGAACCATTGGTAATTGTTATACTGGAGGGATTGGCATAAGACGTGTATGTGGGAACAAATGATGGTTACATGTCATATGATCAATGACACCGAAATTGATGATTCACTTTGAGGAAGAAGTAGCAAGACAAGAATCACAATTACTTGTAGCAAGAGCACTTGATAGGGACGAAGCATATCCAGGATCAATATTATAATTTGTCTAGTTCAACTTATGATCAGTAAATTTGTTCACACATAGAAAAAGTTTAGTAGTAGCACCAATCTTAAAATATGTCATGAAGTGAATTAGAGCAAACAGAACCCACAAAACAAAGTCACTAAGAAAAATAAACAACAAACGACCACAAGAGTGACTAAACAGTAAACGACCATGAAATTGACCAATAAGTAAAGAAAAACTAGAAACCAATGACAACCACCAGATAGAAAGAGGAGTAACCAATCACGTACACAAACCAAAAACCACAAATAACCAAAAATAGGCTACGACGCTCCGTCATGCGCTAGTAACAGCTGGTTGGAATCGAAATGCGTGGACCCCATGCACTAGCAGAATGGACCTTGACACCGGGATTTAGCCAATCGAGGGGTGGGCTTTCTTGCTGCGTGGCATGTGTCTTCAAATGAGGCTGGCATTGATAGCATTGAAGACTCAGATCACTCCCTCCCTTTTAGCAAACGCCTTTAACGACAAGAACCAAACTAATTCAGGCAAAGGAAAAACAAATCCTAAAGGCTCTGATACCATGTAACAAAAGAGAGAGAGAAAGAGAAATATATATATATATACTCTGAATTGCTTCATTAATCATGTACAAAAAGAGGGTTTATATATACATGAGAGAGTCATAGCATTTATGAGTCTCTTAATGGTAATTTCTAAATCTAATACTGATTTTTAGTGATCCTAATTGATTACACAACAATCCTAATTGATTAATTACAATATATTTCCTAACACCCTTTGTAACCCCCTGCCGTAATTATATCCGAAATACGCAATTAACATGAAATAGAGACCAATAAGAAACAAAACTACATTTTACAAACCCATCTACTAGACAGGATTTTCATAAATACCTTTCGAAATCATTCATAACCTGGTCTCATATTCAAATTTCGAATACAATTACATTACGCTGAATATCACATTTATAAAAATATCAGAGTATACAACAATATCATCCCGGCAACTCCCGGGTTCCATTTATTAACTCAAACCCTTACAGGGCATATTCACCCCTACAAGCCCTCATATGAGAATTACACAAATCTTTCTCATACATATACAAATATCCAATAACTACTTTCAAATACATAACCAAATATACTCATCCATATGTACACATCCAAATCCAAATATCCCATCTAGGATGATAACCAACTACCAGAATGACAACCCGAAGGAAGTCCTCATTGCCCTTGTCTGCTTACTCCATCATCAATCTACTACCCTGTCTGAAAGGTTAGTAGGGGAGGGTAAGATTCTAGAGAATCTCAGTAGGAAAACAATATCAATATGCATGTACGATAAATGTTTAATGCATGACATGCTTGCATCACATAATTATCATGATGACAAATCTGTAAGCTCAATGCTTCTAAGAATATACTAATGGCCATAGCATAAATTGAAACATAGCTTCAATAACACATAACCATGCAAAGCTAAGACATGCATCAACACATTAACACATATATCAAATACAAGCAGAAGAGATATGTTTCCTACACTCTTTCCACGTAAGCTCCAGTACCGCTTACTCACGACCAGGGAATATCGAACCACGTTCAGGGCGAACATCAACCCTATAATCAAAGCAAGGACATAGGGTTATTCTCTATTCCAAACTTTTACTTCCATATCACTTAAAGTTGGTTACCATTCATGACCTTTAGGTGACTAATCAAAGCCCCAAACATATGCTTAAAGGCTTGGGAAACACTTGACCAAAGATCACCTTTTAAAAGTCCAAAATGCTGATTTTTGGGGGTTGGCCGTGGCCCACAAATCCACTGGCCATGGCCAGAAACTACCCAAAAACATTTGGGCCGCGGCCCAGAATCCGCTGGCCGCGGCCAAGAAAATTCAGTTTCTTAGCTGAACTTCCAAAAACCATAACTAATTCCACAAAAATAGAAATGAGGTGATCCCAAATCCAAATGAAAGCTATTCAAGTCCTATACACAGGAAAAATATTGGAAAATACTGGAAATCAACACATAAATACAGAATTCCCAAAAATTCAAGACTGTCCCAAAACAGAATCCATTTTCGACCACAAACTTTGGACTGATCTAACTCCCAGTTCCCAAAACGAAATGGCACAAATTATATGTCCATTTTGAAGCTTGGGAGGTGAAATTTAAGACTGGAAAGTTTCATAATTTTCTGACTTCATTTGCCCAGTCAAAACGTCCACACAACAAGACTGCCCAAACAGAATTCCCACTGGACAGAATTTCCAGTTTTGCACACAATGTATCCAATCCAATTCAAATCAATTCCAATGATTAAATACCACAACATGACACCATTTTCAACACAATACACAAGGCAATTCCTCAAACCCAAAATCACATAAAAATTAGGGCAAAATTCGAAATTCACAAAGCTCATCCACAAATCACAAAACTTAGATCAAAAGGCTTCCAATATTCACCTCTTCCTCTTTCCCAAACCAATTCCTTGATTTTTCATCTTTCCACTTTTGCTCAAGCTCCAAAACACCTCCTCTCACAAATCTAAAACCATAGAGATAAAGCTCTCATCACTATGAACAACTTTATAGAAGGACATTAGAGCATTAGAGGACCATAAACCAACCAAAATCTCACCTTTTGATTTCTCTTTCTTCCTAGCTTTGGGACGCCATGGAGAAACAAGAGAGAGATGAGATGATGAATAAATGAAGATGATGAAGAAAGGAGCAGATATTTAGGCCCAAAAAACCGTCCAAATAAGGGAGAGAGAAGAGAGGAAGGGTGTTGAATCTTTGACCCAAGATCAAGGGTCCAAATCTTGCCACTTGTCATGATCTTGATCCATCAACCATGAGTTCACATGAGCACACCACATGAGATTCCACCCTTTGATCTATTACACAAATCAATCTCAACCATTGATCTTGAAGTTACCTATGAATTTCCTCTTCGGTAACCGATCAATTAGTCAGTAACTTTACCGTTTTGCCCCTGATTATGGCAATTCCTCTTGAATCACCACCAAATACATTTTCTCATTCATTTTCTTTCACAATGCGCCCTCCCCTCTATTTTAAGTCAATTTAGAGGTTAATCCATAATTGAACTTAAATACAGGGCTTCGGCGCTGCTCACAGCACATACGAATCACATCGGGTGCCAACTCACACCATAATCTCCAAAAGGGTTTACTTATCACTAACCACATCCACCTTTGGAGTCATTATCTCTTAACCACAATTTGGGATCTTGCTAAACTGGGGCTTAGCAGTTCACTAATCTCAGGCTTATTCTCTAACCTCAAGTCTCAGAATTCGGGGTATTACACCCTTTAGCCTAAAGGAAAATAATAACACATATTTTGATATTAGATATAATATTGGCAATTGCCTTCACTGAAATATTTCATCCTCATGAATAAAAAATAATAATAATTCATCCCCTCATTGGTCCATTTGATATTGCCTCTTGCCATTAATAGATGAGCTAGATAAGGATTTTATTTTAACACCATATATAAGATCTTAATACTATACTATATCTTCCAAATTTTAAAGATGTTTCCCTAAAGTAACCCATGTTGATTGCATATAGTAAGTGTTAACAGAGTAATTAGAGAAACATATGGAAAAGATGAAGAATCATGTATTATTTACATAAGAGCAACATGCTCATACAAGAATTGTAACCCACTTGAGTTATCACTAATCTACTTCTCTTTAGAGAGAGACTCAAATTGTAATATCCCAAAAAGTGATTAAGGGCTAATGACTTCAAAAGTGGATGTAATTATTGTTGAATAAACACTTTTGAAGAATGTGTGATGGTAATTTGGATATTTTAATGATTCCAATGGCTTCCTTGTGAAAATTTATATGGGAATGATGTTTGGTATGAAAATGGAACCAATGGAAGCAAAGATGCAAAATCTAAAATTATGTCCAGTGAAATTCTATTCTGGGCAGTCCGTTTGTGTGAACGTTTTGAATGACCAAATGGTGTCTACAAATTCTGAAACTTTCCAGTATTATAGTTCACATCGCAAGCATCAAAATGGACATATAATTGGTTCCATTTCGTTTTCTTAACTAGGAGATATAAATGTCCAAAGTTTGGGATGGAAACTGAACTCTGTTTTGGGGCAGTGATGAGTTTTATGTAATTCTGGAATTGTGTGGTGATTTTTAGTAATGGCCAATATTTTTCCTATGAATAGAACTTAAATATATTTCATTTGCCTTTGGAATCACCTCATTTTGAGTTTTCTAGAATTAGTTATGATTTTTCAAAGTTTGGGCAGAAAATCTGCCAGAAAATCCGAAAATGGTAATTATGACATCATCTCAATAAAAGATGACATCAGCATGGAATTAAATATGTTCTCATCTTCTTCAGCTCTCATTTTCTGTCGTGAGTTTCAGCTGAAAAGAGAGAGAGAGACGTTTGAGAGCTCTTAGAGAGAGAAAGAGGAGAAATCTCACAAGGTAAGCCGATTTCTCCGACGATCTAGCTCCTAACGCGTATAACCTTATTCCTAAGCTTCTCTTCTATGTTATTTAAGGTGTTGAGAAGCAAATTTGGTGTTCAGGAGGCTAGGGTTTTCAGCCAAGTCAAGGAGAAGCTATTAGGAGCTTGAGGTAACTTCCAAACTTTCGTATATTACTTATTCTGGCTGTTGTGGGCAATTTAATCGGTGAAATTTCGCCGGATTGCCATTGGTTTTAAAGTTTGGAAATGTTATGGCCTAGGGGTTATGCTGCCCAAATTGGGTCTTAATGTTAGTTGTAACCTAATGTAATGGTTAATAAAGTGGTTAGGAGTAGAAAGGAACGCGTTTACGGAGCCGAAATCGTAAAACCCCGATTTTCCCCGGAGAACTCATAAATTTCGGCCAGCTCTAGAAATGGGTCTTAGAGTTGTATTTTCAATGATTTGATGGTTCCATTGAGTTCAGGGGCGAAAATTAGGTGGGGTTACAGTTGGTCACTTTTTCGGAAAAGGCCGAAAATGCATAATTACGAAAACGCCCCTAAAACCCTTGAAGTGGGGATGCCAAGGGTAAATTTGTAATTTAACATTGAATTTGACAATTCCGAGTCCGAAAATGGATTCCTTGGGCGGAAATATGTTAGGATAGCCCAGATTAGAATTTCGGGAAAAGTGCAACCGGACTGGGTACGGCAGGCCCAAGCCGGGTCCCCGGGGGTATTTTTGTAAATTTTCATTATAGACTCATATAACCCCAAGTAACACTATGGAAGTGTCTAAATGGTGCATTTGGAATTGTAGGATTCGATATTTGCCGCCCTCGGGAGCCAACTGCGCCGAAGGACGTCAGGAAAGGACAAGGTAGTGATTCTCTCTCTCTTATACTTTGTGTAATGCACTGTATGTGTGTTGTATCATTGTTTTATGATGATTTCTGATGCTGCTGCGGTTACAGCTGGTGATAGCTGTCATTTACAGTGATAACTGTCGTTTACAGCGTAAGCTGTCGTTATTGTGATTACAGCGTAAGCTGTCGTGATGTTGATTACAGCAAGAGATGTCGTATTGTGTATACAGCCGTGAGTGCTGTCGTTTGTGGTGAAAACCATGTATCTGTGAATTGCTGCTGCTGTTGCTGTTTGTGATTTATGTACATGCTTTGTGTTTTGCATTGTGTGCGTGGTTTGTTACTACTGAGATTCTCTCGAATCTCATTCTTTCCTATGACTAACATTTCAGACAGGGCATGTGGCTCAAAGGAGAAGCGGCCAACCCGGAGCAACTAGGACCCTTAGGGGTATATAGTTAAATTGGAAACGTTGGTTATGTATTTTGAACTCGGGATTACTGTATATTCTGAATCAGAAATACTACATTCGATTTTGGTTGTGTAATCCCCTAGTGTATACTTATAAACCTTCAGGTTTTTATGCATAGAACCCCGGGAGTTGCCGGGGATACGGTTATACACTCTGATATGATTGAATGTATATTAACTGCACAGGTAATTATATTCGAATATTGAAATTGAGACCTGGATGGGAAAAAGAGTTTTGAAAGTTTTGTAAAAATTTTACTGTGAGACAGAAAGTTTAAAACGAGGTTAAAGCATCCAATGGTCTCTAATCCGATTTAAATATGTGTTATCAAATTATAATTACGTGTTTAAAGTCAGGGGGTTACATTTTGGTATCAGAGCTGTAGTTCCTGGCAAGGGTAGAGGTAGCTAGGATAGATCCCTTAGATAGTAGTAGGGATATTTGTGAATGATTGTTGTGTATGCACATGTATGTTTTATTGACATGGATATATATATGAGTTTTGTGACTATATGTGCATACTATCTCTGCTAAATTAATGGGGTAAGTTGTTTGTAGAATGAAGAAAACTAGAGGACGCCCCAATATTCCGCGTGTAGACCCAGAGGTGGAGGTCGTCAATGATAATCCACCAGATCCTATGCAAGAGCTGATGGGTCTAATCCAGGATCAAAGAGATATGATAACTGAGCTGAGAGAAGAGCTCAGAGCAGAGAAAGCGAAGAACAAGGAAGGTCCAGTTCAGTCCACTTCGGAGGAAACTCAAGAAGAAACTCGACATGAGGACACTGCAGAAGGATCAGCAAGACCACTAGAATCCCCACCTCATGCTATTCCAAATCAAGAATCATATGGGATGCCGCTTAGAGAGGACAGAGACCTTCAGTTTTGGGTCACCAGATTCTGCAAGCATCTGCCTCCGGCGTTCAGAGGAAGGTTTGACCCTCAAGCAGCCAAAGATTGGATGAACAGGCTGGAGAAAATATTTGAGGTTCTTGGTTGCCCGGATGAGGTGAAGCCACGATTGGCCGTTTATAAGCTCGAAGGGGATGCAGACCGTTGGTGGCGGAATATCGCCCTAACATTGAAGAGCAAAGAAATGCCATTGACTTGGGAACTGTTTCAACAAGAGTTCAACAAGAAGTATTTTCCCAAATCGGTGAGACTCGAGAAGGAGACAGAATTTCTCAACATTAGACAAGGGGACACAGAGAACTTCGATGATTACTTGTCCCGTTTTGTTCGGTTGGCTCGGTACTCCTCTTACCTTCGGTACAAGGATGACGAAGAATGGAGTTCTGATATGCTCATTCGCGGTCTGAGGCGAGAGTTGAGGAAACACCTAGCTACTCACCAATTTACTAAGTTCAACAAGGCGGTTAAACAGTGCAGAATTACAGAGAACAACTTGAGAGAATTGTATCCTGCCAGAGCTATTAGCCACCGCAATGAACCTAGTAAGGGTGCTACCTCACAGAAGCGAAAGGGGCAAGGATCTTCATCTGGAAGTGGTAAGAAGCCCTACCAGTCTGGGAGCCGTGACCAGCAAAGAACATATTTTGCACCGTTGATTTGTCGTCGCTGTAATCAACCACACCAGGGTAAAACATGTGATGGCAAAATAATATGTTACAATTGTAAGCATGTGGGCCATACTGCTACTGACTGCAAAGTGCCATGACCAGACCAGAGACCGAAGACACAGGGCCGAGTATTTGCTATGACCCATGAAGAGACCCGTAAATCTCCTGAGCTGATACAAGGTAATATTCTTCTTAATGGCCATCTGTTGCAAGTTTTGTATGATTCGGGTGCAAGTCACTCCTTCATTGCCTATGATTGCGTGAAGCGCCTGGGAATGCATGTACATAAGTTACCATTTGAATTAGTAGTGTCAACTCCAATGGGTGTTAAGGCTTTAACCACAGAAGCTTGTTTGAGTTGTGTCATAACTGTGGAAGGGCACCAATCTGTTGTAGATCTTATATGTTTGCCGCTTTACCAATTGGAAGTTATTTTGGGTTTTGATTGGTTAACGGCAAATAATGTATTACTTGATTGTGGGAACAAGAGGATAGTATATCCTGTTTCTCAGAGGGCTGAAGTTGTGGATTCTAGTATGAATTTCCTTGCTGCAGCCAAAGCTGAAAAGTATCTTGAAAAGGGTTGCCAGGGTTATGTGGTGTTTTTCTCTGTGCAAGGGGAAACTGGCGAAACCTTGAATAATATACCCGTGGTAAATGAATTTCCTGAGGTGTTTCCGGATGATTTGAGCGGATTACCTCCAGAAAGGGAAGTTCAATTTCCAATCGACATTGTGCCTGGAGCTGGCTCTATATCTAAGGCCCCATATCGGATGGCCCCAAATGAAATGGCGGAGTTAAAGAAACAAATAGAAGACTTGCTTGAAAAAGGGTTCATTAGACCTAGTGTGTCACCTTGGGGAGCTCCAGTGTTGTTTGTAAAGAAGAAAGACGGGAGTCTTCGATTGTGTATCGACTACAGAGAACTAAATAAAGTTACTATTAAGAACAAGTACCCTCTTCCCCGAATCGATGACCTTTTAGATCAACTATCCGGTTCGTGTGTATTTTCGAAGATTGATCTAAGGTCAGGGTATCATCAGCTACGAGTGAAAGCAGAAGATGTTCTGAAGACTGCTTTTCGGACCAGGTACGGTCACTATGAGTTCTTGGTGATGCCATTTGGGCTAACCAATGCGCCTGCGGTTTTCATGGATTACATGAACCGTATCTTTCGACAATATTTGGATCAGTTTGTTGTTGTGTTTATCGATGACATTCTGATATATTCCAAGAGTATGGAGGAGCATGAGCATCATTTGAGAGTTGTATTGACTACATTGCGTGAGAAACAACTATATGCTAAATTGAGCAAGTGCGAGTTTTGGCTATCAGAAGTGAAATTCTTAGGCCATGTTATCTCGCAAGAAGGGGTCTCTGTGGATCCCAGTAAAGTGGAAGCAGTACTGGACTGGAAGAGGCCAGAATCTGTGGCGGAAATACGCAGTTTTCTGGGTCTTGCTAGTTATTATCGGAGATTTATCCAAAATTTCTCCCGTATTGCGTTGCCGATGACCAAGCTCACAAGAAAGGATCAGCCGTTTGTGTGGGATGAGAAATGTGAAAACTATTTTGTGGAGCTGAAGGAGAGGTTGACGACGGCACCTGTGTTGATTTTACCCGATCCCAATTTGACATACGTTGTGTATTCTGATGCCAGTGGGCAGGGATTAGGGTGTGTCCTTATGCAGCAGGGACGTGTGGTGGCCTACACCTCTCGACAGCTCAGACCTCATGAATTGAACTATCCCACTCATGATCTGGAGCTTGCGGCCATTGTATTTGCTTTGAAGATTTGGCGTCATTACCTGTATGGTGTGACTGTGGAATTGTACTGCGACCACAAGAATCTCAAATATCTGTATGATAAAAAAGAATTGAATATGAGACAGCGCCGCTGGATGGAATTGCTTAAGGACTACGACCTGGAAATAAAATATTATCCGGTAAGGCAAATGTAGTCGCTGATGCTCTTAGCCGAAAGACTGTGCTCGTTGCAGCTATGATAATACAAGAAAGGAAATTGATTGAAGATTTTCGTGATTTAAATTTGACAAACCAGATCATCTGTGCCAATTACACTGTTTCTCAAGAGGAGAGTGATCTAAGGGCAGAAATTGAAGAAGCTCAGAGTCAAGATGACTGGATACAGCGCAATCTGACTCGAATCGAACAGGGAGAAGTTTCAGGCTACGACATATCGCCTCGTGGATTGGTTCGTTACAAGAAAAGAGTCTGCGGTCCACTTAAGGCAGAGTTGAGGCAGAAGATTCTGGATGAGGCACACAAGAGCCGATATACTCTTCATCCTGGTATGACCAAGATGTATCAGAATCTGAAATCGGTGTATTGGTGGCCGGTTTTGAAGAGTGACGTGACCAAATATGTTGCAAGGTGTCTCACTTGTCAGAAAGTGAAAATCGAGCACCAGAGACCGCCTGGTTTACTTCAGAGTCCTGAGATTCCGGAATGGAAATGGGAAAGCGTGACCATGGATTTGGTTGTGGCATTACCTAGGATCAGAAACTATGATGCGATCTGGGTAATTGTGGATCGGTTAACGAAGTCAGCCCACTTCATACCAATCAATGCTGGTTATTCTCCTGATAAACTAGCGGAGATTTATATCCGAGAGATTGTTAAACTTCATGGTGTTCCGAAAAACATCATTTCCGATCGAGATCCACGATTTACTTTGAAGTTTTGGAAAGCATTGCATGAAGCCTTAGGTACTCAACTGAGATTCAGTACAGCTTATCATCCTCAAACGGATGGACAATCTGAGAGAACAATTCAGACGCTGGAAGATATGTTGCGAGCTTGTGTTCTCGACTTTAAAGGAAGTTGGGATCGTTTGCTTCCACTGGCTGAGTTGGCTTACAACAATAGCTATCATGCGAGCATCCAAATGGCTCCGTATGAAGCGTTGTATGGAAGACGGTGTCAATCACCTTTATGGTGGAATGAATTATCCGAAAGGAAGCTTTATGGGCCAGATTTGGTTGATCAAACCTCAGCACAGATTCGGATCATTCGTAAGAGGCTCCTTGCAGCGCAGAGTTGACAGAAAAGTTACACTGATAAGAGGAGAAGGCCTCTAGAATTTGAGGTTGGTGATCACATATTCCTGAGAGTATCACCAATTACGGGCATTAGGCAAGCCATCAAGAGGAAGAAGCTGAGCCCGAGATATATAGGTCCTTTTGAAATCCTTGAGAGGATTGGGCCTGTTGCTTATCGAGTAGCCCTACCCCCTAACTTGAGCAGGCTCCATGACGTGTTTCATGTTTCCCAATTGAAGAAGTACCAACCGGATCCATCTCATATTGTTGAATATGAAGAAGTTGAGTTACAAGACAACTTCACATATGCGATAGAGCCAGAACAGATCATTGATAGAGAAGAACGACGGCTCAGACACCGAAGCATTCCATTTGTGAAGGTGATCTGGAAGGGAATGACTCATAGGGAAGCAACTTGGGAAGCGGAAGCGGATATGCGAAGACGTTATCCGGAGTTTATGGCTCAAGTTGTGTGACAAATTTCGAGGACGAAATTTATTTTACGGGGGGAGAAATGTAATATCCCAAAAAGTGATTAAGGGCTAATGACTTCAAAAGTGGATGTAATTATTGTTGAATAAACACTTTTGAAGAATGTGTGATGGTAATTTGGATATTTTAATGATTCCAATGGCTTCCTTGTGAAAATTTATATGGGAATGATGTTTGGTATGAAAATGGAACCAATGGAATCAAAGATGCAAAATCTAAAATTCTGTCCAGTGAAATTCTATTCTGGGCAGTCCGTTTGTGTGAACGTTTTGAATGATCAAATGGTGTCTACAAATTCTGAAACTTTCCAGTCTTATAGTTCACATCTCAAGCTTCAAAATTTACATATAATTTGTTCCATTTCGTTTTGTGAACTAGGAGATATAACTGTCCAAAATTTGGGATGGAAACTGAACTCTGTTTTAGGGCAGTGATGAGTTTTATGTAATTCTGGAATTTTGTGGTGATTTTTAGTAATGACCAATATTTTTCCTATGAAGAGGACTTAAATATCTTTCATTTGGATTTGGAATCACCTCATTTTGAAATTTTTAGAATTAGTTATGATTTTTCAAAGTTTGGACAGAAAATCTGCCAGAAAATCCGAAAATGGGAATTATGACATCATCTCAATAAAAGATGACATCAGCATGGAATTAAATATGTTCTCATCTTCTTCAGATCTCATTTTCTGTCGTGAGTTTCAGCTGAAAAGAGAGAGAGAGAGAGCTTTGAGAGCTCTTAGAGAGAGAAAGAGGAGAAATCTCACAAGGTAAGCCGATTTCTCCGACGATCTAGCTCCTAACGCGTATAACCTTGTTCCTAAGCTTCTCTTCTATGTTATTTAAGGTGTTGAGAAGAAAATTTGGTGTTCAGGAGGCTAGGGTTTTCAGCCAAGTCAAGGAGAAGCTATTAGGAGCTTGAGGTAACTTCCAAACTTTCGTATATTACTTATTCTGGCTGTTGTGGGCAATTTAATCGGTGAAATTTCACCGGATTGCCATTGGTTTTAAAGTTTGGAAATGTTATGGCCTAGGGGTTATGCTGCCCAAATTGGGTCTTAATGTTAGTTGTAACCTAATGTAATGGTTAATAAAGTGGTTAGGAGTAGAAAGGAACGCGTTTACGGAGCCGAAATCGTAAAACCCCGATTTTCCCCGGAGAACTCATAAATTTCGGCCAGCTCTAGAAATGGGTCTTAGAGTTGTATTTTCAATGATTTAATGGTTCCATTGAGTTCAGGGGCGAAAATTAGGTGGGGTTACAGTTGGTCACTTTTTCGGAAAAGGCCGAAA
Source organism: Inga laurina (assembly GCA_963855925.1). Classification (NCBI taxonomy): domain Eukaryota; kingdom Viridiplantae; phylum Streptophyta; class Magnoliopsida; order Fabales; family Fabaceae; genus Inga; species Inga laurina. Next base: position 39,353,503 of record OY979705.1, read on the forward strand.
ATGCATAATTACGAAAACGCCCCTAAAACCCTTGAAGTGGGGCTGCCAAGGGTAAATTTGTAATTTAACATTGAATTTGACAATTCCGAGTCCGAAAATAGATTCCTTGGGCGGAAATATGTTAGGATAGCCCAGATTAGAATTTCGGGAAAAGTGCAACCGGACTGAGTACGGCAGGCCCAGGCCGGGTCCCCGGGGTTATTTTTGTAAATTTTCATTATAGACTCATATAACCCCAAGTAACACTATGGAAGTGTCTAAATGGTGCATTTGGAATTGTAGGATTCGATATTTGCCGCCCTCAGGAGCCAACTGCGCCGAAGGACGTCAGGAAAGGACAAGGTAGTGACTCTCTCTCTCTTATACTTTGTGTAATGCACTGTATGTGTGTTGTATCACTGTTTTATGATGATTTCTGATGCTGCTGCGGTTACAGCTGGTGATAGCTGTCGTTTACCGTGATAACTGTCGTTTACAGCGTAAGCTGTCATTATTGTGATTACAGCGTAAGCTGTCGTGATGTTGATTACAGCAAGAGATGTCGTATTGTGTATACAGCCGTGAGTGCTGTCATTTGTGGTGAAAACCATGTATCTGTGAATTGCTGCTGCTGTTGCTGTTTGTGATTTATGTACATGCTTTGTGTTTATGCATTGTGTGCGTGGTTTGTTACTACCGAGATTCTCTCGAATCTTATTCTTTCCTATGACTAACATTTCAGACAGGGCATGTAGCTCAAAGGAGAAGCGGCCAACCCGGAGCAACTAGGACCCTTGGGGGTATATAGTTGAATTGGAAACGTTGGTTATGTATTTTGAACTCGGGATTACTGTATATTCTGAATCAGAAATACTACATTCGATTTTGGTTGTGTAATCCCCTAGTGTATACTTATAAACCTTCAGGTTTTTATGCATAGAACCCCGGGAGTTGCTGGGGATACGGTTATACACTCTGATATGATTGAATGTATATTAACTGCACAGGTAATTATATTCGAATATTGAAATTGAGACCTGGATGGGAAAAGGAGTTTTGAAAATTTTGTAAAAATTTTACTGTGAGACAGAAAGTTTAAAACGAGGTTAAAGCATCCAATGGTCTCTAATCCGATTTAAATATGTGTTATCGAATTATAATTACGTCTTTAAAGTCAGGGGGTTACACAAATTATCCTCTCTTTTAATATGGTGAGGATCTCACTATCCTAACACACACTCAACTCATTAACAAAGACCCTTTATAGAGGCTAAGGTCACTCAACTAACCAACTACATCACCTTATACTTCTAACACCCCCCTCAAGTTCATATGACTTAGACTAATCAAAGTGCCAACTTGAAACACAATCAAGAGGGATAAGGTGAATTAAACCAAACTATACAACATGTTAACTTCAAAACACTCTAATCCTAAAAAGAAGCGTAGCAACATTATGCATGGCCTTCTATTCCCTGTGCTTCAAACCTTGCGTCAATCCTAGCTTTCCTTTATATCAGTTGAGGCTTTCATCTTCTCCTTTAAATTGTCAATTTGAAGTGCCTTTGAAAAAAATCCAATCTGATAAATCCATCCTCTTACCAAGTGCAGATGTGTGTATTTTGGCTCAATGGGAAGTCTCTCTCTTCTTTAAAGCCAAACCAGTAAGAATGTTGAATAAGGATGCCTACTTGACAATAAGAACACCCATTATTGAGGACTTATTAGAACAATCACACTTGGGATTAACAGTAAGCTTATCTAGAAACCTCAGTCACTGCAATAGCAAAAGAGCATGATGCTTCTTCAGCTACAAGAGTTACAAAATTCAACTTTAAATACAGCAGAGTTTGGTCAAACTTAATTTGCCTTCAACATAACAACAAATGAAAATAAAGCAGGCAGCAACGTCAAGGAACAATAGCAACAAGACCATTTCGTTGTATAAAAGTAGAGCCTTCTCAATCATCATAGTATACTACCAAATTGGACCTGTGATGTATCAACATCCCATAGGTAATTCCTTAATCCAGCAAATTCTACAGGTGCCCTATGAGATGAAGAGGGAATGAACCAAACCACTGCAAGAAAGATTGAGAATTGATACAATTATAATGCGTGAAACCTTCAGTAAGATCCCAATTCTAAATTAAACCTGATCTCTTGCGAATTCTAAGGTCGTGCTTGTTAACATAAGAAATGCTTTTGTTGCTCACCTTCACTGTTCATACTCATGCTACCTTAGCCAGGGAAATAGAGAGAAATCTATAAAACCAAAGAGACCTGCTGTGCCCAACGTGGCGAAGAAGGAATAATAAATTGTTGATGAAATTTCCAAGATGGTTCACCACTGCATTACCTGTCAGCAAAAAAATGGTCATTGGAGTCTTTATAATAGATGTTTGCATTCCAAGAAAAGAAACCATTATTAGAAAGATTTGAGCAGAAAGACACGACAAAGACCACATCCATGGCACTTAGATCTGCCACAATAATCTTATTTTTATAGATTTATGATGTTTTAATTTTATGTGATGAGTTTTATATTATTATATCTATTTTTCTGGTCATTTCATTCTTAATGATGTCTTTTATATTCCTTTGCACTTAACCTCAAACACCAAGGCCGACATGAGAAACTAGAGGGAGAAGAAATTTTTGGGCCCACTTTTCCTTCCTCCCTCTTTTCCCCTCACTATTTATTTCTCTCTTTTTTTCCCTTTTATTTTTCTCCAAATTTTCTCTCCATCCAAACATAGTAGTGTCATAATGCAAAGAAACTTGTGAACTTTTAGAAAAACAAGAAGAAAATATGTAGAATTTACTTTTACCTTAAGAAAAACTCTAAATTCCAAATACAGAAGAGAGAGGTTCATATAATTATCGGGAAAGAAAAGTTCAAAACATACTCTAAGACCATGAACTTCTAGCCCTCCCAACCTATATCTTTTAAAATTATGATTTTTTTATTTCCTATCGTATTCTTTTTTATACACCTATTGTATACTTTTTGAACAAACCCTCATCAGCTGGCAAGTGTGAAAAAGCAAAGGTCGATGCTGGTGTTTCTGACTTTTATAACCAGAAAAAGTACATGCTATAACCAATTAAGATACACAAATAGGGCCATGATAAATTCCTTTATCCAATCATAGACAAAAAGACTAAAAAGAACCCACAATAATATCTTATTCTTATAACCAAGTCACATAAAAAGAGCTCCATGCTGCAGAAAAAAACAAGCCAAAAGAATAATGTTGATTAGAACTCCTCACTTACTCTCCACTCACAGCCTCATCTTCTCCCTAATAACATTCAAACTTTATTCTCTACTTTATCTCTCTTCTTTAGAACTCACTTCTCACGTCTATCAAACCACCATACCCCAAACCTTCATCTATGCAGGTTGCTCCCAAGAAAAATACCAACCTAATTCTGAATTTGAAAGTAACCTAAACTCTTTTCTCTCTTCAGCTTTTAGTTCATCGTCTCAATTTTCCTACCACAGCTTTTCCATTGGAAATAACAACAACCAAAGCTCATTAACAACAACACTAACGGATCAAGCCACAATCTATGGCTTATACCAATGTAGAGCTGATTTGCAGCCTATCGATTGCAGAACATGTGTTGAAATGTCTCTTCACCAAATAACCCTAGTTTGTCCCTATTCCTTTGGAGCTATTTTGCAGCTAGAAGGGTGTCATCTCAGATACGAGCATGTGGATTTCTTGGGCAAGGCAGAGACAAGCCTTAGGTTCAGAAGGTGTCGGAAGCCCATGAGGCATGTCGGGGTCGAGTTCTTCTGGCGAAGAGAAGTTGTTGTTGCGGATTTAATGGCGGCTGTTACTAATCATAATGTGTTTAGGGTTAGCAGATCAGGTTTTGTTGAGGGTGTAGCTATGTGCTTGGGGGATTTGAGAGCAGCAGATTGCTCCTCTTGCCTTGTGGAGGCTTTGGGGAAGATGAAGAGCTTGTGTGGGACACAAGCAGCAGAAGCTGCTGTATTCTTAGCACAGTGTTATGTTCGTTACCGAGCCTATGGATACTATGAGGAAGCTTCTGGTACGTCCTTCATTAGTATTATTTTTCCTCTTGTATCTCTACTTAACATATGATACATATATCTGTTCCTAAACATAATAGCTAGTTTATAAATAAGTTTTGGTCCTATATATTAGACTTTTTTCATTTTATCTCTTATATTTATTATTTTTGTCATAGCTAATTTACCTGACTTATAAATTGATATAAAATTTAATTATATACAAAAGTATTTCAGAGAGATCATATAACATATGCTATAATTAAGTATTTATTTAGTTTTTCAATCTTCTCAAATTAGTGAACTAGCTCTTATATTAAGGACTAAAAATAGTATTAGAATTTTAAGGCATTCTTTTAGATGCTCTTTCTTTCACTCTCCAAAATTTTGGCTATACTTTATCACTATATATATATAGATGCACCTCAGAAAGTGTTTTATTCAATATATGGTTAAATTCTCTTGAATTTATGTGTGAATAATTAACACCAAAAAAAAAAAAAAAACAGAAGAATATTATGTTATTTTCTATGACTGTAGTCGTAGTATGCCTTGGTGAAAATTTGAATAATCTCAATAAGTTTGAAAATTTTAGATTTTTTAGATAATAAAAGAATAATCAAGATTCTTTTACGGAACAAATTTTTAATTTGTTGCGTGAGAGATTTAAATTATGCAAATTTAGATTGATAATTTTCTGGATTGTCTTTTCTTTCCAATGTTAATATAATTTTTTAAATGTATTACCACATCATTTTAGTTTAATTTAATTTATTTTCCTTAAAAATTAGAATAAATAAAAATATTTTAAAATTGTAAACCGTCTGAATTAACTCGAAAAGTCCAGATATCGGAATTATGGAGTTAAAAGGGAAAATAAAATGTGTGTATGTGTGTGTTGGGGGTGTTTTGTGTTGTGTTTTTTTTGGGGGGGGGGGGGTCATTTCTTTTCGTTCTATTCCCTTGCCCTTTGTTTTTTTGCTTTATTTTCCTGTATTTAAGAGATACTTTACCCTTTGCTCAAAATAAAGAAAGATATACTTTACCCGATTGGAGACAATCAAAACTTAACCTAACAATGAAGAGCTTGACCGCTGGATTTTTTTTCCCCACCTGTCTTAAGGATTAAAGTATTGAATAAATAACATTGTTCATCTGTCTTAAAACTCTTACAAATTAAAATCCCCTTGAGTTTTCATATGAGGGAAAATGCTTATGCATAAGCTTTCATTTATTAACAATCATGTTAAGAGGAGACTTATCTATAATATTCTTAAAGGTCGTAAACGCAATTTACTTTAGAATATTCTTCAATATTTGAATGAAGTTATATGAATTAATTAAGTTAACTAAAAGGGGAGCGAGGGAAAAGAAATAGAGGTTGAAGTTGTTAGCTAGTCTGAATATAACTTTATTATTTTTGAGCACAACTGAATATAACTTTATTAACTAATACCGATTTTTTTGGTACAAAGCTATTACCAATTTAATCTAAAGTGGAAAGAGAAGTATTCAGAACACGCGCTTTTGTGCTTTACTTTTGGATAATATTCTTGGTCAATTTTCAATCTTTTACTTTTAAATATTTCTGTGCTTTTCCCCTTTCTTAATTAATTAGATTTATAATATATTCAGACAGAAAATAATTTAATTAAGATATAAGATGATTTATTAACTTGAGATGAAAGGAAAAAGCTGGTCAAATAGATGAAAAGAAAGAAAGAAATATTTATTTATTTTGGTTATACCTTTAAAATAATAAGTGTGAAAAAGCAAAGGTCGATGCTGGTGTTTCTGACTTTTATAACCAGAAGAAGTACATGCTATAACCAATGAAGATACACAAATAGGGCCATGAAAAATTTCTTTATCCAATCACAGACAAAAAGACTAAAAGAACCCACAATAATATCTTGTTCTTATAACCAAGTCACATAAAAAGAGCTCCACACTGCAGAACAAAACAAGCCAAAAGAATAATGTTGATTAGAACTCCTCACTTACTCTCCACTCACAGCCTCATCTTCTCCATAATAACATTCAAACTCTCTTCTCTTCTTTATCTCTCTTCTTCAGAACTCACTTCCTTCGGCTACCACACCACCATACCGCAAACCTTCATCTACGCAGGTTGCTCCCAAGAAAAATACCAACCTAATTCTGAATTTGAAAGTAACCTAAACTCTTTTCTCTCTTCAGCTTTTAGTTCATCGTCTCAATTTTCCTACCACAGCTTTTCCATTGGAAATAACAACAACCAAAGCATATTAACAACAACACTAACGGATCAAGCCACAATCTATGGCTTATACCAATGTAGGGCTGATTTGCAGCCTATAGATTGTAGAACATGTGTTGAAATGTCTCTTCACCAAATAACCCTAGTTTGTCCCTATTCCTTTGGAGCTATTTTGCAGCTAGAAGGGTGTCATCTCAGATACGAGCATGTGGATTTCTTGGGCAAGGCAGATACAAGCCTTAGGTTCAGAAGGTGTCGGAAGCCCATGCGGCATGTCGGAGTCGAGTTCTTCCGGCGAAGAGACGCTGTTGTTGAGGATTTAATGGCCGCTGTTACTAATCATAATGTGTTTAGGGTAAGCAGATCAGGTTTTGTTGAGGGTGTAGCTATGTGCTTGGGGGATTTGAGAGCTGCAGATTGCTCCTCTTGCCTTGTGGAAGCTTCGGGGAAGATGAAGAACTTGTGTGGGACACAAGCAGCAGAAGCTGCTGTGTTCTTAGCACAGTGTTATGTTCGTTACAGAGCCTATGGATACTATGAGGAAGCTTCGGGTACGTCCTTCCTTAGTATTATTTGTCCTTTTGTATCTCAACATATGATACATATATCCGTTCCTAAACATTTAGTTATATATAAATTGATATTAAATTTAATTATATATAAAAATATTTTTGAGAGATTATATAGCATATGTTATAATGAAATATTTATTTAGTTTTCTCAATCTTTTGAAATTAGTGAACTAACTCTTATATTAAGAACAAAAAATAGTACTAGAATTTTAAGGCATTCTTTTGGATGCTCTTTCTTTCACTCTCAAAAATTTTGGCCATACTTTATCACTATATATAGATGCACCTCAGAACGGGGTTTATTTCAATATATGGTTAAATTCTCTTGAATTTATGCGCGAATAATTAACACCAAAAAAGAGAAGAATATTATGTCATTTTCTATGACTGTAGTCGTAGTAAGCCTTGGTGAAAATTTGAATAATCTCAATAAGTTTGAAAATTTCAGATTTTTGAGAAAATAAAAAAAATAATCAAGATTCTTTTACGGAACAATTTTTCATTTGTTGTATGAGAGATTTAAATTATGCAAATTTAGATTGATAATTTTCTGGATTGTCTTTTCTTTCCAATGTTAATATAATTTTTTAATTGTATTAGAACATCATTTTAGTTTAATTTAATTTATTTTCCTTACAAATTAGAATAGATAAAAATATTTTAAAACTGTAAACCGTCTAAATTAACTCGAAAAGTCCAGATATCGGAATTATGGCGTTAAAAGGGAAAATAAAGTGTGTGTGTGTTGGGGTTGCTTTGTGTTGTGTTTTTTTTTTTTGGGGGGGGGGGGGGGGGGGGGGGGGGGGGTGGTTTGGTTTCATTTCTTTTCGTTCTATTCCCTTGCCCTTTGTTTTTTGCTTTATTTTCCTATATTTAAGAGATGCTTTACCCTTTGCTCAAAATAAAGAAAGATATGCTTTACCCGATTGGAGACAATGACCGATGGATTTTTTTTTCACCTGTCTTCACTACAAAAAAAAAGACTTTCGGCGGCGACTTTTGTCGCCGCTGAAAGTCTAAAAGTCGCCGCTGAAAGTCTTTCAGCGGCGACAAAAAGTCGCCGCCTATGCGATTGTCGCAGAAAGTTTTAGCGGCGACAATTTTTGTCGCCGCTGAAAGTATACTTTCAGCGGCGACTTTTGTCGCCGCTAAAAGTATTAATTTTTTAAAAAAAAAAATTTGAAAAATTAAATTTTTTATTAAAAAAAATTCGAATTTTTTTTTAAAAAATTCAATTTTTTTTTTAAAAATTCCAATTTTTTTTTTGAAAAATTTAATTTACAATTGCCACGTGTCTCCTCCACGTGCTACCACGCGTCACCTCCCCGTGACGCCATGTGTTGCCTCGCCATGCTGCCACGTGTTGCCTCCCTGTGCTGCCACGTGTCGCCTCCCTGTGCTGCCACGTGTCACCTCCTCATAATTCCTCCAAGTGACCCTCCTCCAGTTCGAACCCGTGACCTCAGGGAGCTGACGCCTTCGCGCGCGAGTCTTTGCCAGTTGCGCCGAAATGAACCTATGACATGTTATTACATATTATTATATATATACTATTATCATATATATTATAAACATACATACATATAATTAATTATTAATTAAATATAATATTATTAAAAATAATGAAAAATAAAATAAAAACGAAAAAAATATTTATATATTTAAATTAAAATTTTTTTAAATTAAAATTACTTAATAAATAATAATTTAATATCATAAATATTATTTTTAATATAAAATTATAAATATAATATTAATAAATAATAATATAATTTTAATAATTAAGGTTAAATAGAATTATTTAATAATTAATAATTAAATTTTATAAATATTATTTTAATTTTATAAATATTATTTTTGAAAAATATTAATAAAAAAATTATGAAATTCACTTTCAGCGGCGACTTTTAATAGTCGCCGCTGAAAGTGTTTGAAATTTTTTTTTTTTTTTAAAAATTTCGAACCACTTTCAGCGGCGACTTTTAATAGTCGCCGCTGAAAGTGTTTTAAAAATTTTTTTTTAAAAAAAAATTTCGAACCACTTTTAGCGGCGACACTAAAGTCGCCGCTGAAACTCACTTTCAGCGGCGACTTTTAATAGTCGCCGCTGAAAGTGTTTTAAAAATTTTTTTTTTTTTTAATTTCAAACAACACTTTCAGCGGCGACACTAAAGTCACCGCTGAAACTCACTTTCAGCGGCGACTTTTAATAGTCGCCGTTGAAAGTGTTTTAAAATTTTTTTTTTTTTTAAATTTCAAACAACACTTTCAGCGGCGACACTAAAGTCGCCGCTGAAACTCACTTTCAGCGGCGACTTTTAATAGTCGCCGCTGAAAGTGTTTTCAAAATTTTTTTTTTAAAAAAATTTCAAACAACACTTTCAGCGGCGACACTAAAGTCGCCGCGGAAACTCACTTTCGGCGGCGACTTTTAATAGTCGCCGCTGAAAGTCTCACTTTCAGCGGCGACATTAAAAGTCGCCGCCAAATGTCGCCGCTGAAAGTGCTTTTTTTTGTAGTGCTTTAGGATTAAAGTATTGAATAAATTCATACTAAGAAAGTATTGAATAAATTACATTGTTCATCAGTCTTAAAACTCTTACAAATTAAAATTCCCTTGAGTTTTCATATGAGGGAAAATGCTTATGCATAAGCTTTCATTTATTAACAATCAAGTTAAGAGAGGAGACTTCTCTATAATATTCCTAAAGGAAGTAAACGCAGTTTACTTTAGAATATTCTTCAATATTTGAATGAAGTTATATGGATTAATTAAGTTAACTAAAAGGGGAGCGAGGGAAAAGAAATAGAGGTTGAAGTTGTTAGCTAGTCTGAATATAACTTTATTATTTTTGAGCACAACTGAATATAACTTTATTAGCTAATATCCATTTTTTTGGTACAAAGCTAATACCAATTTAATCTAAAGTGGAAAGAGAAGTATTCAGAACATACGCTTTTGTGCTTTACTTTTGGATAATATTCTTGGTCAATTTTCAATCTTTTACTTTTAAATATTTCTGTGCTTTTCCCCTTTCTTAATTAATTAGATTGATAATATATTCATACAGAAAATAATTTAATTAAGGTATAAGATGATTTATTAACTTGAGATGAAAGGAAAAAGCTGGTAAAAAAGATTAAAAGAAAGAAAGAAATATTTATTTATTTAGGTTATACCTTTAAAATAATAAGTTTTTATTCCAACAGATAGCTACCAACATTTCATGCAACAGGTGCATTTTTTTTATTCTTTTGTATTTTTTGGTTGATTTTTTCCTTTTATTTTCTATCAAATTCAGATCTTAAATTAATAGAACTGACTGGAGTTCTCCAGACTCCAGTTTAAAAAGCATATTAATTTGTTAGAGGAAAGGATAACCATTTCCTTCTATATTCCTTACCTAAAATAAAGATATATAATGTGAATTCACCTGTATTATATTATTATTTATTCCATAATATCCAATTTTTCTATTATTTTTATTTAAAAATGAATAATTTTTTTCAACTAAAAAAAATATTACCTTTATTTTTGGTCCCCTATCTCTAACTCTAATCTCACTTCAATCATTTAATTCTACTAACCAAGAGTATGTTATATACTCCCTCTTATTCTTAATATAGAATATATTTGAGAGTTGATTTTGGTCCTAAATATAAGATATTATTTTCATATCTGTCAATCTTCTCCTAATTTACTTCTATTGAGGCTCCTTTAACAATAATCAAAGAGGAGAGGGAATGAGAGAATTAAGGAAGATGACTAGAGTATTTTAGAAAATATATGTTATATTAACTAACTTTATTAATCAAATCAAATTAGATAAATATATCTTATATTAAGGATCGAAAGTAGTAATATAATATGGGCTTTCACATGATAACACGGTGTCCTCTTGTGCAGATTCCTTGAAGGAGGATCAAGTGAGGAAAGCAACAGCTATTCTCTTGGGATTATTGGTATCACTAACCATTCTTGTTGGGATTCTCTCTATCTGCCAAAGAGCAATGCGTCCCAAATAAGCTAATTATGATCATCTTGATAATATAATGACCATGATGGGCGTGAGTGTGTGTGAGAGAAAATACTATACTCCTCTGATCCCATTTATATGGTAGAGAGAGAAGAAATTTTTTTGGGGTCATATTTATACGTCATATCATTAAATTTTTTCATATGAATGTATGATTTTACTCTTCTTGTTTTTTTTACCGTGTAGACTTTGTTCTCATGGGATATTGTGTATAGAGATAAAGTTAGAAAGTTGTTGAATTTAAACACAGAGTTAATAATGTTTGGGGTTTTAAATTCTCGATTGGTTAGAAACATGCTATAAGAGACTTATAAATAATACGATATTAGAGAATAATTCTAACAAACTTTCATATATGGGGAAAAAAATACCAGTTGAACTTCAAAATCTTAAATTAGTCTTATTACCTATGGTATTCATTACAAGATTATAACAAATGACAATTCATTTTAACAGAAAATCACTAATTTAGGATTTTCACACACATGCAGTACATGTTGAAAAATGGTAATTGTCTTCAAAATTTAGTTTTGGCCATTAAGTCTGGTTTGATAGATTTATATGGGGAACAAAAAGAAATTGTAGAATATGTTTACTTTTTTTTTATTTGTATAGCTAGGTTTCTTCAATTTTTTATTTTACTATTGTATCGATAATTAAATTCTTCATTCTTGCATTGCAGTTTATAATCTTCGTACTTTAGTTCTTATCTTTTAAAATTCTATTATTATTATTTAAATAAATTTTATTGATATGATTAATAGTATTTACATAAATACCTTTGAGTATGAAACAAAGAAAAGATAATGAGTTGATCTTTCACATTCACGGAAAAGGAGAGGGATTAGAACTTGAGAACAATAAATATATATGAAAAAAGAACTTGGGATCAATATTTTCTCCTAACTTTTTTTTGCAATGCTTACTTTATTCGTTATGGAAGTAAAGAATTTACGCTGCCCCATCCAAGTCAAAAAAAAAAAAAAAAAAAAAAAGCCAAAAAACATCGAGAGAAAAGTATCCACTTTGCTGCTGGACTTGACAGGGCCTCCATGTTTGATATAGGCTTGGGCCTTGGGCGTTGAACTGTCCAAAATTATACGAGCTAAAGGCACAATGGCCTTTCTTTGTACCAAAATTATACAAGCTAAAGGCACAATGACCCTTCTTTCTAGATACATGTATCATTTTATTGGATGCAATCTTAAATACCTTTTTTAATGAGAATTTAAATATTGATTTGCTATATTATGATGGACTAGATCTTTTCACTAGACCTAACCCCATTGATAGTTTGTTATTTTGTTGAGGGGGAAAACACACACACAGCGTAAACAATGTAAACATTTTGAGGCTTTTAAATTTTAAAATATGAAAATTGTTATAATTTTGATTTTTTTGGACTAAAATATCATCCATAAATAGCATTTTCTAAATTAATGTATTTAATAAATAAAAATATTATAGTTGACCTTAAATTAATTAGTGTATAATTTTGATAGATCTCATTCTGGTATATATAATTTGCAGCTTTTTTTGTTCATGTGCTCCTCCTATTAATATCATATCCACCCAATCAAGGGGAAATATGTAAACATTTTGATGCTTTTAAATTTTAAAATATGAAAATTCTTATAATTTTGATTTTTGTTGACTAACATATCGTCCATAAATAGCATGTAAAAGGAATAAATTTTACGATTTTTGCTAAATTAATGTCTTTAATAAATAAAAAAAATTATAGTTGACCTTAAATTAGTGTATAATTTTGATAGATCTCATTATAATATATATAATTTACAATTTTTTTTTTTCGTTCATTTGCTCCTCTTACTCCAATATCATATCCACCCAATCATGGGGAAATATGCAAGGGTGAGATGTGGCCCAATAGCCCATAATGCCCACTCAATCCCATAAGAAAAATGCCCAGCCCAACCGCAAAAATAGTGGTTCAAAAGAACATTGGGCATTTTGGGCATGGCCACTTGTCGAGAAGGGTAGAGCATTGGGCACAGTATGTTTCCCTACCCATTTGGCCATATCCAGAGAATTTATATACTTTTATTTAAAAAAAAAATATGATATATATGTATAAAAAAACATATTGTGTGTGCATATGCGTATTTCATTATAGTATTTTGTTGCCTTTTTTATGAATTATAGATTATTGGATGCTATTTATTTCTTGTTCAAGTAAGGATATTGTGTTAAGTCCTAATTGTGTTACATTTGGTTATGGAATCATGTGGACTACTAGTATGTATATTTACTCCGTTTGAACATTCCAAATTGTGGAATTATGGAATAAATTTAATATTTTAAATATTGTTGATCAAGTCTTAATTGGAGTTTTTTCCATATATGATTTTATGAGCTTAATGTTAACATTTGGGCTGGGAAACCCGACCTGCCTAACCACCCTTGCCCATCCCAAAATTTACTTGGGCTTTTCATAGGCAGGGCATGACCCTTTCTCGATACCTAGCTCAAAGAATTAATGGTCTGCAAAATGTAGTGGAAACTTAAACCCTCCTAAGAAAGCTAAACAAAGATCCGGTGATCCATTTGAATTCTCCTTGTAAGTCGTATGGGAGTGGAAACTTGTCCCAATATGTTTCTCCGTTATTATCCCTCTCTTGTATCTTCCTTATTCTCTCATCCAAACAAAGCATTGCAACTTGCAATTTCAGTAAAATCTCTCTATTATCCGGTAGAGGAGGCAAATTGGCATTAGGTGGTGATTGGTTGCCATTAGAATTGATACACCCTAACTGCACCTTCTCTCCCCACCTAAGGGTGGAATCCCATAAGAGAGAGGTAAGAAAAAAAACACAATAATAAAAGGGAAGTAGGTATGGTTCAGTCTTGTGCTCTGTAGATTTTGGCCAGTTCACATTACTAGATCGATTATCTTGTCAAGTTGAGCATAGTCACTGTGGATCTAGAAATAGCATTCAAAAAGGCCTCTGACTTGCTACTAGCATTCTAGCCAAGAATAAGTTAATCATAGGTAGCAAAAATCATTACAGTATGAAAAATGAGCCCTATTGTGGCAATATACAACAATAAAAAACATAAACAAAAGAAGGATGCTATAGATTATCTTAATGATCAAGCCTCCGAAGGATTCCCCAACGTATCAACCTGACAACTATCTTTTGAAAATATTAAGAGCACTGGGAGATCTATCAAAGACAAGAAGTTGACACCCCCATTCATTGGGCCTTACAAAATAAGCAGTTGAGAAATAAGACCATCTATTTGGTCAAAATATTTTGGAAGGGTATGGCCCCTAGTGATGCCACCTAGGAGACCGAGGAGGAAATGTGGCAAGAGTACCCTCATTTATTTCCTTGTTAAGTAAATTTTTCTTGTTGTTGATTGTTGTTTTTGGTTGAATTTTGGGGAAAAGATTCCTATAGGTGGGGAGAGTTGTAACATCCTAGTTTTTATTCCTCAAATTTAAATAATTTTAAGAAGGAATAATTTCATGGTAAATTAAATTTTACCATGTAATTATTTATAAGAAAGAAAGAAAAGAAAGCAACACTTCTATAGAAAAGGTTTCACAACATAATAATATTCTTAGTAGTAGTACATAATATAATGCTTTTAAGTCATGAAAATAAATTCCACCCATCTAAAGGCTAGCTAGCCATGTAATATCCTAAATTTCAATCACCAAAATTCCTTATAGATTAGTTATATTAAATGGAATAAAATGGTGAATTTTGGTGCATTTGCAATGACAAAATATTTGAAATAAAGGTTACATGAAGTTTGGTTAAGTTGAGACATAAAAGTTTAATTTTTGTCTCATTAAAGGGCTACAAAAATAACCCAAAATGGACACTACTACAAAAGGGTGAAAAGTGGCGTCCATTTTGTGACCCTTATTTAAAGAAGTGCCACATCTTCCTTTTTTTTTTTACTTTTTTTTGTCCACTAGTTGTGGAGCTTGGATAGCAAAGCACCACAGCTAGCGTTTGCTTGATGTAGTGCTTGCTTAAGCAAGCGCCATGTCAGGCAGATGGGACTAGTTGTGGCACCTGGCTAGCCAAGCACCATAGCTGGTGGACGCGCCACATGGTGGCTAGTGCGGCGCTTGCCTTGGCAGGCACCATATATGGCTAAGTGGATAACACAATCCACTCTCCAGCCAATTGCAATCCCGCCCGCCCCCTATCTTTTTTTTTTTCATTTCCCACGCCTGTGGTCCTACCTGCCCCTACCTTTTCTTTTTGACTCTATCTCAATTCACTTTAATTATTCTCTCCTCTTTCCTCCATTAAACTTTCCCTTTCTCATATCTTCTCACTGTCCGTCGCTCCCTCCCTCCATTTCCTATCATCTTCACACTTAAAAACGTACACACGTGCATACGTCTTTATCATCGAATCTACATCTTTGTTTTGCTCCAACTGTCGTCCCTACTCCTGTCCCAATTGTTCCCTTTTTTTTGTACTCTCTTCCACTTTTGGTCCCTTCTCACCATCCGTCGCTCCCTCCCTCCATTTCCTATCATCTTCACACTTAAAAACACGCACACACGTGCATACGTCTTTATCATCGAATCTACATCTTTGTTTTGCTCCAACTGTCGTCCCTACTCCTGTCCCAATTGTTCCCTTTTTTTCGTACTCTCTTCCACTTTTGGTCCCTACTCTAGTTGGTCCCAACTACTCAAATTTCCTCATCCTCCTCACTCAAGATTGTGTCACCAACATGCAATGTGGTCCCCCGCTCCACTACATTGATCAATTAATTTGTAAGTGCAACATGCTTCTTCTTGTTTTTTAGGTTGTTCTGCTTATTTTTTTATCACATTCACATGTATATGCTGATTATATTCTATGATGTGTTTTTTTTTGTTTTTATGACACGCACGTATATATATATGTTGTGTATATATTTGTGTTCCATTTTATAGAGGTAACAAAATAATTTTTTGTATTATCTGTATTAAACTATAATAGAGAAAATCCCACATAAAGCCAATTAAAATAGGAAAAATTGAAATCAGGATGGTAAATTGAATAATTCCTTAATTGACTCATTAACTCATTTTGGGATTTCAAAATATGGATAAAATGACTTTAATACCCTCCCCTCTTAAAAGAATTCCATTTACTTTGTAACTTAGATATTTCAATATATATCAATGTTAATATTTAATAAAATAAAATATAATTTGCCTATATATTTTAACTTTAAATATATTAACTAGAATCATAAGGGAAAAAAGCATACAAGGAGTTCATTTTATTCAATTGAATTTTTTTTCCAAAAATTTTATAATATATATCAATATAAAAAATATTTTTTAATAAATATATTATGTATAAATTTTACTATATTTGTTTCATACATAAAGTTTTCTTAAAGTTCTATATTCCAACATGTAAAGCATTTAATGAAATTTTAAGCGAACTTCACCTAAAAAAAGAAATTTTAAGTATATTTAATATCTTTTTAACTAGTATATTAATAGTGGAAAATATTTTTTTTACAATATGTGTGTCTAGTTCAATTCCCTCTTTATGTATGCATCATATTTATGACTACCCATGAATAATTGGCAATGTAGCCAGTCAAAAATAATTTTTTTTTTATATTCTCAACATTGAGTTGAAAATAATTTAATTAATGTTGGGATCATGCTTTCTTTTTTGTTTTATTTTATTTTCTTTCTTTGTTTTTTGAATCATATTTTTTGATTTAAGCTAATCATATTTTATTTTATTATATTTTGATGTTTTGTACACATTATTATTATTTAAAAAAATAAGTTACAACCACTAATATTTTATTGATTTTTTTTCATGTTTAATTTGTGTTTGTAGTTTCAGCTCATCAGTCTATTGAAGCTTCTATTTACGGTATGTTTTTTAAATTTTTAGCTTACAAATGTGATTTTATTACAATTTAATAATAGTTGAATTTGATAAATTTATTTTATATTTAATTTATTATGAAATTTGAAAAATTAATCTCATTTTTATATGTTAAAAACATGAATGAGAAAAAAATTAAATATTATTTTGTATTGGTATGTGAAGATATGTAGTTAGTTATAATTTGTAGGTGTTCTAATGATTGGTATGGATTAGGTGCATAAGTAAAATATTATTTATATATTCTTAACACTTGTATTTTATTTATTAACTTGTAATGTTTTCTAATTTATTTATGATATTTGTTGGCAAATATGGTTTCTTTCGTTATAAGTTGTGAAAAAGTATTATAATGCCGTGGGAATAATTAATGGATTATTTGTCAATTAAAACATAGGGTTTAAGACTTAGAAAGCTTCAATTTTTAAGATTTCATGTTGCAAATTTTATTTTAAAATTGGTTAGAGAATATAAAAGTAATTAGTAAATGCAATAGTCATACAACTAACCACGTAATTTTTTTAAAAATAGATTGAAGGTATAAATGGATCGTAAATGGATGTCATCTAATTGGTGTTCAAGGGAATATATAGATAGGGTGAAAGAGTTTATTACATTTGCAATCGAGCATACAAAAGATCTGAACAAAATCTTGTGCCCTTACTTATCTTGTTGTTTTGGAAAGCGGATTAGTCCACTTGATTTGCTAGATCATTTAGTATGTTATGGTATTGATCAAACATATACATGATGGATAAGGCATGGTGAGACGAACGATGCATGTAGTGATTGGGTGCATACTACGAGTGATGCTTCGAATGAATTTGATCAAAGTATGTTTGATGAAGATGATGGTCTTAAAGAAATGTTAAATGTGGTTGAAGGGGCGCTTCATAACTGCCCTAACGAATTTGAGAAGTTGAAAGGTAATGTAGAGACACTATTATATGTCGGTAGTACTAAATATATAAGATTGCTAGCAATGTTGAAGTTGAACAACTTTAAAGCTCACTACGGATTGAGTGATTCGGGTTTCACCACACTGCTTGAACTATTGCAAGATATGCTTCTAGAAGAAAATGTACTTCCTACCAAGACATATGAGGCAAAGTGAATTCTTTGCTCTACAACTGGTATGAGATATGAGAAGATACATGCATGTCCTAACTATTGTGTATTATTTCAAAATCAGTATGCAACATTAGAGAAGTGCCCTAAATGCAACGCATCTCGATATAGGAAGAAAAAAGGAAAAAGTCCTTTGAAGGTCCTATGGTATTTTCCCATTATTTCGAGATTCAAGCGACTGTACAGTAATACAGAGATTGCTAAACAATTGACATGGCATGCAGATGAAAGGATTAAAGACATGAAGCTTAGGTACCTTGCAGATGCTCCTCAATGGAAAAGAATTGATAATGAGTACCTTGACTTTGTGGATGAAGTAAGGAACTTTCGTCTTACACTATCAACTGATGGAATTAATTCGCACGGTGTTTAGAGTAGTACACATAGCATGTGGCCAATGATATTGATGATTTATAACCTTCCTCCACACTTGATAATGAAACGTAAGTTTATGATGTTGTCCATGTTAATTTTTGGGCCAAGGCAACTTGAGAATGATATAGAAGTATACTTGGCTCCTTTAATTGATGACTTGAAGCTGCTTTGGGAGGAAGGCATCAGTGTGTATAACGGATACATAGGAGAAAGTTTCACTTTGAAAACCATGTTGTTTGGCACAATTAATGATTTTCTTGCTTGTGGTAATTTGTCGAGATACATCGTCAAAGGATATGGTGCATGCCCTATATGTGAAGATAACACTCATTCAGTGCGACTTTATCATTGTAAGAAAAATTTTTACATGGGGCATCAAAGATTCTTACCATCACAACATCGTTGGAGGAAGTACAAAAAGCCTTTCAATAGTGACTCAGAAGAAGGTAGCCCACAAAAAATGTTGACCGGTGACTAGGTGTTTTCAAAGGTAAAAGACTTGGATAACAATTTTGGTAAGCCTTTTGCAAAACAAATTGAGACAAGTGGTTGGAAGAAAAAGTTCATTTTCTTTGAACTTCCATATTGGAAGTCTTTATATGTGAGATATTTTCTTGATGTGATGCACATAGAAAAAAATATATGTGATAGTCTAATTGGCACGTTGCTCAATATCCAAGGAAAAAGCATGGATAGTGTCAAGAAATGTGGGATGAGTTTATCAGAACACATACAACTCAAGAATTCTTGGTAATATAATATGTTTGACTTTCCCTATTACTTGTAATGTATGTATTTGTAATTAACATTTATATGTTGATATGAATCATTTTGATCTAAATAGAAGTTGAGCGAGGAAAATCGTGCTAACATAACCAACATGGTATACCGGTACACACAAGGACTTGTTTTATATGAATAGTTAGAAAGAAAAATGGTAAGAACTAATGATTATTTTATATGTAGATAAATTGTATGAATATCACTTAACTTCAACTAACTTTGATGTGCAGATAGAAGAATCAAGTTCAGATATTACACAGGTGCCATGACATGAACTGTGGCTAGCCGGTTGAACAAATAAGAAAGGTGAAATTGGTAGTGAAGAAGCAAGAAGAGTAGCCGACTATTGTGTAAGTACTAGATTATGTGTACAATAAATAATTAGCTTTACTTAAATGAATTTGATTTCTAATAACTATTATTGTTGTAATTCTTTTTGTGATAGTGACAAATGACACAGGAGGATACTATGTTGGTCGAGATGATTTGTTGAGCAGAGTGCTAGGAGTACTCGAGTACGATGGTCGTGTTCGAGGTACTGATTTTGCTGTCACCCAATCAGCATACTTCAGACTTTAGAAGCACCCCAATAAAAGTAACGTTTTCCAGCTGCGTGAGTAGATGACTAGTTTCAAGAATCAAATGCAAGAACTTCATGAACAAATGTGCTACAAGGAACAACGAGAAGAACAATTCTTAGAACAAATGCGTTTGATGCAAGAACAAAATGCCTTGTTAAAAGCACAAATAGAATAGTTGGTGCAGTGTAGGCCAACACAAAATGTTCCCCTCTGTGATAGCCCAAGTGTCAGAGATAGTTGCGCTTCCATGCCTAAAGTCTCTTTTCCTTTAGCAATTAATTTCTTTTCTACTTAACTTTATGTTACATTATAATTTAGCTAACTTTATCATATTAACTCTAGCTATTTTTCATAGGGTGAATTTCAATGTAAGTTATATGTCGATCAAGCTTCCAAGCACGCCGTTGCAGTGGGTGTTGCCTACAACATTGATAAGGACACACTACACAATTCACCGTTGTCCGACAACACACTCCGAGTGAGGGTTGATGTTTGCACGAATAAAGACACGTTCTTACTGATCTCGTCTCAGGATGAGGAAATAATTGTGAAAGATGTTGTAGGTGGATATGTTGCTTGGCCAATATGTCTTATTGAGCCATATGAAAAGTTTATTCATTTACAATTCCTTGCACTTTTCCTTCACACTTCCATCTAAAACTGTGATTTAATTTTCTAAATTTTCGCAGGGTGGACAGTCTAGAGATAAACAAATCCAACCTTATGGTAAGATTTCAAAGTGTTCGACAACACAACCCAAGTTGAAAGCATCGACTAGCCAACAGAGCAAAAGGAGACTGACCTCATATCGTGATCAATTAGTATTGATTACACCATAATTGATATGTCTAGGAGGATTGGAAATACTATTTGATATCATATTTATAGTGTTAGTGGTCTAGTTGATCATGTTAATGGTGATGTCTTGTACGACATATGTAATCGTGACTATGTTAGTGCTTCGACTATCTACATTTAGATAAGGTACTTGACCATCATCGTTTATCACTATTATTAATATTTCTCATTCCATTTTTTTTTGTTTTTCATGATATTATTTGTTTTATGCCAGGCATTTGTACCATGACATCTTAATGGATACAAACAGGGTCCAATTGGTATTTGTTAACCCTTATCTTGTTGGCCATAATGGGGGCAAAGTAGATAAACATGCACAATCTAATAAACTGAAAGATTACTTTAGAAAGAAAGTGACACTATTTTTAGTACCATACAATGCGGGGTAAGTTATTAGTGGTTCAATTTTTGTTTTTATGGTTCAACTTTTATCATAACATGATTGTTGAAACAAATTTTTTAAAATATTTTAGGCAACATTGGATATTGATAGTTATCAATCTAGCGGAACCTTTAGGCCCTCGCATTTACTATGTGGATCCTCTAATTGATGGTCTTCTACAAAACCGTTTGATATGTTGCTATTGTTCAATAAGTAAGCGTACATGCGTATGTGTAAATATTTGCATATGTGATTGAATAATCAAAAGTAATCAGTTTCTATTTGTTTTGTTAGTGCATTGACTACATATCGGTACTTTGTCTCCTTAAGCTATTCTAAAGTTGCTGACCCTCATCTAGCTATCCTTGGAAGAAGATATGGGTATTTATATGTGAATTTACTCAAACTTTTTTAGTAAAAAATTTTTATTCATAAACAAAGTTAAATATTTCATTATATTTTTGCAATGCCCTTTCCAACCCAATGAAAATGATTATGGGTATTACATCATGAAATTTATAAAGGATGTAATTACGCATGATTAGCTATTTATTCCTCAAAAAGTAAGTTTTAGTTGCACTTCATATTGTCTTTTAATTAAATTTAATTAGTGATTGATTAAGTTTTACTGATTTTAATTCATTTTAATATGTGACTGATTGTATATATATGTAGTATTATGAAGATCAACGTTGTGACACTTTGACTGACCATCAACTTAATGAAGTGATCTAGGAATAGTGTGAATATGTGTTTATGCAAGTCTCTTAGTAGCTATACTATTTAATTCACTAGTTGGTCTTTGCTGTGTTGTTTCTTGCCAATTGTTGTGTCATGTATTCAAGTTGAATTTGTTGTATTTCATTCATAATATATTGTATAACTATTTTAGTACTACTTTAGTTAATTAATCATCTGTTGGCTGTACCATTTTAAAGTTATCTCTCATTGTTGTTTTTTGCTTTTCTTCAATTTTTTGTGGATATATACAGAAATTGCTTAAACCGTGAAGTGTACTACTGCAATTATGGGAGATATGAACAAAAAATATGTTAAAAAAAAGGTTCCTATGGCGCTTCCTTAAACAAGGGTGTAACCCCCTCACCGTAATTACATCCGGATTACGAAATTTAAGTGACATAGAGACCAATAAAATAAAATAACCATTTATGATCCCTCATTCAAGAGATGGGATATTTCAAAATTAGTTCTAAAGCATACTTGATCCTGGTCTCATATTCACGTACGGATATAACTACTATGAGAAATCAAATCACATAAACAATATCAGAGTGCAGAAACCAAAATCCCGGCAAACCCCGGGTTACTTACATAAATAACTTGGGTTTAAGATTTCCCAATTATGGGGATTACACAACCAAAATAATCATTTACATTATTATGTACACTTGTCAATCCCACATCCAAAATTATGATAACCAACTACCACTTAGATTTCGGAGTAAGCCTAACTACTCCTGGTTGTCCGCCTCCCTTTCGAGCCACTCGCCCTGTCTGAAAAGGTTAGTCATATGGAAGGGGTGAGATTCTAAAGAATCCCAGTAGTAACAACAATTTCATACCACATGCAATCACAGAATATGCACACCAATCATCTCATACAGCAACACAAGTCACTCCACCCTCATCCCCTTTTACCGCCGGGAAGGCATACGACCTTAACCCGAACCGTTGTTAGCGACTCAGGGACTATTGGCGTGGCAGTGCATACAAATAGCCACACGGCTCAAATATAGCCTTTCGGCCTTCACAAATAGCCTTTCGGCTCACAATTAGCCTTTTGGCCCACATATACACATATATCACACCCTAACCTCATCCCCTTTTACCGCCGGGAAGGTATACGACCTTCACCCGAACCGTTGTTAGCGACTTAGGGACTATTGGTATAGCGGTGCTTCCACAATTTTCACAAAACTTGCAGCATACGATATTCGTTTCAAAACAATGACATAATATACATACAATGTATCACATAAGGCATAAAGAAAGAGTCACTACCTGTATCCTTCCTGACTGGCTCTGGCACCTCAGCCTCATGAAGACGACAGATGTCAAATCCTATATCAATTAGGGACAACCAATCAATCTCTTTTCCATATGTACATTTCAATAATACTCTAAGTTGGTTATCATTTAGGACTCTTTAGATGGCTAATAGAGGCCTAAACATATGCCTAAAGGGTTGGAAGACACTACCCAAAAGACCCCTTACCCGAAGGCAAAACACAGATTTTTGGTCATCTCACTCGAGCACAGATGCTCTCACTCGAGCACGAGTACGGACATCACTCGAGCACAAGAGAGAGTGAGACTGCGAGTAAGCACCCGAGAGCACACACACAGCTCTTCAAGCACAGGATCACTCGAGCACAAACCTCACACCCGCGAGTGAGAAGGCACACCCGAGCACCTTACTCGCGAGTGAGAACCCGAAAGCATAACTCCCACCTGAAGCACAATCTCACTCGAGCATGACCCCCAGTGCTCGAGTGAAACGGCTATGCCCGCGAGTGTCAGAGCACACTCTTGGCATCAACCAGCGAGTGAAGACCCGAAAGCAACCTCAACTCCGGACTCGCACCTTCACTCGAGAAGAACCATGCTCACTCGAGCATGTTCTTCGCTCACTCGAGCACAAAGCGATGTGCTCGAGCATTGCTCATAAATCCCAGGCGCACTCGAAGCAGAACATGGAAAAACTTGCATATCACTCGAGCACGTTCTTCCTCTGCTCGAGTGATGTGTATCAGAGACCAGAAACGCAGCCAAAAACCAGAAACACCAGATGGTCAATTCCTCCCCCAAAGGTTCCTCAAACTTAACCAAAAGCTTACACACACTTGGCACTAACTAGGGAACACCTTGGCAACTTTAAAAACACTCCAAAAACCAATTTAACCACAATCACTCACTAAGGTCTCAATGACACACCATATCCAAATTCCCTTAACACCTTTTTATCATTCCAAATTACATCAAATGTTCATATATCTCCAGACTAAATCATTTTCAATAATCAATCATAATAAACTTCATATTTCCAGAAATAGGCATATTTAGGGCAAAATTCCAGATTTGACCAAACTTAGCCAAAAATCACAAACCACATACTAAAATGCTCTATATGCCTACCTCTTCTCTTTGCTCAATTCAGAACCTTGATTCCTCAACTTCCAATTTTGAATCAATGTCCCAATCAACACTATTCAAGACTCTACAACCACCACAATATAGCTCTCAATGAGATGCATATCTTTAAAGAAGAGATTTAGGGCATTAGAGATGAATCAAAGCATCAAAATCTCACCTTTTCTTTTCCTTTCCTTCTAGGTCGCCGGAATCAATGGAGGAGAAAGAGATGAGAAGATGGAATGATGATGATTTCTCTTCCCTCACCAAGCACACAACCGAACAAGAGAGAGGAGAGAGGGAAAAAGTGGTATTTTGTCATCTAGTGCTTCATCCAATGGCTCATACAAGGCCACATGTCATCATCCACTCACTCCCTTATGAGCTCACCAAAATCACAACACATAGGATTCCGACCCATATGAAATGCATCTCAACCCTTGATCTTAAATACCACATGTATTTATTTCAAGATTTACATTACATTAATCATAATAGCGCTTAATTAAGATAATTACAATAATTATCAGTATCATTAGCCCTAATCACAAATCGGGATATTACAAAGGGCCACATGAACAATGCAAAAAAAAAAAAAGAGGACATGACTTCTTGTGGTGCTTCCTTAAGAAAGGGCCACAAGAAGGTCTGCCCTCCTGTGACACAAGCGCCACAGGAAGGTATAGTTTTCTATGGCGCTTGCTGACAGGAGACCCCCACTCTTGTGGTACTTCCTCCAAAAAGCGCCATATGGGTGTATTTTTTTAAAAAAATTTTAAATGCTGTGGAACTTCTAAGTGCCACATCTTTTTTTAGTAGCGTCCTGATATGTGGCACTTCTCTAGCCACAGCTAATGCAATTATAAGCACCACAACTTTGCTTTTTTGTAGTAGTGGGAGCATGGAAGAGCATAATTTTTGGCCCAATTTAATAGGTAAATTTTGGCCAAAAAGGGAAAGGAAAGAAGGAAGACAACATTTAATACAAAAAAATTGAAAAAATGTAAGGGCAAAATGGTCAATTGTTGATTAATCAAGAAGGCTCTTGATTTTTCCACAAATTAATGGCCAATTTTGGCCAAGAGAGAAAAGAGGAAGATGAAATGAGATTTTGACAGCAAGGATGACATGTGGAAGCATTTCAAGCCAAGTGAAAAAAGAGAACAATAAAATAATGTGATTTGTGCAAAAATTCCATTAAAATAATATTTATTTGTGAGGAGGTGGCAAGACAATATTCAAGAAGCAATTTGGCTCTCCCAAAGGCCATATTTTCGGACAAACCAAGAGAAGAGAGAGAGAGAGAGAGACAAGTTTGAAGAACATAGGAAGCAAAGGGAGAGACAAGGTGATCAAGAAGCAAACTTTGGTAAGTTTGGCAGCAAAATTTATGTGTTCTTGTCTCTAATCTCTTAAAAACCTCTTCTAATCTTTAAATACTTCTTAAAATCATGTAAAGCAGGAAGAAAATCAAGGGAAAGAAGGAAGAGGGGTGGCGGTTTTGTGAAAGCAAGAGAGAGTAACAAAGGTAAATCAATAAACCTTACTTTTTTGGTTGAATACAAGATTATTGTTGTTGTTTTTGTGGTTGAATTATTGGCTTGTATTGGTTTGATTTTGTGATTTGGGATGCATGAACCCTAAGGGGTGGTGCTGTCCAAATTTTGGTTAATCATGTGCAAGAGGTGATTAAGTGATTAAAGAAGTGATTTGAGGTGAAAAGAAGGTGTTTTATTGATTGAAATCATGAAATTCCACTTTTTCCATTTTTTGTTGAATTTTGGCCAGGAGCTTGTTTACTGTGTTTGAGCTGGCATTTCATGGATTTGATGATTCCATTGTATTTAGAATGAAAAATTGTGTAGAGAACATGCGAAATATGAAGTATGAAGGCTTAAGGATATGAAATGTCAATTTTGCCCTTAAAACCCTAATTTGTGGCTGCCAAGGGTATTTTGGTCATTTGAGCTTGAATTTGTCAAGACTAAGGTAAAAAAAGGATTCTATATGTGAAATTATGTAGAAATAGCTCGGGTCATAATTTTTGGAAAAGTACAATTATACCGGGTATAAAGGGACTTGGATCGGGTCACCAAGGGTATTTTGGTCATTTTTCATTTTAAAGCAAAGATAACCAATTAGTTGAGTTTATAATGAGACATGAATGAGTAATAACTCATTTATTAAAATTTGGGAATTTTAGGACTTATTGTCTGCCGGAGCCGGATCGAGGGAAATTGGACTGATAGTTAGGTTGAAAGGGCTTTCAGGTAGTAACTCTATTTTTCATATATTATGTGATTATTTATATGCATTGTATTACCATGTTTTGTGATGTGAAATTCATGTTACAATACCTAGTTGTGGTGTGGGAGAAGCACAAGTACTGTAATATCCCAAAAAGTGATTAAGGGCTAATGACTTCAAAAGTGGATGTAATTATTTTTGAATAAACAATTTTGGAGAATGTGTGATGGGAATCTGGATATTTTAATGATTCCAATGGCTTCCTTGTGAAAATTCATGTGGGGAGAGTGTTTGTTATGAAATTGGAACCATTGGGAACAATTATGCAAAAGTTGAAAACTCTGTCCATTAAAACTCTGTAAAGGGCATCCAATTTGTATGGACGTTTTAAATAGGCAAATGGTGTCTACAAATTCTGAAATTTTCCATTCTTAAATTTCACATGTAAATCTTCAACATGGACATATAATTTTTATCATTTTGATTTTTGAGCTAAGATTTATGGATTTTTGAAGTTTGCCCAGCGAAATTAATTATTTTCTGGAACAGCATGCAAAGATTGAAATTATGGGAATTTTGTGATTCCATGCAGAAACATTATATATTTTTCATTAAAACTAGACTCAATAAGGGTTCCATAGGCTTTGGAATCACTCCAATTCAATGTTTCTAGAATTAGTTATGATTTTTCAAAGTTTGGGCAGAAATCTGCCAGAATTTCTGAAAAATCTGAAATTGTTGGAAATTAATCAATAATTAAATATCATATAATATATGATATTAAATACCATCAGCCTTCCTTCTCCAGCCATTTCGTGCTGTTCTAGACCTGAAACAGGAGAGAGAAGGTGAGAGAGTTTAGAGAGAGAAAGGGAAGAAATCTCACAAGGTAAGCCGATTTCTCCGATGATTTAGCTCCTAACGCATATAACTCCGACTCTAAGCTACTCCTCTTTATTGTTTAAGGTTTTGAAGCAAAGCATTTAATGGTTCAAAGAGGCTAGGGTTCAGCCAAATTTGGGAAAAGCTAGTGGGAGCTTGAGGTAACTTCCAAACTTTCGTATATTGCTTATTCTGGCTGCTGTGGGCAATTTAATCGGTGAAATTTCGCCGGATTGCCATTGGTTTTAAAGTTTGGAAATGATATGGCCTAGGGGTTATGCTGCCCAAATTGGGTCTTAATGTTAGTTGTAACCTAATGTAATGGTTAATAAAGTGGTTAGGAGTAGAAAGGAACGTGTTTACGGAGCCGAAATCGCAAAACCTCGATTTTCCCCGGAGAACTCATAAATTTCGGCCAGCTCTAGAAATGGGTCTTAGAGTTGGATTTTAAATGATTTGATGGTTCCATTGTGTTCAGGGGCGAAAATTAGGTGGGGTTATAATTGGTCACTTTTTCGGAAAAGGCCAAAAAAGCATAATTATGAAAACGCCCCTAAAACCCTTAAAGTGGGGCTGCCAAGGGTAAATTTGTAATTTAACATTAAATTTGATAATTCCAAGTCTGGAAATGGATTCCTTGGGCGGAAATATGTTAGGATAGCCCAGATTAGAATTCCGGGAAAAGTTTAACCGGACCGGGTACGGCGGGCTCGGGCCGGGTCCCTGGGGGCATTTTTTTAAATTTTCATTATAGACTCATATAACCCCAAGAAACACTATAGAAGTGTCTAAATGGTGCATTTGGAATTGTAGGATTCGATATTTGCCCTGTTCGTGATCCACCTGCACTAGAGCACAATCAGAAAGAACAAGGTAGTGACTCCTCTCTTATACTTTGTGTGAAACATTGTATGTATGTTTGTCGTGCATTGAGAATACATTATGACATTGTGATGCTTTGTGATTGCAGTGAAAGATGACGCCTAATGAATACATTGTGAATACATTGAGATCGCAACGAAAGCTGACGCTTAGAGTTTACAGCCATGAGTGCTGTCGTTTGTGGTGTGAACCACGTTACATTGTGATGCTGTTAACATGACCTTATATGCTTTGTGTTTATGCATTGTATGAGTGATTTGTTACTACTGGGATTCTCTTGAATCTCATTCTTTCCAATGACTAACATTTCAGACAGGGCTAGTGGCGTTAAAGAGAAGCGGGCAACCCGGAGCAATTAGAACCCCTTCGGGGTATGTCTGATAGTAGGGTGTTGGTTATCTTCTTTTGAACTTGGGATTATTGTATATTTTGGAGATGTAAATATTACTGTTGATTTTGGTTATGTAATCCCCTAGTGGAGACTTTTAAACCCTTAGATTATATATGTATAGAACTCGGGAGTTGCCGGGGATTTGGTTATACACTCTGATGTGTGTGAATGTAAACTAACTGCGCAGGTAATTATATTCGAATTTTGAAATTGAAACCAGGATAGAGAAGATTTTTTGAAAGTTTTTGGTGAAAACCCTACTATAGTGTAGGAATTTGAAATGAGTTTAAGCTATCCGACGGTCTCTAAACCAATTTAATTATGTGATATCGAATTATAATTACGTGGTTAAAGGCAGGGGGTTACAAGTACCATCAGGCATAGTGGGACCTAGCTGAAATAGTGATACAAGCTTGTTACAAATCCTCGTTGTGGTGGGGGAAAAGCACAAGTACCTCTTGATAGGAAAATCACAAGTACCATGTGACTGGCCAAGCAGGACCTAGTTGAGGTAGTGAGACAAGTAGGGGTCAAACAGTCATTTGAACTTGAGCAGTGAACACATATTAGCGAGTAGGGACAAAATAGTCATTTTGATCCTGAACACCAAATAGACAAATAGATTGTAGTGTTTATTTTTGTTACATGATATGGTGCATTGCATGTTTCTTTATTATATTTTATATGATTGATTATATGTTACTATTGAGATTTGTATGAATCTCACCAATTTCCATAAAATTTAAATTAGGGCGAAGGTGCAAAAATACATATATACATATGTCACATGTGCGCCTGGCACCATTTACATTCCTTGGGTGCAAAAATACCCATCATCATTATAAAAAGGTACAAAAATACTAGCTTCGTTGAATTGTGGGCCACAAGTTTTTGTACACATGTCATCTATTATGTCCATATTGACCATTGTTTGACTCCATTTAGATGACTAGGACTATGAGGTGGATACCCACACATTTCCCACTAAATAAACATCATCTCCCATCCCAACGTTACTTGCCATTTTGTCTTTGGGTGTAATAGCTACTATCACTATCAAATGGGCCCAAAAAATAAACACATGTATTAGGAAAAAAAGATGTTGGTTGCAAAGGGATTGGAGTCGACATAATATAACAAAAGGGGGGAATCTTTAGGGTTTGAAAGAGTGAGATTGATAAACTTTGATGTGAGTGAGTAATGGTGAGGAATTGACGAGAAAGCATAAAGCGAGTTGTGGAATCGAGAGTGACAGAGGAATAACACGAGAGAAAGAGAGAAAGTTTGGAATCATTGAATGCATGTGCTGAGATTCTTGAAGCCTATGGATTGAGGAAAGACTATACAAAAATCAAAGGTAAGCATGAAATGGGACCAAAATTTTTTGTTTTGTAGTGTGTATAGTGAAATACCACTAAAGCCCTCGATTAATTTAATTAATTTATGGGTTTGCTTTGTTACAGAGTGAATGGCGTCAAGTGAGGCTGACAATGTCAATGTCGATGAAGGAAATACAGAGAAAACAGAGGCTCAAAAGCATGCTCAAGTGTTAAACAATCTAATGCTAAACAAGGTAAGCATCATCACAAAACAGTGATACAATACACATACAGTGCATTACATATAGTATAAGAGAAAGAGTCACTATCTGGTTCTTTCCGAACATGCTCTGGCACAGGTCGTTTATGATCAGGGAAAATGTCAAATCCTACAATTCCAAATGCACCATTTAGACACTTCCATAGTATTTCTGGGGGTTATATGAGTCTATAATGAAAATTTATAAAAATGCCCTTGGGACCTGGCCCGGCCCCACTTTTCCCGAAATTCTAACTTGAGATAAACTAACATATTTCTGCCCAAGGAATCCATTTCTAGACTCAGAATTATTAAGTTCAATGTTAAATTACAAATTTACCCTTGGCAGCCCCATTTTAAAGGTTTCAGGGACGTTTTCGTAATTACACATTTTTGGCCTTTTCCGAAAAAGTGACCAACTGTAACCCTACCTAAGTTTTCCTCCTAAACTCAATGGAACCATCAAATCATTGAAAATATAATTCTAAGACCCATTTTAAGAGCTGGCCAAAATTTATGTGTCCTCTGGGGAAAAATAGGGTTTTACGATTTTGGCTCTGTAAACTCATTCCTTTCTACTCCTAACTACTTTATTAACCATCTAATTGAGTTATTACTTCCATTTGAACTAAAATTGGGTAGCATAACCCTTAGGCACATACATTTCTAAAGTTTAAAACCAATGTCAATTCAGCAAAATTTCACTGATTAAATTGCCCACAGTAGCCAGAATAGTTAATATACGAAGGTTTGGAAGTTACCTCAAGCTCCCACAAGGTTTTCCCAAATATGGCCGAAACCCTAACCTAAATAACAGTAGATTTTTGAGCCTCCAAACCTTAAAAAATAAAGAAGAGTAGCTTAGGGTCAGAGTTATAAGCGTTTGGAGCTAAATCGTCGAAGAAATCGGCTTACCTTGTGAGATTTCTTCCTTTTATCTCTCTAAACCCTCTCTCAAATTTCTCTCTCTTGCTTCAGCTGAAAATGGAGTGAAATGGCTGAAGAAGATGAGGCAATATGATTAATAATCCATACTGATATCATCTTTTAATGGGCTGATGTCATTGTTCCCTAGTTTCCTATTTTCGGATTTTCTGGCAGATTTTCTGCCTATTCTTTGAAAAATCATAACTAATTCTAGAAAAAATCAAATTAGAGTGATTCCAAAGGCTGTAAAACCCTTATTGAGTCTAGTTTCAAGGAAAAATATAGCCTTTTACTAGATGGAAGTATATCATTCCTAGAGTTAATTTCTTTGACTGTTACTCCAGAAAATAATCAATTTAGCAGGGCAAACTTCAAAAATTCATAACTCTTAACTCACAAATCAAAATGACACAAATTATATGTCCATTTTGAAGCTTGACATGTGAAATTTAAGACTGGATAGTTTTAGAATTTTTAGGCACCATTTGTCTATTCAAAATGTCTATACAACCCGTTGGCCTTGCATAGAAATACACTTGACAGTTTTTTCAATTTTCAACCAATGTGTCTAATGGCTCCAAAGTCAACAATCAAACCTATTCCCACACAAGTTTTCATAAAGAAACCATTGGAATTAATAAAACAACCAAATTCCCATCACACATTCTCCAAAAGTGTTTATTCAACAATAATTACATCCACTTTTGAAGTCATTAGCCCTTAATCCCATTTTTGGGTCATTACAATCTACACAGTCGCCACCGCCATCTCAACCATCTACCCAACTTTCTAAACCTACTAAAAAAGCAAAACCACAAAATAAAAAGGTGTCCAGATCCAAATCTATGTGTGGGATAGGTGTAATCTATAACAAACACATTGGGCAAACTGTATTTAGTGTGAGTTATATTGTTATCTTTTATGAATGTGCTTTAAATCAGAATTTGTAGTGTCACTACCTTTAGTTCAATTATGATGAAGCCTGGGATGTCATCAGAGGTTATGGTAGAGGAGGGTTGTGCTCAACAGTTATTGCAAATCAATGTTGATGTCCAAACCAAATTCCCAATACCTAATGAGAAGGCAATTAGGAAATCAAGAGGTTCAACTTCAACTACCAAAATGGGTTGTAGAAGGATTTGATTGTCAATTAAAGATGAACCAACTCTTGATCAACTTCCAATCCAGTCCCCGGGTTTGTAGTGTAAAGGCAACCCAAGCATTTTAACATCACAACTCTTAGCAAAGAGTCAATCCATGATTACAAAGACCAGGGCAAGGACAAATACTTCTAATATTTAGGCCCTTGTACTATCACTTTTTGGATTTATTACTAGGGATTTGTACTATGCAGGAAAGTTTTGGATTTGTATGTAGTTATAGCCTCTTTTGGTTTTTTCTAATAAGAGACTTGTTCCATTAGTGTGATTGGCTCATATTGCCAGTGCCTATAATGTTATGATGAAAGTTCAATTGCTATATATTGTGATAACTTTCACATTTGGGATAATTTTTGTATCAATTTATTGGCAACATCACTTAATTGCCAAGTAATTATAAGATTTTTTCTAGTATTTACTTTGTCCACTATTTACATTTACTTCCATTAAATTTACTCTATTTAGCTGGAATAAAAAATACTCTTCATTCCCAATAGCTACAAATAAGGGCTCGTTTGGTACAAGTAGCATTTGAGGAGGGAAAGGAAAGAAAGGGAAGAATACATAAAATACCCATAATACCCTTATAATAAAATAACAAAAAAATGGGTTAAATTGATTTACTACCTTTACAAATCGATTTACAAAAGGTGAAAATCGATTTGCACCCTTTGCAAATCGATTTACAAATGCTTCAAACTTTACCTACACTACGTTGTTTCGTCTTTCATATCATTTTCCTTATAAACTCCCTTCACCCAAGCCTTACAAACTAAATTGATTTGCCACTTTGATAAATTGATTTACAATTATGAAATCCATCAGTGTCCAGATCATTATAGCAATAATCCTGTATCCATATGATGCTATAATTTAAATTTTTCGTGGGTATATTTGTCTTTTAGATTCTCTCTCCTGCGAAGCTTGCGAAGGAAGATGGGTTCCCACCAATTTTGGTGGGAATTGATCTTCCCATGTTTAAGGGAATTTAGAGCAGGTGGGAACTTGAGTTCCTGGAACATCTGACAGCCAAACGTGTTTTCACTTAAGGAACTTACTCATCTTCCAATCCCTCCCGACCTTTTTCATGTAACAAACGGGCCCTAAGATCATCAAACATTGGAATTAACTTAAATTCATATATTTATTCATGATTAAAACTTGGTACGTTACAACTAAACTTCATAACTAATACAAAACTAGTTTCATCACAAGTGCCTTCAATCCCATATTAACTTGACAATTACATGACCATTAGCCAAACCCTCATCATTATCAAAGAAGCCACAACAATCTTGAACTTTACATCACTTCCCCTTGTCTTACTTCTAAATTTTAGATTTCTTAACTCTTTATGGATTGCATCAAGCTCCTCAAACATCTTCCTACCATCGTTCTCTCTTTGTATCTTGGTGTTCTCATCATACAATTTGCCTATGTCATCCAATAGTTCCTTTATCACAACATTAGCCGTCTCACCAAAGTCTTCATCATGCTAAGCAAAATACCTATAACCTCCATCCTGTTCAGAGTTCAACAACAATATTTAACCACTTGGACATGCATCAACCATCCTAAAAACATTAAATCTCATACCTGGTAGTAGAATTGACAACCATAGAACCTTCACCCAGGGTTGCCGTTCGTCCACGCTGTCTAATGAGGAGCAACTAAGTTGTGGTAGCATAACCTTATCCAACTGTCATACTTATCTTCTCGACTCGGTGGCCTCAACAGCACAACTTGTCGTTTACTTCAAACACTGTTGAAGATGAGACTAACGCCATTTATATTCCTCGGTCTCCCTTCTCATCTTGCCGACTATCCCTTCCCTTCCTCCAAGATCTCCGTTGGGTTTCAAGGTTGAAGTAGCAGAGACGAGTCTTTGTTTTAATGGCAAACAAATGGGTTGCTGTCGTTTTGGTGTAGGTATTAAAGGATGGGAGATGGATGTTTATTTAGTAAGAAATTGTGGGTATCCACCTCATAGTCCTAGTCATCTAAATGGAGTCAAACAATGGTCAATATGGACATAGTGGATGACATATGTACAAAAAACTGAGGCCCATAATTCAAAATGGACGGATGTTGGGGGTAACTAACGGAGCTAGTATTTTTATACCCTTTTACAATAATGATGGGTATTTTTGCACCCAAGGAATGTAAATGGTGCCAAGCGCACATATGACATATGTAGATGGGTATTTTTGCACCTTTGCCGTTTAAATTATTCAGTTGGAAGGAGCAGCTCAAAGGGCATAGATGTGATACTGGCAACTGAGGGTTCCGGTCCAGTTTAAGTATAAAAGTTGTTTATTTATAGTACCTTTTATAATTTTAGTTATTGTAAATATTTTATTTTGAATCATGTAGGAATAATCAAGTATTTTATATTAGTGTTTATGTTATTTCTATTTGCCCACTGAATTGTGCGATGTCACTATGATATAAATGTTGAATTATTAAGAGGTTTGACATTTTTGGTATTTGAGCAGTGGTTCTGGTAATATCAAAATAATATACTGATATGGTCTTGATTATATGTTGACAAGAGATATACACAGGAGAAGGCACTGAAGAAGTAAGTCACTACTCTTGGTGAATCAAACACGGGAAAGTCATAGGAAACTACAAGGACAGTGAGTATGGCATTACTATACAACAGCTAGTGCAAGGGAGTTACAGATGCTGAGGAAATGAGTAAGGCCAAGACCGGTGTATGGTCCTCCCCCTAGATCACCTTCATTAGCCAACTCATCTGTAGGAGATATAGAGCAACTATTGACAGACGAAACAGAATCTGACCCAGATTCTGTCACCAGCTCTAGAGCTTAGCCAGTAAATGTGAAGTATGCCTTATGGCCAGACCCAGAATTATGGGAACATATCAGAGAAATATATTTGAATGCAATATATGAAAAGGATACTTTGATATCCTAGTATACAACATATTCGTATTACATAGATTTATTTTAGCGGAATCAAGGATGGCTGTATTTAAAGTATCTAGATGATGTTTGGATCTGAACAACATTATACTTCTTCCCAGATGCAGTATTTTGGGCATTGACAAAGAATGAGGTGATAAAGTGGGGTCCAAATGACAATTTCATGGAATTTATGGATCATGTTATAGAGTATGTGATGGATTATATGTATCAGTATTGATATATAGTTATTACCTAGTATTTAGTTATCTAGATATAGTAGGCATAAGTTAACAGGACATGGACAGTCATGGGGTGCCGATACCCTGAAGTAGTGGGAGTCGGTACCTGTATTTTTGCATAGATACATAAAAGTTAAGCATGCTTGACCCTAGAAAATTCCATGATGGGTGACTCCCCAGGAAATTATATGTAAATGTTAAGTTATGAGATATAAGGAATAGAAACATGTTGTACAATGGTACATAGGTTGTATGTTGGTAAAAGCTTTCCTAAACTATAGTAAATATTTGTTACATGTTAATTATAAAGTACTTGTGTATCAAAATTTTGTGAAATGATAAAAATGCCCTTATGATTATGTGAAATTTACCCCC
The DNA here is from genome assembly GCA_963855925.1 of Inga laurina. Lineage (NCBI taxonomy): Eukaryota > Viridiplantae > Streptophyta > Magnoliopsida > Fabales > Fabaceae > Inga > Inga laurina. The sequence goes on from OY979705.1 coordinate 39,389,143, forward strand.
TTTCTTATTTCAATATATTGAAACATAATAATAGTGAGAACAAGATGTAGACCAACAGGAAGGGGTGTTGGGCAAGGTCAGGAGTTAGACTTGTCCGGATACGACAAATGTTGGGCATGTTAACAGAATAGAGAACTATGATACACGATTTGAGGGATAAGTTGCTGGAAGTGTAGCAAAAACAAAATGCAGATAAGGGAATGTACAATGATCCTGGTGAACATAGAGAGGGACATGTATAGCCTCAAGAACCAGTACAAGGGCCTCCGCTTAGACCTATCATTGAGGTTGAATGTTTGCAAACATGGGTAACACATTTTTGTCAGTAGCAACCCCCTACCTTCTGAGTAAAATTTGACCCTCAAGTAGCAGAGGATTGGTTATCTCGGTTGGAGAAAAACTTTAGAATTTTGGAGTACCCAAATGATATATAAGCTCAGTTAGCAATTTATAAATTAGGAGATGCAGACTAGTAGTGGAGGAACACTGAGATGATTTTGCAAGCACGAAACATTCCAATAACCTAGGATTTGTTTCAAGAAAAGTTCAATAAGAAATATTTTCCTCAGTCGATTAGAATTAAAAAAGAAATAGAGTTCCTGACAATACAACAGGATGAAAAGGAAAGTTTTGATGATTATTTAGCTTGATATATCTGGTTGTCTCGATACTCCTCTTATTTGTAATATCGGCATGGCGAGGGATGGAGCTTAGACATAATGATATGGGAACTAAGGCCAGAGTTGAAAGAGAAATTGGCCTCTAAGCAATTTACCGAGTTTAACAAAGCAATAGAAGAGTGCAGAATTACAAAAGCAACCTGTTAAATTTGTATTTTTGTAAAAATAATAATAACAAGGGAGGGAACCTCTAGCAGTAGGGGTTTATCACATAAACATAAAATTCAGGGAGGTTTATTAAGAGGAAATAACAAGAAGCACTATCAGTCAGAGGGCCGCAGTAATCAAAAATCCCCTGGAAACAAAACATGTTGGCATTATCGCAAGCTATTCCATCCTAGCAAGCAATGTGGTGTTTCAGCAAAGCAAGATCTAATAAGACAGATAGTCTGTTATTTATGCTAGAAACTGAGGCATTTTGCTAGGGATTGCCCACTCAGCACCAAATAAGGGAGTTTTAACCAAGAGCTTTGGGCAAAGCTTTCACAATGATACATTAAGAAGCCAGAAAATCTCCTAAGCTAATTCAAGGTATAATCTTGGTTAAAGCAATTTAGTACAAGTATTATATGATTCAGGTACTAGTCATTCGTTAATTGCCTATGACTGTGTGACTAGACCTGAGTACGCATTAATTACTGTATGATTTGGTTGTATCTACACCTACGGGTGTTAGATCTGTCACAACCAAGTGTGTTTGAGCTACATAGTTAATGTCGAAGGACATGAATCAATAGTGGATTTGATTTGCCTGCCACTACATAAGTTAGAAGTAATTGTAGTGCCCCAAAATATGTATAAGGGCTCATGACTCCAAAAGTGAATGTAATTAACTTTAGACAAACACTTTCAGAGAATACGATGTGATTATGATCTGAATTATCAGTGGAAGGTACCCAAACCTTGTACTTAAGCTCAATTACGGTGTCAAAGGCTAAAGTGAATTAAAGAATGGGGGGAGGGTTCATGTCATGAGCTAAAGGGGTCACATAATATGGTAAGTGGTAATTCAATAGAAATAGACATTGTCAAGAGCAAAATGAGAAGAAAGAAATTTATCGGCCAATTAGTTAGCTACCAAAGAGGAAATTCACAATTGATTAAAAGAGTAAGAGGTGTGACTAAATGGCTAATGGAATTAGTTAGATTAACTAATTGGTTAATTGCATTATGGGAGAAGTCATAAGATCATGACACTTGGGATCACATGGCACCATAGGATCAAGTCAAAGTTTCAAACACTCAAACTCTCTCCCTCTCTCTCCCTTAAGTTAGCCAAGAGGCTAAAGGGGGCTGAAAAATATGATATTATCATTATCTCTCTCTCTCTTAAGCTCTCATGGACGTTCATGTATGGAGGATGAAAGAGAAAGTGGAACTAAGGTAAAATGAGTCCTTCTTCTTGAGTTTTAACCTAGTAGATGACCTCTAATGCTAGATGTAACGCCCCAAATTTTGATTAAGGGCTAATGTTGATTATTGAGAATGTAATTGTGAATTAGAGTGGATTATTATGTGTTTTGTGGCAATTTTAATTAATATGCCAAAAATAAAGGAGAAATTAAAAGAATGAAATTATTGGCTTTAAGTTGGTGATTAATGGGGAAATTAATTACTAACTAAGAGGAAATGAGATGTGCAATTAAATGACTAATGGATGGATTAGATAAGTTAATTGGTGACTTATTTGTGAGAGCCAATAGGAAGAGGACATGTGGCAAGTTGGTGTAGTGTGAGGAGTTGAGGAAAAGTCAATGGGTATTATTTTATTTTGTTCTCTCTCCTCTCTTCCCTCATTTCCCGCTGCAAAAGCATGGAGGGAGTATTGCCATCATTTTCTCACCTTCTACACTCATCTCTTTCTCGTTCTCTCTCTCTCTTCTCTTCTCTCTCTAAAACTGTCAGCCATTATTGAAGGAAAGGGAAGAAAGAAAAGCTTCAAAAAGGTAAGGGAGATGGCCTCAAATGCTCAAACTCATTTCTTTAAAATTGTTCCTTGAGTGATGAGCTTTATTTTAATGGGTGTAGTTCATTTATTGGTATTGATTTGCGGCTCTAAGGAATTGTGAAAGTTGGAGAATCAAAAAGCTTCTTTGAAGAAGTTGATAAGGTGAGTTTAAGAGACCTATCTATCTAACTTTTATGCCAAATGGGTTAACTTTTGATTTATGGAAATTATTGCCTATTTTCAAAAATGAAGGTTAATGGGAAGTTTAGTATGCTATTGGCATGGAAATGGTATTTTGGAATGTATATGGATAGATAGGATTGATTGGGGATTGAATAATTGAGTTTAGTGATTTTGGAAATTTAGTGTTTAATGTTGCCCAAGACCAAAGCATGATAATGGAGTAGGAATTTGGTTTTTTTAATGGTTTTATTAGATTCCTTAAGTGATTTTGCGTGGGGATAGCTTTGGTTGAGGTTTTGGGTTTAATGGGAACTCTTAGGGAAATCTTGGAAATTGCTATCAGTATTTCTACATTTTTTGAGTTCTGATAAGGCCACTTGAGTGATCTGGGGTTCACTCGAGTGAGGGATGAATATCACTCGGGTGAGGTTGGGTTCCACTCGAGTAAGTAAGTGAAATTCTTTGTTTTCCCTTCAGTTTCTACATTTCACTTCTATGAAAAAGGAAAGAGTGATACCTCACCTGCGAGTGTGGTGGGTTCTCACTCGAGTGAGCCTCCTCTCACTCGGGTATTGGCATATTTGACACCAAGAACTTGCCTCTCAGGTTGTCACTCGTGGTTAAAGAACAAGAGTGTGTTTTTGCACTCACGGGTATTTAGTCTCCACTTGAGTGAGAAGTCTCATGCTCGAGTGCTTCTTCCTTCTAAAAACTCCTATTGCTCTCGGGTTCTCACTTCTTGGACTTCACTCTCTAGTGCTTGAGTGAAGCATTTGGCTATCACTTGAGTGAGGTCTTGTGTGCTCGAGTGTCTCTGTCTCTGATAAAGTTCTTGTGCTCTCGGGTACTCACTCGCTATCCTGTACTCTCTAGTACCTGAGTGCAGACCGTACCATCACTCGAGTGAGGCCGTCTTCACTTGAGTGAAATAGTGAAAAATATAAGTGTTTGTGCTTCTAAAAGGGGATCCCTGGGGTAGTTCTTCCAACCCTTTAGGGCTTTTATTAGAGGCATATATGAGTACTTAAGAGACAATAATGATAACTAATTTAAGTATTGTGAAGGTATTGAGTATTGGACTAAGTGATAATGCATCATCCTTAATTATGACTTTAGGATTCGATATTTGCCCGGAGCATAGAAGGCCTGTGCTTGCTCAAGAATGGAAAAACCAAGGTAGTAACACTTTATCCTATATCATGAATATTGCATTGCTTATTTGCATTAGTCATTGAATACAGATACAGTGAAAGGACATGGGAAAAGCTCGGCCTTGAATACACATACATTGAGGGGATATGGTGAAAGCCCGGCCTTGAATACAGATATAGTGAGGGGACGTGGTGAAAGCCCGGCCTTGAATACAGATACAATGAGGGGACATGGCGAAAGCCTGACCTTGTATATAGTGAAGGGGACATGGCATTGTGCCCGACCTCGAATATTGATTGATGTATTGTGATATATGCTTACTTGGTTTTTTTAATTATGCATCATATATGAAAACTGTTGCTACTGGGATTTTTTCGAATCTCATTCTTTCCAAATAACATTTTTAGACAGGGCAAGTGGATCAAGAAGCAAGCAAGTGTATAACGGCGACTAGTACTGCTGGCGGTAGTCTTAGATAGATACTTTTGGTTTTTTATTAGTTATCATTTTGGTCGAATGTATGTACTGAATAAATTATAGAATTATAGTTTTGTGTAATCTCCGGTATAGAAACTGAGATGGGAAATGATGCCCTGTACAAACTCTTGGATTAATGTTATTATCCTGGGTGAATGTCGAGAATTTTGCTGATACTCTGATATTATACATGTGATAAACTGAACAAGCTTATTGATTTTATAAATTAATGAAAGGAGATTTATTTGTACAAGTGTTGTAAAAAGTTTTTAATTATTCTGAATCTCTTATTCAATTATGAAACACATTTAAACATTAATCCAGACCTTGATTGTGATGGGGGTTACATTTGTGGTATCAGAGCAATTTTCCTGGCATTTGTAGGAATTGCTAGGATAGTTTCCCTAGTTTATTGCTTGAGTGTTAGATGATTAATGATTGCTGATTGTATACACGTGAATATTCATGTTATTGATTGGTATATAAGAGTTTAAGGAATATGTGTATACATTTGTTGATTATTGACTGGGTGAACCATTTGTAAACTAAAGAGAAACAATGGCTCCCACTAGAGTTAGAAAACCTGACCCAGAGGTGGAAGAGATCAATGAAAATCCACCTGACCTAATGCGGGAGTTGATGAATTTAGTAAGAGAGTAGAGAGATATGATCGCTGAGATGAGAGAAGAGCTCAAAGAAGAAAGGGCCAAGAGAAATGAGGAAAGGGCCCAGGCTACACATGAGGAGCCCTGAGAAGAGACCCAACAAGAAGAGACAGCTAAGGGGTCAAAACAATCCCATGAGTTTCCACCTCATACTGAACAGAACCAAGGATCACATGGGGTGCCATCTTGCAATGATAAATACCTTCAGTTTTGGGTTTTTAAATTCTGCAAATACATTCCTCCTGTGTTCAAAGGAAGATTCAACCCTTAAGCATTGGAGGATTGGTTGATAAGGCTAGAAAAGATCTTCGAGGTGCTTGAATGCCCATCGGAGGTGAAAACAAAACTAGCTATCTACAAGCTAGAAGGAGATGCAGATAGATGGTGGCGTAATGTTGCCATGACTATGCCGGCTAGGAATGTGCCAGTGACTTGGGAGTCCTTTTTGGAAGAATTCAATGACAAGTACTTCCCAAAGTTGGTGAGAATAGAGAAAGAGTCAAAATTTCTAGCAATCAAGCAAGGAGACAACGAGACTTTTGATGACTATCGGTCTCGGTTTGTCCGTCTAGCCCGCTACTCCTCCTGCCTCAGACAGATGAATGATGAGGAATGGAGTTATGACATGCTGATTAGATGCTTGAGGTGGGAGTTGAAGAAAAGGTTGGCCACCCGACAGTTTAATAAGTTCAATAAAACGGTTGAGGAGTGTCGCATCACTGAGAACAACTTGAGAGATATTAACCCGAGTAAGGGTGGTGGTCATGGTGAAACTCGTAAGGGGAGCTCATTCTAGAAACGCAAGAGCCAAGGATTCCCATCCAAGGGAAGTGGTAAGAAACCGTACCAAGTGGTAGATTGTGGGAATTAGGGATAGTTATCATAGTGGGTATACCCCCAGTGTAACAAAGGACATGCTGGTAGAAATTGTGAGGGGCAATAGGTATGCTTCATTTACAAGCAGCCCGAACATCTTGCCAAAGATTGTGAAGGGCGACTTGCAGAGTCAAGGCCCAAGAGTCAAGGGAGAGTATTCGCTATGACCCATGAAGAGGCAAGGAAGCCCCCCGAATTGATCCAAGGTAACATTCTTCTAAATGGTAGTTTAGTGCAAACTCTGTTTGATTCGAGTGCTAGTCATTCGTTCATAGCTATGACTATGTAAAGTGCCTAGGATTACATGTTCATAAACTGTCATTTGATATTGTTGTGTCAACACCTATGGGTGCTAAGACTATGGCTGCAGAAGCTTGTTTAACTAGTGTTATTAAAATGGTGTCTTATGTTATGATTTCGTGTAATTAGGGTTTTAGAGGGTTTATGGTGTTTTGATTTTTGAAATGGTGTCTTGTGTTATAGGTTGGATAAATGAACTTGATTTGAGACATAAATGTGAAGTTTGGTAATTTTGAGATTTTGTGTTGAATTTCTGCTCAAAATAGAACTTATGAAAGGAATGGGAATTTGATTTTTTTATGGTTGCATTGATTCTATGCAAAAAATTGTGTAGGGATTAGTTTTGGTTGTGAATTTTGAACTATTGGAAACTTAGGTTGAAAAATTGGAAGTTTTGTCAACAAAAGCTCTATACAGGGCAGCTAGTTTGCATGATAGTTTTAAATGAGTAAATGGTGTCTAAAAATTTTGAAACTTTCCAATCTAAGGGTGAACATGCCAAGATTTAAAATGACATAAAATGGGTGTCATTCTAAAGTTTGAGGTTAAAACTAGAAGTTATTTTGGAACAGTATGGAAATTTGTTGAAGTTTGTATTTTTGTAGTAGTAGATGTAGTGGTTCATATTTTTCCTATATAGAGAACTTAAAAAGCTTCAAGTAGAACTTAGAATCACTCCATTTTGATTTTTGTAGATTTAGTTATGATTTTTGAAAGTTCAGCTAAGAAATAATAATTTTCATATATAATGCTTTGTATGTATGTTTTTATCATTGAATTGTGACGAACCTGAATGCTATGCATGCTACTGTGAATATAGCTGTGAAAGCTGTCGTGATTGTGAATATAGCTGTGATACCTGTCGGATTGTGTATACAATCATGAGAGCTGCCGTTACTATAACGAATGTCACGAATGTGCATATAGCTATGAATGCTGTAGTTAATGTGATGAAAGTAATGCATGTGATTGCTACTGTGGATGCTGTTGTGATGCTGCTTTGTGATACTTGCTTATATGCTTTGTTATTATATATCGTATAAGTGAAATGTTACTACTGAGATTCATATGAATCTCACTCTTTCCAATGACTAACCTATAGCTAGGGCAAGCGGATTGAAAGAGAAGCAGGTAACCAAGGGCGGCTAGTGCTCCTAGCTAGGAGTTAGAGCTTTGTGTTGGTTTTCAACTTTTGGGATGAATGTATATGTTGTATATGGTGTAAACTTTTGAAGTTGTATGTAATCCCTGATATGGGAATTGAAACGGGCGAATATGCCCTATAAACCCTTTTAGTGAATAAATGGAACCTGAAAATCTGTCGGGAAATTTTGTTAAGCACTCTGATACTATGAATGGAATAGAACTGAACAGGCCAAGTAGATTCCAAAAGTTGAAGTGAGACCATATTAAACAGGTTTTGAAAAGTTTCTGAAAACCCACTTTATCATAGGTTTGGACCTTGTCTTGAAGTTGAGACCTTTAATGAGTTTGAATTATCTAATGGTCTCCAGTTTAACTTAATGACATGTTTTCAAACTATAATCATGGCTATTAAGGAATGGGGTTACAGTAATTCTCGGTATTGACTAGCTAACAACAAACAATGTCTTGTTAGATTGCAAAAACAAGAGTTATTTATCCTAATCTGCAACCAAATGACAATACAGAGGTCAATCTTAATTTCTTCTCAGTAGTTGAGGCCAAGAGATGTTTACATAAAGGTTGTCAAGGGTATATAGTATTCTTCTCTATGCAATCAGAAGCTAGAACAACACTTGAAAATATCCCTGTAGTAAATGAGTTTCCTAAAATGTTTCCGGAAGATATCAGTGGATTACCTCCGGAAAGGGAAGTGGAGTTTGCAATAAAGAGTAAGCATAAAGTAGGACCAATATCTAAAGCCCCATACAGGATGGCTCCAAATGAGATCACAGAGTTGAAAAAGCAGGTTGAGGACCTATTATAGGAAGGGTTTATCTAACCTAGTGTTTCACCATGGGAAGCTCTAGTGCTCTTTGTCAAAAAGAAAGGCAGAAGCCTGCGCCTCTGTATTGATTACAGGGAGTTAAATAAGGTGATCGTTAAGAACAAATACCCACTCCCTAGAATTGAAGATTGCTTTATCAACTATCTGGTTCCTATGTATTCTCAAAAATTGATTTGAGATCTGTGTATCATCAACTCAGAGTAAAAGTAGAGGATGTGCCAAAGACAACTTTCAAAACCAGATATAGTCATTATGAATTCCTAGTAATGCCATTTGGCCTGACCAATGCACCTACAGTATTTAAGGACTACATGAGTCGAATTTTTTGCCTGTATCTGGACCAATTCCTAGTAGTCTTCATTGATGATTTTCTTGTATATTCATAAAGCAGAATAGAACATGAGGAGTACTTGAGAATAGTACTAGGCACACTGAAAGATAAGCAACTCTATTCCAAACTAAGCAAGTGTGAACTTTGGCTTTCGGAAGTTAAATTTATGAGCTATGTAGTCTCACAAGAAAGGGTCTGGTAGCTCGTGCAAAGTAGAAGTAGTACTTAATTGGAAGAGGCCAGAAACTGTTGCTGAAATACACAGTTTTCTAGGTCTTGCTGTTATTAGAGAAGATTCATTCATAATTTCTCCAGGATTGCATTGCCATTGACAAAGTTGACACGGAAAAGTCAACATTTTGTGTAGAATGATAATTGTGAGAGGAGCTTCATAGTGCTGAAGGAGAGATTGACAATAACACCAGTACTAACAATCCCAATATGAAGGAGGTGGTGAGAAAGGAGGTAATAAAGTGGCTGGATGCTGGTATAATCTATGAAATCTGTGATAGTCAATGGGCAAGTTCAGTTCAAATTGTTCCTAAGAAAAGTAGAATGACAGTGGTGCCTAGTGAGACAAATGAACTGATTTCACAACGAATGATGACTGACTGGAAAGTGTGCATCTACTACAAAAAGCTCAATAAATCTACTAAAAAAGATCACTTCCCTCTGTATTTATAGACTATACTCACAGACTAGCTAGGAAAGCCTATTATTGTTTTCTAGACAGGTGCATAGGATATAATCAAATTACAAATACACCAAAGGATCAAGAGAAAACAACTTTTACATGTCCATATGGTATTTGCCTTTAGAAAGATGCTAGTTGGTTTATGTAATGCACCAGCAACATTTCAAAGGAGTATAATAGCAATCTTTTCAGACATGGTAGAAAAGTTCATTAAGGTGTTCATGAATGATTTCTCAATTTTTAGAGAATCATATGATCATTGTCTTTCAAATCTGGCAAAAGTTTTGCAATGTTGTGTGGAGCCAAATTTGGTTTTAAATTGGGAGAAATGCCATTTCATGGTAAAAGAAGGAATTATGTTGGGTCACAAGGTATCTGATCAAGGCATTGAAGTGGACGAGCCAAGATTGAAATAATTGAAAGGCTACTTCCTCCCTCCTTAATCAAGGGCATTTGGAGCTTTTTAAGACATGCGGGCTTCGATGGAAGATTCATCAAGGACTTCTCAGAAATTACAAAGCCACTTTGCATGTTGTTAGAGAAAGATACTCCCTTTATGTTTAATGAGGAATATTTTTTAGCTTTTCAAACTCTAAAAGTGTCTTGACTTCTACACTAGTTATCATAGTTCCATATTGGAACCTTCCATTTGAAATGATGTGTGATGCAACGGATTATACAGTTGGAGCTGTTTTAGGCCAAAGAAGAGACAAGGTTTTTCATGCCATCTATTATGCTAGTAGGACACTCTCAGATGCACAGCTAAATTATGCAACAACAAAAAAGGAGCTTTTAGCAATAGTATTTGTATTCAACAAATTCAGAACCTACTTGATCGGGTGAAAAGTCATCGTTTGGATGGCCACTTAGCAATCAAATACTTGAATGAGAAGAAAGATGTTAAGCCTAGATTGATCAGATGGATGCTTCTGCTACAAGAATTTGACTTGGAAATCAAAGACAAAAAAGAGACTGAGAATCTCTTTGCAGATCATCTTTCTCTGTTAGAGCCATCTCAATAAAAGAGAGAATCAACAATTAAGAAGAATTTCCCAGATGAGAAACATTTTGTCATGCAATCATAACCAACTCCTTGGTATGCTGATTTTTTAAATTATTTGGCAAGCAGAGTAATGCCTTATGAACTTTCTAAAGTGCAAAAGAAGAAGTTTTTAGCTGATGTAAGGCATTACCTTTAGGAGGATCTTTTCTTATATAAACAATGCCACATCAAATTATCAGGTGCTGTGTTCTTGAAGAAGAAATGGACAACATATTAAATCACTACCATTCATCCGTATATGGTAGTTATTTTGGAGTAAAGAGAATAGCTACTACAGTCTTTCAATCTGGGTTTTACTGACCTACACTCTTCAAGGATGCCCACAGAATTGTGACAACCTTTGACAAATATCAAAGAATGGGAAATATCTCAAAGAGACATTAAACCCCTTTAACTAACATCTTAAAAGTTGAGCTTTTTTATGTATATGGATCGATTTTACAGGGCCCTTTTCATCCTTATTTAGTAATCTGTTTATTTTGGTAGCTGTTGACTCTATCTCCAAGTGGGTTAAAGCATCTGTTTTTCCTACAAATGATTCTCGAGTGGTTTTGAAGTTTTTGAGGAAGAATATTTTTTCAAGATTTAGAGTGCCTAAAGTATTATCAGTGATAGAACATAGCATTTTTGCAATCAACAACTTCAATAAGTATTAGCTAAATATGAAGTAACTCATAAGGTTGCAACTCCATATCATCCAGCAACTAGCGGGCAAGTGGAAATCTCAAATAGAGAACTGAAATGGATCTTAGAGAAGATGATGAATTCTAATTAGAAGGACTGGGTAAGGAAATTAGATGATGCACTTTGGGCTTATAGAACTGCCTTTAAGACACCAATTGGTACATCCCCATATCAATTAGTCTACGAAAAAGCATACCATCTTCCAGTAGAAATAAAGCACAAAGCATATTGGGCAATAAAAGCCTTGAATTTTGACTTAAATGCAGCTGGTGAGAAGAGACTTCTCCAAATCAATAAGCTCAAAGAATTCAGACAACAAGCTTATGAAAATGCAAAGTTATATAAAGCGAAGACAAAAATGTGGCATGATAGAAGAATTTTGAGGAGAGAGTTCACACTAGGAAAAAAAGTGCTTTTATATAACTCAAGGTTAAAGCTCTTTCCAGAAAAGCTGAGATCAAGGTAGTCAGGACCTTTTCTATGATTCAAGTATGGCCATATAGAACCGTGGAGATTCAAGATGGTGATCGAAAATTCAAAGTGAATGGGCAAAGGCTAAAGGAGAATAATGATAGTACACTCAACACTTTAAAAAACCGTCATCACGTTTGAGGAACCAATAGGGAAGCCCTCCTTCTAGAAAATAAACCAAAACCAAAAAAAAAAGAGTCAATTGGTTTTTGTCTAGCTAAAGGCGTTAAAGAAGGACGGCTTAAGTTTTATGCTTATGAAGTTTTCAATTTATTTTGGTTTTGTCTTTAATTTCATCATGAACTAAATTTTCTTTTTCTTAGGGTGATGATGTAGCTTAGTAATGACAGATTGAATCTTAACTTATTAAATCTATTTTTAATTTTTTCTTCATGATTGAGTTTTGATTATTGCTCTTAATTCTTTTAATTGATTGGCCATCTTTGAATGATTTCAATATGTATGTTGAGATTAGAAGGGGATGCATGTGTGAAGATCCTATAATTAAAATCATAATTTTCATATGAAATAGAAATATATTCATATAGGTTGTGTAATCTTAATGAGTGTCATAAATCTTAATGCATAATTAATTGCTTTAATTCATATAGGGATATATTACATTAGCAATTAATTATAGAATTGCTTGACTTTAGAAGATGCTAGTAATTAAATAAGGGAGATTTGATTATCAATCATAGGGAATAAATTAGACTACAATAAATATGTGATTCAATCCAAAATTTGTTAAGTGAAATATGATCCCTAAGGCTTTTTCTCATAGTTGTTTTCATATCAATTGCAATCATATTTAGTAATTTTTAATTTTGTAATCTCAATCACCAACTAATCAATGACATAATAGAATTAAGATTACCAATTTTAGTACTTTGTGATCAATCCTCATGAGAATGATATTCTACTCATCTCTATATTAATTTTTTACAGTGTACACTTGCAGTTTTTAATAAATCATTTTGCACTCATAAGAGCACAAGTGGACAATATCAATTTCTTGGTGGCTTCATAGTATCATGGTTCAATAATAATCAAAATACTATTTTTTATCTTCAACAGAAGCCAAGTATATTGCTGCATCAATTTGTTGTACACAAGTGCTTTGGCTAAAAGAACAACTTCAAGACCTAGTATTCACCTGAAAGAAATTCCAATCTATTGTAATAATATTAGCACAATCAGCTTGGCAAGAACCTAGTTCAACACTCAAGAACCAAGCATATTGATGTGAGACATCGTTTTGTAAGAGATCATGTATAAAAGAAAGATGTCAAAGTAGTTTTCATCCCTACACATCTTCAGATAGCAGATATCTTCACCAAACTATTGGCAAAAGATCAACTTTTTTACATAAGGAGAGAATTAGGAATAGTAAATCCCAATGAATTGTAAGGAGATTCTTCATTTTATTAATCTTAATTAATTTTTAAGTATGTTTTGATGATTCTAGATATTTCTTTGCAGGATCCTCTGTTCTTGCCTTGAAAAACAGAGGTAAACAGATAAGGAATCTCTCGCAGGAGGAACTTGAGTGATTAGAAAGGGAAAGCAAAAATCACTTGAGTGATTGACATTGGAACTTGATTTTGTTGGAAAGCATCACAGAATTGCTTTGAAAGAAGAAATTACTAGAGTGGAGGAGGAAATACTCAAGTGATTCACCTAGCAAAAACTTGTCTAGAAGAAGCAACACTTGAGTGACGCAAGTCTCTCATAAGAAGCAACGGGACTTGAGTGCTCACAGTACGTACTCGAGCGGGGTAATTTTTTTAATGAATTACTCAAGTGACTTAAAATATCACTCAAGTGAGGAAATGTATTTTAATAAATCACTCCAGAGACTTAAAATATCACTCGAGTGACGACTAGCGAGAGAATAGATTATATCAACTTTTGAGCTCTCACACAATTACTTCACTCAAAAAAACCTCTTCACCCCCACATTCAAACGAGTACAAAATCTCAATTGACAAACTCATTCTCCTTCAATACATTTGGTTACACTGATTAAGCTTTCGAACACCTCAATCAACCTCATTTCCATCTCACTTTCTCTCACTTGACCAAAACCCCAACTCACCGAAACCCTAACTTAGACTCTCGAACACGAAAATTTCAACTCAGATATGGCTAGAACAAAGAGGCCAAATGTTGACAAAGATGAGTCTCCTCTACCTCAGTCAATGAAATTAAAGACTTCCCAGCCTCCAAGATCACCAAAGCACAGGCCCATTGTAATATCCCAAATTTTGGGACTAGAGACTTGAGGATAAGCCTATATCAGGAGGATGACTAAGCCTAGTTCGGGAAGAGTTTAAAGAATATCTAAGAGCTGTAATAACTTTTAGAGACTAATTAGGAACTAAAGTATGGTACTTTATTCCAAATAGTTAAAGGAAAATATCTGATTCCTTTATCTAAAGCAAAATAGGATCTAAAGTCTAACTTGGATCCACAAAGAAAAGGAATGGCATCTTGGAAGAAGAAAGAAAGAGGATTGAAAAGAGAACTAAAAGAACTAATGGTACAAGAGATAATATTACCATAATCAAAGGCAAAAGAGACAATGGCAACTTGATCTTGAGATTAAAATTATAAGACAAAATGAAGGGCTAGGATTGGCTCTTGAAAAGCAAGAGCAATGATGAAGGTTAAAAACCAAATCACTCCCTCCCTTAATGTCAAACATTTTGTCCAAGAAGAGGAAGAAGGAAAGGGAATTTAATTAATACACTTCTTCACCTTTTTCCATTTAAAAAGTCAACAATTGTGGCTAAGACACAAAGGAAGCAAGAAGAGAGAATGGATCAATATCCTTCTTCCTATTTAAGAGAGGCATTTCAGTCAAAAAGAATAGAAGAGGAAAGAGAAAGCTTCACTAAAATGGAATTAAACACATATGGTTAATTGATTGTAGGCTTAAGCAAGAAGATGAATTTGTGGCCACATATTTTGCTTTTTCTTTGGGCCAACTTTCGTCCAAGTAAACTAAAGGCAAGCTGTAACCCCCTCACCGTAATTATATCAGGGTTATGAAATTAAGTGAAATATAGACCAATAAGACAAAAACAACAATTATAATCCCTCATCTTCAAGATGGGGTGTCCAGAAAAGTAGTTCAAAAATATAATTAATCTTGTTTCACGTTCACATTCGAATACAATTACCTGTACATTTCAATCACATTCATAAATATCTGAGTACGCAATGTAATTCCCGGCCAATCCCGAGTTTCATACATTAATCAAAGCCTTACAAGGCACATTCACCCATATATAATTACCCAAATAGGGGATTACACAAAGTCGTTTCCAAATACCAAATTAGATACTCATCCACATAAACATATCTAGATCCAAATACATAATACTCCCAACTATGATAACCGACAACCAGAATGACAACCCGAAGGAATCCTCATCGCCCTTGACTGCTTGCTCCATCCTATATCTACTACCCTGTCTGAAAGGTTAGTAGGGGAGGGTGAGATTTAAGAGAATCTTAGTAGGAAACAATACCAATATACATGTACGATAAATGTTTAATGCATGACATGCTTGCATCACATAATTCATGCTAACACAATAACAAATTTGTAAGCTCAATGCTTCAAACAACATACTAATGGCTATAGTATAAATTGAAACATAGCTTCAAATTACACATAATCATGCAAAGCAAAGACATGCACCAACACACTAACACAAATATCAAATACATGCAGGAGAGATATGTTCCCTACTCTGGTTTTTCTACGTAAGCTCTAGCATCATCTACTCATGATTAGGGCAAACACAAACCCTATATCCAAAACAAGGACATAGGGTTAATCCCTTTTCCAATTCCTTAACTTTCAAACACTTAAGTTGGTTATCATTCATGACCTTTAGGTGGCTACTCAAAGCCTAAACACATGCCTAGAGGGTTGGGAGAAACTTAAGTTGGTAGGGAAGGCGAGTTAGATGAAGCTGCTACTGAGCCTGGAGCATAAGAGCCGCTGTGTCCGACTTGGTTGAGGGGTTACCGTTATCGCTACTGAACTTGGAAGCCAGGCTGGCTTGGTCATCGTACTGCAACGCAACATTCTCGGCTGCGGCGTGGGAAGGCGGTGGGGGAGTATCGTCGCAGAAGGGCTTGGGGTTAAGGTCCGGCCAAGAGGAAGATGGAAGGTTGGAGAGCATTTGGTCGAGGAAATCGTCGTGGGAAGAAGAAGGGTCGACCGCTATAATGAATTGCCCTGCTTCTATCCATCTGATATATGATCCTTTCTACTTGCATGCCGTCTTCATTCAAATTTGAATTCGAATGGGAAGGCGCGTTAAAATATCACGTGGGGACACGATATTTGAAGAAGCTGACGTAATGTAAGGAAGATGAGTTCATGAGCCAGATCTGGACCCTTCATTCTTTATGAACAATGGTTTAATAAGGGAGAAGAAATCTCAGCGGTTGATTCCTTATGAACAGTGTTTTTGGTGGAAGAGTTTTATTAGATATATAGATATTGGCACACTTTACCGTTTTGCCCCTGATTATGGTAATTCCTCCTAAATCACCACCAAAAATATTCTTTTCATTCCAATATACCTTACATATTGTAACAACCACCATAATCAAGGCCTTGATTATGGTTTAAATGTGTTTCATAACTGGAAAAGAGATCCGGAGTAATTAAAAACCTTTTTCCAAAAACCTGTACGACAAGATCTCCATCCTTTCATTCACAAAAACAATTGGTCCGTTCGGTTTGTCACATATATAATATCAGAGTACTAATAAAATTCCCGACATGCACCCAGGATAATATCATTAATCCAAGAGTTTTACAGGGCATCATTGCCCATCTCAGTTTCCCAAACTGGGGATTACACAACAATCACAAATCTATGGTCAATCCCATATATACATACAGTTATCCAAATGATAACCAAAAACCAAAAAGAAATTAAGACTACTACTGGAAATCTTAGTCATCCTTGCTCACTTTCTTGTCTTGAGATCCACTAGCCCTGGCTAAAAATGTTATTTAGAAAGAGTGAGATTCAAAAGAATCCCAGTAGTAACAATTTACGTATATGATGTATAATTAAAACAAGCATGTAAGTATATATCATAATTCAGCTACACAACATTCAAAGTCGGGCTACTTGCAGCGACTCAATTATTCATTAAAGGGCGGGCTACTCACCACGGACCCAATCGACAATATACAAGGTTGGGCTAACCACCACAAACCCAATCAACAACATTCAAGGCTGGGCTACTCGTCACAGACCCAATCAGCATCATTCAATGATAAATACGTACCAGCAAAGCATTAAACATGATATAGGATAAAGTGTCACTACCTTGTTCTTTCCATCTTTGTTCAGGCGTAGGCCTTCTACGATCCAGGAAAATATCAAACCCTATAGTCATAATTAAGGACGACACGTTATCACTTACTCCAATACTCAAATGAATTCAAAACACTTAGTTTTGGTTATCATTAAAGTCTCTTGAGTAGCTATGAAAGTCTCTAACAATCGCCTAAAAGGATTGGGAAGTATTAGGTTTGAAACCACTTTTCAAAATCATAAGGTGCTAAAAATAAGGGTTGGCTGCAGCCAAGAAACCTCTAGCTGTTACTGGAAAGAGCCCAAAAAGGTTTCTGATTGCAGCTAAGAATTTTCTAGCTACGGCCAGGAAAATTCTGTTTCTTGGCTGAACTTCGAAAAATCATAACTAATCTAGAAAAATCAAAATGAGGTGATCCCAAAGCCCATTGAAAGTTATTTAATTCCTCTTTACTAGAAAAATATATACCATTACCAGAAATCACCACACAAATACAGAGTTTAAGAAATGTCCACACTACTCTAGAATATATCGCATCCCTTGGTCAGCCGAAATGTAGGTGGAAGAGAGAGGGAAATGATATAATAATGGCACATTTGACTTTTCAAGCTACTCCCTTACCCTCTCATCTTACCACTTGTCCCATTCTTATTGGCTCTTCCAAAGTAAGTAACTACTTAGTTACTCTAACCACTCCATTAGCCATTTAATTACATTTCTCATTTCCTTCCTTAGTTAGTAATTAATTTCTTCACTTATCACTAACTAATTATCCAATAGTTCCCATTCCTTCAATTTATTTTTGATTTTGGCATATTAACTAAAATTTCCACATAACACATAACAACTTAACTTCAAACTCACAAATTATTCACAATAATAATCATTAGCCCTTAATAAAAATTTGGGGCTTTATAATTCTCCCATCGTTCAATAAATTTTATCCTCAAAATTTGTTACACATTATTAGGCATAAACTTAGGAAATCGCTTTCTCATTTCAGCTTCTGCTTCCCAAGTCACTTCTCTAGGAGATATTCCCTTCCAAACCACCTTCACAAACAGTAAGCTTCGATGTCTGAGCCACCACTCTTCTCGATTAATGATTCGTTCCAACTCTACCGCATAAGTGAAGTTATCTCATAATTCAATCTCTTCATACTCAATAATATGCTCAGGTCTGGCTGGTACTTCTTAAGCTGTGAGACATGGAACACATTATGAAGTCGACTCAAATTCAGGGGTAGGGCTATCCGGTATGCTACAGGTCCAATTCGCTCCAGAATCTCAAATGGACCAATGTACCTCAAGCTCAGTTTCCTCCGCTCTATCTCTCTTCTGATGCCTCTGACCGGAGATACTCTAAGGAAAACATGATCCCCCACCTCAAACTTTAGAGGTCTTCTCCTTTTATCAACATAGCTCTTTTGTCGACTCTATGCTACAAGGAGCCTCTTTCTGATAATTATGATCTTTTTTAAAGTTTGATCAACAAGGTCTAGGACAACTTCCTCTCAGACAATTCTGTCCAGCACAATGGTGACTGACACTTTCTTTTATATAATACCTCATATAGAGCCATCTAAATGCTAGCATGATAACTATTGTTGTAAGCAAACTCGGCCAGTGGAAGGTGATAATCCCATTTTCCTTTGAAATTTAGGGCATACGCTCTCAGCATATTTTCTAGCATTTGAATAGTCCTTTTTGATTGTCCATCTGTCTAAAGATGGTAGGCTATACTAAACCTCAATTTTGTACCCATAGCTTTATGCAAAGCCCTCAAGAATCTCGAAGTAAACCAAGGATCTCTATCGGAGATAATGTTTTTTGGTGTACCATAGAGTCTCACGATCTCTTTGATATAGATTTCTGCCAGCCTATCCTGAGAATATCTAGCATTAATCGATATGAAGTACACTGACTTTGTGAGTCGATCAACAATCACCTAGATTGCATCATAGTTCCTGATCCTGGTTAGACCCACCACTAGATCCTTGGTCATACTTTCCCACTTCCATTCTGGAATTTTTGGACTCTGAAGCAATCCTGGCAATCTCTGTTGTTCAATCTTCACCTTCTGACAGGTAAGACACCTCGCCACATATTTAGTCACATCACTCTTCAACCTTGGCCACCAATACAGAGATTTCAAGTTGTGATACATCTTGGTCATACTGGGGTGAAGAGTATACTGACTCTTATAAGTCTCATCGAGCATCCTCTATCTCAAGTGCGCCTTCAGTAGAACATAGATCCTCTTCTAATAATGAACCAGTCCACTAGGTTACAAATCATAATCTCGAGTCTCTCCTTGCTCAATCATAGCTCGGATGGACTGGGCTCGCTCATCTTACATATGAGCCTCTTCAATTTCAGTCCTCAGGTCATTTTCCCCTTGGACAACGCCATAACTGGCATACGGGATATTATTCGAGAGATTGAAATCCTGAAAATCCTCAATCAATTTCCTTTCTTGTATCATCATCATTGCCACTAGCACCAAGTTCTGACTAAGAGCATCGGCGACGATATTAGCTTTACCCAGATGATATTTAATCTCCAGGTTATAATCTTTCAGCAACTCCATCCATCGACGTTGTCTCATATTCAGTTCTTTCTGGTAATACAAGTATTGGAGACTCTTGTGGTCACAGTACAATTCCACTGTCACACCATACAGGTAATGACACCAAATCTTCAATGCAAACACTATTGCCACAAGCTCCAGATCATGAGTGGGATAATTCATTTCATGCGATTTGAGCTATTGAGAGGAATAGGCTACCATATGTCCCTGTTGCATTACGACATACCCCATCCCCTACTTACTCGCATCACTATACATGACGTAAACCTAACTAGGATCGGTATAATCAACACCGGTGCCGTAGTCAACCTACCCTTTAGCTCCATGAAACTTTGTTCACAACGTTCATCCCACAAAAACGGTTGATCCTTCCTCGTGAGCTTGGTCATCGGTAATGAAATCCGGGAGCAAGACCCAGAAAACTGCGAATCTCAGAAATAGTTTCTGGCCTCTTCCAGTCAAGTACTGCTTCCACCTTACTGGGATCCACCAAGACCCCTTCTCATGAGATAACATGGCTAAGAAATTTCATTTCCATAAGCCAAAACTCATATTTGCTTAGCTTGGTATAGAGTTGCTTTTCTCTCAAGATTCTCAATACGATTCTCAAATGCCGTTTATGCTCTTCATTACTCTTAGAGTAAATCAATATGTCATCGATGAATACTACCACAAAATGGTCAAGATATGGTTGGAAGATGTGATTCATATAATCCATGAATACCGCCGGTGCATTAGTCATACCAAAGGGTATCATAAAGACTTCATAATGCCCATACCTTATTCTAAAAGTAGTCTTCTAAATATCTGCTGCCTTAACACGTAACTGATGATATCCTGGCCTTAGATCAATCTTGGAGAATATACACGAGCTAGACAATTGATCTAATATGTCATCAATTCTCTGGAGAGGGTACTTGTTCTTAACAGTTACTTTGTTAAGTTCTCTGTAATCTATATAAAGCCTCAAGCTTCCATCTTTCTTTTTCACAAGCAATATCGGAGCTCCCCATGGCGACACACTGGGTCGGATGAACCCTTTCTCGAGCAATTATTTAATCTGTTTCCTCAATTCCGCCATTTCATTAGGGGCCATTCTATATGGGGCTTTGTATATGGACCCTGCTCCAGGTACTATCTCAATTAGAAATTCCACTTCTCTTTCCGGAGGCAATCCATCGAGTTCATCCTGAAACACCTCAGGCAATTCTCTCACAACGGGTATATTTTCTAGAGCTTCATCTAACTCTCCTTAAATAGAAAAGAAAATTGATGCGTGCTTCTGTCGTTAAAGCAATCAATTAAAAACTAGGACAACCTACTAATGCAATATAGTGGCAACCTAGGTCATTCTCCCAAGGAGCAATATGTGGGTTTTCTCTAGAATTGAATTTAGGTGATAAAAAATGCAATGGAATAAACCTAAACTAAAATGCAAGACTCCACTACCTAAATGCAAATGACTCTAAAATCTATATGAGAATGAAACTAACCTAAATAATGAATATGCAATCTTTGGGGTTTTTTTATGAAAAAGGAATTTAGATGCTAATCAAAAAGATCAAGAAAAAGTGAGACAAATAACAAAGGTTTAATTCAATTATGATGATGAAGGGGGACAACTCAGGATTCACATGGATTTAGCTTTCTTCGCCATTTAATTTATTAGACCAAAGGGAGATTCATGAAAAATTGGAATTAATAAACTTAATCACCTAATTAAGACATGGGAAACCCTCATGCTCAATAACACCTAATCCACTAGAGAACTCATAATGGAAAAATGCTGGTTAATTAAATCTATTAAAAACCAATCAAAATTGCTTAAGATAGTTTTGGAAATTATGTTCACAATTGCCTAATTAAACAATTCGACAATTAATCACCTAATTAAACAATCAAGAGATTAAACCCAAATCGACAATTAAATTAATAATGAAAACTCGATTAATAATCTAATTGACAATCAAAGGTTTGCAAACAAAAATCCCAATAATAATTTAAGAACAAAGTAAATCCAAAATATCAATTTAATCCAAATAAAAATAAGTTTACAATCTAAAACTAGATTGTTCTCAATTAACACAACCCAAAATCATTTTAAACTAAATAATCTTAAGTCTTGAATAAAAAAAATAAAAGAAAGACACTCCCTTATAGTCTTCAAGTGTAAGCTCCTAGACTCTAGCTTCCTCCATGCTCCTCCCAAGTTGTCTCCCAAAAAGATTTAAGCTGCCATCGAAATTATCCTCCCTCCACGCTTTGACCAAGTCACGGACATGATGATTGATGCTTGATAAATGTGTGGGTCCGTGAGAGAAGAGGATGGGAATTGATGGTATATGAAGAGGTGATTGTGGGAGTACGGGAGTGCGTGGCGGAAGAATTAAAAATGGAATGGAAGATGAAGGAGAGAATATGAAAGCTAGAGAACGAGTGTTAGCTATCCAACGAGAGCGTCTTCAGCGTCAGTCCGCGTCTTCTCCTCTTGTGGTTGCTAGGTTAATTAAAAGGGAGTAGAAGAGAGCCTTTTGGGTATTAATTTGGGCCTATTAAAATTCTAAAAGCCCAATAAAATTCCACCATTGGATTCTTTTTTAGTTTCTAAGAAAAGTTCTGCACCGTAGGATCTTTCAATCTGCTTTTTCTTACTCTGCAAGAATCAAATAAAATCGTGATTTATCATATAATTGGAAATATTTTCCAATCATAATATATCAATCAAAATAATAATAATTTAAGCTCAATAATATCAAAATCAATTCAGATTTATATTATTTCCCAAAATCGGCTAATTATCCAAATATTATCTAATAAATCCAAATTAGCCTAAAAAAATCCCCAAAATAAATGAATAAGGTGGGATAAAATATATTAAAATTGTGATTTATCAACTTGATGCGTGCTTCTGTCGCTAAAGCAATCAATTAAACTAGGTCCTAAATTATTATGCAGTTTAGGGTCAACCTAGGTCATTCTCCCAAGGAGCAAGCTATGGGTTTTCTTTAGGATTGATTTTTAAGTAACAAAAGATGCAATAGAATGGACCTAAACTATAATGCAAGATTCTACTACCTAAATGCAAATGACTCTAAAATCTATATGAGAATGAAACTAACCTAAATGAATTGGAATGCAATATTTAGGGGGTTTTTTAGTGAAAAATGAATTAAGATACTAAGCAAAGAAAATAATCAAAGGCAAGACAATCAACAGGGATTTGGTTCAGTTATGATAATGAAGGGGACAACTTGGGATTCACATGGATTTAGCTTTCTTAGCCATTTAATTTATTAGACCAAAGGGAGATTCATGAAAAATTGGATTCAATAAATTTAATCACCTAATCAAGACATGGGAAACCCTCATGCTCAATAACACCTGATCCACTAGAAAACTCATAATGGAAAAAATGTTGGTTAATTAAATCCATTAAAAACCAATCACAATTACTTAAGATATTTTTGGAAATTATGTTCACAATTGCCTAATTAAACAATTCGACAATTAATCACCTTAATTAAACAATCAAGAGATTAAACCCAAATTGACAATTAAATTAATAATGAAAACTCGATTAATAATCTAATTGACAATCAAAGGTTTGCAAACAAAAATCCCAATAATCAATTAAAACAAATCAAATCCAAAATATCAATTCAATCCAAATGAAAATAAGTCTACAATCTAAAACTAGATTGTTCTCAATTAACACAACCCAAAATTATTTAAAACTAAACAATCTCAAGTCTTGAATCAAAAAGATAAAAGAAAGACACGTACTCCCTTGTGGTCTCAAGTGTAAGCTCCTAGGCTCTAGCTTCCTCCATGCTTCTTCCAAATTGCCTCCCAACAGAACTTAAGCTTCCATGAATTTATTCTCTCCTCCAAACTCCACACAATGCGTCACAGCCATCCAGAAACGTTGAGAAGAATTGAGTCAAATATTAATTGATGTTGATTGGTGACGTGGGACCCGCGAGGATAATCTAGATTGTGTGCGTGAATAAAATAATAGATGAAGAAGATTTTATGTGTGAGGGAGAGAATGGCTGGTTCAGCGTCTGAGTATGTGATTTCCAGCGGCGGTGTCTCTGCGTCCTCGTGTCCCCGTGTCTGTGCTCGTCAGTCCGTCCGTCTCC
Organism: Inga laurina; assembly: GCA_963855925.1. NCBI lineage: Eukaryota > Viridiplantae > Streptophyta > Magnoliopsida > Fabales > Fabaceae > Inga > Inga laurina. The sequence continues at coordinate 39,412,743 of OY979705.1, forward strand.
TCGTGGCTGCTAGGTTAATTAAAAAGAGGAGAGGAGAGCCTTTTGGGTATTAATTTGGGCCTATTAAAATTCCAAAAGCCCAATAAAATTCCACCATTAGATTCTTTTTTTAGTTTCTAAGAAAAGTATGCACCATAAGATCTTTTAATCTGCTTTTTTCTTATCCTGCAAGAATGAAATAAAATCGTGATTTATCATATAATTGGAAATATTTTTCAATCATAATATAACAATTAAAATATTATCAATTTAAGCCCAAAAATATCATAATCCATTCAAATTTATATTATTTCCTATAATTGGCTAATAATCCAAATATTATCTAATAAATCCAAATTAGCCTAAAATAATTTCTAAAATAAATGAATAAGGTGGATAAAATATATTAAAATTGTGATTTATCAACTCCCCCACACTTATCATTTGCACTCCTGGGCAAAACAAATCAAGACCAAGGGAGTATAACAAGACAAAACAAAATAAAACCTCAAAAAGTGAATGTTCCAATCACAAGTAAAAAGTAAACAAAAGCATTTCAACACCTCTTTTATCCAAGTGATTTTCTCATGACTCAAGAAAACAAACTTCCTGGCAATTTACTTGACAAAGGAATATCTAAGCTAGAAATCCCTCACCAAGGATATGTGTATGTCTCTCATCACTCAAAGGTGTATAGGCTTGTGTTTACACTCAAATCCACCCTATCCAGTACTCTTTTCCATAGGCTTGACAAGAATCTAAGTTCTCCACCACTAGCAAAGCAAATGCAAACATAAATCCAAAGGACTTTTATTAGGTTGTAATGGGGCTAAGGCTAAGAAAGAAAGGGTATAGTGTTTGGAAAAACAAAGTTGAATATCCCAGAAGATGAAGAGAATGATGCTATAGGATGAAACAGGATGAAAGAAACCAAATCACACTTGAACTGGGTCATTACTTTTCCTTTCTCTTTTTTTTTTCTTTTATCTCTTTTTTTTTATTTTTTTTTCTTTTTTGCAATTCTCTTGGGCTGTTATATATATGTTCTTTTGACGTGAGCCTGTATATTGGTGATACAAAGGTCCGGTTACTCAAACATTTATAACTCAATAGCACCAAGATGCTACTAGCACGCTCATAGCTCTTACTGGCCGTTTGACGCGAAGATCAACATTGGTGATGAAGACCCCCGGTTACTAAGCACAGCTTAAACCAGCGGAACGGAATCTTATTGCTCTTTTTTTCTTTTTAAGATAACATATCAAACTTTTCACAATGACCCAATTCCCAATTTTATACACGTTCTTCCATCCTAAATAGATATAATGCAATGCTCTTCAACTCCTAAGACATTCAAAAGGGTAGGAAATTTGTTTGTTTTTTTTTTGTGTTATGGGGTAAGAAAAAAAAATTAAAATATAGGCTCAAAGGGGCTAAACAAAGGATATATGTATGAAAAGGATAGGCTGTTTAGCTTATCTGGCTAAAATGAGATGAATGCCTTTATCATCTTCATGAATACATATGCATAAAATGTGGCCTCAAATAAGATTCAAGTCAAGTTCTAGATCAAGTAAGGAAATAGGGGGTACACACTGAAAAAAATGCATCAGGCTCAAAATCTCACTAGGTCTATATGATTACTAGCCTAAATTCTCCTGAGTCAAATTCATTGCCACTTAGTCTATTATCTCAAAACATGATCAATCACTTTTCAAATCAAGGATGCATAATACTAAAGTTACTCAAAACTTGCAATTTTCCCATTCAAAACAGTTGATCCCTCCCCCCACACTTAAATAATGCATTGTCCTCAATGCAAAACAGTCATAGCAAAGCACAAAGATAGGTAATATGCAGCACTACTCAACTTAATAATATGACCATGCAAAATAAAAGAGTGAAGGAAGGAATACAACCAGGGTCTACGCGGTGTCTCGTAGTGCGGTAACCTCCACTGCTTGAGTGGAGAATCCATCATAGAACGGCTTCAAGCGGTGTCCATTGACGGTGAAGCATTTTCCATTCGGCTCCCTCTTGATCTTCACAGCTCCATATGGGAAAACATCAATGACAATGAAGGGCCCCTCCCATCTAGAGCGGAGCTTTCCAGGCATGAGTTTCAATCTGGAGACGTAGAGTAGAACTTTTTGGCCCACTTGGAATTCTCTCTTCATAATGAGTTTGTCATGGGCTGCTTTAGTTCTTTCCTTATAAATCCTCGCATTCTCATAAGCTTCCCTTCTTAACTCTTCAAGCTCTTACAATTGCAACTTTCTTTCAGCACCGGCACTAGCAAGATCGAGGTTGCACCTTTTTATTGCCCAATACGCCTTGTGCTCCACCTCTACTGGCAAATGACATGCTTTGCCATAGACAATCCTGTATGGAGACATGCCAATGGGACTTTTATATGCTGTACGATACGCCCAAAGTGCATCATCAAGCCTTTTACTCCAGTCCTTCCGGTTGGGTTGCACTGTCTTTTCTAAAATGAGCTTGATTTCTCTATTAGAGAGTTCTGCATGACCATTCGTCTGAGGATGGTATGGGGTGGCTACCTTGTGCATCACACCATACTTGCTAAGCAAGTTCAGCAAACTCCGATTGCAAAAATGAGTTCCTTGATCACTAATGATAGCTCTGGGAATGCCAAACCTGCAAAGAATGTGAGACCGAACAAAGGAGACCACTACAAAAGAGTCATTAGTACGAGTGGGGATAGCCTCAACCCACTTGGACACATAATCCACAGCCAGCAAGATATACAGATAACCAAATGAAGTGGGAAAAGGTCCCATGAAATCAATTCCCCAAACATCAAAGACTTCACAGAATAATAAGGGTTGTTGGGGCATCTCATGTTTCCTAGAAATAGTACCCACAAATTGACACCTAGAACACTTCTTACAAAATTCATGGGCATCACGAAATAGACTAGGCCAAAACAATCCACTTTCCAAAACTTTCCTAGCAGTACGCTTAGCACTAAAATGTCCCCCACATGCAAGAGTATGGCAAAAAGTTAAGACAGACTCAAATTCATCATCAGGAATGCATCGCCTAATAATTTGATCACTACAAATGTGCCACAAGTAAGGATCATCCCAGATATAGAATTTAATATCTTTCTTAAACTTATTCAATTGATGTGTATTCATGTCAGCTGGCAAAACAGACGCAACTAAATAATTTGCAATATTAGCATACCAAGGGATAGAAACAACAACCTCACAGAGCCTTTGATCGGGAAAATCGTCTAAGGGTAAAGATGTTACCAGAGGCGATTCAATCCTACTCAAGTGATCAGCTACCATATTCTCTGCACCACTCTTATCACGAATCTCCACATCGAACTCTTGTATCAGCATCACCCACCTAATGAGGCGGGGTTTGGAGTCCAATTTTTTGAACAAGTATTTGATAGCTGAGTGATCTGTAAAGACGGTCACCTTGGTGTGAAGGATGTAGGATCGAAACTTCTCTAACCCAAAGACAATTGCAAATAGCTCTTTCTCTGTGGTAGTGTAGTTAGCCTGAGCAGCATCTAGTGTTCGAGAGGCATAGGCTATGATATGTTGTCTCTTCTCTACTCTCTGGGCAAGAACAGCACCTAATGCATAATCTGAAGCATCACACAAGAGCTCAAATGGAAGGCTCCAATTAGGTGGCTGAATGATAGGGGGTGTAGTGAGTTTCTTCTTTAACTCATCCCATGCATACCTGCAAGCATCATCAAAAACAAAACCCACATCTTTCTGCAATAAACGAGATAATGGCAGTGCTATCTTACTAAAATCCTGGATGAACCTTCTATAAAATCCAGCATGCCCAAGAAAAGAACGTACATCTTTCACACAAGAAGGGTATGGAAGGGATGAAATAATATCAACTTTAGCTTTATCAACCTCAATACCATCATGTGAAACAACATGGCCCAAAACAATTCCTTTCTTAACCATAAAATGACATTTTTCAAAATTCAACACAAGATTATATTGAATGCATCTTTCCAAAACATTGTCCAAACTAGCTAAGCATGCATCAAAAGAATCACAGTAAACAGTGAAATCATCCATGAAAACTTCCATGCAATGCTCAAGAAAATCAGAGAATATGGAAACCATGCAACGTTGAAAAGTGCCTGGTGCATTACATAAGCCAAATGGCATGTGTCTATATGCAAAGGTTCCAAATGGACATGTGAATGTGGTTTTATCCTGATCCTCAGGGGCAATAGAAATATGAAAATATCCAGAAAAACCATCCAAAAAACAGTAATGTGATCTACCAGCCAGTCTTTCTAACATCTGATCTATAAAGGGAAGGGGGTAGTGATCCTTTCTAGTCACAGAATTCAATTTTCTATAGTCAATACATACTCTCCAACTATTCTGGACTCTAGTCGGAACTAGCTCACCTTCGTCATTACGCACAACTGTAATACCAGTTTTCTTAGGTACTACCTGAACTGGACTTACCCACTGGCTATCAGAAATAGGGTAGATTATACCTGCAGAAAGAAGTTTAGATACCTCTTTCTTTACCACATCAAGAATCAATGGATTGAGTCGCCTCTGTGGCTGTCGCACAGCTTTGGCACCATCTTCTAGCAGGATCCGATGCATGCACACATTTGGGCTGATTCCAGGGATATAAGCAAGAGTCCATCCAATAGCTTTCATCCGTCTCCTAAGTACCTCTAAGAGGCGGGGTTCCTCATCGGCAGTTATGTCACTAGCTATAATCACAGGAAGTGTCTCATTCTTCCCCAAATAAACATATTTCAATGAGTCAGGAAGTGGCTTCAACTCCAAAAATGGAGCTTGCTTAATTGAAGGTATAAGCGGCTTCAAATCTATATCAGTCAAACTAGAAACCTGCACAACTGATTCACAAACAGAAGAGCAAACTTTCCCATCTTGGGGAGTATTAGTAGAAACTGCAAGTGCAGTAGAGTCAAGCAACACATCACAATCAACAGCAATAGTGCCATCAGTAGCACTCATGTCAGAGATAGAATCATAATCAGAAATCTCACTATCAGAAATATGATCAATGTCAATCAATAATTCAGAGTCAGGTAGTGGAGATAAATCAGTTCTATTCATGGCATCAATCACACTAAGTAACTGAGAAAGTCCATTAGAATCAATAGAAGTAGTAGATGTGTGATCACTAGAATTGCTAATGCTACAATTAGGCACAGAATGATCATGTCTAGAATGTCTCATAATCTCAATAGCATCAGTGAAAATATCAAGATCAGCATTATCAAGATCAGCACACGTGTCACAACTACCAATTTCAGCACATGAACAAGAGATAGTATCATCTAAACAGGTAATATCACCGGATCTATTAAGCATGCTATCTCTAAGATCTACAACAGAATCATCCATAATGGCATCAATAGCATTAACATCTATCTCAGCACAATCATCAAGGGGATGTCTCATGGATTCAAGCACATTAAATCTAATAGTTTCACCAGCAAATTCCAGAGTAAGGCTACCAGCATGCACATCTATCATAGCTCTAGCAGTTTTAAGGAAAGGTCTACCTAGAATCAAAGATGAATGTCCTTTCTGCCTAAACCTACCATCATCCATATCAAGAACATAGAAGTCTGTAGGGAATATGAAATCTTTTACCTTAACCAAGATGTCTTCCAAGACGCCTTCTGGGACTGTGCAACGTCTATCAGCAAGGGATGCAATGAGATTTGTGGGCTTAAGTTCCACACCCTTGAGTTGATTGAAGACTGATTTTGGCATAACGTTGATAGCTGCTCCCAAGTCTGCTAGGGCATCTGAGAAGTCAATGTCACTAATAGTACAAGGGATGAGAAAGCTACCAGGATCCTTGGACTTTACTGGCATTGGCATTTGATAAAGAGAGGAGACAACTGCTCCTAAGTCAACCTTGCCTTCATGCTTAAATTTTCTCTTTGTAGTACATAACTCCTTCAAGAATTTTGCATATTTAGGCACTTGTGCGACTAAGTCAACTAGTGGAACATTGATCACCACTTTCTTGAAGATATCATAGACTTCATTAAATATCTCAGCTTCCTTCTTTCTCCTTTCAGCCTTAGCTACTGCAGTAGGAAATGGCAGGGCCGGTTTGATCACTTGTTGTCCTTCCTCACCCTTTTCTTGTTCTTCATGAGGTGCCACTTGTGTTTTTGATAAAGTGGGATGATCCTGCGATGTGGAAGTGGAAGTAGAAGGAAGAGTAGAAGGAGAGTCATCAACAACTTCCTCATCATTTGAAGTATTGGTGGTAATAGGATCTGCAGAAGGGATTATCTTTCCACGTCGAAGAGATATAGCATTAACTCCACCAATATTAGGATTTTGTTGAGGTCCAACGTTCGGATTGGTTACCACTTGAGATGGAAGCTTTCCTGAACCTTGACTCTGTACATTACTGAGTGGGTTAGAAAATTGACCCATTTGAGTTTTAAAAGCTTGAAATTCCTACATCTGTTGCTGTTGCTGTATCAGGATTTTCATCATAGCGTCCACCTTACTTGCTAACCCTGAATCTTCATCTTGGACTGGCATTGATTGTCTAACTTGTTGAAACATCTTGCCACTAGAATTCCCACTTTGATTGAATTGTGCTTGCTGAGCTTGGCCATTTCCATATCGAAGGTTTGGATGATCACGCCATCCAGGATTGTATGTATTGGAGTAAGGATCATATCTTTGGCCGCCTTGAGTCAAAGGCTTAGAAGGGTAAATAGCATTACAAGATTCAACTCCATCATTCATGTAGGGGCAAGAGTCAGTACCATGAGTAGCTAGAGAGCAAATAGAGCAGAATGGCCCTACTAAAGCAGAAGAGTTAGCCTGTGGGGTAACAGAAGTAGAGGACCCCATAGGAGTGGCCATATTAGAAGAATTTTGCATCTGAGACATAACCATTTTTTCCATAGCAGATGCGAGTTTATCAATTTTGCTCTCTAGGCGAGATTCAGAATTAGAAGAAATTCGTCCCACTTCATTAACTTTGACCTGTTGTCTAGTACCAAATTGTTGGCTATTTTCAGCTTTCCTTTCAATCAATTCCCAAGCATGATCCACAGTCAAGTGTAGAAGTGCACCACCAGCAGCTGAGTCTAATAAATCTCTCTCTAGAGGTAAGAGACCTTCATGGAAGTATTGGATCAGTAATGTATCCGGAATCTGATGGTGGGGACAGCTAGAACATAGCATTTTAAAACGCTCTAGATATTCATATAAGGATTCTCTAACCACCTGTCGACATCCACATATGTCCTTCATGATAGATGAAGTGCGAGAAGCTGGGAAATACTTTTCCAAGAACAGTTTCTTCAATTGGTTCCATGAAGTGATGAATCCAGGAGGTAATCGAAGCAACCAATTTTTAGCAGATCCTTCTAAAGAGAATGGGAAGGCACGCATCTTAATCTGATCTTCAGTCACACCAACAGGTTTCATAGCAGTGCAAACCATGTGAAACATCTTCAAGTGATTGTACGCTTCCTCACCTGAAAGGCCATTAAATTTTGGAAGTAAGTGAATCAATCCAGATTTCAATTCAAAATTTGCATTAATATCAGGATAATTGATACACCAATTTTGAAAATGCAAATCAGGTGAAACCAATTCTCTAATAGTCATAGCAGGATCAACAAGATTAGCATTTGCATTTGCGTTTGCATTTACCATTGCATTTGCATTTGCATTAACATTAACATTCCCATCAGCATTAACAACAATATTATTAGCATCCATATTGACTTTAGAATCAGAAGAATCAACAATGGGCTCAACAGAGGTACTATTGCCTACAAAAGTACTAGCTCTAGTCCTTCTTCGTTGGTGAAGTGTCCTCTCAATCTCAGGATCAAATTCAAACAATTTTTCAGAAGAGGATCGGGTCATGCAATAAACAACTACCTAAGAAGTTGCCTAAAAACTCAACCCTAAAGCCTAACCGCTGCTCCCCGGCAACGGCGCCAAAATTGATGCGTGCTTCTGTCGCTAAAGCAATCAATTAAACTAGGTCCTAAATTATTATGCAGTTTAGGGTCAACCTAGGTCATTCTCCCAAGGAGCAAGCTATGGGTTTTCTTTAGGATTGATTTTTAAGCAACAAAAGATGCAATAGAATGGACCTAAACTATAATGCAAGATTCTACTACCTAAATGCAAATGACTCTAAAATCTATATGAGAATGAAACTAACCTAAATGAATTGGAATGCAATATTTAGGGGGTTTTTTTAGTGAAAAATGAATTAAGATACTAAGCAAAGAAAATAATCAAAGGCAAGACAATCAACAGGGATTTGGTTCAGTTATGATAATGAAGGGGACAACTTGGGATTCACATGGATTTAGCTTTCTTAGCCATTTAATTTATTAGACCAAAAGGAGATTCATGAAAAATTGGATTCAATAAATTTAATCACCTAATCAAGACATGGGAAACCCTCATGCTCAATAACACCTAATCCACTAGAAAACTCATAATGGAAAAAATGTTGGTTAATTAAATCCATTAAAAACCAATCACAATTACTTAAGATATTTTTGGAAATTATGTTCACAATTGCCTAATTAAACAATTCGACAATTAATCACCTTAATTAAACAATCAAGAGATTAAACCCAAATTGACAATTAAATTAATAATGAAAACTCGATTAATAATCTAATTGACAATCAAAGGTTTGCAAACAAAAATCCCAATAATCAATTAAAACAAATCAAATCCAAAATATCAATTCAATCCAAATGAAAATAAGTCTACAATCTAAAACTAGATTGTTCTCAATTAACACAACCCAAAATTATTTAAAACTAAACAATCTCAAGTCTTGAATCAAAAAGATAAAAGAAAGACACGTACTCCCTTGTGGTCTCAAGTGTAAGCTCCTAGGCTCTAGCTTCCTCCATGCTTCTCCCAAATTGCCTCCCAACAGAACTTAAGCTTCCATGAATTTATTCTCTCCTCCAAACTCCACACAATGCGTCACAGCCATCCAGAAACGTTGAGAAGAATTGAGTCAAATATTAATTGATGTTGATTGGTGACGTGGGACCCGCGAGGATAATCTAGATTGTGTGCGTGAATAAAATAATAGATGAAGAAGATTTTATGTGTGAGGGAGAGAATGGCTGGTTCAGCGTCTGAGTATGTGATTTCCAGCGGCGGTGTCTCTGCGTCCTCGTGTCCCCGTGTCTGTGCTCGTCAGTCCGTCCGTCTCCTCGTGGCTGCTAGGTTAATTAAAAAGAGGAGAGGAGAGCCTTTTGGGTATTAATTTGGGCCTATTAAAATTCCAAAAGCCCAATAAAATTCCACCATTAGATTCTTTTTTTAGTTTCTAAGAAAAGTATGCACCATAAGATCTTTTAATCTGCTTTTTTCTTATCCTGCAAGAATGAAATAAAATCGTGATTTATCATATAATTGGAAATATTTTTCAATCATAATATAACAATTAAAATATTATCAATTTAAGCCCAAAAATATCATAATCCATTCAAATTTATATTATTTCCTATAATTGGCTAATAATCCAAATATTATCTAATAAATCCAAATTAGCCTAAAATAATTTCTAAAATAAATGAATAAGGTGGATAAAATATATTAAAATTGTGATTTATCAAATACCATATACCCTTGGCATCCCTTTTACAGACATTCCTCGGCCTTAGCCATTGAGAGGAAATTCAATTTATTGTCTACATTAATATCCCTCTACAGAGCAAGATATACTATTTTCCTATTCCCACAATCCAACATGACATTATTTGCCGTCAACCAATCAATACCCAGAATAACTTCTAGTTGATGAAGTGGTAGACAAATCAAATCAATGGTGAATTCAAACCCTTCAACAGTTATAATACTATTCAGATAAGCTTCTGCCATCATAGTCTTAGCACCCATTGGTGTTGACACAACTAGATCAAATGATAGTTTATGGACATGTAACTCTAGGCGCCTTACACAGTCATAAGCTATAAATGAATGACTAGCACTCGAATCAAATAAAGTTTGTAAGGAACAACCATTTAAAAGAATGTTACCTGGAATCAAGTTAGGAGATTTCCTTGCTTCCTCGTGAGTCATAGCAAACACTCTCTCTTGATTCTTGGGTCTTGACTCTACTATTCGCTGGTTGTACTCTCTGGCGAAATGCCCAGGTTTTTTGCAAGTGTAACATATAATTTGCCCATCACAATTCATGCCAGGATATACTTTGTTACAACGGGGACATGGCCTTTGCACCAAAGCTCTCTAGTTCTCATGGTCCCCAGAATAGTATGGCTTCTTACTGATGCCCTTGGATGAAGATCTTTGGCTCTTGTGCTTCTGGGAGGAGTTTCCCTTACCAGGTTCACCATAACCACCGCCCTTACTCGGGTTGATGTCTCTCAGATTATTCTCGGTGATACAACACTCCTTAACCACTTTATTGAATTTATCGAATTGTCGGGTGGCCAACCTCTTCTTCAACTCCTGTCTCAAACCACGGATTAGCATGTCGGAGCTCCACTCCTCGTCATCCATCCACCGGAGGTAGGAGGAGTATCGGGATAGACGGATAAACCGAGACAAGTAATCATCAAAGGTCTCATTGTCTCCTTGTTTTATAGCCAGAAAATCTGACTCCTTCTCAATTCTCACGGACTTAGGGAAATATTTGTCGTTGAACTGCTCCTGGAACACTACCCAAGTCACTAGCACATTCCGGGCCCGGATAGTCATAGCAATGTTTCTCCACCACTGGTTTGTATCCCCTTCGAGCTTATAAATAGCCAGTTTTGCCCTCACTGCTGATGAACACTCAAGCACCTCAAAGATCTTTTCCAACCTTATTAACCAATCCTCCACTGCCTGAGGGTCGAATCTTCCTTTGAACACAAGAGGCATGTATTTGCAGAATTTAGAAAGCCAAAAATAAAGGTCTCTATCATTATGAGCCGGTACCCTTTGTGATCCTTGGTTCTGCTCAGTATGAGGTGAAGACTCATGGGATCGGTTTGACCCCTCAGCTGGCTCTTTTTGTTTTGTCTCTTCTTGTGTAGATTGAACCCTTTCCTCATTTCTCTTGGCCCTTTCTTCTCTGAGCTCTTCCCTTAGCTCAGTGATCATATCTCTTTGCTCCCTTATCAGGTTCATCATCTCTCGCATCGGATCAGGAGGTTATCATTGAGCTCTTCCACCTCCGGATCTAGTTGTCTGACTCTAGGGTGAGCCATTGTTCTCTTCAGTCTACAAATGATTCACCCAGTCAGAAATTCAGAAAAAATTATACACATATTCCTTAAACTCTTATACCAACAACAACCGGAATATATACATGAGCATACCACCAAAAATTATCAATCATCTATCACTTAGGCAACAATCTAGGGCAACTATCCTAGCAATTCTTACCCTTGCCTGGAAAACTGCTCTGATACCACAAATGTAACCCCTGTCGTCATCAAGGCCGAGATTAGTGTTTAAACTCGTTTGATAATTGGATAAGAGATCGAGAGTAATTAAAAACATTTTTTCAAAAACCTTTACGACAAGATCACTATCCTTTCATTCACAAAAAAAATTGGCCCGTTCAGTTCGTCACACATATAATATCATATTACTAATAAAATTCCTGATATTCACCCGAGATAATATCATTAATCCAAGAGTTTTACAGGGCATCATTGCCCATCTCAGTTTCCCAAACCGGGGATTACACAACAATTACAAATCTATGGTCAATCTAATATATACATACAGTTGTCCAAATGATAACCAAAAACCAAAAAGAAACTAAGACTACTACTGGCAATCTTAGTCGTCTTTGCTCACTTGCTTGTCCCGAGATCCACTAGCCCTGGCTAAAAATGTTATTTGGAAAGAGTGAGATTCAAAAGAATCCCAATAGCAACATTTTGCGTATATGATGTATAATTAAACAAAGCATGTAAGTATATATCACAATTTAGCTACACAACATTCAAAGTTAGGCTACCCACCATGACTCAATCATTCATTCAAGGCCGGGCTACCTACTACGAACCCAATCGGCAATATTCAAGGTTGGGCTAACCGCCACAAACCCAATCAACAACATTCAAGGCTGGGCTACTCGCCAGGGACCCAATCTGCATCAATGATAAATACATATGAGCAAAGCGTTAAACATGATATAGGATAAAGTGTCACTACCTTGTTCTTTCAATCTTTGTTCAGGCGTAAGCCTTCTACTATCCGGGCAAATATCAAACCCTATAGTCATAATTAAGGACGACATGTTATCACTTACTCCAATACTCAAATGAATTCAAAACACTTAGTTTTGGTTATCATTAAAGTCCCTTGAGTAGATATGAAAGTCTCTAATAATAGCCTAAAAGGATTGGGAAGTATTAGGTTTGAAACCACTTTTCAAAATCACAAGGTGTTGAAAATAGGGGTTGGCTACAGCCAGAAACAGCCCAAAAGGTTTCTGGCAGCAGCCAAGAATTTTCTGGCTGCGGTAAGGAAAATTCTGTTCCTTAGCTGAATTACAAAAAATCATAACTAATTCTATAAAAATCAAATTGAGGTGATCCTAAAGCCCATTGAAAGGTATTTAATTCCTCTTTACTAGAAAAATATATAGCATTACCAGAAATCACCACAAAAATACAGAATTCAAGAAATATCCACACTACTCCAGAATTGATCCCAGATTTAACATCAAACTTTGGATAGTCATACCCCTAGCTCACAAATAGAAATGACATGAAATATATGTTTATTTTGAAGCTTGTAAAGTGAAATTTAAGATTGGAAAGTTTCAGAATATTTCAACACCATTTGCTATTTTAAAATGTCCATGAAAAACCATTGCCACCACAGAGTTTTTCACTAACCAGAACTTGCCACTTTTAAAACTAAGTTCCCAATGGTTCCAAATTCATATCCAACACTACTCCCACGCAATTTTCCACAAGGAACACAATGGAAACATCAAAATAACCAAATTCTCATTCCATCTATATGTTCTATTTTTGGCCTATGTTCAACAAAAATCCCAAAATTGTCAAACTTGGCATTTAAGCTTCAATCAAATTCTATCTATCCAAGATACATCTCAAAGAATCATATCCATGACAACAACAACTCAAACACCACAAGACCCTAATTTTCAAAAGTAGGGCTAAATTCCCATAAATTCCAACTTAACCAAATGACCACAAAACTTATATCTAAATGCTCAACTCACTCACCTCTTCAACTTTCTCCAAAGGAGTTATTTGATTCTACAAACTCTATATCTCCTTGAGAGTTCAAATCACCACCAATGGTAAATCTACAACCATAGAATCGATACTCTCAATGCAAGGAACAAGATTGAAGAAGGGTTTTCCATTTGAGGTCATGAGAAGGGTTAAAACGGAAAGAACTTACCTTGGCACTTCCTCTTTCTTCTGTAGAAATGGAGACCCAAAATGGAAGAGAGAAGGAGAGAAATGAGTATGTGAGGAAGATGAAATGAGTGTGATCATGCCCCCATCCCTTGGTCAGTCGAAATGTAGGAGGAAGAGAGAAGGAAATGATATAATAATGGCACATTTGACTTTTCAAGCTACTCCCTTACCCTCTCATCTTACCACTTGTCCCATTCTTATTGGCTCTTCCAAAGTAAGTAACTACTTAGTTACTCTAACCACTCCATTAGCCATTTAATTACATTTCTCATTTCCTTCCTTAGTTAGTAATTAATTTCTCCACTAATCACTCACTAATTATCCAATAGTTCCCATTCCTTCAATTTATTTTTGATTTTGGCATATTAATTAAAATTGCCACATAACACATAATAGCTCAACTTTAAACTCACAAATCATTCACAATAATCATCATTAGCCCTTAATCAAAATTTGGGGCATTATACATATGCCCTCCTCCTTATTTTTATCCAATTTAGATGTTAATCCATAATTAAACTTAAATACAGCATTTTGGCGCTGCTCATAACACAAACGACTACAATCCATATCATATTCTTCAAAAGGGTTTATTTATCACTAATCACATCCACTTTGGAGTCATTATCCATTAATCCACATTTGGGATCTTGCTAAAGTGAGGCTTAACAATTCACTTGTTTCAGGCTTATTCTCTAGCTTCAAGTCTCAAAATTCGGGGTATTACACAAGTGAAGAGAACAAAAAATCAAACATTATGCTTTGTCTCTCTCTTAGACACAATTTGGCCAAGCTAGCCAAGAAATGAGAAAAAGAAAGACAAGAAACAACGGTAACCTTCTAGCTTGATTTTTACCTTCTTAACCACTTCTATGGCTCGAAAGCTCTTCATGAATCTTGGTCCCCACTTCAAGAGCTTCATTTATATGGTTGTAGTTTCTTGAAAGAAGGTGTTTTGTGCTGTCTACAAAATGTCAAAGTTGGAGAAATCAAGAACAAGCCCTAGAAAGTGAAAGAGGTGAGCTTAAGCTTCAATTTGGCGCATATATTGTGTTGGTTAGTGGATTTTTGTGGCTTTTCTCTTGCTAACCTATTTTTGGTTGTTTAAGGGTTTTTAGGGTTTCATCATGCGTTGATCATATACAAGTGGTTATATGATATTTGGAAAGCATATGAACCTAGTTTGGTGGTTAAAATGTGAATTGGTGAAGTTTTGCTTGGAACCCTAATTTCTGGTCTGAATAGGGCAGGTGGGAGAAGAATGATTTTGCCAATTTTTAGGTTTTCGATGGATTTATTGGGTAAAATTATGTAGGAATAGGTTGTTGGCATGATTTTAGAAAGAATGGATTTGAAATCCAAAAATTAGAATTGAACATAGTGTTACCATATTTCGTTTTCTGGGAGGCAGCTTGGTTATAATGAGGTTTTCAATGACCAAATGTTATACAATAGCCATGATACTTTTTATAATGAAAATAGACACATTAAGCTTTAATTTGATACATAATATGTGCCATTTGGGTTAGTAGATTATAAGATATGAATTTTTAAAGTTTAGGCACTGAATCTGGAACAAATCCTGGCACAGTTGTGTTAATTGAGGAATCTGGAATTCTGGGTGTATAACTGGTAGTAGGAGATATTTTTCCCTTAAATTAGATTTAGAGAGCTTCATATAGGACTTTGAACCATTCTATTTGGAGTTCCCTAGATTAAGTTATGGTTTTTCAAATATAGGTGAAAATTCTGGTAGTATAGGTTACCATGCCAAAATAAGAGAATGGCTTGAATGGTTAACAAGAGTGAAACCCAAGGGTAGAGATATGGTCTAATACTTGGGCAAAATTGTAATAAGATGGATGTCCAAGGGTAAATTGTACTTGGGTGAATGGTAATAAAGTTGAACTCCAAGGGTTAAGATAAGTCATGAGTAATGACTTACTTCCATGCTCTAATGAATTAACCACATAATGTGATTATATGCCTAGGGCCATGAGATGTCAAGAAAAAAGAAGAATGGAAGAATCTTCAAGCAACAAGAAGGGGACCTAAGTCCAAAAGGTAGTGAACTTTCCTAACTTGCATAACTTGATATGTATGCTTGTGTATTGATATGTTAATTGCTTTGATGAATTATATGAAGTATATGTGAATGAGTGAAGCTCTGTTTTACTTATGTTGAAGCCATGAGCCATTAGTGTAAAGTGTTCTCCTCTCCATTAACCAAAATACACGGGTGTAAAGGCTTAGAGAGATCTAACTGAGCACATATACATGCAAACCTGCCCTGGGACTAACGTGGTGTGTTCATAACAAGCCTAAACACCTTACCAATTGGACTCCCAATCTCATACATAATGCCCTTATTTTAGTAGTCCAAAGTAAGTCTTGATATCCTAACCCAAGCCACCACAGTCGAGATAATCTGTGTCAGAATGAAAATCCTCATTCTATGGTTGGACATTGATTTAATTATCATGAATCAACCAGGGTCGACCGGCCAATGCAAGGTCATACGTCTCCTTATTTTTGTAACGCACAGGGAAAAACCTAGACCCTCCATCAATAGTTCTCACGTTGCCCCACAACTGTTGAAGTTTCGGTTCTAGCAAATCTTCACTCACCATTCATCCTAGTACAATGACAATAAGTGTCTTCGTCTATTGTCTCGCTAAAGTAGCCCGATATTCAGGTAGAAGAACGATATTCAGACCCTTAGGAGTCTCTTCCACACGAACCCTTGAATGCTAGCCTTCATCGCTCCACCGGTGCTCCTCCTTCTCGACCAAATCCTCATCAGGATCCATATGATTAGAACAGACCGTACTATAAGATTTCTTAACTTCATCACCCTTCCCACTAACCTTCGTGGCACCCTTAGTATCATTTGGATCCTTTGACATCCATTCCTCCACTCGCGGAATAATAGCTTTGCCCTCGAAACATGAACCAACCCTTGATCTAACCTTCCTCCTACTCCTCTCCAAAGCATCCGCCTCCTCCTCTGTCGGTTTGCCCCCTCTCGCTCTCTCGCTCATCCCTCTCGTTCTCTCGCCCGTTTGCTCTCTCACCCTCTTGCCCGTTTGCTCTCTCGCCCTCTCCATTCTTTTTCTCCTTTGATAGGTTCTAAATTGCAAGCATAGGTCCTTCCTAGGTTCTTTAGGGTCACAATAAATTAATTCTGTTTCCGTACTCCTTTTTTATATTTTTATGACATAATTTTTATATTTTTTTGTACTCATCAGTCATCTATAACATTTTGAGTTTTTTTTTTTAAATGTCTAATACTTCAATTCAATGTTTTCAATAGTCATATTTCATGTTTTTAATAATAATTTTTTTTTTCAATTTCTTAGAAAAGAATATTAAAACTAAACACTAAAAAAATCAAAATTTAAGTATTGAAAACATTAAAATGATAAGTATTTTCATTAAAAAAATTGTTACATTGAAAAAGTACATAAAAAAATATAAGTATTGAAAATATAAAAAAAGAACTAACAAATTCAAGTATAAGTACCAAAAAAAGTTCACTTAATTTTTTTTTTGTTGGGAAAAATCAATGAAAAGTTCTAGTTTGAAAATTGTATATATGGACCAAAAGAACATGAATAGAGTATTAGTATTTTTTGTGAATGACTAGTACTTTCAATGTATAGAAGTATGTCCACTTAAAGGGCACTGATTTAATCAATTTATATGTAGGCTTTTTAGTTTTTAGAGCTGCATTGATTGATTTTTAATCAATATAATTTCCAAACAAGATTTTTCAAATTTTGAATTCCAATTAAGAACATTGGTCTTTAAAAAAATCAAATCTAAATTGTAGATATCTAATTATTATAATTAATGCTCTTAGAAGATCTTTAATGGCCTGTTTGGTTCAAGAAATCGAAGGGAATGTAATGGAATGTAAAGCAATGGAATGATGATTACATGAATTTGTTTGGTTCGTTATTAAGGAAAGATGATGCATATGCATAAAAACATTTGGTTGCATTATATCCAACATGAGAATATATGTGACTAATATAGCAAGAGACAAAATTGCCCTTACCTACACATATATGTATAATGTACATGTTGGGTCTATAGTTATTTTTTTCATTTTGTGCTGTGTACAACTTGTGTTCATAGTAATTTTTTAATATTTAATGGTGAAAATATTATGTAGATTACCGGTTGGGTTCACAGTAATTTTTGAATATTTAATGGTGAGAATATTATTTAATAGGAAATTTTAATTTTTTTTCCAACTGTGGAATATAATTTTTTTAAATTTTTGATGGGGAATATTTTTTTAAATTTATTAATTAATCTTTAAATATTTAATGGTTGTAAATATTTAATACTTAACAGAGTTTATGGGTGAGCATTTTAGTCAATTTAAAAAATTATAATGGCAATAATGTCTTTTTCACTTGATTACAGGACTATTGCATCCTCATTGATCAATTCTAATAGTGTAATCCTGATTACATCAAATGATGCAACCAAGATTATAAAATATAATCTTCTTTACATTACATAAGCGTAACCAATCGTCATAATCGATCTGTTACGTTGCATCAGGATTACATATAATCCTCTCCTATGGAATTGAATCAAAGGGGCTACAAATGTCTTTTTCTCTAATAAAAATTAGAGCCTGTTTGGTTCAACCCCACTGCATGTCTGCAATGATAATTATGATTGCATTACCAAGAAAAGAGTGTTTGGTTGCTCTTTAACATGATAATAGGGTTTACCATGGTAATGATGATTACTAAAAAATTGGTAATCCTCATTCATACTCCCTATGAATCTTTATTACCATCCCATTATATGGTTAAAAAAGTCTAATTTATCCTTTAGTTTCTTGTGTCTTTGTTTCACTTATCCCATTTCACTTGCACATCATGCCATAGCTGCCACCATCATTACCTCTCCTCCTCTTCTTCTTCTTCCACCGTCGTCACCTCCACCCGTTGCCTCCACCAGTATCTCCTCCACCACCGTCACCTCCACTCCCTACCGCCACCACTATCTCCTCCATCACTGTCACCTCCACCCCTGCTATCGCCACTATTTCCTCTTCCTCCATTGCTAGCTATAGTTGCCACCCCCACCATTACCATCACTGCCACTACCTCTTCCTCCACCCCCGGCCACCACCACCACCTCTTCCGCTACCGTTGCCATCCCCACCATTGCCCTCACTGCCACCGCCGTCTCCTCCTCCTCCACTGCTGCGGCCACCCGCCCACTGCCACCACACACTAGCTCCGTCGCCGTCGCCACCCGGCCGCTACCACACAATACCTCAGCCATTGCCACCTCAACTACTCTCCTCCACCGCCACTTACCTACTGCCACCACCGCCACTTCCTCCTCTACATTCACCCCCTCTATCCTTATCATTGCCACCCCTACTACCTCCTTCTCCTCCATCCCCGCCACTGCCAGCTCTTAACTTTTTTTTCTATAAATATTATATTAAGGATAAAATAGACTTTGTGCAATATATTAATTTTAAATAAAAGTTAAAATATTAACTCATTGCACCTTGCTTAAAAAGCAAATCAAACATTACCCCTGTAATTGCATTGCATTATCATTGTATCGCATTGCACTACATTGTAGGGTATAATGAGATTGAACCAAATAGGCTTTTAGTTTATTATATTTTAGTCTAAATTTAAGCAATGAATGGACAATTAAACACTAATAAAACATGCTTGCGTTTTAATCTTTTTGATATAATATTTTTACGTTGCCAAAAGATGTAATATTTTTGCATTTAAATTTAAAATGAAACAAACAAAACATAAAAATGATATAGATTCTCTTCCTAGTTTATTTTTAATTTAAATCAAACATGTGTTTTTGGCTGGTCTATTTTTAATTTAAAAGTAAAAATCACACTTTATTTTTTTACCAACATAAAAATATTATATCAAAATATAATTATGCTTTGTTAGCGTTTGATTTCACAGTCATGCATAGTTGCATACTTAAGTTTAAGGAGTCAGCATTTTTTATTAAATGAAACTAATAGTATTAAGATTGAGGAACTAAAAATACACTTTTTAAATTTAAAGGATTTAAATAAAACTTGATACAAATATAAAGAAACAAACCTATATATACTTTAACCTTTTATAATATTTCTTTGGATACATCCCTTTATAATATTATTGCTACTCTATACTAAAATTATTAGAGTATAATTATAGGACGTTTTTGTAAATGGTGAAAAGAGGTGAAAATTGCAAAATGAACATTTCACGGGCAAAATATACAATCACTGAATTTCAACCGTAAGTTTATATCAAGTTTTAGTTTGATCGCTGAATTTCAACCGTAAGTTTATATCAAGTTTTAGTTTGATCTGTTAAGTTTTAAAACATGTTTTTAATCTTTTACTATTAATTAACACAATTAGTTTTATTTAATAAATAATACTGGCTGTACAAATTTAAACGATGATTCTATGATTACATGATGATAAATCAAGCTTAAATTGTAAGATATAAAAATATTTTATTAAAGAATTAAAATTTCATCATATTTTCTTAGCACTTAATTCCAAAATCACTTTTAAATTTGCTAATTCAACATTTTTTTAAAAATGAAACCAGTGTTTTAATATTAAAGAACAAACACTACAAAAAACTGACTTAACATGGTGTTTACGCCGTCATGATCATGTGTATGGCTACGAGTTTCGACATTGGTTTACGGTTCTATGCAAGCACATTTGGTTGGCAAGGAATGACCGTATCTTCAACAACAAACAATGGAGTAAACAGGAGTTACTGGCACGTACTGGTTCGGTGCTGTCTTGGGGTATGTCTACCACATGCAACCTAAGTCTTATACCACAACAAGTATGGGTTGGCGACCTCCACCTACTGGGATGGTTAAAATTAATACAGATGGATCCAGGAATGAAGCGACGGGATGTTGTACCTGTGGTGGGTGATAAGGGATGAAAAAAACGGATTTATTCAAGGGTTTATGTTTAGGATTGGAAGTGGATCGGTTATCACAGTAGAGGCCTAGGGAATTTTGTGGGGTATGAAATTAGCTTGGGAAGGAGGATTTAGGCATATTATTGTTGAGAGTGATTGCAGCGAAGTACTGGATCTTATTCAAGGAATGGTACCTGATGAACATCATGATGCTACTTTAATCTTGGAAATTCAATCGATGCTGGAATGTGACTGGGATGTAGAGACACTACATTGTTGTAGGGAGGCGAATAGGGTGGCAGATTACTTGGAAAAAAGAGCATGGAATATGATGGTGGATTTTCTTGTGGTTGGTTGATAGAGAACCTGATGAAGTCAAACGACGGATCATGGAAGATGTTGCGAACCAATATATTTGTACTGAGTTAGTATAATAGGGCCTGTAAGGCTATGTCTTCTCTTTTTCTATCAAAAAAAAAAAAAACTACCACCTTCAACAACGACTTTAAAAGTTGCCGCTGAAAGTGTGAGTTTCAGTGGTGACTGTTAATAGTCGCCACTGAAAATGTCATTTTCAATGGTGACACTACTATCAAAAGTCGAAGCTGAAACTCACTTTCAGTGGCGACAATTCAAGTCACCGTTGAAAGTCAATTTCAATTTTTTTAATTAATATATTATTTATTAATATTATATTTAATATTTTCTACTAAAATAATATTTATGATTTTATTATTATAATATTTTTTTATTTTATTTTATTTAAAAATAATATATATGTTATTAATATTATATTTATAATTTTATATTAAAAATAATATTTATAATATTAAATTATTATTTATTAAGTAATTTTAATTAAAAAATTTTTTAATTTAAATATATAATTTTTTTTGTTTTTATTACATTTTTCATTATTTTTAATAATATTATATTTAATTAATAATTAATTATATGTATATATGTTTATATATGTGATAATATTATATATATATAATAATATGTAATATTATGACACAGGTTCATTTCGGCAACTGGCAAAAACTCACGCGCGAAGGTGTTGGCTCCCTGAGGTCGCGGATTCGAACGGGTGGAGTCACTTGGAGGAATTATGAAGTGCTGAATCGTGGCAGCATGAGGAGGCGACACGTGCCAGCCAGGGAGGGGGACACACTACGCTTTGAGGAGCAAGCATGTGGCATTTGTAAATTAATTTTTTTTTTAAATTCAAATTTTTTTAAGAAAATATTTTTCTGACTTTTGTTTTTAACAAATTGACATTTTCAGCGGCGACTATTGAGTCGCCACTGAAAGGCACATTTAGCGGCAACAAAAATTTGCCGCTGAAAGTTACCTTCAGCGGCGACACAAAAGTCATCACTGAAAGTCACCTTCTGCGGCAAAAAAAAATTGTCGCCACTAAAACTTTCAGCGGCGACAGTCATTTTTTTTATGGTGAAAAAGTACACTTTTTAAGATTTAGAGCTATCACAGTTGGCTCTGTGTTTAAGACAGAAGAGAGAGTTTTGCAAATTGTTTTGATTTATGATTATTTAAGTAAATTTAGTAATGTTCCGTTTCAAACTGCCCGCAAAATGCTATATGAGTATGTTAATCAACACGTCTCGTTTCCTGTTTGGGAACGTGATACTCTCTTTGAGAATTTAATTCACTCAAGAAACATGATAAAGAACATTCCTTGTGGATTTATTTCTAGCGACGCCAATTTGGTAGCTGTTTCGGGTGCCAAAGTTTTATTAGATTGGTCTTGCCCGACGGTTTGGGTGATGCAACCTCCTCTTCAGTTGAAGAAATGGTTAATCAATGATGTGCATGGAGTTGTGTTGATGTCTTATGTTCTTTGTTTTTGGTTTTTTTATGGTTTTCACACTAGCTTGTGTTCTTGTCTTTGTGTTTTTGGGTTTTCTTTTTCCGGTTTGTTACTTTCTTTTTTTTTAAATGGTTCTCACCTGTGTTGGTTGATATGATAAGTAGTTTCACGCCATAAAGAGGAGAACATAAGTTTGAATGCCGGAAAATGCACTTGTCGTGAAAAGGTGAAAACGTTTTGCGTTTTAAGCCTTGAAAGGGGAAAAAAAAGTATACACACTTTTTAAACTTAAAGAGACCAAACTGAAATTTAATGTCAACTTAGATGACGAAACATATACTTTAACCCTTAAAATGAGTTAGCATTTTTCATTAAATAAAATATATGTGTTAAAATTAAAGAACTAAAAATGTATTTTATAAATTCATGGGACAAAATAAAATTTAATGCAAATATAAATATAAATAACCAAAACATACTTTAACCTATTATAAAGTGATGAACCACGCTAGAATCCGACCTTCATAACCGAATGCTTAAACTGTACTCCCTCGTGGAGGTTGTTCGCAATACTGAGATTATTTTAATGATCACATTATTAGATTTTCTAATTTAGATTGGAGTCTTGTGGCCATTGTGCTTCAAAAATTTAAGTGTTCAGCGATATTAATTTTTTAAGATAAAAGAGTGGCATTACAATAGGGAGATGGATAGAATGGAATCCATGGGACATAATTGACCTGATTTGATCTAATTAAAAAATTTATAATTATGAATAAATTGGATAAGTTTTGACTAAAATTGTTGAGTGCGCCCAGTTTGGCTGTTGAATAATAACAATAATAGAGAACAAATACTAACAGATGAATTGAACTCGCTGGCAAAAAAATATTTTATGTGAAATTAAAAAAGTTTAACTACATTTTTTCATAAAGGCTAACGCCCACCCATCCATGCAATTCACATTAATTCCAATTAGATCGGTTTGATTGATTGACTTGATCATACAAGCTTACTGCTGCTAGGTGTCCAGTATAAGAATTCTCCACAAAACAATGAGAAGGTAAGAGGAGATACTGTGGGAAAAAAGGGTACTCGTAAGAGGAGAGAAGGCCCTGTAATAAACTTGGCTGTTTAATTGCTTATATTAAAAAGATACTTCCTTCTCTCTTGAGGCTTGTCAATATAAGCAGTTTTTTGTCTCAAAATTTAAACTACTTTTTCTATTTTTACCTCTATTAAATACATATATTTATATTAATGAATTATTAATTCTCTTTTATTTAATCATTTATTACCCATGCTCTTTCTTATACTCTTTTCATAAATAACTAATTTCACTAATTTTATTAATTTCGGTAAATTAGCCATCTAACTCTTGCTTCTTTGGTCCTACTTATAAAGCACTTCTAGGCACAAGTTGTTTCACACAAACAAAGAAAAGCCTTAAACCCCATTAAGTCTACATTAAAATTTAACAAATTTCTTACTTGACCTATATTTAATAATTAATACTACATCTGGTTCAAAATATAAGCTCCAAATAATTAACTTATGCAATTTATAAAATTGGTTAAAATTGGTTAAAGACAATAAATATGTAAAAAAATATAACTTAATTTTCTAAAACACCATTATTTATGGAGAGGATGAATGGTAGAGAGAATGAGTAAAAATTTATGAGAGAGAATAAATGGAAAAAAAAGAGATGAGCAAAGCATATAATTAGTAAGGGATAAAATTGGAAAAAATGCTAAATGATGAGAGAACAACAAAGTGTATCATATATAAAAAATCACAACCCCTCACAAATTGGGTTAAAGTCCAATTTTTTCTTTGCAATTGTCACATAAAAGTAATTGAAGGAAATATCAACCAGATTAAGCAGTAGAGTAGAAGCGCGTACCGGTAAAGTCGGATCCGGGTTTGGGGCCCACGTAAGGATTAGACTACAAGAGCCTAATCAGGGTTTTGCACAGCAGTACACCAGAATAAGCAATATGGTAGATAAGAGGAGATTGCCAGAAAGCTCAACGGCAGGAGTGGTTTGCAATGTTAGAGGCACACCCTATTTATAGTGATCAGAGTGACCACTAATTAGGTAGTGTGTGCACTCCTTTCTTGCTCTCCAAGTTGATAAATTAATTCAATTGATTCTAAATCGATTCCTCAATCATGGAGATTTGTTTCTTAATCATGATCTCACAATTAATTCCCAACTTATTAACAAGCAACAATCTTATGTTGATTGATTAATTATTTGATGAGGTAACTTATGCCCTTAATCAAATAGTCTGGCCCATCAAGGGCGGACTTGGACCCAAAGTCCAACATCTCCCACTCGCACTTGATGGGCCACCCATCATGCGACTACATCTTCTTCTTGTTTCATACTTGGTGTCTGCCGTGACTGCGTGGGCACAACATCTTCAGAACCTTTGGTACTTGTGATACTAGAAATCCTTGATATCGGATTAGCATCCAAGGACACCCTTTGTGAACCTATAAATTGTTGCCTCATATGCCCTAGGTCTGTCCATACTCTCAACTCATGGCATATATGATCCCTCTTGAGTTATAGTTTCTCTTGTTTATGAACTTGACCCAGATTGCCTACTATGCGCGTGGTATCCACACTTACTGGTTTTTCTCATAACCTGTAAGGGACATGTCACAGATGCCACCGCAAAAGGTGTACTTCAAGATATACCTTCCTTTTTTACTAGAAACATCGATCTTTCCCGACTTGGTCGCTTTCCTAGCTTTTAGTTGTCTGATCAAATCGTACGTGATCATAAAGCTTCAGCCAAAGTAGCTGGCCCCAAGTCAGGCTTTCAGGATGCCTGCCTAAGTCCTGAGGGCATCGTTTGAAGGATTCTTCCTTCCTGGGACTCACACCGTGTGAACCAGGGATCTGTCACCTATGTCCCATATTGCAGTCATTCTCTCAAGCACATGCTGTATGAATTGCATGCTACGGTGATTTTGCAATGGTGTATGTCGATTTTACCTTTATCTTTCACCGTACAGACTTTAGTTCAAATGTACTCAACATTGGAACAGAAACTCCCTTTTACAATCATTCCCCTTTTGGAACCTCATTTGTAAAAGAGAGTCTTTTGCCTGGCTACAGGTCTGATGATACATCCTTTGTAATCATGCCTCGATCCATGACGTATTTATATATGCGGATCTCATCTCAGTTCAACTGAGGCGACTCAAGCGCAAAGATCTGCCTTACCCATCTTATGGTGATCATTTGCTCATCTTATCATCCCACGCCCCTGCAAATCGTGGGAAGACGGTTGTTCATGTGAGCGAACCAACCTTCCTGACCTGTACGACATACTGAATTGCATACCTCGTGCCTATGCATTAATATATACACAATATACTTGAGAAACTAAAAATGTATCATTTTATTTCAACGTTTAATACATTACATTCTACGCATGCCCAAAGCATTTACATATTTAACAAAAGGGTTTCTGGCAATAGGCTTTGTAAGGGGATCAACTAACATCTTATTAGTAGAAAGGTATTAAACGGTCACTTGTTTCTTAGTGATCATGTCTCTTAGAAAATGATATTTAATGTCTATGTGCTTTGTCCTACTATGATCCTTAGGGTCCTTAGCATAGGCTATTACAGCTTGACTATCATAATGTATCAGAATAGGACCCTCCTTTCTGCCTTTCATTCCTAGACGTTCTAGAAATCTCTTAAGCCATACAGCTTCTTGAACAGCGGCAAAACAAGTTATGTATTCATATTCCATGGATGATAGAGCCACATAGGTCTGTTTTTTGTTGCTCCAGGAAATTGCTCCATTGTTTAGGAGGTACGGGTATCCTAAGGTGGAGTGTCGTTCATCTATATCTCTCGCCCATTCAGCATTAGAGTATCCTATTAGATGCATATCTCTACCTTGGTAACATAGCTCGTAATCTATGGTTCCCTTCAGGTACCTCATGATTCTTTTCACAGCTTCCTAATGCTTTATTCCAGGGTTGGATTGAAATCGACTCACAAGTTCGACTGTGAAGCATATGTCTGGTCTAGTACAGAGCATAGTGTAATACCCCAAATTTTGAGACTTGAGGCTAGAGAATAAGCCTGAGATTAGTGGACTGCTAAGCCCTGGTTTAGCAGGATCCTAAATTGTGATTAAGAGATAATGACTCCAAAAGTGGAAGTGGTTAGTAATAAATGAACCCTTTTGGAGAATCTAAAGTGATTTGAGTTTCGAATGTGATTCGTATGTGTTGTGAGCAGTGCTAAAACCCTGTATTTAAGTTCAATTATGGATTAACCTCTAAATTAACTTAAAATAGAGGGGAGGGCGCATTGTGAAAGAAAATGAATGAGAAAATGTATTTGATGGTGATTCAAGAGGAATTGCCATAATCAGGGGCAAAATGATAAAGTTACCGACCAATTGGTCAGTTACCGAAGAAGAAACTCATTGGTAACTTCAAGATCAATGGTTGAGATTGATTTGTGCAATAGATCGAGGGGTGGAATCTCATGTGGTGTGCCTATGTGAGCTCATGGTTGGTGTGATAAGATTGTGACAAGTGTCACAATATAAGCCCTTGATCTTGGTCAACATTTCAAACACTCATATCTCTCTTCTCCCTCTCTTTAGGTCGGCCATAAGGGTATTTGGCATCCAAAAACTGATCCCTTTCTCTCTCATATAGCAACCATGGACATCCAAGAGGAGGGAAGAAAGAGAAATCAAAAGGTGAGTTTTTGGTTGGCTTAATGTCCTCTAATGCTCTAATCAACTTCTATAAAGTTGTTCATAGTGATGAGAGCTTCATATCTATGGTTTTAGATTCTTGATTGGAGGTGTTTGAGAGCTTGAGCAAAAGTGGAAAGATGGAGAATCAAGAAATTAGTTTGGGAAAGAGGAAGAGGTGGGCATTTGCTTCCTTTTGATCTAAGTTTTGTAAGTTTTGGTTGAGTTTAGTGAATTTCAAATCTTGCCCTGATTTTCTTGTGATTTTGGATTGGATGAATTAGGTTGTGTTTTATGTTGGAAATGGTGCCTTGTTGTGGTATTTGGTCATTGGAATTGATTTGGGAACTTGAATTGGAAGAGTTGTAATGTTGTGGTTTGAATTGTGATTTGTGTGACATGTTGTGATAACATGTCAATGTAATGTGAATTTGATTGATTTGGTGTTTCCAATGGATTCCTTGTGCAAATTTATGTGGTAATGGTATTTGGTGTGAATTTGGGAACCATTGGAATCATTGGTGCAAAACTGAAAATCTGTCCCTTGAAGTTCTGTTCTGGACAGTCTGCTTGTGTGGACTTTTTGGCTTGGCAAATGATGTTTAAAAATTATGAAACTTTCCATTCTTAAATTTCACATCCCAAACTTCAAAATAGACACATATATTGTGCCATTTCGTTTTGTCTTCTGTGAGTTATAGCTGTCCAAAGTTTGAGGTAAAAAATGAACACTGTTTTGGGACAGTCTTGGGTTTTGGGGAATTCTATATTTTTGTGGTGATTTCCAGTAAAGGCCAATATTTTTCCTGTATAGAGGACTTGAATAGATTTCATTTGGATTTGGGACCAACTCATTTTGACTTGTTTGGAATTAGTTATGATTTTTGGAATTTCAGCCAAGAAACTGGATTTTCTTGGCCGCGGCCAGCGGATTCTGGGTCGCGGCCCAAATGTTTCTGGGCAGATTTTGGCCGCAGCCAGTGGATTTGTGGGCCGTGGCCAGTGGATTTGTGGGCCGCGACCAACCCCCAAAAATCAGCATTTTATACTTTTAAAAGGTGATCTTTGGTCAAGTGTTTCCCAAGCCTTTAGGCATATGTTTAGGCTTTGATTAGCCACCTAAAGGTCGTGAATGATAACCAACTTAAGTGTTTGAGAGTTAAGGAATTGGAAAAGGGATTAACCCTATGTCCTGGTTTGGTTATAGGATTTGGTGTTCGTCTTGATCGTGAGTAGCCAGAGCTGGAGCTTACGTGGAAAGAGAGTAGGAAACATATCTCTTCTGCTTGTATTTGATGTATATGTTAATGTGTTGATGCATGTCTTAGCTTTGCATGGTATGTGTTATTGAAGCTATGTTTCAATTTATGCTATGACCATTAGTATATTCTTAGAAGCATTGAGCTTACAGATTTGTCATCATGATAGTTATGTGATGCAAGCATGTCATGCATTAAACATTTATCATACATGCATATTGATATTGTTTTCCTATTGAGATTCTCTAGAATCTCACCCTCCCCTACTAACCATGTAGACAGGGCAAGAGGCTCGAGGGGGAGGCAAGTAACCAAGGGTGACGAGACTTCCGTCGGGATATTTGAGTTGGTAGTTGGTTATCATAATTGGGATCATTTGTATTTGTATATGGATTTGGATGTGTATATATGTATGTGGATGAGGATTTGTTATGTATTTTAAGAGGATTTGTGTAATCCCCATATGAGGGCTTGTATGGACGAATGTGCCATACAAAGCTTGAGTTAATAAATGGAATTCGGAATTACCGGACTTATTACATTGTGTACTCTGATATATTGAATGTGATTTATCTTCGTGTAGTAATTGTATTCGGAATGTGAATGTGAGACCAGGTTATAAATGATTTCAAAAGGTATTTGTGAAAACCCCTTCTGGTAAATGGGTTTATAAATGTTATTTGATTGTTATTTGTCTCTATTTCACTTTAATTGTGAAATCCAGATATAATTACGGAAGGGGGTTACACATAGCATACATCAAGCTTCCAACTGTACTCAAGTACGAGACTCTTTTCATGCACTTTATTTCGGATTCTTCCATGGGACACATGTCCGTGTTGAGGTGGTGTCCTTTAACCATAGGGGTATCCATAGGCTTGCAGTCTCTCATATTGAATCTTTTTAAGATCTTTGCTATGTATGCCTTTTGTGACAAGAATAGCAATCTTTTTGAATGATTCCTCTTTATCTTGACTCCCAAGATATATTCTGCTTCGCCCATGTCTTTCATTTTAAAATTCAAGGATAACCATCCTTGATTGTTTTGACTACCTTAAGACACGTTCCGGCCAGGAGTATATCATCTACATAAAGAGACAAAATCACAAAATCATCTCCAAACCGCTTTATGTAGACACAGTGGTCTTCTTCGATCATCTCGAAGTTGAATGAGGTCACTGCCTCTTGAAATCTTAGATACCACTATCTAGATGATTGTTTCAGTCCGTAAATGAACTTTAGGAGTTTGCAAATCTTTTGTTCACTTCCCTTTTCTATGAAGCCCTCAAGCTGCTCCATATATATCTCTTCATCTAGTTTTCCATTAAGGAATGCGGTTTTGACATCCATTTGATGTAACTCCAAGTCTATACTTGCCACTATGGCGAGTATGAGTCTTTATTGAGTTAAAACACACCACTGGCGAGAAGGTATCTTCATAATCTATCCCTTCTCGTTGGGTGTACCCCTTAGCCACCAAGTGTGCTTTGGGTTTGTCAATTGATCCATTTGCCTTTCATTTATATTTGAGAACCTATTTGTTCCCAATTGCCTTTCGTCCTAGTGGCAGGTCAACCAATTCCCAAACTTGGTTAGCTTTCATGGAATTCATCTCCTCTTCTAAGGCCTTTTGCCATATTTCCTTAGCGGGTCCGGTTAGCGCTTCTTTAACACTTTTCGGATCTTCCTAATTGTCTTTCGGATTGACAATGAGTACTTCCCCTTCAACGGAGAAGCGTCGTTTAGGGATTCTATCCCTTTGGCTTCTTCGGAGTGGGAGTTGCAAAGGATTCTCTTCCTATGCTTGATTATCATTTCTCCCACTCGGGTCAGTGATCTGAGGGATGCCTTCAACTTCCTCACTCTCATATAGAGTTTCTGTTTGGGTAAGGCTTCCTCTGCTAGGAAAATCTGATTCTAGGAATACTGCGTCCCTTGACTCAACCTCAGTCATTGAGTCGTCCTCATTTTCACCAATAAAGACATATCCTTTTGATTGCTCAGAGTATCTTATAAAGAGACATTTCTTGCCTCGAGATCCCAACTTTCCATGTTTGTGAGACGAGTTGTGTATATAGGCCGTCGATCCCTATGGTCGTAAGATACTTAGATCCGGCTTACGGCCTGTCCACAGCTCATAAGGCGTAAAAGTGACTGATTTGGAAGGCACTCGGTTAAGTATAAATGTTGCAGTCAATAGTGCATCACCCCAATATGAAATTGGTAGTTCAGCTTGTGACATCATTGACCTAACCATATCGAGAAGTGTTCTATTTCTTCTCTCGGCGACCCCATTTTGTTGTGGAGTGCCAGGGATGGTCAATTGTCTGACAATCCCTTTTTCATCACAGAGCGTTTTGAACTATTCTGAGAGATACTCTCGACCTCTATCAGTTCTTAAGGCTTTAACCTTACAATTTATTTGATTTTCAACTAGATTAAGGTACTTCCTGAAGCATTCTAAAGCTTCAGACTTGTGAGAGATCAAGTATACATGTCCATATCGCAAAAAAATAGTCGATAAATGTAATGAAGTACCACGCTCCATGCCGTGCCCTCACACTCATAGGTCCGCAGATATCCGAGTGTATCAGTTTAAGAGGATGTTCTGCTTTGGTTGCCTTTCCGAAGGGTTTCCTTGTGCTTTTGCCAGCAAGGCAATACTCATATAGAGACATTTCCCTTTTCGACATTTCTCCTAGCAATCCTTCATTTGCTAGTTTGGTCATGCGTTCTTGACCAATGTGTCCTAATCTGGCATGCCATGTATCATAATTATCATTAGATGAAATCACATAGCATTGACTAGAATTAAAATCATAATTCATTAAAATAAAGAAACCATCCGAAATACAACCAAATCCAAAATAATCGGTCCCAATTGAAATGTCAACAACTTGATCATGAAAGTTAAGATTAAAATTGAATTTAACTAACGAAATAATAGACACTAGGTTTCGTCGGATCTCCGGAGCATAGAGGACATCTTGCAAAATTAGGGTTCGCCCACCTTGTAAAGTCAATTTACAGGTGCCGATCCCTTTGACTTCTACCATCGCATTGTTCCCAACGTAAAGCCATCTGCTTCTAGCTGGTAGCCTACAAAACTTCGTGAAGTTCCCACGATCTCTGCTCACATGGTTTGTAGCCCCTAAGTCTACAATCCACACAGGATTAGCCTTAGCTATAAAGGCAGTACTAGAAACAAAAGAAAAATGAGAAGGGTTATCACATAGTACCTTATTCTTCTCAGGGCAATCTTTTGCAAAATGGCCTTTCTTTTCACAAGAGTAGCACTTGACCTTGGAAAGGTCTTGCTTCTTTGCAGGTTTCTTGTTCTTCTTGAAGGCATTCTTATCCTTCTTTGCCCCTGCGTTCCCCTTCCTCTTTTGGGGTCCCTTGCCTTTATTGGGCTTTCGCTTATGGGATGAAGCTCCTTTTTCTTCAGTTAAGAGTGCTTGACCATTGGTCTTTGCACCGTACATACGGTCATCCTCCAATTGGATGTGACGAGCAACGTCAGCAAAAGTCTTGATGGTGTTGTTGTGAGTTATGGTGTGCTTTATGTGATCCCAGCTTGCAGGGAGAGAACTCACAACAGCTTGCACTTGCTGTGCTTCAGAAAGGGTTCCTCCTGCCTCAATAAGTTCCCTTATCATATTCTGCATTTTCCTCAAATGCTGCCTTATGGTAGTGTTTGGACCCAGCTTATAATTGTCAAGCTTGACAGTGATTCTTTTGAGTCTTGCATCAAAAGTACCATCAAACTCTTCTTTCAACGCTGTCCACATGGCAGAGGCAGTGACCTGTCCTTCAAATTGACATATTACATCATCGGTCATTGCCACAAGCATTGTGATCCGAGCGATGGTATCCTTTCTTTTCCAGGTTGCAAAAGCATCCTGTTCCCTTCGTGGTGCATTAGCATCGGGTTGCGGAAGCACATTGGTCAAGATGTCCATAACATCTTGTTCCTCTAAGACATACGAGATCTTACGGCGCCACATGCCGAAGTTCTCACCATGTAGCTTGTCTCCTCTAACGAGATCAGCAACAAAAGTCTTGCTTGTCATTTGAGCCATTTTTCTGTCACATAGACATGCATTTTCATTAGGTATGCAATTTTTTTATTCTTTGAGACACTATGTCTTTGTTTAAGTAAGAGTAGAGATTAATAGAATGAGAGTTTGCTAGCTTCGTGTTCAAGAATCAACTAGGTTGACCCCCATCCCACTCATTCTAGTTTACCTCTCATTTTTCTTAATTTCTATTCATATTTAAACATGTCCCCATGATTTTTTTTAAAAAAAACAGAATTCCAGAAAAGTAAAGAAAAAAATATGCTCCCACTCAAATAAAGCATCATAAGGAAGTAGAATAAATAATTCCAAAAACAATTTATTCATTAAGCAATAATTCCATGAAAGGTTTATATAAGTTGCAATGAAAACAAATTCAAAAACAAGAAAACTAAAACATGGATAATCAAGTTTCAATAACGCGGTACATCAATGCCAAAATCTAGAAAGGTTTTCCTAGCCTTAGCTCTATGAGCTCCTTTATCCATGTTGTCTATGCCTCTCTTGAAAACGTCTTTCCAAAATCCTTGGCCATAGAGATGACCCCTCTTTGTCACTTGCTCACAGTGTTCCACCATAGGTTTTACGTCGAACTCAGCATCACTAGTATTAGTGACTTGTTTACCATATCCACAAATGACCCCATAGACGCTTTTGATTTGAACATATCTATCAACGTCTTTTTCAACAAGAGATTGGATTATAGCACTAGTTCTTGGTCTATCGACCTCCTCCTCTTCGAACTCATCGAATTTGAACTTTGCTTTCTCTTCTTACTTCACTTTGTCAAGTGTGTTGGAGTCTTGTTGTGACAAAGGGGGACCCTTCTTGTTGGTGATACCAACTCCACTTGAGGTCTTTACCTCTTGTTCATCATCAGAAGCCGGAGAATATTCAGGGGGAGCCCCATCAAAGGATTGGTCAGTGTGTATACTAGCCATATCTGACCAATAATCGTTTATCACAAAGAAAAATAATTTTCAGAACTTATTTTAAATAGTTTAAGGTCAAAAAAACACTCAAAAATGTATATAAAATATTATGAATAATTTCCAAAAATAGACAAATAATATATCAATGTGAAGAACATGAATTTACAAATTTTTAAGGCCAAAAAAATTCCAAAAATACCCATGCACGCGCCCCCATGCACCACCAGAAGGTTTCTGGTTTAAAAAATTCATTTAAAAATAGGAAACTGGGGAGTTCCACTCTCGGGTGGTGGCGCGCGTCACTTACGCGCCGCCATAGAGACCGTATTTTGACACGGTGTCAAAACCACTGGACTTGTCTCGGTTCACTGAGTCCGATAATGTCCTCGATTGGCCCATTTGGCCTTGGGGTGGGTCTCACGCGCCACAAAGGCGTGCTGTCAAGGGAGAGAAATTTTTTTTTTGGAAATCGGGTTGGGCTGGTCCGGGTCAGTTGAACCGGCGCAATGTCCTTTAAATCGAGTTCGGGTCGCTTGACCTGAAACATTGCGTTTCAGTGATTTGAAACGCAGCCCCCACTAGCTGAAACGACGCCATTTTGGCCAGCATTAAACGGTGTCGTTTTACTTAGTGAAAAGGCGCGTTTTGGGGTTCTGGCCAAAACGACGCCGTTTTGGCCCCCTCCCCCCTTCTTCAAGCTCTAGCCAGGTCGATGTGACCCGGCCGGAGCTCAGGTTGGTCTATCGCGATCCGCTTGTTTCGTTTCCCTTTTTCTCCGTCGTCCGACCTTCGTTTGACGCGATTCCGATGCCGTTGGAACCGTCTCCTCGAGTACTTCACATTCATAACCTCTTTTCACACAAAGGCTCACGTTTTCGAAGACCCAATTCTCGAAGCTCGTCGATGACCGTGGATTCACACAGAAAACACGGTGCTTCTCTTTCTTCTTACGTTTTATGATCTCATGCATTTATTTATATGTTCAAGTTTCTGTTTTTGAACTCATATATATACTAGAATAAAAAAAATGATATTCACAGAGAAAACAAGAAGAGAGAGAGCATGTGACAATTTTGATCTTTGGAAAAATGAAAAAGACATGCTTCAAGGTATTGTCATTAAACAGAAGTGAAAACGTAATTGATCATGTGAGTACATGTGAATAACAAAAAAAAATTTTGCTGAGGAGAGAGAGATGAAGAGAGACAGAGATGAAGAGAGATAGAGCACATGTTTATATATACAAATGAATGCATCACGGACATGCAGATACACAGAGTAGCAGCGAAATAAAGAAAAATATATGAGCATGTGAAAATTTTATATATACATATACACAGGCGTGAACTCATTCGGATATGTATGCACGTATATATATTAAAACAAAATATGGTAGAACACATATTAAACACAGCCACAAGAACAAGCAGGCTCTAATGCCCATGAAGGAAATATAAACCAGATTAAGCAGTAGAGTAGAAGCACGTACCGGTAAAGTCGGATTCGGGTTTGGGGCCCACGCAAGGATTAGACTACAAGAGCCTAATCAGGGTTTGCACAGCAGTGCACCAGAACAAGCAAGATGGTAGATAAGAGGAGATTGCCAGAAAGCTCAATGGCAGGGGTGGTTTGCAATGCTAGAGGCACACCCTATTTATGGTGATTAGAGCGACCACTAATTTGGCAGTGTGTGCACTCCTTTCTTGCTCTCCAAGTTGGTGAATTAATTCAATTGATTCTAAATCGATTCCTCAATCATGGAGATTTGTTTCTTAATCATGATCTCACAATTAATTCCCAACTTATTTACCAAGCAACAATCTTATATTGATTGATTAATTATTTGATGAGGCAACTAATGCCCTTAATCAAATAGTCCGGCCCATCAAGGGTGGACTTGGACCCAAAGTCTAACAGTAATATTGCTTTGGAAGTTTTTTGAGGAGTAATGTTGCCTATAAAAACAAAGTTAACATAATAATAAATGAGAATTTTTTATAGACACTACTACAAAAAGGGGTTTTAACCTCCCAAATTTGGCACTTTTAACGTCCCAAAACGGGGGGACGTATATGCTGGGGGCGTAGTAAGTTGAAACAAAAGACGTCCCAAATGATAGGGACACCGAAAGGCTGACTTTAGGCATCCCAAATTAAAATTTGGGACGCCTAAAGTCCCCACAGGCTGGGACTTTAGGCGTCCCAAATTAAGAATTGGGACGCCTAAAGTCCCACCCTGTGGGGACTTTAGGCGTCCCAAATTAATAATTGGGACGCCTAAAGGCCCACCCTGCGACTTTAGGCGTCCCAATTCTTAATTTGGGACGTCTAAAAGTTAGGTTTTTTTTATACCATAATTTACATTCTGTATTATCCAACGAATTGAAACTGCAGAAACAGAATAGAAGATGGATTCATAAACCACACTGTCCATTACAAACTGGTAAGGACATCCAGCACTACAATCTTTACTATATATACATACAATAACCTTTCATGCAACCTACTACTATATATATCAACAAAAAACAACCAGAAAGTGTCAAAACACTGTCATCACAGAAGTACAAACTGATATAAAATAACAAGTTTACTGCTCTATATGTTGAAGAAGATGTCCAGCCAAAAGATCTCTGATCAAATCAAGGTCTTCACGTAGGTAGGCATCTTCATTATCAAAAATCTGAAAATTAGAAAGTAATAAGCTTGGATGAAATGAATCTCAAGAAAATGAATTAATTAGCATTTCGATTAGAACACCAAAAATATTATCATTTGAGAATGAAAAAAGCGATTACCTTTTCAAAATCGCTAGTAATTCCACTTTGAATTATGTTATACATATAAAGTATAACATAATATCCGCATTCAGTGTTGCCAGGTTGCCGAGGGCACTTTTAATCAAAGGGATGCAATTGGTTGTTAAAATCAATAAAGGTATGTCTAAAAGGACCGTCAATGAAACAATTATGTAGGATCGAATGTACTTACTATGGGATAAAACCACTTTGGTTTTTTAACAACTGCACCCTCGCGTGACCCACCTAGGATTCTATATGTTTGACAAGCACTATCATGAAAAGCAAAATGAACAGAAATTAGAACCATTCATTTATTTTTGTTGTCAATGAAATACAAACAGAATAACTTACGTGTCGAAGACGGATTTTGTATCTCTGTCTGGCTTTTTACTCAAGGGATCAAATCAATAGACTACGTTGCGGCGGGGACATATAACACACAAAGTCCAGTGGAAACTTTAACAACATGTACACATTAAAATGAAGTTAGATGAGTGAGAAGACAATTATTTATTAAACTTCTTAAATTGACAAAATGTAAATATGAACCGTTGGACAATGGGTGCTAGATAACAACGAAGTTTGGTATTTGCCATTTGGTAGCCGACATAGTGAGTCCTATGCGCCACAGTACAAGTATCCCCTGTCGTATTCGCAGGACATAAGAATCCATACTAATTACTTCTTTCCATGTTTGTGCAGAGATCGTGGAAGGTGCTATAATAGAATTAAAATAAGGAATCAATTCTTGAATGTATGAAAACAAAAAACCATTAAATGAATTCTGTAGGAAAATTGAAAAAAAAACACTTACCGGACTGCAAATTTGACCCAGCCTGCATCTATCTCCTCCAACCTGATAAACTGCTTGAGATCTTTATTGTCAATCGTGTAGGGATACTCCTCTTGGCCCACAATCCCTGGAGGCATCTTCAAGTCAATCTGTTTAATGCGCTTGTAGATCTGTTGCAGCCGTGCTAAGAAGGGCCATTTGCTCGCAGCTTCGTCATCCTTTTAGAACATCAAAAAACAAATTGTTATTAGAATGCCAACAGATTTTCAGTAACAGTAAGGTAATTCCTACCATTGGAGGTGTTGCGTCTGAACCAATAAGATTGTGAGGCCAAAGGATGAAAGATCCTATCGCTTGACCTAACGTGCCAACCTCTGGATCAGGAACAGGGATGACTGTACCTTGTTCCCCATTTCTAACACTCGTCACATTCACCCTACGAAAATCCTCTGGAATTTGCTGATTATGGTGGGTGGTAGCATATGTGTGAACGAGAGCATCAGCAACAACACGCAACAGTGGATCATCCAAATAGAGGGTGCAAGGGTCTCCCGACACTGGAGTGGGAGAAGGGGCGCCAAGTGGTTGCTCCAGAGGGTTGTAACTTCCTCTGGTGCTATTGAAGGCCGGGGATTCCTGAGTTCTATGCTCGTCCCTTGCCCTTTGTGCTTCAAACATCTTTGCCATTTCAAGTTAAAGCTTTGGCAACAGCTCTTGTCGGAGCTTGTCGCGAAGGTTGGCCTCGATCTCTCGTTCGAGCTCCTCTCGAATCTTGGCCACAACGTCCTTACTAGGTCCAGCTTGTGACGAATAACGTGGCTCTCGTCCAAAATACCTCGCGGCACTAATTCCCCGTGTCTCTCCTCGAACACGACCAAGGTCATCTGCCTTCCCAATAGCCGTTGACAAGATGTCCATCCGTCTACTTGGATTGAATGAACCTTGGCTACTCTGCTCGTCCAGGTCATCCTGTAGCATGCAGTTTATCGTAAATGTATCGAAACCACTCGCAACATGTAAAAAATTAGGTACTTATGGTATAACTACTTACAATCCTCGCAGCAACCTCAGCAACAGTCGGATTTATGTACTTCCCAGCCTTAATCCTCCCTGCTTTCCATTTTTTGTGACATGGAGGAGGTGCTGGTGGCTGGATAACAACGCTAGGATCAGATTCCGCTGCTTCCTTCATTTTCTGTAACTCTTCTGCCATCATTTGCCGCTCAAGCTTCCGATATCCACCGCGAGACATGAAATGTTGATATTTATTTTCTGCTTGCCTCTGGGCATTTGCTGCACTTAATTTCTATGAATGAAAAACAACAAAAAATGAATCAACGATATAAAGTATATGAAAATTACAAGTTCTATATCATGATGACAGAAATCTTACCAAAAACTCAGGATCTGCTCGTGATGCCGCAAACAACCTCCAGTCCTCTGGAGATAAATATGTATACTGTGCACATGGATCGTTACCCCTAAGGGCCCCTCGAATGTAATGCTTTGTTAGCTTGTTCTTGAAACCTTTCCATCGTACACGAACCTCATCCATCCAGTGCCTATGCATCTCTGTGGTGTCGGGGACATCGTATGTTTGCTGCAAGGTAAAACATAAGATTATTATATTTGAAACAATAAGAACAAAGCTACAATGCATCAAAACTTACATACCAAAAGTTGCTGCCAAATCATGTCTTTCATTTTTGGGGGAACCAATCTCCAATTATCGTAGGTAATGCGCACTTTGCTTCGAGCCAAAAGTCCTATGTAGCTAATGAAGTGGTCTTCCTCAGGACCAACTGGATTCAGATTGTCATCAAAGTCTATATGCAGCCTCTCCTGTTGGTGTTCATGACTTGCAACCAATGCTCCCATCTTTGTACAACCTCTAACCCTCCTTCTTGCAGGGGGTTCAACTCTAGGCCCTTCGTCATCGCTAGGGCTTTCGTCATCTCTAGTCCTCTCGTCATCACTAGAGTTGTCCATATTCCTGTTAACACACAAAAAGCGACATCAGAAACGTAAATAAATTGCAATGAAAACGAAATATACTAAGCGGGAAGTAAAACAGAAAAAACACAGTTCTCGTTTATAAATTAATGTCTTACTCTATATTGTTTCCTATAGTCCTTCACCATGGTCATTTCTTACAGCATACTTGTCATCATCTACCAATTCTACTTCATTTGTTCGAGGTGTAGTTGTTGTGAAAGGTGGTGTGTCATCAAGGTTGAAGGTCGGATCACCATACTTCTGTTTTTTACTTTTAAGGACAATGGACATGTTTTTGCTGGCAGGATCGGTGACATAAAACACTTGTTTTGCCTGGCTTGCTAAAATGAAGGGCTCGTCTCTATAACCAACTCTTCGAAGATCGACTGAGACAAATCCAAATTGTTTATCTATTACCACGGCATTGTTGCTAACCCACTTACATTTAAATAAAGCAACTTTGAACTTGTTGTACGTCATCTCCCATATTTCTTCTATAACTCCATAATAGGTCATAGACGCTAATATGGGGTTTTTGTCTCTCGAACTGGAAAAGTGCATAGATTCAGCTTCTACCATGACCCCACTATTTTGCATGGTACTTTTGTCATCTTGCTCTTTGGTATAGAAAGAATAGCCATTTATATCATAACCGGTCCATGTAATGACCTGAAACGAAGGCCCCCAAGCTAGCCACTCGATTGTCTCAGACACACCGATCTCGTGCAAAACCTTTTCCTCGAACCACTGCATGAATGTCTTGTTTTGCTCAATAGCAATCTGCATGTCATTCTTCCTTGGATTCTTGTTCTTCAAAGTGTTTCTGTGTTCATTTATGTAAGGTTGAACTTCTTCCGTATTATTCAGGATATACAAGTGGGCTTGCAACACCTCTTCACGAGGAACATTCTTCACTTTCAGTCCTCGTGTTCCCTTGCTTCTCCCTTCTTCATGCCGAGATTGTTCCTTCTTCCCTGACATATAATCTTTGCAAAACTCCATAGCCTCCTCAACTACATATCTTTCTACTATTGAGGCTTCTGGTCGATAAGGATTTTTAGAATACCCTTTTAAGATCTTCATGTATAGCTCGAAAGGGTACATCCACCTCAGGTAAACTGGACCGCATAGCCTTACCTCCCTCACCAAATGAACTACCAAATGCACCATTATATCAAAAAATGAAGGCGGAAAGTGCATCTCTAGTTGTGACAAAATAATGTAACCCTCATTTTCTAGTTCATCCAACTTTTCAGTGTCAATGACTTTGTTACAGATAGCATTGAAGAAAACGCACAATCTTGTCACTGTGTTTCGTACTTCATTTTTCATTATGCCTCTAATAGCTACTGGTAATAGTTGTTGCATCAACACATGATAATCATGGGACTTCATTCCCACTAACTTCAAATCGTCTATTGAGACACATCTTCTCACATTCGAGGAATACCCTTGCGGCACCTTCATTTCATGCAAACACCCACACAAACTTCTTTTCTCTGCTTTTGATAGTGTATGCGCTGCTGGCTCCATGTATGCCCTCCTACCATCATCTCTTAGTTGTGGATGTAACCGTTCTCTTATTCCCATATCGACAAGGTCTAATCTCGCATTAATCCCATCCTTAGTCTTCCCTGGTATGTGCAAAAGCGTACTGATAAGGCTATCACAAACATTCTTCTCCACATGCATCATATCAATACTGTGTCTCACTCTAGCGAACGCCAATATGGAAGATTAAAGAAAATGGATCTCTTCTTCCATATGTTCTTCTCACCCGCAACCCTCTGATTCTTACCAAAAGTGACATGGATACGTTCCACTCGACTGTAGACTTCCTCTCCGGTTAGTGACTTTGGAGCCATTCCATGCTCCGGTAAGCCGTTAAACCGCTTTCTTAGCCTACGATACGGGTGGAACCGATGAAGAAACCTCCTGTGGCCAAGGTAGACAGTTTTTCTTCCATGCTTTAGTTGTTGGAAGTGTGTGTCTGCTTCACATATTGGGCATGCTTTGTGACCCTTCACGCTGTACCCTGACAAGTTTCCGTACGCAGGGAAGTCGTTTATCGTTGTGAAAATCAGTGCACGTAGCTTGAAAGACTCCTTCTTATAAGCATCAAACACATCTACGCCTTCCTCCCATAACTTCTTCAAGTCCTCAATCAAAGGCGCCAAATAGACATCAATATCGTTCCCTGGCTGTTTTGGTCCAGAAATCATCATAGATAGCATCATATACTTATGTTTCATACATAGCCAGGGAGACAAGTTGTATATTACAAGGAGAACCGGCCACGCACTATGTGTCCTAGTAAGAGTTCTATACGGATTGATGCCGTCTGTACAAAGCCCAAGCCGTAGGTTTCTCGGCTCGCTGCCAAATTGAGGGAAGATTTCATCTATTTTTTTCCATTGTGGAGAGTCAGCTGGGTGGCGAAGATATTTCCCATCAGATATTCTCTCATCAGAGTGCCATCTCAACTTCTTCGCTTTTGTTGCACTCGCAAACAAACGTTTAAAACGTGGTATTATTGGAAGATACCACATAACCTTTAAAGGTTGCCTTTTACTTGTCACATCACCACAACCACCATCTTTTTTCACTTTGTATCGTGCAGTTTTACACTTAGGACACTCACTAAGACCTCCGTACTCATTTCTGTACAGTACGCAGTCATTAGGGCAAGCATGTATCTTCTTATACTCCATACCCATTGTAGACAGGATTTTCTTGGCCTCATACATACGATTTGGAAGTACATTATCCTCCGGAAACATATCACACAATAGTTCAAGTAGCAATGTGAAACTACTATCGGTCCACCCACAAGTTGCCTTTAAGTTAACCAAATGTAATGTTCCTGTCAGCCGCGTGTACTTACTACCACTGTACAATAGTGTCTCTGCATCACTCCGCAGGCTGTCATACTCCTGCGACTGCGCAAAGGATTCTGCCTCAACATCGTTAATCATTCTCTCCATTCTATCTTCATCTATGACATCCACAGCTTCCTTCTTGTGTGACGGACAATCAGTTACTTCCTCACCATGCCATATCCACCTTGTGTATCGCAGATTTATTCCATCACAAAGTAGGTGATCCTTTATGACATCAACATCCCATCTACTCTCATTCAAACAATTGACACAAGGACAAAAATACTTCCCATTTCTTGCAGGAGCATTCTTTTTAGCTAATTCAATAAATTCGTCCACCCCTTTCTCATATTCTTCACTAGTTCTCAAAGCATTCATCCAACTATGATCCATTTTGTTACCACCTAAGGCATTACTAAATAACATTCATACGTTTAGTACAATTCTCAACGACATATGATGGGATTGCCTAATTAAGTTATTGCCCCCTCCTAGCCTCATCTCTCCTAGATAACAATCATTTAATGAATATTGTGGGGGAGGCTACACTACTACAGAATTGAGATATAACCACCCCAAAAGACGTCCCAAATTGAAAATTGGGTGGTTAAAAAGATATGCGGTGGCATTTTCGTAATTATATATATGTAGGGGAATTATATAAGAACCTCTCCAAAAAACTGGCATGGAACAATTGCACCCTATCACTATTTTCTATTAATTAATGAAGAGTAAATATCAATTAATAAGTATTTGACAATATTCTGGCAAAAAAAAGTATTTGACAATAATTTTTCATTTATTTGAAATTATAAATAATGCTTAAACTTACATGCATGAATATGAATTTAATTTTATTATCTAATTTGAGTAGAATATTAATTAAACTTACATGCATGAATATGAAAATGTAATAAATTATAAATATTGATCTCTCTGTGAAATCACGAATGGTATAAATTTAAAACTTCATTAAAATCATTTATTACATTTTCATGCCTTGTGTTATATTGCAATGCTTTTCTCTACGTAGCTTTTACATATTTTTTATAAAAGAAAGTTTGCAAGCTAAGTGAGACGAAGAAGACACTACAACTCTTGAAATATTTGTATTCAACATCCATATTACCTCACATGTCTCTCTACTTCTTACAGCAACATATTGTAATGAATTTAAAAAGGAATTTAGCAACGTGTAAATGCATAACATGTTATAAGGGGTCTTATAACAGGGGAGTCTTCTTAATAGATAAGCACAATCTCAACCATTTATATATAAGCAATATATAATAAGCACAATCTCAACCATTTAATTTATATTTCAAAAACAAAATATAACATTCTGTTACAAAAAAAAAATAAAAACGAAGAAATAACCAACCTGATCAGCTAGCTAGTATGTTGGAGAGGTAGATGGAGATCCACGGTGGTGTGTGCACAACAATGGAGCGACCAAGGTGGAGGAGAGAGCAAAGAAACAAAGAGGAAGAAGAAGGGAGGAGTTCAACGACGGTGTTAAAGTTGTGGGTGAGGAATTGAACAAGGGAGGAGGAGAGAGCAAAGATCCACGGTTGAACAAGGGAGGAGGGAGGAGTTGAAGCAAAAAAACTCTAGGAGGGGCCGACGGTGTGGGTGGGGAGAGGAGGAAGAAGAGTTTTGTGGGTGAGGAATTGAAGAAAGAAAACCAGAGGAGGGAGGCCGACGGTGTGGGTGGGGAGAGGAGGAAGAAGAGTAAAGTTGTGGGTGGGTGAGAGGAGATGGGTGTGATAGAGAAGACCGCATGTCAGACAAGTGTCTGACATGCAACGCCTTTAG
Organism: Inga laurina; assembly: GCA_963855925.1. Classification (NCBI taxonomy): domain Eukaryota; kingdom Viridiplantae; phylum Streptophyta; class Magnoliopsida; order Fabales; family Fabaceae; genus Inga; species Inga laurina. The sequence continues at coordinate 39,456,258 of OY979705.1, forward strand.
GCATCCCAAATCCATTTGGGACGCCTAAAGTCCTTGTTTAGGCGTCCCAAATGCATTTGGGACGCCTAAACTAAGACTTTAGGCCTCCCAAATGACATTTGGGACGCCTAAACCTAGCTCCAGGCGCTAAAAAAAATTTGTGAAATTTATATTTCGCGCCATGAAGCACATTAGACGTCCCAAATTTTAATTTGGGACGCCTAAAGGTTCCCCTACATATATATAATTACGAAAATGCCACCGCCTATCTTTTTAACCACCCAATTTTCAATTTGGGACGTCTTTTGGGGTGGTTATATCTCAATTCTGTAGTAGTGAGACTTAGGTATTTTCATATTGGAGGATTTTTTTCAGGAAAAAAAAAATATTGGAGGACATTTTGTTTGAGGCATTGTCAGATGCTAATGCTAGCACCTATCCCAACAGAGATTTAAATATTGATTCGTCATACTGTGAAAGACAAGCTTCTTATGTTAGACCCAAGCATTGTTGATGAATTTCTGGTGCTTATTATTAATTTGTCTGTCAATCAACATTGACCATACAACCAATAATAGCGTGCGAAGAAATGGAAATTGATGCGCAATTTGACACGCAACATGTAGTTCTGATCCCTTTGCATATTCTGAAAGATAAGAGAGTACGTGTACACATTTGTTATAGAGCAGCGAGATAATATAAACTAGATTTGAGCAGCCGAAATTTTATTGTTCTAATTTATAAAAATGGTTACTTAAAATGTTCTGCTTATTTTATATATATGCTTTATAAAAGTCATCTAGATTATTGGTATGATAAGTTGTGTAGACCCCAAACTCTATGACTTCAGATTGTTGATGAAGCAAACTAATGAAGAACCTGTGCTGGTCCATTCATCAGGTTTTAAAGAATCTACGATGAGGAAAATAAATTTGTTATGATGTCTACATCACATAAGCAGTAAAATATTGCAATGGAAATTGCAAGAAAGGAGGGAGATAAAGGAAAAATTAGTTAAAAGTTGGGGGAAAGAAGACGAAAGGGTCACAGGTCCATATCATGGAGATGCTTAGGCTTTTGATTTTCAAAATGTTTAAAATAAGTGATTCAAAAATTTTGATCAATTTATTATTTAAATAATTTCCTATATTTACTTTTACTGATTTCGTTCTTTAATTTCCTATTTTAAACTATTTTTCTGAAGCATATTTGTCAATAATCTGTCAAGTATTGACGTATAATAACAATGCAACAAATTAAATATTTATTTAATAAAGACAATACTCTACAAATTAAATCTATTAATAGATATTTTCTGGCAAAAAAAAATATATTAATAGATATTTAATAAAATGAATGCCAGACCCGTGAACATAAATTCTAATTTTTTAATATTTTTTTAGTAAGAGTTTGCCTTTTTATTTCAAAGACGTGCAAAGGAAAAAAACATTGAAATAAATGAATAGAAAACGCTTCAAAATTCAATATAAACTTATGGAAGGGTAATGACTTTCACTACAAAAAAAAAAAAAGACATTTTGTCACGGTGACATTGTAGCGATTAGAATTAACTGCTACAAATATTAATATTTATAGCGGTTTTAACCTAAACCACTACCAATTTGTAACGGCAAGCTACGCGCCAAGTGACGCGACAGATTGGCAATGTTTTTTTGTAGCGGTTAATGAGAAATAACCGCTACGAAAATGGCGTGAATTTCCTGTCAAAACTTATAGCGGTTAAATTATAGCGGTTAATAAATAAAAACTGCTACAAGATTGCCACCACTTGGTGCAACCAAGACGAGCCAACAGTGTAGCGTTTATTTGTAGCGGTTCATCACTTTAAATCGCTACAAAATTCCAAACGTCTTGTATTTGTAACGGTTTTAAAGTGTTAACCGCTACAAAATTTCAGAGGTCTCAAAATTAGTAGCGGTTATATACATAACCGCTACAGAACTTCAAACGTTTTGTAATTTTGTAGTGGATATTATAAAACCGCTACAAATTTTGGGTGCCATAGGTGCTTTGTAGCGATTGATGTAGCGGTTATTTGCAGAACCGCTACGAATTCCTGCCCTATAAAAGGGTGCCGCCTCCCTTCATTTTTCCATTTGGCCATTTTGTTACCTGAAATTTCTCTAAGTGTTTTCTTTTAGATTTGAGCATTCTGACGTGTGGGGAAGAGTTTTTGCTGCATTATTTCTCATTATTTGTACTTGAGGTACGGAGATAATACGTATTTTATTTCTATTTTTATTATATTTTTGCATAATAATGTGACTAAAATGTTTTTTTTTTTTTGAATTTTTGTAGTTGATATGGCTTCAAGAGAGGATAAAGGGAAGGCGCCTAAGGTCCCTAGACCTATTTTACGATGTGGCAGCAGTAGAGCAGGGGGCAGAGGGAAGGCGACCCCGGTATTTCAGCCCATCCCCCCAGAGGAGTCGGTCCTACTACAGACACCACAGACGATCCCCCCACCAGAGGTGCCTCATTTGGGGGAGGGAGATATCAGTGTCAAGGACTACAAGGCAAACAAGGACTTTGAGATCCCGATTGGGATCAAGGAGATGGAGCAGTTCCTCGACGAGGAGGAGGCGCAGGAGCAAAACAACCCATGAGGGTCATCTTCGCGCTCTACTGCGTTTGAGGTGCAGGTCCAACATAAATAAATTTTGTTTTTTAATAAATTATTTATTTAAATCCGAAATGTTAAATTTCAATTACAATTTATCTAATGTGTGGTAAATTATGTAGATGAGCAGGGGAACGTGTCCACGAGAAGGCTGGCATGGCCGATTTGAATAGTATGGACCGGACACTACGAATTATAGTGCCGTGGAATGAGGGCACAAACTAGCCCATTGACAATGGGGGTCACCTGTTTAACTGCATCCTGAACGAGCTAAGCTTGAATTGGATGCGGTTCCCCATTCACTTCAGGACGTCGAGGGACATTCCGAAGGGGCCGAAGGACCTAGTTTGGGAGGATGTGGTGTAGGTAATTAATAGTATTTAATTAATATTTTTTGTAATTAATTCTATTTAGTTAATATTTTTTAATATGATTTTTGTAATTTTTGATATTTAAATAATTTTTTTGCAGCCGCGGTTTGCCGTCTGGGCCAATCGGAAGAGGTACACCCTGGTGAAGATGGGTGACGGCTGGATAAGAACAGGACGATGCCTCTGGAGCAGCTGATCAAGAGCGTCCCGGACGGCGTCTCGTAGAATGACTGGGCGAGTTTTGTCCAGTTCAGGAGGAGTGCTGAGGGGCAGGTAATATATTTATTAGATTATTTATATATAATTTTGTAATTGTTAATTATTAAATTATAATTAAAATTTAATTAATTTTAATTTAAAATTTATTATTTATAAATGTTTTATATTATTTTAATACATTTAATATTATTTTTTTTCAGGCGCTTTCTCAGAGGAACACTAGGATCTGTGGGCAACAGACGATCCACCACACAGCAGGATCGAAGACCTTTGCTGTCATGTACAGCAAGCTGGTAACTTTTTAATAATATCACTGAATTTTAGCCAGTTATTTCATAATACAATTGAATTTTGTAATTGTTTTAGGAGAGAAAGACACAACAAGAGAACTGTCAGATGAACTATGGGGAGCTGTACGCCATCACACACAGACACCATGATAGAACTCCGACCTCTCAGCAGGCAGAGGCAGCCATTGTAAATAATTTCATTATTATAATTTTTTCATTATTATAATTGTAACTAATTAGTAAATGTTTCATAAAATGGCAGGAGCGGCTGCATAGTCGCAAGCTGAGCTGCAAGAGACCTAGGTCGAGTAGTCACAGGGGTCAGTGAACCCGACGGCTCCTTTGAAGGTGGGTCTAGGTCAGGCTGAGCAACCAGACACATACAGGGGATGGGGATAGGCGCCAGACCTAGCATGATCTACGACAGGAGCGCCGCCTCTGAGGCTGTCAGCTCTAGAAGGGTCAGACGTCTGAGGGATGAGTCTGTTGAGCAGCTGCGAGCAGATTTGGAACGGACATAGGCTACAGTAGCTCAGTAGCTGCTGCATTTGGAGTAGATGCAGCATCATGCTGATTTGATCTACACTCAGCAGACGCAGTGGCGTGATATCACGAACAACATGCTCGAGTGTGGATGGAGTCGCCTGTTCCCCGACGAGCAGTATCCAGAGGTTCCCCTTATCCCTCAGTTTGTCATCTAGACTACTACTACTCCTCCTTTTCCTCCTGCTGATGATGATGGTGCGGTTAACTTTGCCCAACGGCCCAATCCAGCAGGACCTGAGGGAGCACCAGATGATTAGCCCCCAGCTAGTTAGTTTAGGACATCTTTTTTTTATTTGTTGTTAAAACATTTGTAAATAAATATATATAATTTTTTATTTCAGAACTTAAATTCTTATTGCGTTTACCATAGTTATATTTATATTCTTAGACCGTGTTGTTGAATTTGTGAATTAATTGCAAAAATATTATTTATATTTCTAAAGCTAAAAAAATTATATATATATTTGTAGCGGTTTTATAATAAATAACTGCTATAAATAAAATTTTGTTATATTTGTAGCGGTTACATAAATAATCGCAACAAATACTCAACTTTTGAATTTCAATTTCCATGACTCTTTGCAAATTTGTAGCGGTTACCTATGTATAACTGCTACAAGTTTAAAACTAATTCTTCGATTTGATTTCCAATGGCTTTAATATTAGTAGTGGTTTTATACATATAACCGCTACAAATGTTAGTACCGTAGCGGTTGATGTAGCAATTTAAAAACCGCTACAAAATATTAAACGTTAGTCAGACTATAAGGTTCCAGGCAGTCGTCATTCTCTATTCACTCATATTCTTCACTATACTTTCTTCTCTCTCACTAACAGTTATAGATAAGTCATGGATCAGGTTGCCACGCAATTCTCCAGAATATTTGTATCATATCAAGTGCTTGTGTGGAATCACAGACAAGGGAATGTCAATGTTGCTCGAATTATTACAAGATGCATTCCTCATCGCTGAGATTCCCACAACATTCTATGAGGCCAAGAAGATTATCAACAGGTTGGGGTTGAACTATCAAAAGATTGATGCATGCCCCAACGAATGTATGCTGTATTAGGGAGATGATTCCAGTAGGGAGACTTGTAAGAGATGCACACATCGAGGTACAAGACAATTTAGAAGGGGGAAAAATAGAAGAAGAAACCTGCAAAGATTCTCAGGCACTTCCCTTTGAAACCTCGCCTACAAAGATTATTTTTGTTGTCTAAAACTGCAGAGCACATAAGGTGGCATGCAATTGATAAGAATGATGACGGTAAATTAAGACATCCCCGGGATACAGACGCTTGGAAAACGTTTGACGATGACTTTCCAGATTTCGCAACTGACCCCAGAAATGTGCGGCTTGCTTTGGTGACCGACGGTTTTAATCCTTTCAAGAATCTTAGTACAAGTTACAATATTTGGCCTGTAGTCTTGGTGCCCTACAACTTACCCCCTGTATATGTATGAAACAAAGCTTCTTCATTATGTCTTTGATTATTCCAGGCAAAAAGTCACCAGGCATAACATCGATGTGTATCTTCAACCGCTTATTGCGGAATTGCTTGACCTGTGCAATGTCGGTATGGAGATGTACGACACTTATGGGAAGACTTTGTTCAACTTACGTGCAGCCTTGATATGGACGATTAGTGACTTTCTTGGCCTTGACACATTATCTAGTTGGAATATGTATACTGGGTCGGCGTGTCCAGCTTGCAATTTTGACTCTGACGCAGTGTGTCTTCCCCACAGTCGAAAGTGGTGCTTTATGGGGCATCGGAGGTTTCTCAATGGAAGGCATAAGTTTAGATTGCAACAGAATGGCTTCAATGGGAAATTAGAAAAAAGAGGACCACCTTAGACTTTGTCTGGACAGATATCTTACAGCAGCTTGAGCATGTTGACTTCGAGTTTGGAAAAAGTGATGATTTAGCACAATCTCGCCAAAAGACACGCAGGACTTTGGCGCCTCAATAATGGAAGAAGATAAGTATTTTATTCACTCTTCCATATTGGAGATCTAATTTACTTCGCCACAGTCTTGATGTCATACACATTGAAAAGAATGTTTCCGACAATGTGCTATATATGCTGCTTAACAAACCCGGCAAGACAAAAGATCACCTTCAAGCGAGAAATGATTTATGCGCCATGGGAGTTTGTGAAGATGCTTGGCCAGATGAGCATGACAAATTTCAGCCGGCAAAGTTTACCCTCACAAAACCGAACAAGGAAGTCTTCCTTGCGACGTTGAAGAAATTAAAAGTTCCTGATGGGTATTCAAGCAACATTTCTTGATGTGTTGACTTGCAGGCTCGAAAGGTTACTGCCCTTAAGAGTCATGATTCACATGTTCTTATGCAGCAATTACTCCCTCTGGCTATAAAGAATGCACTTCCTCCCAATGTTTCCATCATTTTGGTGAAACTTTGTTCTTTCTTGTAGAAGTTGTGTTCTAAGGTTTTGATTGTTGAGGAGCTCGATCAACTGCAGTCCAAAATCATTCTTACGTTTTATTATTTGGAGATGATTTTTCCTTCATCCTTTTTCACTGTGATGGTTCACCTTATAGTCCACCTTGTTCATGAAACAAAGCTCGCTGGCCCAGTACAATATTGATGGATGTATCCGATTGAGAGGTACTCATTTTAAAGATGTGCTTCATTGTTAGTTTTTATGTTTGCTACTCGTCCTTTTCAGCATTTAGTATCAATTTTCTCTTCTTTACTTTGTAGGTTCCTTGGGAAATTAAAATCTTATATAAGGAATAAGGCGTGACCATAAGGTTTTATAGCTGAAAGCTATATAGGGGATGAGGTGCTGTATTTTTGTTCAAGGTATTTTGATGACCTTGAGATGGCTTTCAACTGCCCACCTCGTGTTGACGATTGTCCAAAACCTAAGCCAACATCAGAAGAATTTATTCCTCGTGTTGGTAAAACAGTTGGAGCAACTGAGAACTTCAAACTAACGGCAACTGAGAAGTTGCAAGCACATAGACATGTCTTGATTAACTGCACTCAAGTTGAACCTTTTATACAGTAAGAATTGTACACTCACATGTTATTCTATATCTTTCGTTACATTTTTCACTTTCATTTCACTATCATCTTTCCATTATTAATTACAGAAAATTCAAAAGTCATGTTAAGCGTCAACTCAGGATTCGTACGCAAACATCCTCAGAAGTTGACAAAAAGGTCCACAAAGGATTCCTGAGCTGGTTTGCACGTAGAATACTAAATGACCACAACCCACACTCACCATATTTCAGAGCTCTCGCAATCGGCCCTCTTGATCATGCAAAAATGTTTACAGCGTACAATGTCAATAGTTTTAAGTTTTGCACGATTTCACGGGATCAAGGATTGCAAACTCAAAATTTGGGTGTTTATGGCACATTTGGGACAAGGAGTTATGCGAGCAACAATGACGCCAACTTGCAGTTCGGAGGCGTCCCTTACTATGGAAAGCTTTTTGATAAGGTCAAACTTAATTATCAAGGCCGTTTTATCGTGACGCTGTTCAAGTGTTTATGGGCAAATACCACTACTTCTCGGGGACTAACAACTGACAACTTAGGGATCACATCAATCAATTTCTCACGGCCGATTCATACCAGTATTTCTTAAGATGATAAGCTGTATATTCTTGCTTCAGAGGCACATCAGGTTTATTATGTCGAGGACGAGAGGCACAGGGATTGGCACATGGTTGTTTATTTAAAGCCACTAGACCTTTACAACATGGGTGAAGATAATAACATCGCCTACGAGAGTTAGCCATTTCAGCCAAAAAATTTTGAAAACTAGTTCCCTGAAGGCGATGACAATTTACCTCTACTGTGGTGCATCTTTTTAAGTCCACATCATTTAAATTAAATTTTTTAAATTTAATAATACATCACTAACAATAATTTTTCTACATAATTTCTGTAGGGATGGCGAGGATGAGTGATCTAATTCAAATTATATTTTTGTCCTTAAAAAAATTGGAAAAAATATTTTAAAAAAATAAAATAATATTTGTAGCAATTTTAAAACCGCTACTAATTAAAACCGCTACAAAATGGATACATTAACCACTACAAATGCTATGCGAATCCCTATAAATACATTTACTACATCTCATTTCAAACACTCCCCTATTTCTTTTTACCTTACTCTTCTTTCATTTTCTCTCATTTACAAATTTTTTTGTTTGCGTTGAGGAGCTTAACAATGCGATCAAATATGGTAATAAGTTTTTTAATTTTTTATTTGAATATTTCTTTCCTACGCATAAAATTTATTCTCACCATCTTTTTTTGCTATTTCAGAGCTTTATCTCATTTTCATCTATTTTTCATACACAATTACATTTTAATACACAACATAATAATTTCTTATTACCTATGATCCTTAATAACATTATCAATATAATCTTTATACTTATCCAACTAAATTAAATTATTCCTTTTAATTTATAAATGAGCTAAACTATTGAATAATAAGCTAATTAAATTAGCTAAACTACTAAAAAAATAAAATATTTAATTTAATATCAAAAAAACTGAAACAAATGATTTTTTTAAAACTTTCTTATTTTTTGTAGCGGTTACTAAACCACTATAAATTAATGCGCCATTTTCAAACTGAAATTAATTTTTGACGTGAATTTTGAATTTGGATGAAAATAGTAGTGGTTATACAACCGCTACTAATTTAATGTTCTAATATTAGTAGTAGTTTAAAAACTGCTACAAAATACCAAAAAAAATTCATTTTCCTTTTCTCGCCTTGATATTTCTCTTTTTGATATTTATAGTAGTTATATAACCGCTAAAAATAGCACAGAAAACGATTTTAGCTTATGGCGATGTTGTAGCGGTGAGATTGAATCGCTAAAAAAAAAGTAGCGGTTATTTTGCTTGAGTAGCAGTTTGTATAATCGTTACAAAATAGCTTGCAACATACGATTTAGTAGCGGTTTTATTAACCGCTACTAATGTTATTTGTAGCGGTTAAAACTGCTACTAATAACCATTTTTAACCGCTGCTAAATCATATTTTTTTGTAGTGTTTGACTTTATGAAGTTTCTTGAAAGCTTCCTAGCTACCACATAGATATCTATATGTTCCTTTAACACTCGAAGTATTCCAATTTTTAAATAAAATAAATTATATTATAAAGTAAAAGATAAAATGCTCAAAATGTTAGGGTCGGCAGGCATATCAGAAGAATTTTAAAATTTTACCAATCCTAATCGAGGATCTATCAACGGCGTTTAAATCGAGTTAGAAAGATTCATACTTTTTCAACTTAGGGTTTTCACGATCTCTATGAGCCAACACGTTAGGTCCGCTCCCTCTACCAGTATTCACACAAATGCTCTCCAACAGAGATTGCGTGCTAGCGCCTCCATTGTCTCCTAGGGTTTCCCTTACGGCTCTGAATTCTCATACGTGTATGAGTATATCTTCTCTATCAAGTTTATAACCTATGAGGGCTATATTCAAATTTCGAAATTAATCATCATTAATTTCAAAATTAATCAACAATTAATTATCTTGATGAGCTAATTAAATAAATTCAGTTTAAATTAAATCTGTCTAACAGTTTTTAATTTAACCTATTTATTTAATCCAAATAAAGAGACATTAGATTTAATTTATCTTCATAAATTAAATCTGAGATACTATATCTCTATCATGTTAGTTATTAAATTTAATATATCTTAATAAATTAAATTTAAAACTAATACAATATAATAATATCATATAATATATATACACACACACACATATATAATATACATAAGATATGTATTTCGAAAATATATATAACTATATAATATTATTAACGAATTTTATATTATATATATTTATAATTTATCCACCCTAAACTAAACAATATCTCGTGTTGGGTCATTCTTGTGTGCAACCTTGTAGGCCCATATGAAGTTGGTAGTGGGCCAATAACTATACTAACCCAAAAGTCGCAAGCGGCCTCTAGCAAAACATTATGACTACCTAATTCATATGAGGATTGTTATCACGATACAACCTGTCATACAATCATGTCATGTCTCTTTTGTCACACGATATATCGATCAAGGATAAGGCATGGATAATGTCATCCTTTTGTTCTTGACTATTACTTTCTCGATTCCTGAGTAGCCTGATAATAGAAATGAAAACTCCTTTCCATTATAGTATGGCCATACTTTTCTCAGACCCACTCATCGAGGGGCCTAGTAATATCTCTCTACTAATGTGAGGGACAAATTCCATCTTGATCATTCATATTTCTCTGCATGAAAAACCACCAAGCCCAATCAAAGCCTTTATCATCACCCGGTCAAAAGTGACTTTTAACTAGTTTAAAGCTTAGCAACTTTCATGTAGGAATCCATGATGACCTCAGGTCTAAGGGCATTGTGACGTGGTTATATATGAGAAAAGCTTATGACTTGATCCATGTAGCTTTCTCATAGTGGGTCGGTCCAACACCTTGTAATCTTGCAAGTGCCTAAGACTTTGATTTGTATCTCTATATCTTATCAAAGTCATACTGGTCTTGTTTTATCTCTACTCCCGCATAGATGACCGATTAGGGACATTTTACGACAATCTTTATGAATTATCCAATGATACAATTATCAGAGTTAACATGCAAATAATATGGTAACAGAATAGAGAAATTTCATTAAAATAATAATGTTCAAAGTACAATGATTCACCCTTAGGGCACAATTTTCAACATCCTCCCACTTGCCCTAAGTACAATAATTAATTTGCCTAATTCCTATTGCCCTAACATGAAGCTTATGCTTTGCCTATGTGAGTGGCTTTGTAAGAGGATCAGCAATATTATCTTCTCCTGCTACTTTACATATCTTTATATGACCTCTATCATTGATTTCTCTAATAAGATGAAATCGCCTGAGTATATGCTTGGTCCTTTGATGTGACCTAGGCTTCTTAGCCTGTGCAATAGTGCCGCTATTGTCACATAAAAAATCTATTGGATTTGAGATGGTAGGCACCATCCCTAGTTCAGTAACGAACTTTCTGATCTAAACAGCTTCTTTAGCTGCATCTGATGCTGCTATTTACTCAGCTTCTGTTGCAGAATCTGCTACAATGCTATGCTTGAAGCTCTTCCAGCTTACTGCTCCACCATTCAGGAGGAATACATATCCAGATTGTGATTTAAGATCGTCTTGGTCAGTTTGAAAAATTGCATCTGTGTAACTGATTATATAGAGCTCATCATCCAATCCACCATAAATCAAAAACAAGTCCTTAGTCCTTCTTAAGTACTTTAGGATATTCTTGACCGTAATCCAATGACCCTCACCAGGATCTTGTTGATATCTGTAGTCATACTTAAGGCAAATGAGACATCTGGTTGAGTACATAACATGGCATACATGATGGATCCAATGACTGAGGCATATGGAACCTTACTCATGCGATCTCGCTGATTAGGTATGCTAGGACACAGATCCTTGCTAAGATGGATGCCATGTGACATGGGCATGTAACCCCTTTTTGAATCCCGCATATTGGACTTTTGCAGTATCTTGTCTATGTATGTGCTCTAACTTAAGCCTATTAGTCTTTTGGATCTATCCCTATAGATCCTAAGCCCTAGGATGTATGTGGCTTCACTTAAGTCTTTCATTGAAAAGGACTTTCCTAACCAAGACTTGACACTCTGTAAGGTAGGAATGTTGTTCCCAATGAGTAGGATGTCATCTACATAAAGCACTAGAAATACAATTATGCTCCTACTAACCTTCTTGTAAACACAAGGTTCATCGATATTTTGTATGAATCCAAACTCTTTGACTACTTCATCAAAATGATGATTCTAGCTCTGAGATGCTTGATTCAATCCATAAATTGATCGTTGAAGCTTGCAAACTTTACCAGAGTCCTCTGGACGCATAAAACCTTTAGGTTGTGTCATGTACACATCCTCAAGTAAATTTTCATTAAGAAAGGTTGTTTTGAAGTCTATTTGCCATATTTCATGGTCATAATATGTTGTAATGGCAAGAAGGATTCTGATTGATTTTGCCATTGCAACTGGGGAAAAGGTTTCATCATAGTCTACACCATGAGTTTGAGTGAATCCTTTTACAATAAGTCATGCCTTAAAGACATTTACATTGCCATCCATGTTAGTTTTCTCCTTGAAAACCCATTTGCACTCGATGGTTTTTACACCTTCAGGTGGATCGACTAAGGTCCATACCTGATTGTCATACATGGATTGCATTTCGGACTTCATGGCATTTAGCCATTTCTTGGAGTTTGGTCCTACTATGGCTTCTCGATAGGTGGTTGGCTCATTTTGCTAAATGAGCAACATATCACGACCTTCAGTAATCAGAAATCGATATCTCTGAGGCTGATGCAGTGTCCTATCAGATCTTAGTGGACCTTGTGTTACTTAAGGAGGCTCAGCAACTTGTTGTAAGTCTTATCTAATATCCATATGTGGTTCTGTACTATCTTGTGACTCTTGAACTTCTTTGAGATATACCTTGTTCCCACTGGTTGTTTTAGAGACAAACTCTCTTTCTAGAAACTTACCATTTCGAATAACAAACACTTTGTTATCGGTGGGATTGTAGACATAGTATCCTTTCATTTCTTTAGAATACCCCATGAAAAGGCACTTTGAGGATCTGGGCACTAATTTATCAGAGGCTTGTTGCTTAACATATACCTCACATCCCCAAATTTTGAGAAAAGATAAACTTGGTTTCTTTCCTGTCCATATCTCATGGTGTTTTTTCAATTGCCTTAGATGGAACACAATTTAGTGTAAACGCAGCTTTCTCTAGGGCATTCCCCAAAAAGATGGGGAAGATCTATTTGACTCAATATAGATCAAACCATATCTAATAGTTTTCGATTCCTCCGTTCAGAAACGCCATTCCATTGTAGTGTTCTTGGAGGAGTTAATTGTGAGATTATCCCACAACTCCTAAGATGGTCAATGAACTCTTGGCTCAAATATTTACCACCTCGTTCATATCAAAGTGCTTTAATTTTTTTGTCAAGTTGATTTTGTACTTCATTTTGGAATATTTTGAACATTTCAAAAGATTCAAATTTATGTTTCATTAGATAGATATAGCCATATCTACTAAAGTCATCTATAAATGTAATGAAGTAGACATAACCTCCTCTAGCAGCTGTATTTAATGGTCCACATACATCTGTATGTATGTGGCCCAATAATTCAGTGGCCCTCTTACTATGCCCAATAAAAGGTGCCTTTGTCATCTTTTCTAATAAGCAAGATTTGCATGTATCATATGATTCAAAATCAAATGAGTTAAGAAATCCATCTTGATGGAGTATGGAAATGCATTTCTTATTTATATGGCCGAGACGACAATGCCATAGGTAGGTCAGATTCAAATTGTTTGATTTTATCCTTTTAATAGTTACATTATAGATATTCCCATTATTAGGATGTTCCAAATTTAATATACATTGACCAACATGTAAATCACCATCAGCATAGAAAATGTCATTACGATAAATAGAACATTTACCATCTTAGTAATGGAAGTATAACCTTCCTTATCCAAATAAGAAAGAGAGACAATGTTACTACTCAAAGCAGGAACGTAATAGCAATTGTTCAAAACTAACAAAAGCCCACTGGGTAGAACTAATTCATAAGTGCCTACGGTTAAAGCAGCAACTCTTGCTCTGTTTCTAACTCGTAAGTCCACCTCGCCCTTCTTTAGCTTTCTACTGTCCTTTAGACCCTGCACATTTGTACAAATGTGAGAACCACATGCAGTATCTAATACCCATATAGAGGAAGTAGAAAAATGAATGTCTATAACATAAATACCTGAAGCGATAGCCCCGTTATCCTTCTTTTTCTTTTTCAGATCTTCCAGGTAAAGTTTGCAATTCCTCTTCCAATGACCGGGTTCATTGTAGAAGTAGCAGACTCCTTCCATTAGAGGTTTTGCCTTCTTGAGTGCAGGCTTGGTTTCGGGCTTGTCTGACTCTTTGGTCTTACCACCTGAGCCATTACCCTTCCATTTGTCCTTCCCTTTCTTTTTCATATGCTTTCATTTCTGAACCATCAAAATTGTACTGGGTTTTTTCTTAATACTTAGCTCAGCAGTTTTGAGCATCCCATGTAGCTTAGAAATTGATTTCTCCATGTTGTTCATGTTGTAGTTCATGATAAACTGATCATAACTCTCTGGGAGTGAGTTCAGGATCAAATCAGTAGCTAAGTCTTGGCTCATGGGAAATCCAAGTCTCTTAAGGTGATCAATATAGGCTTTCATCTTTAACATATGAGTACTAACTGATGCACCTTCAGCCATCTTGCAGGAATGTAAGGCCTTTGTGGTCTCATACCTTTCTTGACTTTCCTATTGCTGGAACATTTCCTTGAGATGGATAATCATCTCAGGAGCCTCTATAAGTTCCAGATCTCTTTGGAGCTCTGGAACCATAGTGGCAAGCATCAGGCAACCTACATCCACAGAGTCTCCTTATGCTTTGTGTAAGCATCTCTCTGAGCTCTTGGAGTATTGGCTACAGGCTCCTCAGGAATGGGTTGATCTAGGACATAAGCCTTTCTTTCTTGCTTGAGAATAATTCTCAAATTTTTGAACCAGTCAAGAAAGTTTGTCCCATTGAGTTTGTCCTTCTCAAGGACCGATTGCAACGATAGGTAGCAGGATTACTAGTTGACATGATTCTACACTTAAAATATGAAAAGTTAGTTAGTAATCTTCCACTAATAGAATCATCCCATATTTTAATTACTAGTCCCACTAATTTTGCATATTTTAATTTTAGAATCATGTCGACTAGTAATACTGCTTCACTATCATTGCGATCGATCCTTGAGAATGACAAACTCAATAGGACAAACTTTCTTGATTGTTTCAGGAACTTGAGAATTGTTCTTAAGCAGGAAAGAAAGGCTTATGTACTAGATCAAGCCATTCCTGAGGAGCCTGTAGCCAATGCTCCAAGAGCTCTGAAAGATACTTACACGAAGCATAAGTATGACTTTGTGGATGTAGGTTTCCTGATGCTTGCCTCCATGATTCTAGATCTCCAAAGAGATCTACAAATTATGGAGGCTCATGAGATGATTGTCCATCTTAAGGAAATGTTCCAACAACAGGCAAGGCAAGAAAGGTATGAGACCATAAAGGCCTTACATTCCTGAAAGATAGCTAAAGATGCATCAGTTATTGTTCATGTGTTAAAGATGAAAGGCTACATTAATCACCTTGAGAGGCTTGGATTTCCTCTGAGCCAGGAGTTAGCTACGGATTTGATCCTGAACTCACTCGTAGAGAGTTATGACCATTTTTTGATAAACTACAACATGAACAATATGGAGAAATCAATTTCTGAGATACATGGGATGCTTAAAATTGCTGAACAAAGCATTAAGAAAAAACTTAGTACTGTTTTAATGGTTCAGAAAGGAAAGGGTATGAAAAAGAAAGGGAAGGGCAAATGGAAGGGTAATGGCTTAGCTTGTAAGACCAAAGAGTCAAACAAGCCTGAAATCAAACCTGCACCCAAGAAGGCAAAGCCTCCAACAGAAGGAGTTTGTATTTCTACAATGAACCTAGTCATTGGAATAGGAATTACAGACTTCACTTCAAAGATATGAAAAAGAACAATAAGGATAGCGGGGCTATTTCATCAGGTATTTATGTTATAGGCATTCATTTTTCTACTTCCTCTACATGGGTATTAGATACAGCATGTGGTTCTCACATTTGTACAAATGTGCATGGTCTCAAGGATAGTAGAAACTGAAGAAAAGTGAGGTGGACCTACTTGTTGGAAACAAAACAAGAGTTGTTGCTTTAGCTGTAGGCACTTATGAATTAGTTATGCCTAGTAGGCTTTTGTTAGTTTTGAACAATTGCAATTATGTTCCTGCTTTTAGTAGTAACATTGTTTCTCTTTCTTATTTAGATAAGGAAGGTTATACTTCCATTACTGGGAATGTTAAATGTTCTATTCATTATAATGACATTTTATATGCTGATGGTGATTTGCATGTTGGTTATTATATATCAAATTTGGAACATCCTAATAATGGGAATATCTATAATGTAACTACTAAAAGGATAAAATTAGAATCTGACATGTTATATCCTAATTTTTTATTAAAGGTTAAGGACTTCAAAAGTGGATGTGATTATTGTTAAATCGATTCTTTTAGAGTATGCAATGTGAATGGTGATTTGGATGTGTTATAAGCAGCACTGAAACCCTGTATTAAAGTTCAATTGTGGATTAACATCTAAATTGACTTAAAATATAAGGAGGGTGCCTATTATGGTTAAAAGGAAAGATAAAATGTGTTTGGTGGTGATTCAAGAGGAATTGTCATAATCAGGGGCAAAATGGTATAGTTACTACCAATTGGTCAGTTACCGAAGAGGAAACTCCTTGGTAACTTGAAGATCAATGGGTAGAATTGATATGTGTAAAAGATCAAAGGGTGGAATCATGTGTATATGGGTTTGTGTGAGCTCATGAAGGATGTTCCAAGATCTTGACACTTGGCATCTTGTGAGCCGTGGGATTTGGTCAAGATTTCAAAGCGAATGGGTTCCCTCTCTCCGCTCTTCTCTAAGTTGGCCAAGAGGCCTTTGGCACCCAAAAATCTGATCTCATTCTCTCTCTCTCTCTCTCTCTAACCCTCCATGTTCGTCCAAGCTCAAGGGAAGAGAGATAAATGGAAAGGTGAGTTTTTGACTTGGTAGATGATCTCTTTATCTCAAACACTCTTCTATAATGTTGTTCATAGTAATGAGAGCTTCATCTCTATCGCTTTAGATTTGTGAAAGGTGTTTGAGAGCTTGATGAAAATTGGAAAGATGAAGAATCAAGAAACAAGTTTGAGGAAGAGGAAAAGGTGACTATTTGATGTCTTTTGATATAAGTTTTGTGATTATTAATTGAGTTTTGAGAATTGTGGATTTTGCCCTGATTTTGTGTGACATGTAATTGGGAGAATTGCATGTTGTATTATGGTAAAAATGGTGTTTGGATGTGTTATATGGTCATTAGAATTGTTTTGAATATTGGAAGTAAATGTAGTAGAAGTGGGTAAAATATGCAATAAGTGTGTCCAAGGGGGGAAAATGTCATAGTGATGTGATTTTGGGTGTTTTGAGGTTTCCAATGGATTCCTTGTGTAAAATTGTGTGGGAATAGTTTTGGATAAGAATTTTGGGACCACTGGAAACATATTGGTTGAGTTGGAAAAATTCTGTCATCTGCTGCGTTTTAGCTTCTGATAAAGCCTCACCGAGTGCGCGGGGGTCTCCCTTGAGTGCAGCATCATATTTTCCCTTTCCCCTTCAGTTTTAGTTGTACTTGCATGTGAAAGGAGCAAGAGTGCAGTTCCTCACCTACGAGTGATGTGAGTTATCTCTTGAGTGCAGTTGGTCTTATCGAGTAAGAATGTGTTATTGTACTATGAGCCGCTGCTCGAGATAATACTCACAGTCGATTTGTCAAGAGTGTGATTTAGCACTAGTGAGTTTTGTTCCCTCACTCGAGTGCCAGAGTTAGTGCTTGAGTGCACTTCTAACTCTAGATTTTCTGCTCTCACGAGTGAGCACTTCTTGTGCCTCACTTGGTGGGACTCGGGTGAGTGTAGGGGCATCACTCGAGTGTAGTGATAATTTTTTGTCTCTGTCTGTGCTTTCGGTCAAGCACTCCTATGAGTGAGCTTTTACGCTCAAGTGCAAATTATCTCATCGCTCGAGTCTTGCAGCCAAAAATGGGATTTTGAGGTTTTGAAAGATAGTCTTTGGTCAATTTCTCCCAACCTTTTAGGCATATGTTTAGGCTTTGAGTAGCCACCTAAAGGTCATGGATAATAACCAACTTTAAGTGTTATGCAAGTAAGGATTTGGAGTAGAAATTAACCCTATGTCCTTGATTTGGTTTATAGGGATCGATGCTCGCCTTGATCGTGAGAAAGTTGTGTTGTAGCACACATAAAAAGAATAAGGGTGGGGAACATACCTCTCCTGCATGTATTTGATATTTATTTTAGTGTGTTGATGCATGTTATTACTTTACATGATTATGTGTAATATATATAAATGTTTGAAGCTATGTTTCTATTTATGTTGTGGCCATAAATATGTTGTTTGAAATATTGAGCTTGCAAATATGTTATTGTGTGAGAATGAGTTATGTAATGCAAGCATGTCATGTATTAAACATTTATCATACATGCATGTTGGTATTGTTTTCCTACTAAGATTCTCTTCAATCTCACCCTCCCCTACCAATAATTTAGACAAGGTAAGAGGCTCGAGGATGGGATAAGCAACCAAGGCGGTGAAGACTCCTCCGGGAGGTAGATTTGGTTGTTGGTTAACGATATGGATTGGGATGACTGTATATGTCTGGAATGTGTATTTGGATATTGGATATATATATATATATATATTTGAATGAGTAATTGATTATATATTCGAAATGGATTTGTGTAATCCCTTAATTGGAAATTGTAATGCTCAAATGTGCCCTGTAAAGCCTTGATAAAGGTATGGCTCAGGATTGCTGGAATTATTATATTGTACACTCTAATATATATTAAATGTGATTTATTTGTGCGAAGTAATTGTATTCGAAATATGAATGTGAGACCAGGTATATTAGATTTTGAAAGGGATTTGTGAAAATCCTATCATAAAAATGGGATATTAAATGAGTTTTGTTTATTCATTGGTCTCTAATTCATTTTAATCACGTATTTCAAATATAATTACAAAGGGGGTTACACGATCTACCTATGGCATTGTCATCTAGGCCATATAAATAAGAAACGTATTTTGAAACTCCATCAATATGGATTTCTTAACTCATTTGATTTTGAATCATATGATACATGTGAATCTTACTTATTAAGAAAGATGACAAAGGCACCTTTAACTGGGCATAGCGAGAGGACCTCTGATTTATTAGGCCTCATACATACAGATGTATGTGGACCATTAAATATAGCTGATAGAGGAGGCTATATGTACTTTATTACATTTATAGACGACTTTAGTAGATATGGATATATCTATCTAATAAAACATAAATCTGAATCTTTTGAAATGTTCAAAATATTCCAAAATGAAGTATAAAAACAACTTGGCAAAACAATTAAAGTAGTTTGATCTGATCATGGTGGTGAATATGTGAGCCAAGAGTTTATTGGCCATCTTAGGAGTTGTGGGATAATCTCACAATTGACTTCTCCAGGAACACCACAATAGAGTGGCGTTTCTGAATGGAGGATTTCTAAGGCAATTGAAAAGACACCATATGAGATATAGACTGCGAAAAAACCAAGTTTATCTTCTCTCAAGATCTGGGGATGTGAGATATATGCTAAGCAACAAGCCTTAGATAAATTAGCACCCATATACTCAAAGTGCCTTTTCGTGGGGTATTCTAAGGAAACGAAAGGATACTATCTATATAATCCCACCGATAACAAAGTGTTTGTTATTCTAAATGGTAAGTTTCTAGGAAGAGAGTTTATATCTAAAAGAACCAGTAGGAGCAAGGTATATCTTGAAGCAATTCGAGAGTGACAAGATAGTACAGAACTACATATGGAAAACAGAGAAACCTCAACAAGTTGCTGAGCCTCCTCAAGTAACACAAGGTCCACGAAGATCTGATAGGACATAGTATCAGTCTCAGAGATATGGATTTTTGATTATTTAAGTTGTGATATGTTGCTCATTGAACAAAATGAGCCAACCACCTATCGAGAAGCCATAGTAGGACCAAACTCTGAGAAATGGCTAAATGCCATAAAGTCTGAAATGCAATCCATGTACGAAAATCAGGTATGGACCTTTGTCGATCCGCCTGAAGGTGTAAAAACCATCGAGTGCAAATGGGTTTTCAAGGAGAAAACTGACATGGATGGCAATGTAAATGTCTTCAAGGCATGACTAGTTGCAAAAGGATTCACTCAAACTCATGGTGTAGACTATGATGAAACCTTTTCCCCAGTTACAATGGCCAAATTAATCAGAATCCTTGTTGCCATTTCAGCATATTATGACTATGAAATATGGCAGATAGATGTCAAAACAGCCTTCATTAATGGAAAGCTACTTGAGTATGTGTACATGACACAGCCTGACGGCTTTGTGCATTCAGAGGACACTGGTAAAGATTACAAGATTCAAAGATCCATTTATGGATTAAAGCAAGCATCCCAGAGCTGGAATCATCGTTTTGATAAAGTGGTCAAAGAGTTTGGATTCATTCAAAACATTGATGAACCTTATGTTTAATGAAGGTTAGTGTGAGCACAGTTGTATTTCTATTGCTTTATGTAGATGACATCCTACTCATTAAGAATGACATTTCTACCTTGCAGAATGTCAAGACTTGGTTAGGAAAGTCTTTCTCGTAAAAGACTTAGGTGAAGCCACATTCATCCTAGGAATTAGAATCTATAGAGATTGTTCCAACAGACTTATAGGCCTAAGTCAGAGCACATACATAGACAAGATATTGTATAGGTTCAGTATGTAAGATTCAAAAAAGGGTTACATGCCCATATCTTTTGGCATCCATCTTAGCAAGGATCAGTGTCCTAGTATACCTAATTAGCGAGATCGCATGAGTAAGGTTCCATATGCCTTGGCCATTGAATCTTTCATGTATGCCATGTTTTGTACTCAACCGGATGTCTCATTTGCCTTAAGTATGACTAGCAGATATCAACAAGATGCTAGTGAGGGTCATTAGACTGATGTTAAGAATATCCTAAAGTTCTTAAGAAGGACTAAGGACTTATTTTTGGTATATGGTGGATTAGATGATGAGCTTTATGTAACTAGTTACACAGATGTAGGTTTCCAAACTAAATAAGATGACCTTAAATCGCAATATGGATATGTATTCCTCTTGAATGATGGAGCAATAAGCTAGAAGAGCTCCAAGCAGAGCACTGTAGTAGATTCTACAACAGAAGTTGAGTATATAGCATCATCGGATGCAGCTAAGGAAGCCGTTTGAATCAGAAAGTTAATTACTAAAAAGGGGTGGTGCCTACCATCTCAAATCCAATAGATTTGTTCTATGACAATAGCGGTGCTATTATACAGACCAAGGAGTCTAGGTCACATCAAAGGACCAAGCATAAACTCAAGCGATTTCATCTTATTAGAGAAATCACTGATAGAGGTGATATAAAGATATGTAAAGTAACAGGAGAAGACAATATTGATGATCATCTTACCAAGCCACTTGCACAAGAAAATCATGAGCATCATGCTAGGACAATGGGAATTAGGTAAATTGATGATTATACCTAGTGGAAGTGGGAGGATGTTGGAAATTGTGTCCTAGGGGCCAATCATTGTTCTTTGAACATTATTAATTTAATGAATTTTCTCTATTATTTAATCATATTATTCGCATGTTCACTATGATGACTAGATCCTTGGATAAATCATAAAGATTGTCTTAAATGTCCCTGGTCGGTCATCTATATGGGAGCAGAGATGAAATAAGACTTGTATGACTTTGATAAGATATGAAGATACAAATCAAAGTCTTAGGCACTTGTAAGAGTACAAGGTGCTAGACCAACCCACTATGAGAAAGTTGCATAGATCAAGTCATAAGCTTATCTCATGTATAACCACGTCACAATGCCCTTCGACCTAAGCTCATCATAGATTCCTACATGAGAGTTGCTAAGCTTTGAACTAGTCAAAAGTCACCTTTGACTGGGTGATGATAAAGGCTACAATTGGGCTTGGTGGTTTTTCATGTAGAGGAATATGAATGATCAAGATAGAAGTTATCCTTTACATTAGTAGAGAGATATTACAGAGCCCCTCGATAAGTGAGTATGAGAAATGTATGGCTATACTATGATGGAAAGGAGTTTCCATTTCTATAATTAGTTACTCAGTAATCGAGAAAGTAATGGTTCGGAATAGGAGGATGACATCATCTATGCCTCATCCTTGACCGAAATATCGTGTGACAAAAAGTACGTGATATGGTTGTATGACAGGTTACATCGTGTTAACGATCCTTAATGAATTAGGTAGTCATAATGTCTTGCTAGAGACCACTTGCGACTTGTGGGTTAGTACAGTTATTGGCCCACTGCCAACTTCGTATGGACCTACAAGGTCACACACAAGAATGGCCCAATGCGAAACAATGTCTAACCTAGAGTTGACGAATTTTATATTTATATATATAATATAAAATTCATGAAAATAAAATTAATAATGTTATATCTATATGTATTTTCGAAATACATATATATATATATAAATATATATATATATGTATATGTGTGTGTGTGTGTGATAATATTATTATATTGTGTTAGTTTTAAATTTAATTTTATTAGATAAATTAAATTTAATAACTAACATGATAGAGATATAATATCTGAGATTTAATTTATAAGGATAAGTTAAATCTATTGGCTCTTCATTCGGATTAAATAAATAAGTTAAATTAAAACTCTATGACAGATTTAATTAAACCAAATTTATTTAATTAGCTCATCAAGATAATTAAGAGTTAATTAATTTCAGAATTAATCTTGATTAATTTATAAATTCAAATATAGCCCTTATGTGTTATAAAAATGATGAAGCAGAAAAACTCATGTACAAATGAGAATTCAGAGCTACGAGAAAACCTTAGCAGACGTTAGAGGCACACAAAAAAATCTGATATGTATATTGAATAAATTCTAGTAGGCATTGTTCAATTTTCTATGACATGAAATTAATTACGAGCTTTTGAACTCATCAGGAATAGTAGGTATAATATGGGCAAGTGAATTATGTCATCTTGGGTACTTAAGTCGTCCCCGTGTTATAAATGGTTTAATATCAAAATCCAAATATATAATAAATATGGAGTAGTAATTTTGAAGATATGGAAAATCATGTACGACAACAGTGATATGGCTTCAATTCAAATATAATTTAAAGCACTCAACCAACTATATTGAAGGGGTAAGCCTTAAATTTTTTTCAGATGGCATCAAATTGAAGAATTCTTGAGTACCTCAAAGGGATCATGCTTATGAAAAAATACCAAGCTTGATCTATATATCAAGCTATTTAAGGGATATGTTATTATTACCACTCTAGCTTGAGCTAAGTTTTTATGTGAAAGTAGAAGTGCATTGGTGTATTTACCAAAGCAAGTAAATTTAAAAATAGGCTAAAGGTGCATCTACCACCCAAGAGAATTTTTTTCATATGCATCAAATGTCCTAAAGTTTTTTTTGTACAACTTTATACTTAATAATTTAGTTAAGTTAAGAGGTGTTTGATACACTTGAAAAAAAAACTTTAGGGTATTAGATGCCCAAAAAATAATTGAGATGCTAAATGTAATATCCCAAATTTTAGAACTAAAAATTTGAGAATAAGCCTAAGTCAAAAGACCATAAAGCCTAGTTTGGCAAGAGTCCCAATGATAGAATAAGTTTCATGGGATTATAAGATCCAACCCTCTAAGTTGAGATTGACTCTCTTGATTCCATGAGGCTCAGTGTGTATAAGTAGTCGAACTTAAGATGTTGGTTTATGGGCACTTAGGCATACTTGGCGCCATTTGGTGGCACTCAGAGGCATATGTGGCGCCATCTGGTTCCCATATCCATAAAGTAGCTTTTAAGGTGGTGCAATGAGAAGTTGCCTTGTGTATCAGTAGTCGGATGAAAGTTATCAGTGTTTATGTACACTTGGTATGCCATAAGACACACAAGCTCACACGTGGCAGTATCAGGGGTAGGTGTTGTAATCCCCTGCCTTTAAACACGTAATTATGATTCGATATCATGACATTAAATTGGATTAGAGACCGTTGGATAATTTAAATTCGTTTTGACTCTTACTTTACCATAGGGTTTTTACAAAATCTTTCGAAATCACTTCCCTATCCTAGTCTCAATTTCAAAACTCAAATATAATTACCTGAGTAGTTAATTTACATTCACAAATATCAAAGTGTAACACCAAATCCCCGGCAACTCTTGGGATCTATACATATTTCAAATAGGTGTTTATAAATCTCACCAAGGGATTACATGACCAAACTCGAGTACAATAAAATTTACTTCTCAAAATATACAGTAATCCCAAGTTCAAAATGAATAACCAACATTCCCCCAAAATCAAATATACCCTGAGGGGTCCTAATCACTCCGGGTTTCCCGCCTCTCCTTAGAGCCGCTTGTCCTGTCTGAAATGTTAGTCATTGGAAAGAATGAGATTTGAGAGAATCCCAGTAGTAACAAGTCACTCACACAATGCATAAACACAAAACATATATGATCATGTTAAACAACATCACAATGTATCATGGCTCATGCCACAAACGACACCACTCACGGCTGTAAACTCTATGCATCAGCTTTCGCTGCGAACTCAAAGCATCACAATGTATTCACAAAGTATTCTCAATGCATAACAAACATACATATAGTGTCTCACACACAGTATAAGAGGAAGAGTCACTACCTGGTCCTTTCCTGACGTTCTTCTGCACCGTGGGCTCTCGAGGGCGGCAAATATCAAATCCTATAAACCAAATCAAGGACAACCCATCAATCTCTTTTCCAAGTTTTCCAATTTTGTAGTACTTTATATTGGTTATCATTTAAACTCTTTAGGTGGCTATTATAGGCCTAAACATAAGCCTAAAGGGTTAGGAGAAGCTACCCTGAAGATACCTTTTTCAGGTAAAGCACACAGATTTTAGGCTGCCTTACTCGAGTGAAGAAGGTCTCACTCGAGTGTTGCCCTCACCCGTGCTCGAGTCCCAACGAGTGAGACATAGGAAGTGTTTGCCCGAAAGCAACCCTGAAAATATCTCTCACACTTACTCGAGCACAGGAAACTCCACTCAAGTGATAACCTTCAATGCACTCAAGTACCAAGAAGTGAGGCTCAGCAAGTGACTACTCGAGAGCAACCTAACTCCCAGGCGACAACTGCACTCGAGCACCAGCCCTAGTGCTTGAGTAACTTCCCAATGCTTGCGAGTGATGACGCATGTCACACGAAGATGAAGAAGTGCACCCATGATTTCTGCTTGAGGACTCAACTAAAACACCCAGAATTTCATACCACACTTGAGTGAGGCTTATCAGATGCCAGATTCGCAGCAACTGATAAGGTTTTCCAGAATTGACCAATTTGCTATCAATGGCCTAAAGCTTGTACTAAAACTCATTCTCACTTATTTTAACACAAGGAGCCTATTAGTAACCTCAAAACAACCAAACTCCCACTCAAGCAACATATTCCCATCTCTAGACAACAAGATTACCAAAAACCACAATTTGCCAAACTTCCTTACTCAACCTCAAATCAAACTTTATGACATTATAACACATATTAACACCATTTCCTACACATTACCATACCAAACTCTTTCATTATTCAATTCTCATGAAATCAAGACAAAATTCCAGAATTTACTAAACCAAAAATCATAACATATATACCAAAATTCATCAAAAGCTTACCTCTTAAGCTTGCTGAAATCAAAACCTTGATTCTTCCACTTTCAAATTTCCTCAAGTTTCTACACACCACAAATAAAAAATTTAAAAACATTGGAATGAAGCTCTTAACCTCTTGAATAAAATCAATGAAGGTGAAGTGAGCATTTAGAGTCAAATACTCACCTAAAATTCAAACCCTTCCTTTCTCTTTCCTCCTTGGTTCCGTCAGAAATGGAGAATGGTGAGAGAGAGATGAGTTGATGAAGATTATCTCATTTTCCAATTTCCCATGCTTCTTCACCAACTTGAGAGAGAGAGGGAAGAGTGTTTGAAAATTTGACCTCATCTATGGTTCATATTTTGCCACTTGGCACCATCTGATTCCTCCTACCATGATTTCACATCCACTTGCATGCAGAGGATTCCACCTATTACTCTTTCAATCCTAGCCATTGATCTCAATTACTAAGGAGTTTTCTCTTCGGTAACTGACCAGTCGGTTGGTAACCATTTTGCCCCTGATTATCACAATGCTTACTAAACCATCACTAAGCACCTTTATATCACATTGCACAACATATACTTCAAAAGTGCTTAATTATAATTAATTACATCACTTTAAAGTTGTTAATCCTTGATTACAATTTAGGATATTACAGGTGTCACCATTTCATGGTCTCCAGGGACATATGGTAGCCTTCGGGTAAACTCCAAGACACGTGGCAACAATCAAGGGAAGGGGTGACATGTTGTTAGTAGAAGTACTATCAAAATCAAGAACTGATCAGATAAAAATGTAGACATAATCATAAGCTTCAATTTGAGCATAACATCTTGCTATTTTACTAGGTAAATTTGAAGTTCTAGACCCCTTAGGGTTTCAGCCAAGGTGCTAAAATTGAGCTCTAATGGCTGATTGATGATGAATATGTTGTTAATTAAAGGTTTATGGTGGTTAATGACATGTGATAGTTTTTGAGGTATGTGGTGCCATTTTATGCCACACAGGTACATATGTGATGCATTCTTGAAGACATAGGCATATGTGACTAATTAGTCAAATAGAATATGCCAATGTGTTAGTGCACATGGCATTTTCAGGGCAGGTGCAAGTGCCCTGCGTTTTTGAAGAGACACCGACTTGGTTTAATTTGTCTGGGACACCCATGCATGTATGTGATGAGATCATGAGGCATAGGGGATACGTGGCATCAATCAGAAGAAGCAAGGCACATGTCACAAAAACGATCGGCCCTATATAAAAAAGTAGCTTTATTAAAGTAGCTTTATTAAAGTAACTTTTTGAAAGTTACTTTGTGGCTAGCCAATCACGTTGTGACATTGTAAATTCTACTTTACAACTAGCAAATCACATGTCGAACCTTTTAAAGACACAATTAATACAGGTTGAATTGTTGAGACAACTCACCGGTCCCCAATCTGGCTATGTGTCTGAGTTGCCCTCCCCTGATATTAAAGTCAGCTAAGAGGAGTGAGGAAAGAAAATGATCTTGACACATGTCTATTCCTCAAACATCCCTCAGGCAAGCTAGATGAATCACTTGGTGAGTTAGTTGGTTGGCTTTTAAGAAGGAGCTCCTGGCATGTTGAGATTTTTATCACTTTACACATGCATCATAAGACCATTTAAACGTTCCCAAACTCTTTAAATTTTGTTCAACCCATAAAATTAAGGGAAAAAACTAGAGAAAATGAAAGAGGAGAGAAGTTATAAGCGTTCTTGAGTGTTCTTGAGCTCCCGAGCCGATTTCACCTCCGAATCGGATTTTATAACCCCGGTGCCTTCACGAATCTTCTTCTATTCATTGAGGACTATGTTTCTACTATTTTAGATTCTAGATCAGAGGAGTTTGGTGCTATCTTTGAAATGAGGTGCTCCTGAAATCATGAACCTACTGCAAAATCAAAAAAAGATAAGTATAAGTTCTGATTTGAGTATAATATGTAACGCCCCAATTTTTGATTAAGGCCTAATGATAATTATTGAGGTTAATTACCGGATTAAAGTGAAATTAATGTATATTGGTGACAATATTATTTAATATGTCATAATTGATGAAAAATTTAAAGGATGGAATTATTGGCTTTAAGTTGGTGATTAATGGGGAAATTAATTACTAACTAAAAGAAAAATGAGAAGTGTGATCAAATGGCTAATGGAAGGATTAGAGAGATTAATTGGTGACTAAGTGTGTGAGAGCTAATAGGAAAATGACATGTGGCAAAGTGGGTATGAGAGGAAGATAAAGAAAAGTCAAATGGGATTAAAGAATGAATTTCTCTCTCCTCTCTTCCCTCTTATGCAC
The DNA here is from genome assembly GCA_963855925.1 of Inga laurina. Taxonomy (NCBI): domain Eukaryota; kingdom Viridiplantae; phylum Streptophyta; class Magnoliopsida; order Fabales; family Fabaceae; genus Inga; species Inga laurina. The sequence continues at coordinate 39,484,184 of OY979705.1, forward strand.
TGCAGAAGTGTGGAGGGAGTATTGTCATCATTTGTTCTTCTTCTTCACTACTCTTCACTCCATCTCTCATCTCTCTCCATTTTCTGGCGCCATTTTTGCAGCAAAGGGAAGGAAGAAAAGCTTTGAAAAGGTACGGAAAATGGCTTCCATTGCTCAAACTTCCTTCTCTAATATTGATCCTTGAATGAAGAGCTTCATTTTGATAGTTGTAATGTGTTCATTGGTGTTAGTTTGTGACCTCAAGGGATTGTGAAAGTTGAAGAATCAAGAAATCTCTTTGGCAAAGTGAAAGAGGTGAGTGTAAACTCCTGTTTGATATATATATTGTGGTTGTTGGTTGAGCATTGATTTTTATGGAATTTTCTGCCCTATTTTCGAAAATTAGAGTCTTAGTGAGTTTGGCATGTTGTGATCATGGAAATGGTATATTGTGATGTCTTTTGGACAAATGGATTGGTTTGAATCATTAAAAGTAAATATTGGGAACTTTGTGTTGGTTTTGGTTTATTGGTCAAAACAGGGCATGTGGTTAGATTGTGAATTTGGTCATTTTGAGGCTACCATTTTGTTTTTTGTGGAAAATTGTATGGGAATATGTTTGGTTAATTATTTTGGAGTCATTGGACACTTTGGTAGAAAAGTTGGAAAATGCTATCAATGTGAACTCTGTCTGGGTAGTTTCCTTGTGTGGACGTTCTTAATGAACAAATGATTTCAGAAAATTGTGAAATGTTTCAGTCTTAAATTTCACATCCCAAGCTTCAAAATGGACATATATTTTGTGTCATTTCATTTAGTATTCTAGGAGATATAATTGTCCAAAGTTTGGGGATGGAAACAGAACTCTGTTCTGGAGTAGTGTTGAGTTTTGGGTGATTCTGTATTTTTGTGATGATTTGAAGTCATGAGCCATATTTTTCCTTGAAAGAGAACTTAAATAGCTTTCATTTGGCTTTAGAATCACTCTATTTCAAGTTTTCTACAATTAGATATGATTTTTCAAATTTCAGCCAAGAATCAGGAAATTTCTTGGCCGCGGCCCAAACCTTTCTGCCTTGATTCTGGCCGCAGCCCATAGGTGGCTGGCCACAGCTGGCGACCTTCTAACCGTATTTTGGCCGCGGCCCAAGGAAGGGCTTGCCACAACCAACCCCTGTGTTCCAGCACTTTAAGTTTTTGAAAAGAGATCTTCACCTTATTGTTTCCCAACCTTTTAGGGGTTTTATTAGAGGCATTTGTGGCTTCTTAAGGGTCATTATTGATAACCAAATCTAAGTATTGAAGAGTCAATTGAGTATTGGAATAGAGAATAATGCTTCGTCCTTAATTATGACTTTAGGATTTGATATCTGCCCGGAGCATAGAAGGCCTGTGCCTGCTCAAGGAAGGAAAGACAAAGGTAGTGACACTTTATGCTATATCATGTATATTGCATTGCTTGTTTACATTAGTTATTGAATACAGTGAAAGTGAAGAGGACGTGACGAAAGCCCGGACTCGATTAGAGTGAAAGTGAAGGGGACATGGCGAAAGCCCAGACTCGATTACAGTGAAAGTGAAGGGGACGTGGTGAAAGCCCGGACTCAAATACAGATAAAGTGAAGGGGATGTGGCGGAAGCCCGACCTCGTATATAGTGAAGGGAACGTGGCGAAAGCCCGGTCTCAAATATTGATTGCTGCATTGTGATGTATGTAACTTGCTTTGTATATATGCATCATATAAATAAACTGTTGCTACTGGGATTCTCTAGAATCTCATTCTTTCCAAATAAAATTTTTAGACAGGGCAAGTGGATTGAAAAGCAAGCAAGCGGCAAAGGACAATTAGGACTGCCAGCGGTAGTCTTAGCTATATATTTTGGTTTTATATTGAACTGGTTATCATTTTGGATAAATGTATATATATTGAATAGAATTATAGTGGTATAGTTTTGTGTAATCCCCGGTATGGATACTGAGATGGGCAATAATGCCCTGTATAAACCTTTGGATTAATGTTATTATCCCGGGTGAACGTCGGGAATTGTGTTTAATCTGATATTGTATATTTAACGGACCAAACATGCCATTTGTTTTAATGAATGAAATGAGTGGAGATCCATTTGTACAGGTGTTTTAAAAAGTTTTTAATTGTCTCAGATTTCTTATTCGATAATTAAATGTGCTTAAACATTAATCCCGGCCTGATTATCGAAGGGGGTTACATTTGTGGTATTAGAGCAGTTTTCCTGGCATTTGTAGGAATTGCTAAGATAGTTTCCCTAGTTATTTTCCTGAGTGTTAAGTGATTGTTGATAGTTGTTGTATACACATGAATATTCCTATTATTGATTGGTATATAAAAGTTTAAGGAATATGTGTATACTTCTATTGTGATTTCTGTATAGGTGAATCAATTGTAGACTGAAGAGAATAATGGCTCGCCCTAGAAATAGACAACTGGATCCGGAGGTGGAAGAGCTCAATGATAATCCTCCTGATCTGATGCAAGAAATGATGACATTGATAAGAGAGCAAAGAGACATGATTCGTGAGCTAAGGGAAGAGCTCAGGGAAGAAAGAGCTAAGAGAAATAAGGAAAGGCTCCAGTCTACTCACGCAGAGACTAGAGAAGAGACCCAACCAGAAGAGACAGCTAAGGGGTCGCATAGACCTCAAGAGTCCCCACCTCATATTGAGCATAATCAAGGGTCACATGGGGTGCCAGCTCAAAATGATAGAGACCTTAATTCTTGGGTGTCCAAATTCTGCAAACACATGCCTCTGTGTTTAAAGGAAGATTTGACCCTCAAGCAGTGGAGGATTGGATAATGAGGCTAGAGAAGATCTTCGAGGTGCTTGAGTACCCATCGGAGGTGAAAGCAAAGCTAGCTATCTACAAGCTAGAAGGACATGCAAACCGATGGTGGCGAAACATTGCCATGAGCCGGCCCGGATTGTGCAAGTGACTTGGGAAGTGTTTCAAAGAGAGTTCAATAATAAATTCTTCCCCAAGTCTGTGAGAATAGAGAAAGAGTCAGAGTTTCTAAAGATAAAGCAAGGGGACGATGAGACCTTTGATGAGTACTTGTCTCAGTTTGTTCATCTATCCCGGTATTCCTCCTACCTCCGATATAAAGATGATGAGGAGTGGAGCTCCAACATGCTAATTCGGGGTTTGAGGAGGGAGTTGAAGAAAAGATTGGCCGCCCAACAGTTTGACAAGTTCAACAAAGTGGTGGAAGAGTGCCGGATCACTGAGAACAATTTGAGAGATATTAACCCAAGGGTGGTGGTCGCGGTGACACTAGTAAGGGAAGTTCATCCCAGAAACGTAAAGACCAAGGGTTCTCATTCAACGGCGGTAGTAAGAAACCATACCCATCTAGAGATTATGGGAATCAAGGACAGTTACCACAATGGGTATGCCCCTGATGCAATAGAGCACATGCTAATAGAAATTGTGAAGGGCAATGGGTGTGTTTCCTCTGCAAGCAGCCTGGACATATGGCCAAAGATTGCAAAGGGCGACTGGTAGAGTCAAGGCCCAAGAATCAAGCGAGAATGTTCTCAATGACCCATGAAGAGGCAAGGAAATCTCCCAAATTGACCAAAGGTACTATTCTTCTCAATGGTAGTGTATTGCAAATTTTGATTGATTCGGGTACTAGTCATTAGCTTGTAGCCTATGACTGTGTAAAGTGCCTAGGATTGTATGTTCATAGATTGCCAATTGATATTGTTGTGTCAACACCTATGGGTGTTAAGTCTGTGACGGCGAAAGCTTGTCTAAATAGTATTATAACTATGGAAGGGTTGGAGTCTACTGTTGTTGATTTGTTTACCTCTGCACCAAATAGAGGGTATTCTGGGCATTGATTGGTGGACAGCGGATTGCCTCCAGAAAGGGAAGTAGAATTTTTAATGGAAATAGTGCCTGGAGCTGGTTCGATATCCAAAGCCCCACATAGAATGGCCTTATGAACAGGCGGAATTGAAGAAACAAATTGAAGAGTTGTTTGAGAAGAGACTCATTTGAGTCAGTGTGTAACCATGGGAAGCTCCGGTATTGTTTGTGAAAAGAAGGACAGAGAATGGGAAGAGTGAATGGCTTCTGAGTTCTTAATAAAATGACACCTTCATCTAGAGACAACCAACTGGGAAGCGCTATCTACAGAGTATTCAAATTGGAAAGGGCTACCTGCGGAGAATTCTGATAGGAAAGGGCTACCTACGGAGAGTTCTGATCGGAGAGAGCTACCTAAGGGAAGTCTGATCGCAAAGGGCTACCTACGGAGAGTACCATACCGTAGTGTGAAGCCACCGTGATGACAAACCCTAGTGTGGAACTGCTGTAACGATAAACCCTAGAGTGCAGCCACCTTGACGATGAACCGTGGACTGCAGTCACCATGATGTTGACTCATAGACTAGTGTTACGGAAAGGTTGACTCTTAGTGATGGTGTATTGTAATGAATCCCATAATAGATGGGTTTTCTTGAGATAAGAAGTCATACGGCTTGGAATGATTCGAATTGAATTGGGCCAAATTTTGGCACGAACAAATAGAGATTGTGAATGTTGTTAGTGGTAATGGGAGATTCCTTTGGGACTCCTATTAAATCAACTTAACATTGCTAAAGTATAGATAAAGATATAGAAACCCAAATGTGATGAATGTGACATGTTTGAGAACTATAATGAGTAAAAACTCGAGACAGTGTAACTTACAGCAAGTGCATGTCGACGTGAGCTGTTGTAGGGTTTGATGTTGGTCATCTCTACTATCGGCCATTGATGTACCGTATAGAATGTAAAGACCGTAAAGCAATGTGTAAATGTGACCACGCCAAGCGCACCGCTACTAGCTGACCCTGTTGAGGGATACGGGTGGGGTGTAGGTAGGGTGGGCATCGCCACTGGCTGACCCTGTTGAGGGATACAGGTGGGGTGCGACAATGAAAGTATTCACCACGCCAAGCGCACTGCCATCGGCTGAGCCCTCGGAGGGGGTATACGGGTAGAGTGTAGGCAGGGTGGACTGTGATAAAAGGGTACTTTGGATAGAAGAGATTGAGATTCTGGAGAGACTCGATATTGTTATTGAAACCCAAAGGTCCCGGTTACCACTAGTGGAGTCATTGGTGGGTATACGGGTGAGGGTAATGATGGGAAAGTGAGTATAGTGTAAGCGAAAGCATAGTAGAAAACAACCAAAAGCTGAGAGAGGTGATGACAGCGGAAACTATCAGTTGTGCGCAGTGAGTCTGCGGTGCTTTGAGATATTTCTGGAAGGGGAAAATGACCTAACGATTGAGATTAAAGGGGCTTAAAGCCAGAATGAACGAGTGTAGTCCGTATCATAGTAACTGAGTGAGGTGAAGACCTCTAAGGATTGAAATCGGAGATCACGCGATCGTGAGGGTGTCTTCGAGTACAAGAAATGATAAAGTGATTGAAAGAAAGAAATTGAACCACGAAGGGTTGGTCCGCTGAAATTCTTGAGTGAATTGGACCTATGGTGTACTGTTGATACAAATGGTTTGAAAGAATTATCCTAATAGAAAGCAAATCGAGGAACAGAAGCCATCATGAAGAGGCGTCCATAGTTTATGTCTTAAGTGGAGTACCAAATTTCGAGGATGAAATTTATTGAACGGGGGGGACAATTGTAACGCCCCAATTTTTGATTAAGGCCTAATGATAATTATTGAGGATAATTATCGGATTAAAGTGAAATTAATGTATATTGGTGACAATATTATTTAATATGTCATAATTGATGAAAAATTTAAAGGATGGAATTATTGGCTTTAAGTTGGTGATTAATGGGGAAATTAATTACTAACTAAAAGAAAAATGAGAAGTGTGATCAAATGGCTAATGGAAGGATTAGAGAGATTAATTGGTGACTAAGTGTGTGAGAGCTAATAGGAAAATGACATGTGGCAAAGTGGGTATGAGAGGAAGATAAAGAAAAGTCAAATGGGATTAAAGAATGAATTTCTCTCTCCTCTCTTCCATCTTATGCGCTGCAGAAGTATGGAGGGAGTATTGTCATCATTTGTTCTTCTTCTTCACTACTCCTCACTCCATCTCCCATCTCTCTCATCTCTCTCCATTTTCTGGCGCCATTTTTGCAGCAAAGGGAAGGAAGAAAAGCTTTGAAAAGGTACGGAAAATGGCTTCCATTGCTCAAACTTCCTTCTCTAATATTGATCCTTGAATGAAGAGCTTCATTTTGATGGTTGTAATGTGTTCATTGGTGTTAGTTTGTGACCTCAAGAGATTGTGAAAGTTGAAGAATCAAGAAATCTCTTTGGCAAAGTGAAAGAGGTGAGTGTAAACTCCCTTTTGATATATATATTGTGGTTGTTGGTTGAGCATTGATTTTTATGGAATTTTCTGCCCTATTTCGAAAATTAGAGTCTTAGTGAGTTTGGCATGTTGTGATCATGGAAATGGTATATTGTGATATCTTTTGGAAAAATGGATTGGTTTGAATCATTAAAAGTAAAGATTGGAAACTTTGTGTTGGTTTTGGTGTATTGGTCAAAACAGGGCATGTGGTTAGATTGTGAATTTGGTCATTTTGAGGCTACCATTGTGTTTCTTGTGGAAAATTGTATGGGAATATGTTTGGTTAATTATTTTGGAGTCATTGGACACTTTGGTAGAAAAGTTGGAAAATGCTGTCAATGTGAACTCTGTCTGGGCAGTTTCTTTGTGTGGACGTTTTTAATGACCAAATGATTTCAAAAAATTGTGAAACTTTTCAGTCTTAAATTTCACATCCCAAGCTTCAAAATGGACATTTATTTTGTGTCATTTCGTTTAGTATTATGGGAGATAGATTGTCCAAAGTTTGGGGATGGAAACAGAACTCTGTTTTGGAGTAGTGTTGAGTTTTGGGCGATTCTGTATTTTTGTGATGATTTGAAGTTATGAGCCATATTTTTCCTTGAAAGAGGACTTAAATATATTTCATTTGGCTTTGGAATCACTTCGTTTCGAGTTTTCTACAATTAGATATGATTTTTCAAATTTCAGCCAAGAATCAGGAAATTTCTTGGCAGCGGCCCATGAGTGGCTAGCCGAGGCCCAAACCTTTCTGCCTTGATTCTGGCTGCTGCCCATGGGTTGCTGGCCGCGGCCGGCGACCTTCTGACCATATTTTGGCAGCGGCACAAGGAAGGGCTGGCCGCCGCCAACCCCTGTGTTCCAGCACTTTAAGTTTTTGAAAAGAGATCTTCACCCTATTGTTTCCCAACCTTTTAGGGGTTTTATTAGAGGCATTTGTGGCTTCTTATAGGTCATTATTGATAACCAAATCTAAGTGTTGAAGAGTCAATTGAGTATTGGAATAGAGAATAATGCTTCGTCCTTAATTATGACTTTAGGATTTGATATCTGCCCGGAGCATAGAAGGCCTGTGCCTGCTCAAGGAAGGAAAGACAAAGGTAGTGACACTTTATCCTATATCATGTGTATTGCATTGCTTGTTTGTATTAGTCATTGAATATAGTGAAAGTGAAGAGCACGTGGCAAAAGCCTGGACTCGATTATAGTGAAAGTGAAGGGTGTAACCCCCTGCCTTAATTACTGTAATTATTATTCGATAATGCATAATAAAAAGGGGTTTGAGACCGTCGGATAGTTCAAAACGTATTAAATTACCTACCAAGCAGTAGGACCTTACAAAATTTTTAAAACTTCTTTCCTACCCGGGTCTCGTTTTCAATTACCGAATATAATCACCTGTGCAGTTAATTTACATTCACATATATCAGAGTTCGTAATTTAAACCCCGGCAACCCCCGGGTTCATCTATATATATGTATAGAGTTTCAAATTTCATGTAGGGGATTACAAGCCAAAATATCCACACTGTTTACATCTCAAAATGTAGTACAATAATCCCTATCCAAAATGATTAACCAACAAAAGCCATCCTAATGTCCCTAGGAAGCTCTAACCGCTCAGGGTCACACGCTTCTCCTTAGAGCCAGTCGCCCTGTCTGAAAGGTTAGTTCAAAGGAAAGAATGAGATTCAAAAGAATCCCAGTAGTAACTAAACATTTATACCACACATAAGCACATAACATGTAAGCAAATCATCATGCAGCAGCAGCACATATCACACTCCACCCTCATCCCCTTTCTCCGCCGGGAAGGCACACAGCCCTACCCCGAACCGTTGTTAGCTACTCAGGGACTATTGGCGTGGCAGTGTATACATATAGCCTTATAGCCCATACAGCTATCCGGCTCTCACAAATGGCCCGTCGGCCTCACATATAGCCTTTCGGCTCACATGTCACATATATCACACTTCATCCTCATCCCCTTTCTACGCCAGGAAGGCACACTGCCTAAACCCGAACCGTTGTTAGCTACTCAGGGACTATTAGAATGACAGTGCTAACACAAATCCACAAAGGTCGCAGCATACAAATCCATTTCCAATCGACGATAAAACACACATGCAATGCATCATATTTGGTACAAAAGAAAAGTCACTACCTGATCCCTTCCTGATGTCTCTGGGCACAGTAGGCTCACGAGGATAGCAGATGTCAAATCCTATAATCAAATAGGGACATTTGGTTAATTTCCTTTTCCAAGTTCTTAATTCAATAACACTCTAAGTTGGTATTCATTTGGACTTTTTAGATGGCCATTAAATGCCTAAACATATGCCTAAAGGGTTGGGTTAACTATCCCCAAAGATCCCCCTTTAGAAGGCTAACTTCTGCTTTTTGGTCTCTTCACTCGAGCACAGAAGGCCGTGCTCGAGCATGACCCCCCGCTCTCACTCGAGCACACATGCGAGTGACCTCCAGCGAGTGCTTGCCCGAGAGCAACTCCCGCGACAAACCTACACTCTCACTCGAGCACAAGAGGCTGTGCTCGAGCAGAGACCTCGCCAGCACCCGAGCACCACGGAAGTGAGGCTTGCGAGTGACGACCCGAGAGCATCTCTCAACATCTTCCTCCACATTTACTCGAGCACAAACACCTGTGCCCGAGCACAGATCCTCAATGCTCGCGAGCACAAGGAAGGGAGGTCCCGCGAGTGTCCACCCGAGAGCAACTCCACTCCCAGGCACCAGATTCACTCGAGCACAACTCCAGTGCTCGAGTGATCTCCCAATGCTTGCTCCCAAGACTCGCGAGTGCCAGCGCACTCTTGGCAACCACCCACGAGTGATCACCCGAGACGCTCACCCCCAGTGATTTCAGGCACCCTCACTCGAGCACAACATGCTCACTCGCGAGCACATTCATCCTGTGCTCGAGTGAGTTCTTCCCTCACTCGAGAAATCACCTCAGATACCCAGAACGCAGCATCTGAGTTGATTTACCAGAATTCACCAAATGAATTCCAATAGTCCTATAACTCATACCATTACTCATTCTCATCCAAAACTTCACCATAAACCCATTGGCAACCACAAACAACCCAAATTTCCACTCAACAACACATTCTCTCTCTAAATCATCAAATCACTCAAAACCTCCTTCTAACACATTTCCCTTATTCAACTTCAAATCAACTTCTAATCACTCCTAAATGTCAAAACTGACCAAATGAACAGTGACCCACTAATCCAAGCCTACCCTTTAATTAACATCATGATTAGGTCAAATTTCCAGAATTCTCATTGATTAGGTAAACATCTTGACATATATATCAAACTGTATCACAAACCTACCTCTTTAACTTGCTGAAATCAACACCTTGATTCCACCAACGTTCAGATTTGTCCCACAATCAAACACCACCAATGGAAATTCTGAAATCATAGAAATAATGCTCTTGACCTCTTGATCAATATTAATGAAGGGTAGCTAAGCATATAAGATCATTTACCTTAACCAAATTCAAACCCTTACTTCCTCTTTCTTGCTTTCTCGCCGGAAATGGAGGAATGAAGAGAGAGAGATGAGTAGGTGAAGGTGATGATCATTCCTTCCCTTCCTCCCATGCACTTGGCCGACTAAGAGGGAGAGAGAAAAGAGTTTGAAAATGTTGACTCATCTAATGGCTCTGATTTGGACACTTGTCACCATCTCATTCTTCCTCTTATGAGTTTATATAAACTCCTCCACACAAGATTCCACCCCTTGATCTTCCAATCTCAACCCTTGATCTTGATTACCAAAGGGTTTTCTCATCAATAACTAACCAGACAGTTGGTAAATTTACCGTTTTACCCCTGTTTAGCACAATACTTATTAAATCATGAATAATGATCTTATTATCACATTACACAACATAAACTTCAAATATGATTAATTAACATTAATTACATCATTTGAAGTCATAATTCCTTGATTAAAATCCAGGATGTTACAAAGGGGACGTGGCGAAAGCCCAGACTCGAATACAGATAAAGTGAAGGGGATGTGGCGGAAGCCCGACCTCGTATATAGTGAAGGGAACGTGGCGAAAGCCTGGTCTCGAATATTGATTGCTGCATTGTGATGTATGTGACTTGCTTTGTATATATGCATCATATAAATAAACTGTTGCTACTGGGATTCTCTAGAATCTCATTCTTTCCAAATAACATTTTTAGACAGGGCAAGTGGATTGAAAAGCAAGCAAGTGGCAAAGGATGATTAGGACTGCCAATGGTAGTCTTAGCTATATATTTTGGTTTTATATTGAACTGGTTATCATTTTGGATAAATGTATACATATTGAATAGAATTGTAGTGGTATAGTTTTGTGTAATCCTCGGTATGGATACTGAGATGGGCAATGATGCCCTATATAAACCTTTGGATTAATGTTATTATCCCGGGTGAACGTCGGGAATTGTGCTTACTCTGATATTGTATATGTAACAGACCAAACAGACCATTTGTTTTAATGAATGAAATGAATGGAGATCCATTTGTACAGGTGTTTTAAAAATTTTTTAATTGTCCCGGATTTCTTATTCGATAATTAAATGTGCTTAAACATTAATCCCGGCCTGATTATCATAATATCCTTAGGTTTAAGAAGCTTTCATGAGGTTATGATTGCACTAAAGTTTCAGGCAATATGAAGAATTAGATCTTTAATGATCTTATGATTATGAATATGATGTTATGAATACTATATTAGATATGGTTTAATGATGATAGTTAACAAGCCTTGAGATTGAAATTGCAAGAACTTGACTTGTGGCAATTAAGGTTGAGTTTCGGTCATATTCAGAACATAAGCAAGGAATTGGATTCTAGTAATTTTGAGGTTGGAAATGGATTCTATTTGCAAAATTATGTGAAAATGACTCGTGGTATTACTTTTAGATAATTGGGTAAAAAACCCTAACTTTGGGAACTTAAGGATAGTTGCTGCCAGATTGTGTTTTTTGTGAGACAGACTGCTTGTGGCATGTTTTTAAATGACTAACCCTTGTTCAATGACCATGATATTTTTCAAATTTATATTAGACATCTTAAGCTTTAATTTGATATATAATTTGTGTCATTTGGATTTGTAGATTGTAAGATATGATCAATTGAAGTTAAGCTTTGAATCTGGAATAATTTCTATGGCAGTGAGGATTGTTTGAGGTTTCTGGAAATTTGTACTTATGAGTGTTAGTGAAAGATATTTTTCCTATATAGAGGACTTAAAGAGCTTCGAATATGACTTTGAACCACCTCATTTAGAGTTCTAGAGATTAAGTTATGATTTTTGGAAGTTAGGTCAAGAGGCAAGGGAAATTTGGAAATCCAATTTTTGGTAGAGGCCAAGCACCAGAACTGCTTCTTGGCTGTGGCCTAAAAGTTTCTAGACCACTTTTGGCTACAACCAAAGAATTCCTTGGCTACGGCTAAGACCCCTATTTTAGCACTTCATATTTCACCGAGAAATGTTGACCTTCTTAGCCCTTTCTAACTTTTTAGGCATTGATCTATACTTCCAGTGACTTGTTATAATGGCTCTAATAATGTGATTGGGCATCTAGGGCCATGAGATATCAAGGAAAAATAAATAGAAGATTCTTTAAGCAACTTCAATGGTTAAAAGAAAAGGAACAAGAGGATATAAATGTGTAAAGGTAGTAAACTTACCTAAATTGCATGCACTTGATATGTATGCTTATGTATTGATATGTATGTTTTCTTTGCTTGATTATGTAAAGCATATATGAATAATTGAAACTCTATTTCTATTGATACTATGGCCATATGTATGAAATGTGAAGCATTGAGTATGCAAATATATCATTATGTGAGCATGAATTGAGGTAAGGCAAACATGTCATGCACAAAGCATTTATCTTGCATGCATATCTGATATTATTTTCTGCTAAGATTCTCCTGAATCTCACCCACCCTAACCAACTATATAGGTACAACGAGCACAAAAGAGCAATGGATCAAAGTTGCATAGGGGAAACGTGATGACGAGTTAGAAATTATTACGTATTTGATTATATAAAAATGCCATAGATGAGTTGAGATCTCTTCATTGTAATGTACATATACGTAAACAAGAATAAATGAGTGCAAGTTTGCATATTTGATTAATTGAGAATGAGAAGGTAAATATGATGATTTTAATTTGGAGGCTTAAATAATGGAATTTCCCAAGCCATAACAATAACATTTACACTTTTGATGTATAACAAAAGGGGAATAAATGGCGAGTGTTACACTAAATGCACTGAAAAAATACTTTGCAGTGAAAGTGGCACTTGAAAAAACCATAGTATTGAAAACCGGACCCGATTAGCTCATTTGAATCGGAAACCAGTGAACTGCATACCTAACCAGTCTGGTTGAGGGTAGGAAAACCAGGGAGAACTGACCCGGGGTAAATCGGGCTGGTCGCAAGTTGCTCGGAGTTGTATTCTATTTTTAACTTTTCTATGCAACAAGCAATGTTGTTTAGGCTTTTTTTCAAAATTTTTCCTTGAAATTTTTTGATTTTCAAGGAGCTTTAAAAGGGTTGTAGAATACTTGTGGTATTGGTTGGAGAGAAATCCTTATATACTTAATGATACTTTTGTAGGTATTAGGTTCAGGAGATTATATTGGACTATTGGTTAAAAAAAACTCTTATGTAGTTTTTTGGATGATATGCATGAATATTTAAATTATTTCTTTTTCTAATTGATCCCTGTCATACCCTTATCTTATATTAACTTGTAGCGGACTATTAATATGTGGTTCGATGGGCATAACAAGAATAACAGAAATATACTGATATTATTGATACAATGTGCTTGATTATAATATAGAAATTCCCAACAGGGTTATACATAAGATTACAAACCTTTAACATAGTTCAAAGTTTGCAGGTAACCAACTCCTCTTCTTGGTCTAAATCGAGAGCGTATGTGGCCAGAACTTACATCTTTACATCTTTACCCTTACCGTTTAATTTAGGCTTATTCCCAAGCCTCCAATCCCAAAATTCAAGATATTCCATTTCTCCCCCTGTTCAATAAATTTCTTCCTTGAAATTTGAACTTCTACTATTTGGGAATCCCTTTTTATCACTCAATTCATCCCTTTATCATGTGCAGGCTCACAAGTTGTGCAACATAATGATCATATTCAATCTATCTCTTTCATATGCATGCTCATCGATCATGCAACGCAATCATCATTTTCTCATCAAAGTTCTCAGATATTATTCATCATTCATTTAGTACATCATATTTAATGTGTAATTAAACATAGGACCCACTGGTCCATTCCTATAGCTCTAGATTCATTAGGCCTCACCGCCTCAACTCACATGTTTTATGCCCAGCCTTTCGACTGCAAGCAACCAGTGCGGCGCAACCCGCCTGGCCATGTTAGGGTATGAGCCTCCTGATCATAGATTGATTAGTCACATCTTTTTCTGTTTCCCATTTATAAAATGCAATAAAAAAAATATGCAACGCACCATATAGTATAAAATAATAATACATACTGTATTGTGTGTGTGCACACTGTTTAGGCCCAAATGACTGTTATTGGATCCCCTACTTGTCCATGTACCTCAGCTGGGCCCCAGATCATAGCTAGGTAATGTGCCCCAGGCATCGTGTCATATCACATAATATAGCAACATATAGCATACTACATTCACATAGTATATAAGAGATAGTTACTACCTAAATTACCCTTTCCTGCTTATTGTCTGTCAAATACCTTTGATCAGGCTCGGGCTATTGATATGTCCTAAAATTCCCATATGTACAATAAATGAGTTATTACTCATTCATGTATTATTCTAAACTCATTTTTTTAGTTATCTTGACTCAAAATTGCTAAATGATCAAAATGTCCTTAGGGACCTGATCAAAGCCCCTGTATACCTTATCTAACTGTACTTTACCAAAAATTATAACACATGCTAATCCTATACAATTTCATGTTTAGAATCAATTTTTTTACCTTAGATTTTTCAAGTTCATGCTCAAATTACAGAATTACCCTTGACAGCCCTTATGTTAGAGTTTTAGAGGTAAAATTGTCATTTCACACTTTAAAGCCTTTACACATCATATTATACATATTTCCCACACAATTTTCCATTTTAAATGCAATGGAATCATCAAATCAACTAAATTCCAGTTCTAACATGGCAAAAATGCCCCTAGCCAAAATCTAGAAAAAATTGGTAAAAATGGGTTTTCTTCATTCCATTCAACCACACAACTTTCTTTCACCTCTAATCACTTGTTCAACTACTTAAACACCTCTTAAACATGACTAATCAAAAATTGGGTAGCATCTCCCCTTAGGGTTTGGCATTCCCAAATTATAAAATCAACCAAACAAAGCCAATAACCTAACAACAACAACAACCTTGAATCTAACAAGATAACAAGGTTTTATGGCTTTACCTTTGTTTCCATTCTTTCTCTCTCTAAACTGTGGTCTCTTCCTCTCTCTTCTTCTTGATTTTGTGCTTGCTACATGTGTGTTTCATGAAGGCATAGAGATTAGAGAGAGTTTTCATGAATTAATAGGCAAGAACAAGTGGAAATTACCACCAACTCACCTTAATTGTCTTTGCTTCTTGAATCTCTTGTGCTCTTTGTGTTATTGTGTTTCTTCAAGCTCTCTCTCCCCCCCCCCTTTCTTGTGCTTAGACGAAAATATGAGGCCTTTGAAAGAGATATTAACTCTCTAAAAGATCAGCTTCGACCTCCTTGAAACATTTATATTTAATTATAATTTAATACATGTTTGTTTTCTTACTTTTCTTCACATTTTTACTTGGCCAATATTGCTTCCTCTCTGATCTCTTTACTTGACGTAAATATGGCCCTTGAAAGAACTAGAAGGACCTCTTGAATTATCATCATCCACCTCCTTAAAATAATAATATTTTAACATAATCAAAATGTGATTTTTGACTTAAAGCTTCATCTTTTGAACTTGTCTCTAATGGCTTCCAAAGGTCGCCAGTTATGGCCAAGTATTTATTTTCTCTTTCCCTTCTCATGTTGGACGAATTATGAGGCTTTTGGAAGGATAAATAATTTCTTATAATATCTCCTTCCACCTTCTTTTAAATATTAATATTTAAGTACAAATTAACATATACTAATTTGACTTTTGTGCCGTCTTTTTATACTTGGATAAAAATATCTACATGGCATATTTAATATCCAAGATTTATTTCCCCTTGCTTTATTCTATGTTGGCCGAAAATATCTCCTTAATTTGGAGAAATAATGTTTTTTTAATTTATTGGTCAAATGACCATTTTACCCATACATTTTTGTATTAAATTGGGCCAACTTGTATCTTGCTCTTTTCCTCCCATTTTTGGCCAAAATTTTGATATTTAATTGGGCCAAATAATGTGTTCTTCTATAATTCAATTTGGGCTACAAGATTAGGCCTTTAAGGGAACAAATTTGCTCTCTTGTGTCCCAAACTTAGTGTGTGTTTGAAACAGCGATTGCAAAAATGACTTTTTTCAATTTGATTTTTTACAATCTTACTTTTGGTAAAAATCAGATTGTGTAATGTGATTTATGTTTGGATTGACGGTTGTATAAACGAATTTTGTAAAAGTAAAACTTGTTTGGATAGGCTTAAGTATAAGTGACTTTTGTGATAATGGTAAGAGAGAGTAGGTGGAAAAATATTTAAAAAATTAAGTAAATATCTAAAAATTACTTTAAAATATTAGGTGATACTAGAAAAATATTTTAGAGTGGGTGGAAATCAATAAATCAGTATTCTAAGTTTTGGGTGCTCTTTACTATAAAAAAAATACATTAAAGGTAAAATTGTAGTCAGTCTCCTAAAACTGGGTATAACTGAAACAATATTTTAAAGGGGTTAAAGCACCAAAAAATATTTTTAAATTAATTTTTGGAGCTGAAAAAATACATTAAGAGTAAAATTGCCATCAGTCTGATAACACACTGGGTATAACTAAAAAAATATTTTAAGGGATTAAAAGCACCAAATAATATTTTAAAGTAATTTTTTGAGCTAAAAAAGTACATTAAGGGTAAAATTACAATCAGCTTGATAACACATTGGGTACAACTGAAAAAATATTTTAAGGGGTTAAAAGCACCACAAAATATTTTAAAGTAATTTTTGGAGCTGAACAAATACATTAAGGTAAAATTGTAATCAGTTTGATAACATACTAGATGCAACTGAACAAATATTTTAACGGGTTAAAAGCACTAAAAAATATTTTTTGATACTACATGCTATTTAGAAAACATTTTACGGGAAAAAGCCAATCGCTAAAAGCTTCTTTCAATAGCAAAAAGATCCCCCTGCTAGCTTAATATATATTGTACGAATCAAGCAAAAGTGCGAATTGCAATCATCTCCAACCAAACACTCAAAAAAAGACATTCCCCCTCAATGGTACAAATTGGCCTTTAATCATGCAATTTGACCCCAAAATCGCATCACCAAACACTCAATTAATCATGTTGTGTGTGACCTTTAATTGCATTGTTTTGCCATTTCATGTGCTCTTTAATTCACCATTTAATTCCCTTTTGATGCCACAAAGGTGCTAGGGATTTTGGTGATTAAAATTTGGGATGTTACATTGGGGATGAAGAATTGAGATTGCTAACAACAAAGAACAAAGAAGACAAAATAGAATACATTGACGACATTAATATATACAAGAATTACTATAATCCTAGGGCTAACTATATTTCCTGGAAATTAAGCTTCATGCGGATTTGATTTGAATTATGATTATGATAACTTCTTGATTTACTATCTAAATTATTATCATAATAACTCCTGGAACAATGGGGGCCAACTAGTAATTTATCAATATAAAATATAAAATATTGATATTGGATTGTAAAAGAAAGTGATAAATGATTGTAATAAAATAAGTATGATAGTCAAAAGAAAGTAATAAATATGGATATTGATACTTATTGATGTTAAAATAAACGGCGTTAATATAAAAATAACTATTTTCTCCAAAAATGGTCTCTCACATAATGGTTTTTAACCGTGTTACTATGAGTATTATAGAAGAAATAAATATATGTTAATCATACACGAAGTATGATTACAATAAAGATTCAAAACAGTTTTGCGTATGTTTTATTACACGAAATATATACTTTCTATTTGTTACGGAAGACAAGCTTGTAGCTTGATTTGAGTCTCCTACTGAGACATTTCATTAGAGCACTAATGCCCTGTTCTACATGAAATATATACTTTAGGGTTTTTTAATACAGTAGTTTGATTTTACAATTGTTTACATTAAAAATTTGAATTGTTTTCATTAAATATAAATTCTTCTTTGTAAAGGTCAACAGAAATACAAGCTTTTGTTGGATGTAAACTCTTATACACAAGGTTGAACGGCGCCAATGAATTCATTAGACAATGAACTTCATTACGTACGGAATCAGTTCTATATTATTCAAACTTATTGAGAAACTACTGGCTCTTGCAGGTATAATAATATTAAAAAAAGCATAAGAAATAGATATAATAAGAATAATATTTAACAATATCATAATATTATGTGCGTTGAATAAACATATATTCTCAGCTTGTAACGCGTTTAGTCTGCGCCTGCCTTATTATTAGCTCTAATGCATGCAAAGTCAAACACAATTAGATCACTTTAGTTTTTTTTTTTTTTCCGGTTCTATAAAGGATTTCAAAGCCTATCGCCCTTTCTATTTCCAGATGAGATAGCTTAGTCATGAAACATGCTGGCACATCTAATGAAAAGCAAAATAAATAAATAAAGACCTGGTAAAGCATAAACCATCCTAATTACCATCAACTGGCTTTCTTTGTGTGTATGTGTGTGTGTGTGTGTGTGTGTGTATTCGAATAATCATTTTGTCATAATAATAAATTTTTTTAAAGAATAAAAAATGTATGGTAGGATTCACCCGCCGTCTATAAAAGGCAGAAAAATTTTGAAGATCCTACCATCAAAGCCATTTCGTCATAGCATTTCATAAAATCCCAATAATGGATGTGGTTCTTCGTTCACTTAGTACGTTTCTTCTTCTACTTCTTCCTTTTCTGCTTTCCTCTTATTGTGCCTATGGCTACTCATTGAACGAAGTCAAATCATGGTGTAGCCAAACCCCTAACCCTAAACCATGTGAGTACTTCTTGGGCTCCAAAACTTACAACAAACCCATAAAGCAAAAGTCAGATTTCTTCAAGGTTTCAGTTGACCTTACTCTTGATAGAGCTCGAATGGGTCTAAATAAGACTCTCTCTCTTGGCCCTAAGTGTAGAAACGCACGTGAGAGAGCTGCTTGGGCAGATTGCCTTGAGCTCTATGAGCTAGCCATAAGCAGACTCTTAAAAACCGTTAACGGCAAATGCACCAAACTCGATGCTCAGACTTGGCTCAGCACGGCTTTGACCAACCTCGAAACCTGCATGTTCGGGTTTTACGACCTTGGAGTTGCAGACTATGTGCTGCCATTGATGTCTAACAACGTTTCTCAGTTGCTAAGCAATGCCTTGTCTCTTAACAAGGCCCCATCAACAAACGCTGCTACGTCGAGCTCATTCAAAGGTGGCTTCCCGGCCTGGGTTAAGCCCGGTGACCGGAAGCTATTACAGGCTTCTTCTTCGCCGGCTTCTCAGGTGAATGTTGTCGTGGCTAAAGATGGTTCCGGGAAGTATAAGACCTTGAAGGAGGCAGTAAGTGCGGCACCAAAGAGTAACCAGGGAAGGTACATCATATATGTGAAGGCAGGAGTCTATAATGAACAAGTTGAGATAACAGGAAATAATATTATGTTGGTGGGAGATGGTATTGGAAAAACTATAATCACAGGTAGCAAAAGTGTTGGAGGAGGCTCTACAACCTTCCGTTCAGCTACTGTTGGTAAGTAACAAATTGTTTTACATTATTTTGATCTTTATTTATAAGCACATGATAATAACTTTAAGTAAATTAACGAAATTAGTTAAAATTAGCTATTTATTATAAAACATCAAATTTACCCTCAATAAAATTCATTCATTGGAGGAGTTTAATTAATTAATTAATTAGGAGGTTTAATAATCAATTAGGGACACTAGGTAAAAATAAAATTAATGTTTAAGACAAAATACGTTATTTTATGAAATATGCAGAGGCATTTTTCATAAGTATCAGAATATCTTTTATCAAGCTTCTGGTCCAACCTTAAGTTGTTGGTGCCTAAAATAATAATGTCCTATATATAATTTTATTCATAGATTTGAATTATATACAAACAAAATCCTCGGTGAATATATACTTCATGTTATTAAATTTTAAGCAGTGTAGGTATCACATAGGAATTATTATATACAGAAATAGAAAATAAATGAACCCGGCCTATAATCAAAATATGACTTATATTACTAATAATGATTGATTTGAGTAGAAGAGAACTATATCCATATTCAAACCCTGAGCCAGCAATGCTCAAATTTGTATTATTAGTAAGTTGTATTGGATGACATATCTGATCGTAAGTTTCATAGTTTTTATAATGAGTCGTGTATTAAGATAAAATCTTCAAACTTTTCTTTTCCTTTGAATCTTTCGTCATTGACATATTCATTGAATTTGCAGTTTAACAATTTTATGATCAACGTGGAGTTGGTAGAAATACAAATGGCGGACTTAATTTATAATGATATAAGTAATACTAATTTCATCAATTTTAATGGTGAAAAACACAATTTCTTTAGTTCTCTGACATAGGACGGAGACTCACGAGAATCACTAAACGTATGAATTACTTATTAGCCTCCTGTGCAGTCCCAAGTGTTAGTTTTAATGTAATTATGTATCTAAATTGATGAATTTGTCTGGAGTCTTTCAAAATTCGAGCGTTGTTTAAAATTGGGGGAAAAACACGCGGAGAGGTATATAATAAATAGTCTTAAAAACCAAGCTCTGTCGGTGACAAAGCTGCATGCGCGTAGAATTTGTCGAGTCGAGTCCTTTTAATAAAAAAAAAAAAAAAAAAATCACAGTAGGTGGGAGCAAACTAATATAATATTATATATATACTCCCTGTGCTCCTTCCATCTCTATTTATGATACAGCTAACAACGTTGTTCTTTTTTGGCAATTCTAGGAACTACCCCCTTATCAATCAATTGTCATTATGTCATGACCTGTTTGTTGTATTTTTCTATACTAAATTAGGGGTGGATTATTTGAAAAGATAAAAAAAACTTGGACACAAACAACTTCCTTATTCTCCATGAATTTGACAATTGGACAAAGGATTTGGTGAATTCAGGGGGCGTCTCTCAAATTTCTTAGCAACAAAGAAATCATTATTTTATACTTCCTCCGTTTCTATTTATAAACAACTTTCTTTCTCATGGATTGGTCTTTTTTATAAGCAACTTTCATTTTTTGTCTGAAAATGTAAGCTTCTTTTTCCTATTTTACCCTTATTAAATACTTATTCTTTTTCATATCTTATACTCATTATCTCTCATATTTTTATCTATTCTCTCTCCTATACTCTTTTCATAAATAAAGGCATATATGGAAAAAAAATATGATATTTTTGACACACTTATTATTTTTAACCACCGGTTCGTTTTACACAATCAAAGAAAAAATTACTTATAAATAGGATCCGAGGGAGTATATACATTCAGTTTTTGAATTGCCTTTGTGGATTTGAAAGTTGGGTAATAAATAATAATATATTCTATATGACTTGTGCACACAGCTGCTGTCGGAGATGGATTCATTGCTCGAGATATGACATTTAGAAACACAGCTGGACCATCAAACCACCAAGCCGTGGCATTTAGATCAGGATCGGATCTCTCAGTGTTCTACCGATGCAGTTTTGAGGGATACCAAGACACACTCTACGTTCATTCCGAAAGACAATTCTACAGGGAATGCGACATTTATGGCACCGTTGACTTCATCTTCGGTAACGCGGCTGTCGTTTTCCAAAATTGCAATCTCTATGCAAGAAAACCTCCTCAAAAGACCATCACTTTCACTGCTCAGGGCCGAACCGACCCGAACCAAAACACTGGCATTATTGTTCAGAACTCTAAGGTCACAGGCGCCTCGGACTTTAACTCTAATAAAGTTAAGTCATACCTTGGAAGGCCGTGGAAGAAGTACTCTAGAACAGTGTTAATGAAGTGTTCTCTTGATAGTTTGATTGACTCGGCAGGATGGATGCCTTGGAGTGGCAATTTTGCTTTGGACACATTGTATTACGCTGAGTATGCAAACACAGGATCTGGCTCTTCCACCTCAAATAGGGTTAAGTGGAAGGGTTACCATGTGATTGGTGCTTCTGAGGCCTCTCAGTTCACTGTTGGCAACTTTCTTTCAGGGAATTCTTGGTTACCTGCCACTGGCGTGCCTTACACTTCTGGTCTTTGAATTTTTATTTCACTCTCTTAATTAATTATGATTGTTAATAATTGTAATGCAAGAAAAAAGAAAAATAAAGTTGTATGTTCTTCATACTGATTTCATTTGTTGCATGTTTATATCAAAGATGCATGTCAGTTGTATCTTGAAAAATGTCAATGCTATTTTTGAACAAAAAAAAAAAATGTCAATGCTATCTTTTTTTTTTTTTTATTTAATTTTATCTTTTCTCTTTGAATAATTCTAAGACGGGGAAAAATTCAACATGTACTATAATGGTACTTTGACCAAAGGGCATCTTTACTTGTTAAATCGCAATGGGGGCCCACGTCAAGCTTTCGTTGTCATGATCTAAATAATACTACCTTTGCTCTTTACTATAAGATCTTAATTATATATTAAGGACATCAGGAGGTCTTCAGCATCAAGCGGCAACTAGCTAATTAGGCAAAACTGATGACTTTGTTGGTTATGAGAATCCAGTTTAGTTGTAGAAGTAAACTGCTCATGGACGTATTTCAATTGAATTTATTTGGCGGCTTTCAAAACACACGTAATCTTATTTCTTACAAACTAAGTTATGGTTTTGGTCAAAAGACAAACCAAGATGCCCAAGATGCTAGCTTACAGAGTTTCTTCAGCCATGGTAAATTTGACTTTTTGAATAGTTAGAAGATAGGTGTCAAAAGATTAGTAGTCTAGACGCATAAATTACATTCTATCTACAAATGTTTTTCTTTTTAAAATAATCCAACTAATTCGTAGGTTGAACCAATGTACTATATAAACTTAGTTGTTGACTTTCAAGTTTTTCAAGAAATTACATTCTTTATAGGGAAAAAGATAAATAAATACCACTTGCATTATTACAAAAAAAAACGTTGAATTTTTGACGGAATTTGAATTTCCAACGGAAATTGATTTCTGATGGAACAGATTCTTTTGGTAAAAATAGCGTGACAAATAAATTTCTAACGAAATTCAGATTCCATCTGAAATTTCCGACAATGGAATTTATTTCCATCGCAATTTCCGACGGAAATTAATTCCGTCGGAAATTTCATCGCAAACATATTTTTTATTTTTTAAACTTTAAAGAGCTATGTGGCAACTCCGGCGACGGCCCCCTCATCGCCGGTGGCGGGTGGCAGCTCCGGCGGGGTCCACCTTGT
Organism: Inga laurina; assembly: GCA_963855925.1. NCBI lineage: Eukaryota > Viridiplantae > Streptophyta > Magnoliopsida > Fabales > Fabaceae > Inga > Inga laurina. The sequence continues at coordinate 39,507,181 of OY979705.1, forward strand.
CGCCGGCCCCCAAATCCGCCACATGTCGCAACCTGCTTTTTTCTGGAAATGCAACTCAACTTGCCCCTCCATTAGTTCGAACCTACGACCTCGTCTATACGCTCGCAATGCCTTACTAAATGAGCTCGATTGCTTTGCCGTTCTATTATTACACTCAATTATATATATATAATCATATGGCTATATTTTTTTAAATTTTGAAAATTAAATTTTTATTAACATTAATTACTAACTAATAAATAATTATTAACTAATATTTTATTTACTAATATTAATTAATAACTAATAAATTTTATTTTTTATATGACTATTTTGCTCCTACAATGACCAAAACCTATTATTGATAATTAAAAATATTTTAGAAATTAGAAAATAATAATTAAAAATAAATTTACAATTAAATTAAAAATAATAAATTTTATAAAAATAATTTTTAAAAATTTAATTTAATTTTAAAAAATTAAATAATTAAAAAATAATAATTTTAAAATTTTGCCATTGAATTTTCGACGGAATTCAATTCTGTCAGAAATTGCGAGGGAATTTCCAACTAAATTGTTGGAATTCAATTCCCTTGTGGAATTTGCACCGAAATTTCATCCCGTTGGAAATTACGAGGGAATTTTTGACTGAATTAAATTCTGACAGAAATTCCGTCAGAAACTCTTGATGGAATTTTCCATCGGAAATTCCATGGCAAAAGTCAGAATTTCCGACGGAATATTTTCCATAGCAAATTTCGTCACGGAAAAAATTCCATTGGAAAATTCATGTTTTTTTGTAGTGTTGAACTTCAAAATCCTAAATTAATTATTTTCTAAAAATCTGCGTTGTCAATTGCTATACTCTTTTTGTCAATCCTATTACTTTTATTGTCATTAAAACCAATTTGAAATTTTGAAGTTCAAGTGATATTTTTTTTTGTCCTTTTCCCTTCCTTATAAATAAAAGTACCCTGAGTTATTCAAAATTTTCATTCTTATGGGTATTCACTGCATCTTTAGTGGTTCATATCAATGTTTTAAAAGCCAGACCATACATTGAACAGAAAAAGCCAGTGAGTCATGGTTCAAACAGTCAAATCGGTTTAATTGTTCGGTCAACCCAGTGACTTAATAATTAAATCAAAATTAAGAAATATTATTATATACGACATATATAATAATATAAACATAATTAATCATGCAAGACTTTTTTTTGCCATAAATTAATCTTACAATATTACAAGTTAAGAAGGTTCCAAAAAATGAAATAATTGAAAGTAACATATTATCAAGTAAACAATCCATCTAAACCCATGTGTTATAATATAAAAAATTATATTTTAATTATATATCACTTATTGGACATAACTAAAATGCTAAAAATATATTTTGAATTATATAAAGTTAACTAATAAGAATAAATAGAAATTAAAATTGTTAATAATTATAATTATACTAAGTATATGTAATATAAAATTGGTATATAAGAGAATAATCTACACATTAAAAGTTTAATAAAAGCAAATGATTAGAAAAAGAGTTAAAGAAAACATTGGGGAAAAAACTAAGTTAAAGGGAAACAGTAACCAAAATGCCTACGATGTAGGGAGTCTATAATGTTCACATGTCAACATGTTTTTCAAAAGATCTGGAAACACAGAAGTTGCAGACTGTAGATGGATCATCACATGCAACGTCGACATAGAAATCTTTCAATATCATAATACATGTAAGTTTTTTTGTCTCTTTCCTCTTCTCTTCAACGTTTTTCTTCTCCTCCTTTTTTCTCCTTCTTTGTTTCCGGTGACTGTGAGTTCTTCTTCTTTCATCTACTTCTTTCTCTTATAAGAATTAAGGAGGGCAACTCTGGGCATATGTTAATATCAAAAAGGGGAAGTAGCTTGTTCATTGGTGTATGAGGATCAAGGGATCTACGAATCATGAAAAAAATTTCAGGGTTCAAGGAAAGCTCAGGCTAGCTAGTTTTTCCAAATCTATTCCGGTTCTCGGATTAAAAGCAGTTTCCAGCTAAAAGACTGGTTCACAGCGGTTCAAAGCAACCCAACAACGAAAGCGGATTTCATGTGTGGCTCAAGCGGTCTTTGTCTCTAGTCAGTGGTCGGACCGTCCAGTCTGGTTCCGAAAACATTGGTTCATATCGAGCTAAAAAAGTGCTCCAGAAAAACATTTCTTTTCTCTTATTTTCTTTAGCGTCCCTCTTATGGATCTCCAGGACTTCTTTTTTTTAATAAAGGGTTAAAAGTATTTTGCATTCAAAAGCACCTTTTGTCACCACTAGTACAAAATCAAACTCTGCAAATGTCTTTTTTAGAAATATTGAAAGCTATCTCCACATGTTTATTTATTTTTGATAGGTTCTGTAAGGTTGATACTTGATATAGTACTGATAGAATTTTATTGGGAGAATTACACTATAGTCCCATGGAGAGAATATATGAAGAAATGGTTCCAGGAAATGCTGAAATTACTGTCAAGTCCCATGGGACCATTTTGTAATAAATTGGAAATGGAAAAAGTCCAAAATACCCCTAATATTTGGTAAAAAGACATACATTCAATTTGCCCTCATTAAACCTCATTTGTTGTTGCAGTCGGACGAAATTCGGCTTGCACTCTGGTTCCCGACACCCGCAAATATGGGCAAACGGAAGCTGTTATTATGAGCGGCATTGGTTATGGGTTATCACCGTCGAGCTTTGGTGGGCGCTACTTGAGTAAACCAAAGCGTTTGCAAATGGAAGGTGCCAGCTCTATGAACATCAACACGTGAGATCATCGGCAAAGGGATGCAGTCATCGTGAGCCACGGCGTTAATGGGTTCTCACCGTAGAGGTTTGGTGGTCGTCAGCTGAGTAAACCAATTGTCATACTCCTTCATTCGTTTTCTTCATGATAGCGGAGGTTCGTTTGGCATCTACTAGTTTAGTTTAGGGTTCTTGATGGGTTTTGAATATTTTTTTATATATGCATCTTTTTGGCTAAGTATAAGTGAAATATTAGGAAATAATGTCCATCTCACAATTGTGAAGTGCAACATGGTTTAGATAGGCTTTTAAGCCTGCTTTTATTTTGCCTTTACCTTGTTAGCACTTCTTTGTTTAAAATGAGGTCATTTCTTATGCTATCTTAGGCTTCCAACTTATGCATCTTGTTGCTTCGTTGTAACAGATATGCATTATACTGGTGAAAAATAAAATGATAAAATGAGCACTTATAGTTGTAGTTGTCTACCAGTGAATTGAAATACGAATTACTTCGCATTGTTTTTTATAGCCTTAAAGAGTAAAACATGCTCAAAACACTTTATTTTGGGGCTTAGTCCCACCCATACTGATGCTCTTTGGGATTGTCGATAGTTGCATGCACTATCACCTTCACTTGTATGTACACCTGATTTGCCTGCTTTGTAACTATCATATGAAAAAGTTGATAATTTGTTGAAGGTACTAGATAATATTGCAAGCTGGAAAATGGCCAAATGAAAATTGAAGCTTTTTCTAGATCTAGGCAATTTGGAAATTTAAACAATAAATGTCTGATGCAACTCTTTGTCAAGTCAAGTTCAACCCTAAAACCATGATTTCTGGATTAGTATCCACTCATATATGCAATAAAAACGATATTTTGGCAAATTATAATTTCATTGCAATTGAATCAAGCACTTTGCTTTTTTATTTTTCTTTGTTTTGTTATAACCCTAGTTTACTATTTTATCATAGAAATCCTTACCAGCATAGCACTTTTAAGTTTGTAAATTGTAACTATGTCAGATAGTCAGATGCTTTTGGAAGATTACACACAATATCTGATGAGTTAAATCAATCAACTATAAGTCTTATACTACATTGATTCCTTGCATTATGTTCAGAGGAAGTGGTGTGAGTTCATAACTGGCTATGACGCACATGCCCCCTCCTCTATTGCATAAATCATCAAGAATCAAAATGGTTATATATTAATATTATGAAATTATGCTGTTGTTTGGATTCACAGGAATTTGACAAAGCTTTTTTGAGATTCACAACCGCCGAAAAAGAATGGCTTCATTGCCTCTATGTTCAGGTATAATCTCTGGATATTAATATAGTTCACAGAAATATATCTCATAATTGTGTAGGCTAGGATATTTGCTGCTATTGATTTCTCATCATCTATTTTGAATCTGGGCAGTCATTCTACAGGATTTGCATAGGTGCCTTAGACATATAGTCAAATAAAATTGTATATTGACAGACTTTATCTACATAAATCTTGGAAAATTCAAGGTGTGACATTGTCAATGAAAAATTACCATGTATATTTCTCATCCGATTAACATTAAGCACAGAGATTATGATATATTTTTCATCATCAGGAAGTTATATGGGCAAACTTTTCACATATGAAAAAACCCTTAGATGTGTTTACTGGCAGACATTTTTGTAATATGAAATTTAAAGTGCTGGAAGATATTAATTTGTACTTAATATTTGTATTTTAACTTATCAAGAAAACTGTATTTCTGATTTTTCATTTATTACCCAAATACACTTGAATTTCCTCTTGATATCTTGAAGTTTGACTTGTATAGAAATGCTAATTCCTTTCAACGAATGAAACGTTTCAGGTCAACGCTTCATTGCATGAAAATATAGAGGTTTGTAATGTTTTTTTTAATTGCTAACAGTGGTAATCATGTCAATTATCGATTATAGATTTTGTTTCATCTCTTTTGAGAACCTGACATTTGAAAGCCCTCTATTAAATTAATTTATTAGCAACATTATATTGTAGTTGCTGATAAAATAAATGTTGAATTTTTTTTAAAAGCACCATCTATATAGTGTGCACTTTGAAAAACAACTTGGGTGGATTTTTAAAGAATTTTAGCTGTCTATAGCTTTGTTATTTTGTCATTTTTATCTCACAAAGCTGAAATCTGAATTCTGTGTCAAATCTAATTTTTCAAGCTGAGTTTGAGTCAATCTATCTTGAAACATAGGTATTACTTTAGCTTTTGTGTTTTTTGTGTATTTTTTTTAATCTTCTTGTCATATATATACAATCTGTGTCAAAGTTGTGGGGCAATCACACAATACAATCCAGTTAGGCTTTTCACTTCAAAGCTATCATTCTTGTAAATTTTGTTGCATTTGCATTCAAGTAGTTTTACGAAGTACGAGTTGCAAATCCATGCCTTTAAATCAATATCATCAATATATCAATAATCAATCAATGTCAAAGTGAAAAAAACTTGTAGCTAGCTGCATTGCTTACAGGCTATGCACAATGCAATTCATTCATTAGATTTCATGCTACGCATAAGATGTCCACATGATTTTAATTCGGATCAATTATTACAAAAGTGGAACGTAGATTCTTATTTTCAAGTTTTCTGCAAAAAAAATTTGCATAAGGGCTAGTCTGCTACCTTCTTTCTGCTGTTGCCATTTTTCTAAACATCAATCTGTCCTTTCTTTAGTATTGTAAGTTTTATATGATGTTATTGACATTAGCATTGCATATGCTGTTTTTTTAGCCCATAAGAGGGTTTAGTTTCCATCTCTCAATGATTAGAAGGAAGGGGAGAATATTGAAATCTAAGAAAAAGAGTGGCTATTTTTAAATCAAAGCATCCTCTTCATATGTATATATAAATCAAATATTGAAATTTTCTTCTTCATTGTTTTTCTCCTTCTGAAATGTTTACATTTACATATGCAGACACTCGTGTCGTGTACATGTACTGTCCTGGTTACAAATGTGGAACAGAACTGAGCAAGGACATGACGGTTACACCATGCCTTACTATTCAAAAGATGAACTCCGTGAATTGAAGGTTGGGTTCTTGTGGTGGCTAGTTACTCATTATCAGAACAAACATGCAGAAAAAGTTATATCTTTGGTTCAAGACATACATAAGAGGAAGAGAACCAAATAGTATGTTGACTTGGATTGTACATTTAATTAGTGGCTCACTTTGACGTAGTACACTATGACTTGGATTAGGATTCTAATTGTATGGACAACATATTAGGGAATTGTAATGATCATGTGCACACTAATTGTAAATATGATATTGTTTTTGTAATGATCAAGTGCAGTCACATTGTATAGATGTTATGTTTTTTATTATGATCAACTTCAAACTTGTACTTGAGATATTTTGAATATTTATGAATTACAGAATCATTTTCATGAGTTAACTTAAGTGCTAAAGTTATGTAATGTACATATGATGCTCTTTCTTACACATAGTTACACTCCATTGACATCTACATGTGAGACTGATGACTAGTCAATGACCATCAGTGACAATAGGACAAGCTTCCCTTGACAAGTGGAGAAGCATCCATTGACAATTCCAAGAGGCTTAACTGACAACTACAGGGGCCTCTATTGACAACCCAATGGCCTTCTATTGACAAGTTATTAGGCATCCATTGACAAGTCATTGTGCCTCCATTGACAACTCAATGGCCTTCTATTGATAAGTCAAGGAGACTTCAATAACAGTGTAATGGCCTTTCATTGATAAGTCAAGGAGCCTCCACTAAAAATGTCATGTGCATGCATTAATAAGTCAAGGAGGCTCCATTGACAAATCATAGGGCATCCAATGAAAAGTCATTGCGCTACCATTGACAAGTGAAGGAGGCTCTACTGATAAGTCAAGGAGGCTCCACTAGGGGCCTCCACTGACAACTTAATGGCCTTCCCTAGACAAGTGGAGGAGCATCCATTGACAACTCCAAGGGCCTCCACTGATAACTCGATGACCTTCCATTAACAAGTCAGGGAGGCACCACTGACATCTCTAAGGTCCTCCACTAACAACTTAATGACCTTCCCTTGACAAGTGGAGGAGCATTCATTGACAACTCTATAGGCCTCTACTGACAACTCGATGGCCTTCCGTTGACAAGTCAAGGAGCCTCTACTGCCAACTCTAGGGGCCTCTACTGACAACTTAATGGACTTCTATTGACAAGGGGCCTCCACAGATCTTCCACTGACAAGTCATTGGGCCTCCACTGACAACTTTTCTACCCTTCCATTGACAAGTCAAGGAGGCACCAATGAAAAGTCATATAATATGACCACTTAATTAATATTGAATATCAACAACATAGGTAATCTAAACTCACTTTCCAATGTGATCATAACTGCATATATATATATTAACAACTTCATCTGCATACATTGACAACTCCATAGGCCTCCATTGACAACTCTAGGTCCATCATTAACAATAGAATTTACATTAGATTACAACTTTCTATAAGTGACAATGGGATACTCATATGTCAATATAACTGCATATATATATTAACAACTGTATGCGCATCCATTGACAGCTCAATGGCCATCCAATGACAACTCCAGGTACATTGACAACAGAATTTACATCATATTACAAATTTCCATAAATGAAAGTGGGATACAAAACCATATTATATATAACCTTTATTTACATCTAAAAATGAATGTACAAGGAACTAATAATGATAAACCCTTTTGTTTTGAAATTGAGATTCAATCCTTCTTTTTTTTTTTTTGTCTTCTCGGAGGCCTATAAATGATTAGTGGTCGTAACAAATTTTGTGATATCAAATGTGTGTTGGGATTGACTAACACAATGGAATAATTTTAAAATTTTACCAATCCCAAATGGGGATCTATCAACGGCGTTTAGGTCGAGTTAGAAAGAATCGTACCTTTTATGTTTTTCCCTTCTCGATCTCTTAGAGCCAACACCTTATATCAACTCCCTCTACTAGTATCCACACGAATGTGACTCCAACACAGACTGCATGTTAGCGCCTCCAATGTCTGTTAGGGTTTCCTTGCGTCTCTGAATTATCATCCATCTATAAGTTTTTCTGCTCCATCATTTTTATAACCCATGAGGGATATATTGGAATTTCAAAATTAATCTTGATTAACTTTGAAATTAATTAACCCTTAATTATCTTGATGAGCTAATTACAAAAATTAGTTTAATTAAATCTATCTAACAGTTTTAATTTAACCTATTTATTTAATCCAAATAAATAGCCATCAGATTTAATTTATCTTCATAAATTAAATCTGAGATACTATATCTCTACCATGTTAGTTATTAATTTATTTTATCTTAATAAAAATAAATTTAAAACTAACAAAATAATATATGTGTGTGTGTGTATTCCAAATATGCATATATATAATATTATTAATTTTATTGTCACTAATTTTATATTATATATATAAATATAAAATTCGTCCACCCTAGATTAAATGTTGTCTCGTGTTAGGCTATTCTTATGTGTGACCCTGTAGGCCCATACAATGTTGGAAGTGGGCTAATAATTGTACTAACCCATAAGTCGCAAACGGCCTCTAGCAAAACATTATGACTACCCAATTCATGTAAGGATCATTAACACGATGCAACCTATTATACAACCATATTACGTCCCTTTTGTCACACGATATTTCGGTCAAGGATGAGACATGGATAATGTCATCCTCCTATTCCAGCCCATTACTTTCCCAATTCCTAAGTAGTTGACAATAGAAATGGAAACTCCTTTCCATCATAGTATGGTCATATATTTCTCAGACTTACTCATCGAGAGGCCCAATAATATCTCACTACTAATGTGAGGGACAAATTTCATCTTGACCATTCATATTCCTCTAAATGAAAAACCACCAAGCCCGATCGTAGCCTTTATCATCTCCTTGTTAAAGATGACTTTTGCTAGTTCAAAGCTTAGAACCTCTCATGTAGGAATCCATGATAACCTCATGTCGAAAGGCATTGTGACATGGTTATACATGAGATAAGCTTATGACTTGATCCATGCAGCTTTCTTATAACATGTCATTCCAGTACCTTGTACTCATACAAGTGCCTAGACTTTGATTTGTATCTCCATATCTTATCAAAGTCATACTAGTCTTATTTTATCTCTGCTCCCGCATAGATGACCTACCAGGGACATTTGAGACAATCTTTATTATTTATCCAAGGATACAATGATCACAGTGAACTTGCAAATAATATGATAATATAATGAAGAAAATTCCTTAAATTAATAATGTTCAAAGTACAATAATTCGCCCCTAGGGCACAATTTCCAACACTGTGTCTCTATAAATGCCTTCTACATCTGACCGTTCCCCTAACATATATTATATCACAATCTCCACTAACTTCAAACCTTCCCCTTATATAAAAAAAAAAGTAGATTCTTGCCAAAGGTGCTAGCCATCACCGCTGTCTACTTGCACAATACAGTTGTCATTAACAAGCTTACCTGCTATATTAACAACTATCGCTGCCCCTATTAACAACACATTCTGACTATGTAATCAGGACTTCTAGCCACACAACTTTCACACCATGTTCATTAAATCCCACTTCTAATGAGTAAAAACAATGCAAAATACCAAAAAATATGGCAACCTTTTCAAACCCTTACCAATCATCATTACACCGCAAGTAAAATATTTAAATATGACCTATAGTTGTCATTAACAAGTTCAGCAGCCTCTATTGACAACTATTGCTGCTCCTATTAGCAACACATTTGTTCCTTCGTACATCAAGTTATGTAGCCACAAACTTTTCACCCTCATCTTTATCCCTTAACCCTTCTATTGCAGAAACACAGCACAATGAAATAGAAAACAAAGCATAATGACAACAAAAATAGAGCATACTAAAGGTGACTGTAATTAGTTTTATTTCATGTATGTTTTAGTTACATATGTTATTAAGAAAGAGCCTTGGTGCTTGAAAACATAGAGGAAAGGTCCTTATAGTTCTTTACAGCCATATACACTTCATATTGAAGTCATGAGTATTCTGCTACAATAATCTCCCTTAATCATTGTCTTATAGAGATAAAGATAGAAGAAGATACAAAAGGAGAAAAATGTACTTAAATAATTGTTATAGATAGTAAAAGCATTTCTGGATCTCCCCCAGGCTGCTTAACTTTTTGGATGAAATGGTCCTTGAAAATAATAATTAATTACAACAATAAGAGAGTCCTTCTTAATGATTCCTCTAATGAGATCAAGTACCACAATTTATATATTTGTTAAACAAGATATTTTGAGGAAACAAATGCATCAAGCTCATATCAGCCAGAAAATTGAGGAGAGAGATCAGTTCAGTTACTTACAGAGAGAGAACCTATCAACGAACAAATGCCAGTAAAAACTAGCACATTGGTATGGCCACAACGAGGTGAAATTTGGAAGAATAAAACTAAAACCAATGCTGCCACCTAGAACGCATATACCAGAAATACTGCAATGGAAGAAATACTAATGTTAGCCAAAAATTATTAAATAATCATCTTCAAATATGACATGGAGCACTAAATCCAGGATCTAGCAAACAACGTAAAATGAAATTGATTCAACTTTTACAAGCATCAAAATCAAGAAAATCTAATAAAAATTTGTACAATGATTGGGTCAACCAATGAAGAAGTAACAAGAGAGTTGAGCTCAAATAACTACGATTAGAAAAGAATGGAAGTTCAGAAACAACAAACATTGGGTGCTTATTAGTAACCATTCCTAACCACCAGAGAGGCTCCAATAATAGATAATAATACCCTCCAACACCTACAAGATGAGAAATGAAACCATGGCTAACCAAAATAAGCATTTGTCACCTAGTTGAAAAGAAATGAATGAAGAAATAGCAAAAAAAAAAATGCATATTCACCAGCTTTAACAATAGTAGCTGCACCTGCTCTTCTAAGATCCTTCTTCTTAATGATAAAGCTTGCCCCAGTGAATGTAGTTGAAGCCAAAGCTAACATGACACCTTTTAGTTCTCCTTTGACATCCCCATGTTGAGAACTCGTCAATTTTTTTCTAGATTTGGTATTTTCTCCTCCTCCTCATCAATTAGCTCCAAAAAGAACTTGAGTTTTGTCAAATCATCTTGGCTCGATTGGCTATTCCAGTCAGTCTAAAAGTTAGGAAAATGATACGGTGAAAATGGTGAATTGCTAATACTATGATACACAAATGCTTTGCGGGATCAAAACTGTATGGGCTCCACAGGTATGTTGAGTCGTTGACTAAAAGAGATGAATGTCAAACTAAAAGTTGAATAGGTATAATAAGAAATGCTTACCAGCAAGACCTTAGAGGTGAGGAAGCATGAACGCCGAAGGTAAGGAACCACAACCCTAGAAACGATAGCTTCCTTTGGCCGACGAATTCAACGATCACGACTGAGAGAGCAAGCTTCGAGGGAGAGATTGTGTTTATTCAACCAGGGTATTTCTGTCTTTTTTCATTTTCAATCTATTACAAAATGGTCCGATGGAACTTCACCATAATTTAGCCATTTCGTGGGATCATTTCTTCGTATTTTCCTTTCCATTGGGACTATAGTGTAATTCTCTCAAATTTTTTATTTCTTTCTCTACAATCATGCCCAAATATGGCTGTAGATTTATGATGTATAATCATTTTACTTTTAATGATAATTGCCAATTATTAAAAAAAACATTTATAATAGGCGGGGATTCCAGAGGAAGAGGTATGACCCTCCGTGGGTGCTCTAATGGTACGATGGATGAATGGATAAGAAGAAGAGAATGGTGGGCCGACGAGATGGCAATTAGGCCTACATAAAACTTTGCGCACAAGACTTTTGTCTGGGGCCTAAATCTTAAGGCATTAGCACTCCCAAAATAACCCTGTGATCAAATATTCACTTTGACATTTATTTATGCCCAAATAAACCAATTTAACCCCACAAAAGCCAAAGATTAACCCCCAAAATTTATCTGAGTAATTGGCTTTATCATGCCCTGTTCTATGGGAAAAAAAAAAAATCAAAACTTGATATTATTTAGCTGCTGCTATTTTATAGTGGCAAAAAAAAAAAAAAAAACTGCCATTATTTTCTAAACATTTTATCATTCATTTTGATCATTTGAGTAACGCAGGTTACATGCTAGTTAGTTATATACAAAGATAAGTAATCAAATGTAAATTTTCCATCTAGTGTTCTTTATACAATGCTATCTCCCATTATTAATATAAGATTTAATTTATAGTATAATTTATACTACAAATTAGATTTTATGTTAACGACTAGAAGTAAAAGTAAAATAACTAAACATACCTAGTCACAACATTGGCTCCATCAACCGAATGTAGCCCAAATCTCAAATTGGGTCGGTATACTGACAAGGAGCCCATTAATTGTCTCTCCCTAAAAATTGCCACAAGATCCATCTTTATTCTTTCCCGTTGTTTCTTTCCTGTTTCTTTATTTCTTGCTTCCTTTTTGCCTTTCGTTTGAAGGAATTTTTAATTGGACAGCATATACATATATATATATATATATATATAGCCATACATTCAATATACTTGAATAAAAAGACAAAAAAATATATATTTGCATATGAAATTAGTATATTATTATTATTATAAGACTTAAATATTAAATCTATACACTTAGTGTTCACATTTTAAAGCAATATAAAAACAAGTGAAATTCAATTTAATAAAAATTAACAATATTAATAGCAAGAATTAGTTACAAGATAGATATATAAAAAATGAGCGAAAAATTCACTTATTTTGATTTAAATGAAATATATATATATATATATATATATTAAGTATATCTGTTCAAATAACTAAGTTTTCCCCTCCATATTATTTTATTCTCTTTATTTCTCTCAGCGATAGTACTTATAACCAAGTAAATTGGACAAATATGTATTTAATGAAATAATTAGGATCTTATATAAATATGAATATTGAGGATTTACTAAAAATATATACATTAGATGAAGTAATAGAAAAATTACCCGAAGAAGCAAAATTAATAATATTAAAAGAACAGTCTAAGTATAGACTAGATAGATTATTAGAATTAGCAAAACCTATAGAACAAAAAATATATGATATGAAAACAGAATTACGAAATAACACAAATGAATTAGCCTATATAAAGGAAAATATTAAATAGATTATGAAAAATTTGTAAGAGGCAAGCTTCACCAAAGAGGGGGTGAATTAGGTGATGTTATAAATTTTTCACTTGATGTGGTGATATGAAAAATATAGTAGATAGAGTAGAGTTGAGAAGATTTGAACACAAAGAGTTATACTGGTTCGGCCTAACAACCAGGCCTACATCCAGTCCTCAGAGATCAAGACCTACTGAGATTTTCACTATACCTCCAAGATTCAATGGGCTCTCAGAATGCCACAAAACAACAATCGTCCTTGAACGGACTACGAGCAGAAATATTCTTTCAATAAGAAATTTCTCTCCCCCTTACGACAAGTCTTACGTGCAGAAAAACAACCTATGACTCTTCTCACTTGCTTATGTATACAAGACTTATGAGCAGCAACGTTCTCTCCTGCTTACACCACTGTAAGTCTTACGAGCAGCAACGTTCTCTTCTGCTTGTATCTTATAAGGCTTATGGGTGGAAGGTACAACAAGGAATTCTCTCAACTGCTTCTCTCGTAAGGAAATCTACCCTCTCAAGGTCCCAATACCTTGAGATCAAATAAACATAGAATTTGAATTGTATGAAGACTCTCTTATAGAGCAAATGAATAAACACTGAAGATCAATGTGTATACAGGGAAAATGATGAATAGCAGAGACTCGTGTATAAGCTTGTGAGTTTTTTTGCTTCGTTGTTCTCTTTGACTATCTCTGAATCTCTGTATATATAGTTGCTTTAGTTTTTGCCCGTTTGGGAAATCGTCGTTTGAGGAGCGGGGCTTTTGCAACTATTGAAAGACACGCGCATGTTTGAATGTTCTGAATGCGGTAGGTGCGAACATGTTTGTAATCATGTTGTCTGCCATTGTTTGACTTTCTCCGTAACAACTAATTTTAAACGTTCATCTTCCTGCATCACACTTATAATACATTCAAAATGATGTTAAGTAATGATAATAAGTAATGATGATATGAATAAATAATAATAAACCATATTCGGATTGAACGTTGTGAGACTTGGCATTTTTGATGATCTGGCAGAGCATCACTCGAGCATGAATGGCTCACTCGAGTGATCTTCCCATTTTCCTCTTTGTGCTTCAGTTATCGGGTTGTGCTTGCAAAGAATTTCAGAGAGACAGAATTCTCACTCGCGAGTGAAGTGAGGTCTCACTCGAGCACAATTCCCCCTGCTCGAGTGATCTTGCATTTTCCACTGGGAGTGTCTTCTCGGGTCATCACTCGCACACCATTTTGACAAGAGTGAGATTTTGTACTCGCGGGTGATGTGGTCCCTCACTCGAGCACACACACTCCTGCTCGAGTGAGACGCATATTCTAGAGGAATATGCTTTCAATACCAACACTCGCATCAGGAATTCAGAGAGATAAATTTATCACTCGCAGGTGATGTGGGCCCTCACTCGAGCACACAGACTCCTGCTCGAGTGAGAAGAATATTCTCAAGTAATATACCTTTTGTACAAGCACTCGCATCAGTTTTGGAGAGGGATAGAATTTTCACTCGCAAGTGCTGATGTGTCACTCGAGCATATGAGGTGGTGCTTGAGTACACTTGCACTTCTTTGTTCTTCATGACTCTCGGCCAAGCACTCGCAGTACCTTGCTCGAGTACAGAATGCTCCTGCTCGAGCATTGATGTCTCTGCTCGAGTGAATCAAGGGAGCATGATAATACTTGCTCTCGGCCAAGCACTCGCGGACCTTCACTGGCATTTGCTCGAGTGAGAATGGCTTCTCTGCTCGAGTGCAAACTCCAGTGCTCGAGTGAATCAGTGAACATAACAGTGGAATGCCTCTCGGGTGAACACTTTCTGGCTTTCACTCGCACCTGCTCGAGCACAGAAGGAATCTATGCTCGAGTGCAAAACTTATGCTCGAGCACTCCCGTTCAATTTTGCAGCAGACAACAGAAAGCATTCCTATATGCATTTGGTAACTCTGTGAATTTTTCTTAAACTTATAAAAACATGATTTGCACACAATTATCTTTTTGTTATCATCAAAACTTGGGATCTAACAAAATTTAGGAATAAAACAAAAAATAGAACCTATATACAATAATCCACAAATTAATATGATGAAAGCTTTGGAAGAATTTGAAATATGAAACAACTAAAAAACAAGATCGATCCCAAACATTAGATGAAAAAATGAGATAGACAAGAATTATAACAGAAGAAATCCAGAAAGGGCAAGAAATTATTAATAAATAAAAAATTTATGGACTATATATCAAGAAATTCAAAAGATAGATTTTAAAAGACAACAAGAAAAAAACTAGTATGATAGATAAACCGGAAGAAATAAAAGAAATAAATCAGAAAAAAAAAAGTAATAGAATATCATAAATAGCTTGTAATATAGGATCAGAAACTAATGAATTATTTGAAATATTAAGACCTTCAATACAAAAAGAACAGAATCAGAATAACACTTCTATAAATATGATGAATGCATTAGGGGGAATTAAGTGAAGAAGAAATAGAAGAGATTATGGGGCAAGAAGAAGAAATTTTGGAAGAAATAAGAAAAGAATTCCAACACGATTCAACTATAGGAAAAATGGAACCAGAAGTACAGATAAATATGCATAGACAAGAGATAGAGAATCAGCCAATATTTAATCCATCAAGTGTAAATAGTAGAGAATATAGATGCTTCGGCAAGTATGGTAGAAAATAATGAGATAAGTAGAGAAGAAGAAGCAGAAGTAAATAACTTATGTCATAAAGAACTTTTAAAACAAACAGGAAATATATTATTTGAAGCAAAATTTAAAATACCAAGTAATTCAAGATTTATACCATCACATATAGATCACTATGAAACTAGATAAATACCTAATTCAAGTATGTGGCTAGATCTGGAATGAAATTTAGATAATGAAAAAAGATTAGGAGAGTGGACCAAATCTCAATTAATAGCTTTAATAGGAAGAAACATTGAAACTAATATAGCCAATATGCTAGTAGAAGCAAGTTTTATAGGAAATATATAAAATTGGTGGAAGAGTAAAATACATGAATTTAGAGAACAAACAAGATTAGTAACAAAACCATATCAAAATATCTAAGGTCAAATTTACCTCGGACTTCAGCTCTAACAACGTTAAGTGTTCTATTGATGGTTTGATTGACCCAGCAGGACTGATGCCTTGGAGTGGTAATTTTGCTTTTTGGACACATTTTATTATGCTGAGTATGCAAACACAGGATCTGGCTCTTCCACCTCAAATAGGGTTAAGTGGAAGGGTTACCATGTGATTGGTGCTTCTGAGGCCCCTCACTTCACTGTTGGTAACTTTCTTTCTGGGAATTCTTGGTTACCTGCCACTGGCGTGCCTTTCACTTCTGGTCTTTGAATTTTAATTTCACTCTCTTCATTAATTATGATTGTTAATAATTGTAAAACAAGAAAAAAGAAAAATATAAGTTGTATGTTCTTCATACAGATTTCATTTGTTGAATGTTTGTATCAAAGATTCATGTCAGTATGTATCTTGAAATTAAAATGTCAACGTTATCTTTTTTTTTATATATATATTTATTTAATTTTGTCTTTTCTCTTTGAATTATTCTTAGACAAGGAAAAATTCAATATGTAGTACTCCTTCCAATCCTTAATATAAGACATATTTAGAAAATTAATTTCAGTTCTAAATATAAGACATAATCTTCATTGTTATAATCATAATACTGTCTCTTGTACTTAATATAAAATCTTATATATTAATATCACCGTCTTCAGCCCAACTAGATAATTACGCAAAACTGATGACTTCGTTCGTTATGAGAAACCAGATTAGTTCTAGAAGTAAACTGCTCCTAGACGTATTTCAATTGAATTGATTTGGCGGCCTTCAAAACACACGTAAACTTATCTTACAAACTAAGTTATGGTTCTGTTCAAAAGACAAACTAAAACCCGAGATGCTAGCTTAAAGAATTTCTTGAGCCATGGAAAATTTGACTTTTTGATTTGTTAGAATGTTAAAGGTCAAAAGCTTTGTAGTCTAAAGACAAAAACTTCCTTATAAGTGGAAGGCTGAGAGTTCAATGATAGCCACTTTTTATTTTTTATTTTTGTTTTATCATATTAGGTGAGGTCAGTTTTATAAATCACATAGCTACATAGTGTTGTATCAATAACTTTCTTTTCTTAAAATAATATTTGAAGGTCGAACAATCTCCTATATACAATAAGAATAGTTCATATGTCTATTTTACCAAAAGTCTCTCTCAATTTGCTTGGCTAACTTTGAGAAAAAGGTCATATGTTGACTTTAGATTAAAAATAAAGTCACATGTTGACTACGTTTAGCTATCTTAAGTTTAACATGAAGCTCGAACAATTGAGTTTAGACTTCATAAAAAAGTTGTGAATTTTCAAATTTTCCAAAAAATTTTGTTCTTTACAAAGAAAATTACCCTTAGGTGAGTTTGGTTTTTATGTTTGTTTCAAAGGAGGGGAGGGTATGGGAGTTTCATGGTAGGTTGGGGTAGGGGAAGGGAACTAATTATAAGTTGACAATATGCCTTTATCTTTTTATTTATATATTTTTCCTTTTCTTTTTCAATTTTTATATCAGAAGTAATATTTCTTAATTTATGAATCTCAAAAAACTTGATACTTCACTTGTATATGATAAAAAAATTTATATACATTTTAAAGGATCATTTTATTAATTTTGACATGTTATCTCATCAATTTAAATGTATTTGTTAGAATCTATTACCTATCTAAAATATGTTAAAATTAAAAAAAAAAAAAATGAGTTGAAGGGAAAAAAAGACAACACCCAGTCATGATGAAACCTTCCATACATATGGCACTAACGGTAATGTAATATGATTATTAGAATATATATATATATATATATATAATATGAAGCACGTCGATCGGTGCCTCGGTGGTGAAGAGAAAGAAATTAAAAAAAAAAAAGGCTCAAGGTGATTGTGTTTGGAAAGATTTGTTCGAAGGCAGAAAAATAAAAAGAAAGAGCACTGTAGGGTGTAGTGTACCAGAGTGTAGAGAGAATGGAAACAACAAAGAGGGATTAAGCCTGGAGGATGGCGCTGGAATTCACAAAAATGCTCTACACAATCAAGTAAAGCAATCACATACATCACTACACAAGCAAAGATATCAAATACATGCAAGTAAGGTAAGTCCCCTACCTCCAGTCTTTTCTCCTCGATTTGCGTGCCAGCTGTAATACCCCGAATTTTGAGACTCGAAGTTAGAGAATAAGCCTGAGATTAGTGGATTACCTATCTGAGATTAATGACTATAAAAGTGGACGTGGTTAGTGATTAATGAACCCTTTTAGAGAATATAAAGTGGATTGTAGTCGCTTGTGTTATGAGCAACGCCAAAACCCTGTATTTGAGTTCAATTGTGGATTAACATCCAAATTGACTTAGAATAGAGGAAAGAATTGAATGGGGTATTGTGATGGAAATGGTGTCATGTTATGGTATTTAATCATTGGACTTGATTTAAATTGGATTGGACACATTGGTTGCAAAACTGGAAATGCTGTCCAGTGTGAATTCTGTCTAGGCAGTCTTCTCGTGTGGACGTTTTTACTAGGCAAATGATGTCATAAAATTATGAAACTTTCCAGTATTAATGTTCACATCCCAAGCTTCAAAATGGACATATAATATGTGCCATTTCATGTTGGGAACTGGGAGATATGACTGTCCAAAGTTTGAGGTCGAAAATGGACTCTGTTTTGGGGCAGTGATGCAATTTGTGTAATTCTGGAATTGTGTGGTGATTTCTAATATTGGTAAATATTTTTCCTATAAATAGGACTTAAATAAATTAAATTTGGCTTTGGAATCACCTCATTTTGATTTTTCTAGAATTAGTTATGATTTTTCAAAGTTTGGGCAGAAAATCTGCCAGAAAATCCGAAAATGGGAATTATGACATCATCTCATTAAAAGATGACATCAGCATGGAATTAAATATCTTCTCATCTTCTCAGCTTTCATTTTCTGCGTGATGAACCAGCTGAAACTAGTGAGAGAATGTTGAGAGCTCTTAGAGAGAGAAAGAGGAGAAATCTCGCAAGGTAAGCCGATTGCTCTGACGATCTAGCTCCTAACGCGTATAACCTTGCTCCTAAGATTCTCTTTCATGTTCTTTAAGGTTTGGAAGCTCTTCCTTTGGTGTTAAAACAGCTAGGGTTTCAGCCAAGACAAGGAAAAGCTAGTGGGAGCTTGAGGTAACTTCCAAACTCTTGTGTATTGACTATTCTGGCTGCTGTGGACAATTTAATCGGTGAAATTTCGCCGGATTGTCATTGGTTTCAAAAATGGAAAATGGGTGTGTGGGGGTGTTATGCTGCCCAAATTGGTACTAAATGGTAGTTGTAACCTAATGGAATAGTAAATAAAGTGGTTAGGAGTAGAAAGGAACGCATTTACGGAGCCGAAACCGAAAAACCCCAATTTTTCCCGGAGTACATGTATATTTCGGCCAAGGCTATAAATGGGTCTTAGAGTTGGATTTTCAATGGTTTGATGATTCCATTGAGTTCAGGAACAAAAATTAGGTGGGGTTACAGTTGGGCACTTTTTCAGAAAAGGCCGAAAAAGCATAATTACGAAAACGCCCCTTAAAGTAGGGCTGTCAAGGGTAATTTTGTAATTGACATTGAATTTGATAATTTCAAGTTCGGAAATGGATTCCTTGGGCGAAAATATGTTAGAATAGCCCATGTCAAAATTTCAGAAAAAGTACAGTCGGACCGGGTACTGTGGGGCCGGGCTGGGCCGGGTCCCCTGGGGCATTTTAGTAAATTTTCAATATAGCCTGATATAACCCCCAGAAACACTATGGAAGTATCTAAATTGTACATTTGACATTGTAGGATCGAATGTGAAGCCCTGAGTTGCTGGCACGCAAATCGAGGAGAAAAGACTAGAGGTAGGGGACTTACCTTACTTGCATGTATTTGATATCTTTGCTTGTGTAGTGATGTATGTGATTGCTTTACTTGATTTTGTAGAGCATATTTGAATAAATGAAGCTCTGTTTATGTTTTGCTGTGGCCATAGTTTTGTTACATGAAACGTTGAGCATGCAGAAATGTCATTATGGGGCATGCATCTAGATAAAGCTAACATGTCATACACATAGCATCTATCATGCATGCATTATGGTATCTGTTTCCTACTGAGATTCTCTCGAATCTCACCCTCCCTTACCAACAATTTAGACAGGGCAAGTGGCTTGTGGAGGAAGTAGCTAGGACTCCTTCGAGATGAGATTGTATAATCCCCATTTGAAGAATTGTAATGGGCAATTGTGCCCTGTGTATCTTTAGCGAAGGTATATACCCGGGATTGCCGGGATGATTATATTGTGCACTCTGATATTTATATGAATGTGATTTATCTCCGCGTAGTAATTGTATTCGAAATGTGAATATGAGATCAAGTTAACTAGATTTTAAAAGGTAGTTTTGAAAACCCTATCTCAAGGATGGGATTTTAAATGAGTTTTGATTATTATTGGTCTCTATTTCATTTTAATCGCGTATTTTGGATATAATTACGGAGGGGTTTACATTTTTGGTATCAGAGCTGCAGTTCCTGGCAAAAATAGGAATTTGCTAGGATAGTAGCAGTAGTTGCTGCCTTAAGTCGGAAGAGATGACTTTGTTTGTTGTGGTATACATATTAAGGTTTTGTTTGTTGTGGTATACATATTAAGGTCCCTTTTTTGTGGATATATGATATTTATGGACTATGTGTGTACATTATTTGGTTATTCTGTAGTGGAGAATCATTGCAGAATCGAAAGATACAGTGATTCGCTTGAGAATTGATGTGTAGACCCAGAGGTGGAAGAAAATGATTTCCCAGGAATGTGATATTGAGTTTCTAGGTGTTATGTCCAACCTAGATATTGGGTAAGAAACCTAAGGTAGTATGATGTTATATGTAGTGATGTCATACTGAGCTTGTATGTTTAAAGGCCTTAAGACCTAGGGGACCGGTGTGCCCTAGGCTGGCAATGATATTTGGATTTGTGATGCTCCGTGGAAATGAGGGAAGTGATTTTCGGTTCAACTGAGGTTGAGAATTGAGTTGTGATCCAAGGATCAGGCTTAATAGTTGAGCTTATTCTTAGGAATTGGATTTGACCTGGATGGTCTATGATGCCAAAGTATGGTACTAGCTTAAATTGAAATGTGTATCTGGTACCCTAAGGGTTTTGGTTGTTAATCTAGCGCAGGAAGAAATTTCTCTACGGAGGATTTAGATCGGAGAACACTACCTATGGGGAATTTTGATCAGAGAGGGCTACCTATGGTGACACCTAATCGGTTAGGCTATTTGTGAGTCTACTACTTGCGGCTCATCGGTGGTTTCGGTGAGAGGACCGTACCTTCGGGCGGTAGCATACGGGGGTGAGACTATGTGATTATGTGAGCCGTAAGGCTATTTCTTCACATGCGGCCCATCGGTGTTGACGGTGGGAGGACCGTGCCTTCAGGGCGGTGGAATACGGGGGATGTGTGTGAGTGATAAATCCCAAATTTAATATATTTTATCCCACCTTATTCATTTATTTTGGAGATTATTTTAGGCTAATTTGGATTTATTAGATAATATTTGGATAATTAGCCAATTTTGGGAAATAATATAAATCTGAATTGATTATGATATTATTGGGCTCAAAAAGTTAATATCTTAATTGTTATATTGTGATTGAAAAATATTTCCAATTATATGATAAATCACGATTTTATTTGATTCTTGCAGGATAAGAAAAAGCAGATTAAAAGATCCAATGGTGCAGAACTTTTCTTAGAAATTAAAAAAGAATCCAATGGTGGAATTTTATTGGGCTGTTAGAATTTTAATAGGCCCAAATTAATACCCAAAAGGGTCTCTTCTCCTCCCTTTTAATTAACCTAGCAGCCACGGATATACGGGGAGGAGGGTACGCCGAGACACAGCCGCTAGAAATCACGCTGAAACTCCGGTTGGGAGGCAATATCATTCAACACTGTTTCATTGACGTTGAATCTCTCTCTCTCTCAGTCAACACTCACGGCCCCACCTTCCATTGCTATTCTTCAATTACAATCTCTTTTTCCATTCTCACAGACACACAACATCCATTATATTAATCATTCATTCACCATCTATCCTTCCGAATGGCTGTGGGTTGCTGGTTGAAGGAATTTAGAGAACGAGACGTTGTCATGGCAGCTTAATCCTTTTGGGAGGCAATTTGGGAGGAGCATGGAGGAAGCTAGAGTCTAGGAGCTTACACTTGAAGACTACAAGGGAGTGTCTTTCTTTTATCTTTTTGATTCAAGACTTAAGATTGTTTAGTTTTAAATGATTTTAGGTTGTGTTAATTGAGAGCAATCTAGTTTTAGATTGTAAACTTATTTTTATTTGGATTGAATTGATAATTTGGATTTGATTTATTCTTAATTGATTATTGGGATTTTTGTTTGCAAACTTTTGATTGTCGATTAAATTATTAATTGAGTTTTCATTATTAATTTAATTGCCAATTTGGGTTTAATCTCTTGATTGTTTAATTAGGTGATTAATTGTTGAATTGTTTAATTAGGCAATTGTAAACATAATTTCCAAAAATCATCTTAAATAATTGTGATTGGTTTTTAATGGATTTAATTAACCACCGCTTCTTCCATTATGAGTTTTCTAGTGGATTGGTTGTTATTGAGCATGAGGGTTTCCCATGTCTTGATTAGATGATTAAATTTATTAATTCCAACTTTTGATGAATCTCCCTTTGGTCTAATAAATTGAATGGCTAAGAAAGCTAAATCCATGTGAATCCTGAGTTGTCCCCTTCATTATCATAACTGAACCAAATCCCTGTTGATTGTCTTGCCTTTGATTATTTTCTTTGCTTAGTATCTTAATTCATTTTTCACTAAAAAAAACCCCCAAAGATTGCATTCCAATTCATTTAGGTTAGTTTCCTTCTCATATAGATTTTAGAGTCATTTGCATTTAGGTAGTAGAATCTTGCACTTTAGTTTAGGTCCATTCTATTGCATCTTTTGTTACTTAAAAATCAATCCTAAAGAAAACCCATAGCTTGCTCCTTGGGAGAATGACCTAGGTTGACCCTAAACTGCATAATAATTTAAGACCTAGTTTAATTGATTGCTTTAGCGACAGAAGCACGCATCAGTGAGTCTACTACCTGCGGCTCATCGGTGGTTCCGGTGGGAGGACCGTACCTTCGGGCGATATCATACGGGGGGTGAGACTATGTGACTTTGTGAAAGCCACCGTGACGATAAGCCCTAGTGTGCAGCCACCGTGATAACGAACCATAGAGAGCAGTCACCTTGACGTTGAAGCGTAGAGTAAAGCTATGAGAGCCCATGTTTGTAATGTAGCTCAATGGTACCAGGGGATGCATTGAGGCTCTACTTACCCCCAGGTAGTGGCTTTAATCCCTAGAGAGGCAATGTGATATGTGTATGCTAGTGAGGCAACATGTATGTGTGACAATTGTGAACAAGCTGGGATTGAGGTGTAGTTGTGGCTCAAAGGAGAAGCGGCCAACCCGGAGCAATTAGGACCCTTGGGGGTATATAGTTGAATTGGAAACGTTGGTTATGGTTATGTATTTTGAACTCGGGATTACTGTATATTTTGAATCAGGAACACTACATACGATTTTGGTTGTGTAATCCCCTAGTGTATACTTATAAACCTTCAGGTTTTTATGTATAGAAACCAAGAGTTGCCGGGGATGCGGTTATACACTCTGATATGATTGAATGTATATTAACTGCACAGGTAATTATATTCGAATATTGAAATTGAGACCAAGATGGGAAAAAGAGTTTTGAAAGTTTTGTGAAAATTTTACTGTGAGACAGAAAGTTTAAAATGAGTTTAAAGCATCCAATGGTCTCTAATCCGATTTAAATATGTGTTATCGAATTATAATTACGTGTTTAAAGTCAGGGGATTACACCAGCAACTCGGGGCTTCACATTTGATCCTACAATATCAAATGTACTATTTAGACACTTTCATAGTGTTTCTGGGGGTTATATGAGGCTATATTGAAAATTTATTAAAATACCCCTGGGACCCGGCCCGGCCCCGCCGTACCCGGTCCGGCTGTACTTCTCTCGAAATTTTGACATGGGCTGTTCTGACATATTTTCGCCCAAGGAATCCATTTCCGAACTCGGAATTATCAAATTCAATGTCAATTTACAAATTTACCCTTGGCAGCCCCACTTTAAGGGTTTCAAGGGCGTTTTCGTAATTATGCTTTTTCGGCCTTTTCCAAAAAAGTGACCAACTGTAACCCCACCTAATTTTCGCTCCTGAACTCAATGGAACCATAAAATCATTGAAAATACAACTCTAAGACCCATTTATAGCCATAACCAAAATAGACAAGTACTCCGGGGAAAATTGGGGTTTTTCGGTTTCGGCTCCGTAAACGTGTTTCTTTCTACTCCTAACCACTTTATTAACCATTACATTGGGTTAGAACTACCATTTAGTATCAATTTGGGCAGCATAACACCTAGGCCAACCCATTTTCCAAATTTACAAACAAAGACAATCCGGTGAAATTTCACCGATTAAATCAACCACAACAGCCAGAACAATCAAAGATTGAAGTTTCGGAAGTTACCTCAAGCTCCCTCTGGCTTTTACTCATTATGGCTGAACCCTAGCCCCTTTTAAACAGCAAAATTAAGCTTCAAGTACCTTAATCCATGTAGAAGAGAAGCTTAGGAGAAGGATTATACGCGTTAGATACAAATTCACCGAAGAAATCGACCTACCTCGCGAGTTTTCTCCTTCCTTCTCCCTATTTTCTCCAAGCTCTCTCTCTCTCTCACGTTTTTGTTTCTGAAATGGCGTCAGGAAATGGCTGATGAAGATGGAGGAATTGCTTTTAATTCCATGCTGATGTCATCTTTTATTTTGATGATGTCATAATTCCCATTTTTGGATTTTCTGGCAGATTTTCTGCTCAAACTTTGAAAAATCATAACTAATTATAGAAAAATTTAAATGAGGTGATTCCAAAGCCAAATGAAAGGTATTTAAGTCCTCTTCATAGAAAAAATATTGGCCACTACTAAAAATCACCACAAAATTCCAGAATTACATAAAACTCATCACTGGCCCAAAACAGAGTTCAGTTTCCATCCCAAATTTTGGACAGTCATATCTCCTAGTTCACAAAATGAAATGGCACAAATTATAGTCCATTTTGAAGCTTGGGATGTGAAATTTAAGACTGGAAATTTTCATAATTTTCTAAAATCATTTGCCTAGTCAAAACATCCACACGAGAAGACTACCCAGAATAGAGTTTCACTGGACAGAATTTCAGATTTTGCATCTTTGCTTCAAACAGTTCCATTTTCATACCAAACATCATTCCCACATAAATTGTCACAAGGAATCCATTGGAAACACCAAATCAATCAAATTCACATCTCATTGACATGTTTTCACAACAATCTCAACATGTCAACACAATTCACATTTCAAAACCTAACATTGCAACATTTCCATTCCAAAGTTCCAAACCAATTTCAATGACATCAAAACACACTATGACACCATTTCCAACACAATACCCCATTCAATTCTTCCCTCTATTCTAAGTCAATTTGGATGTTAATCCACAATTCAACTCAAATACAGGGTTTCGGCGCTGCTCACAACACACACGAATCACATTCCAGTGCCAAATCACATCATATTCTCTAAAAGGGTTTATTTATCACTAACCACATCCTTTTTTGGAGTCATTATCCATTAATCGCAATTTGGGATTTTGCTAAACTGGGGCTTAGCAGTCCACTAATCTCAAGCTTATTCTCTAGCCTCAAGTCTTAAAATTCAGGGTATTACATCTACCATATTTTTATATCTATAAATAACATATCTTCAATCACTTTTCCCTTCCTTGAATCTTATGAAGATGGTGACACTTCCTTCCTTTACACACACACACACACACACACACTCTCTCTCTCTCTCTCTCTCTCTCTCTCTCTCTCTCTCTCTCTCTATCTTCACTTGTTTCTTCTTCCTCTATTTTTATACTAACCTTTAGATTTTAGATCTGCGTTGTCCAACTTAGCATTAGCCACGAAGTAGTAAGTTTATTTGGTCTAATTGCTATTTTAGCTACATTATATCACATATATAGCTTGCCAATTTATTTTGAATAATAGTTTCTTACTATTATGTTACGTATGTTTCTACAGGAGAAGAAATCTTTGGTTTTTTATGATGGAGGGAATGATGTTCGTATTGTTTTATCAATTGCAGCGTTGGTAAAGAACGGTCACATATAGTTTCAAGTTTCCTGATTTTAATTGTTCTAATTTTCCTTGATAAAGAATGCTTCTGAAATTTCTTTTCTCATTTTATTCCTAAAAAAATTATTCTCATTTTTATATGCTAAAAAAATAAATGAGATAAAATTAAATGTTATTATATATAAGTTGTATTTATTTAGTAGTTATAATTTTTAGTTGTTATAGTAATTATTAATATTGATTATTTGCATAAGTAAAATAATTATTTATTTTTCACATTTGTATTTTACTTAGTAGTGATTTTGTTAATTGGTTTTTTGTTAATTTATATCATTTTAGAGTTATTTGATTGTGGTTTTGCTTTTTTCATTTTGATGCGGATATGAACGTGTGTTTAAAGTGTGTTATTAACTATAATTATAGGGTTCTAAAAGAAAAATACGAAAATAATTTTTTTTAAAAAAAATAATACTTCTTGTGGCACTTCTTTAAAGAAACGCTATCTAAAGTATTATTTTTTTAAAAAAAAGAATTATTGACTTCCTGTGGCGCTTCCTTGAGGAAGCATCACAGGAAGTGGACACTTCTTGTGTCCCTTCCTCAAGGAAGCACCACAAGAAGTGTTTTTTTTTTAATATCTATATATATATGAAGCGCCACAGTTTTTTTAGTGGTGTCTTATATGTAGCACTTATTAAACGCCATTGCTAATTCAAATATAAGGGCCACAATTTTATTTTTTTATTTTTTTTTGTAGTAGTGTCATCTTAAAAACAACCCTAACAAATTGAGGAGAAGGGAGGGATTTTGTTTCCCTCTCTTTATTTGACACCACAAATTTTCCCTCCCGCTACCCTTTTTCACTCCTTCACCTTAAGAGCTCTATGTGATCTCCTCACCGTCTGCAACTTCCACATTCTTGGCACCACCTTTGATTGCATCTGTAACCCCCTTCCATAATTATATATGAAATACGCGATTAAAATGAAATAGAGACCAATAATTGTTAAAACTCATTCACAATCTCATCCTTGAGATAGAGTTTTCACAAATACTTTTCAAAATCTAATTGACCTGGTCTCATATTCACATATCGAATATAACTACTCTGCGAAGATAAATCACATTCGTGTAACTATCAGAGTGCACAATATAAATTTCCGGCAATCCCTGATTTCTTACATTAATCCAAGCTTTAAAAGGCACATTCGCCCTTTACAATTTTCCAAATAGGGGATTACACAAATTCTCATATCAAATACATACTTGAATATACATTCCAATCTATAGAATCATATATCCGAATATACTTAATCCCAAACTTGCATTGATAACCAACTATCACAAGATTACAACTCAAATGAGTCATCGTCGCCCTTGGTTGCATACTCCATCCTCGATCCACCTACCCTATCTAAAATGTTGGTAGGGAGGGTGAGATTCTAAAGAATCTCAGTAGGAAACAAATACCAGTATGCATGCAATATAAGTGTTTAATGTATGACATGCTTGCAATACATAACTCATGCTCACACAATGACATATCTGTGTGCTCAATGTTTCAACAACATACTCATGACCATAGCATAAATAGAAACAGAGCTACAATCATTCATATATGTTTCACATAATCAAGCAAAGCAATACATGCATCAATACACCAACACAATTATCAAATACATATAGAAGAGGTAAGTTCCCTACACTTGTACTTTCCATATAAGCTCCAGCTCTGGCTGCGCACGATCAGGGCGGACATCAAATCCTATAACCAAATTAAGGGCATAGGGTTAATCTCAAATCCAAATCCTTACTTTCATATCACTTAAAGTTGGTTGTCATTTGAGTCCTTTAAGTATCTAATAATAAGCTCAACAAAAGCTTGAAAGGATTGGGACGGACTAGGTTGGAAATCACTTTTCAAAACTACCAAGTACTGAAAATGGGGGTTGGCTGCAGCCAAAACGTGCACAGAAGGTTTTTGGCTGCAGCCAAGAATTTCTGGCTATGGCTAAAACGCACACAAAAACTTTTGCGCTGCAGCCAAGATTTTCTATTGCAGCCAAGGAAACTTCAAAAATTCATAATTAATTCCAAAAAAATCAAAACAAGGTGATCCCAAAGCCAAATGAAAGATATTTAAGTACTCTTCATAGAAAAAAACATGAATCAAGGCTGTCCATAACCACAGAAATACAGAATTACACAAATATCCACACTGCTCCAGAATCAAGCCCAGTTTCGACATCAAACTTTGGGCAAACATAAATCCCAGTTAAAAAACAAAATGACCCAAATTATATGTCCATTTTGAAACTTAAGATGTGAAATTTAAGACTGGAAAGTTTCATAATTTTTAGACACCATTTGCCCATTCAAAACTTCCACACAAATAGACTGTCCAAAGCAGAGTTTCAAAAGAAAGAATTTCAGATTTTGCATCTTTACTTCCAATGGTCCCATTTTCATACCAAAGATCATTCCCACACAAATTTTCACAAGGAATCCATTGGAAATACCAAATCAACCAAATTCACATTCCATTGACATGTTTCACCAATACTCACAACATGTCAACACAAGTCACAATTCAAACTCACATTGCAATTCTTTACTTTCCAAAGTTCCAAACCAATTCCAATGAACATATAACATAATAAAACATCAATTGTACCTCAAAACACATGACAATACATTCATTTAGAAATTACCACAAAATCAGGGCAAAATTCACAATTCACAAAACTCTTCCACAAATCACAAAACTTAGATCAAAAGGCTTTAAATACTTACCTCTTCCCCTTTCCCAAATCAATTCCTTGATTCTTCATCCTTCTAACTTTTCTCAAGCTCCCAAACACCTCCAATCAAGAATATAAAACTATAGAGATGAAGCTCTCATCACTATGAACAATATTATAGAAGGGTATTAGAGCATTAGAGGACATTATCTCACCTAAACATTGAACTCTTCCTTTCTTTTTCTTCCTTGTGCTTGGCGTTCATGGAGGATGAAGAGAGATATGAGATGATGAAGTTAAATCATATTTTTGGCCTTTCAATGCACATTTGGCCGTCCTAACAGAGAAAAGAGAGAGGAAAGAGTGTTGAACCTTTGACCATGATCCAAGGGTCCATATTGTGACACTTGTCAAGATCTTGTCACACCTCTATGAGCTCACATACACACACATACACTTGATTCCACCTCTTGATCTCTTGCACAAATCAATCCTAACCATTGATCTTGAAGTTATCAATGAGTTTCCTCTTCGGTAACTGACCAATTAGTCGGTAACTTTACCGTTTTTCCCTGATTACGGAAATTCCTCTTGAGTCACCCCAAACACACCATATCATTCCTTTTCTTCCACAATGCGCCCTCCCCTCTATTTTAAGTCAATTTAGATGTTAATTCATAATTAAACTTAAATACAGGGTTTCGGCACTGCTCACAACGCATATGAATCACAGTTCACCTCATACTCTCCAAAAGGGTCCATTTATCACTAATGACATTCACTTTTGGAGTCATTAACCCTTAATCACAATTTGGGATCTTGCTAAACCAGGGCTTAACAATCCACTAATCTCAGGCTTATTCTCTAGCCTTAAGTCTTAAAATTTGGGGTATTGCATAATTGAACTTAAATGCAGGGTTTCGGCACTGCTCACAATGCATACGAATCACAGTTCACCTTATACTCTCCAAAAGGGTCTATCTATCACTCATGACATTCACTTTTGGAGTCATTAACCCTTAATCACAATTTGGGATCTTGCTAAACCGGGGTTTAGCAATCCACTAATCTCAGGCTTATTCTTTAGCCTCAAGTCTCAAAATTTGGGGTATTACAGCATCATCCTCTGATCCATTCGAGATGGAGCAATTCCTCTCACCACCTTCATTGCCTTCTTCTTCTTCTCTAGTGAGCACCGTCAAACCTTCTACAACTATTGATGTCATTTGTAATACCCCAAGCCAAATAGATAAATACTTCATCAAAGTATCCTCTCACATATAGCCAATAAGGATTTCCAACATCCAAATCATTAAAATACATAATCAGTTCAAATAAAACCCACATCATGGTATCAATTTAAATCCTCAAAACATTTTAACAAGTAAAAAATGTGGAAGTTTTAGGGTTATGACAAATAAAATGACATAACATGTGCTCAAGGAACACGAAGGAGCCTTCAAGGCTTACTCCATAAGTTCCTTCCCTTGCATCCTACTAAAACAATCACCTGAAAAATGTTGATATATAGAGATAAGATTCCACGTCTCAGTAACTACTGAAAATTTCTACCGTATACAAGCAAACCACATATGATGTAAATAAATAACTAATTACATATATATTTGAATGTACCATAATCCTCATACAAAAAAATAGAAAATTTAAGCATCATTATGTCAATCTTATTTTCATCACAATGTTTAATATACAATTATGAGATATGCAAGATGCAATCACCCTTATATCATCATTCATCCTTATACCGCTTATTGAAGCCAAAGGCTAACACATAATCCAATAAAAACCTATCCATTTGACTAGATTGTTCTGAGCTCACTAGTTCTTAAGGTACACTAGGTCAAAGGTGTAGATCTTAAGTATGGACTATGACTCCCCTCCTTAAGAAAAACATAACTAAGGAGATGTCACATGTCCCACAACTCTAATGTAATCCCCGCCAACGAAAAACATGGAAGAAGGGGCTCTGACAAGTGTCATCCACTGTGCACCGAGTGTTGGCATACCATGTAGTAAAAGATCTCACATACAAATTCCTCCTTACTCCAACCCATCACAAAGGCAATTGTCATGACAATTATACTCAATCACCAATAAATATAATGTCATTAAAAGACAAGGTACAATCAATTATGCTTCCATTTGTATCAAATATCATCACATATTCAACCATACCTAAAAGGAAACAATAATCCAACAATACATTAATTATAATTAAATTATTAACTATGTGAATAAAGTGATTTATAAAGGAATTTACTTGTAATGTTACTTACTTGAGAATTCACACTACACACACACACACACACACACACACACACACACACACACACATATATATATATATATATAATTCAGTCCATTGTTTTTATTAGAAAATAGTCGTTCACAATTATAAATAATTCACAAGTATATGAAAGAATATTCAGAGTTACCTCTACTCCCTAACTCATAGGTAAGCATATAATAGTTACTCCAAAGCGCTTAATGACAATCTACAAGATCACACACATAAATATCTATTAATATATTAATTAAAACTAATCTAAGGTTACTCTGTAACACCCCAAATTTTATTCTCCAAAAATATATTATAATTAATTGAGAAATTCAATAAAACGGTAAAATATTCATGAAATTTGGAACTTATCAATTTTGAAATATTCATATTCATAAGGAAATGGGCAAATTAATTCAAGAAAGGAATTAAATTATAAAGGTGATAGCAAAATCATAATTTTGCCAATTTAGCCCCAGATTAATTATTTTCCAATTAATTGGATTCAATTTCAATTAATCATGGAAAATAAAATAAAATGTATAATTGAACTATTCTTGATGGAATAAATCAAGAATTTTGAAATTTGAGGGAATTATACATAATTCATTTAATTTAATTATGGAATTAATGAAATACATCTTATTCCCTTTCTCTTCCATAATTTCGCCCAACACATGAAAATAAGGAAGAAAGATTAAATTCCAAGAGCAGATATTAAAATACTACATGAAATTAAGTGCTAGTTTGGTTAGTTTGGAGGAGAAATGGGGTTGGTTAGAGTAAAGAGGAGAGGGGACGGTTTGTGTAACTAGAAGGGAATCTATTCCCAATCCAATTGAAACTAAATGATGAAGGAGTATGGCATAAAATAGAAGGCATGATGAAGGGGTATGGCATAAAGTAAGAAGGCATGGTGGCAGGTATGGGAGGAGGAATGGTGTCTTTGACAAGTGTTGAAATCTCAACCCTTGATGAAATCAAGGGCTAGGAAGAAAGAAGACTAAATTAATAAACATATTCTCCTTCCTCTTTCAAGCCATATTTCATCCAACACCAAAGAAAAATAGAGAGAGAGAGAGAGCTTGGGAAACTTTGAAGAGTTAGAGAGAAGGAAAAAAGAAGAAGCTAAGGTAAGTGTTGATCTCTTTAGTTTTTCTTGTAGCATGTCTCTAGATCCTTCTCTAAGCCTTTCTTCTTCATGGAATCCATGAATTTGAAGACACATTCTTAGCTCAAGGAGAGAGAGAGGAGACACCTAGAGACAAAGGATTCAAGATCTCAAGAGGTAACCTTACAAATCTTAGATCTAAACTAATATGGTGTTGTTGTTGAAGTTTGTTGTTAGTTGGTGAGTTTGAGTTGGAAATTTGGAAAAGTTATAATCATAAGGGGTTATGCTGCCCAAATTTCTTTAAATCATGATTAGAATGTGATTAAATAAGTTAATAAGGGATTAGAAGTGGAAAACTATAAATTTTGGAAGCTAAAACACAAAAACTTCATTTTCCCATTTTTTTTACCAATATTTCGGCCAAGACCAGATCTGAGGGAAGGAGTTGGATTTTCATAAAATAGATGGTTCCATTCGATTCAATAGGTGAAAATAGGTGGGGTTAGAGTTGGTCACTTTTTCGGTAGAGGCCGAAAAAGCATAATTACGAAAACGCCATTAGATCTTGAAATAAGGGCTCTCAAGGGTATTTTCGTAATTTTACAGTGAATTTGGTAATTTTGAGCCCAAAAATGGATTTCTTGGGCAAATATAAGTTAGGATAGTCCCAATTAAAATTTTGGAAAAACGTGTCATCGGGCCAAGTACGGCAAGGCCGCCCCGGTGTCCCGGGGCATTTTGGTAAAATCTCACCATAGACTAATATAACCACAAAAAACACTACGGAAGTATCTAAATGGCACGTTTGACATTTTAGGACTAGGTAGAGAGCCCGAGGGATTGGCATGCAAATCGAGGCACATTATTCAAGATCAGGGAAGGGCGATTAAGGTAGGGAACTTACCTCTTCTGCATGTATTTGATATTTGTGCTGGTGTATTGATGCATGTTATTGTTTTGCTTGATTATGTGAAACATATATGAATAATTGAAGCTCTGTTTCTGTTTATGCTATGGCCATAGGTATGTTGATTGAAACATTGAGCATGCAGATATGTCATTGTGTGAGCATAAGTTATGTAATGCAAGCATGTCATGCATTAAGCACTTATCTTGCATGTATATTGGATTGCTTTCCTACTGAGATTCCCCATAATCTCACCCTCCCCTACCAACAATTTAGACAAGAAAAGACAGAACGTATGCTGAGAACAAAGAAGAGAACCATATGAAGGGATTATAGTGGTGGAACAAAGATGGGAAAATGTCTCCATTTCACTCGGATTAACTTAGACATCCAAGTAGCACTGTGAGGCTACGTTAATTGTAATTATAAAGTACGAACCCCCTATGGGGAGTTTCCGTAATTGTGTACATAATATCAGTATATCTATGTTATTCATGTGTTGCCCACTGAACTGCGTATCGTTTTCCACAAATACTCTAAAATAGGTGAACATAAGATGAGGGTGACATACTCAAAGACTACTTTAAAACTACTCAATGGCGTTAAAAATTACCCTATAAGAACAATGTGATTAATTTGAAAAGAAATAAATGATAAAAGGTGTGAATAGATTGAACAATTTATCATTTCAATTTTTTTCCCAACACAACACCCCTTAAGACCTACTGTAGAAAGTGAAAGCATGTAAGGAGATAAGACGAAAAAAAAAAAAAGAAGGTGGCGTTGCCTTGGTTTAGATGGGACAATGGAAGAATGGGGAATAATGTTGAAGAACTAAAGAAATGTGCGTGTGTTTGGCAAAAAAAAGTGCGTGCGTGCGTGTATTCAATACACGCAGAGGGAGGAAAGTGAATTAATGTTGGATGGAGAGTGGCCTTGGTACTTCATTGCACGCACAGGAGGGAATGAAAAACATGGGTTTGATTGATGAGAGTTGTTTTTTAATTTATTTTTTTAAAAAAAAAAACTCCCCATTTAACAAATCATGCATCTGGAGTTAGTAGACCCACCAACAAATGAGATATAGAAAAATGCATAAAAGGTTCCACGGAAATAAGTGTAATGAATGAAATAAAAATCTATATATACATGGCCACCAAAATAAACCAAAAGAAGGGGTGGTGGTTAGTAAATGAGTTTTCTTTTTTTATAAAAAAAAATTATATATATATACACACTCAACAAGAAAGAGAAAGAGACTGGGTTATCACATAAGACGTTTCTGGGTATACATATATGCAAGGAACAAAAAACTAGACTGGGCAATAAACTGGTCACATAACAAGTTCAAAGGTTCATGGGTCAACCGGGGTCAACTGGTAGTCGAACCGGTCGTATTAAAATATTATAATTTATTAATAACAATATATATATTAATATATTTTTAAACTTCTATAGATAAAATTAATTGATTATGTTAGATTTGATTACTTGAATCATATCAAATTAATTGACTAAAATATTATATATTATATGTATATAATATATATAATGTTTTTTCATTTATTCTTTTTGTTTTTTAAATTTTTGTGGCCTTGAAATTAAAATTTGTTCTTATAAAGTATTAAAATATTATAGATTGTATGTATATCAGTTTAGATCTATGATTTTGTTTCTTTTTAAGCCTTTTTGTTGAACAAGATATCTCATTTTTCAAAAAATAAAAGAAGAAAAAAGAAAAAATAGTAAACCGGTTGAACCAGTGAATCCACCAATTTTTCTGGTTTTGACAAGTTTTGTACCGATTTCCATCGGGTCGACTCTCCCTCCCTCTTAAGCAGCGAACCAGACTGAACTGGAGACCGGTTCACTTGTTTTCCTGTCAGACCGGCCTGTTCAATCCAGTTTTTTGTACCATGCATATATGCTATAATAATAAAAACCAGTGTTTTGGAACCCGGACTATAACCGATCTAGTTCGTAACCAAACCGGTTCACCATTTTTTTATTTTTTTTATTTTTTTTAAAATGTATTTTTTTTTAATATTTTTTTCTTATAATTCATATTAATAAACCTAAAATATTCAATTTTTCACCGATTTGACTCCGATCTGACCCACTGACCCTTGACCTTGTACCCTGACCGATCCAGTGACCAATCTGGGTTTCAAAACCTTGATAAAAACAACTCACTAAAGATAATTATAATAATCACAACCTACGCAAACCTATAGGGAAAATCGAAAAAAAGGGTTCTACGGTGGATATTTGAAATAGATGAGAAGACCAAGAGACAAGAATAAAATATATTGAAAAAATGATGGAAGGAATCGTGGGTCTTTGGAGCATCATGCACACAAGCACAGTAAAATGATAGAAGGAGAAATTAGATTTGACAAGATAAGACATATAGCATTAAACAATGGAGAAGAAGAAATATAATGTCTCATTTAGTATGAAGGAAGTGAGGCTTTTGATGTAGAATTGGGGTGGGAACTCATTTTTAGGCATGTTTGGTGGGTTGAAACCGAGTTCCATGGAAGTGCCAATTCCATCAAATTTGAGAACTGACACTTCCCACCTTCCCCTATGGGAACTGGTTCTAGTTCCATAGAACCCAAGCATTGGACCATTTTACCCCTAAAAAATCCAGTGAAACAACAAAGAGGCAAAGTTCATGAGGACAATGGAGGATAGCGGTGACAGTGATGGACTGTGAGAACGACGAGCATATGGCGAGGATGAAGGTAGGGGGCTGTTCTTCACTCTAGATTTGGTTTTTGATTTTGAAAAGGCACTAAATTGATCTTAAGAACACGACAACAGGCCATGACCTTTTCCTTTCGCTCCTTCTGTCGGCGAGAACACTCGGGCTTGCATATATGAGACAATGAGCAAATGAGGTCTGGGGCCCCTCCCTCTTCACAAATGAGGTCGCACTTCTTTTTCACCTTGCTTCACAACGGAGCTTTGAGATCTTAGGCCCCTCCCCTTTGTCACCACCTCCCCTTCAATCTTCTTCAACCTTCGTCACCCCCTCCCAATTCAATCTTCAACCTCTGTCGACCCTTCCCCCTTCAACCTCCAAATCTACTTCTCTCAATCTTTGTTTGCCTTTTTGTTTGTGTATGTTTGAAACATGTGTTTGGATTTGATTCATATAGTGTTTCATATTTATGATCTGGTTTGGATGAATGTTATTTAATTGTTGAATAATCGTCGGCAATATAAAATTTCTTTTCGGTAAATGTTAGGGTCATGTGTTGGTCATGTTGATGGGCGGAAATTTTTTTTTGTTGGGGGGTATTTAGGTATTTTCACATTATAAATATATATTTCAATCAAAGTTATATCTCACTTCCATCTACATACCAAGCATACTTTAAAAACTCTTCAATTGGTACCAAACGGGGCATAAAAGTTGTGGAGACCATACCATGGAAGAGAAAACAAGGTCAGCTCTAGGAAGGAGAAAAAAAGTCAAGGTTCATGAACTCAGATCGGGTACTAAACGAGTTGGAGTACTGGGTTAAGGGTTAATGGGTCAGATCGGGGCCAAACTGGAACTAAACTAGGGCCAAACCAGTGAGAAATTGAATATTTTAGGCTTATTAATTTAAAATTCTAAAAAAAATTAAATTTTTTTTTAAAAAAAAACTAGGAACCTGTAATATCCCAATTTGTGATTAAGGGCTAATGACAATGGTATTGATTGTAATTTGTGTAATTAAATGTTTTTGGAGAAATGAGATGTGAATTTAGGATAATTGTGTGTGGTGTTTAAGATCAAGGGTTGAGATGTTGACATGTGGCAATGTTATGGACCATAGGATGAGGCATAAGAGACAAAACCCACCTTTTTTCTCTCTCTTCTCTCTCCTATGCGTTTTTGAGCACGGGCAAGGGGGAAAAGTGGTACATCATCATCATCCTTTCTTCATCCCTTCCATCTCTCATTTTCTCTCTCTTCCTTCCCCATTTTTGCTAAACTCAAGCTTGGAAAGAGAAAGGGAAAGCTTTGACTTTAGGTGAGTAATGGTCCTCCTTTGCTCAAATCCTTTTCTCTAATGTTGTGCATCTCATTGAGAGCTTCATTATGGTGATTTCAAAATTTAGAAAGGTGGTGGTTTGTGTGTTGGAGCAAAATCAAAAGTTGAGAATCAAGAAACTAGTCTTGGAAATAGGAAGAGGTAAGAATTTGGAACCTTTTGACATATTTATTGTGGTCGTTGGTTTAGCTTTGAGGATTTTGGATTTTTGCCCTGATTTTGGCTTAATTTTGAAATGTGTGAATTGGTTAGTGTTTAGTGTGAAATTGGTCTCATAGTGTGTCTTTGAGCATTTGAAATTGATTTGGAATGTTGGTTTGGATTGGTTTGCAATATGGTGGTTTGATTGAGTTCTTGGTAAGACATGTGGTGGTCATTGTGTAACATGTCAATGGAGATTGAATTGGGTTGTTTTGATAATTTCAATGGATTCCTTGTGCAAATTTATGTGGGAATGGTATTTGATATGAATTTGGGAACCATTGGAAGCATTGGTGCAAAATTGAAATGTTGTCCAATGAAAGTCTATTCTGGGCAGTCAGGTTGTGTGAACCTTTTGACTAGGCAAATGATGTCAGAAAATTATGAAACTTTCCAGTATTAAAGTTCACATTTCAAGCTTCAAAATGAATATATAATTTGTGCCATTTCGTTTTGGGAACTGGGAGATATGACTGTCCAAATATTGAGGTCGAAAATGGACTCTGTTTTGGGGTAGTGATGAGATTTGTGTGATTCTGTATTTTGTTGGTGATTTCCAGTAATAGCCAATATTTTTCCTAGGAATATAACTTCAATAGATTTCATTTGGCTTTGGGATCACCTCATTTCGATTTTTCTAGAATTAATTATAATTTTTCAAAGTTGTCTTGGCTGCAGCGCAAAAGTTTCTGTGCTCATTTTGGCCGCAGCCAGAAATTCTTGGCTGTAGCCAAAACCCTTCTGTGCTCGTTTTGGCCGTAGCCAGAAATTATTGGTTGTAGCCCAAAACCCTTTTGTGCACGTTTTGGCTGCAGCCAACCCCCATTTTCAGCATTTTGTGATTTTACAAAGTAATTTCCAACCTAGTACTTACCAATCCTTTTAGGTTCTCTTTGAGCTTGTTATAACCATTTAAGGGACTCATATGGAACCTATTTTAAGTGTTTGGAAGTAAGAATTGGAGGTAGGAAATTAATCCACCA
This sequence comes from Inga laurina, assembly GCA_963855925.1. Lineage (NCBI taxonomy): Eukaryota > Viridiplantae > Streptophyta > Magnoliopsida > Fabales > Fabaceae > Inga > Inga laurina. The sequence goes on from OY979705.1 coordinate 39,545,812, forward strand.
TTCTTGATTTTTTGTTTATAGGCTTTGACATTTGTCGTACCCGCGAGCCCACTGTGCCAAAGGACGTCAGGAAAGAACAAGGTAGTGACTCCTTCTTTATACCTTATGTGATACATTGTATGTGTGCTAAGTTATTGATTTGTGATGGATTCATATGCTGCAAGATTTGTGAAATTGTGAATGCACCGCTATACCAATAGTCCCTGAGTCGCTAACAACGGTTCGGGTAAGGGTTGTGTGCCTTCCCGGCGGTAAAAGGGGATGAGGTTAGGGTGTGATATTTGTGAATTTGTGGGCCGAAAGGCTATTTGTGGGCCGAAAGGCAATATGTGAGCCGTAAGGCTATTCGTATGCACTGCCATACCAACAGTCCCTGAGTCGCTAACAACGGTTCGGGTTAGGACGGTGTGCCTTCCCGACGGTAAAAGGGGATGATGGTGGAGTGTGATTTGTGTTGCTGCTGATTATGTGATGATTTGTTTACATGCTAAGTGATTACGTGTGGTATAAACGATTTGTTACTGCTGGGATTCTTTAGAATCTCACTCTTTCCAAATGACTAACATTTCAGACAGGGCGAGTGGCTCCAAGGATAAGCGGCCAACCAGGAGCAGTTAGGGATTGTAGGGACATTTATTTTGGTCTATGTTAGTTATCTGTTTTGGTTGGGATTACTGTATGTATATAGTTAATTCTTTTGGATATGTAATCCCCATTTGGGAAATCTTAAACCCATTTTATATATATGAACCCCGGGGTTGCCGGGATTTTAGTTACGTACTCTGATATTTGTGAATGTGATATATCTGCATGGGTAATTGTATTCGATAGTGGATGTGAGACCAGATGAAATTGTGTTTCTGAACTATTTTTTTAGACACCCTATCTTAAAGATAAGGGATTTTAAATGTTGTTTTGGCTTATTGGTCTCTATTTCACTTAAATTTTGTAATCCGGATATAATTATCGTGAAGGGGTTACAGAACCTGGATCGGACAACGAACCAAACCGATCCGATCTACCGGCCGGTTCGCGGGTTTTCAGGCCAGACCGATCGGGTTCGCGAACACTAGAAAAAGCACCTCGAGATTAGGCGGCTATTGAGAATGAGACAAGAGAAGGAAAAAAATGGGTTTTTTATATAAGGTTGGTTAGGGTTTACTTTTTTATTAAAATATTTTTTTTTTTTGTTGAGACAGCATTTTTTTTCCATCTTTTTTCCCTGTTCTGTACTACTTTCTAATAATATGTTTAGTTTACAAACACATGCTCATATTTTTAAAGTAATTATTTTAAGTAGGTATTTCATTTGTATATTTTTTCATAGATTAACTTTTTAAAACTTGATATTTCTTATAAATTATTAATTTATTATATTTTCCAAAAATATTTAAATCCTAATGCTACAACAACTCCAAGTGCTAAGAAAAATTTGAGGATGTTACACTATTAACCTTCTTCTCAAGGTACTGAAAATCGGACCAGATACTGAACCGATCGGGGTATTAGGTCAAGAGTCATTAGGTCAAATCAAAGTTAAATCAGAGCTAACCCAAGGTTAGACTAGTGAGGAAGTAAAAATTTTAGGTTTATTTATATAAAATTCTAAATAAAATTAATAAAAAAATTAAATTAATTTTTTTAATTAAAAAAAATGTTCAACGACTAATTGGACCAGTTAGACCATTGGTCAGCCGGTTCCCGGGGCAAACCGGACAGTCTAATCCGGTTTTCTCTGCTTCTTCTAGATTTTGGACAATTGTGACAAGAGAAGTTCGATTCCATGTCTTCCTTAGCTTCGTTAAGGAGAGATCTGCAACAATTGCCCATTCTCAACCCCAAGAGATTGATCCTGTCACTGATCTTCTGTAACCTCTTGATCTTCATAATGAATGGCCCAACGGAATCGACAAGAATATTAATAGTTGACTGCATTGTCTGGATGACAAAGTCCATGAAGTCAGGGTGGCATAGTGTATTACTGTATTAGTGGTTTTCACAGTTGTGGCGGATGATAAATTAGAATCATTCGTTTGAGGGTTCATTTGAAAATGTTGAATAACTTATCTTAGAACACTTTGATGTTGAATTTATATATAAGTTAAAGTTGCCTTGGTATCAATATAACATACCTCACTTTTTGTATACTTTAATTTAATGTGAGATATATTCTAATATTTAATCAAGGAGTGCAAGATTGGATTGCATGTATTGTCTGATCCGGCTCGCAAAAAATAAAAGTTTGTATTGAAGGCGATTGGGCCCCTTCATAATTACCAAGACAGTCTAGCAGAGGGTCTTATTCGTAATGTGTTGGGTTGCTTTATGTGTTATATTCCCATACTTGGACCTCTAGGCCATGAAAGGTCTATTTCCGTTTTGGTATTGTAGGTAATCGTATCTTTTTCATGGGCCAAGGGAAATATGAGTCGGGAAAGGAATGGACCAAGAAACTAAAGAGGTCCCAAGTCAATTAAAGCAGGCTTAAGGTTGCATTGGGGTGGCTGCAACATGAAGGAGGCAATGAATTTTGCAGTGACTCTGATCTTCTCTCTGGCTGGATGCAGACCTTCTTCTCCTCCCAAGGTTCATGATCACATTCCAGTCTCCACTCAGCGAGTTCATGACTTCAGTTATGATCCCCCCAATTGGGATGAGCTTCGTTTCCCTCCATTAGTAACCACATCGCATAATCTGATTCAAGGATTATGTTTATACATGATTTTTTATTTTTTTTATTTAGTCAAATATATGATTCCTTTCTAGGGTTGGAATGCAAAAAAAATTTTGCCTCTTCAAACAAGTGTGTTTTTAAGAATTTGAATTTATATTCTCTTTCTTAAGGAGTGAGGTCTTTTACTACTTCAATCAACAACTTATTAGTTGTTTATACATGATGTTTTAAAAGATATTTTTTTTTTTGAAAAAATGAATTATATATATGATTTTTTTGCTAAAGTATATATTTAGTCATTTATGTTTGCATCAAGTATTATTTTAATCCCTTAAGTTTATAAAGTGTATTTCTAATCCTCAAATCTTAACACCGTTAGTTTCATTTAGCAGAAAATGATGACTCATCAAATTAAAGTGATAATTGTATAACTGGACGCTAACAAAGCAATTCAACTTCTATGACAAATAATCAAAAGAAAAAAAAAATCAACTCCTAGAATAAATTAAAAAGGGGAAAATGCCGATAGAACTAGGGAGAACCTAACCCCTCTTTGGCTTATTTCTACTTGCGGCCCCCATAGGTGATCACACATCTTTGTCTTTGCTTAGGTCATTATTTCCTAGTCGTAGTCCTCCTTGTTACTGTTTCACGGGGTCTCTTTCTGCATCTTCATCAGCATTTAAAGGAAAGTATAATATCCTCAGTTCCTTATTTCTTCAAATCATTGTTCTTCAAGTTGTTGGAGGAAAATAGAAGAAAAAAGATAAATATTTCCACCCACTTTGCTTTTCTTCAGATTCCACAAGAACAGGCGGGATATGTGAAGGACGATAGGGTAGGTATTGATCAGGAAATGGCAAGGAACGAAAAACCGGACCGGTAATGAACCGGTCACAGCACAAGTTCAAGGGTTAATGGGTCAACCGGGGTCTAACCGGTAGTTGAACCGGTCATAACCGGTCATATTAAAATATTATAATTTATTAGTGATAATATATATTAATATATTTTTAAACTTCTATAGATAAAAATAAAGATTTTTAGAAAAAAAAAAAGTTTAAAATCTATTAGCATTAGTTATAATACCTATACTTATACAAAGATATCTCATTTCCTATAATTATTATATCTTTTTAAATAATTTTTTTCATTTTTTTCTTCATTTTTTTAGATTTGTTCTTTCTTTATCTATTTTTCTCTTCATTTTAGTCTTCAACCTTCCATTTTGCCCTCAAAAAACACAAAATAAAAATTTGAAGGAAAAAAAAAGAAACCGGGTCAACCGGTTGGACCATCGGTTTTCACCGGTTCTGACCGGTCCAACCGGTTCGACCGGTCTGACCGGTTATTGATCAAACCAGACCAGACCAAGGACCGGTTCTCGGTTCAACCGGTCGAACCGGCCAGTCCGGTCCGGTTTTTTGTACTATGGGAAATGGTGTCTTACGAAGCAGAGGATTGTGTAAAGTGTGTGAGATTAGTTGAATGGTGATGGGTATATGGGCTATGCTATTCACTACAAAAAAAAATGGTATTTTGTAGTGGTGATATTGTAACGTTTACAATTAACCGTTACAAATGTTAAGATTTGTAGCGGTTAAACCCTCAAGTGCTACAAATTTGTAGCGGCAAGCTACGCACCAAGTGGTGCGACAAATTGACAACATTTTTTGTAGCGGTTAAGTATAAATAATCCCTATAAATATGGCGAGCAACTCCCGCCAAAAGTTGTAGCGGTTACCAAATTTTAACCACTACAAAGTTGGCGCCACTTAGCGAAACAAAATGTGCCAATAGTGTAACATTTATTTGTAGCAGTTTAAAAAATTAACCCGCTACAAAATGCGAAAGGTCACGTATTTGTAGCAGTAATAGATTTATAACCGCTACAGAATTTGAGAGGTCTCTAAATTTGTAGCGGTTTTGTCTCATAACCGCTACATAACTTCAAACATTTTTGTAATTTGTAGTGGTTATTCTATAACCGCTACAAATTTTAGCCGCCCAAGGTTGTTTGTAGCGGTTATTTTAGGAACCGCTACAAAGGCCGCCCTTATTTAAGGCCACCTCCCCCCTTTATTCTTCCGTTTGGTCATTTTGTTTCATGAGATTCCTTTAAGTGTTTTCTTTTAGATTTAAGCGTTCAGGAGTCTGTGAAAGAGTTTTTGCTGCAGTATTTCTTATTATTTTCACTTGAGGTACGGAGACAATATGTATTTTATATGTATTTTTATTTTAAATATATTCCTGCATAATATGTGATTAAAATGTTTTTTTTTTTTGAAATTTTGTAGTTGATATGACTTCTACACAGGATAAGGGGAAGGAGCCCGAGGTCCCCAGATCGATTTTGTGGGGTGACAACAGTAGATCTAGGGGCAGAGGGAGGGGGCAGCGTGGAGGGAGGGCGACGGTGGCATTTCAGTCCATCCCCCCATAGGAGTCAGCCCAACTACAAGCATCGCAGACGATCCCACAGGAGACGACCGCACCAGTGGTGCCTGATTTGGGAGAGGCAGATATTAGTGTCGAGGACTATGGCGCAAACGAGAACTTCGACATCCCGATTGGGATCAGAGAGATGAAGTAGTTCCTCGATGAGGAGGAGGCGCAGGAGCAAAACAACCCACGAGGGTTGTCTTTTGGTCTATTGGGTTTGAGGTGCCGGTCCAAGGTATATGAATTTTTTTATTTAATAAATTATTTATTTAAATTCAAAATATTAAATTTGAATTACAATTTATCTAACGTGTTGTAAATTGTGCAGATGAGCAGGGGAATGTGTTCACGAGGAACCTGGACGTAGCCGGTCTGAACAACATGAACTGGACACTACGAGTTGTAGTGCCATAGAATGAGGCCATGGACTAGCTGATCGACAATGGGGGTCACATGTTCAACCGCTTCCTGAACGAGCTGGGCTCGAATTGGATGCACTTCCCCCTTCACTTCAGGACATTGAGGCACGTTCCGAAGGGGCCGAATGATCTGGCTTGGGAGGAGGTGGTTCAGATAATTAAAGTACTTGATTAATATTTTTTGTAATTAATTCTATTTAATTAATATTTTTTAATAGGATTTTTGTAATTATTGATATTTAAATAAGTTTTTTGCAGTTGCGGTTTGCCGTCCGGGCCAATCAGAAGAGGTACACCCTAGTGAAGATGGGTGACGGCTGGAGGAACAGGAGGAATCGTCTCTTTCACAGTGTGAATAAGGATGGGACGATGCCTCTGAAGCAGTTAATCGAGAGCGTCTCAATGGCGTCACGCCGAACGACTGGGCGAGTTTCGTCCAGTTCAAGATGAGCCCTGAGGGGCAGGTAATGTATTTATTATATTATTTATATATAATTTTGTAATTGTTAAGTATTAAATTATAATTTAAATTAAATTAATTTTAACTTGAACTTTATTAATTTTAAATGTTTTATATTATTTTAATACATTTAATATTATTTTTTTCCAGACGCTTTCTCAGAGGAACACTAAGTGCCATGGGCAGCAGACGATCCACCACATAGCAAGATCGAAGAAATTTGCTGTCACTTACAGCGTGCTGGTAACTTTTCCTAATATCACTGAATTTTAACTGGTTATTTCATAATATTAATTGAATTTTGTAATTTTTTTAGGAGAGGAAGGCACAACAGGAGAACCGTCAGACGGACTATGGGGAGTTGTACGCTATCACACACAGACACCGTGACAGGACTTTGACCTCTTAGTAGGCAAAGGCGGCCATTGTAAGTAATTTCATTATTATAACTTTTATATAACCAACTTAATAATTAAAAATTCTAATAAGTAATTGTTTTATAAAATGGCAGGAGCGGATGCAGCAGTCGCAGGCTGAGCTAGGAGAGAACCAGGCCGAGGAGTCACAGGGGTCAGTGGACCTGATGGCTCCTATGAAGGTGGGTCTGGGTCAGGTTAAGCACCCTGGATGAGTGCGGGGGATAGGGATAAGCGCAAAACTTAGCATGGTCTACGGCAGAAGCGCTGCCTCTGAGGCTGGCAGCTCTAGAGGGGTCAGACGTCTGAGGGACGAGTCTGTTGAATAGCTACGATCAAATTTGGAGTGCACACAGGCTGCAGTGGCATAGTAGCAGTAGTAGCAGATGCAGCTGCAGGCTGATTTGATCTACGCTCAGCAGATGCAGTGGCGTGAAATCACGAACAACATGCTCAAGCGGTCATGGAGTCGCCTGTTCCCGGAAGAGTAGCATCCACAGGTTCCCCCTGTCCCTCGGTAAATCGTCCAGACTACTCCTCTTCCTCCTCCTCCTCCTGCTGATGATGATGGTGCAGTTAACTCTACCCAGCACCCCGATCCAACAACATCTAAGGGAGCCCCACCTGAACGAGCACCAGATCATCAACCTTCAGCTACTTAGTTCAGGACATATTCACTTTTTGTTGTTGAAACATTTATAAATAAATATATATAATTTTATATTTCAGAAATTATATTTTTATTGTGTTTACCATAGTTATATTTATATTTTAGACTGCGTTGTTGAATTTGTGAATTAATTACAACAGTTATATTTATATTCTTAGACCACGTTTACCATAGTTATAGTTATATTTATATTTCTTAAACTTAAAAAAAATTATACATAGTTGTAGCGGTTATATTATAAAACCGCTACAAATATAATAAAATTATATTTGTAGTGGTTAATATGAATAACCACTACAAATATATATTAGTAGCGGTTAATAAAATAACCGCTACAAATTTAATAAAAATTTGTAGCGGTTTTATAATATAACTGCTACAAATATATATAATTTATTTTTAAAAAATTTTAAGAAATATAGTTCCATATTTGTAGCGGTTAACGTTAATACTGCTACCAATTGAAAGACATGAGCACAACAAAATTCAAAATCGAATGGTTGACTATTTGTAGCGATTATATAAATAACCGCTACAAATACTCAACTTCTAAATTTTGAATTTCTCCCCACTTTTTGCAAAGTTGTAGCGGTTAATTATATATAACCGCTACAAAGTTATATTAGTAGCGGTTTTTCTTATAACCACTACAATGTCAAAACAAATTCTTCAATTAGCTTCCCAACGGCTTGATAATTAGTAGCGGTTTTATACATATAACCACTACAAATTTTTATCACAGTAGCGATTACTATAGCGGTTATGAACCGCTACAAAATATTAAACGTTAGAAATTCAGAATATAAGATTCCAAGCAGTTGTCATTCTCTATTCACTCATCTTCTTCACTATACTTTCTTCTCTCTCACTAATAGCTATGGATAAGTCATGGATCAGGTTGCCACGCAATTCTCCAGAATATTTTTACGGGTTAAACAATTTCTTGGATTTCACATTCACTCACGCTAGCTGTAATGGCAAGATCATCTATCCGTGTCGGAGATGCAAATTCAAGAAGTGGCATGCAGGATTAGTGACTTTCCTGGCCTTGGCACATTATTTAGTTAGAATGTGCATACTGGGTCGGCGTGTCCAACTTGCAATTTTGACACTAACACAGTGCGCCTTTCCCACAGCTGAAAGTGGTGCTTTATGGGCTTGGAGGTTTCTCGATGGAAGGCATAAGTTCATATTGCAAAGGAATCACTTTAATGGGAAATCAGAAAACAAAGGACCACCTCAGACTTTGTCCAGTACAGATATCTTACAGCAGCTTGAGCATGTTGACTTCGAGTTTGGAAAAAGCGACGATTCAGCATAAATTCGCCAAAAGACGCGCAAGACTCTGGCGCCTCAGCAGTGGAAGAAGATAATTATTTTATCCACTCTTCCATATTGGAGATCTAATTTACTTCGCCACAGTCTTGATGTCATGCACATTGAAAAGAATGTTTGCGATAATGTGCTATATACGTTACTTAATGAACCCGGCAAGACAAAAGATCACCTTCAAGCGAGGAAAGATTTACGCGCCATGGGAGTTCTTGAAGACGCTTGGTCAAATGAGCATGACAAATTTCAGTCGGTAAAGTTTACCCTCACAAAACCAAACAAGGAAGTCTTCCCCGCGACGTTGAAGAAATTAAAAGTTCCTGATGGGTATTCAAGCAACATTTCTCGATGTGTTGACTTACAGGCTTGAAAGGTTGCTGGCCTGAAGAGTCGTGACTCGCATGTTCTTATGCAACAGTTACTGCCTCTAGCTATAAAGAATGCATTTCCTCCCGATATTTCTATCATTTTAGGGAAACTTTGTTCTTTCTTTCAAAAGTTGTGTTCTAAGGTTTTGATCATTGAGGAGCTCAATCAGCTGCAGTCCAAAATCATTCTTACGCTTTGTCACTTTGAGATGATTTTTCCCCCGTCCTTTTTTACTGTGATGGTTCACCTCACAGTCCACCTCGTTCATGAAACAAAGGTCGCTGGCCCAGTACAATATCGATGGATGTATCCGATTAAGAGGTACTCATTTTAAATATGTGTTTCATTATTTGTTCTTATGTTTGATAGTCGTCCTTTTCAGCATTTAGTATCAATTTTCTCTTCTTTACTTCGTAGGTTCCTTGGGAAATTAAAATCTTACGTAAGGAATAAGGTGTGGTTAGAAGGTTCTATAGCTGAAGGCTATATAGGGGATGAGATGATGTATTTTCGTTCAAGGTACTTTGATGACCTTGAGACGGCTTTCAACCGCCCACCTTGTGTTGACGATTGTCCTAAACCTATGCCAACATCAGGAGAATTTATCCCTCATGTTGGTAAACCAGATAGAGGAACTGAGAACTTCAAACTAACGGCAACTGAGAAGTTGCAAGCACATAGACATGTCTTGATTAATTGCACTCAAGTTGAAGCTTTCATACAATAAGAATTGTACACTCACATGTTATTCTATATCTTTCGTAACTTTTTTCACTTTCATTTCACTATCACCTTTCCATTATTAATTGCAGGGAATTCAAAAGTCATGTTAAGCGTCAACTCAAGATCCGTACACAAACATCCTCGGAAGTTGACAAAAAGGTCCATAGAGAATTCCTGACCTAGTTTGCATGCAGAATACTAAATGACCATAACCCACACTCACCAGATTTCAGAGCTCTCGCAATCAGCCCTCTTGATCATGCAAAAAGGTTTATAGCATACAATGTCAATAGTTTTAAGTTTTGCACTGTTTCACGGGATCAAGGATTGTAAACTCAAAATTTGGGTGTTTATGGCACAGTTGGGACAAGGAGTTATGCGAGCAGCAGTGACACCAACATGTAGTTCAGAGGCGTCCCTTACTATGGAAAGCTTCTTGATGTGATCGAACTTAATTATCAAGGCCGTTTCACCGTGACGTTGTTTAAGTATTTGTGGGCAAATACCATTACTTCTTGGGGACTGAAAACTGATGACTTAGGGATCACATAAGTCAATTTCTCATGACCGATTCATATTGGTACTTCTCAAGATGATGAGCTGTATATTCTTGCTTTAGAGGTACATCAGGTTTATTATGTTGAGGACAAGAAGCACAGGGATTGGTACATGGTCGTTCATTTAAAGCCACGAGACCTTTACGATATAGGTGAAGGTGATAACATCGCCTACGAGAGTGAGCCATTTCAGTCAGCCGATTTTGAAAACTACTTCCATGAAGGCGATGACAATCTACCTCTACTACGGTGCGTTTTTTTAAGTCCACATCATTTAAATTAAATTTTTTAAATTTAATAATACATCACTAACAATAATTTTTCTACATAATTTCTATAGGAATAGCGAGGATGAGTGATTAAATTCAAATTATGTTTTTGTCTTTAAAAAAACTGAAAAAATACCCCTACCACATTTCATTTCAAACACTCCCCTATTTTTTTTCACCTTATCCTTCTTCCATTTTCTTTCATTTACAAATTTTTTTGTATGCGTTGAGGAGCTTAACAATACGATCAAATATGGTAACAAGTTTTTTAATTTTTTATTTCAATACTTCTTTCCTTTGCATAAAAATTATTCTCACCATTTTCTTTTTCTAGATATTTAAGAGCTTTATCTCATTTTCATCTATTTTTCATACACAATTACATTGTAGTAGACAACATAATAGTTCCTTATTACCTACGTATCCTTAATAATATTATCGATACAATTTTTATACTTATCCAACTAAATTAAATTATTCCTATTAATTTATAAATGAGCTAAACTATTGAATAATAAGCTAATTAAATTTGCTAAACTACTAAAAAAATAAACTATTTAATTTAATATCAAAATAACAGAAATAAATGACTGTATTTTTTTTACAAAAAAATTTCTTAATTTTTATAGCGGTTATTAAACCGCTACTAATTAACGCACCTGGTTCAAACTGAAATTAATTTTTTTGTGAATTTTTTGAATTTTGATGAAATTAGTAGCGGTTCTAGAACCGCTACTAATTTTTGATATTTCCTATTAGTAGTGGTTCTTAAACCGCTACAAATGAGCAAAAAAATTTTATTTTTCTTTTCCTGTCTTAAAAATTTTCTTTCTGATATTTGTAGCGGTTATATAACCGCTACAAATATCCCAAAAAAAACTTACGGCTTGTGGCAATGTTGTAGCGGTGGGATTGAACCGCTACAAATAAAATAGTGGTTATTTTGCTTGAGTAGCGGTTTTTCATAACCACTACAAATACGTTTGCAACATGCGATTTAGTAGCGGTTTTATAAACCGCTACTAATATTTCTTGTAGCAGTTAAAACTACTACTAATGACCATTTTTAACTGCTACTAAATCATTTTTTTTATAGTGATTGATCAATATTGGAGCTCACACATACCCACATACCTCCCATCACCATCCAATTTTACACTCTTTTTCACCATCCAATATTGGGCTATGCTATTCATCAATATTGATCTTAGAATTTTGGGGCCTCCATTGCCTCTTGTTGCCAACTATAGGGGAGTCGCTAGTGGGAAGACGCGCGGGAGAGGGGATAGGGTTTCATGGGTCTTGGAAGTTGATTCTTGTTTTCTTTTAATTTTATGTCATAAAAGTTGATTTTCTTTGTTAACATTTAATTATATAATTATCACTTTAATTTGATAATTCACCATTTTTGGTTAGGTGAAACTAACGATGTTAAATTTAAAATATTAAAAATGCACTTTATAAATTTAAAAGATCAAAATGATACTCAACGTAAATATAAATAATCAAACGAATACTTTAGTCGATTCTTTTTTAAAGATCATTTAAAAAGTACATCTATTTAATGAGCTTTCCCCATCTCTTAATAAAATGATATTTTTAAAAGTATCTCTATATTAATTAGGGGCAAATTTGAAAAAACACGCACTCACACACACAAAAAGAGACAAATTGACATCCTCCTCAATCTACGTGTTTTTTTTTTGTTGGATTGCTTACTACTCCTTATATCCTTAATATAAGACATATTTGAAGAATTAATCTTGATTCTAAAGACAAAATTTTCAAATTAGTTGATATTTTTCTAATTTATCCCTATTGATGCTCCCTCAACAATAAGCAATGAGATGAGGGAATTAGGGAATTAAGAAAGACAACTAGGATTTTAAAAAATACATGTCATATTAATTAACTTAACCAATTTTTTTAATCTAATTACATTATATAAATATATATTATATTAAAAATCGAAGTAACATATGTATTTAGGGACGAGAGTACCTAGTAGTCAAATCCATTATTCTCCCTCGGGTCTCTTATATAAAATATCTTTCAAATATAATAGATGATCCAAATTATAAGGCACATTTATTCAGAAAATTAAAAGATATTTCATTCCTACTTTGATAATTTATACTAAAAACTAGATAATACATTTTGGATCAGGAGTATTTATATTCCTTTAATCAATAAGGATATAATTGAAATATTAGAGATTTAACAAGTAAATAATCTAACAATATTTCTTAATCTGCGCGCAAATTATAAGATTTTATGAAATGCATTCATATATACAGCTTGCATATGGAGCTAGCACAGCTCGAAGAGCGTGATTTTCTAAGGCTTTTAATAATGGAAGGGCCCCATGCGTTATTAAAGAGATAAAAATGATGTTCACGTGGCTTGGGCTTTTTTTGTTTTTTTGGACTGAAACATGGCTTGGGCTTATTCTCATGAGTCACGAAACTACTCTGATCCGTTCAAATTCAATTATATAGATGTAAAAAATAATATACATGTGATGGCAAAATAATAATAATAATAATAATATACATGTGATGGAAAAATAATAATAATAATAATAATATACATGTGTACCAACACAAGCCAAATCACTTCCATGATCATCAATATATACTATTGTAGTGCTACTCACAATATTTATTATAAATTTGAATCTAAATTTGGTGCAGTTTGTGAGTTTTCAATTCAATTTTGTTTTGTACCAAAGAAAAAATCAATTTTGTTGAGAAGATTTTCACCATTCATTCTTTTATTTTTCAGTGACATATTGTAATAGGACTCCAAAGGGCAATTTTGTCAATTCCTTCATAGTGTAGAAGAAGACAAATAAAAGATATTATTTAAGAGGACTTTCAATTAAATTATTTTTTTTATTTTCTATGTAATTTTATTATTGAAAATCATTTTATATTTCCTAGATTATTTGGAAAATCTGATAATTTTTATATATTTTGAATTATCATAAAAATATTTTAATTTTTTGCTAGCAGTAAGAATCTTTTAAATTTATTAGCAGTTTTCTTTTTAAAATATTATTATAGATATATGAGTTGTCAAATAAGGATTTCAAAGATATTATTTAATATCTCATTATTGTATCATTAATTTAATTTTTATAAAGGCATCTTATTCTCAATATCTTTAGAACATCTTGGAGTATCTTTTTTAAAAGCTATGGGTAACATCTCAATTTTTAATTTTTGATATCTAAGTAATATTTGGATTAGATAAATTTATAAAAATTAAAATTTATCATGTAATTACTTAAAATTAAATGAAATTAAAATTTTCAAAGTGAAAATTAATTAAAAAATATAAGTGGAATTAAATAGGAGTATTTGGAGTTTTTTTTTCTAATTATTATAATGAATTTATTTAACTATTATTAAAATTTATTTGAGCAAAATACACAAACTTAATCCAAACCCAATTACTTGAATTATCGGAGAGTGAAAAAAAGTTGTGAAATAAAAAAATATAAAAAAAATAAATTATATATATAAAGTAAAAAATATTTTTTTTCCATTTAATGGTGGGAGAACACGTGGCCCCCACCATCAAATGAAATGGGGGAGGGTATTATAATACCCCAAAAAATTTGAAAATAATAAAAAAAGGGGAATGAGATTTTGTTTGGGTGCTCTTCTAGAAGCTTGGTAATTTAACTATCCCCTATTTTATTTTATCCTCTTTTATTTTCCAGTGTTAATGGAGAAAAAAATTGGATTTGATATATTTTGAAAATTTGAGATTTCTAGTTGACGATTTTGTCTTTAATGGAGCTAATAGAGTTAAAATAAGAATTTTATGATTTAGATTTTTACTTGAATAGTTGACTTGAGAAAACTAAAGTTAGGGTATTGTTGGAAAATTTGTTATTTATGATTATGATAATGGGATTCTTAGATTCCAATTTCATGATTTATTTTAACTTATTGGATTTTATATTGATGATTAAATAGTTTGTTCTGAGGTTTATGATCAAAAGTGAATATTAAGAATTTTAGGTGGAACTTATAAATCTTGGAAATTGGGTGTTGTTGAATAAATTGAAGAGGTTATGATTAGTTAATTTTCTAATGAGTGAGAATGAATTGATGGAAGAAGATATGCCATTATGAAGGCGATTTGAAGAATTGTTGATTTATGGATATTTTTCTAAGGATAAAAGTGAAAAAATCTCTAGGATTTTGGGATGATTGAAGGAAAATATTATTGTAATAAGTGACATACAGTTTTTGGGTGATAGGAATGTGATTGTGATAGATAAATTGAGCTATAGTTATGAATTGAGAATTTTTGGATAAATTAAAGTTTGGAGAAGAAATGAGCTTTAATTTGAAGTTATATATTATTGTGTTAGTTAGCATTTCATTAATATATATATATATATATATAATTATATTTATCATGTAGAGTTAATTTGAATGTGGCATATTGGGATTGAATCCTTTCAATTTTAGTTTTTGTGTCACTAATTTGAGGTAACGACTTTCCAATTTATCTTGTATGCTAATTGAAATTATTATAAGTGTATTGTTAGTATTTTCAATTGCTATAAATATATATTATAGTATTTTATTTATAAAAAATGTATATTGACAATATGAATTACGCTTTTAGTAAACTTGTTAATTAAGTGAGCTTGAATAGTTTTCAAAATGTTGATAATGCATAGTATCGAGTATGAATTATGAGAATAAGTGGTTGATACTAGATTTTGTGATGTCAAATCATTGGATTGAATACTGAGCTATTGCTAGATTGTGTTAAGTGTGATGTGCGAGGTTCGATTCTTTTTTATCACACGGTACAGCCGTTACTTGGCACCCAGTGACTATCTTTAACAACATCATGGCTCTTGGTATCACCCTTCCTTTGCCTAGGTAAGGCTCAACTCAAGGGACATGACACCTTTCCATATTTGTTGGAAAGGAAACTCATGGTCTGATATGAGTTTTATAGTTAGAGCCGGGAATAAGGGCCGACCCTTCACAGGCTTGGCCTTAAACGGGCTGGCCCGTTTCCTAAAAAGTATCATATTTTTTAAGCCCGCGGCCCTACAGGGCTGGCCCTTCACAGGTTCGGGCTTAAACTCATTTTAATTAAAAAAAATTATTTTTCAAGTTTTACAATTTATTTTTTATTTTGCTTTAAATTGAGATGTATTATTTTTAAAACTCATAAATTTTTAGTTAAAATAATTATCTAATGTCCAAATTAGCCTTTTTTTTAAAGTTTAAATGAATAAACCATTGTAGAAAATAAAATAAATCTAACCAATTAATAAGTATTTGCCTATTATTAATACTTTATTAGGTATTTAGGTGTCTCTCATATTAATAATTTGATATAATGATATTATATTTATTAATTTATTTTAAAAAAAATATTAAACGGGCCTAAAAGGGCCAGCCCTACAGGGTTGCAGGGCTAGCTTTATAAGGCTTGCGGCCCTATAGGGCCGGCCTTTTTAGGCCTGCTTCCTTTTTTAGCCTATAAATCATAAGCCCAGCCCTTGAAGGACTCGGGCTTAAACGGGCCGGCCCGAATTCCCGGCTCTATTTATAGTCTTTGGCCGGGCTACACCACATTATTGTAGAGTTTAGTTTACTATGTAAATGGTTATAAGGAGATTATAAAGATTGTTGAGGGAGCTCTATGCATGCTAAATTATTTCTTGATCTATTATTGCTTTTGGAAATATGTTTATACTTTCTGTTATATGAATGCATATTTTGCCTACTTAACTATCTTGTAATCATTCCCTACGTACTTGTTAAATTTGAATTGTGGTTATTGAGTCTATGTGACTTATCATATGCTTTATTATTTTTTTTTTCAGGTGAGGGTTCAAGTGTTTGTTCTAAAGGGAAGTCATCCGAGGCTTGAGAGTATTCCTTTCTACTTTGTATAGCCTCCTTTTGTTTTGCATGTCTAATTAATGTATATTGTCAAATTAGGGCCCTTTTGATATACGTCACTTGTTTTGAATATTCCGTTATATATTGAGTCTTGTGATGTGGGTAGAGTCCAAATGTTTTGATAAATGAAATGAATCGAGATATTCAGATTTAGTTGTTGTTATTATAATGGGTTGTTGTGCTCATCATTCTATTAAGGGCTTCATATGCCCTATCCCATTTGAGAATATATTAATTGTGTCTTTGGGAATTCCGGTTTTAATGCTAAATCCATATTGCAATGATTAGATGCTTACATACTTTTTATTTAACTGGTTTTATTATTTTATACTATGGTAGATATTTTAAAAGTGTTTAGTGGATTTTTTTTTAATAAATATGGTGGGTGTATATTTCTAAGGTTGATCTCTTTATATCATAGTTATTCTTTAAATGTTTCAATCAAATCCTTTCAATTATGGTAGACCTTTATTGTTTTCTTCTTTTTATACCAAAGTAGCACGTAAATATTTAATCAGCTGTATTGGAATAGTTAATTATACGATAAACAAGAAGAATATTACATTTTGAGTCGTATTAGGATTAGGAAGTTTATTTATTTAAATGTCGAGTTGTACTTGGCTATTTTAAGGGATTATTAGATGATGAATTTATGAATGAGAATTCTCATGGACACGTTTTTACATGTGTTTTTGTATTCTAAATAGAATACAAGTTAGTTGCAAGGGTCTGATCATATCTTGTGAAGTCTTTTTATAGCCAAGGATCCAGAGACAAGTTTCTTTAAAGTTTTAGCTAATCAATTTCTATATTTTTCAGGTTTTCTTATACAATTCCCGCATCATATTGCCATAGTAGTGCATCATCTAGCTTAAGTTCGAAAACAATGTTTGTCTACTTAGCAAAGAATAAGGCAAAAGTAATACTCTATGTATCACTCTTCTAATCCTATTTATAATCCATTTTTTAGGAAAAGTTTTGGTTCTTATTATAAGTCCACTTTTAGAGTAAATAAATATGATTTTGACAATTATGCCCCTATTAATTGTAATAAACAAAAGAGAATTTATTCATGTTGACTCTTTGAACCATTCAGAAATGGGGGTAAAATTAGAAATTTAGTTCATAATTATTGAATTAACTAACTCTCCTTAATATGCAAGAGTTTGTTAATTGGGACTTATAAATAGGACCGAAGTGATAGTTGTAATATCCCGATTTGTGTTTAGGGCTAATGACTCTGATAATTATTGTAATTATCTTGATTTAAATCATTTTGGGATTTTTGTAATGTGAATTTTGAAAATAAATACATGTGGTATTTAAGATCAATGGTTGTGATTCCTTGACCGTGGGTCGGAATCCTATGTGTTGTGAGTTGGTGAGCTCATAGAGGGAGTGAGTAGATGATGACATGTGGCATTGGGTGAGCCATTGGATGTGGCACTAGGAGACAAAAATCACTTTTTCTCTTCTCTCTCTCTCTCTTGTGCGGTTGTGTGTGTGTAGGGAGAAGGAGTTGACTTTCCATCATCATCATCTCTCCTTACCTCTCACTTTCTCTCTCCTTCCTCCATTTCTGGCGCTGGTTTGAGCTTGGAAGATAAGAAGAAAGCTTCGATTTTGGTAAGTTGTGATTCTCTAATGCTCCAATCCTCTTCTCTAATTTTGTTCATCTCAATGAGAGCTACATTGTGATGGTTGTAGAGCCTTGAGTGGTGTTGATTTGAGCTTTGGGTCGAAAGTGGGAGTTGAGGAATCAAGATTCTTGATTGAGCAAAGAGAAGAGGTAGGCATTTAGAGCATTTTGATGTATTATTTGTGATTTTTGGCTAAGTTGGTAAAATCTGGAATTTTGCCCTAAATATGCCTATTTTTGAAAATATGAAGTTCATTGTGATTTATGATTGGAAATGAGGTATTGTGGAGATATATGATCATTTGATATGATTTGGAATGTTAAAAAGATGTTAAGGGAAATTAGACATTGTGTATCTTAGAGACCTTAAGGAATGATTGTGGTCAAATGGGTTTTTGGAGTGTTTTTAGAGTTGCCATTGTGTTCCCTGGTTAGTGCCTAGAGTGTATGAGCATTGGGAAGAGTTTGGGGAACCTTTGGGAGTGAATTTGACCATCTGGAGTTTCTGGTTTTTGGCTGCGTTTTGGGTCTCTGATGCACATCACTCGAGCAGAGGAAGAACGTGCTCGAGTGATATGCAAGTTTTTCCCTGTTGTGCTTCGAGTTATCTGGGTTTTACGGGTTGTGCTCGCGAGCATCGCCTTGTGCTCGAGTGAGCGAAGAACATGCTCGAAGTGAGCATGGTTCTGCTCGAGTGAAGAAGCAAGTCCGGAGTTGAGGTTGCTTTCGGGACCTCACTCACTGATTGATGCCACGAGTGTGCTCTGACACTCGCGAGCATAGCTGTTTCACTCGAAGCACTGAGGGTCGTGCTCTAGTGAGATGGTGCTTCAGCTGAGAGTTGTGCTTTCGGGTTGATGCTCGCGGGAAAGTTGCACGAGTGTGCTTTCTCACTCGCGGGTGTGGGGTGTGTGCTCGAGCACTGGGGGTCGTGCTCGAGTGAGCCTGTGCCTCAGGTGAGGGTGGTGCTCTCGGGTAGTCACTCGCAGCGTGTGCTCGCGGGTGCTCGAGAAAGGCTTTTGGCCTTGTGCTCGAAGTGAGGTCAGCGTGCTCGAGTGAGCCAGTTCCTAGAAGTGCCCTCTGTGCTCTCGGGGTGCTCACTCGCAGTCTCACTTTCTCTTGTGCTCGGGTGCTGTCCGTACCAATGCTCGAGTGAGAGCATATGTGCTCGAGTGATGTCCGTACTTGTGCTCGAGTGAGAGCATTTGTGCTCGAGTGAGACTGTCAAAAATCAGTGTTTTGCCTTCGAGTAAGGGGTCTTTTGGGTAGGTTCTTCCAACCCTTTAGGCATATGTTTAGGCCTATTTTAGTCACCTAATGAGTCCTAAATAATAACCAACTTAGAGAATTATTGAAATATACATTGGAAAAGAGATTGATCAATTGTCCCTAATTTGAATAGGATTTGACATCTGTCGTCCGCGTGAGCCTACTGTGCCAAAGATTTTCAGGAAAGATTCAGGTAGCGACTTCTCTCTTATGCTTTGTGTAAATGTATTGTATGTTTGTCTGTCATTCATTGTGTGGATGTTGCTGCTGCTGCTTTGTGATACTTTGTGCATTGAGATCCTTTGTGGAGCATAGTGATACATCGTGCCTTGAGATGCTTTATGGTGCTTTGTGCTTTGTGTTGCTGCTACATAGTGTTCACCGCGAAAGCGGGCGTTGTGCATAGTGATTACAGCGAAAGTTGGCATAGTGTTCACCACGAAAGTGGGCGTAGTGCATTGTGATTACAGCCGTGAGTGCTGTCGTATGTGGCGTGAGCCAGAGATCATTGTGAAGCTGCTGATTATGATGAACATACATGCTCTATGTTTATATATTGTATGAGTGAGTTGTTGCTCTGGGATTCTCAAGAATCTCATTATTTCCATATGACTAACTTTTTCAGACAGGGCAAGTGGCTCGAAGGGGAAGCGACCAACCCGGAGTGGTTAGGGTCTCTTAGGGACATTCATGTTTTGGGATAGTTGGTTATATCCATTTTGGATTTGGGATTGCCAAAGTGTAAAGAGATGTAAATGATTATTTTGAATCGTGTAATCCCCTTTATGGGAAAACTCATAAACCCATATCATATATGTATTAACCCGGGGTTTGCCGGGATTTTGGTTTCCGCACTTTGATATTTATTATGTACTCTGATTTCTCAAGTAGTTATATCCGTACATGAATGTGAGACCAGGAATATATAAGTTTTGAAATGATTTTCATACGCCCCATCTTTTAGATGAGGGTTTAAAAATTGTTACACCATCTTGTTGGTCTCTATTTCATTTAAATTATTGTAATCCGGATGTAATTACGGTGAGGGGGTTACAATAGTTCTAAATTAGACTAATTAGATTAAGAAAGTTAGTTAAATTAGTTAGTATGAAATGTTTCCCCCCTAAAACACCCTAATTATCTCCCTTAATTCCCTTTCTTTCTCTCTTATTTAGTTGTTGTTGAAGAACTATCAATGGGGTAAAATAGAAAAATATTGAAAAATATATTTTACATTAAAGACTAATATTAACTCCCCAATTAGGTCATACATTAAGGACTGAGGGAGTAATAGGATGCTGACCTAAAAGTTGAATGGGCTGGACCAACCTCGTCAACCTCTTAAATTTAAGTAAACTTGTAACAGGGACATAAGTGAACTCGTAAAAATTTACTTTTATCAATAAATAACTATTAAAAAGTATGTGGTAAAAAAATTAAGGGTTAAGTGGCAATTTTACCCTGTAAATATTTGCTAAGAAGCAATGTTGCCCCAAAAGTTTTTTTTAGGTTCAATGTCACCCTGCAAATTTTAAAATATAACAATCTTAACCTATACTGTTAAAGAACAAACAATGACCATTAACTTTTTAACGTTAAAGGTCAATATTGCTCCATTTTAGTATTTCCGGAGCAACATTGAACCTAAAAAAACTTTCAGAGCAACATTGCTCTTCAATAAAAACTTTCAAGAAAAAATTTTACCTTAACCCTTAATTTTTTGACCACATACTTTTTAATAATTATTTATTGATAAAAGCAAACTTTTATTGAGGTCACTTATGTCCCTATTATGAGTGTACTTAAACTCAAGAGGTTGACGAGCTTGGTCCAACCCATTCAACTTTTAGGTTGGTATGTTATTACTCCTTCAGTTCTTAATATAAGATCTAATTAGGAAGTTGATCTTAATTTTAAATATAAGTATATTTTAAGTATTTGTCAATATTTTTTTATTTTACCTCGTTGATAGTCCTTCGACAACAATCAAGTAAGAGAGAGATGGGGGAATTAAGGAAGATAATTAGGGTATTTTTTTTTAAAAAAAATCATACTAACTAATTTAACTAACTTCCTTAATCTAATTAATCTAAGTCGGGGGAACAAGAACAAGTTCAAAAATCCATACCCTATGTTACTAACTATGCCCTCTCACCTCTTTCTAGGATACAATGCGACATCGAATTCTTAATCAATAGGAGGCTATGATACAAATTATTCTGGTATCAATGATCGGTTAGGATAGAATGGAAAAACTCTGAATCTCCTTGAACGCGAGAAAACTAGCAAAGAAACTCGCTCCCTAGCAAAGAAACTCACTCCCTAGCAAAGAAACTCGCTCCCCTCGATATTCTAACCCTAATTAATTGTGCCGACGACACCATTAATTATTTATATTTTTGCGTCTTCACCACGGGAGATTCGGTGAACCCATTTAGTGTGTTTGGTTGGGTTTATTTTTGGATAATAAGTCCTTATTATACAAGTCGAGATAAAACCCCTCTCACATAGTTACCTCGTATACTGTGAATCACGATTTATAAGCACTTATTACTTAAAAATAAGCTATTTTAAACGAGCACTTAATGAAACAAGCGTTGTGAAGTGTACGCTCTACGAACAATACCCTTCGACACTATGAACTTCCCAAACCTGGAACGTTTGTTTTGACATGTTCTGAAACATGTGTCTTATTATACTCTAAAAATGGAGTGATGTAAGATGAAACTATATTGGCAAAAAATGTAAAATCAAATGATATATATTTTTTATGAAAATTCATAATTGTCTTCATTTATTGGCTATTCAAAATATTATTTTAATGTGTGTAGAAATAAAATTGTTGAATAACTAGCATGAAACCAAAAAGTTGTGGAGGTTGTTTGAAATTTTTACAATTTGTAATAATTATATTAATTAAGAGGTATTTTAGCCATGAGTACTATAAAAATAGTTGAATTGAGTATTATAAAATAATATTGCATCAATTTTAAAAAATATGTGGTGTATTAATTTATAGTTGTAAACTTCTAATTAATTATATTAATGTTGATTAATTTTTAAATTGAGATTATGTTAAAAAGATGACATATCTTGATACGACTGAAACATGGAGCTTCCAAGATTCGTGCAATCATTTCATTTTGCGGTTTGCAGTTCAATTTGGCCAATGTTCTTCATTTTTTACTGTACAATCAAAAGTGACATTTATGTAAGTAATTGTTGATTGTATGCTCTTAAAAAAATTATTCACCTCAAAATACTCATTAGAAAAGAGACAAATCTGTTAACCTGCGCTAACAGGCGTGTGACATGATATACAGCACTTATCATATGCACCCTCCAAGTTCAACATATTTATATATTATTTCCAATACTAAGGTTGTGTTTGGTTGGACATTTTGTTAGGTTAAGTTAGGTTGGGGGAGGGTTGGAGGCTAAAAATAGGTATTTGGTTGGAAGGAGGAGATATGAGGAGTGAGAGGAGTTTTTGTCCTTTAGTAGTAATCTCTCCCCTTTTATAAAACCTCCAGATTTGGGGTTTTTCTAGGTTAAAGAATATTTATGTCCAACCTTGATTAAATCACCTATGGCATTTTTTCATATTTCCACGACTACCTTCTCCTTTAAAAAACATATTTCCCTCTGCCATTCTGTGTTTTCATCCCCTCTCCCGCTTGAAATCCCTTTTTCCCTCGTCTGCTTCGTGTACTTAGCAGTTATACAGCAAATCACACAATTGGTTGTGTAAATCAAATGCATTTATACATTAAATGTAAACTTACTTTTGCAAGAAAGCTGAATGGAGCTGAAGCTCAAAAACCCAATGCCACCGTCGTTGGTCACTGTGAAAGAAGTGCATAATGAAGGGAAATTGTGGATTTGAGTGTGGTGCTCAGAGCAAAATTGGAATTCAAAGCGGGGCAAGTGAAGTTGGCGATTGAAGCAAGGTACAACGGAGAAAGGTGAGGATTTCAAAGTGATGATGAAGCCATGGTTAACGGCGGTCAGAGCACTGGTTGGCGTTGTCGCTGGAGGGCATGAGCGCGTGGGGAGAATACTTGAGCTGAATTAAAGAACCACAAATTTGAATTGACTGGTAATTAACAGAGAAAGGAGATGGGTCCTCGAAAATGTTAAGCACGTGTATTGGATCCAAAAGTCCCCAAAATTGTATCAAAAAAACCAATATTCAGGGATATTCAATGATCAATTCATGTTTAATTAGGAGTGTTGGGTTTGGAGCAATTTACTTTGAGGCATGTGTGAAAAAAGTGTATATAATTGTTAGAATAATTATTTTATAAATAATAAGTTTACAAATAATAATTATTAATAAATACATTGTAAAAGAAGAATGGAAACATGTACAAGGGTATTTTTATCCACTTATAATTAACTCGCCTCACCTCCCCTCTTCTTGAACCAAACAAAATTATAACCTTTCCTAATCTAACTTAAATAAATTTCACCTAACCTAATCTCCGCAGAACCAAACACATCCTAAGGATCTGATCATTTGAGGGGTGGGGAATAGAGGGGCAGGGAGGGATTCTACTTCCCTCCCCTTGTTTGCAACATAAAAATCCAATGAGGGGAGGGAAATATTTTTGAAATTTCCCCTCCCCTCCCCTTATAACCCTCCCCTCCAAAATAAGGGGATTTAGAGGGGAGGGGTAATATTTTACTATGGTATGACTATTATGCAAGGTATTAAAACTTGGATCGGGCACTGAATTGGATGAGACACTGGGTCAAGGGTCAATGGGTCATACCGGAGTTGACCCGGGGTCAGACCGGAGTTGACCCGGGGTCAGACCGGAGTTGACCCGGGGTCAGACCGGAGTTAACCCCGGAGTCAGACAATTTGAGGAATAAAAAAAATCTGTAAATGTTAATGAGCATCATAGTATCATATTGCAATCTAATAACATCAAAAGCAATAACCAAAATAAACTCACAATAATAGAGGTTCCTTCCACCCACAATTCCTTAATCACTTAACTAATAATCAATTAACACCATAATCTTCGTTAACAACATTCAAATTTACAGGTATTACAACATCAGAAGGTGTAGCTGAAGGAGGAAAACCAAAAGTACTAGGACCAACATCATCATCAGCATTTAAACATGGAGGTTCAGGAATGACCACATATTCATCACCTATATATGAAATATTGAAATGAATTAAATTCTTCATATTCATAGTTTTGTGAAGAAGAAAACATAGTTATGTACTATTATATAAGAATATAATCTTAATAAACCTTTATAATTCCTTGTAATTTCTTTAAGTTCAAAATGTGCCACATTTGGATTATCAAACTTAGGAGTTGGATCATCTTCAACAACCCAAAAGTCCACTTTATCTATTGATTCAAAATCAATCGGATTGTAAATTTTCTTCTTCTTTGCCAATGTATCCCTTTAATGACGAAATGAAAGAAGTTCAACATTAGTAAAAGGCATATTAAATAAGTTCTAAAAAAGCAAATTAAGTCATAAGTTTTAAGATTACCTATACTTTAACCTTAGATTGTAATTTTTGAAAACCAAGTCAATGAGCCTTTGATGCTCCAATCAGTTTCTTCTTTTTGTGTGGATCCGCTCAAATAAACTCTAGTTTCTTTCACAACCAGAAGAAGAAGTTTGGCTTAGTAAACGAATAGCAATCTGTTGCAACTTCGGAATTGAACCACCATAGTAGATCCACCACTCATCTGCATAAAATAAAAAAAATTTAGTTAAACACAGTATGAAATATCAAATATGTATTAATATGTCCATTAAAATTAAAAAATTAAATATTCTTACAAGGATTTAGTTTTTGGGTAACTTTTTCACATGAAACTTTATTAAAAGATTCTTTACGATCACAGTAGACACTTATTTGCTGCATCATTATAACATAACAATCCATATCATCATGTGAGTGGGCCTCCAACACATCGATCAAATATTGCATTAATTTGTTCCTTATAGCAAGTTCTACATTGTAGAAGAAGGCAGGATTCAAAAGATAAGCCACTGCATGAAGTTGACTCTTTAAATGTTTATCTCATCAAGCCTGAATAATGCTAGTTTATGGCTTGCATAGCTTCTCCTTATCCTAAAACATCTCCTTGATTGCTGTTTTAGCCCTTTGCATGCCTTCATAGACATAAGGCATCGAAGGCTTGCCATCAGAATCAACAATCCTCAGTAGTTTAATAATCAGGGAAACAATCTTAACAATTTGAAAACATTCGTTCCAAAATCGATTATCAAGGACGATTGCACAAAATGTTTTCCCAAGCTCAGTGTTAGTCAATTTGTGTTGCATAAAATGCTGAACAACAACTGGAGCTTGTAAGTCATGTTTGTTCAAAAATATGTTATGCAAGGTAATAAATGTGGTGGCAAACCTTGTAGCACCAGGATGTACAATTTCCTTCCAACCATATCTTTTTCGTAACCATGACAAGAAGACCATATAATTATAAGAAAAGATAGTGATTTTAGATGCCTTTTTTGCAAGATCACATACATGAGGTATGAAGCAATATCTCTCAAAACAAGATTCAAACAGTGAGCTGCACAGGGAGACCAATAAATGGTTTTATACTTTTCTTTAATCAGTTTGCTGCATGCTATATAGTTAGCAGCATTGTCAATCACCACATGGACTATATTCTCATGGCCAACCCACTCAATAACTTCATTGAACAAAGAAAATAAAGCTTTTGCATCTTTAACTACATCTGAGGCATCAAATGATTTCACAAACACCATGCCTTGCACTGAATATACTAAGAAATTAATCAAAGTATGTTGTCGAATATCAGTTTAGCCATTAGCCATTAATGTACAATCATTTTCTTTCGACTTAGCTCGATAACTATCAATCAATAACTGACATTCTTTTTTATGGTCTTTTAACAAGGTAATTCTATACTCATGAGCACTAGGGGCCTTAAACCCAGGACTAATGGCAGCAATAGCATCAACATCCTTTTTGAAACAAAGGACAATTCAATGCATTAAACGGAATGCAGTTCATATAAGCCCAGTCAGCAATAACAACCTTAGCAGCATATTGTGCTTCTTGACTTGTCAATGCACTCTTGATGCTTGGTTGAGCACCCAGGGTTGTTCTAGGTGCAAAATACTTGTCAACCCTCCCAACCCCAACTGCTTTCCTCTTTGTGCCACTACTCTCATTGGATGTCCTAAATGGATGTGAAGCTATTGGCTAATCAATTTCCATATCATCAATGTCTTCTACATTGTCATTAGCAATAGATTTTTTCTTTACACCCTATATCAATGATTATTTCATTCTAGCACATATATCATGAGATACTTTCTTACAAGAAGGCACTTGACCACTTACACCAGCTAGATGTTGCTTTAACCTATTAATTCCACCTCCCTTGTAACTTGATGCACATAAGAGGCAAGTAAAAGCATTAACTCTCCCATCTTTTTTGACAGACACATATTGCCAAGCAGAATCAATTTTCTTGACACTTCCTGTTGACTCTGTGGGATCAGAGACATTCGGGTTAAGGGTGTTGGTAGACTCTTTTGTAAGGGTAGTGGTGGTGGGGGGATTATCACTTCCTTCACCACTTTTGACCTCTATGAGCAAATAAGGAAGCAAATCCAAAATAGGGTCTTTTCAATCAACAAAGGAAAGCAAACAAGAAACACCTAATTTGATCACAAGCAAGTTATAAATTAACATAAAAACAATCTCAACCACCCACAAGCAAGAAAACAATCTCCATACAATATAAAAATCAAATAGAAAATAATCTCCAGGCAATATAACGATCACAAGCAAGCTACGAATTGTAATGAGCATACATACAATATAAAAATCAAATAGAGGTGAAGGAAATAAAGAAAGAAAACTGAAATAAATCTCCACCACTCAAGTCTGTAACACCTTCAGCAATGTCTCCCTTGTCTACCACCAGCGATGGTCACGCAATCAAACAAGTGACCAGGAACAGAGTCCAAACCAACACAATCTGAAACCACCACAAGAATGTCAGTAGGCATTGATGGAAGGCAAACACGAACAGCGTCCAAACCAAACCAACATAATCTAATAACTAATAAAAAAATGTAAAATACATAGAGCTAAAAGGAAAAAATGAGAACAAACAGATGAAACTAAGGAAGAACCAGAGAACTGAGGCAAACCGACTTGACCTCCACCACCATAACCGTTGATGGCGACCAATACCGAGCCATAATCAAGCCATCAGACCACACACACGCGACCTTAATCAGAGTATTTAGGGACGGAATCCAATTGAACGATTCATTTGGGGACGGATTCGAGATGTAGATGAGCAGACGAGAGAGGGTCGAGAGTGATTTGGGACTTAGGAGAGTGAGCTATTGATGTTGAAGGAGTAGAGGGTCTAGGCAAAGGTGCGAGAGTGAGAGGCCGAAGCAGCTGGTGATTATTATTATGGCATTTCCTTTTAGCTTATATGCTTTTTCATAATGCATCATCTGCTGATCTGCCACAGCCTTTCTTTTTAATAGGATTTTGATTTGATTTAAAAGGGAAGGAGGCTACGGAAACAGAGGCGACACCATTTTGACAAAAAGGCAAAATTGGAGACCTAATTGAAAAGAAAAGAAAGAAAACAAAGGCTACGGTTTTGGGGGATTGAAGACACAGAGACAGCCACAATATGCATTAAGAGATCAGCGGAGAAAGAAAAAAAGGGAAAGAAGCCGCAATATTGGAGGGGAATTCATCAATCATCATCTTCAGAATCGCTGGACCTAAGGAAGCGAGAAGGAGCAGACTTAAGAGAAAGAAAAGAACACTGTTCTTCCTACCTTCATCGCAAAACTAGAGTGAGCGGGCGAAATCTAGAGACAACGACTAAAGACATAGCAGAGGCAGTAGCTGTGACGCAAAACACAGAAGAATATTGTAGTCTGTGATTTCTTTCCCTGTTCCTTATGGTTTTGAATTCTGAATTTGCAATTGTTGTCTGGGCCTGGATTAAAGTCATGTGTGGCTAGTTGTTTTTGAACCTAGAGTAGCTATGAACTAATTTGAGAATTTGAGCATGTATGAATCATTTAATTGTGCTTAGTGTTAATTTTTGTTTACTTAATCTTGTATTATTTTATCTACTTAGTGCTTGATCACCATTAAGTATGAATTTGGGGAATTTGGATTAGCCTTGGAAGAGGGATCTTAATTGGACTATAGTATTAAGTAATGTGGGATTAGAATTTATTCTAATTTTCCAATAGGATAGGAATATACCTATTGGACCCATATAATCATATTAGAGTGAATTTGAACATTTATTGCCTCTTGAGTAAATTAGTTAGGAATAACAATTTTAACTTGGGAGAGGGGTATAAGTGATTGGAAGATATTTATATCCATTAATACTCTAGAGTAACCAATTAACATTAAGTGCTTTTAATTGGGTAAACATATGCTCTAAGACTTAAAGAAGGGATCAGCCACTCTAGGTTGTTTTTATCGATTGAAATCTTTAAATGATTAGATTTGTTTCCTTTGCATTTGTTTAAATTGTCTTTCAATCTCTTTCTTTGATTTGCTCAACTTAAATGAAAATGAGAATTTTAATGCCTAATTATCTATTACCTTGAATTTCTGTGGGATGACCTTGATTTGCTATTATACTATTTCTACGGCCCGTATCTTGCTGTGCTTATTTAAAATTTAGTAGCATCAAATTTTTGGCGCCGTTGTCGGGGATTCAAGGCAATTGGTGATTAGAATTGAAAATTCTTTAGTAATTTAAGCTTGAGATTTGTGAATATTTTTATTTTGTTTTCCTGTATGTGATTTGCTTTATTTTCATTGTTTCTTGTTTGTCTTTGAAAAAAAAAATGGATCATTCACATCATTCATTTAGTTCAACCAGTGATAAATTGGCATATCTTGGTTCTTTATTAAGAATGCATGTGGATGGAATAAGACAAGAAATACAAATGCTGGTTGGATCGAAAATATTGATTCTTCTCCTTATAATTTCTTTTCTTGTGTTTATTGTGGAGAGAGTCATTCACATGAGCATTGTCCATATGTCAATCCCAGTCACTATATGAGAGATGATTTCACCAGGAACCAAACTTGTTTTGATAATTCCTTTTGTCCTAATGAAAGTTTTGAGCAACAAGAGTCTTGGGATCCATATTTTAGCCATTATTCAAAAGAAATTACCCCACCTTTTCACTCTCATCATTATTCTAAAGAAAACACCCTTGAATATAAAGAAAAGTCTAATCTAGAAAAGTTATTTGAGGTGTATATGTGGAATCAGTAGAGAGGTTTAATAGAGAGCGAAAGGAATTTGTCACTGAATTTGAGTCAAGGGTCCAAAATATTGGAGTGTATGTGAATCAAATTCTTTCATCCATTGAAAATATGACTCAAGCTAATTCCTTAAGCATGATTGCCACTTCTTGTGTTGATGATAAGCATTGTGAGGGAATTGAAGATGTGCAATTGCATGAGATTTTTGATAATGGGAAAAATGAATGTGAGCTTGAAATTAATTTTGGACGAGAACAGTGGGTGTCCAATTGAGATTCCGGTTGAAGAGCCTAATCTTTGTGACTTTGATGTTGAGGTTAGTGGAAAGATCCCAAGAGTTGTTGTTCATGACTCCCCTATTGACTCTTTGACTCTTACTAATAAGAGCCAAATGGATTTTGTGGGATGCTCTCAATTTTTGGAAGTTCCTAAATCTATTTGCAAAGATGTGCATGATGTGCTTTACTTGAATTCAGTGAAAACTTGTACTTTTAAATTGTCTATGATTAAAGAAGTACAAGAAGTTCACTTGAAATATCATTTATTATGTTTGAAACCTTGTTGCCTGAAAAAGAATGAAGACAAGGTAATTGAGGTGTTTGATACTTATGATTAGTGGTTTGTTTTGAGTAGTCTAGCTGAAGACTATAAACTTAGTGCTTCTTGGGAGGTAACCCAAAGTTTAGTTTGATGTTTTTTGTTGGTTTTGTAGGACTTTTGTTGCCCCTGGTGATGTATTCCACTTTGATAGCCATAATCAAGAGCATTCAAGAGTACAAGACAAAGATTAAGAGGGGAGTTTCCTTCTACTTTTCCTTACTTTGTTTAATTTGATAGCTGATTACATGTTCTAGATATGAGTTCTGATTATACTCTAGCATTGCATGTGATTGATATTTGTTTTTGACTATCGAGTTGAGTGGTGGCACTTGTGAATTGTACTTGAGTGGTGAACATGTGAGGTTTTAGAAGTTTTTGCCATCCCTACATTTAGACATGGTTATTTCTTCACTTTCATTACTTAGTGTTACTTGTTCACATTGATGACAATGTGACATTTAAGTGTGGGGGTGAGGGTACCTTTGATTTTATATGACTTGTCCTCAATTTTTGGGAAATATTGAAAAATTTCCTTGGTTTTGCACAAATTTTGAACAATTTTTTTTTGCTTTTTATGGAAGCTTGGATTTTACTTGTGAACATTGGTAAAGTTGGTTTGATTTGAATTGAAAAGGATTGAGTTTAATTAAAATTCAGTTCTATCTTCTTAGAATGTTAGTAGATAGTCAAAGAATTTGGCTTGGATAATTGACTTCAGGAGGTAAAATACCGGTGAGAAACTTGAGCCTAAATATTCATTTCTTTTAAGAGGGAGTACAGTTATTGTGATTTTATCTCTATAACTTTTCTTGAATCTCTTTTGAAGCTTAAAAATCCTTTTTCATGTACAAAGATGATTTAGGCATTCATTTCACAGCTAGTTTGGCCAAATGTCCATCCTATTTACATGAAAATCCTTTGTTTGACCCCATTTGAGCCTCAATTTGTTTTTAAAAGAAAATTGTATAGAGTAAATAGCCACTTGTTTGAGAAATGCAATTTTTATATCTTTTCTTTTCCATTCATTTGCTACTTTGGTTAGTGCTAAGTAAAACAATTTTAGAAAAGAGTGAAGGGATTAGAAAGTCAATGTTATGTGAGTTGTGTAGATAGAAAAAAAATGAAATAGAAAGAAAAGAAAGATAGAAAGAAAGGTGTAAAAAAAATATAATAAAAGAAAAGAAATAGAAATGAAAAAAATGGAAGAAAGAAAGGAAAAAAAAAGATTGTCGAGTTCAATTTAATAAAGGTTGTCTAGAGTGCAAGTGAGTTTGTTTTATCTTAGTGGGTATTCCTTCATTCTTCATGAAGTTGCTTAGCACTAATTAAAAATATTCCTCCATACCATTTGACCACTTCCATTTCATTATCTTGCCCTATTCATTATAACCCTTAGAAAAGTCCTTTTGATTTGTGTAAGCAAGGGGATAATGTAGTAGAGATGGAGATAATAAACAAGCTTATAGTAGATGGGTTGCAATAAGTGGAAGAGAGTGAAACACAAGCCCTTTAATTATCTTGAGAGAAGAGTGCAAAAACTTCACTTGTGAGAAACATTTTATTATTATTTGTCCTTGCCAAGTTATTTGCACTTCTGCTTGCATTTTTAGAAGGTGGAAAAGAGTTTGAAGAAAGCTTCATTCTTCAAAATCTGAATTAAATCCAATTTTATAGCGTTTGCTCTTAAATCTTGCTTCCATGATTTTCTTTGGTTGCTTGATATTTTGAAATTTTGAGGACAAGATTTGATGTAAGTGTGGCGGTGTGATAACTCTCTATATTTTAGTATATTTAAAGGATATTATGAAAATAATTGGAGAGTTATCTAAACAATTGGGGCATTATTTGGAGATTTTATTCTAAATATCTTAGTTTTAAATTAGAATATAAATAGTTAAATCTAAGAAAATAAATAAATAAATAAATAATAAGAATTAAAGGTTAAAAAAAGAATAAAAACATTAGTTATTATAATTATGGCATTTCCTTTTAGCTTATATGCTTTTTCATAATGCGTCATCTGCTGATTTGCCACAGCCTTTCTTTTTAATAGGATATTTGATTTAAAAGGGAAGGAGGCTAAGGAAACAGAGGCGACACCGTTTTGACAAAAAGGCAAAATTGGAGACCTAATTGAAAAGAAAGGAAAGGAAAGGAAACAAAGGCTACGGTTTTGGGCGACCGAAGACACAGAAACAGCCACAATATGCATTGAGAGATCAGCAGAGAAAGAAAAAAAGGGAAAGCAGCCGCAATACTGGAGGGGAATTCATCAATCATCATCTTCAGAATTGCTAGACCTAAGGAAGCGAGAAGGAGCAGACTTAAGAGAAAGAAAAGAACACTGTTCTTCCTACCTTCATCGCAAAACTAGAGTGAGCGGGCGAAATCTAGAGACAGTGACTAAAGACATAGTAGAGGCAGTAGCTGTGACGCAAAACACAGAAGAATATTGAGTGTTGTGATTTCTTTCCCTGTTCCTTATGGTTTTGAATTCTAAATTTGTAATTGTTGTCTAGACCTAGATTAAAGTCATATGTGGCTAGTTGTTTTTGAACCTAGAGTAGCTATGAACTAATTTGAGAATTTGAGCATGTATGAATCATTTAATTGTGCTTAGTGTTAATTTTTGTTTACTTAATCTTGTATTATTTTATCTACTTAGTGCTTGATCATCATTAAGTATGAATTTGGGGAATTTAGATTAGCCTTGGAAGAGGGATCTTAATTGGACTATAGTATTAAGTAATGTGGGATTAGAATTTATTCTAATTTTCCAATAGGATAGGAATATACCTATTGGACCCATATAATCATATTAGAGTGAATTTGAACATTTATTGCCTCTTAAGTAAATTAGTTAGGAATAAAAATTTTAACTTGAGAGAGGGGTATAAGTGATTGGAAGATATTTATATCCATTAATACTCTAGAGTAACCAATTAACATTAAGTGCTTTTAATTGGGTAAACATATGCTCTAAGACTTAAAGAAGGGATCAGCCACTCTAGGTTGTTTTTATCGATTGAAATCTTTAAATGATTAGATTTGTTTCCTTTGCATTTGTTTAAATTGTCTTTCAATCTCTTTCTTTGATTTGCTCAACTTAAATGAAAATGGGAATTTTAATGCCAAATTATCTATTACCTTGAATCTATGTGGGATGACCTTGATTTACTATTATACAATTTCTACGGCCCATACACTTGCGATGCTTATTTAAAATTTAGTAGCATCAAGGGACCGGTTCGATCTGAGTTAGACCGGGTCAGAACAATAACGACCAGGTGAATGAACCGGACTGGCCAACTGGCCGGTTTGCCGGGTTCTGGTTTGGGTTCCTCAACCATGCTATCATGTCAATGAAAGTTATAATTATTCAATTTAATAATTATAAAATTATAATTTTATATAATTATTAAACATTCTACAAATTTTAAAAAATGACTTAAATAAAATAAGGATAAAGTTGTCTATATGAAAGTATTTTACCTCCCCTACCCTCATCAACCAAACAAGATAACATTAAAATCCCTCCCCTCCCCTCCCATCAATCCAAACGTGGTATAAATGTATCACCTAATTTATAGTGCAAAATTAGGACCGGTGGAGTATATAAACTCCCTCTAATCCTTAATTATGAATATTTAATAATAACTTTATACAAACTAATTTTTTTTTTAAAAAAAATATCTAAATTACCTTCAATAAAAGTCATTGATTAAATGAGTTTAGTTAATTGGTAAATAAAATTTTCAAGTTAATAGTTAGGGTGATAGATAAAAACTTACTAATATTTTAAACATAATTCTCATTTAATCTTTAATATAAGACATATTTATCTAATTTAGGGAGATTAAGTAATATAAATAAATGACTTAATTATAACGCATGTGACATGATCTTTCTAAAATACTTATGTATAACTTTAGATTATATATATTTTGTAAGTTATGCAAATTAATTTAGAGAAAATGATAAATATAAGCCACAGAATGAAAAAAGATATTACATTTAAAATCAAAATTCACACTCAAACTGTGTTCTACATTTATAACCAGAGGAGTATATATTATATTATGAAACATATTAATGATACTTCATAGAGAGAAGCGTCCATAGTTAGTGCTAGACAATATTTCGAGCGGCATTGCTTTCAATAAACAATAGGAGGATGGATGTATTTATGAAAAAGAGAAATGAATAGGAGAGGTACGATTCCTTCCTTGCAAAACTCGCATGACTGGCATCAATCCGGACGTGAGCATTGAGCAGAACGTGCAAAGCAATAATACGCCTAATTAACTTGACGTACCATTACCAACCTTCCTCACTTGGCTTCATGCGCTTTGTCCGATCATGAACCTTCTTAGTTCATACGCATTTTACTTACAAATTTAATTTTATTCGGCAATTCTGAAAACTGGAAACGGTAAAGTGGTCCCCACCAACGGAATACCTAATATAATTATATGAAGAAATAGAGTTTTCTGTAATTCAATAAGAAAAATATTTGAATAATTTTAGTTTGCTTTGAGTTTATTTGATGTTCTAAATTAAATTACGTGTCAATGGTTTAATTCGGGGATATGGAAAGAACTAAAACAATTTTTTCAGAAAACATAACAAAGTGAAAATCTGTCTCCTGCAGAGTCCACCGAAAAAAGCAGAAGATAATAGTCTTGAAAAAATAAAAAATATATTATACCTAAATTACTTTTCAATGTCTTAACTTCGAGCTATATTTTGTTTGATCGTTTTCCCTTCCAAAAAGTTTTAAATATAAATTTAAAGGAAGTAAAAAATTTAAATGCTATCAAAATGGATAATTTTAAGAAAAAAAAAATTAAAATATCGTTTATCTAAGAATCGATTGAATATATAAATACACACACTCGCTTGATAAGGGACCAGAGCTCTGTACATTTGTAATTTATATTAATCCTACAATAATATATGAGACATTGGTTATCATTAGCTAAATCTATAATAAAAAAAAACAAGAATCCTAAAATCATTAATTTTTCTCAATTTAATTTTGTTATCTGGAAAACAAGAAGAAGATTTGCTTAGAAGATTATGCATGTGTCTATCATATAAAGTATATAGATAGAGTATATATAGGCATCATTAGTTATTATTCCTACCACTCCTTAATATAATATTCACTTTGTAGTTCAATTTCTTCATTAAAGTAATCATACATTAAGGATCAGACTTAGTATTTTTTTTTATTTTTGCCAAAGACAACAGTAATTATTAATATCTTATAAAAATCGCCCAATTAAATGCAATCAAGATTAGTTCAACTCTCATTGTTGTGAGTGGGTGGATCTGATGGACAGTACCTACAAAAAAAGATTAATGTCCTTCTCGGAAATACTTAAAATACATTATTCTCTGATATCCAACATTTTGCTTTAAGATTTAGATCCCTTGGCTTGTATTCGCGGAGAAGGGTGCTCAAGAAAAAAGAAGTGTGGGACTTAATTGCGTGTAGTGTGAGTTTAACATATAGAAGAGATTTATTAGCCTCTTTACGTGGCATCATATGATCTCACGCGACCTTTTTGATCAAACCAAGTCGTTATAATTATTGCATAAGCCTCTCAGAGCAGGTTTAAATAAGAAGTAACGACGTGCAAGTTTTTCACTTCTTTATTTTCAAGGGATGAACAAAGCATCTTCAAAAGGTTCATCATTTATCTTCTCTCAAAACTTAGTTGAAATCCTTTGTTATCTTGTGTCCAACACACACAAAACCCAGATTATTTTCAATGGATGGGCACGAGCTTTTGGGCTTTGGATTCATAGTGATTGGTTTATGGCACCTCTTCAACCACATCAAGCTCCATGCTCTTAGTCCCACGTCTTATGGTTACTGTACTACTTTCTGGTTTCCTATTCCCAAGTTCAAATACTTAGAGCTAATCTTCATCATGGTAAGCAGCTCAATCTTCATAGCCATGGAACTTTTCATCTCTCCCGCTCGTCACCAACCGTTCGACCCGGATGGAAGCATCCCCACCACACATCTTCACAACTTGGAACACTCTTCCATGTCCATGGCTTTTTTTATCTATGCTTTGTTCGCCATAGCTCTAGATCTCACTTCCTGTAAAGCTCAGAGAGAACTAACCCAATTGTTAGCTGCTATAGCTTTTGTTCAGCAATTCCTTCTCATTCACTTTCACTCTTCTGATCATAATGGACCAGAAGGCCAATACCACCTGCTGGCTCAGTTTCTGGTGCTTGTTTCATTGGCTACAACTCTTATAGGAATTGGCTTTCCAAATAGTTTCTTAATTAGCTTCTTGAGATCGGTTAGTATAATGTTCCAAGGTGTTTGGCTCATGGTTATGGGGTTTATGCTTTTTACTCCTGGCTTGATTTTCAAAGGGTGTTTTTTGAACCATGAAGATGGCCACCGTGTGGTGAGATGCTCAAACGAGAAGGCTCTTCAAAGAGCCCTCTCGCTGGTTAATCTTCAGTTCAGCTGGTTCTTTATTGGGGCTGCCGTTTTTTCTGTGTCGTTTTACATGGTTTTGGTGAAGCAGTACCAAGACAAGCTGGCATATGGTCGTTTAGCTGACGATCCGAATGACGACATTGAGTCTCAAAAGAGAAGTATACAACTTGTTGGTAATATAGTTGCTCATTAAACTAGTGAATTCGGTATGTACATGTTTGTGTTTGTGTGCATGTGTGGAGATCATTCGATTATATACTAATTAATTACACGTATTTTGTTATTGAATAAATTTGATGAATCCAATCATATTAGAAATACTAATTTACCACGCTGATTGTGTACATATAATTTACACAAACATATATTAACAATACGGTATACTTTGTTTTCGGCCCAAATAAGAAAAATTGGGCAAAATTCCCTGATTGGAAAATTTATTGCCTTATGTTACTTGAGATTCGGGAGAGCTGAGGTCTTTCAGAAACAAGGGTGAGGGAAGAGTGTGCAAATGAACTTCTTTATTGTGCAAATGAGTTTCCCTATCATGCAAATGAACTAATGTGCAAATTGGCATCCTTGTTGCGCAAATGAACATCCCTAAAGTGCAAATGAACTTCCTTGTTGCGCAAATGAGCATCACTATTGATGATGAAATAGCCCTTGATGAAAACATTCAGAAGGGTGAGGGAAGAGTGTGCAAGTGAACTTCTTTATTGTGCAAATGAGTTTCCCTATCATGCAAATGAACTAATGCAAATGAACTTCCTCGTTGCGCAAATGAGCATCACTATTGTGCAAATGAACATGCCTAATTAATGTGCAAATGAATTTCCTAATTCCGCAAATGAGCATCTCTATTGCACAAATGAGATTTCCTACTGTGCAAATGAACTAATGTGCAAATGACCCTCCTTATTGTGCACATGACCCTCCCTATTGTGCATATGAACATCCTTACTAACTGTGTAAATTGTGGGCCCCAAAATCAGCCTTCGGACTCACACACAAGGCAGGCCCAATGCAAGCGGGCCCAAGCAAGCCCAGTAGGATAAGTGCATAGCCACTTGGTTAGACTACATGGTTAAACTCACTCCCAGCCACTTCAACCCGCAAATATAGCAACTTCCCTTGGACTTCGCTCAGATCCGGAAATATAGGATCTGACTAACTATGACGGGAATTGGCTTCAGTCCGCTGTATGTCCGCTGCTCGTCCTTTTCTGTAAAACTACACCGTTTTGGTGTAGTTTTAGGTGATGAGACTGAATTTTTTTTTTTTAAAAAAATAGTTTCTAGTATTTTGAAGTATTTTTTTGGAAGTATATAGTATCTTAAAATATTTTTAAGTAACATACAGTATCCTAAAATAATTTTTAATACTTTTAACCCCTTAAACTATTTTTTTGGTTGTACCCAATGTGTTAGCAGCCTGAGTGCAATTTTATCCTTAATAAATTTTTTCAGCTATAAAAATAACTTTAAAATATTAGTTGCTACTGAAAAAATATTTTAGTGTGGGTGGAAATCAATAAATTAGTATCCTAAGTTTTGGGTGATTGTTACTACTAAGAAAAATACAATAATGGTATAATTGTAGTCAGTCTCCTAAAACACTAGGTATAACTGAAAAAAATATTTTAAAGGATTAAAAAAGCACCAAAAAATAATTTAAAGTAATTTTTGTAGCTGAAAAAATTTATTAAGGATAAAATTGCACTCAGGCTGCTAACACATTGGGTACAACTAAAAAAATGGTTTAAGGGGTTAAAAGTATTAAAAATTATTTTAGGATACTGTATGTTATTTAAAAATATTTTAAGATATTAGATACTTTCAAAAAAATACTTCAAAATACTAGAAACTATTTTTTTAAAAAAAAAAAAAAATTCAGTCCCATCACCTCAAACTACACCAAAACGGTGTAGTTTTAAAGAAAAGGACGAGCAGCGGACACAGAGGGCAGCGGACTGAAGCCAATTCCACTATGACGAGGGCTCTATAAATAAGAGTTATTCAATCTAAAAGATCACATTACAAGCTCGCCACTCTTCTCTCACCTCTCTCTTTCATCTACTCATTTGTAGTACTCCTCACAAATCAATAATATGATCACTCTTTATTCTCCTCTTGCTTTATTATGAATCATTGGCTCATTTACCAATCCCTGCATTGTTGGTACCCCCTTTTCATTTAATTTCCCCTTTTTGTGAATTATTGTTTTCAACAATATGGCACCGACTGTGGGGACCAGCAACAGATTTCAAATGGATTACTTTGCTCTTACTCACCTTTGATCGTTCATCATGACTGACATGCCCACCATAGAGGATGGACATACTACTTCCAGGCGCATCTCAACGAATTGGCTGCCTTGATACACGAATAGACTTAATAAATTTTAGCCCTAGCCAAGTTAGTCACGCATCAGCAGGAACAACTCCAGCACCTGAATTGTGAGAATAATGCTCTACGGGAACAGCTAGCTTCCCGCTCTCTGCAAGTTCAACATGCTATCATTCCACGTAAGCCATAATTGGGAACTCCTACGACAGACCAACCAAGGATGGTAGGTAATGTAACTCCAACTAAGAATAATATTGATGAACCTAATAATGCAAGTAATTCGATCATACCGACTACACTAGCTGGTGATGCGTCTAGACCAATAGACCAACCTGCAACAAACAACCTACCAACCTCTAAAACGTCTGACGATGAAAAGTAGAACCATAGATTCCAAGCCCTAAAAGTAATGATACTTCGGCTCCCATGAGTGCTTTCTCCAAGGAAGAAGAGTGCATCTAGTAGCTGCGCTAATTCACCATTCACAGATGACATCATATTGGTTGAAATGCCAAAGAAGTTCACATTTCTAAATGTATGGCTCTATGATAGTTCAACGGATCTGAATGAACATATCGTACAATACCAGCAGAGGAAGCACGCTGTAGTCATACCTCAAGTAGCAAGTGAAGCCTACATGTGTAAGGGTTTCAGATCCAGCTTAGTCAAACCTACGTTGAGATGGTTTACTAACCTACCAACCAATTTAATAGAATCATTCACGAATCTAAATGACCTACTTGTTCATCAATTTTCTAGTAGCCAGAAATTGGAAAAACAACCCAACGACCTTTACCGAGTCGTCCAAGGAAAATGAGAATCATTAGAGACTATGCTGGCATGTTCAACAGAGAGGAAAAATCAACATACCCAACTATGACCCTCAAACCGTCATTGCCACGTTCTATAAAGGTTTGCTTCCAAACTCTAATTTGTACAAAGAACTGACCAAATACACTTGCCACACCATGGATGACGTACTAGCAGAGCCTAGGCTCAAATTAAGTAGGAGGAAGATGAAGTAAATGCCAATTAGTCCCGCACTGAAGACAACGAACCATTAGATAAGAGGGGTTGTAACCTATGATGAACCAACCATAATAGGAGAGCCGAGTCGTACCCAATGATAAACCTAGGGAGGAGCCAGTCTAACAATGTATCAACAACTCCCAACCAAGCACCACCCCTAAGGATAGCAGACTACAATTTTTTTGTTAGCTCTGGTGAGTTAGTTTAGACACTTACGAAGATGGGAGATGTTGTAAAATAGCCTCCTAAGATCGAAAAGCTAGCGAACCAATAGGATAGGTCTAAATGGTGTGAATTCCATTCTGACCACGACCATTAAATAGCAGACTGCACTGCGTTAAGATTAGAAGTGTTTGAACTACTTAAATGAAGGCACCTGATGGACCTACTAACCAAGAAAGGTAAGTCTACTTTGTCTAACAATGGCACTAACCATACAAGTCTAGCACCAATAGGACTACCCAAGAACCCTCGAAACATCAATTGTATCACGAGTGGCTCAGAAATAAGTAGTGCCACCTATTCTTCAGCAAAGTAGCATACCAGGGTCTTGCCACTAGAAGCGACCAAAAGACGCTCCAACTAGTCCAAGGGGAGCCCAAATCTGATTCTTTGATGACGAAATAGATAAGTTGGACTAACCCCACGAGGATGCACTAGTAATATTTGTCTATCATGGTAATTTTGAAATTAAACATGTGTTGATTGATCTAAGAAGTTCAGTTAATATCATATACATAGAAACCATCAAAGAAATAGAGTGGAATCCTAGATTGTTCAAGCACCATCTGTACTAGTCTTTAGTAATGGCGCACCAGAGAAGACCATCAGAGAGATAACACTCCTGACATACACAATAGGCTTGAATCTACTATTCAAATACCAAGGAATGTATTGTCTGTTGGCTTACAATGCGCTACTGGGAAGGCCTTGAATCCATAGTATGAAGGTTGTACCATCCACCCTTCATCAATTAGTGAAATTTCAAACACCCTGGAGTGTTCAAGAGAGCATAAGGTAGCTAGGGAATGCTACCAGATGACACCAAAACCAACCAGCATAGCAATTATTGGACCTGTCTGCCACAGAAAATACCTGACTATCCACAAGTAGAAGAGCTCGATGAAGTCTATGTCGACCTAAACCAACCAAAAAAGATGTATGTAGGGACAGAACTAACACAAACTCTATTGAGGAAAGTTAGTCTCATTTTTAATCAACAATGCTGGTTACTATGCCTAGTCCCACATAGATATAACATGTATAGAACCTGAAGTAACAATGCATAGACTGAACATCGACCTAACATATAAACCAGTCAAGCAGAAATGACGTAAGTTCACACCAAAACAAAACAAAATCATAAACAAGGAAGTGTAGAAACTCTTAAGCATATGATCAATAAGGGAAGTGCAATATCCTGATTGGGTGGCTAATGTTGTCATCATACCAAAAAAAATGGTAAGCACTGGGTATGTGTTGACTTTACTGATTTGAATAAGGCCTGTCTAAAATATTCCTTTCCCCTACCACATAACGACTCAATGGTCAATGCCACGTCGGGGCACAGATTGTTAAGTTTTATGGATGCCTTTCTAGTTTTAATCAAATACTGATACACCCTGATGATCAAGAACAGACAGCCTTCATAACTGAACGAGGCATATACTATTACAAGGTCATGTCATTTGGACTAAAGAATGAAGAAGCAACCTACTAGAGGTTAGTCAATTGCATGTTCGTACAACAAATAGATAAGACAATAGAGGTCTATGTCAACGACATGCTTGTCAAGTCCCTCGAAGTGGACCAACATGTAGAGCATTTGGAGCAAGCCTTCAACTTGCTACGTAAGTACAACATGAAGCTGAACCTAGAAAAATGTTTATTCGGGGTGACCTCTGGTAAGTTCCTGGGATATGTGATATCGTATAGGGGGATTGAAGCCATCCTTAGTTAGATAAAAGTTATGCTCGACATACCCTCTCCAAGGTGTGTCAGAGACGTGCAAAAATTGGCAGGCCATATAGCTACTTTAAAAAGGTTGATCTCTAAGTCATTGGAGAAATGCCACTTATTCTTTGATACACTAAGAAAGAACAAAAGTTTTGAATGGAGCGATGATTGTGAAAACGCACTACAGCAACTGAAACAATACCTAACTAATGCTCCATTGTTAGCCAAGCCAAGGGAAGGTGAAACACTCTATATATACCTAGTAGTCTCTCACAGAGTAGTTAATGTTGTCTTGGTTAGAGAGGAAAAAGGAAGAAATGCCCTGTTTGCTACACCAGCAAGGCACTCCTAGATGCTGAAACCAAGTATTCTTAACTTGAAAAACTAACTTTATCACTTGTATTTGCATCCAAAAAATTGCATCCATATTTTTAATGTCATCCTATTAAGATCATCACCACTTATCCCTTAAAAATTGTGCTACACAAACCAGACCTACCTGTTAGGTTAGTCAAATGGGCTGTAGAACTAAGTGAGTTTGACATAACTTACATACCATATACTACCATAAATTCACAAGTCTTAATAGATTTCATAGCTAATTTAGTCCCAATATACAACTAGATGCTGATAAAGAACTCCTGTACATAAGAGCTTAAAACCAAGAGACTAGTTGGACATTATTCGTCAATGGTTCGTCTAATGTTAAAGGAACAGGACTAAGTATAGCACTAATCTCCCTTAATGGGGATACCTACAACAATCTGTATGTTGTGGATTCAAGGCTACTAATAATGAAGTAGAGTATGAAGCTTTAATTGCAAGCTTACAATTAGTTAAGGAACTGGGAGTTAAAAAACTTGAAGTCAAGAGTGATTCAGAACTGGTGTTCAGGAAGCTGGATGGTTCATACCAAGTAAAAGACATACGCATGCAGATGTACCATAAGCTAGTTATATCCCTAACAAAGGAGTTTTAGGAATTCAAGATAATGCAAGTTGGCAGGAATGACAACCAAGAAGCTGACGTACTAGCCAATCTAGGTACGTCTATGCAAATCAACCAAGTAAAGATGGTACCGATTGTATACCTACAATTCCCAGTGATCCACCCAAGAGCAGGTATGGTGTTATCAAGTAACTTAACATGGGATTGGAGATCTGTAATAGCATCCCTAATTAACCCTAAGCTTAACGTGATTTTCAAAAATTTGACTTTGAAATGTGTTCCTTAAATCAACAATGCAAATTAAGTAAATAAACATCCTAGGTCCTCAGCTGTCTAGCGAAAGAATGCAATTATATATTTTAAGTAAATTTACATGCAGCATGATGTAATAGGAAAAATTCCCTAAAGCTCTCACATGAAAAAAAAATGTTAGAAGTACTGGGATGAGATCATTTTCTCAGTAATGTAATCACTACCCACCTTACCTACCAGCACAACCTGTAGGGGACCATATGGGACTAATATACAAACATGTCAAACATATATATTAGGTAGAAAGGCAAGTAGATATAATAAGTAAGAGGTCAAGTAGATATAATAATTAAGAGCATGATCATATCCATTCATATTCTAAGAGAACATTTACTCACAATACAATATACTATTCCACAAAATGTCATTATGCATAATTACTCTTTATCTTTCATTGACCCCAAACCATCCTTATGTTATTCGACTAAACCCCTTAGCTAAGTACTTTCCATGTTACTAGGTTACTTTGAGAAGCTCTCTGGAAGTGTGATGTAGACCAGCCAAAGTACTATAGAGCACACAAGAGACCATGGGTTCCTTTAGTAAGGTAACTGTCCTCGGGAATATACCCAAGCCCT
Source organism: Inga laurina (assembly GCA_963855925.1). NCBI lineage: Eukaryota > Viridiplantae > Streptophyta > Magnoliopsida > Fabales > Fabaceae > Inga > Inga laurina. Next base: position 39,589,548 of record OY979705.1, read on the forward strand.
GAGAGTGGTGCATAATAATCAGCTAGTGGCTTGCCACATGGTATTCAACTTTTATCAATCACAATCCATTCACTAAATCTGCCATATATATCACATTATTCTCAAGGGGTCTTTATATTTTCATGCTTATGCATTCAAGTTCATAACATAGAATCTGTAACCCCCTTCCCACCTTTGGCTGGGATTTAGTTCTTAAACTCATAATTAAGTTGTAATTAGAGACCATAATGAAATTGGGGCTTCATAAGATACTCATTTGCCCAAAAATCGGATTTGCAAAAACATTTTTCAAAACTTATTCACAATGGTCTCAAGTTCTCAATACAAAATAATACTGGCCTGAACAGGTGGATTCCATTTACAAATATCAGAGTGCAAATAAATTCCCGACTCACTCGGGTTCCATTCATTAGATAAGGGATTTACAAAGGCACAAAGCCACAATTCAATACCCTTAACTTGGGGATTACACAAAATCTATATATACAATTCCAAAATCTACAATGATAACCATTAATTCCAAAATACACTCCTAAACAGGAGCTCTAACTACTCTTCGTCGCCCGCTTGCCTCTCGATCCTTCGGCCCTGTCTAAAAGGTTTAATTTTGGGAGAGTGAGATTCTAAAGAATCCCCGTAGTAACAAGTCAATCATATAATGTACAACAATAATGCATGTAATCAAATCATCACCCACACAAGCAACTACAACGGCAGTTGCAGCGGCAATGGTTAGTATGACACATGTCATCCCTGACGATTGCTCACGCTGAATTGCTCACGCTGTATTGCATCACAACAGTCAACACAGTATAATTCACCACAGCTGGGATCCATATAAAGCATATCATATTCGTAAGCCACATAGGCAAGATACACACACACAGCCCACGGCTGGTTTTCACATACGCCGCCCTCACGGGTCGGATTCACAAAGATCCATGTCGATTATGACGGCAGTCCAATGGCCGACTAGAGATGACCACTGTCACTCCCTATACGGCTCACGCTGACCTGCTCGCGCTGTAATGGACCATGGCACACATTTCACAACTTTAACGATAAGATATGCATGCCAAGACATCATACAAGATATGAGAGAAAAGTCACTACCTGAGTTCTTACGGGCGTGTCCTAGCGCCGGTCTCTCCCGAGGAAGGCAAATATCAAATCCTATTTTCACAATTAGGGACGAAGAGTTATTCTCTATTCCAAGACTCAATTCACTTTATAATGCTTAATTGGTTATCATTATTGCTCTTTTAGAGTCACTAAATACTCCTAACAAAACTCCTAAAGGGTTGGAAGAACTATCCCAAAGATCCCTTTTTGGAAGCACAAAAACTCATTTTTCACTGCTTCACCTCGAGTGAAAATGGTCTCACTCGAGCACAAGTACGGACATCACCTCAAGCACAAAATCCTCACTCGAGCACAAGTATGGAAATCACCTCAAGCGCACAAGGAAGTGAAGACAGAAAGCACATGCCCGAGAGCACAAGAACTTTCTCAGAAAAGGCTCACTCGAGCACAAAATCCTCACCTCAAGCACAAGTACGGAAATCACCTCAAGCGCACAAGGAAGTGAAGACAGAAAGCACATGCCCGAGAGCACAAGAACTTTCTCAGAAAAGGCTCACTCGAGCACAAAATCCTCACCTCAAGCACAAGTACGGAAATCACCTCAAGCGCACAAGGAAGTGAAGACAGAAAGCACATGCCCGAGAGCACAAGAACTTTCTCAGAAAAGGCTCACTCGAGCACAAAATCCTCACCTCAAGCTCAAGTACGGAAATCACCTCAAGCGCACAAGGAAGTGAAGACAAAAAGCACATGCCCGAGAGCACAAGAACTTTCTCAGAAAAGGCTCACTCGAGCACAAAATCCTCACCTCAAGCACAAGTACGGAAATCACCTCAAGCGCACAAGGAAGTGAAGACAGAAAGCACATGCCCGAGAGCACAAGAACTTTCTCAGAAAAGGCTCACTCGAGCACAAAATCCTCACCTCAAGCACAAGTACGGAAATCACCTCAAGCGCACAAGGAAGTGAAGACAGAAAGCACATGCCCAAGAGCACAAGAACTTTCTCAGAAAAGGCTCACTCGAGCACAAAATCCTCACCTCAAGCACAAGTACGGACATCACCTCAAGCACAAAATTCTCACTCGAGTGATGTTCTTCCCTCACTCGAGCACACTCACTCTCACCTCAAGCACGATTATCAGAAACCAGAAAACGCACCAGGGATGACAGCATTTTCAAAATTCATACCAAGTTATCCAAATGAACCCAAAAACCAAACCAAGGCTACTCCCACACAAAAACACCCAAGGAATTCAATGGAATCATTAAAATGACCAAAATCCAACTCCATTTTCATATTTTGGTTGAATCAACACAAATCATCAATTTTCCCAAAATCACTAAACTTAACATTTCAACCTCTAATCAATCTATCTATCATAAACTCATTCCAAAACACCATTCTCATGACAAAAACATACCAAATGAACAGTGGCATCCAATTTTCGGATTCAAGCCAAAATTTCCAGAATTTATAAACTACTTCAAATGGCATGAAACATAGATAGATAGATTGATCTTACTCACCTTATCAACTTCTCCAAAGAGACTCTTTGATTCTCACACAGTCAGATTTTCGTGTGGCACCAATCAACACCAAATGGCCCAACTATACACACCAAAATGGAGCCCATGATTCAAGGATCAACATTTATGAAAGGAACTTGAGCAATGGAAAGCATTTACTTACCCAAAGATCAAGCTTTTCATCCTTCCTTCTTCCTTGTTCAGCGAAAGAGAGAGAGAGCACGAGAGAGAGAGAGAAATGGAGAGGAGGAGCAAAAAGTTGTCCTTTGTCCTCATGTGCTCATATCCAACCACCCCCATATTGCCACTTGTCAACATCTCATGCATTCCCACAATGAGCTCACCACATCACAACATATAGGATTCCGACCCACGGTCAAGGAATCACAACCCTTGATCTTAATTACCACACATATGCACTAATATTTTCAATTTCCACTAATTATAACATTAATTAATATAGCCATAAATCACATAATAATCCCAATTAATTCATAATTATCATTAATAATCATGATTATCCCTTAATCAAAAATTGGGATATTACAGAATCACCATGTTCCAACACAGGCATATATTCGTTATCTAGTTAATCAACAATATTTGAGCAATATAGAATCTCAGTGCATCATATACATAACACATATATTCTTCAAGCCCATACTTAGAAACATATCGCACCAGTAATTCAATTGCCCATATAGGCTACTCACGAGGCATGAATCACATAGATACAAAAAACAGTTCAGTTTATGTATCCAGACCTATAATTGTCTCTAATGATTCTATAAATCAATCTATCCAATCCTATGATTCACACAAAGGCCGCACAAGGCATTATTGGTCAAAAAATAGCAAGGTTCATACAAGGTTTACTCATTCTAGGCTAGTGAAATTTTTTTAAAAAAAAACCCACGAGCAATACTGATAAGTAAGATAGATATGACCACATTACCTAGTATTCTTTAAGTTCCAACAAGGAAAATCCTTATCCCAAAGCTCAAAATAATGAGAAATTTAATTAATGCAAAGTCTTTTAGCAACATTAGATGTTTATAATTTCTCCTCCAGTGAGTTACTCAAAATTTCCTACGGGTAGGAAATGTTATATTAGAACTATATTAGATTTAAAAATTGGGATCAATAAAGCATTAGACTAGCCTTGTCTAATATTTTTGTGATCTCAATTTGTGATTTTGACCTTTAGGACCTCTAGAAAACTCATGAATCTATGACAATTCCTATTTTTCAAATAATAGATTCAATGCATTATAAATTACTCTTAACTGAGGCATCAAATTGAAGATCTCACTATTGGTTTTTCCAAACAGGATGTCTCAAACATACTCACAAAATTTTGCAAAGATCCAACGGTGGACTTAGTCAGAAATGTTGATTCTTTCCTTTAGGGTTTGTTAACCACGTTCCGAAAATTCATTCATCTTCCAGGCTTTGCAACTCATAACCCATAATAGTAATTTCTAATCCAACTATTTAAATTGATGGATTAGATGTCTTGGATGGGTTATCCACATTTCAGCCCAATTCAACGATTAAAGAAAACACAAATGACATTTTTTCTAGGGTACCTCGATTATATGGGAAAATAGAAAAGTTGCGCCTTGAGTCCATCTCACTACTCCTATATATAGGCTTTAAGAATGCCCTCTTATTCTTATTTAGTCGATGTAAGACTTCTTAATCTCTTTTATTTTATTATTTATTTAATTATACACACATAATTAAAGTTAAAATTAAATACTATCATTTAACCTCTACTAACTTTATTATTTTATCTTTTAAAAAAATTCAATAATAACAATTATTTAATTATATATATTTTTATTAGACTTTATTTAACTTTAATGTTTTAATTTATTTTAGATCTATCATCCTTATTTAAACCATTATTAACTACATTATATTTACTGCTAAATGTTTCCTTCATAAGATTATCCAAGTCTTATGAATGAAAATTTGGGATGTTGCAAGATCCCCTATCGTACGATATTTGCAAGACAATGTACTCCCAGATGATAGAACCGAAGCTTGATGCACAAAGGTTTGTGTTGCACGATTTTGTATCTTGGACTAGAAGTTATATGTAACCCCCTGCTTGATAAACAGTAATTATGATTCAAAAATGCATAAATTAAAATAAATTAGAGACCCATGGATAATTAAAACTCATTTCAAACTCCCCTCCTTACGGTAGGGTTTTCACAAACTCTTTCAAAATTTCATTCCTATTCTGGTCTCAAATTCAAGTTTCAAATATAATTACCCTGTGCAGTTGAATCACATTCATACATATCAAAATGTACAACAAAAATCCAGGCAACCCCCAGGTTTCATTCATCTGCTAAGGGTTTATAGTTTCCCATATAAGGGATTATACAAAATCATTCCACATATATACAGTAATCTCAAATCAAAATGGATAACCAACAACCAATATCAAAGATATCTAAGAAGTCTTAGCTGCTCTTGGTTGTCCGTTTTCCTTTGGATTTATTTGCCCTGTTTGTGGTTAGTTCATGGAAAGAATGAGATTCAAAAGAATCTCAGTAGTAACAAGTCACTCATATAATATATAAGCACACAGCATATAAGTAAATCACAAACAACAACAGCAGTAATAGCACATTGATACATGGATTTTACCACAAACGATAGCACTCACGGCTGTATACACAATGCGACATCTTTCACTGTAATCACAATCATGACAGCTTACCTTATAATCACAATAACGACAGTTTGCGCTATATAACGATAGCTTGCGCTGTAAACAATAGCTTTCAATGTATAATGACAGTTATCACCATCTGTAACCGCAACAGCATCAGAAAGCATCAAAAAATAGTGATAGAACATACATACAGTGCATTACACATAGTATAGGAGAATGAGTCACTACCTGGTTTTTTCTGAACGTGCTCTGGCACAGGTCGTTCATGATCAGGGTAAATGTCGAATCCTACAATTCCAAATGCACCATTTAGACACTTCCATAATGTTTCTTGGGGTTATATGAGTCTATAATGAAAATTTACAAAAATGCCCCCGAGGACCCGGCCCGAGCCTGCCGTACCTGGTCCGGCTGTACTTTTTTCGAAATTCTAACATGGGCTATGCTAACATATTGTTACCCCAAGGAATCTATTTTCAAACTTAGAATTATCAAATTCAATATCAAATTACAAAATTACCCTTAGCAGCCCAACTTTAAAGATTTCATGGGTGTTTTCGTAATTATGCTTTTCGGGCTTTTCCGAAAAAGTGACCAACTGTAACCCCACCTAATTTTCGCTCCTGAACTCAATGGAACCATCAAATCATTGAAAATCCAACTCTAAGACCCATTTCTAGAGTTGGCCAAAATTTATGTGTTCCTTGGGAAAATCCGGATTTTACGATTTTAGCTCCGTAAACACGTTCCTTTCTACTCTTGGCCACTTTATTAACTATTACATTAGGTCATAACTACCATTTGAACCAAAATTTGGCAGCATAACCCTTAGGAACACACATTTTCAAAATTTAAAACCAATGGCAATCCGACGAAATTTCACCGATTAAATTGCCCACAGCAGCTAGAATAGTTAATATGCGAATGTTTGGGAGTTACCTCAAGCTCCCACTAGCTTTTCCTCTTCTTGGCTGAAACCTTAGCTTCCCTAACACCAAATTTTGAGCTTCACAACCTTAAAGAACAAAGAGGAGTAGCTTAGAGTCGGAGTTCTACGCGTTAGGAGCTAAATAATCAGAGAAATCGGCTTACTTTGCGAAATTTCTTCTCCTTTCTCTCTCTAGAAATCTCACACACGCTGTCTCTATTTCAGACCTGATTCACGTCATTTTTTCTGCCAAGGAAGGAGATGAAGTCTTATTATATTAGCTTATGTCATCCTTTATTTCTTTAATAATTTTCCAAAATCAAAAATTTGAACTTTATGGACATAAATTCCATGTATAGGTAATCTTGCTCATTAAGCCCAACAAATATTTCCTTCATCATGCTACATGTAGAAGACACCTAGGGGTCTCTTCCTATGGTCTCAATTGGCTTCACAACTTATCCAAGTTACGTATACACGTAAAGTCTCAATTTTGGTCAAAATTGCATTTTTGCTCAAAATTTTCATAAATTCATCAAAATATTCTAAATATATTTTTCCCTTTTATTTTCATTAATTAATTGAAATTAACTTCAATTAATCGGAAAATAATTAATTTTGTGATAATTTGGCAAAATTACGATTTTGCCATTACCTTTCTAATCCAATTTCTTCTCTTATTTTTCTTTGGCCAAGTTCCATCTATTTTTGGACCAAATATTTTCTCTAATATTTCTTCATTTTTGGAACTTAATATTGGGCTTTTTAAATCACTCAAATTAATTCCATATTTATTTTTTCCCAATTTCTCATGAAATTGAACATTTATAAAATTCATAAATTCTTTTTTTTTTTTGATAAGTTTTTTTTTTTGATAAGAAAATTCATAAATTCTAAATTCATAAATATTCTCCATTTTATTAAATATCCCAAATAATTACAATATTTTTAGTGAATATAAAATTTGGGGTGTTACATTATACAAACGATCCTACATTGGACCACTCCTACGGTGTGTTAGACCACAAGAAGCCAACTATGTCCTCAGAAAAATATACGAAGGGGAGTGTGGTGACTACGCCAGCAACAGGAGCAACAGGAGCCTAATACGTAAAGTTCATTGAGTTGGATATTATTGGCCTACCATGTGCAAAGACGCTACAACACTAGCCTATATAATAAATATTAACAATAAAACTAAATAAAAACACATAATAAAAAAAATAAAGTTAATACATTACGGTTATTAACAAATAACCGTTATATATGCCCTTAACATATATTACGGTTCATAACTAAACATATATAGTGCCTGCATATATGATAGTTTGAAATCGTAATTTATAGCCGATAATAACTATCATATATCAATAATTCTATAGTAGTGATGATTATATGGGTCCATGAGATATATTTCTATGCTAATGGTTAATTAAAATAAATTTTAATCCCACATTACTCAATCAAATGTTCCAATTATGAGCCCTTTTTTAATGATAATCTAAATTCCTTAAATTCATGCTTAATGTTGATCAAGGACAAGCACTAAGTATACAAGAAATTACAAAACTAAGTAACCGAAATTAACCTTTAAGTATCATCTATTTTTTTGCCAGAACCTTAAGCATAATCAAACAGTGCAAAACAATCTCCAATCCACTAATAAGTTCATAGTTACTCTAGGTTATGTTGTAAGGAAAAATTAGTTACACATCTTTATAATCAATCTTAATTCAGCAAGAAACAACCCAAAATCCATAATCATGTTATGTGGAAAAAGGAAAAAGTGAACAAAAGATTTAGAAATTTCTTCTCCCCTCCTCCTCTTCACTGTCAGAAATGAAGAAGAAAGGAAGAATCACCGATGAACCAGCTCGCGTCCTGAAGCTCTAGCTCTTTTCGCTCAACCTCGATGAACCCAAGACATCACTGATGAAGATGAAGATTACCAAGCCTCTCAAAACACGTCTCTGATCACTCTTCGATGGCGTTCTCCTTTGGTCCAGCCGGCATTTGCTCCGTGAAACGATGATGAATAGTGTTCCCCCCCACCCCCCACCACCCCAAAAAAAATCGTGCCTTTTGCTAGGTCTCCAGGTTCAAAACTAGTCCTTTGCTTTTCCAAAACAGCATCGCGTCCTATGGCTGGAGAAAACAAGAAAGGAAATTAAAATAAAAATATTATAACAACAACAACAACAACAATAATAATTGAAAATCTTTTTATTTCTGAAAAATTTAATTCATATTATTTTTTAAAAAACTATGACATTTATATTTTGTTTATTGAAATCCCTAAATAATGCACAAAAATTGATATCTTATAAAAATTTCAAGTAAATTCTTTTTAATTTACCATTTATGACTCCCTAAATACACCAAAATACGTCTCAAATATGACAAAAAATGGGAGTTATCACACCTCACATTCATATCAAATCTTGTTCTCAAGATTGGTAAAACAATCACAGAAAATCATAAAAGCAAAATTTTTAAAGCCAACATTACAACATTGGGAGCACTTCAAACTTTTAAGAGTGAGTTTTCTTATAAAACTTTTCGATCTTCCAAAAAAATGAAAGTTGCAAGGTAAATCATTTGGCAAAAATAAATTACATTAGGACGACCCTCACTAGTCAAGTTTTTGCTCTCTACTCTCAAGATGTTTAAAGGCTTGTGTTTCACTCTATTCATCTATTGCAACTGATATACCATAGGGTTGGATTCTCATCTCAATCTCTACTGTATATATGGTCCCATTACACACTCAAATCAAAAGGACTTTTCCAAGGGTTATTATGAACAAGGTAACATAATGGAACAAAAATGACAAAAGAAGGAATACTTTAATTAGTGCCAAGAATTTCAATGAAAAACATGAAAATAATGAAGGGATATTAACTCAATGATAACAATCTCTTAGTCTCTCTTTCTTTGTTTTATCTCTTTCTTGTTATATACTTTTTCTCTTTTCTTTTTCAATTTCTCTTTTCTTTTTCACTATTTACAAAAATCCACATAGCATTGTTTCTCTTATTCATCAATCCCTTCACTGTTTTTCTTTGTTATATCACTTACACTTAATAAAACAATAAATGAATGAGAAGATAGGAGGAAATTGCATTAACTCAAACAAATGGCTAATTAATCAATGCAATTTTTCTTTAATGAAAGTTTAGGCTCAAATGGTTGAAACAAAGGATTCATGAGATAGGAATGGACATTTGGCCAAACTAGCTATAAAATTAAATGCCTAAATTATTTTTAATCATTCAAAAAGAGTTTTAAATTTTAAAAGAGATTCAAGACTATAAGTTCTAGAGATGAAATTGCAATAAATATATCATCTCTTAAAAGAAATGAATATTTAGCCTTAATTCCTCACTAGTTTTTGACTTCCTAAAGTTAATTACCAAAGCCAAATTCTATGCCTACCTACTAACACTCTAAGAAGATAGAACCAAATCCTAATCAAACTCAATTCTTTCAAGATCAAATCAAACCAACTTTCAGAATATTCATAAATCAAATCCAAACTTCCAAAATGCAATTTTTTTGTTCAAAATTTTTCAAAAACTTTTCTCTATATGTATAAAAGCAAAGAAGACAAGTTATGCAAACTCAATAGTATTAGTTATAAATTTTTAAAACTTAAAAAAACACACAATTTAACAAGTGAATATATAGAGTGACCCGAGAATCATGTAAAGTTTTGAAGTTTTTGATTTTGTAAGGGTTCAGTTGGATCACAAGTGATTCTTAAATGTCTAAATAAATATGATAAATGACCTCAACATACATAAGGTTTGACATATTCTAACATTAATTCAATTTTTTTTTAATATAAACAACTCATTTGAATCACACCATGAGCTTACATTCAAAACAAGATCTGTTCCCCAAAATAATTATTTACATTAGGAAGCTCTTGTCGAGTTGAACAAAGTTTGTGAAGGAGGTTTTGTGATCGAGAAGTGTTACAAGTACGAAATCAAACTTAAAAGTGTGAAATTTAAAAAAAAAAGAAAAGAAAAAGACACGCATACTCTTTCTCTTGTGTGGGAAGGTAGAAGAAAAGGGTATAAATATTAAATAGATGTCATTATTACTTTTTTCATGTTTACAAATAGATGTCATTATCACCTTCAGTTTATTACTTTTTAAATACTATTTTTCTTTCTTTTTAGTTTTAAATCTACCTGTACTCTTATAATCAAAATACCTTAAATACTTTTATTTAATACCCAACCTTACTTATTTTCATTTTTAAAGAAATTATGACTTAAAATTAAGTTCTTAAAATTTAGAGAAATACTTACATACTCCAGGAGCGCCACTTCATCTGTACTTTGACTAATAAAAATACAACAAATCATCTTATTTTAATCATATATGGCAGATAAATCATATGGAGAAATTCAAATTTTATGATTTAAAACCTAAACTTCTTAATTTAGAAGGGAATTGCACTTTTTGTTTCTCTAAATTTAAAAGTTTTTTTTTAAATCATAAAATTTGAATTTCTCCAAATGACTTATATGCTATGCAGGATTAACATAAGATGAGTTATTGTATTTTTATTAGTTAGAATACAGATAAGGTAGCGCTCTTAGAGTATGTAAGTATCTCTCTAAAATTTAACCCATGTTGTAACGGGAGAGGAGTGTCTCCATTGATTTCCCTTTCCATTTACTCTCAATTGGGTATATCCACCATTAGATTAATTTTCAATAGTTGAGATTTATCATTATAAATTTTTATTATAATGATATTATTTACATATTATTAAATCTCAACCATTAAAAGTTGATTTAATGGTAGATACCCTTAATGGAGAATAAATGGAGAGGGAAATCAATAGAGACACCCTTCTCCCTGTTATAACAAGAAAAACGGTTTGAATAATTTTCGTTGCTTTACGTTTATTTAATGTTCTTAATTACTTTTAAAAGTTTTATGTTCGTGCCGAAAAAAGTAGGTTTGTTTAGATGATTAATTATGCATGCCTACCATAGTACCACATAGAGTATAAAGATAGAGTATAGACCACATTGGTTATTAACATCTTTTGAAAACCTAGTAATTAAATAACGGAATCAAGGGTATTAGTTCAACTTTATTGTCCTGACTCTTGAGTGGGTTGTTGGGCATTTCCCAACTTCCCTCAAAAGACTGTCCATTACGGAAATACTTAAAATACATTCTTCTAACGGTCTTACCCAACATTTTGCATCCATTTCACGTGGATTCATATCAACCAAACCAAGTCTTTATTTCCAAGCCTCAAAGCAGGTTTATATATATAAGGAGTCACTGTGTATAGTTTATCGGTTATCTATTTTAAAAGGATGAACTAAGAAGCATCAAAAGGATTCATCATTTCTTCTATTTCAAAACCTCATTGAAATCCTTGTTATCTTGTGTCCAAACCCTACATTATTTTGAATGGATGGGCACGTAGTTTTGGGCTTTGGGTTCATATTAATTGGTACATGGCACCTCTTCAACCACATCAAGCTGCACGCTCTTAATCCCACCACATACAATTACTGTAATACTCTCTGGTTTTCCATCCCCAAGTTCAAATACTTAGAGCTTATCTTCATTATGGTTAGCAGCACAATCTTCATATCCTTGGAACTTTTCATCTCGCCCTCTCATCACCAGCCGTTGGATCCGGACGGGAGCATCCCCACCACACACCTTCACAACCTGGAACACTCATTTATGTCCATGGCTTTTTTCATCTACGCGTCATTCGCCATAGCTCTAGATCTCACTTCCTCTAAAGCTCAGAGAGAACTAACCCAACTGTTAGGTGCTATAGCTTTTGCTCAGCAACTTCTTCTTATTCACTTTCACTCTTCTGATCACAATGGACCAGAAGGCCAATACCACCTACTAGCTCAGTTTTTGGTCCTTGTTTCTTTGGCTACAACGCTCATAGGAATTGGGTTTCCCAAAAGTTTCTTAATTAGCTTCTTGAGATCGGTTAGTATAATGTTCCAAGGTGTGTGGCTTATGGTTATGGGGTTTATGCTTTTTACTCCTGGTTTGATTTTCAAAGGGTGCTTTTTGAATCATGAAGACGGTCACTATATGGTGAGATGCTCTAATGAAAAGGCGCTTCAAAGAGCTCTCTCGCTGGTTAATATTCAGTTCAGCTGGTTCTTTATTGGGTTGGCCGTTTTTTCTGTGTCTTTTTACATGGTTTTGGTTAAGTATTACCAAGACAAGCTGCCATATGGCCGTTTAGCTGATAAGCCGAACGACGGCATTGAGTTTCAAAAGATAAGCGTACAACTTGTTGGTAAACCATAGTGAATTCCTATGCACATGTTTGTGTTTATGTTTGTGTGTGGATCATTCGATTATATAATTGATTACATGTATTTTGTTTCTGAAAATAAATTTGGTGAATCCAATTGTCAGATTAGAAATACCAATTTACCCTGTTGACTCTGTGTATATATAAAATATGTTACAATAGTAATAGTAGTACCTTTTTTGGTTTTTGGATAAGGTGCAAATTTATCCCGAAAGTTTTTCCTGAGGAGTAATGTTGCTCTTGAAGCTTTTTCATGTTCAATGTTACTTCAAAACTTTCAAAACGTAGCTATGTTATCCCATACCGTTAAAACACCAACGTTGACCGTTAAAAAAATTGAAATTGATTGTTAACTTTTTAACAGTTAAGAGCCACATTACTCCATTTTAACATTTCTGCCCAACATCAAACCCAAAAATTCTGGGGTAATATTGCTCGTGAGCGAAAACAAATTTGCACTTTAACCTTTTTGTTTTTTCCCCAAATAATACAACAGATACTATCAAATAGGTAGCGTTTTTTTAATATATTTTTAAAAGTTTGTTTGTCACACCCTAATATTTAAAATTTTAACAGGGAAGTTAAATGATATTTAAGAAGATTAAATGAGAAAATTTCTAATTATAAATTATTTTTAGACCATATGTCACATCTGAAATTTTTAAATAAAAAAAAACCTATGACGTTCAAGAGCTAATAAGTAAAAGAAAAGGAAGAATACAGTCCCTGTAAGAGAAAGAGAAAAAATTTAGATGGAACAAAAGATGTAATTATAAGAAGTTTTGGAGCGAAAGTGTAAATAAGAGAACTTTTGGGAGTTTCTGGAGTTTATGAAATGATTTATTTCTTAAAACGTGGAATATATACAAGTTTAAAGCAAGCTTTGGCGAATTAAGAGGTTATTTTTACAAAAACAATTCTGGAAAAAGTAGTTCCAAGTTAATTTTTAACATAAAAATATTAGTGAAGCTCTTTCACAAGGAAAACGAACTTTTGAAAGAGTTAGATTGCTATAAAATTGTTTTGGAATTAATTAAGTGATTTGATTCCAATAAATCTTGAGAAAATACCACCATTTCCCTACCATATAAGTCCAAAATTCATTTGGATCAAATTAGAGCCCAATTTGGAGGGCAAGACAAAAGATTCTCCCACTACCAGTTCGGCCCACAAGTGCCTATTTGGTGGCGAGCTTGAGTAAGCATTTTGCCAACCTGACAGAGTGTAAATATTTCCTATGCCACACCTTCTAGCCCATGCATTGTGGCGGGCTAGCAAGTCCACTTTGTTTCAAAAAATATTAATATACTTTTGTTTTATTTTATATGCAAATAGAATACTTCTTTTACCTCTTTTTATCATACCATACTTATCAAAACAAGAAAAATGCATCACCCAATATCCTTTTTGGGTTTAGACAACTGATTCAGGATGAAGGGGGAAAGGGGAAGAGATAGAAGAGAAAGAAGAGAAGAGAGGGAGAGAATGAGAGAGAAGGGAAAAGGGAAGGGAGAGAGAAGAGAGGAGAGGAGAGGTCAGAAAATACCAATTTCTATCCAATATACAACTTGAACCTCTAACTCTATTTATAGAGCACTAAAATTTTTTAAAATAATAATAAAACCATAAATCAAATCATAGTCATAATCATAGGTAATAAAGACAATCGCATAGTATTAAAAGATACAAAACTCAAATAAATCCTAATTCTAATGGAAAAATATCATTATTCAAATTCCTATTGGATAACCCTATATATGAAAAGAAACCCTAATTATTTCTTAATACCATACTCCACAATTTCTATCCCTCTTGAAGAACTTCGTTCTTGATGAGTTAAAAGTGATTCACTAATCCAAGGAGGGAAGTGTGGGAAGTAGTGCATTGATAAGGAAATCCCTTCCAATGGGTGAGGTATAATAAGAGGAAACCTTGGAAGCAATGAGCAACTGGATCTTAGAGAGAAAATGGAAAACCTTTCTAGCAGACAAGGTATTGTTAGGGTGACCTATTCAACAATAGGGCAATCTTGGGAGGCACAACTTGCTAGTGAGGCAAATGTGCATTATTAGTAAGTTGACTTTCGCTAGTCATAATTTGAGAGGGGGTCACTTTTACTAGTATATAGATGTTAATTAACTTGATCACCAAGCAAGAACTCTTCACTATTGAGATCAAATAGATATAAGTTATTACCAATATCAGTCACAAAATTTTTCATTTAGGTCTATAAGAGAGCAGGTGACGTTGGGGTTAGTGTAATGTTATTGTTGGAATATTTATATGAAGGGTTGTATAGGGAGTTATAACACTAATGGTCACTAAGGTTATGTTTCTTTGGTTCCTAGAGACACATATGAAAGGTTATGACCAAAGGTTTTTAGTTAAAGGTTGTGATGGATTTTAAGAAAACCCTACATTCTATAAAGGTGTAACTCTTCTTGGAAAGGTTATTTTAAATAACTATTGGTTATACAAGTTATTTTAGTTCATGAATCTAACATATACTTATGACTTTTAATTGAAGAAGTATTGCTTCAAAAGGCACCACTTTAAGACATCACTTCATGTCTATAAATACCCTACACTATCACTTCATTTATGACATACGAAACACACATAGTATTAGAAATCACACAACGAGAGATCAAACTCATTGCCTTTGTCATTGAGTGCACATAAAAATAAATTCAAATAATCATTTTGTAAAATTCATTGTTGTCTTGGTTGAGTATTGAGAGTGCAATCCATACTCAAGGGTCTTTATTGTATCCTATATGAAATTCGTCCATCAATCCAAATTGCATCCTATAGGATAGGTATAAGTGGGGGCTAATTAAGTCTAAAGGAAAGTGCTACCCATGGCTTGAAGACATTATGCACTGCTTTCTTCTTCATCTTTTATTCTTATACTCTTTAGGTATCTAGCCCCTCTAACAGTTATGATGATGTTTCAAATAAACTAGAGGTAATGTGTCAATTGGGTTTTCAACCTCATCTTCTAGATTTATGAGAGTAGTTTCTACCTATGTTGGTTTGCCTATTTGGAATACCTCTTCCACTTGATTATCGAAGTTAACAACTAACTCCATAAGCTTATCAATCCCCTTTTGTAGGTCAACATAAGTATGATTACATGCATTTTGATGATGATCTAATTTAGCCATGAGTTATTTTGTTTATGTCTTGTACTTTTCTTAAAGGAAGGCAGAATCTTCATGTTGGGGATGATCTTCTTCTCGTACTAAGGGTGTGTAGCATACTCATATTGGTAGTGGCTGGAATAATACTATTGACCAATATAATTATACTGATAAAGGTAAGTATTCTAATAGTCACATTGCTCAACATGCTCGTAACAAATAATAAAGTAAGGTGGCACATCATTAGCACACCTATAACAATAAGTAATGTACCTATCATGATCATGATCAACATGCTTGTTGTAACATCCCAAATTCTAGGTTGTTCATTGAGGCAAAGTGTCAAAACAAGTGTTTCGATTTAGGGAAGTTCACCATGGTGAACACATCAAAATGAACATTTCATTAATAGGTTTACTTCAATGAAGGGCCATGTTCGCCATGGCAAAGGCATGAAAATTAAAAATTCATTACTAGTGTCACCAAACCATAAAATAAGGTAAAAAGTGTTTATAGGAGGGAGTCTCTTAGGTAGGGCACTAGTTTCATAAATGTTTTCTTGCATTCTTGAAGATCTAGAGTTATCGGTATGTAGATACAGCCCTCTTTGATTAATCTATGTTCTTGGCTTCCTTAGATTTGGGGATTTAAACTGGTTTTGAATATAGATTTGGGGGTTTTCATAGGAAACCCCTCTAGGCTCTTTTGGGTTCAATCAGAGTTTATACTTTAACTTCAAGAGGCTATCTAAATGGTTTGGAAGGCTCTAATTAGAGATATGTTTCTAATTGATCATGGCTTAAGTAACTCTAAGGGTCTATTTGGTTTGAGGGGAGAGGAGGTAAATGGAGGGATTTGGCTATCTAAAAATTTTAGGAGGGGAGGGAAAACTTTCTCAAATTTTCCCTTCCCTCCCCTCATAATGTAATGACCTAATTTGGGATTAAGGGCTAATTATGTTAGAAGCGATCTAATTATGGTTGAATTCAATGTGAATATGTCTTAATCAATGCCTAAACCCTATATTTATGATTAAGTTTGGATTAATATCTAATTGGGTTAAATATAGGGAAAGGACGCATGATTAGGTAATTAGAGTTATATGGATTAGTTGAAAGTTATTTGAGTATAATTGCCATAATCAAGGGCAAAATGGTAAAATTGGAAATTTATCGACCAATTGGTCAGTTACCGAAGAGGAAACTCATAGGTAACTTGAGACCAATGGTTAGGATTGTTTGATTAATAGAGTGGGAGTGTGTGTGCATGTGTTATGTGAGGTTATGGAAGGAAGGATAAGATGTTGCCAAGTGTCCATTTGTGAGCCCTTGGATCAAGTCAATGTTTCAACTTCTTTTTCTCCCTCTCTCTTCCACTTAGGTCGGCCTAAAGGTCTCATGCACAAGAAAATATGATCCCATATTCATTCTCTCATCTCTCTCTTCTCCACTCCATTTTTGTCCAAGCTTGGTAGGAAAGAGAAAGTGAAAGGTGAGGATTTAGCTTGTTTAGTGTCCTCTTTAGCTCAAATGCTCTTCTTTAACTTTGATCATGTTGATGAGAGCTTTATCTTGATGGTTTTAGAATTTTGAAAGAAGGTGATTGAACACTTGAAGAAATTTGAAAGAAGAGAAATCAAGAAACTAGTCTTGGAAAGAGGAAGAGATAAGAATTTGGCACTTTTTGACATATTCATTGTGGTTATTGGTTGAACTTGGAATTTCTGGATTTTGGCCCTATTTTTCGTGTAATTAGGGTCTTGTGGATTGTATGGTGGTTTAGCATTGGAATATGTGTCATATTGTGTTTTGGTGTCATTGGAATTGGTTGGGAATTTGAAATGGATAGGAATTGCATTGAGTTTTGAATTGGGTTATTGTGTGACATGTGTTTCTTGTGGAACATATCAATGTAAGTTGAATTTGGTCATTTTGGGTGATTCCAATAGATTCCATGTGGAAAATTGGTGTGGGAATGGTATTGGTTGTGAATTTAGAACCATTGGAAGCAATTACTTAAAAACTGAAATTTTGTCTCTTAAAACTCTGTACTGGGCAGTCAGGTTGTCTGGACGTTTTGAATAGGCAAATGGTGTCTAAAAATTCTGAAACATTCCAGTCTTAAATTTCACATTCCAAGCTTAAAAATGGATATAAATTTTGTGTCATTTCATTTTGTGAGCTAAGAGTAATGACTGTCCAAAGTTTTGGATTAAAACTGGAATCTGTTTTGGAGTAGTGGTGAATCTCGTGTAATTCTGTAACTGTGAGGTGATTTCTGGTAATGATCCATATTTTTCCTATAAATAAAACTTAAAGATATTTCATTTGGCTTTGGGATCACCTCATTTTGATTTTTCTAAAATTAATTATGATTTTTTGAAGTTTTCTTGGCTGCAGCCCAAAACCTTCTGTGCGCATTTTGGCTGCAGCCAGAGGATTTTTGACTACAGCCAACCCCCATTTTCAACATTTTATGATTTTGAAAAGTAATCTCCAACTTAGTACTTCCCAATCCTTTAAGAGTGTGTCTAGGCTTCTAGTAACCACCTAAAGAGTGCAATGATAACCAACTTTAAATGTTATAAAAGTGGGAGTTTGGAATAGAGATTAATCCATCATCCTTGACTTTGGTTTCTAGGGTTCGATATTTGTCCTACGTGTGAACCACTCGTGCCAGAGCACGCCAGGAAAGAACAAGGTAGTGACTCTTTCTCTTATACTATATGTGATGCATTGCATGTTTGATTTATCGTTGTTTGTGGGTTTATCACCTGCAGCCCATCAGTGTTGACGGTGGGAGGATCGTGCCTTTGGGGCGGTGGAATCCGGGGGATGAGACTAAGTGAAAGCCGAAAGGCTATTTGTTAAACCTTCACCTGCAGCCTATCGGTGTTGACGGTGGGAGGACCGTGCCTTTGGGGCGGTGGAATACGGGGGATAAGATTATGTGCATATGTGGCAGCCTGCGTGTTGTGTTGTATGATGTGATGCTACTTGATGATTTTTTTACATGTTTTATGATTACATGTGGTATGAGTGATTTGTTACTATTGACATTATTTTGAATCTCATTCTTTCCTTTGACTAACCTTCAGACAGGGCAAGCAGCTCCAAGGAGAAACGGACGACCAGGAGCAGCTAGGATTTTATAGGGAATGTTAATTTGGACTGTTGGTTATCTATTTTGAAATAGGATTACTGTATATTGTTCTAAGATGTAAATAGTATTTTGGATATGGTTGTGTAATTCCCTAAACGGGAGTTTATAAACCTTTAGATTATATATGAAACTCGGGGGTTGCTGGGATTTTTGTTATACATTCTAATATATAAATGTAATATAACTGCACAGGGTAATTATATTTGAATTATGAAGTTTGAGATCAGGTAAGGTAGAAATTTTGAAAATATTTGTAAAAACCCTATCATAAGAGAGGGATAGAAAACGAGTTTTATTATTATTAGTCTCTATTTCATTCTAAAATATGTATTTCAAATCATAATTACGAAGGGGGTTACACATAACCCTCCCCTCTTAAATTGGAGGGATTTGCAAGGGAGGGGTAATATTTTGGTCGGTGTTGACCAATATGCCCATGTATAAGACACCGAAGCACCAACACTTCAAGCTCCCTAATGACTTTTGGAACCTAATTCAGCAAACACCTAACAATGAAGATGATGTTGAACTCTGTCCCGCAACTACAGTAGAGCTTCGTCATCACCCCCTATGCTAGATCATCTATCATTATTCTCACTTTAATTTGAAAGTGAAAGTTTGATGATGGTGCAGCTCAATGACTTTGTTGCTGATAGTTTTATATCTGGTTCAGCAGTGGCATAGGATATAACCCCCTTCGTAATTATATCCGAAATACAACATTAGAGTGAAATAGAGACCAATAATTATCAAAATTCATTTACATTCCCCATCCTTAAGATAGGGCTTTCACAAATACATTTCGAAATCAAACACTTTAACCTGGTCCCACATTCACGTTTCAAATACAATTACTTCGTGAAGATAATTAACATTCATAATATAATTACCTGTGCAGTTATATCACATTTAAACATATCAGAGTGTACAACTTAATTCCTAGCAACCCCCGGGTTTCATCTAGGTATAGATCTATAGGGTTTCAATTCTCAATGGGGATTACACCACCATGTATTCAAAACCATTTACAACTCAAAAGTATTATATAGTAATCCTTATCCAAAATGAATAACCAACATGACCCAAATCAAATGTCCCTACAGGGTTCTAACCGCTCTTGGTCATTCGCTTTTTCTTGGAGCCACTTGCCCTATATGAAATGTTAGTCAATGGAAAGAATGAGATTCAAGAGAATCCCAGTAGTAAAAAACCATTTATACCACACGTAATCACATAGCATGTAAGCAAATCACCACTCTGCAGCAGCAACACAAATCACACTCCACTCTCATCCCCTTTTACCACTGGAAGGCACACCGTCCTAGCTCGAACCATTGTTAGCAACTTAAGGACTATTGGTATGGTAGTGCATACAAATAGCCTTGCGGCTCACATATAGCCTTTTGGCCCACGAATAGCCTCTCGGCCCACATAATCACAAATATCACACCCTATCCTCATCCCCTTTTACCGTAGGAAAGGTACGTAGCCCTTACCCGAATCGTTGTTAGCAACTCAGAGACTATTGGCATGGCGGTGCATACACATATCCACAACATAGTAGTATTCAAAACCATCACAAATAAATGATATAACACATATACAATGCATCACAAACGGTATAAAAGAAAGAGTCACTACCTTGTTTCTTCTTGACGTTCACTGGCATAGTGGGCTCACAAGGGTGGCAAATGTCAAATCCTATAAACCAAATTAGGGACAACTGATTAATCTCTTTTCCAAGTTCTTAATTCTATAATACTTTAAGTTGGTATTCATGTAAACTCTTTAGGTGGCAATTTAATGCCTAAACATATGCCTAAAGGGTTGGGAGAAACTACCAAAAAGATGCCTTTTTAGGAAGCAAAACACTGATTTTCGAATGGCTCACTCGAGTGAAGATGGCCTTACTCGAGTGATGATGGACTTGCACTCGGGTAAAGGCGCCTCTCACTTGCGAGTGTTTGATAGAGAGCACCACCAACGACTTGAAAGTGCTTACAACACTCGAGCGTGACGGCCTGCACTCATGTGATGACTTCAAAATTCACTCAAGTTCCCAAAAGTGAAACACCAAAAGTGTTTGCTCGAGAGCACACCCAATTTAGAAGAGAAAGCTCACTCAAGTACTACCCCTACCACTCGATTGAGAACGTAACACTTGCGAGTATTAGATCACACTCTTGAAATTTAGTTTGTGAGTGCTTGACCGAGGGCAACCCTTAGCATAAACATACACTTGCACTCGAGTGAACTCATGCTCACTCGAGTGATGACCTATATCACTCGCAGATTGGGAAGTGTACTCACGCTTGCCACCAGAAAACCCAAGCAAAATGCAGAAGGAAAAGGGAATTTATACTGTTGCACTCGAGTGTAACTCTCACTCACTCAAGTGACATTCATCAGAACCCAGAAACGTAGCAACTGACAGTTTTCCAGATTTACCAAAACTGATCTCAATAGTTCCAAAACTTATACCAAAGCTCATTCCCACACAAAATCTCCTAAGGAACCTATTGGTAACCTCAAAACAACTCAAATCCCACTTAATCACCTCATTTTCAACTCTAGCTCCCAAGGTCACATAAAACCACAATTTACCAAACTTCCTCATTCAATTCCAAATAAAACCTAATGACATTATAACACATCCTAGCATCATTTTCTACACCATACCATTTTAAACTCTTCCATTATCCAATTCTTTTGAAATCAGGGCAAAATTCTAGAATTTATAAAGCTTAACCAAAAATCATAACAAATATACCAAAATATCACAAATGCTCACCTCAACTTGTTCCCAAAGCTACTTTAATTTTTCCCACTTTCAAATTTCCACAAGTTCTCAAACTCCTCAAATAAAAAATCTGAAAACATAGGAATGAAGCTCTTGACACTAGAAACATGATTAATGAAAAAATCTTGAGCATTAGAAGCCATTTAGCAAGTCAAAATCTTACCTTTATACTTTCTCTTTCCTTTCTTTGCTCAATGAAAATGGAGGTTAGATGAGAGAGAAGATGAAAAGGATGAAGATGCAGATTTTTCCTCTATCCCCATGCAACTAACCGACTTGGAGAAAGAGAAGAGAGTGAAATGAGTAGTTTGAAACATTGACCAATCCTATGGCTCCCAACTTGCCGCATGTCATGATCCTTTTTCTCCTTCTATACACACACATGAACTCATACACACACAATTCTATTCTCTTAATCTCTTAATCCTAGCCATTGATCCTTATTCCCCAAGGAGCCTCTTCTTCAATAACCGACCAATTGGTCTGTAATTTCCCATTTTGCCCTTGATTATCACAACATTTACCAAATCTTCATCAAACACATTAACATCATAATTTACATCATATACCATATAAACATTGGATTAACAATAATTACACCACTTAGGGAGTCATTAGTCCTTAATTACAATTCAGGATATTACAGCTTTTGGTGGGGATGAAAGAACCAAGTACCCAATAATTTAATGAGATTAAACTTGATCTCAATTTGGTGCTCAAGAATTATGAAGGTTAGTAGATTATTGTGGGGGCAATATTGATAATTATTTTTCTATTCAAATTATTATTTTGTTTATATGGATTGTAAATATAATTATAAATTTTAACATAATATATAAATCTTATTTATAATTATTTTTTATTAAACATTAAAAAAAAGCTTTAAAAACATCTTAAATAAAATAAGGGCAAAATTGTCCATATGAAAATATTTTCTCTCCCTTTCCCTCCTAAACCAAACAAGGTAACATTAAAATCCCTCCCCTTCCCCTTTTCGATTAATACAAATAAGGTAATATTAAAATCCTTTCCCCTTCCCTCTGTAATATCCCAATTTTTGATTAAGGGCTAATCATGATTAGTGTGGATATTTATGAATTTAAATGGGAATTATTATGTGTTTTATGGCTATTTTAATTAATATGTCATAATTATTGAAAAATTGGAAGAATGGAATTATTGGACAATTAGTTGGTGATTAATGGGAAAACTAATTACTAACTATAAGAAAAATGAGAAGTGTAATTAAATGGTTAATGGAGGGATTAGTGAAGCTAATTGGTGATATATTGTATGAGAACCAATGAAATTTGGACATGTGTCAAGAGTGGGTGAAGAGAGAAGGAGTAAGAAAAGTCAAAATCCCAATTGTTTAATGTTTTTCTCTCCTCCCTCTCTTTCCTTTTCACTGGCAACATGGGTTAGAGGGAAAAATAATTATTTTCCCTTCATCTTCAAGCTCTCATATCCCTCTCTCTCACGTTCTCTCTCTTCTCCCTTCTTTGGACACCATTGTTGCAGAAAAAGGGAAGGGAAAAGCTTGGACAAGAGGTAAACAAATGCCCTCCATTGCTTAAACTCACTTCATGAATGTTGTTTCTTGGAGTGAGAGCTTCATTTTGGTGTTTATAGTGTGCCCATTGGTGTTGCTTTGTGGCCACACGAAATTTTGAGAAGTGGTTAATCAAGAACTCCCTTTGAGAAAGTTGATAAGGTGAGTGAAACCTATCTATCTATCTATGTTTTGTGTCAAATGGATTAGTTTGTAATTTCTGGAAATTTGGCCTTGAATCCAAAAATGAGTGCCACTATTCATTTGGTATGTTTTGGCAAGAGAATGGTATTTTGGGATGAGTTTAGGATAGATAGATTGATTGGTGATTGGAATTTGATTTTAGATGAGATTGGAATTTTGATGTTTGTATTGCCCAAAACCAAAGCATGATAAAGGAGTAGGATTTTGGTCATTTTGAGATTTCCATTGTTTTCCTTGTGGAAAATTGTATGGGAGAAGTGTTGAATATGAATTTTGAACCATTGGAAACTTAGTGTTAAAAGTGGCAAGTTTTGGTTAGTAAGAAACTCTGTTTTGGCAGTGATCTTGCATGGACGTTTTAAAATAGCAAATGGTGTTGGGAAATTATGAAACTTTCCAGTCTTAAAGTTCACATCTCAAGCTTCAAAATGGACATATGTTTTGTGTCATTTCGATTTTTGGGCTAGGAGTTATGACTGTCCAAAGTTTGATGTTAAATCTGGGAACAAATATGGAATAGTGTGGAATTTTCTTGAAATCTGTATTTTTGTGGTGATTTTCAGTAATGACCCATATTTTTCCTATGAAGAGGACTTAAATACCTTTCATTTGGCTTTGGGATCACCTCATTTCGATTTTTCTAGAATTAGTTATGAATTTTCGAAGTTACCTTGGCTGTAGCAGAAAATCTTGGCTGCAGCTCAAAAGTTTCTGTGCACGTTCTGGTCGCAGCCAGAAAATTCTTGGTTGCAGCCAGAAACTTTCTGTGCTGCTTCTGGCCGCAGCCAGAAAATTCTTGGCTCCAGCCAGAAACTTTCTGTGCTGTTTCTGGCCGCAGCCAGAGGTTTTTTTGGCTGCAGCCAACCCCTGTTTTCAGCACCTTATGATTTTGAAAAGTGGTTTCCAACCTGATGTTTCCTAATCCTTTAGGGTTTTTATTAGAGCCAATTTTAACTACTTAAAGGACATAAATGATAACCAAATCTAAGTATTGTGAAGTCAATTGAGTATTGGAATAGAGAATAACTCTTCGTCCCTAATTATAATTATAAGATACGATATTTGCCCTATTTGGGAGAGACCTGCGACAAAGCATGCACGGAACGAACTAGGTAGTGACTCTTCTCTCATGTTGTGTATGATGTTTTGGTATGCATGACTTGTCATTGTGTTTTGTGAACTATATGTACCATGGTACATTACAGCGCGAACAGGTCAGTGTGAGCCGTGTAGGGATTGACGTTGGTCATCTCTAGGTCGGCCATTGAATTGCCGTTGTAATCGACATGGAACTTTGTGAATCTGACCTGTGGGGCAGCGTTTGTTAATCCAGCCGTGGGCTGAGTTTTGAATCTTGCCTGTATGGCTTGTGTAATGAAATGCTTTATATGAATCCCAGCTGTGGTGACATATATTGTGTGGATTGTGTTGTGCAATGCAGCGTGAGCAATTTAGCGTGAGCAATCGTAAGGGATGACATATGTCATACTAACTATTGCCGTTGTAACTGCTATTGTAGTTGCTTTATATGGATAATGATTTGATTTCATGCCTTATTATTGTACATACTATGATTGATTTGACACTACGGGGATTCCTTAGAATCTCACTCTCCCAAAAACCATGTTTTAGATAGGGCAGAAGGATCGAAGGGAAAGCGGGCAACGAAGAGCGGGTATAGCTCATTGATAAGAATCTATTTTGGAAAAAATTTTGTTATCATTTTGTAAATCATTTGGATATATTTTGTTGGGAATTACATGTATATATTGGATAGTAATTATGTAATCCCCTTATATGGGAAACTACTTGGGCTCTGTGCCTCTTATAGACCCTGAATTAGTAATTGAACCCCGAGTGTGTCGGGAATTTGCATTATACTTTGATAATTGTGAATGAAATCAATCTGTACAGGCCATTTAGTATTGAAATGTGAATATGAGACCGTCACAAACAGGTTTTGTAAGCCATGATTTTGGGAAGTTTGATTTTGTTTAAGTCCCAAAATCCTCTAAGGTCTCTAATTCTAAATCAATTACGTGTTTATGAACTAAATCTCGGCCTTAAGCGTGAAGGGGGTTACACCCTCCATTAAAATCCCTCCCTTCCCTTCCCCTCCATTGAACCAAACAGACCCTAAGTTTCCTTTTGGAAATCTAGAGAGTTAGTATCTTTTTCCCCTTTATTTTGGTAAGGCAAAAAATGAGAATATATAATCAAAAAGGCAGTATCCTTTCCCATTGATCCTTCAACATGATATTTTGAGACATGAAATATTTCCTTTAATACCTTGATAGTATGTTGTGTTGTGTGATTAGTTTGTTTCATTCTCTATCAAGGTTATGTAGTTGTGATTTAAGTGTAAAAGAACTCTTTTTATAACCATTATGACAGCTTGTGTGTGATGAAAACTACTTTTCTATCATGGTTATTTGTTGAAAACAAATTTTTTGCTTTGCTACTTTATTACTATGATAATCTATTAAATAAACAAAGTATGTGATAGTATTAGGAAGTGTGCTACATTCATACTATCAATAACCAAATTGTCATGTTATCAATTGTGGGTGTATTTATATTGGTACACATCATGCTCATAGCATCAATATTTCTCATAAGCATGTCGAGGCTGAACATATCATGTTGAGGCTTGCTTCACGCGGCAAGAGGTGTTTCTTTGACGTGACGCAAATTACTAATAAGGCATTTTGGCATTTTCACAGAGTTTTGCCATGGTGAAAGTTTTACTGTTGCTACAAAAAGGCATGCATTTCGTATACTTTAGTCTTTAAAAGTTCTTCTGGCTGCGTCAATACTTCATTCTAGCTCTTTCATTATTTCAAATGGTCCTTGAATAGCTTCAAAATCTTGGCTTGGATCTCTTGCTTCAATGAAAACATGCATAAGTTTTCCAATTATTCTATTTAATCCAAATATTCACATTTAACCTAAGAAATCTTATGAATTTGGAATAAATCACTTTTTGCACATTTTCCTTTGTGTTAGTATATGATGTGCACAATTTCATTCAAAAAGTCATTAAAGGATGGGGAAATGTGCTAAAATGATATAGATTTCTTAGAGTTAATAGTAACCTTAAGTAAAATCTAACTTGGATATAGGGCCAAATTATGTGTGAGAGATATATGTATGCTCCAGGGTACAACAAGCTACTTCAATATAACAAATATAAAGTAATGATATTACATTCAAAATATCTAGGCTTTTTTTCTTGTCTTTCATGATTTCATTTTTTCTTTTGTTTTTCAACTTTTTTTTCTTTTTTTCCTTCCTCTTTTTCCTTTTAATTTTTTGAAAAACAAAAATAAATTCAAGAAAAAGAGAAAAAGTTACCTAAATGAATTGAAGCCTTGGGGGGGTAAATTAATAAGAACTTTTGCCCAAAAATTTCTTATGGATTTTTGACTTAATGAAGGTTCAAAATGACAAAAATCTATGCCAAAATGTGGAAATCATGAACAAGAATGCAAGTTCATGCAATACACACACAACAAAGTGCTATTGCATGAAGCCTACTACAAAGGCTTCCCCTATCACATGGAGATGCTTGTCAAATCAATTGGTTGTGAAATTTGGGTGATAGGCCAAGTTTGATGAGACAAATGTGATAGTAGTAGGGGTTTGTTAAAAGGATGTCGAGATAACAATATTTGGTGTAAACAGTTACATTTAGTAAAGCTTTTTGTGAAGAAAGAAGGAGAAAAATGTATGTGATCTTTTAAGGAGAATGTCAGTGAAATAAGTGTGGTAGAGCATGGCTTTGATAGCCTTGATGCAAGACAGAGGGAGAAAGGGGAAGAGATGAAAGACAAAAGAGAAAAGAAAGGAGAGGCCAAGAAATCCCAATTTCTATTCAATCATCAATAGCTATGCACAATTGGTAACCCTAGCTTTATTTTTAGAGCTTTAAAAAGGTTAAAATAATAGTAAAAGCCTAAATCATGAATTGGTGCTTTTACTTCCCAAGCATGAAAGATTAATCTTGGAGTAGAGGTAATCACAATTAATTTATTTTATATGCTAGTTTTAGGCTTGTAAGATATTTTGGAACATCTCTTGTTATGTAAATATGTAATATTTATTGTGAGCTCTCTTGAAATTTATATGTTATTATAAGAAATGTTTAGTGAAGTGGAAATATCTTGTAATTGTATGTTAATTGTGTAATGCCCCAAATTTTGATTAAGGGCTAGTGATAATTATTGAGGATAATTATTGAATTAAAGTTGGAATTATTTAGTGTTTTGTGGCAATATATTAATGTCATAATTGGAGGGAAAATTTAAAGCGTGGAATTATTGGCCATAAGTTGGTGATTAATGGAGAAATTAATTACTAACTAAGAGGAAAATGAGAAGTGTGATTAAATGGTTAATGGGGGAATTAAAGTGGCTAATTGGGTGTTTACTTTATGAGAGCCAATGAGGTTGTGACATGTGGCAAGATTGTGTGTGTGTGTGTGTGTGTGAAGGGAGAATGAAGGGAAAAAGTCAAACCCCTATATTTTAATATTTTCTCTCTCTCTCTCTTCCCTCCTATTTTCGCTGACAAGAGAGGCATGGGGGGAGTAGAGTGATCATTGCTTTCTTCATCTTCACTCATCTCTCTCACTCTCTTCTCTTCTCAGTTAGCTCCATTGGAGACCAAAGAAGAAGGAAGAAAAGCTTGAAAAAGGTAAGGGAGATGATCTTAAATGCTCAAACTCAATTCTCTAAAGTTGTTTCTTGAGATAAGAGCTTCATTTTGATGGTTGTAGTTTGCCATTTGGTGTTGGTTTGTGACTCCAAAGAATTGTAGAGATTGGAGAATCAAGAAGTTTCTTTGAGAAAGTTGTTAAGGTGAGTTAAAGAGACCTTTCTATCTAAGTTTTGTGCCAAATGGTATAGCTTTGAAATTCTAGAATTTAATGCCTATTTTCGACAATGATGGTCATTGGGATGTTTGGCATGTTATTGGTATAGAATTGGTATGTTTGGAATGTATGTGGATAGATAGAAAGGGATTTGGGATTGAATGATAAAGTTTGATGATTTTGGAATTTTGGTGTCAGTGTTGCCCAAAACCAAAGCATGATAATGGAATAAGATTTTGGTTGTTTTGATGGTTTTATTGGATTCCTTGAGTGATTTTGTGTGGGGATAACTTTGGTTAAGGTTTTGGGTCCATTGGAGTCAATTGGGTAACCTCTGGGCAATACTATCAATGTTTCTGCGTTTTTTGGATTCTGATGTATATCACTCGAGTGAGGGGGGGTATCACTCGAGTGAGTCAGTGAAATTCCTTAGTTTCCCTTCAGTTTCTGCATTGCACTTATGTGAAGGGGGTAAGAGTGTTGCCTTTCTTGCGAGTGTGGTGGGTTCTCACTCGAGTAAGCTTCCTCTCACTCGAGTGTTGGTGTATTTGACACCCAGAACTTGCCTCTCGGGTTGTCACTCACGGCCAAGTCTCAAGAGTAAGCCTTAACACTTGCGAGTGTTAAGTATTCACTCGAGTGAAAAGATCTATACTCGAGTGCTCCTTTCCTTGAAAATTCCATTTGCTCTCAGGTAAACACTTCCTTCACCTCACTTAATGGTACTCGAGTGAGCATTTGGTATCACTCGATTGTTGCATTTTGTGCAAGTGTTCTCATTCTCTGAAAGTTTCTTGTGCTCTCAAGTATGCACTCGCTGTCCTTCACTTTCTAGCACCTGAGTGTAAACCATACCATCACTCGAGTGAGGTCATCTTCACTAGAGTGCCAGTGCCCCATCACTCGAGTGAGGCTATCTTGACTCGAGTGAAACAATGAAAAATGTCAATGTTTGTACTTCCAAAAGGGAATCTTTGGGATAGTTCTTCCAACCCTTTAGGGCTTTTATTAGAGGCGTTTAAGGGTACTTAAGAGATAGTAATGATAACAAATTTAAGTATTGTGAAGGTATTGAGTATTGGACTAAGTGATAACGCATCGTCCTTAATCATGACTTTAAGATTTGATATTTGCCCAAAGCGTAGAAGGCCCGCTCCTGCTCAAGAACGGAAAGACCAAGGTAGTGACACTTTATCCTATATCATGTGTAATGCATTGCTTGTTATATTAATTATTGAATGAGCGAGGGGATGTGGCGAGAGCCCGGCCTTGGATATTGTTGAGGGGAGGTGCCAGTTATCCCGGCCTTGAATATTGTTATACTGCATTGTGATATATGCTTACTTGCTTTGTTATTATGCATCATATACATAAACTGTTGCTACTGGGATTCTTTTGAATCTCACTCTTTCCAAATAACATTTTTAGATAGGACAAGTGGATCAAGAGGCAAGGAAGTGGATAAGGGCAATTAGGATTGTCGGTGGTAGTCTTAGCTACTATTTTTTTTGTTTTTGATTGGTTATCATTTTGGATAATGTATATGTTGAATTGACCACAGGATTGTAGTTTTTATGTAATCCCCGGTTTGGGAATTGAGATGGGCAATGATGCCATGTATAAAATTTTGGAATAATGTATTATACAGGGTGAATGTCGGGAATTTGGATTATGCCATGCCTAATGTTTTATGAATCAATGAATGGAGATCTATTTATATATGTGTTGTAAAAAGTTTTTAATTATTCCGGATCTCTTATTCAATTATAAAACGCGTTTAAACACCTAATCTTAGCCTTGATCGTGACGGGTGTAACGCCCCAAATTTTCAATTAAGGCTTAATGATAATTATTGAGGATAATTATCGGATTAAAGCGAAATTAATGTGTATTGGTGACAATATTATCTAATATGTCATAATTGATGGAAAATTGATAGAATGGGATTATTGACCTTAAGTTGGTGATTAATGGGAAATTAATTACTAACTATGGGAAAATGAGAAGTGAGATTGAATGGTTAATGGATGGATTAGAGAAGCTAATTGGTGAATTAGTGAGTGAGAGCCAATAAGGAGTGCACACATGGCAATCTCACATGTGGGGAGGGAGATGAGAAAAGTCAAATGCATTTGTAAAATATATTTTCTCTTTCTTCTTCCCTCTTGGACGCTGAAAAGGCATGGGGGAGTAGTGTATCATCATTTTCTCTCTTTCTTCACTCCTCCTCACTCTCATCTCTCTCGTTCTCTCTCTTCTCCTCTCTCTTGGCGCCATTGTTGCAGAAATAAGGGGGGAAGCTTGCAAAAAGGTAAGGGAAATGTCTCCAAATTCTCAAATTCCTTCTCTAATATTGATCCTTGAATGAACAGCTTCATTTTGATGGTTGTAATGTGTTCATTGGTGTTAGTTTGTGACCTCAAGAGATTGTGAAAGTTGAAGAATCAATCTCTTTGGTAAAGTGAAAGAGGTGAGTGTTAACTCCCTTTTGATATATATATTGTGGTTGTTGGTTGAGCATTGATTTTTCTGGAATTTTCTGCCCTATTTTTGAAAATTAGGGTCTTAGTGAGTTTGGCATGTTGTGATCATGGAAATGGTATATTGTGACGTCTTTTGGACAAATGGATTGGTTTGAATCATTAAAAGTAAAGTTTGGGAGCTTTGTGTTGGTTTTGGTGTATTGGTCAAAACAGGGCATGTGGTTAGATTGTGAATTTGGTCATTTTGAGGTTACCATTGTGTTCCTTGTGAAAAATTGTATGGGAATATGTTTGGTTAATGATTTTGGAGTCATTGGACACTTTGGTAAAAAAAGTTGGAAAATGCTGTCAATGTGAACTCTGTCTGGGCAGTTTATTTGTGTAGACGTTTTGAATGACCCAATGATTTCAGAAAATTGTGAAACTTTCCATTCTTAAATTTCACATCCCAAGCTTCAAAATGGACATATATTTTGTGTCATTTCATTTAGTATTCTGGGAGATATGGTTGTCCAAAGTTTGGGGATGGAAACAGAACTCTGTTCTGGAGCAGTGTTGGGTTTTGGGTGATTCTGTATTTTTGTGATGATTTGAAGTTATGAGCCATATTTTTACTTGAAATAGGACTTAAATACCTTTCACTTGGCTTTAGAATCACTCCATTTTGATTTTTCTACAATTAGATATGATTTTTCGAAGTTCAGCCAAGAATCAGGAAATTTCTTGGCCGCGGCCCAAACCTTTCTGCCTTGATTCTAGCCGAGGCCCATGGGTGGCTGGCTGTGGCCAGCGACCTTCTGACCATATTTTGGCCGTGGCCCAAGGAAGGGCTGGCTGCGGCCAACTCTTGTGTTCCAGCACTTTGAGTTTTTGAAAAGAGATCTTCAACCTATTGTTTCCCAACCTTTTAGGGGTTTTATTAGAGGCATTTATGGCTTCTTAAGGGTCATTATTGATAACCAAATCTAAGTGTTGAAGAGTCAATTGAGTATTGGAATAAAGAATAATGTTTCGTCCTTAATTATGACTTTAGGATTTGATATCTGCCCGGAGCATAGAAGGCTTGTGCCTGCTCAAGGAAAAAAAGACAAAGGTAGTGACACTTTATCCTATATCATATGTATTGCATTGCTTGTTTGCATTAGTCATTGAATACAGTGAAAGTGAAGAGGACGTGGCAAAAGCCCGGACTCGATTACAGTGAAAGTGAAGGGAACGTGGCGAAAGCCCGGACTCGATTACAGTGAAAGTGAAGGGGACGTGGCAAAAGCCCGGACTCGAATATTGATAAAGTAAAGGGGACGTGGCGGAAGTCCGACCTCGTATATAGTGAAGGAAACGTGGCGAAAGCCCGATCTCAATATTGATTGCTGCATTGTGATATATGTGACTTGCTTTGTATATATGCATCATATAAATAAACTGTTGCTACTGGGATTCTCTAGAATCTCATTCTTTCCAAATAACATTTTTAGACAGGGCAAGTGGATCGAAAAGCAAGCAAGTGGCAAAGGACGATTAGGACTGCCGGCGGTAGTCTTAGCTACATATTTTGGTTTTATATTGAACTAGTTATCATTTTGGATAAATGTATACATATTGAATAGAATTGTTGTAACCCCCTTCACGATTAAGGCCGAGATTTAGTTCATAAACACATAATTGATGTAGAATTAGAGACCTTAGATGATTTTGGGACTTAAACAAAATCAAACTTCCCAAATCAGGGTTCACAAAAATCTTTTCAAAACCTGTTAGATAATGGTCTCACATTCACATTTCGATACTAAATGGCCTGTACAAGTTGATTTCATTCACAAATATCAGAGTATAAAGCAAATTCCCGACATACTCGGGTTCCATTCATTAATAAGGGTTTTACAAAGGCACAAAGCCCACAATTTATTACCCTTAACTTGGGGATTACAAAAAACTATACTACCAATCCCAATATACACAATTTTTTTCCAAAAATATCCAAAAGATATACATGATAACCAATAACCCAAAATATACATCTAAATCAGAGCTCTATCCGCTCTTCGTCGCCCGCTTTCCCTTTGATCCTTCTGCCCTGTCTAAAACATGGTTTTTAGGAGAGTGAGATTCTAAGGAATCCCCGTAGTAACAAATCAATCATATAATGTACAATAATAATGCATGTAAGCAAATCATTAACCACAACAAGCAACTACAACGGCAATTACAACGACAATGGTTAGTATGACACATGTCATCCCTTACGATTGCTCACGCTGAATTGCTCACGTTGCATTGCATCACAACAATCCATACAATACATTTCACCACAGCTGGGATTCATATAATGCATTTCATACACAAGCCATACAGGCAAGATACACACAGCCCACGGCTGGATTCACAAACGCCGCCCCACGGGTTGGATTCACAATATCATGTTGATTACGACGGCAGTTCAACAGCCGACCTAGAGATGACCACCATCAATCCCTACACGGCTCACACTGACCTGCTCAAGCCGTAATGGACCATGGCACACATTTCACAAATTCAACGATAAGTTATGCATGCCAAAACATCATACATAATATGAGAGAAGAGTCACTACCTTGATCCTTCCGGGCGTGTCCTAGCGCCGGTCTCTCCCGAGGAGGGCAAATATCGTATCCTAGAATCATGATTAGGGACGAAGAGTTATATTCTATTCCAAGACTTAATTAACTTGAAACATTTAATTTTGGTTATCATAATTGACCCTTAAGAGGCCACAAATGCCTCTAATAAAAGCCCTAAAACGTTGGGAAACAATAGGTTAGAGATCTCCTTTCGAAAACTTAAAGTGTTGGAACACAGGGGTTGGCCGCGGCCAGCCCTTCCTTGGGCCACGGCCAAAATATGGTCCGAAGGCCACTGGCCACGGCCAGCCACTCATGGGCCGCGGCCATAATTAGGCCAGAAAGGCTTGGGCCGCGGCCAGCCACCTTGGGCCGCGGCCAAGAAATCCCTTGATTCTTGGCTGAACTTCCAAAATTCATAACTAATCCTAGAAAAATCAAAACGGGGCGATTCCAAAGCCAAATGAAAGGTATATAAGTCCTATTTCAAGGAAAAATATGGCCCATCACTGGAAATCACCACAAAAATACATAATCACCAAAAACTAAACACTATTCCAAAACAGAGTTCTGTTTCAATCCCAAACTTTGGACAACCATATCTCACAGAATACTAAACGAAATGACACAAAAT
Source organism: Inga laurina (assembly GCA_963855925.1). Taxonomy (NCBI): domain Eukaryota; kingdom Viridiplantae; phylum Streptophyta; class Magnoliopsida; order Fabales; family Fabaceae; genus Inga; species Inga laurina. The sequence goes on from OY979705.1 coordinate 39,623,556, forward strand.
ATATGTCCATTTTGAAGCTTGGGATGTGAAATTTAAGACTGGAAATTTTCATAATTTTCCAATACCATCTGGTCATTCAAAATGCTCGTTCAAACTGACTGTGAAAAACAGAGCTCAAACAAGACTGATTTCCAACTTTTCCCAAGGGATCCTAATGAATCCAAAATCAATAACCAAGCTCATTCCCACAAACAATCACTCAAGGAATCCAATGGGAATGTCAAAATCACCAAAATCCTATTCCATTATCATGCTTTGGTTTTGGGTAACATTAAACACTAAAATCTCAAATTCTCCAAACTTAACAATTTCCAACCCAAACAATTCTATCTATCCAAAATGCATTCCAAACATACAAATTCCATATCAAACACATACCAAACTCCCAATGGCCCTCATTTTCGAAAATGAGCCCAAAATTCCAGAAAATTCAAACTATTTCAAATGGTATGAAACTTAGATAGATAGATAGGTCTCACTCACCTTATCAACTTCTCCAAAGAGAGTTCTTGATTCACTACTTTCCAAAATTTCGTGTGATCACAAACCAAAACTAATGGACAAGCTACAACCATAGAAATGTAGCTCTTAACTCAAGGATCAACTTTAATGAAGGAGTTTGAGCAATAGAGATCATTTTCCTTACCTTTTCAAAGCTTTTCTCCCTTCCTTTTGCTGCCAAAAATGGCGCCCAGCTGAGAGAGAGATGAGAGAGCAAAAATGAGAGAGAGATGGTGAGATGGAGAGAGGGGACGAGAGAGATGAAAGGGAGGAGGAGTGAAGGAATAAAATAATGATACTCCCTCCATGACTTCAGCAAAAAGAGAGGAGAGGAAGAGAGAGAAAATGATTAAAATACTCTCCATTTGACTTTTCTCCTCATCACTCACCATACACACTTTTGCCACATGTCCACATGCCATTGGTTTACACAAAATATGTCACCAATTAACTTATCTAATCTCTCCATTAGCCATTTAAATCACACATCCCATTTTCTCTTAGTAATTAATTTCTCCCTTAATCACCAACTCATGACCAATAATTCCATTCTTCCAATTTCTCAATAATTATGACATATTAATCAAAATAGCCATAAAACACATAATAATTCAAATTAAATTCATAATTATCCACAATAATCATGATTTGCCCTTAATCAAAAATTGGGATATTACAATTGTAGTGGTATAGTTTTGTGTAATCCCCGGTATGGATATTGAGATGGGCAATGATGCCTTGTATAAACTTTTGGATTAATGTTATTATCCCGGGTGAACGTCGGGAATTGTGCTTACTCTGATATTGTATATGTAACAAACCAAACAAGCTATTTGTTTTAATGAGTGAAATGAATGGAGATCCATTTGTATAGGTGTTTTAAAAAGTTTTTAATTGTCCCGGATTTCTTATTCGATAATTAAATGTGCTTAAACGCTAATCCCTGCCTGATTCTTGAAGGGGGTTACAACGGGGGTTACAAATTGCATAGTATGTAATTGTGCATGGATTTTTGTATAACTTTATATATATATATATATATATATATGTGAGTTAATATTGGATTGGGTTTTGCCAGAGATTTTTGGAGTAATATATGGTGATTATTGCTTTGAAGTCTATGGTAGCCATAGTACAAAAAACCGGACGGATGGTTCAACTGGTAATTGGTCAGTGGTCCAGTCTGGTCAATCATTAGGCTATGAACCAGAAAACCAGTGGTTTAATTGATTGAACCGATTTCATTATTTTTTATTCTCTTAACTATCATCTCATGCTAGTTTTTAGGGGAAAATGAAAGTTTGAAGACCAAGATGGAGAGAAAAGTAGGTAAAAAAAGAACAAATCTAAAAAGAGAATAAGATGATCAAAAAAATTATTTAAAAGGATATAATAATTATAGGAAAGGAGATATCATGTCATAAGTTTATTCATCATAACTAATACTAATACATTTTAAGCATTTTCTTTCTAAAGATCTTCATTTTTATTTATTGAAGTTTAAAAATATATTAATATATATATATATATATATTTCCACTAATAAATTTTAATATTTTAATATGACCGGTCTGAGCACCGGTTAGACCCTAGTTGACCCATTAACCCTTGAACTTGTGCCGTGACTGGTTCATTGCCCGGTCTGATTTTTTGTTCCTTGGTGGTAGCCTCCACTACTGATCCTAGTGGTTGGCACATTATCATGCCCAAACTCAAGTGGGGTCCGGCTTAGCTTGGGTGAAGCTAGACATTTCTTGAACCTAAACCTAAGTGAGAGGTGAGAGAAGGGGCTGATTGACTTAAGGTGTAATGTTTGACTTTTGGCTAGGTTACACAACTCTAAAGGTCATAGTGAGTAAGGTTAGTGGGAATTGTTCTAAACTAAGGATTTATAGAGATTTGGGTATTGTTGTACTTCACTAATTTATAATTTTATCTAGCATATTTTGCAAATTAATTGTTGGTTATTGGGACTTTGTGTCTAATCCCATTGTTTCTAATAATTTTTCATACAAGCCTTCCCACTCCACTCGCCATTAAAGCAAGTAACCTTTGGCACAGGCATCTATAGGCTTTGTAGGCCTCTTTTTGTGATGTAGTAAAAAGTTGCATATTGCCACATAATGTAACCCCCTCACCGTAATTACATCCGGATTACGAAATTTAAGTGAAATAGAGACCAATAAAATAAAATAACCATTTATGATCCCTCATTCAAGAGATGGGATATTTCAAAATCAGTTCTAAAGCATACTTGATCCTGGTCTCACATTCACGTACGGATATAACTACTATGAGAAATCAAATCACATAAACAATATCAGAGTGCGGAAACCAAAATCCCGGCAAACCCCGGGTTACTTACATAAATAACTTGGGTTTAAGATTTCCCAATTATGGGGATTACACAACCAAAATAATCATTTACATTCTTATGTACACTTATCAACCCCACATCCAAAACTATGATAACCAACTACCACTTAGATTTCGGAGTAAGCCTAACTACTCCTGGTTGTCCGCTTCCCTTTCGAGCCACTCGCCCTGTCTGAAAAGGTTAGTCATATGGAAGGGGTGAGATTCTAAAGAATCCCAGTAGTAACAACAATTTCATGCCACATGCAATCACAAAATATGCACACCAATCATCTCATACAGCAACACAAGTCACTCCACCCTCATCCCCTTTTACCGCCGGGAAGGCATACGACCTTTACCCGAACCGTTGTTAGCGACTCAGGGACTATTGGCGTGGCAGTGCATACAAATAGCCACACGGCTCAAATATAGCCTTTCGGCGTTCACAATGGCCCGTCGGCCTTCACAAATAGCCTTTCGGCTCACAATTAGCCTCTCGGCCCACATATACACATATATCACACCCTAACCTCATCCCCTTTTACCGCCGGGAAGGCATACGACCTTCACCCGAACCGTTGTTAGCGACTCAGGGACTATTGGTATAGCGGTGCTTCCACAGTTTCCACAAAACTTGTAGCATACGATATTCGTTTCAAAACAATGACATAATATACATACAATGTATCACACAAGGCATAAAGAAAGAGTCACTACCTGTATCCTTCCTGACTGGCTCTGGCACCTTAGCCTCACGAGGACGACAGATGTCAAATCCTATATCAATTAGGGACAACCAATTAAATCTCTTTTCCCATATGTACATTTCAATAATACTCTAAGTTGGTTATCATTTAGGACTCTTTAGATGACTATTAGAGGCCTAAACATATGCCTAAAGGGTTGGAAGACACTACCCAAAAGACCCCTTCTCGAAGGCAAAACACTGATTTTTGGTCATCTCACTCGAGCACAGATGCTCTCACTCGAGCACAAGTACGGACATCACTCGAGCACAAGAGAGAGTGAGACTGCGAGTGAGCACCCGAAAGCACACACACAGCTCTCCAAGCACTGGATCACTCGAGCACAGCCATTTGCACTCGAGCACACACCTCACACCCGCGAGTGAGAAGGCACACCCGAGCACCTTACTCGCGAGTGAGAACCCGAAAGCACAACTCCCACCTGAAGCACAATCTCACTCGAGCATGACCCCCAGTGCTCGAGTGAGAAGGCTATGCTCGCGAGTGTCAGAGCACACTCGTGGCATCCACTAGCAAGTGAAGACCCGAAAGCAACCTTTCACTCTGAACTTACGCCATCACTCAAGCAGGCCCAAGCTCACTCGAGCATGTTCTTCCCTCACTCGAGCATAAAACGATGCACTCGAGCACTACTCATAAGAACCCAGAATAACTCGAAGCACAAAGGGAAAAACTTGCATATCACTCGAGCATGTTCATCCTGTGCTCGAGTGATGTGTATCAGAGACCCAAACGCAGAAAAACCAGATAACTCCAGATGGTCAAATCCTCACCCAAAGGTTCCCAAACTCTACCAAAAGCTCACACATACTTGGCACTAACTAGGGAACATATTGGCCACTTCATAAACACTCTAAAAACCAATTTGACCACAATCATTCATTAAGGTCTCAATGATACACATTATCCAAATTTCATTACACTTAATTCCAACATTCCATATTACATCAAATGGTCATATATCTCCAGACCAAATCATTTTCAATCATCAATCATAACAACTTCACATTTCCAGAAATAGGCATATTTAGGGCAAAAATTCCATATTTGACCAACTTAGCCAAAAATCACAAACAACATACTAAAATGCTCTAAATGCCTACCTCTTCTCTTTGCTCAATTCAGAACCTTGATTCCTCAACTTTCAATTTCGGCCAAAATCCCAATCAACACCATTCAAGGCTCTACAGTCATCACAATGTAGCTCTCATTGAGATGAACAATATTAGAGAAGAGGATTGGAGTAAAGAAGAATCACAACTTACCAAGATTCAAGCTTTTCTTCCCCTCTCTCTTGCTTGTCCAGCGCCAGAAATGGAGGAAGGAGAGGAGAGAGAAAATGAGAAAGATGGAGCAATGATGATGAAGACTTCTTCCCTTGCCTGCACACACACTCCACCGAATTGGAGAGAGGAAAGGGAGTAAAAAGTGAAGTTTTGTCTTCTTGTGGCCTCATCCAACCACTACCACAACGCCACATGTCCACATCTCAAGCACTCCCTCAAAAGCTCACATAACCACAAAGCACAGGATTCCGACCCTTGGTTAAGGAATCACAACCCTTGATCTTAAATACCACACACATAAATTCTCAAAATCACATTACATTAATCCCAAAAGTGCTTAATCAAGATAATTACAATAAGTATCAGAGTTTTCAGCCCTAATCACCAATCGGGATATTACACATAAGGCCACTACTCACTTTTTTAATCACGATACTTTATTTGATGTTCATTTGTTGGTGTGTTTTGGATCATTGTCTTTTGAACTTGTAACACAATATGTATAAATAACTATAAGCTAAGGTATAGGCGGTGGCCTAATTCTGTGTGTGAATGAGGGATGAATATGGCAGCCTACCCCTAGATGCTTCCCTTAGGTTTCCTAATGTCCTTTAGATGAAATTACTTGAGCATAATAGTATGAAGGTGGCAGGTAAAAACAAAGCACAAAATAAGAAAGGCCTTTTCTTTAGGAGTAAGACAACGCAATTTCATAATTTGAGTAAGATCACTTATTTGAACCTTTAGCCACATTTGATTAAATCAAAATAAAAACCAAATGGTAATACAATATCATACAATTTGGATCATTTCTCTCATAGAGCCTCTTTATTTGAAATTATAGATTAACCCGAGTGATAATAAGAAATATTGATTGAAGTTTGAAAATGATTTTCATCTACAATTTACTTGTGAGTGAAATGGAATTTAAATTCTAGAATATTAATTAAATCAATTCTCTCTCTTGAAGATGACAAGTGGCGAGTGGTTGGAGGAGAGAGACATTAACCAAGTCAAGGTTTGACTTGGTCTTAAGATATTTTGATTGGATATTTATTTCAAGATATTCTCTAATTACATATTTATGGCCTTTTCTTTTAGTTTGAGTGTTGATGATTCAGGGGAGTTTGGGATAGTTTATTTTTGGGCAATAAGTTCTTATTACGTAAGTCAAGATAAAACTCCTCTCATATACTTACCTTGTATACCATAAATCATGATTTATAAGTACTTATAAGTAAAAAATAAGCTATCACAAATAATTTTCTTGCCCTTCATTAATGATGAGCCACAATTTTATATAATAGGGCCATGAAAGATTTGCAATAACCAAGTCAAGGTTGACTTGGTCTTAAGTTATTTTGAGTGGATATGTATTTCAAGATATTCTCTAATTACCTATTTATGGCCTTTTCTTTTAGTTTGAGTGCTTGACAATTCGGGGGAGTTTGTGATAGCTTATTTTTTAGCAATAAGTGCTTATTATATAAGTCGAGATAAAACTTCTCTCACATACTTACCTCGTATACTGTAAATCATGATAAAGATTTGTACCTTGTGTTTGGGATTCAAGGGTAAAAGAATGAATGCTTCTATCATATTAAATAATTCCATATGAGTTAGTTAGCAATGAAAAGAAATAAGATAAGTTTTGAAGAATAGCTAGCATAGGAGTTACTCTCATAGTTTAGGAATTTAAGGCTGAGAATCCTTCCAACAAAGCTATATCTTTTGAGATATTCACAAAGTTCAACTAAAAATTAAATGATGGCAAAGCATTTCCCATATCTACTTCTAAAACTAACATTTAAAATATAACCAATTTAGACACCACAATCAACAATGAATATGAGAGAGTCATGCTTATATATATCAAAATAACCAGGATGTGTCTTCTACAAGTATTTATAAAATGGAGTGCATCAACTTAAATATAAGGCAATTTGGCTCAAAAAAATTAAAAATTTCCAAAAAAGGGTAATATTCAAAGTTCAACCAACTAATTTATTTTATCAACTTATTCCTTCCCCCACACTTAAATTTAGCTTTAACCTCACTACAGTACTAAAGCAAATATCAAGAACATACGTGTAGCATGAGAGCATTGATGAGAGCACCAACGAGTTTGAGAGGGAAATCGAGTGGAGGATTTGGTGGCCCTGGGCCATCCAATCTGACACTAGAAGAGGCAGCAGAGACGTTACGGAGTCGTAAGAAGGTCCGGAAAGGTTAGAATGTAGGGGTCTCAGGTCGACCAGTGATTCCCCATTTTGAAGGGTGGATGATTGTGGTTTCTGGGGATGATCCTAAGGAAGTAGTTGGCGGTCAAGAGGTTGCAAAGGAATCGGTGTAAGCTGTAAATGGTGAGGAGGGTTCCAAAGCAAAACTAAAGGTGGCTAGAATGTCGTATAAGTAGTTTGTAAGGGGTGTGAGAGTGGCAAAATAGAGGAGTTGGAGGAGGAAGATGGCTGGTGGCTCAATGAGGGGTGGAAATCAAGGATTAAGGTTGAATATACCTTGTCTGAACCGAACGTTAGTTTACTTCCAGAATATAGTAACCAAATAGCGAGAAAATGCAGTTTGGAACTATTGTGACGGTACTTGGACATATGGATCAGGAGGATGTGATTACAATAAAGTTGACTGTGTTATGGGGGGAGGTCGATGTTATAGATATTGGATCAGGGTTCTTCTTATGGATTGCAGGCATTAGGAGACTTACGATTTGGCCTTGACCGAAGGGCCGTGGCTTGTGTCTGACCATTACATTAGTATGCAACCATGGAGGGTAGATTTCGATCCTGATGAGGGATCAGTGACTATTATTGTAGCATAGGTTCGCATTGCTAAATTACCTTTGGATCACTATGAGAAAGGCACACTATTTGTCTTGGGCAGTCAGATTGGGAACATTCTGAGAATTGATGCCAATACTATGCACAAATTGAAAGGCTGTTTCACAAGAATTTGCATCGAGTTGGACTTGAATAAGCCATTAGTCCCTAGCATCATAGTTAATGGAAAGGTTAAGAAGGTAAAGTATGAAGGGCTGTGCCTGATCTATTTCACGTGCAGAAAATACAGACATGACATTGATCACTGCTAGTTGAAGGGAAACCAACCGATGATCGATGGGGGGATAGCTAAGGCGGTTAAAAGAGGAAGCATGGGACTTAGAACTCCTATTACTGCACCTACACAGGGGAAGGAGGTGATGGAAGAGAAACCCTTTGGTGGCTAGATAGTCGTCCTACTGCCATGGAGGGGCCGGAGATTGATCGGCGGTGAAGGTCAGGGAAGGGATGGTTATGGGAAAGATTCTAGCCGATATTCTTGTGATGCCAATGCAAAGATGATGGGATCTTGTTTCAATGCCTTGGAATTGGTCAAAGGTTGGGTTTTCAGTTTTATGAATTAATAGACGTGGTGGGCTTCAGCGGTAGTATCTGGTTGCTATGGAAATCATTAGTAGATTGTATTGAAGTAATTGGAAAGAATCATCAATACATGCATGTGGCGGTAAAGGACCTTCTCGGGCAACACTGGTACATGACATTTGTATATGTGTCACCAAACATAGTTATGAGGCAACTATTATGGCAGGAGTTGAAACAAATAAATGGCACTATTCAAGGTGCATAGGGAATTATAGGAGATATACATACTACTCTTACATCGGATGAGAGGTTATCTAATGCAATTTCAGGTGTTTCCATCGATAAAGAGCTTAAGGAGCGGTTTGGGCAATTAGGTATGATTGATATAAAATTTGCTGGACCAAGATTTACATGGCAATGGAAGGGGTGTGGCGTTAGGCTTGATAGGGCTTTAGTTAATAATAATTAGCTACTGGTTTTTCCTGAAACAAAGGTTGTTTACCTTTCACAACTAAAATCCGATCACATGCCTATTCTGGTGTAGCTGGAAGAGAAACAAACAAATATGAGGAAAGATAGGCCATTTTGATTTATAGCGTCATGGGTTCTACATGATGAGTTTGGAGAGTTCGTGCAGAATAAATTGGGTTCAAGATACTACATGGACAGAAACTATTGAGAATTTCACAAAAGCTTGTTTTTGGTGGAATCATGAGGTATTTGGGTTCATTGATTATAAGAAAAAGTAGGTGTTAAAGAGATTAAATGGAATTCAAAGAGCTCTTGCCCAGGATTGTATGAGGTAGGATCTTTACTCTCTATAATGGAGACTATGGAAAGAATTGGAGACCCTACTTATCCAAGAGAATTTGATGTGGGCCCAGAAAGCTAGAGCGGATTGGCATACCATGGGAGATACAAATAAACAGTATTTTCATCTTCGAGCGAATGGTAGGCATAGGCATAATAAGATTGCAGCTATTAAGGATAAAGAGGGGTCTTCGATTTACGATGAGGAGGAAATAAAGGTACAAGCAACTAATTTTTTTAGACATATATTCATGGAAGCGGAATATGCCCGGGACGTGCTTTCTTGCTCAATGTCTTACCCCAATATTAGTATGGAGCAGCTTGAGGTTTACGGGTCTACAGTGTTGGATAAGGAGATTAAGTTAGCTATTTTCAAGATAGGGGTTTTGAAGGCTCCTAGGCCAGATGTGTTAAATGCCTTGTTTTACCAACACCAGGAGGATAAGGTAGCAACTTCTGTTACTTCTTTGATTAAACATTTATTTGCTAATCCTAGAGATATTGTGTGTAACCCCTATCACGATCAACTGAGATTTATGTTTAAACATGTTTTATACTCGAATAAGAGATGTGGGGTAATAATTAACAACTTTTTTCCCACACATAGACAATTAGATCTCTATTCATTCATTTATAAAACAATAGGCCAGTTCGGCTTGTCACATGTATAATATCAGAGTATAACAAAATTCCCGACATTCATTAGGGATAATTTCATTAATCCAAGAGTTTGTAGGGCATCATTGCCTATCTCAGCTTCTCATACCGGGGATTACACAACATCACTATTCTATCGTCAATTATATATACATTCATCTAAAATGATAACCAATCCAAAAACCAAAAAGAATCTAGCTAAGACTACCACCGGTAGTCCTAGTCGTCATTGCTCACTTGTTTGTTTCTTGATCCACTTGCCCTATCTAAAATGTTATTTGGAAAGAGTGAGATTCAAAAGAATCCCAGTAGCAACAGTTTATGTATATGATGCATAATAAACAAAGCAAGTAAGTATATATCACAATACATCATAACAATATTCAAGGTCAGGCTAACCGCCACATGCCCTCAACAATATTCAAGGCCGGGCTCTCGCCACACCCCCTCGCTAATTCAATGATTAATACAACAAGCAATGCATTACATATGATATAGGATAAAGTGTCACTACCTTGGTCTTTCCATTCTTGAGCAGGCGCGGGCCTTCTACGCTCCGGGAAAATATCAAATCCTAAAGTCATAATTAAGGATGACACGTTATCACTTATTCCAATTCTCAAATAACTTCACAGTACTTAAATTGGTTATCATTATTGTCTCTTAAATACCCATAAATGCCTCTAACAAAAGCCCTAAAGGGTTGGAAGAACTATCCCAACGATCATCTTTTTGGAAGAACAAAACTGTCATCTTTCACTGTTTCACTCGAGTGAAGATGACCTCACCCGAGTGACGATACGATTTGCACTCGGGTGCTAGAGAGTGAAGGACAACATGTAACCCCCTCACGGTAATTATATCCGGATTATGAAATTTATATGAAATAGAGACCAATAAGACAAAAATCACATTTATAATCACTCATCTACAAGAGATGGGGTGTCCAAACAAAACGTTTAAAAACAGAATTCATCTAGTCTCATATTCACTTTCGAATACAATTACCTGTGCAGTCACTTCACATAATAAATATTAGAGTGCGTAACCAAAATCCCAGCAACCCTAGGTTACTTTTATATATACAATGGGTTTCAAGTTTCCCAAACATGGGGATTACATATCCAAAATAATATCTATAACTCATATGCATACAGTAATCCTAAAAATCCAAAGTCTAAAATAGATAACCAACAATCCAAAATCTAATGTCCCTATTAGCCCTAACCACTCTTGGTTGGCCACTTCCCTTTCAAGCCACTTGCCCTATTTGAAAAATTTAGTCATTAGAAAGAGTGAGATTCTAAAGAATCCCAGTAGTGACAATCACTTATACAATATATAAACACAAAGCATGTAATGTTATCATGTTCACTAGCATCATCAACAACACAATAATCCATGTCTCACGCCACAGACGACAGCACTCACGCTGTATCACAATGTACTATGCTTGCTTTCGCGGTAATCACAATGGCATCTTTTGCTGTAAACACTATGCCCGCTTTCTCGGTAATCACTATGCTAGCTCTCGCTGTAATCTTAATGCCAACTTTCGCTGTAATCACTATGCCCGCTTACGCGGTAAACAATATGTAGCAGCATTACATGGTACAAAGCATCACAAAGCTCCACAAAGCATCTCGAGTGGGTTTCTCCCTCACTCAAGTGATGCTATCAAATTGCCAGATCGCAGCAACTAACAGAAATTCCTAAATTGGCCAAAATCACACTCAATGGTTCTCAAACTCCACACAAAAAACCCAAATACCATTTTAAACACAGTATATGCCCTTGGGTCTCTATGACACACAATACCCAATTCCAATCAATACACTTCCAAACTTTAAAACCATATCAAATACTCAAAGAACTTCACAACATACCATTTCCAACATCAATCACTATGGAATTCATACATCCAAAAATGGGCATAAACCAGGGCAAATTTCCAGAATTTCTCAAACTTATCCAAAAATCACAACATATATATCAAAAAGCACCAAATGCTTACCTCTTCAACTTGCCAAAGTCAAAATCTTGATTCTCCAACTTTCAAATTTCTCTAACACCCAAACCACCACCTTTCAAGATTTTGAAACCACCATAATGGAGCTCTAAACACTATGAAAAAGTTTAAGGAAGAGGATTTAACCATAAGAGGACCATTACCTACCTAAAATCAAGCTTTCTCTTTTCTCTTTCCTTGCTTGGTCCGCCAGAAATGGAAGAAAGAGGAGAGAGAGATGGTGAGATATGGAGATGATGATGATGAAGTGTAATCTTTTCCCTTGCCAAGCATCTAGCCGGATAGGAGAGAGAAGAGAGAGAAAAGTGACTTTTTGTATTTTATGCCACATCCAATGGTCCACACAATGCCACATGTCATGATCTTACTCACTCCCTCCATGAGCTCACACAAATGCAAAGCATAGAATTTCGACCCATGGTCAATAAATCTGAACCATTGATCTTTAATCTCCAAATACACTTATATCAAATTTACATCACATTTCTCCAAAAATGTTTAATTACATTAATTACAATCAAGATCAGAGTCATTAGCCCTTAATCCCAAATTGGGTCATTACACAGCAAGTGCATACCTGAGAGCACAAGAAACTTTCAGAGAATGCGAACACTCGAGTGATACCAAATGCTCACTCGAGTACCAGGAGGTGAGGTGTAGGAAGTGTTTACCTGAGAGCAAATGGAATTTTCAAGGAAGAGAAGCACTCGAGCATGGGCCTTTGCACTTGAGTGAAGATTAAATGCCTGTGAGTGTTAAAACACACTCTTGCACTGTAACTGCTAGTCACAACCTGAGAGGCAAGTTCATGGTGTCAAATACACCCACACTCGAGTGAGAACCTACCACACTCGCAAGTGAGGCAACACTCTGGCCTTTTTCACAGAAGTATAACACAGAAACTGAAGAGAAAGTGAGGAGTTTTACTGACTCACTAAAGTCATACCCCCTCACTCAAGTGATACACATCAGAAGCCAGAAAATGCAGAAGAATTGACAGCATTTCCAAAAGGTTACCCAATTAACTCCAATGGACCCAAAACCTTAACCAAAGCTACTCCCACACAAAATGTTCAAGGAATCCAATAAAACCATCGAAACAACCAAAATCCTATTCCATTATCATGCTTTGGGTTTGGGCAATACTAACCACCAAAATCTCAAAATCTCCAAACTTAACAATTTCAAGCCCAATCAATTTTATCTATCCAAAATACATTCCAAACATACCAATTCCATACCAATAACATGACAAACCTCCCAATGACTATCATTTTCGAAAATAGGGCAAATTTTCCAGAATTTCAAAGCTAAACCATTTGGTTCAAAACTTAGATAGAAAGATTTCTTTAACTTACCTTAATAACTTTCTCAAAGGAGCTTCTTGATTCTCCAACTTCCAAAATCCTTGAAAGCTCAAACCAATACCAATGGGAAAACTATAATCATAGAAATTAAGCTCTTAACTCAAGGAACAACTTTAATGCATGGAGTTTGAGAATTAGAGGTCATTCTTCTTACCTTTTTCAAGCTTTTCTTCTTTCCCTTTGGATAACAATGGCTTACGAGAGAGAGAGAGAAAGAGAGAGAGAGAGAGAGAGAGATGAGGTTGGAGAAGAAGGAAAATGATGATACTCCCTCTAGCCTCCCTTGTCATCCGAAATGGAGGGAAGAAGAAAGAGAAAATATACTTTTAAAATACATTTTGACTTTTCCTTACTTCCTCTCTACTTGTGAGCTTGCCACTTGTCATTTTATTATTGGTTCTTATAAAGTAGTAACCCAATTAGCTACTCTAATCCCGTCATTAGTCATTTAATCACACTTCTCCTTTTTCTCTTAGTTAGTAATTAATTTCCCTATTAATTACCAACTTAAGGCTAGTAATTCCATTTTTTCAATTCTCCCACCAATTAAGGC